>OZ038469.1:11527590-13927590 GCA_964036295.1 Plumapathes pennacea
CACGTTATATATTTCTTTTTATAAAATAATTAGTCAAGTAAAATAGATCGCGTATCGCGTCAGCGTGTAATATTACACGGTTATTTAGCCAATCAGGGCGCGCGTAGTATCATAGTTATTTTATAATTTGAAAATCCAAGATTGCGTCCAGAACTGTGTTGGATCTGCCGTTCGATCGCTCGTCGCCGTTGTGGACACCATCTTGGATTTCAAACTTGAAAAAACTGCCGGAATGTTTTCAAGATTCGACTAAACGCATGCGCATCTCATGAAACTGCCCCTTTAGAGTGATTAGGTCCACACAGTCAGATACATATTTACATGTATACGAATACATACATACACCTGTTAAGGTTATATATACATATGGAAGTATACGCTTAATTTATACCTCTTCTATATTACCCTAACCCCTAACCCTTAAACCCAATGGCCTTTAATTATTAGAGCTGTTGTGCACACTACAGAGAAGGTTCTTCAAATGTGTCTCTTTTTATGCTTCGAGTACTAAGTCGACATAAATTCTTCTCCTTAGATAACACTGCCGTGATGATAATGATGGCTGAAGAAAGCTGTACGCCCGCCCTCATCATTGCGAAGGCCGCCGGCCATACCTCAGTCATGACGTAAGTACATTGAGCCAATTTCGGATGGTTATTGAAGGTAATCATATGGTTACTTCAGTTTTGCGTTTGCTACGTTTTCTTTTCTCTTGCTCTTTCGTCCCCTCAGAAATCATTTTACTTGAGCAACTATTTCAGTCGGATAAAAAACATTGTTTATCGAGACGTAGCGATTAAAATGAGGCATTTTAAAAAATATCTGTACCTGGTTGTTCAAAGCCCAATAAGCTATTACCTTTGGATTAACCTATTTCATTTTCTCAACCCTTCGGCCAAGAAACTGCAGGATTTTTTTCTTTTTATTGCTCGCGGGGTGTGGCCCCGGCGAGCTTAAAAATGGAGTTTTTTTTTCTTCTGGGTCGAGAATCAGCACACGGTGATTGGTTCATATGATCACGTGATATGCGATGACGTAGACCGCCGCCCGGTTGGCTCAGTTGGTTGAGTGCCGGTCTTTCGTGCGGGAGGTCGCGGGTTCGAACCCCGGCCGGACCAGCACTCAGGGTCTTAAAATAATTGAAGAGAAGATGCTGCCTTTGTTTCTAACAGCAGATGGTAAGATCTTCACTTGGCTCGGCTGAATACGTAAAATGGCGGTCCCGTCTCCCTATACTTCTATACTTGATGACAGGGGGGACGTAAAAGAACCACTGAGGACGTAAACAAATCTCTGGCAGTGACCACCCTCAGTGCCTGTTCTCCACAGTAATATGGCGAAGTCAAATTGTCGCTGAAAAGCCCCTTGAGGGGAGCATCAATAAAAATATGTATGTATGTATGTATGTAATTGACTTCGCTAAACAACTCGAGATGTGGCCAGTGAATTGCTCGTTACTTGTGTGTAAAAGTTAACTGCATCCCATCCAAACTCAACACCATTGGGCTCTGTAGAACATGCACGGATAAATTGGACTTTAGGGAACGATTTTGGCTTGCATTCTTTAGTTCACCGCGGAAGCTTTGAGAATAGCCGTAAACTAAATGTTTGATGGATACCGCTCGGGGATTGCAAATTTCTCTGTCGCCGCTAAATATTTAGTCCCGACGAAACTTTCTGTGGCGGCACGAAATACTTCTGGGAAGATAACAGGCCGAAAACGGAAACCAAAGCTACGATGAGCTTTAGCCGCAAAACAATGGCGATTTATGCTTTACTTTGTACATGACATCTGTTGCCTCATAAAATTCTTCTGCTTATCGTACTTTGCCTGTTGAAATGTTTCTTTCATTCGATCATGTAGCCTTTGTTTCGCAACGGTCATTGTATACCAGATATGAAAAATACACCGAAATAGTCCTGAGCATTGAGTTTGCAGTTCACAAATGACTGAACACACTGTGAACAAAACCGCAATAATGTTGACGTAAACAAGTGTCGTGTTACATTCCTCGCTTGTTACAGAACACGAAAACTCAAAAGCCTGATAGAAGAAACGTATTCAGTTAATAAAAGAAAACACAAAAGTATTGAAGCGAAGGCTGGATTAATCGTGGCCTCTCGTTAGAAATAAGAGTCGAAGTCAAACTGTCAAAAATCAATTGTGCATAAAAAGATATGTCACGCATTCTCAAAATGCAGGGTCGCTCAACCTTTAAGAAGCAAGTGTATGAGTGTTATGATAATTTATAGTTTAATCAGGTTTCATTTGAGCAAGGTGTCAACAGCCAAGTTCTCTATAACTGTGATATTTTTCTGGTGAGAAACTGGAAGTCTCTCTTGGGAGTTCCACTCTTGTCCCTACTTTCCATTTTAGTATATTCTGGTCTCGACGCAACTCACGCCGCGAGCTCACTGGCAATGCCAGTCTAGTTTTTTTTATTAAAAACTAACTAAAAGGTCTTGCCAGCTCAAAACATACTTTTGGAAGTCATGAGTTGTGAACAAAGTCTTCCCATTTTCAAGATGTCAAAGAAGTTTGGACCTAATCTAGGATTAGTCTAATCGTACTTTGAACAACTAGTCGTTTAGCATTCTATGGCATCTAAGGACGACACTGCAGAAATACGTTTTTCGGCCGTGCGGTCACCTTATATTTAGTCAGCGGTCATTGCACAAAACTGTGGACTCAAATACGAATTTTGTAGTTCAATGTAACGTTCGTAAACCTCGAAACGTATAGCCAAGAAACTTAATATAAGTTGAATGCATTTCCTAACAACATAAGTTTTTCACAAGAAAATTAGGCTTGCACACGATGTGAAATTTTAGCCCGAATTAGAAGAGGTTAGACACCCATGGCAACGAACGTTAAACGACGGAAATGACGTCAATAACGTATTAACGTATTAATAACGACGGAAGTGACGTCAATAACGTATTTCCGCGGTGTTTCAAAGGACACAACTAGCAGACGTTGCGTTTCTTACATAGATTTTATTTATTTCAGTTTCTTGGACACGGATACTGGTGTGGACGCAGATGCGTTTACTATTCCAGCAGAATGCGCGAATGCCGTTGACCTCAGTGCCAACGTCCGCAGAAGTTTTCAGCTCAAAGTGGCTAAAAAGAGGGGAATGGGCTGGGAAATCCCCAGCAGCAAGCGAGACCAGTCTTGGTTTAAACTGTAACAGCCTCGCGCTCTCCTCTGTATTCCTTTACTGTTGTGTTTAATAAAGGAAGAGCTACAGTGAACTGAAAGACGTATTGTTAATTGAACTATCAATTTTCACTACCCCACTCATATGTTTTCTTCCAAAACTTTTGAGGGGCTCTTGAATGTAAGCCAATGGGAGTAAAAAGGTTAAGATGGCAAAATGAGGCCGCATTGTGGCCTCATCTAGTATGTCAATCAACGGGTTAAACATTTAAAATGTTGACTAGGCGCCGGGCAAATGGTGTCGCTTTAGAGTGCCGTTCTGTTAAATTTTGGGTCTCTCTAATTCACAAAAAACTGAATGCAGCATTCTTATAATTAAGCTGTCCCTCACTCCTATTTTCTGCGTACGTCTCTTTGATTAATCAATTGAACAATTCACAAAGAAATGCTGCAACATTTTATTATGCTGTCAAGTCCTTTTTCAATTTTCAATTATTGACACAGTGGACAAACATTTACCCTTCATAGTGTTTTTAGTAGAAAACAAAAACTTCGATTAAAAAATGTTATTTCTGAGTTGAGTGGTTGCATTGTCATGGAAATGCAAATGAAAACATAGTTGGACAGCTTGCGACTAATTAAAAACCTTAAAACTGCTTCCTCCCATAGAGCAAATTAACAACGATGTAAACAACAGTTGCGTAAACTAACTGGCGAGTCTATTATCCCTATTTTCATAGAAACAAGGGCAGTTTATTCATATATTTCTTATAGGCAATCAGTGCTCCCTGTTTTTTTGTTTGATTTGTTTTTGCTTTTACAGGCATTTAAACTTCGTGAAATATATGAAACAATTTAGCATTCTCACGATTAAATACATATGTTTCAAGTAACTTTCAATTTGCTTGTAAAGTCAATTTAACTTTGATTTTATTTATCAACCATCAAAGCTCTTAAACAGTGGCGATTTAACAATACCTCAATAGTGTGGTTGTGTATACAGCTTCCAGCAGCAATGGTATAAATACAAACTCCATTCACTCAGACACAAGACAAGTTTGGAAGATTCCAGCACGTCGCGTTTACAACAACCATGAAGAGTTTTGCAGTTCTCTTTGTTTTTGCCTGCATTACAGGTTCCTTTGGGAAACCAGTTGCTGATGACGATCGATGCCGTAAGTTTTCGTCCAGGTTACTCTTGTTCTTGTCCTTGTCCTAAAGTTCTTGTTCTTGTCCTTGTCCTAAAGTTCTTGTTCTTGTCCTTGCCCTTGCCCTTGCCCTTGTCCTTGTTTATGCCTATGTTATTACCCTTTACCTAATATTCTTGCCTTTATCCTTTTCTTTACCCTTGTCTTTGTCCATGTTTTTGTTCTTCTTGTCTTTTGCCTTAATCGACTTGTACTTTAAGTCAAATTGCCAAACGTTAGAAGATAAATTGAAGTGTTAAGTACAAAATTATTAATAATTTTACCTTTTCCTTGTACATTCAGATGCACACAGCACGTTCGTCTTTCTGTTAGCTCTTTCGCTTCCGATTCCCAGCTGCGTTATATCATGTGGAACAATCCACCATTCTTACATATTTTTATTTTTATTTTTGCAGAAGGCCCTGATCAACTTCATGGCCGCATGGTCGTGGTAAGGAGACGTACATTTGGGCCTCGTGGCGGTTTGAAGGGCCGAGAGAAAAACACAATGAGATCAGTAAAAAGGAGTTAGATTCAACCATTTTGGCATTTAGCTGACAAAGCGTTGTTCTCCTAATTTTTTTTCTTTTTAGGTAGCCGACGATGGAGCTATCACCGAGATGAACTTTCAGGCCGATAACCATCAGAAAGCTCAGCGCTACACTTCACATACCCACAATTTGAAGTTTGACTCGATTTTGCTGTACCAAACGGTAAATACGTACTCGAGCCGTTAAAACTAGAGGAACACAGCGAAGATTTAAACCTACAATAAGTAAGCTTTTTCAGTTACATTTTTACACCTCATTTTAAGAAAATAATCATTGAGACAGTGAAAATAATCACTTTGTGTATGCTGTTACTTCAGAAGCACTTGCAATAGAGCAGCATCAAATCGTTTGGAACTCAACGCAATTATCCCACGCCTGTCTTACACTTTCTGAAAACTCTAATTTATTCTCTTAACCTGAACTCTTATCAGGAATATAGAGAGATATACATGGAAACACGGCCTTTTTGTTCGGATGAAGTTTCTTTCGAAGAAGTTTTAATGCGACTGAGTTACAAGCTCATGATGCAGATTCTCTCAACCTTTTAAGAAGAAAATGTATGAGTGATGTAGTAAGACTTCCTAGTTTAATCAGTTTTCAACTTAGCAAGGTATCGAACGCCAATTCTCCGTACTGTATGATATATTTTTGGTGAGAAACTGGAGGAGAAAATCGAAGTTGGTCACTCAAGCCGCATGTCAACTGCAGATAGCCGCAGATAGCCGCTTAGATTGCTTAGATAATCGGACCAGGCGATACATTAAACTTATATTATATGACACCTCATTTCAGAGAAAACAGTACACGCTTTATAATGACGGAAAGAACTGCTATGTCAGTAACATTGATCAGGAATACCAGCCCTTTGGCCTGCCCGCCAACTATCACCTCATTGGAGAAGGAGAACTTGCCGGAGAGCTGGAAATCCAAGCATATGGGTTTAAAGACAGTGAGTATAGCTAAAAAAAAGGACCATAAAATGATTAGATACTTGCTTCACACAATCCTATATTAGCTACTTAGACACGCGCACACATTTAGAGTTGTTATGTGCATACAGTAACAAAGGTTTAAATAAATTTTTCGATGCTTCGAGTTCTGCTGACATTAATTTCTGACGTCAGATGCCTCTGCCGTGATGGTACTGATGGCCCAAGAAAGCTGCACGCCCGCAGTCATCATTGGGAAGGCCGCCGGCCATACCGCAGTCTCGATGTAAGTACATAGAGCCATTTTTGGATGCTTGTTGAAAATAATTACTTTTGCTTTGTTTCCTTTTTTTTTTTTTTTTTTTTTTTTTTGTGTTTAATTCGTTTTTCTGATTACGTCCTCACAAACTTAGGAATATCCTTGACCAAACCGCAACAAAACCAAAGTAACGTGAGATCTTCTCATGTGGCGATGTCGTTTTTTCTTGCATCACTGCTGATTGGTTTCTTTTCCAATGTAAAGCCAAATGCAATTTACTTTGGCTTCTGATTGGCTGAAAGTGTTTCTTTGATTGGCGATGTACTTACTTTGGTCTTGGTTTTTGACAGGCATCCGAAAACCGCACAATTAACGCATCGGTCTGACCGTTAACTGATTTTGTGTATGACCGCCACATTTTAGCTATAAAAACGGTGTTGTTTGTCAAATAGACAAAATTCACAGTCGCTACTTTTCATGCAGCCACTTTACAGAGCTCAAACCCAGCAAGTAGTTACTCATCGTTACTAGACTTACTTTGTTGACTTACGCTAGTACTGCTCTAATTGCGTTCCCTCAGTAATGAGCAATTTTTCGCGGATTTCGCAACCGTGAAAAAAATCGCGAAATTATAGTGTGTCGCAAAATTTTAAAACTCAAAATTAAATCGATCTTAAAGTGACCAAGCATGTAAAGTTTCGAAAATTGCGAAAATTTAAGTGTAGCGAAAACTTCGTGTCATAAGGTATTTCAGGCAGCTAAAAATTGTGTTTATCAAGAAGCAGCGACGAATATGAACCTTTCTAACGAATACCAAATATATTCCTTTAGCATTTTTTGTGGTACTCTTATTAAATTTTAATTTTGTTTCAGGTTCTTGGACACGGCGGCTGGTGTGGACGCAGATGCGTTCACTATTCCAGCTGTCTGCGCCAAAGTTCCCGTGCGCAGGAGCATGGCTCAGAAAAGGGGAATGGGCTTGGTAATCCCCAGCAGCAAGCGAGACCAGTCTTGGTTTAAACTGTAACAGCATTGTGCTCTCCTCTGTATTCATTTACTGCTGTGTTTAATAAAGGAAGAGCTACAGTGAACTTGAGAGATTTTTATTGTGAATTCTGACGCATGTCCCTATCGCTTCGCAATTATCTGTTTCAGTTTCTCACCCAATATATATCACTCGCATGAATTGCGGAGAGCTTGACAATTTTTATTCTTAATGCCTTGAGTAAAAACAGAGTCAGAGAGTTCAGAAAAACCTTAGTAATAATAAATTTTATTTGACGATTCGCCTGTGACATCCAAGATAGACGTTCTACAAATTTTAAACATATATTAAGTTTTCATAAATAGAGTTTAATTACTTCAAGCCATAACTAGTGATCGCAATAAAACAACTTCTAAATTTCCTACGGTTATTTTAAAAATATGAAATTTTACGAGTACTTTTTCTTTGTGTTAACTTGTTTTCTTGGTACTTTATTAAATATGACGTATGTTTGATTAAGATTTCCGCTCTCTTATCCTATTAAACAATTTACACATAAACCAATACAACGTTCTACTATTATAACTGACTGTCACCGTCCAAGTCATTTAACTGTTTTCTGCCAAAAGAGGACTTTTCTCAGTCAACTTAACTTACAAAAATGTAAACTCCTAACTGTCCAACGTAAAGGTGTCACCTCCATATGAATCTCCTGTAGAAACAGAGTTCATGTTTTTGCCACGTTTTAAGTTAGAGGTCTGAGTGAGAGAAATATGCACAATAAAAAAGTTAAACATTTAAATTGTTGACTCAGCGGATAAATAGTGGCGTTTTAGGATGTTTTGTTAAATTTGTCTCTATTAATTGAGCAATTCGCGCAAGTAAATGAATGCAACATTTTATTAAGCTGTCAAGTCCTTCTTTAGCATTTGATTGATAAAGCGGACAAATTATTTGCGCTTCAGAGTGTTTTGTAATAAGCCAGTACCTTCATAAATTAGGGAAAAAAAGAAATACATAAATAGGGACTCTAACCACATCATGGAAATGCAACCAAATTGTACTGACTGTACTGGTTGTTCAAAGCTCGGTTAGATTTAAAACCTGGGTCATTTTGAGCCTGAAGATGACCGGGTCCTGAATACAACTAAGTTACTAGCTATTTAACAATTATTCGCCGAAGTGGAGGTGAATAGCGGTGGATATTTACCGAGCCGTTTCGGCGAGGTAAATATCCACCTCTATTCACCGACACTGAGGCGAATAATTGTTTCAGTATATACCACACAAGTTTACTAGCCAATTCCCAAATAGCTTTTCTATTTCCGACGAAAGTGGGCAAAACTTGGGTTCGCGCGCCATTTTGTTTTACCGGAAGCCGCCGGGAGGTGAATAGTACTTGATATTCCGAGATTGAGGAGCCAATCAGAGCGCGCGAAAAGCACTATTCACTTGTGTGGTATATACTAATACCAAATATTGATTCTCAATTCCTAACAGTGAACATTTGTGGCATGTTCTGTCCTCCAAATTAAAAAAATAGAAAAGCTTTAGTCTGGGGACAAGAGACGCTTGTCTCTCTCTTCCCTTAAAATAAAGTATTTTATTGTTCGATTGTTTGCTGAGTTTGCCATGTTTGATGGTGCTTACGTGGGTAAGTTGGGTATTAATTGGGACTTAATTGATTTTGATTAAGTTTGCACGCCCTAAGATCTGATAATCATAATTAATTAAAAGTTCTCGATACATTATCGCATTATTTATACAAGTAAAATATGACGCTTCAAAATAATTTATTAGATTTTGACATATGGGCGCTGTCTTGTCACCCTTGCGCCCCATTTACTAATAATAAAACTGTCACACCCATAAGACGAGCAAATGTTTACACTTCAGAGGGCCTTGTTTAAATTTGCAGTTTTCTAAATTTTAAAACAATTTCCATAATAATTTTACACGCCACAACAACTGAAGTCCATTAAAATTATTGACACAGGTGACAAAGTCCTTTTAAGGCAATCCAAATTGCTGGAGACTTCTTAGCATAAACAGGTTGTCAAAGGGCCATTAAAGATGTCCACAATTAATTGACACAGCTTTTATCCACTTAATGAGCCTTGAGAATATAAAGCGGTAAGCCAAAAGTACCCGACTTCACTGACAATTTTGGAAGAATCCCGCGGGTCCTATAATCATGCTGACTTTTGGAGTTCTCGTTCTTTGTGCCTCCCTTGCCTGCTCTTTGGGAAAGTCCATCGCCGATTCGCCTGTCCAGCGATGTTGTAATTATACTCAGTCTTTCTTGTACTCCGCTACTACAACAACTACCACCACAACTACTACTACTATTACCACTACTACTACCACTACTACTAGAGTGATTTCAATAAACCCATGAAACAGATACTACACTATTAGAGACTATTAGAGACACGTACACACTCCATGTAGATGTCAGACTATACGGCAATGGACTGTTTATTTGCCACCGGAAATTCTTCTCAAAAACCCCTACGTAAAACTCACAGTAAACTAGACTCTTGCCCATCTAATGTTAGGAAACAATGTGGGCACTTGATTGGCGTGTTAAGCTGTGCAAGAGGAACCTAGAATTGTCATTTTCCGCGTAATTTGCAAAACTAATGAGCCTGCATGCACTACTGGCATTTGGTCGGTGAAAGGACAAGAAATTGCCTTGAGTTGAAGTCGACTCGCATGTTTTTAGTGACGTTCCGTAGATATGTCTTCAATATATTTGTATCGATGCGGACATTAACACTTGCTAGCGGTCGGATTGCGGCCACTTCGGATATTCGATTTCCCAATATCGCGACATTTTGTTTCGAATCAAAGATATAGACAAATACTCTCTACTAGATACTAGTACACCCTCACTAATAAAAACTGTTTCACGGGTTTATTGAAATCACTCTACTACTACTACTACTACTACTACTACTACTAGTACCACTACTGCTGCTATACTTTTACTGACACTACTTGTATAAGTTGCTGCTTCTAGTTCATTAATCTTTTTCTTTTTCATAGTTTCTGGTTATGTTCCTTTTTCTTATGTTTTATAATCTGCCGGGTTCTTGACTGATTTTGTTTTTGTTTTTTTAATTTTGTCTTGCTGTTCTCAGTTATTTATTGTTTTCGCGTTCTTGTTTCTAATGTCGTCCTTGCCCTCAGACTTGTTCTTGTCTTTGTTGTTTTTTAACTTTTTTGTGATTTTATTGGTGTATTAGAAATTCTACTTCAGTTCTGTATTATCTTAACTCAGCTTCTTATAGGTAATTTAGGTATGATCTATTCAAACGTTTTTCTCGTCAATTTTTGTCATATTTTTGACTTGCATATACATCAAACTACCACTCGTTATATCTTCAGTCATTTAGTATCATCTATTTGCAGACACACCCGATAAATATGCAGGCCGACTGGAGCAAGTAAGACTACGATAGAGTGTAATTTATTGAGCCCCAACGTTTATGTTATAAGCTTCCTAAGACGCCCTAAACAAAATGGGTTTTTTAGAATTTATATTCAAGCAACCTCAACGTATCTATAAGTCATGTCACGCTCCATTTACCATTTAACTCCTAAAGGCCTTTAAAACATCTACTTTACTAACTTCTCGTTGTAATAAATAATCAGCTGTATGAAGTTCAGCATGTTGAAACGGAAGAGAACGTAACATTGATTCCCAAACACAACCACAAACACACCACAAGCACAAACACAAACACAAGCACAACTGAAGCACAGCTACGTACATAACAACCCCGCAACACAGCAACAATATTACCACAAGTAAGATTAACTTACAATCACAACCACAGCTACAATACTGACCACAACACAACCATCACAATCACACCGCAACCATCTACAATCACAACCACAGCTACAATACAGACCACAACACGACCACAATCAAACTACAAGTAACATCGTGAGCACCCGGTGCCAGATGTCCAACAACAGTCTAGCATGAGACCACGTTACTGTAACATTTTCAAGCAAATATTAGGACACTTTTCTCCTACTTTAATCTCAACAGATTCAAGATTCCGGCAATAGAGTGGAGATGCAATTTAAGTTTGACAACCAGCAAAAGGCAATGCGCTTCACCGGAAAGGGTTTTGACGTCATTTTACTCTACGATCAGGTAAAGATCATATGTTGCTCTCTACATGGAGTAGAAATTGAAATACAGTTAAGTTATGAATGTGCTGAAGTTATCTGTATCTAATTGTCGGTGACCAATTGTCAGTCATTGAAATTTTCATTTAATGTCTGAAAACCCAACAATCAGATAAAAGGTACAATTGCAAAATATTGGAGTTGCTGGACTAATCATTAAAAAATAATTATGTAATTGCTGGAAAATGTACCGTAAGAACTGCTAAGTCCTACCGTCAGCTGCTATCTCCAAGTGGCCTCGCACCAAAACATCTGAGAACGCGAACTGTGCACTTTACATTTTGTTTTGAATGGACAGGGTGAATTTACATTACTGAGAACTTGCTGTATTCATATGTAAAGAAATAAACTTTACCCCTGGACTTACAACTGCTTCGATCCACACTTTGGAAATACGTTTTTGATATAACTTATTGTTACTTCTGTTTGTCAGCGTTGGTAGCCATTACTATCGAACTTCTTTTATTTGGAGGTAAAATGTCACCTTGTGTGCAAGTCTTTTTATTCTTATGCACGGCTTGTGTGAGTTCTAATACTGAGTTTCTTGACTAAGTCTCGAGGTTTTACGAGCGATACTTATACTGCACCACAAAATCTGCACTTTAATCCAGTTTTGAGGAGTAACCACTGACTCAAAAATAATACGACCACACGGCCGAAAAACGTATTTCCACGGTGTCGCTTTGATCTGAACGAGCAAGATTATTAGCGCCATATGTGTTATGCTTTCAGGGAGTGCAATATACCATTTTGAACGATGGCAAGACCTGCCACCGCAGCAACCTTGATCCCAAGAGTTTCCACCCAATTGCTGTGTCGGATTACTTTCACCTCATGGGAGAAGGACAGCTGGCTGGGGAGTTGGAGGTCCAATCATATGGAGTGAAATATAGTGAGTAGAATAATATGCCCAATAATAAAAGGGGCGGCGTGGCCGAGTGGTTAGGGCGCTGGACTCAAAATCCGGAGGTCCACTAACTGAATTTGCAACGCGGTAGCCCCGGGTTCAAATCCTCGCCACGTTATGTACTGTAAATAGCCAACTGGTTAACCTCCGAACAGTTGGGATTCATAACAAATTTTCGTTGAGTTTAAAACACGGCCCCACCAGTTCTGCTGAATTACTTACCGTGTATAAATAAAGATACTTCACTTTACCTTTTTTACATGCACACGTAGTCCCTCTTGTGTGTGTGTAGTTGGTGGGTACTTGGTTGCCAATGTTTAAAAGTGCGGTTTCTTAAGTGCAATTTTTTTTCAAGGCCCGACATGTTACGGTCACACCTGCCCGTATACGAACATACAACTTGTGTGCAATCATACTATATAGTTTAATTAGGCGTTTGTTAACACATAAACACATCGCGGGCACTCAAGGGACTTGCCTTATTTTGTTTTGTGTATAGCTCAAACCATTTGGAACTAAACACCATTATGCACATCCTAACATCTAACTTCATATCATATCATATCACGTTTCATATCCCGGCATAAACCCCATAAGGAATCTGTACACATAAAATACTTCTAGCAAACATACATACACATGGTGAATCAATCGGACAAACAAACTTGCACGTAGACAGTTTTTTAGTTACAACTTATTTGCTTCAATTTGTTCACTTTCATTTCTTAAGATGGCTCAGCCGTCATGTTGGTGGTATCCAAGAGAACCTGTGTTCCTGCCTATATGATCGTAAAAGTTGCAAACCAAACAGCGATCTCAACGTAAGTATACACGCGTCCACGCACTGTTTTCCTTGCTCAATTCGCTTTTTGCATGGTGCCGCCATCTTGGATTCAAAGCGAGGCTCATCTGGCACGAAATTCGCCAGACATGCAACAAGAGAGTTTCCTATAACTCTAAAGCACCAAGGGTCTATAGAGAAGATGCACATGCTTCAATTTCGGGGGTTGCAATGCACATATTTCCAAGGAAACATTCTCAGTTTTGCCAGGTCAGCCTCGTTTTTAAGCTCGTGCCAATTCCCATCCAAAGAGCTCATCGGTCTGATTTCATTTGGCCCAGTTGGTGTGAATATATATAATAACTTCATTACATTGATAATATTCTAAACACTCCTCTATTCTTGTTCAGTCTATTATGTTCCTTCCCCCCCCCCCAAAAAAATATATATATACATACATACATACATACATACATACATACATACATACATACATACATACATACATACATACATACATACATACATACATACATACATACATACATACATAAATGAATGAATGAAAGATCTCACTGAGTTTTTACCCAATCACATAGGAGCAATTATATATGTACTACATTTTATTTATTTATTTATTTATTTATTTATTTATTTATTTATTTTCAGTTTCTTGGACGTTAATACTTGCGTTCCTTTGGATGCGTTCTATGTTCCAGCGATCTGCAGAATGGTTCCCTCCGACCCGATACGTAGAAGTGCAGACGTTCCGCATCTGGAGCCGTTTCAAATGAAACGCGGTCTCCCATGGAAAATGCCTTCAGGAAAGTGATAGCTACCGTGCTCAAGGCAGCTAGAAGTCTCGTGTTTTCTTCTCTACCTGTTGCGTTTGTGAGAAATAAAGATGAGACTTATATGCATGAGCTGTCCTGCATGAGCGTTTGGTATTCACGACTGATGTATAGATAATTCACGTATCAATAGTTCCAGTTTTTGGTTGGATCGCACTATATTCTGGGTAAGTTTGGCTCAGAAAAGTGAGCACCAACTCTACAATATCCACCATATTGCACTTCAAGGCTTGGGGCTCAGTCAACTTCTATCCGTTCCAAAACGTCACATCTACCAAGATCCAAGCTTGAAATGCAAAATGTCGGATATTGTAAAGTTGGTGCTCATTTTTTGGGGCCAATCCTACCCAGAATACAGTGCAATCCAACTAAAAGTCGGAGCTCTTGATGCTTGTATACCTGACACTGGGACCTTTGTACTTGACTTTCCCATCCGGAATACTGCATCAGAAAATCAGCATTCCACCATGCGCAAAAAAATCTGTTCTGCATGCCACAGTAGAACAGAACAATACAACACAACATGTATTCAACCCAACATTCATTATTTCCATTTAGAACAATTAGGCAACACAACACAATGCACTACAACACATCACTACTAACACTCACAGTACAACAAACTACAGCACAATAACCGAAAGAAAGCACAACACGACGCGGCAGAGATACAGAAAATACAAACTGATGTCTTGGATAAATTCAACTTTATTTATTTATTGCTTCGTAAAAGAGAGAGAGAAAAATGACAACACAAACAGTGTCAACTGGTTGTAGTATCCTAGCGCAAAATAAACAGCTTTTAGATATTCATATTTATATTAGCCTTATATTTACATGGTTTATGCCTGCCATGACACACTGCAGTGTAGCAGGGTGAACTGTCCACTATAGATTGTCAGAATTGTGGACATTTCGAGCCTGGTGTGCATTAATTTAACCGTGGTGTATTGTATTTATACACTGCAAGTATTGCACTTAAAATCCGGGGAAAGGATCAGGACCGTGGTAGCCTGGGAGCTAAATCGAATCCCAGAAACCATTGCTAAACTGAAAATAGTAAACATGGCGGCTGCGGAGAGCTTTGTACAAGTTGTGCTGCTACTCAGTGATCTTTCACAGTCGGAATGTATTTGACATGAGTTTGGTTTCATCCTAAATGGTGGTCGAAAGTTAGCATGTCTGTTAAGTACTTCAGGATGTCATAATCGTGCCTCAAATACGAACGGTCTGGACACAGCAAATGCTGTCAGTCAGCGCAGATGTCGACAAAATTGGGCTCACCTGCGTGACCTTCCGTCAATTAAGGAACACCGGCAGCTTGGGAAGGGACAAAAAGCGAAGAGAGATTACGCATGTCTCGGGATGTACAGTAAGTAGTACTCGATTTCATTTTTTTAAATATTTACCTCGTTTGATGCATGGTGGACACTTTTAGTTCAAATGGATGTTAAACTTGTTCCGAAGTCAGCACCGAGGAAAAACAAAGTGCGTATTGATATGTGTCTTTGATATTTGAACATTATCCATACGCCTCGATGGCTGCGCTTGGAATGCGCCCGCACGCGCGGCCGCCATCTTGACTCGCACTTCTGGCGATACATGCATATTTTTCCCACTAAAAATCTATCCACATTTCTTTTATTGTCACTGGTCATACACTACATAATCTTTAAAATCTCACTTGTTATTCATTAACAGTTTGTTATTCTGTCCTGTTATTTATTTCTGAATATCCTATTTTCTCAATTAAATGCGCCCTTATTGCATCATAAACATTTCTAATACTTCAATGTTTATTTCAATGCCTCCAACTTGAATATCGTTTCTTGTTCATAACGTTACTGTTCAAGCCGTTATTTGTCCGAGTTCTTGTCTTTATCTCCTATTCTATTTTTTTTTCATTTTTGTTAATGATTACTTGTTATAATACTGTGTTCCTACTCCTCCACTCCCAAGAATGATCAAGTTAAATGTTCTCCTTCAGTTTCTCACCAGAAATACAGTCATGCAGTAAGGAGAACTTCGCTTTTGATACCTTTCTCAAATCAAAGCTAATTGAATTATCAATTCTCACTGTAATCACTTATAAATTTTCTCCTTTTAAAAATGAAAACTGAAAATAAAAAAGATGAAAATTGTAAGAGAATCTGCATTTTGGGCTTGGAAGTGGAAAGGATTAAACGTTTTTAGGCTGATCACATTTTTTTATCTTTGTATTCTTGTGCAAATGTTTCCCACTTCTTAGCTTACTCCTCTTCATCCTTCGCTAATGATTCTCAAATAAAAATTCAGCCATATACAGTCAACTCTCTCTGAGCATTTACCTTTCTAAAGCGGACACCTCTCTGAGGCGGACAGCATGCAGATTTGGTCCTTGTGATGTCGAATTTCAGATGTTCCTCTGTAAGGACTCTCTCTAAGGCGGATACCTATCTAGGTGGGTGTCCACCTTAGAGAAAGTTGACTGTAGTGCATACCTTATATTGTCTATGTTTATCCGTGGAGGGGTAAGTCCCTATCAGAGTTCGTGTTCCGCTCGCACTTCTGCAGAGGAACGGTGTTCTTGCAGGATCGTTTGTGGAGTTTCTCTCTTGCGAGGTCTAAACGTTCTGGAAACGATACACGCAAGGACACCTCGGCGAAAACTGCCATGGCGTATCCCGTAGATGACTGGGTTTGTTGCGTGCATGAGAAAAATCAAACCAGTACATATCGAAAACAGCCAAGGAAAATCCAAAACAAGTTCATTCCACGACTCTGGGTCGAAGACGCGATACAAATGGAAGACATGAATTGGAAAGTTCATCAAAGCAAATACAATAACTACAATTTTCAAGGTCTTCACTGCTCCCCGTTCGTGTTTCATTCGAATTTGATGGGTCCGCGCGTTCATTTTTTTGAGTCGGTAGATTATTTTCCCGTAAATCGCAGCGATGAAAACCAAAGGGATGAGGTAAAGGAGTACAAAGTCCACGGGTTGTAGGATTTTCTCGTACATTGGGTCAAGACAGACGGCTGCACAGGCGTAAATGCGCTGTGGGGGCGCACCTTGCTCTAATTCCTCGTCCTCTAGTTCGTATCCGGAGCCTTCGTGTCCTTCCAGCTCAACGAGATCGTACACGAGCAGCTGGGGAATGATCAGCACGAACGACAGCAGCCAAATACCGGCCATGGAGATCTTTGCATGCAATCTCTTCATAGGGATTCGGAAAGCGATTTTATATCGCTTCACGGCTATCAGCACCAACGTTCCCAGAGACACAAAAAGACAGAGATGAGTCACCGAGAAAACGGTCTTGCAGAGGGCCAAGCCGAACGGCCATTCAAAGTACAGGAAATCGTAGACCAAGTAGAATGGCGCGAAGATCACCAGAACACCAAAATCTGCCACGGACAAGTTTACCAGCAGCCAGTTTCACAAATTTATCGCCAAAATCTGACACTATTAGAAACTGAAGTAAGCCTAACGAAACTGTGTTTTGAGTAATGAGCCACGCAAGTGGTCTGATGGTTTAGTTGCAGTCTATAGTTGAGACTATATATCAGAATCCATATTCTAGTTATTGTGAAAGCACAGCTTGATTTGACAATGGCGCGAATGGCGTTTACTAGGCACGCAGATACGCATGGACAAGCATACACCACACGTGTAAACAATTTTAGCCATTGCTGGGGAGTTTACCCTTATATAGTTGGTGGGTGTATATGCACAATAATCAATAGATCCGTACAGAAATGATGGCCTGTCAGATTGATTTGAGTTGTCCTGGCTGTCTGTTTAAGCCAGTGTATAGTTCTGAATACGAAAGTACAGCTGTAAATAGAATGCCAATGTCCGCATGAACATGACTGACACGACGTGGTTCCTATGGCAACTAACTGATAGTCGGTCTATTTTGCTGACAGCAAGAAAGCCACGACAAACTTATGATATTTATTCCTTATTTAAAAACTAGGGGGCATGCGTTTCTAACTCCACTGTCGGTCACGACAGCCTTATGCGTGCTCATTGTTTATCCTTTAGCTTCTGCGGGTCACTTCATACTAATCGCACGAGCCACGTGACAATTCATACACAATACACTCTAAGTTCTGTATCGATATCTTACTGATCACAATAATGTTATGAAAGTTTGGTTCTTGCTAAAATGTCTCGTAGCTTGGGTGGGATCCCGAATCTAAGTCAAATCTGGGAAACAAGAATAAAACAATCATCGGTACAATTTAAGAACAAAACTATAAACATGATAGGTGAGGTCGGCAAGGAAAACATTAGAAAGAACTAGTCAGGCTTCGAAGGCACGCACAAGGAATTGAAAGATGCCACCTACTTGCTCGTCGTTTTCCTCCGGTTGTTTCTCATTTTCTTCTTGGACTGGGAATGGAACGTCCTTATCGGCTTGAGTTCTCTTCCATCTCAGAGATAACTGGTAAAATAGACACGAGAAACCAACGAGTGCACCAACCACTGCCAGCCCTTTTGGTCTGAGCCAGAACTTCACGCCACCTTTTGCCCATTCCGAAACAACTTTTAATACTGGCATGGCTACAAGAGACTTCTTTCAACAAACAGCTGCATGTGCACCCTTTGTTAGCTTGTAGATGAAACTGAACAATATGCGTTATCAACTGACGTGGTGCGGTTCCGTGTGAAGAGAGGTCAACTGGCAGGTCAAGGCACATCATCAAAATACATGCTGCACAATACGTTCTTCGTTTCATACTCAATCATCTCTACTCAATGTCCAGTAAGTGATTCAAATATTTCTATTATATAAACTAACTGGATGGATAACAACATGTTTAATGCATGCTGTGCAGTTAGCCGAAGCGTTTAACCACAGTTTTCCCACGGTTGTTTGGTTTTTTTTCTTTTGAAAAGCAGAGAAAGCCTGTTTGCATGCGTTCCATTTGGACTTTGTGTTGGAGTAGTCTATCGCGTTCCTTGCCTCCTACGCAGATGTTCTTTGGGTTTGTTTATTTTTTCCTGAAGACGGTCTTGCAGAAGGCCAAGCCGAACGGCCATTCAAAGTACAGGAAATTGTAGGCCAAGTAGAATGGCGCGAAGATCACCAGAACACCAAAATCTGCCACAAACAAGTTTAGCAGCAGCAAGTTTCACAAATTTATCGCCAAAATCTGACACTAATAAAAACTGGAGTAAGCCTAACGAAACTGTGTTTCAGTAATGAGCCACGCAAGTGGTCTGATAGTTTAGTTGCAGTCTATAGTTGAGACTATATATATCAGAATCCATATTCTAGTTATTGACACAGCTTGATTTGACAATGGCGCGAATGGCGTTTACTAGGCACGCAGATACGCATGGACAAGCATACACCACACGTGTAAACAATTTTAGCCATTGCTGGGGAGTTTACCCTTATGTAGTTGGTGGGTGTATATGCACAATAATCAATAGATCCGTACAGAAATGTTGGCCTGTCAGATTGATTTGAGTTGTCCTGGCTGTCTGTTTAAGCCAGTGTATAGTTTTGAATACGAAAGTACAGCTGTAAATAGAATGCCAATGTCCGCATGAACATGACTGACACGACGTGGTTCCTATGGCAACTAACTGATAGTCGGTCTATTTTGCTGACAGCAAGAAAGCCACGACAAACTTATGATATTTATTCCTTATTTAAAAACTAGGGGGCATGCGTTTCTAACTCCACTGTCGGTCACGGCAGCCTTATGCGTGCTCATTCTTTATCCTTTAGCTCCAACATGCTTCTGCGGGTCACTTCATACTAATCGCACGAGCCACGTGACAATTCATACACAATACACTCTAAGTTCTATATGCTGCTAATGATCGCAATAAAGTTATGAAAATTTGGTTCTTGCTAGAATGTCTCGTAGCTTGGGTGGGATCCCGAATCTAAGTCAAATCTGGGAAACAAGAATAAAACAATCATCGGTACAATTTAAGAACAAAACTATAAACATGATAGGTGAGGTCGACAAGGAAAACATTAGAAAGAACTAGTCAGGCTTCGAAGGCACGCACAAGGAATTGAAAGATGCCACCTACTTGCTCGTCGTTTTCCTCCGGTTGTTTCTCATTTTCTTCTTGGACTGGGAATGGAACGTCCTTATCGGCTTGAGTTCTCTTCCATCTCAGAGATAACTGGTAAAATAGACACGAGAAACCAACGAATGCACCAACCACTGCCAGTCCTTTTGGTCTGATCCAGAACTTCACGCCACCTTTTGCCCATTCCGAAACAACTTTTAATACTGGCATGGCTACAAGAGACTTCTTTCAACAAACAGCTGCATGTGCACCCTTTGTTAGCTTGGAGATGAAACTGAACTATATGCGTTATCAACTGCCGTGTGTGCGGTTAATACTGTGAAGAAGGTCAAATGTAAGGTCAGGCTCAATTATCATCACAATACTGCTACATAAATGCTGCACAATACGTTCTTCGTTTCATACTCAATGTCCAGTAAGTGATTCAAATATACACACGAGAATAAATATAGAATAAAATAAACACGACAAAGAGAAACCAACGAGTGCTCCAACCACTGCCAGCCCTTTGGGTCTAAGCGAGAACTTCACGCCACCTTTTGCCCATTCCAAAACTACTTTCAATACTGGCTTGGCTATAAAAGACTTATTTCAAAAAACAGCTGCATTTGCACCCCTCGTTAGCTTGTGAGTAAAACTGAAAATATGCGAATCATCTGACGAAAAAAATCGCGTGAGGTCAAGGCACAATTATCATTAAATTACATGCTGCAGTTAGCGAAGCGTTTAACCACAATCAATTTTCCCACGGTGCTGTTTGCTTTTTTTTTTTTTTTTTTTGAAAAGCGGAGAAAGCCTGTTTGCGTGTGTTGCGTGTGGACTTTGTGTCGACGAGCTTAAACATTACGTCTGCGCCGGAGGCTATCTCGTTCCCAGACCCTTAAAAATGTGAACTATCCTTCTATAAAAATAGCTGTGAAGTATTGCGCTCAACTGTTATTTCCAATGGTTCATCAGTGAAAAATACACATCTAAAGCTCTCTGAACTTGTTACTTTGTGCATTAAAAACATGGCACGGTCCCTATGCTTTGTAGACAGCCAGAAAGCTTTCGCTAATAGCATAAACTTCACATTTTCAAATTGAGAGCTTGGCGATCGCGCAGATTATTTAGTCATGGCATTCGCGGCGCGTTGACTCCACCGACGTCTTGTGTTTTCCGCGAACATCCTTGACAGTTTTTTTTTTTTGTCTGCCCGAAGGCGCCGCGAAAGCTCTGTTACTTTGCTTAGCTTTTTGCTTACCGTGTGTTACTTTTACAATACTATCGTCAAAATCTGACACCATTAAAAGATAGAGTAAGCCTAACGAAACTGTATTTGAAATATGAATCATGCAAATGGTTTGATAGTTTAGTTACCGTCTAGAGAATATATATCAGAATCCATATATTGTGAACTATATACACACGCACAGCTTGATTTATGGCGCGTCTTTCGTTTCAAAATTCAAACACACAATCCTTCAGTTCAATCATTCAATCCTTCAATTCAATCCTTCAATTCAATCCTTCAATTCAAAAATGCAATCCTTCAACTCAAACCGCATTCGATACTGCGTTTCGAACCTGCAATCCTTTAACTCAAACTTTCAATCGTTTGTCTATTCCGCCATCGTTCGTCTATTTCTCCATCGTTCGTCGTCTCTGTCATCGCTCGTGATCTTTGTAACCGCACGTCATCGCTCATTGGTTCGTCTGAGCCTGGGACTAGCGCGGGCAGCCTCACTAAGCCCGTGACTGTACTGGCAGTAAAGTCGCGACACGAGAAGAGTTATATACACCGATTTTATTTTTCGTAGCTATTTCTCCGGGAAAATGTAAGCATGGCGACAGCTGAAGAAGGATCCGAGGTGACTGCGAGAGAGCATCTGGCGGTGCGAACTCGTGCCTTGATATAGGACATCACCAGGACGATAGAAGAAGGAGGGGAAATAAGTTCAGACACTCGGGATTTTCTGGTCTATTAGTCTGACATGTTGTACCAACATGTTGTTCGGCTTTGTTCCTGCCGTACTTCTTCGAATGACTCCACGAATGACCCCTATGTAGAAATGGCGAGGAAACTGATGGAAGTCTCATCAATAGAAGTGCACAGCCTGGAAACCTCTTCCAGGAGTTCTCGACATTTCTCTAGAGACATTGTTTCGGCTGGAAGTGCGGAAAATAATTGCCAATATTAATACCAAATGCCTTTGTTCGATTGCACAATGACTACTCCGTCTCTGAATTTTTTCACTTTATCAAATCATATATAATATAATAAACATAATATTAAGTCAGGTCTAAAAAAGATAGTGAAGAACAAACAGAATTTCTTACAGCAACTAGAGGAATGCTTACCTTTTCCCGGATAAATAGCTGCGAAAAATATACTCGGAGTAACTCTTCTCGTGTAGCGACTTTACCGCCAGTGCAGTCACGGACTTGAGGCTAGCCGCGCTAGTCCCAGGCTCAGATGAACCAATGAGTGGATGACAGAGACGACGAACGATGGCGAAATAGACGAACGATAGCGAAATAGACAAAAGATTGAAAGTTTGAGTTGAAGGATTGCAGGTTCGAATCGAAGTATCGAATGTTTGAGTCGAAGGATTGCATGTTTGAGTTGAAGGATTGAATGATTGAATTGAAGGATTGCGTGTTTGAATTTTGACATGAAAAACGCGCCCATATTTGCGAGGCAGGCAGATACGCATGGACAAGCACATAACTTTACACTATAAATTTTAATGTCACCACACGTCATGGTAATCAATTTTAGGCATTGCTGGGGAGTTTACCTTTACAGTGGCTAGTGGTTTATACGCACAATAATCAATAAATAAGTACAGAAATGTTGGCTTGTCAGATTGATTTGAGTTGTCCTGGCTGTCTGTTTAAGCCAGTGTATAGTTCTGAATACGCAACTACAGCTGTAAATGAATGCCAATATCCACATGAACAACTGACATGACGTGGTTCCTGTTGCAACAAACACTGATAGCCTGTCTATTTTACTGACAGCACGATAGCCAAGACAAACTTGTTATATTTATGAGGAACTAGAGGTGACGCGTGTCTAACTCCAGTATCGGTCACGTTAGCCTTAATATGCATGCTCATTGTTTATCCTAGCTTCAACCTGCTTCTGGCCACTCCATACTTATCATACGAGTCATTTGACAGGTCGTAAACATTTCTCTCTGGTTGTTAGTTCTGCTTGCTACTGATCGCAATAATGTTTTGAAAGTTTGGTTCTTGCTAAAATGTCTCGTAGCTTGGGTGGGATCCCGAATCTAAGTCAAATCTGGGAAACAAGAACAAAACAATCATCAGTACAATTTAAGAACAAAACTACATTAAACATGGTAGGTGAAGTCGGCAAGGAAAACATTACACAGAACACGTCAGACTTTGAAGGCACGCACAAGGAATTGAAAGATGCCACCTATTTGCTCGTCGTTTTCCTCCGGTTGTTTCACATTTTCTTCTTGGACTGGGAATGGAACGTCCTTATCGGCTTGAGTTCTCTTCCATCTCAGAGATAAATGGTAAAATAGACACGAGAAACCAACGAATGCACCAACCACTGCCAGTCCTTTTGGTCTGAGCCAGAACTTCACGCCACCTTTTGCCCATTCCGAAACAACTTTTAATACTGGCATGGCTACAAGAGACTTCTTTCAACAAACAGCTGCATATGCACCCTTTGTTAGCTTGTAGATGAAACTGAACAACATGCGCTATCAACTGTCGTGGTGCGGTTAATTGTGAAGAAGGTCAAATGTAAGGTCAAAGGCACAATTATCATCACAACACATGCTCTACATGCTGCACAATACGTTCTTCGTTTCATACTCAATGTCCAGTAAGTGATTGAAATATTTCTATTATATAAACTATCACAATCAGTTTCCCACGGTTGTTTGCTTTTATATTTCTGAAAAGCAAAGAAAGCCTGTTTCATGCGTTCCATTTGGACTTTGTGTTGGAGTAGGCTATCGCGTTCCTTGCTTCCTACGCAGATGTTCTTTGGGTTTATTTTTTCATGAAGAAAAACTAAGAAACGGGTTTAAACTCTACGTCTGCGCAGTAGGATATCTCGTTCTCAAACCCTTAAATGTGAGCTATCTTTCTGTAAATATAGCTGTGAAGTATTGTGCCCAACTGTTATTTCCAATGGTTCATCAGTGAAAAATACACATCCAAAGCTCTCTGAACTTGTTACTTTGTGCATTAAAAACATGGCACGGTCCGTATGCTTTGTAGACAGCCAGAAAGCCTTTGCTAATAGCATAAACTTCACATTTTCAAATTGATAGCTTGGTGACCGCGAAAATTATTTAGTCACGTTGCTCGCGACGTGTTGACTCCACCGACGTCTTGAATAATTGAATTTTGACATGAAACACGCGCCCATATTTGCGAGGCAGGCAGATACGCATGGACAAGCACATAACTTTACACTATAAATTTTAATGTCACCACACGTCATGGTAATCAATTTTAGGCATTGCTGGGGAGTTTACCTTTACAGTGGCTGGTGGTTTATACGCACAATAATCAATAAATCCGTACAGAAATGTTGGCTTGTCAGATTGATTTGAGTTGTCCTGGCTGTCTGTTTAAGCCAGTGTATAGTTCTGAATACGCAACTACAGCTGTAAATGAATGCCAATATCCACATGAACAACTGACATGACGTGGTTCCTGTTGCAACAAACACTGATAGCCGGTCTATTTTACTGACAGCACGGTAGCCAAGGCTGGCTACAAGAGACTTCTTTCAAAAAACAGCTGCATATGCACCCTTTGTTAACTTGTAGATGAAGCTAACCATCATGCACTATCAACTGACGTTATGCGGTTCAGCGGACAGAAACATGATACTTTCAAGGTGAAGGCACAATTATCATCACAATGCATGGGTGAAAGCTAACTGCTCCGATAAGTTTCCCACAAATGTTTCATATTAAACAAACGAAGCATCTTTTGTTCCCGCCACGTATTTTTGAAGAATCCATGCACCTAAAGAATCACAAGGAGTTAGACTACCCAATTAACTTCTACGATCAAAACTATATGCATTTGTTTTGACAAGAAGACTCATACTTAGCTTTTGAAGTCAGCCCGTTTTCAGGGTCGCCATACCGATACTGCCGATATGAGCGAATCTTCCAGTTTATTACCCGAAATGACGTCATTGCAATTGGCCGCTCGATTTGCACTGAGAGAGGAGAGGGTGGCTCTTTCTATACCGCTTTACGCGGGAATCTCTCGTGTTCGAGTCTCCGCCTGACGCCTTATTAGTCAACCTCGGGGATTCACGCCTCGTCTCTTCTCACGAAATCACATCAACCGCACAGGTAGTTTAAGTCATTTTTCTTTATATACAAAACAGCTAAGCATTGCAAACTATCAGATCGACCATCATTCATGAAAGCTGGTGCCTATCATTATACAAGCTGACAGGCGCCACGAGACAGTGTGATATGTGCACTATGCAAGAACCGTTTTCGCAACATATCACTACTAACACTCACAATACAACAAACTACAGCACAATATACCGAAAAAAAGCACAAACATAGTTAGCACCACAATACAACACAACGCGGCAGAGGTACAGAAGAATACAAACTAAGTCTTGAGATAAACTCAACTTTATTTATTGCTTCGTAAAAAGAGAGAGAAAAACTGACAACGCAATCAGTGTTAACTGGTTGTAGTATCCTAGTGCATATTGCCTTTTATTTTATAAACTCTGGTGTGATATAGAGATTTCCGCCACTGAGAAATGTAGTATCTGAACACACGTAAAAATACGACATTTTTTACGTGTGTTAATATCAGCCAAGCAGTGATCTTGCATGTTTTTGCATTTCTTAGTGGCGGAAATCTCTGTATCACACCAGAGTTTATGAAATAAACAGAATAATACACGGACGCTTGGAGATATAAAATTTATCTTCTCGTGTTCATCTCGATATCTCACAAGTGAGCTTCGCTCACTCGTGAGATATCGAGATGAACACTCGAAGATAAATTTCATATCTCCGCGCACCCATGTATTATTCTCTATATATTTACATGATTTATGCCATCTGTCTGGCATGACACACTGCACTAGTGTAGCAGGGTGAACTGTCCACTCTGTAGATATTGTCAGAAGCGTGGAAATTTTGAGCCTGGTGTGTATTAATTTACCCGTGGTGTATCGTATTTATACACCCGGGGAAATGATCAAAACTGTGGTAGCCTGGGAGCTAAATTGAATCCCAGAAACCAGTGCTAAACTGAAAAAGTAAACATGGCGGCTGCTGTGGAGTGTTTGTGCAAGTTGGGCTGCTGCACAGTGACCTTCACAGTCTGAATGCATTGAACACGAATTTGGTTTCATTCTAAATGTTGGATGAAAGCTAACACGTCAAGTACTTCAGCATGACGTAATCAGGCCTCAGACACGAACGATTTGAACACAGCGAACGCTGTCAGTCAGCGCGGCGCGGCTTGCAGATGTCGGCAAAATTGGGCTCACCCGCGTGACCTCCCGTAAATTGACAGATATCCGAAGTTTGGAAATGGACAAAAAGCGAAGAGAGATAATACGCACGTCTCGGGATGTACAGTAAGTAGTACTCGATTTCATTTTTTTAAATATTCACCTCGTTTGATGCATGGTGGACACTTTTAAGTAAAAAATTAATGTTTAAACTTGTTCCGAAGTCAGCACCGAGGAAAAACAAAGTGCGAATTGATATGTGTCTTTGATATTTGAACATTATCCATACGCCTCGATGGCTGCGCTTGGAATGCGCCCGCACGCGCGGCCGCCATCTTGACCGTCGCACTTCTGGCGATACATGCATATTTTTGCCCACTAAAAAAATCTATCCACATTTCTCTTATTGCCACTGGTCATACACTACATAATCTTTAAAATCTCACTTGTTATTCATTAACAGTTTGTTATTCTGTCCTGTTATTTATTTCTGAATATCCTATTTTCTCAATTAAATGCGCCCTTATTGCATCATAAACATTTCTAATACTTCAATGTTTTATTCAATGCCTCCAACTTGAATATCGTTTCTTGTTCATAACGTTACTGTTCAAACCGTTATTTGTCCGAGTTCTTGTCTTTATCTCCTATTCTATTTTTTTTTCATTTTTGTTAATGATTACTTGTTATAATACTGTGTTCCTACTCCTCCACTCCCAAGAATGATCAAGTTAAATGTTCTCCTTCAGTTTCTCACCAGAAATACAGTCATGCAGTAAGGAGAACTTCGCTTTTGATACCTTTCTCAAATCAAAGCTAATTGAATTATCAATTCTCACTGTAATCACTTATAAATTTTCTCCTTTTAAAAATGAAAACTGAAAATAAAAAAGATGAAAATTGTAAGAGAATCTGCATTTTGGGCTTGGAAGTGGAAAGGATTAAACGTTTTTAGGCTGATCACATTTTTTTATCTTTGTATTCTTGTGCAAATGTTTCCCACTTCTTAGCTTACTCCTCTTCATCCTTCGCTAATGATTCTCAAATAAAAATTCAGCCATATACAGTCAACTCTCTCTGAGCATTTACCTTTCTAAAGCGGACACCTCTCTGAGGCGGACAGCATGCAGATTTGGTCCTTGTGATGTCGAATTTCAGATGTTCCTCTGTAAGGACTCTCTCTAAGGCGGACACCTATCTAGGTGGGTGTCCACCTTAGAGAAAGTTGACTGTAGTACATACCTTATATTATCTATGTTTATCCGTGGAGGGGTAAGTCTCTATCAGAGTTCGTGTTCCGCTCGCACTTCTGCAGAGGAACGGTGTTCTTGCAGGATCGTTTGCGGAGTTTCTCTCTTGCGAGGTCTAAACGTTCTGGAAACGACACACGCAAGGACACCTCGGCGAAAACTACCATGGCGGATCCCGTAGATGACTGGGTTTGTTGCGTGCATGAGAAGAACCAAACCAGTGCATATCGAAAACAGCCAAGGAAAATTCAAAACAAGTTTATTCCACGACTCTGGGTTGAAGACACGATACATATGGAAGACATGAATTGGAAAGTTCATCAAAGCAAATACAATAACTACAATTGTCAAGGTCTTCACTGCTCCCCGTTCGTGTTTCATTCGAATTCGGTGGGTCCGCGCGTTCACTTTTTTGAGTCGGTAGATTATTTTCCCGTAAATCGCAGCAATGAAAACCAAAGGGATGAGGTAAAGGAGTACAAAGTCCACGGGTTGTAGGATTTTCTCGTACATTGGGTCAGGCCAGACGGCTGCACAGGCGTAAATGCGCTGTGGGGGCGCACCTTGCTCTAGTTCCTCGTCCTCTAGTTCGTATCCGGAGCCTTCGTGTAATTCCAGCTCAACGAGATCGTACACGAGCAGCTGGGGAATGATCAGCACGAACGACAGCAGCCAAATACCGGCCATGGAGATCTTTACATGCAATCTCTTCATAGGGATTCGGAAAGCGATTTTATATCGCTCCACGGCTATCACCACCAACGTTCCCAGAGACACAAAAAGACAGAGATGCGTCACCGAGAATACGGTCTTGCAGAGGGCCAAGCCGAACGGCCATTCAAAGTCCAGGAAATCGTAGGCCAAGTAGAATGGCGCGAAGATCACCAGAACACCAAAATCTGCCACGGACAAGTTTACCAGCAGCAAATTGACTGCAGTGTGCCTGCTGCGGGTGTGCTGGCGCATCACCGTGAAGACAAGAATATTCCCGATTATTCCGACTAAAACAATCAGTATATAAACGCTGAACTGCGCGTGAAAGTATGACGTAGATGCGTAGAGCTCTTCGTCATCCAAGGGGTTCTGATTCTCGTTCGTGAAATTTCCTGACTCGAGAAATTCTTCATCTTCCATGACCGCGGTTGGCAAACTTCTTAAGGCGATTGTCGGTCGCGCATTTTTTTTTAATGTTCTCTCTTAACAATACTTATTTCCATGTGTTTTCATTTTCCTGAAAGGTGTACCCGCACAATGAAAGGAACCGGAGCGATAATGGATTAACGCAAGGTACAAGCGCCTCTTGAATTGTCTGAACGTATTCCGCATTTGCTTAGAATTCGTTTCCAGGCATAGTCCAACATTTTAACAAGCTTAAGCGTTGAAGGGGGAAGGTGGGCTATTTAACACAACACAATGCAACACGACATTAATTAGATTTTACTCTTTCTTGATTAATAAGCGCGCGATGAAAAAAAATAACCGTACTGAAAAAGTTGAGAAAAAAACTCCGCCCCGCAAACGTACGGCAGAAAACCACGAAATAAACTCAGGTCAAGACATGAACGAAAAGAGCGAAAAAATATACTCCTTCTTGCAGCTTCTTTAAAAACCTGGTACACTGAGTACGAGAAAAACTAAATCCATTTTCGCCATTTGTCCGCAGTTGTGTTGTGCTGCCACAGCGACTTAGTCCGGAAGGAAAATTACCGCGCAGAAACTGCCGCCTTTTCTATTTATCCCATTGTGAAAATAAGTAATTGATGATTCGGGGCTGCAAATCGGTAATGGCTTCAAAAATCCAAATGTGTGACAAGCTTCCTGCACCTGGTGTTTTCATGGTTTGTTGTTTAATAAAAACCTGAAGATGTTATCCGCCTTGTGTTTTTGACTATGAACTACAAAGCCATAAGAAAGCTACGATACTTAATTTGTTAAACTATTTTAACATGCAAATATATTTCGTGTCGATGTTTTCTTCTGACCAAAGTCTGGCTTTCACGAGTATCGCCATCATAAGCGCAAGCAGGAGAAAAAGGAAATATTTTAGTTCTGTGTTTGCGCTTCCGTCTAGCCTACTTTCACGGGCAGCCCTTTAGTTCAACCCTGCTTGGTTTAACCCCGGTCCACTGTAATTCTGTCTGTTTCTATATCCTTATGCAGCTGCACACAAACACACAAGGGAAGGGTGGCTTCCGGCATGATGACAAATTAGCGCCTCTGTCCGCTAGTTTTAATACCAGCAGAAGTATGACTGCCCCGACCTGGGTTCATGTAAACGTTAAAGTTAATTCTGACTTTGGCAGGCATTTCACTCGTGCTTGTGTATGCGCAGTGATCTTCTTTGATGTCGCTTCACAAGTCCTACACGTGAAGGGACTAGCTATCCAGTCTAAAATTTGCAGTGTGGTAGGCTGACCACAACAGCGTGTGCCAATTACTGCGGACCCGTATTAATTAAAAAAATTAAACTAGCTAACTAACAAACTTACTAACTAAAAACAACACGAGATAAGGTAAGTCAAACTGCGGGAACTGATGCATTTAGGACAAATTGTTTTCCAGGTTCGGGATCTTCTGGATCATAACAGGTAGTAAAACACTTAAATAAAATTGATTTAAAAGAATAGAAGACAGGTCTGTTGTTGTGGCAAAGTTAAGTTTATCAGCCAGAGTGTTCCATAGTCGCGTGGTGTATGCACAGTGATCTTGTTTAATGTCGTTTCACAAGTCCCACATGTGGAAGACGGACAAGATTCAAGTAACTGTTCACTGGAGCTCCTCCCTATCGTGACCTTTGCAATAACATTTACACTGAAACTACTTTCTTAATTGCTTGGAAAATGAAATTCCCAAACGCGGAACGGATTCAACTTTCATTTTATCGCTTTTGCATTATGGAGGACTGAGATTCCCCTCCCCTCCCCTCCCCGCAAGTTGTCCGCACGATGACTTTTTACCCAAATGGCTGCAGAAACTACTGTGCGTGGTGTCGACGATCTTACACTATCAATACATTTTGTTTACACAACTCAAGTTTTTTGGAGAACTATAGGGTGTTGATATTCATGGATTAGATTAGTCTTAAACCCTTTCACTCGCAGAAGTGATCACCTTCAATTTTCTCTTTCATTTTCTCAAGATAGGCGATAATACAACTTGGAGAGCTTAGCTATTGATAGCTTCCTCAGATGAAAGCTGATTGAACTATCAATTCTTAAATCATCGTTCATTCATTTTCTTCTTGTATAGTTGGGAGAATCTGAACTAGTCCCAACGGATCATCTCCAAATGACGCACGATCGTGAAATTATCTCCACAAAAGAAAGGAAGAGGAGGCCAAGACTAGTAACCGTGCTAACTTTAAACTACTCAAGTTAAAGAGCGGTTTCCACACGACTTTCGTAAAACCACAACCAAAAGTAACATTAGACCGCCAATCAAAGAGGCTGTAAGAAACCCTGTCCATCATTGCGACAACTAAACCTTTTTTTCTCACGGGACCAGGCCTGGGTCGACTCGATGAAATATTTACAAGTGTACTTCACAACTTGTAATATATAGCGGATATTACACAGGGGGTGCGAAGATATGAATTTATATATAAACAATAAACTACTTTTGGCTTCGGAAATATGCACGGATAATTGTCCGAGGATATTGTCTGTTCCGAGAAGCGAACAGTTGCCCGAGAGCGAAGCTCGAGGGCAACTGTGAGCTTCGAATATGCACGAACAATTATCCGTGCATATTTCCGAAGCCAAAAGTAGTTTATTGTCTTTATTATCCTTCAAATATTTCCTCTCGCAGCGCAAATAATGGCGCGGGGACTGTGAAGCTTTTTGGTGCTTTCTGGAACTGCTTTTTCGACCAATAAATTGATGTCCTCCTCGGTAGTCATCTCGTAATGGGTTTTTGTGATTAATATATAAAATTGTTTTCGGATATTGTCAATAAACAGCGTTTGTTCGCCAGGCGGGGGTTATTCGGTCACGTGTCACGATTCCACCAATCACGCGCGGGAGGAAATATTTGATGGGTCATAATCTTTGATATTTTTGAGTGGTAAAAGCAATATTTTACGAACGAACGAATGAGAAAAATATTGTTGTACCACGAGACAATAAATCCATATTTTTCAAGCAATTTTCTTTTTATTATATAAACACGAGTGATTTACGAGAAAATGCACAAACAACCGTGCAAAAGCGGGAAATGATGTCATCGATATCCTCACTAGTGAGGACATGGAGAATACGCCACTCGGGTCCCGGATGTAGTTTCGTATGTATTTTACGCACGGTATATTTTCCAGTAAAACACTCGTGTCTATGTAATAAACATGTATTCAGTGTATATCCGCATTCACATACCACGGTACCAGAGGTTTTTTCGTCAACCGCTCAAGCCGTCGAGTTGGATTGAATGAATGGTGAACTCTCGCTTCCATGTCTCGGACTAGGAACACAATTTGAACACTGTTGCTGATTGGTTGTCTATTGTATTTTTGACCTGTCACATTACGTGACTGGTTGAATCATGTCATGTGAATCCAACTGTAAACCAGTATGAGATAAAAAAGCGAGTTTTTAACCGTTCACTCATTCTCTCTCACAACTCCAGTGTTCAATGGTAGAGAGATCAACGAAAGAACTGCTGGTACCCAGATAGAACTGTCATGGCATACTATATTAAAATAAAGAAATTTCCTTATGATAAGATAGCCATTGTAGTAAAAGTAGTTCATAATATAATTTACTGTATTGAGCTGTCAGTGTGATTTCTCGTTGTGCCACACTGTGGACATGTGGCAAACTCATGCCATAAATACAACAAATATGATGAAGAACACAATAAGTACACCAAATATTTTGATGATCAGCCACCGGTTTGACGTGACTGACTGGAAATACTTGAGGATTTCTCCGTGAGCTGCTTCCACATTAAGCTCAGTTGATTCAACGTTGGCATCGATTCTGAAACAAGAGGTGTGGTGGAATTAGTACTCAAGTTTACAAGTTACCAATTTGTTTTTTACAGCATTCAATCTTACGACAGGAACATTCCTTTATGCAGCTTTCGCTGAGTCAACAGGAGACAGGAGACAGGAGACAGTTAATCACAAGAGAAAATTAAAACAATAATGCAATTATTGAAGATCAAGGCCCATCAAGCTTGGATCTACATGTATTTGAGTAAACCGAAAGAACATCCAAATCAATGTCAAAATAATGGAACCTACGATGTGACCACTCAAATGAAAGCTTGAGTACATTCTACACATGGCAGTGTCTATATTTTGGTTGGCAGAGTTTTTGGTTTTTTGGACAGATACAAACCTCTGAATCTGCTCCTCTTGTTCCTTGACCATGTGTGCCAGCTGTTGAAAGATTCCACCCAGCTCTACAATGGTTGACTCTATACTTTCCATGGCAGTTGCTCGAGTCTTTATGTACTCATCCTGGAACAACAGAAAGATTAATATGTCATGTTAACATCACAGATTGCACTGTGTACTACACCTTGGACATGTGACATGTACAATACACTGTAGTTCACAAAGGATGCAGTTTTGATGTTGAGTTATAATGCATGCAGCATATTTAATCATTCTATCTACCTAAAAGCCCCCTAATTTTAAATGTATGTGAATGCCAACTTGTACTGACTCATCAAACTGTATATCTGACCCTTTTGAAATGCGTAACCTCCTCCAATAACAACACCCAAGGACTTATTTATAAACCATATTGTATAAAAAGAACTTGTTTATATAGAAATCAATGAAATACCAGTTCTAAAAACTGATACTTTTATCACGCGCAATATCTTCACACATGAAAGATAAAAATTATATGTTCACTGTGCGCACGATTTTTGAAGACAGCAAGTTCTGACAGGAAATATAGGCTGTAAGATGTCTTTGTTCTTTGATCATACGTCTTGTGTGGATAATATCTCTAACTCGTTAGCTGCGCTCACTTGTGAGAGATATCATCAAGACTCAAAGATAAAATTCGTATCTCCGCGCAGCCATGTAATATCCTCTATTTCAGTGTGTCAGTAGGGTCTCCTACATCAATTGTTACCAAGGCTACCTTACCTGTTCATCAACCAGCTGCATCTGACTCATCTGGTGGTTCATATCATTTACTCGGGGCTGTGCATCCAGATGGTCCATATTTATGGCCACAGAGCCGTTTCCCATTGCACCGCCTCTTGCCGCTTCTGATCGTTGAAGCACTGAAGTACCTGGCATGGTTGCTGAGTGGAGACCATCAGGCAACCCTCCCTGGGAGAACTGCTCTCTCCGTTCCTTCTGTTGCTTAAGGTTCTGGTTGGCAGAATCACATTATCACATGACAGCATGTTACAGTATATCATCACATGACTGTACTGTATATCATACACATATCACCACATGACTGTCCATGTCTACAGTTGAAGCTCCCATAAGCTCCCCTAATGAGAATGTGTAAATACAGAGTTTGACTGAACTAGAGTTTAAACAGGGTTTCGTAGAGGTGTCCATAAGTAGAGCTGTCCGCTTATGAGAGTGTCCGCCCAGAGAGCTTCGACTTTATTATATCACACGAAAGTATATCATATCACATGACTGCATATTAAATCATATCAATACATGACTAAATCATGAATCCATGTAAACTTACCTCTGTTCTTACTTCTAGAACTGACTTGAAGTCTTTAGACATCCTTGCAAGCTTGGACTGGAAAAAGAGGTTGTAATGTAATGCATAAAATTATGTATTGTAACTGTACTGAAATAGGTAATGTTCATAATGTGAATGATGCAGCACATGTTAAAATAAGCAGTTAGTGTATTCATGCTGGAACAATATTCCTAAGAATAGAAATTAATAATTTATTGTAAACATTACACAGTAAATTGAACAAAAAACAATGGCAAAAGTGGACAAACCTGCAATGATAAGACCACAGTATTTGAATGAGTCTGCAAATGCTTCCCTTGTGCATGGCTTTTGGAGCGAACCAGCTGAAATATAGAAACAATAATGTTACTTTGGTCAGCACATCCGAACCAGACTGGCAACCTGGACAACCATGAAGTGTATTATATAATGTTCCTACTAACTGTACCTCTTGTAGCTGTGCAATTTGTTGATTCAATGTGTTTATATCCTGGATAAAGAAAAAAAAGCATTGGAAATTTACAAAAATACCACACTACACATCTAGTATGAATGATTGCAACATTATGAGTCTGCAGATTTCTTTACAAATTCAATTGATTGAAAGGATCACAGCATCAGATCCATACTTAACAATTCGAAAACTATTATATTCAGTGCTCAGCATTAAGGTTTCAGGTTGTGGTTGCCCTTCAGACTGTAGATTGACTTCAAGCAATAGAAAGTTTCAAAATTTCTGGTTGCCTGGCCCTCAATTTACCTGCCCGACCAAAATTTTTGGTTGGCCGGGCATAGGGGGCAACTAACTGTTAATGTTGAGCACTGATATGTTGAGATTTTGAAATACATCTTCACACCTGCACAGTTACTTTGTATTGTATAAACACTACCTGTTTAATGATATAGGTCAATTCTTGGATTTCCATTGGTCGATCATCAAAAAGAGACTTCTTCTTGGCCACTAGAAAAAAAAAAAAAAAAAAAAAATTAGGGACAACCAACAAAGTATTAAAAGGACCTGAACAAAGTATATACTATATGAGAAAGATCATGATTTACAATCTGATAACCTGCTACTAAATCTAAACACAAGCAAAAAATCATGGGGTCAGTGATAAGTCTGTTTTTTCCCCCCTCAATTATTACATGTAAGTTTAACAAAGCTGGTGATACCCTTGTTCTATGAGGTACTAATCATGACACTTTTTGTGGTGAACAAAAGAGTAAGACCTCTTTTCGTCGCACAGTATATTTTCAGTATGTGTTTTGAAATCTAATACAATAATATTATGATTAGTATCCTTGAAAGGAGAAGTTTGACTCTACCTCCAATTCACTGGCCATTTTTATGGATTGTATGTACTGTACAGTTAATATATTATTTCCTTGTTGTTTCACATACTGTAGCACAATCCATCTACTTTATTGTAAGATAAGATTTTTGACATGTAAGTTATTATTTGAGTGATGCAGTGCTCGACATTAACGGTTGCCCGCTTGCCTGGGGCAACCAAAACTTTTGGTCGGGCAGGTAAATTCTGGGCCGGGCAACTAGAAATTATGAAACTTTCTATTGCTTGGAGTCAATCTACAGTCTGAAGGGCAACCAACCTAAAACCTTAATGTCGAGCACTGTGATGTGTGATGAACTCCTGGTATGACGTTTTATAAGGTAATAATATTGTTGGTAGTTTCTTTATTTTTCTACACAGATGAAGAGAAAACAACTTACATATAGCCAGCTTCTCTAGTTTTGAAAATGTGTTACTGATATCCCTGCCAATGTGCCTTGATGGGAACAGAGCATTGGATAAATCATTAGTCAAAAGGACCAAGAAATGCCAATATACACCTACAGTACCAGAAGTACACATACTGTATGCAGAAAACCACTTTCCTAAATAATTCGCATTAGTATATACCACACAAACAAATAGTGCTTTTCGCACGCTCTGATTGGCTCCCCAATCTTGGAATATCAAGTACTATTCACCTCCTGGTGGCTTCCGGTAAAACAAAATGGCGCGCAAACCCAATTTTTGCCCACTTTTGTCGGAAATAAAATAGCTATTTGGGAGTTGGCTATTAAACTAAAACAATATTATCAATTATTACCATTTTTATAAAATAACTTTGACATTACACACATTCTGATTGGCTATTGTAAATAACTGTATAAGATGAGAGTATATTACATGCTGGTGTGATACATAATGTGTTTTTTGACTAATTATTCTGCAGCCTCATGGTTTTCCTACGCTGCTCTAGTGTTCTTCCAACTTCCTGCATGTTTAGAAGAGGCTATATTACACAGGAGCATGTTATGTATTTCTTAAATATTGCCGTATAATTATCTGAACATAACTTACATTGTATGTGTATATTTAAGTGATAATATTAATATTATTATAATATAGAAAAATAAATTCACAGGAAGAGTCCACTAACATGTACAGATCTGCAAAAATAAAGTATGTTCAATTGCATTTATGTCTGATTTCTAATAATTTATATGAAAAAATTCTTCAATATTTAAATCCTTTATAAACTGATTAAACCACAGGCAGCCCAAGCTGATTGACTGTATGACATCACGGTTGGGTTTCTTGCTGCTGTAGCGATTTCAGCATGTTTCACTGAATTTTTCCTCTCTAACAGCAGCAAGAAGACCACCACCACAACAAGGTTAGCAAGTCTAAGCTCTATTCTCGCATAACTTTTCGAGTTATCTCCCATACATTTTCTTATAAAACGCAACCGTGACGTCACACAGTCAATCAGCTTGGGCCGCCTGTGATTAAACTGTACTGTATTGTGTTGTAAGTTAGTATAAAACTCATTAAACAGAGGAACTATAAGCTACAATAATTATTCCAAAATATGAAGCTAAGATTCTTCAGCTGCAGTCATCCAAAACAAATATAATGGCAGTAAACTGTTAAGTCAACGTAACATGTAGCCATTTCTTACTTGGCAATAACAGTGAATTCACTCCTCTGGAGTCCATTGGGCCTCTTTTGATCCAATCGTGCCACTGGGGATATTTTGGCCTGAAAGATTTACAAAAACAATGTCGGCATTACAGTTTTCTACAAGCATACCGAAACGTAACACAACAAATGTGTTCATACCAACACAGCAGTTAAAAACTCATCCTATATATCAAATCCCACAAGAAACGATCGTTTAGACAGCGACAGGAAGAGGGATTGGTAAAGTGATGTGTGTGCAAATTATCGTGGCTGGTATTCATTAGTTTTGTAAACCTTACCTGACGAGATTGTAGTGATTTGACAGCGGAGATAAACTCCGATGTCCTGTCTCTACATGATGTCATGTCCAACGGTGGCGTAAAGTTATTTTCTGACGAGTAATGCACTTGAGTTCGATCGCCGTCTTCACCATTGGACCTTGTACGGCGTCTTCTGGTGATCATCGGTGTTACGAGACAACGTAGTGTGCATTGCCTACTGATTCAGATGACTCATCTTTACAAAAAGGCAATTAAAGAGACGTAGATCGATTGAAAAGGGCCTTAGAGCCGAAATGTACACTCTAATATCGGGAAACTTCAACCCAAATACTTCAAATAAATCGTCGGGAAGGGAAGGGAAGTGATGACGTAGAGTAAAGATGTCCGCTGACCTGGCCAACTGCGTTTTGGTGGCCGGTCGGTGGTGGCCTGGAAACAGCAAGATAGGACAACTCTTCAACCTCGTTCCGAGGGGGGAGCGAATTCCACGTAAGGATGGTTACCCCCTCCCGCAGTCTGATTATATTATGTCAGCGGTCGCCCCACTGTATTAATAACTAACCAAACGTGAAGCAGCGGTAATTTTCGCGCTGTTATGGTTCTTTCTAGTTGCCGTTTTCTGTGTTCGTGTTAGGTAGCATCGCTCCAAAATGTAAATAAAAAAAAGATGATTTGTGAATGACTCGTTACCAGCTTCCCGCAGAGGTTCACCTCAGACCCCTTGGAGGAATGGGGACCAGCAACCTCAGACCCTTGGGGAATGGGGACCAGCAACCTCAGGCTCCTTGGGAGAATGGGGACCAGCAACCTCAGACCCCTGGGGGAATGGGGACCAGCAACTTCAGACCCTTGGGGGAATGGGGACCAGCAACCTCAGAACTGTCAACACGTTCTCGAGGCAAACATTAACGGATATAGGCATTCACTGATATAGAGAAAATTAATCCCATTCCGCACGTAACCTGGCAACTACCCTCCAGCAAAGAAAATGGCGTACAACGGGAAGCGAATTGCGTAAGCAACGTAAGGAAGGATGGTTATCCCCTCCCGCAGTCTGATTATATTATGTCAGCGGTCGCCCCACTGTATTAATAACTAACCAACCTTCGGTGTCGGACAAATGCAGACTGCAGCCGGCACATGTATTGTCGGCCGCATTTTCGCACGAAGGCTAAATGCTAAAGTGGAGACAGGCGAATTTCAGGTAATGACTTGGCTGTATATGACAAGAATCTCAAGGTGTTCATTTCGCCGGTTTGTTTTGTAAACAGGAACTTAATCGCGCGACTTGGGGCTTTTGAGCCAATCAGTTTCTATCTTGATTGGTGATTACACCCCATAGTGTAAAATGTCGGTACCGGAAATATGACACATCGTTTCGCCAGATGTTGAATACCAAGGCCATCAACGTTACAAATAGCTGCGTTGCATGTTTCAATTTTTTGGAATATTTCACCGGCAGCAATAACTTTGCGGTAAGTCACTGTAATATTTTCCATATTTTCCCCATACGTATTGAGCGGATCAGAAACGCTTGAGAGAAGGAAGGAATTTTCTGATCCAATAAGTCGGTTTGGATGATGAATTTCCGCAATGGTTTGGATGATATCGTTTTCGAACTTATTTCACGGCATTTTACGTAAGTTTGCAGTCTGCGGTCTACATTTGTCCGACACCGACCAACCTTGAAGCAGCGGTAATTTTCGCGTTGTTATGGTTTCTTTCTATTTGCCGTTTTCTGTGTTCTTGTTAGGTAGCATTGCTCCAAAATGTAAATAAAAAAGGATGATCTATGAATGACTCGTTCCAGCGAAATCCCTTGTCACCCTTGACAACAAAAGAGACTTAAAAGGTGGTGTTACACTGGTCAATTTGCAACGATGGGATGTTGCGCTAAAAATTGTTGAGGTGTAAGCGAAGCGAAGCGCCTCGTGGATCCACAACTTTTTGACAATGTTATGACGCGTTTCATGATCAATAAGAGGACAGACACATAAAAAACTGACGTCAATTTGTTTTTTACAATAGCAAAACTCAAGCGACGCGGGGAAAACACGCAAGAAAACTGGATTTGTTCGATTTGACCGAAATGTTGTCAACAACTTTTCCCGCTTTCTAATTGGTCGAGGTTGAAATTCAAGACATTTCATTGGCCAAAAAGTGACAGTTTGACGTGAGCATTTCGAGCGTGCAAAATAAAATTTTGTCAAAGAAGTTGGAAAGAAATGAAACTAGACGCTTTTCTGCTACGGTTTTCTCGACAATTTCAAGACAAAGCTCAAGGAATTGGCCTCTGAACACTTCTGGTTCTCTACTTCAAATGTCGAATGTCGCTTTTGCAAGAACTGAGGTAAAATTGAAGCTGAATTCACCTTCGTCCAAATCGCTGTCGTCAGCACTCGATTTTATGTGTCTGTCCTTTTATTGATAATGAAAATTAGCCAATCACAAAGCGAGAAACTGACGTGTTATTGTAAAACACCCCATTGCGAACGATTTTTCGCGATGTTTGCAGTGCTGCAACGCGTTGCAAGTTTTTGAAAGCGATTCAAAAACTTGCAACGCCGTTGCGTGGATTTGGAGCAAATCAGCGTTGCAAATAGCTTTAGGCAAAGCACTAAACATCCAAGTAAACCATTCCCGGCGACAATTCAGTGTTGCGACTACTCGAGCCTTGTAAAAAATGAAATCAAGTTTCTACAGCAAAACCCGCGCGATGTCCGCATCGAAAGAGATTTAAGGCTACTGCTTTTTAGATGGACCACGTTGAACTGTTCATATGGGACGGTTTAGCTAGCTAGCCGTTAAAGGCTCTGCCCCCCAAAGCCTCTTCTCGGGGGGAGGGGGAGGGGGTGAAAACCTTCATAGTTTTGAGTCGGAGTGTTCTCAAAACCCTTGCCCTACTTCAAACTAAAACTGTACGATTTTTCGACCCTATTTAAACAAATATATTTGAGATTTTTCGACCCTTTTTCAGACTCTGTATACCAAAAAACCTATTCCCCTATTTCTGCAACCAAATACCAAAATCCGCAAAACCTACTATTTCAGACCAAAAAGGCAAAATTGATCCCCTTTTGCAGCCTCAAAAATGTTGATACTGCCTTTGAGACGGCGCATGCAGTATTGATGGGACCCTCCCCTCCCCCCTCCGGGATATTTTTCTCTGATTCACGTTGATTTTAGTTACATTTACTAAATTTACACGAAGCGCTAATTTTCTATAAAAGAGTATTGTATGCACGTTTCAAATAAAACGCTTTAGGAACTTAGATATTTTATACTTTACGTCTTTCTTCGTACACGCTATTTCACTCCGATGTGACGTTTATTTATCACCGCATTTCTGTCAGTCAGTTATTACTGTTGAGGGGCGACCGCTGACATAATATAATCAGACTGCGGGAGGGGGTAACCATCCTTACGTGGGAATTCGCTTCCCGTTCCGAGGTTGACAACTCTCGGCTTCAAAGCTTGTCAGTGAGAACTACATCCCCTTACTCATTTCCTTAAAGAATCTTTCAGTTGAAGCAACTGCTTGAGTCGGGAATATTCGACCCAAATAATAAAATAGATCGTCTTAAAACAGAAAGGAAGTGATGACATAAAGCTGTCCGCTGACCTGACCGCCTGCACGCAAGTGGTCTGGGAACGAACTTTCACTTTGATCGAAGTAACCTACAAAGAAAGACGACATTTCCGAAGAAGTTGCATATGCAGAACCTTCTTTTTGCAAACTCAGACTTGCTCTGACCAGGCCGAGCGTAACGTTACACAGTAATGGCTGGAGATTGGTGTTAAGCAAAGGTGCATTAATAGCTTGACACGGCTTGACATCAGATCCATATGAGGCGGAAGCACCAGTACTGGTCACATATTTCTCTATATTTACATTTTGCGATGTCTGGAAAAGTTATATCGCCACCAAAAGGACTTGATGCTTCTACGGTTGGGCCCGCTTTTCCCAATGAAGCTCGCTTGGGGCTCACGGTTGCCTTTACCACTATCTACGCTTTGGTATTCGTGATGATCTTCGTGCAGCTATTCCTAATTTTGTACTACAAACACAGACAGTTGTCCTGGCAAAGCGTATTTTTGTTCGTGTGCCTACTCTGGTCTGCCATAAGGACCACGTTGTTCTCGTTTTACTTCAACGACTGCATCAGAGTGAACAAACTGAGCATGCTGCCAAGATGGTTTCTCTTTGCTTTTCCTGTTTATCTTCAGTTTCTCACTTTGTCTCTTCTCTCCGTGTTTTTTGGCAAGGTAATTACTTAAATCATGATCCTATGTTTAAAGATTGGCACACGTCAGGGGACAGGTCGTGGGGACATGTCACTGTGACAAATTCCTTGCACTGTTAACACACAGGGACAGAGGTCCTGTGGGAAGTAAAGTGACATTTTCTGATTTGATATTTTGATTCAGTCGTAGGGACATGTTGTATGAACAGCTTCACTTGAGGCGATTGCACTGGTTTGAATTCTGCGACTAGATTTTTCCAAGAAAATTGATCATTGCACAAGAGAACATATAGCACTGCCTTAGCGACATGTCCCCTCATGTGTGCCAACCTTAAGAAAGAACTTAAAAAACTTAAGCCACTTTTTTGATAGTAATGCACAGTGTAGTAATAGTATTTCTTACTTCCTTTATAAATTAAGCTCTATCTTTATAAATTGAGCCAGTGTATCTAAGTACATCACTCTGTTGAGCTTGGTTTGTTTCTACTGTACAGTGTATATAACAATAATTACACAGTTATTGCATTGCAACCAAAGAAGCAATTTATCACTCTGTCAGCCTCGCAAACTGTGCTTGATTGAGAATTAGTGGTCTACTTTTATTTTAAATTAGAACTTTAGCAGAAATCTGACACAATCAGGATCAAATTCCTTTACCTTGACAATGTCTTAGTCAAGTGTATGCTGGTCATGTGGAGGAAAATGTGTTGACTCTTTTCTTGACTAATTTTAAAATTGAGAATTAGCTAAAAGTTATGCATAAACTAACAAAAATATAATAGTCTGTATCATATTTATGAAAGGTCTTTTGTCTAATTTTGACCCACCCAGGTTGTTCTGAAATCGCGCCGAACTTCATTGGAGCCAAACAAATACAAGTAAGTCTCAGTTTACAAAACTTCTCTAAATAATGTTACTAGCTATACAGTACTTCAAGAGAGAAATGCTAAGTTTAATAATTAAATTTATTGATTTCTATTATACATGTCCCTACCCTTGCAGTATCTTAATTAACCCATTCCCCCATCGCTGGGTAAGCCTCACATTGAATGTCTGTTATACTTACAGTGTATTACTATTTATTATATAGACACGAGTGTTTTACTGGAAAGTATACCGTGCGTAAAATCCATACGAAACTAAATCCGGGACCCGAGTGGCGTATTTTCCATGTTGGCATCATTTCCCGCTTGTTTGTACAATTTCTCGTAAAACACTTGTGTCTAATATAATAAAAAGAAAATTACACGGCGGCTTGAAGATATGGATTTTATGTAAACATGGTAAAAACAATATTTTACTCACTCACAAAGCACTTGTTCGTAAAATATTGTTTTTACCACTCGAAAATAAAATTCATATCTTCGCGCCGCCGTGTAATATCCTCTATGTATTCCTTTTACCAGGAGGCACCTTTATTGGTTTGTTGGAGCATTGAACTTGGTATTCTTTACCATGAACATCACCAGTGCCTTCCTGTGTCCCGAACAGAGTACCACCAAAAAAGTGGTTGTAGCCCGTGTAGTTGTCAATGAGCTTCTGTTCTTTGTTGTTGGCGTGTTGCTTTGTTTTTGTATTTGGAAGGTGAGTTCATCCTCATATATCTACAGTGTAATTATGTGCTTTTTTTGCATCATCTGCTGTATGATATAAGGCCAAGTTTCATAAAAGTTGCCATGGGTTCCATGGAAAACAAGTCTGAAATTCTGCTGAATTTGGATGATAAGTACTGACAGAGTCGTCACGTGATTATAGGGCATGGAGAGAACATACATGTAGTATATATCTAATTCATAATTAAGGTCAAGATGGTTGCCTCAACAAACCAGATACAAAACTCAGATCCAGTCATTAGCCTATAGTAAGCCACCCTACAGTGTTTTCTCAGTTCAATAACATATCCAGCATTTAGGTATAAAATGTTCAACATCAGTTCATGAGAATTTTGCAAATAGACACTTTTGTCAGTAACTGGGCTAAAAGGTAATTAATGATTGTGTATTGAGATTAAAAATGCCTTTACTAGAGTCTAACATGGCATACTGTACCAGGAAAAGGAATTTTGCAACATCAGCTAAAACAGCTGCTTACAATATTGTATTGTAAGTTCACAAGTTGCTGAACATGTTTTGTTGCTTACTATGGCATGTTCAATCAACATTTGGACCTAAAATTTACATGGTCTCTCCAGTGTACAGTATTGATCAACTAAGCTTTAGTATAGCAATGGGTTAAGACTATCTTTGATTATTTCATAGCTTAAATTAGATAGTGCTCATTACACTGTGATCAATCCAACTGGGTCCATGTCTGATTTCAGATGGCGAGTTCATGTTTGTATTGTACTAACTGCATGTTCTTCTATTTTTACAACAGATAACAAGAGTTCCTTCTGCAAATCTTTTTATTGAAGGAGAGGTATTGTTGGTGAAGTCATTGCAGTTTTACAACTTTTTACATTATTATAGCCTAGCTACAGGAATTACAAGAAATTTTTTATGGTGTTGAAGTGTGATCAACAAAAAAAGAAAATGCCATTTTAAATTTATCACCTTGAGTTTAAATTTCCTCTGGTACATCTGACTGACTGCTGGTGTATTATTCTGCCTTGTGCTTTTCTTTGTAGGGGGTTACAACATGTAAATCATTGGTGGTGTGTATTCTGGTGGTGCTCCTGTATCTGTCCAGAGCTGCATACAACATCATTGCTGTCACTGTCCCACATGTGTCCTCGTTTGGTTATGGGTGGATCAACATTTCAGATCAGGTGGGGATTAGATAAAGCTAAGATTGGGGGGCACTCCCCACGAACGACTATACAGGGAGGCTCCACCCAAAAGGGGTCCCTTTTTAAGCCTCAGGTATGAAAAAGGTATGGAGAAATGAAGCTTTTAGAATGCCTTGCCAAACAGAAATCTGCATTTCACAGAGGCTCTAAAACTCACCTCCTGATTGAGAATTTTACAGAAGTCACGTTCCTAAGCAAGTTACGTGACTGTGGTGTTTCTAGACGTTTCCCTGTTCAAAGGGGTAAAAGGGGGCACTTTTTTTTTACTGGAGATATATAAAAGGGTCACCACCATGTAGTGGGGGGGGGGGGGGGGGGGGAGGGGGTGCTACACTTCCAGTGAACCCAAATGGCATTGTAATGTTTAAAATTTCTTACAGGGGGAAATTAAGTATGATAAAGATTCCTATCATAGTCATCCTGAGCGGTGGGAGTATCTATCCTTTGGAGTGGTGCTGATCATCTGGGAGGTTTTGCCAACAGTCATGGCAGTTTGGTTTTTTCGGGTGAGGAAACCACAGACAGGATCCTTGGTAAGTTGTTTTCTGATTTGCTGTCTTTTAGGGCAAAAACATACAAAATACTATAATGTAAAACATACAAATATTAAATAATTATTGGTTGGGGGTGCAGTTTAAAAAAGCTCCATTTTGAGATGCATTGTTGAAAAAGTTTCAACGGTAACTGAGCTGATTGCACTATCAATTCTCACTACATAAATCATACAGTTTTTTCTTAAAAGGTTAAGAGAATGTTACTTGGTTGATGAACTTTATTTTTTTTCTCGTTTTTTACTTTTTATTGAATGATCTTGCAGGGCCCATCTGCCATTGCATCACAGAGTTATGACAAGAAGTCATTCTTTAACAACCCACGGAGATACGACTCTGAGGAGGACCTGACAGTCGGACAGAACCCCAGGCAAAGGTACAGCTCCCCCACCCCCTCCCCCTCCCCCTCGCTTCAAATAGCACTATCAAAACAAGTCTCCTGTAGCGATATCCACCAACAGAGCAATTTTTGGTCTGACTGTCGTAAAACCAAACCAAAGTAATTACGGCGCCAATCACAAGCTGCAGAAACCAAATTAGTTTGCGTTTGTTTTTTTTGTGAAGAAGACACCAATTGGTAGTGCGACCAATCAGCATTGCGACCAATCAGGAACCAAATTAGTTTGCGTTTGGTTTTCTTGTAAAGAAGACACCAATCAGAATTGCGACCAATCAGGAACCAAATTAGTTTGCGTTTGATTTTCTTGTGAAGAAGACACCAATTGGTAGTGCGACCAATCAGCATTGCGACCAATTAGCATTGCGACCAATTAGCAGGGCGACCAAGCAGCAGTGTGACGAATCAGCATTGCGATCAATCCTCAGTGCGACCAATCAGCATTGCAACCAATCAGCAGGGCGACCAATCAGCAGTGCGACAAATCAGCATTGCGATCAATCAGCAGTGCAACCAATCAGCATTGCAACCAATCAGCAGGGCGACCAATCAGCATTGCAACCAATCAGTAGGGCGACCAATCAGCAATGCGACCAATCAGCAGGGCAACCAATCAGCAATGCGACCAATCAGCAGTGCGACCAATTAACAGTGCGACCAATCATCAGTGCGACCAATCATCAGTGCGACCAATCAGCAATGCGAGAAAACGCCATTGTCATATTGATTGTTCACTGGTCAAGTTCGTTGAGCAAGCTGGTTGTCCAAAGCCCACAAACGTAATTGTCCGTGACAAGAGACAACCGTTTATTCGAGCCCTGACAACGTGACTATACTGCAGCCCGCAAAGCCTAAAAAGTCACATGATCTAACTTACATCTCCCGTTTGCTAAAGATGGAAAATTCTGAATTTCACTTACCTAAGGAATGCTTCTTGGTGTTGAAAACAGGAAATACGGCAGACGTGACGATTTGCGATATGAGGCTAGCATTTTTTTTTCTTTTGTTTTTATTTTTACTGAGATTTGATCCTTGTCTCACTCAGTAATTTTGACATCCCTGGCGTCTTGAGCCCTTCATCTTCATTGAGCGTCAATGCTGGGAGGTCCTATGGCTCTATATCCGGTGCACGCAGTAATAACAGTCTGCACAAGAGCAACAGCTACTCCAATCCCTACATTCCTGGTACGTCGCCCCCTCTTTTTTCAGGGAGCCAGGGCTACCATCAAGGAGCTTTGGTTGCACAGCAAGAGAAAAGGTAGTTCTTCATACTGGCTTGAATGTAAGCCACGTACCGTCCCGCACCCTTCCCACCTCATCACAGGTTAGGAACATCATTATGAGTATATAGTAGTATAATGCATCTGTTTCACCCAACCACTACAAAGAACATATCAGTATTTACGGTTAAACCATCAAGTTTACAAGGCAAAGCCGACAGTAGAAACACGTGTGTGTGCTGGCACAAATTTGACGGCGGCCTTAGTGCACGAGGAGGCTCCGGTAAGGAAACTATGCTCACAGGTTTACTTTGGACAAGATAAAACTTTTAGAACTTATTGTACATCCACATGGAGCGGTTTTCGGATGATTTTTCGTAAACTAAAAGCCAATCACAGAACTTTAAACAAGAAACACTTTCAACCAATCAGAAGCGAGGGGGCGCTTTCCATTTGACCATCGGTCATTCCGGAATTTTTGAAAAAAGAGGACAACCTCGAGAGGTTGTCCACATTTTCCAAATTTTTTTTACCGAAAACTTGCAGTTCCATTTGATTTTTCCCGGTATTTCCGGATTTTTTGGTCAAATGGAAAGCGCCCAAGATAATTTGGAATTGGAATACTACGAGAAAACGTCATCGCCACTTGCTTGCTAGCATCTTGCGTGATCAGTTTTTACTTTTGCTTCTTCCTGATTGGCTAAGAATGCTGCTAAACTTTTTTTGGACTAATCAAAAGCGTGGCAGACGCAAAACCAAAGCCATCACCCGATTACTTTCGACAGTGATGTCATCTGAAAACCGCTCTGTGTAGAGTAAGACTTTATGCATCCCAAGTTGCGTCACACATGGCAACTGCCGATCGCTTAGTCCGTTCTCGTTCCCAGGCTCTTTCCAGCGTGGGAACGAGGATGCGCTTATTTGCGCTCATTTGGGGTGCACATTTTGTTACCTCGTGGATCTCACTTTGTGTAAGATTCGATATCTAGTATATATGTTTACTTGTGCCCAATTTTAGTTGCAAGTGTCACAGTTTCAAAGTGAGTTGTGCTGTAGAATGGGATGATTCGTTAATCGATGATAAGTAGGTCTACCTTTTGGATGCCCGCTATCACGGGAAAGGAGCGTAGAAGGCGACGTTTAGATACACTAAAATGTTTGATTTTAATAATAGAATAGAATACAGATAGTTTGATATGCAAAACATATCCTATAAATAACTTGCTTTGATAGAAAAATCTGAATCAAATTCGGATCGATATTATTACTAGAAAAGTGAAAAAAGAAATAAAAAAATGGAAATCATATATTGCCGGTAAAGAAACAGTAATCCTTTACGAATAAATATTGTTGTGTAAATAGAGAAACATATGTAATTTATAGTAGTTTGTATGAATAAAAAAGATAACCAAGTCAAAGTCGTAATGCTTGGATCACACCGTGCATTCGTATCTCTTAAACCGTCATTTCTCTAATTGGCGCCCAGGCCTGTTTATTCAAAGCCCGATAAAGCTAACCCATAATTAAGCAAATTCTTTCTCTCAATTACCTCTTGGCCGGAAAACATCGGAGTTTCGATCAAATACTAACTAAATAAATTTGTTCTAGCTCAAAATTTAACCCAGGGTTAGCCCGGTTGCATCAAACGTTAACGCCCAGGACTAGACGGTAATAACAATATAGGAAAAACTTCAGTCCAATCAGACGTCGAATTTTGGTCGAGTCGAATGCAAGATGGTCCAAGTCACTGCACGTGATGTTCGGCTTGGACAGTAAAGTCATCAACCAAGACAGACAAAAAGATCAGTACATGGATGTTCTTTTTGGATGCGAAGATCTAAACATGATTGAGTTCATCAGTCATACATATACTCTCTCACACGACGTTGGTTTTGGGATGTGGCAGCGAAATCTCAATTGTTAGAGGTGTTTTATGCCTGTTTGTTGAATAGAAAACAGGCAAGCTACCCCTTCTCTAAGTGCTACCTTTCCAGAAATTCACTAAACGGTCTAAAAGCAACTTAAAGAATTGGCGGTAATTCGTATCCCATGAAAAATACTGAGGCGAATGAGTATGTATGTATAAGGACATCGGCTATTCCATGTGAAGAGAAACCTAGTTTTGGTTTGTATTGGCCTAACAAGTAAAAGTAGGTTCTATGAAGCTTGTGAACTTTTGAAACCCAAACAAATAAAGACGTTGATACAGTTGTACTCGACCATGTCTTTACTTGTTTCACCCGACAGTGTAAAGTTTGATTGCTAAATCGTTGCTCTGTACAAACTATGTGGCCAGCATATCTACACGCGGGGTGTTTTGCTTCGATCGACCCGTAAACAGTCGTCTCGGGTTTTGGTTGCGCGCGGGCAATCGGCCAAAACGGGGTGAAATAGTGCCTTATTGCGTATTGCTTAAAAAATATGTTTCGTTCGGTCGTTAAGAAACACCAGTGTGTGTGTGTGTTAACATTTATGCTTGTTACAAATAATATAGGTTACGAAGTCATCACTAAACTCATAGGAACACTATTCCATTTTAATTAAATCATTAGACTAGACAACTAGTCGAGTTAAATTCTATCCTGATCACTATGTTAGAGATCACTTCATCAAAATAGGTACAGCTAAGCTCCAGACGTACAGCAATATGCAGAGAGAGCTGGATGTCAACTTGATGCACATGGCTGCCCAATTTATGGACAACTTTATGGTCGAGCCGTCCTGCGGTGAAAACCAGTTTGTCAAGATCATAGTTACATGAAGGGAGGTGATGAAGTAAACGAAATGAAAAAGAGAGTAATTGTACTGAACCGAATCTCCATCCTCTGGCAACTCCTTGTTTCCTGGAATAGTTTCACATTCTTCTTGTTGAAGAAGCTTCTCTTCATCATCCGTTTCTTCGTTTTCTCTATTTCGTTTCAGTATGCTTTTGAACAAATTCGCCGAGATAGTTGTTAAATTTTGCAGAGCTTCGCTCAAAGGCGCAATCCTAACGCTGAAGTATACTACCGCGACGACCATTAAGAATAATTCTAGGAAAGCCTGGATGCCCAAGGAGGGCCTCATGTCAGTGGCGGACACATACGTTGCAACTGGATTACACTTTTCGTTGGGATTATAAGAAAACGCAGACCATGTCAGGAACATCGTATAGGCGGTCACTATGGCTGACTGTAAGAGTCCGCCATTTTCCTTATTGGGATGGATTGATATCACCGCCGCAACAGCACACATGACGAAGTTTATGCTCAGAAAGAGCTTATTTGTTTTACAGTGTTTTGATACAGAAAAGAACAAGAAAAAACAAACAATAGCAACCAATGAAAAGACGTAGAGAAGGGTCGTACAGGCGACGATGGCGTAGAAGTAACTATTTTTGCCAGTGTTCTCCATTTTCTGTGCCCAATTTCTGGTCCATAAGCACCCGAAGTCGACAAGAAGAAACATCTGTATGACAGCGAAGAAAAAAGTCCCGAGCAGGCCAAAATACAACCACGTCCTGCCAAACTCGAGTGGGAAGAAAAAGGTGCAAACCAGCAGTCCGAAAAACAATCCGAACTTGACGAGCCATAGGCCGTTTTGAATAAGGTCCCTTGGGTCATGCCGACTTCGTACAGAACATAGAATGATGGCAAAAAGCAGGAAGAATGCAGCCATAGAGAAGCAGATCCTGTAAACCGCTAAGTATGCTGGGTCAGTACTAAAGCAATTCCCCATGTGCGTCAGACGACTACAGAAATGCGGGCTCGTCTCCAGCAAGCGGCGTACCCCAGGAATATACATGACACACGCCGCCGCGGTTCCGGTCAACAAAAGGAAAGTATACACAAACCGCGTTGAATTTGACCGCGCACATGGCGTGCACGGTTGGATGAAGAGCGAGTAAAGCGTGGTCAATAAGAACTCGCATAGTGAACTCACAAGCGTTGTCAACGAAGATGACATGTTTCTATTTGGAAAGACGACGGGTGCTATTAGAGTCCATAGGTAGAAAATCATGACAAGAATACTTGACAAAGTCTTGAGACAGAGCGCTAACAAGTTGGTTTTAAAATTGACCGCACGCTCCTCTTCGGCTGGACTGAGCCAGTGAGTTGAAGCCATCATGGAATGTAGTGACGCCACAAACAACAGAAAGTATACAAGAAGAGGGCTACAAAGAGACTCCTGATCACCAGGCCTCGCAGTTTGATTTCCATTGTTACCCGGATGTGAGTGCTCCTGCTCATTGGCTACCTTTGAACCACGTGACACGTTCCAGTGTCCAAACTTGAAGTGTATCGAGTGAGGTCTTCGTAAACAAGCGTATAGTGTGAGCAAATATATTATTGTTACTTCCTCCACCACGTGAGCGTCAAGCCCATACTCGAGGTACGACACGTACAGGAACGCCTGCTTTGGATTACACTCTGTTTGCCCGAAGGCAATGGCTGCATACGTTAAAAATGTTGTATAGAGTGAAACGACGCTCGCAGTGATAATTTCTTTTTTAACGGCTCTTGTCGCCACGACGAGGACGAAAGCAAGAATGGAGAAGACAGTATTGACCGTGATAAATATAATGTTCGTACCACAGTAATCATCTTTGGAATAAACATAATAAACTAAGGTGATCGCCACACCTGAGGATAAATACATCGCCCCAACTGACGTCCAGAAAAGGAACAGCCATATCGTGGAGCCACTCTTCTCGAGCTTCTCTAAGAGAAAACTGCTCCATGAGCGCGATGCGTCCATTATCAAGAAAAGCTGAAGATGAATGAAGACGAACGCACCAATTATACCCACGTACGTCCATACGACGAAGAAATTCTTCGGTATTACATATCCGACAAAAAGCAGAAAAACTAGTAAGCCTGCTTTAGGTATCCAGAATCCTTTGTGTATGAAGTCCGGACGGGTTTTACATACGAATAATACGCTTATTTGCACCACAAACAATAAACAAAAGAATATTGACAGGGCAAAGTTAATTCTGTAAACTGTAATGTACGAAGCCATCAATTGGCATGCTCCTTGTAAAACTCCTTTAGCGCACAACGTCTCCAAGTTTACGACTTGTATCGTGCGAGGAGAGAGCGCCAAGAGTGAACCAACAATTCCCAGCGAGAAGGTAAACAAGTAAATAATATGAGCTTTGGTATACACTCCATTTTCTTTGTCATTGGCAGACCTTCCCGAGCAGAACAGACAGGAAATCAGTCCGGACCATCTATTGTGCCCTAGAGCACCTTTTTCTTTAGTTTTGTCATCTTCTGCTAGCTTTGGCTTGTGGAGTAATGCAGCGCTTGCTTTGTTCGGCTTGTTCATGATCCCGAGGAATGGAGGAACGGCTCTGCCGGCTTCGTTGGAATACTAGCTTGTCGAGAGGCAAGCCCTTATTGGTGTCAAAGATGATTTGTCTTCCTTTGGTCTTGAGCTCTGATCAGCCAGCAATCATTGCTTGTCCCCCATCCAATTACCCGAGTTATTACGAACAGACAATGATATATGTATCGCGTACAAAACAACGAATATCTTTCCAGTCGCAGAAATAGTTATCCAATCGAAATACCTTCAACGATACGGATCAGTCTTTTTAACCATGACGATTAAGGGTTGTGTCATTTCCAGAACTAGTGCATTTGTGTTTACTCATAGTTATGTTTGGTTTTTCAAACATCAAGACGACCAGCTGGTAAATTTCACATCTGACATTGGGGGCTGGTGGCAGTGACGTCTGGTACCCGTTCAATCGCAAGCTAGTTGCTTAGCAACAGTAAACATATTGGCCAGTTTGCTTCTCTCTTCTACTAATGATTGTGTTAGCAATGTGCTCCTTGTAATTTCCAGTTTTGGACAAACATTGCGGGTTTTCTACTTTAGATGATGTGTCGTGGAAGAAGGCGACAGACTTGGCACTGTAGTAATTTGAAGTATTTATTGATTATTGATTAGACTGATATTTTGATTTCTGTGCTTGGCTGACGTGTGTTGTTACCGATCAAAACTTTTGATGCTCGTAAGGTTATAGTCTAAGAGGTGTCGCAAGAGCACATTACTAATTCAACTACACCCGCAATAATTTCGCTGAAAGCTTAACCTTTTAAAGTTTGTGTGATATCAGCTCTTAGGAGAACTATATTAACTGCGTCGGCGTGGTGATAAAAACGCTGGTGTATCAACTGAAAGTTTGGCCCAGCATGTTCGACGTTGCAGAAACTACCAACGCTTAGATTTGCTAAATCCCTTGAGCTCTAATGGAAGAACGTGTACCTTCGTCGTACTGAAAAGCAACTGGTATCCTGAAAGCTATATATCCCCCAGAGCTATTACGTCGAGTGAGTGCCATGTACGTGTTCAACTTAATCTTAATAATTATTTAATTTATGCAAAGTCGAGCCTTTTTTTTTTTGGCAACCGTATGATTTTTGGGTTTGACTACAGACATATTTTGATTTGGAGCTACATTGTATTTCTTTTGTTGGCTTTAACTTCCAAAATATTGAAGATATTGCTTTGGAGATGAAGAGTACAACGTACTAAACACTCAATGAGCAGCTTTGTTGTTCCCAAACTTCTCTGTGCTCTCTTATAGATTTTGTTCTTTACATTGTATTTCAATTTTTTATTCCTATTATATCCCTTCACCTTTTTCTCATTAGATTAGATTAGATATAGATTTTATACTTCACATTGTATTTTTTTAAATTTTTCAATCCTATCATTACAACTTAGAGTAGCTAAATACATTGACACTTGAATAAAGTTATTATTATTATTATTATTATTATTATTATTATTATTATTATTATTATTATTATTATTATTATTATTATTCCGCTTTCAGACATGGCCGAACGCACGCTTTTGCGGCGAAAGAGAGTCACTCACTGACTGCATCACGGAAATACTGCTTGCGTCATTCTTGAGGGTGGTAAAGGTTCCTCATTCCTCGTGAAACGTGATATGTCCACCAACCGCGAGACGTGATTCTTGAGAATACTTATAATTTATTATATTATATTATATATATATATATATATATAATTTCAATATTCTGCAAACAGAACGAAGAGTAAGTCAAATGTCGAAGCGTGTGTTTAGCCGAAGTTCCATCAGAATTAAAGGCGGAAATTCCTAAGCTTTAGTGAACTACATTAATATGCTGCTGATGTGATGCGTGGGCACCAATATACAAAAAACGCGGATGCTCTTGTACCAAAAACCACAATGAATCTTATGGTTAGTCAATTGTCCTGGTCGAATGTCAGATGCCGAGACGAAATCAAACATAATGTAAATCCAATGAAACACTGGTAACATGAAAGTTATATATCCCCCAGAGCTAGCTATTACGTCGAGTGAGTGCCATGTACGTGTTCAACTTAATCTAGATTTGAAGAAAGCATTCTTTGCAGTACTGCAACACTGCAAACTTTCGCTGATAGTTATTTAATTTATGCAAAGTCGAGCCTTTTTTTTTTTTTTTTTTTTTTTTGGCAACCGTATGAATTTATGGGTTTGACTACCGACTTATTTTGATTTGGAGCTACATTGTATTTCTTTTGTTAACCGGATGTTTTTTGGCTTTAACTTCCAAAATATTGAAGATATTGCTTTGAAGATAAAGAGTACAACGTAAACACTCAGTGGAGTGATTTCGTATAACCCTCTCACTGTATGCTAATGAGTTCCACTAAATTCTAGTGAGGTGCGTACACAGAAAAAGTAAAGCAATAAACAACATATTTTATTTCGGTGCAAGAAAAAGTTATACATTCATGTCGCCGTTTTCAACAATTCTTGCTTGTGTTTTCCAGCTGTTGTTCCACGGTTATTTAGCGTATTTCAGAATTTAAGCTACCTACTCGTGGACCCTCATTCCTAAAGGCTATGATCCAGTTATTTCCTTGCAAGAGAGGTCCCTTGTTTCTTAGTGAAGCTTGCAATATTAAAATGATACTGACCGTGGATGTTAGGTTTCAACCTTTCATTGTTTATTAGTACCTGGATCATATTTTCGTGCACTGTTTCATTCCATTAACATTTAGAGGAGATCATTAGCATATAAAGATTGGGTTATACGAAATCACTCTAATGAGCAGCTTTGTTGTTCCCATACTTCTGTGTTCCGCTTTCAGACATGGCCGAATGCACGCTTTTGCAGCGAAAGAGAGTCACTCACTGACTGCACCGAGAGCACCCAACGAAGATATTTCTCAAAATACGTTAGTTTGCGCAAATGTATGGTTATTTGTCCAAAATATAGTTTATTTTCTGCTTTTTTTTACGTTGCTGGCAAACAAAGAGGTGTTCCACACTCCCAGGAAGGCAATTCAGAATATCCGTTTCCCAGCAGAGCGGTCCCAGAAAATCTCCCAGCCAGCAACTTGATGGTGTACCACTTTGTCAGAAAATGTCAGCATTTCAAACAAAAATGTAACCTCGATTGCAGTCTTGCTTGTTCCCATGCCTCCAGCGAGACTGCCCAGCAGTCCGATTTATTTTTTTTCCCAGCCAGCAAAAAGGCAGATAGATCTCATGCCAGCCAGGACAGGTTACAGTGCGGAACACGTATTTTGTGGAACAGCTCCGATGGGTGCTCCTCACTGCATCACGGAAATACTGCTTGCGTCATTCTTGAGGGTGGTAAAGGTTCCTCATTTCTCATGAAACGTGATATGTCCACCAACCGCGAGACGTGATTCTTGAGAATAATTATAATTTTGAGAATTTTGAAAATAGTCCGTGAAATAAGAATTGGGTTTTGATTTTCGGTGAATAATAAATTTCGTTTACGTCATTTGCGATCTCCGTCACCACAAACTGTCTGATTTCGACGTACGTACCCTGAAAATGATGTTTTTTTTTAGCGAATCTAGATTTCAAACATTTTCCGGGGAGCATGCCCCCGGATATCTGCAAAGCTTTGGATGTAAAAACGATAAGCTGTCAAAAAATCATAGAATTGGAACTATCCAATTTTTTGTGAAACATGAAATGCCTTTCATATTCGCCGTGAACTGTGAAACGGTCGATTTTGTAAAAAGTAATCCATATCCCCCCTTTTTTAATTACCAACCTCATTCTTACTGAGTGAATATGGATATAAATTCGCTGAATTCTGTTTGTATAGGTAATCGCATGATTTCGAGTGCAATTTGGAATAAATGAGCACGAGTAAATTTTTCAAAGACCACTAAATTGCACGAGGGCCGCGCGAGTACATTTTACAAATTCGCGAGTTTACAGCTGCCTTGCTGCTTTGATTTTTATTGCTGGTTAAAACTGAGCGAAGCAAAGCAAACATAATCAAACGATACCAACATTTCGATAAATTGAGGTCGCTCCCGGCTGTCACCGATTTTTTTACTTTAACCTACGCTTGTCAAACAATCGTATATTTACCAAACCCACGGTGATAATAGCTCTGAAATACAACAGGCCGACTGGAAATTAAGAAAGCCTGATAGAAGAAATGCATTTTAGAAAAAGACAGCACAGGCTAGGTTAATCGCCGCCTGTGATTAGAAACAAACGTCAAACTGTCAAAATCAATTATGCATGAAAATGAGATAAGTCACGCATTACTCTTTTCTTTGCTGGCCGACCTTTTCACTTACAAGCTCAAAGTGTAGATTCTCTCAATCTTTTGAAGCAAATGTACGAGTGTTGTAATTTTAACTTATAGTTTAATCGGGTTTCACTGAGCAAGGTGTCAAAAGCCAGTTTCTTATACTATATGTAATTTTTCTGGTGGGAAACTGAAAGAGAAAATTGAAGTTGATCACTCTTGGGAGTCTCGCTGGAGTCTAGAGATTGCTCATTAAAGAATTCTAATGCTGCGTGCGGATAGTTGCCACATCAAACTTGAATCCCAGCATCTGCGGGGTTTTCAAAACTTGTTATACTTGCAGGAGCCATGTGTCGACTTGTCATGTACGAAAAACACTTACGCTTGGTGGGTCAGTGATTTAGTAACAGGTTTTAAGTTATGAGACTCCATTTTTTAATGTCGGTTGTTGTTGGTAGTCTTTGCCGTATATGTATTCCCCGCAATATAACTGGTCTGCATGGCAGTCATGTACGTCAGTCATCAACGACAACACTCTTTCCAATGTGTAGCCTCACGGAGAGTATGACCAATGTTCGTGGGTCACGCGTCGCGGGTAGTTGTCGTGGGTCGCGGGTCTTAACTGATCCTCCTGCCAGCTACCATTATATATTTAGTCATACTTATTTCTGAAGCGAAATGTCAGAGTTGAAAACTGTGGGACGGTTATGGGGTTTCCTTCAAATCTTCCCCTCCCCGCGTTAGTTGTACTGTTAAAATAAACAGTCATGATAATGAAAACTAGTTGACCTATCCTCACTTGTTTTCAGTAGGCCTGAAATCTCATTATTTCTTTCTTTATGACAGTTCCTGATCAAGAACAGCAATGGCCAAATTTCTTCCAGTAATTGGTGAAGTCTTCACAGCAGCAGAATCTACAGTCAAACTCGTCGGTGCTGGTGTTGTGGCCCCTTTTGATTCCGAAATATCTAAGAAACTTCTTAAAGGTGCCGGGGACGCTTGGGTGGACTATAAGGACAGCAATGGTATAGCTCTGGCGGTTCAAGGACGAGGCAAGGACCTCGGAAAGAAGACTGTTGGTTTTCTCGAGGGTACCCCTGCTGTGGGCCATGCAATAGGAATTGGGCGTTACATTGCTGGTGATAAGGAAGGTGGAGATAGATGCATGAAGCAAGCCAGTCGGTCTACAGCGGTGATTGCAGCAGGAGTAGCCACTGGGGGAGCCGGTGCCGTCATAGGGGGACTAGCAGCGGTCGGTGCTGGGCTAGCAACAGATGCAGTGACTACCGGGATTGATTCTGCGGTGCATGGAGAGTACCGCCCCGCTGGAGTGGTTGCTGGAGTAACCGAGGCAGTCAAGACTGGAGATCCCAATAAAGTAGTAGATGCTGCTCTGATTCCAGTCGCTGACTTTGTTCACGGAGCAATTGATGGTGCCACAGAAACGAATGCCAAACTCAGCGCAGCCCGCAGGCCAAGAGGGCAGAAAGCTCCTGATGATATGGAAGCTGATGCAGAGGATGCTGGCGCTGCAGGTATAAGGTCAAGAGCAGTTAGTGCTCCGGGCAATATTCGACAACCTGGTCCCGGACGAGGTGCAGTAGCTGCAGGTGGAGCACGACGCCGATTGATCAAGTGCATTCTTGAGCCGCATCTCGACGGCGAGGAACCTTTGGAATACAGCATTGCAAATCCACCTTTTATGGCCACGTGGGAACCGCAGGGAAGGGTCCTCACACTATACATGAAAGAAGGGCAACTAGGAGAATTTGAGCAGGCCATGGAGAACTACCAAGGTGATGCTGAAGTGATACAGCCAGGCTCTTTCCCAGAGGGACATCGGAATGTACATAACTACCGCAACCGTGAAATCCCGCAGGGTGCAGATGTTCATACCCACGTTAAAATACTAGCAGATGATCATCAGCTTGTAGAAGCCACGTTTCGACAGGTTCTACACTTAGCTCTTGGTGATCAGTTTGTCGGTATAATTGATAGCTTTATTAAGGCATTGCTGTAGTTTCGCAGAAAGTGAATGAATGTGTGTTCGGCTTAGTATCTACAAATACAATATTGTTAACAAAACAGTAACAAGAAAGGAATCTGAAAGGTATCATTTCTCATTTCATCCAATGAACACTACAACAACATACTTGTAGTTTTTTTTTTTAATTCTAAGTTGAAGGATCTGTGCAAATTAAATGTGTCTGCTTGCAAAATACAGAAACGCCTTCTTTTATATGCCGTGCTGTTAGCGCTCATTACGTGTGAGTTTTTAATGTTGTGTGTCATGTGTGAGTGACTACGCCGAGTGTGTGACTGTGTGTGCATGGAACTGGACGAATGGAGAAGAGGTGGCGGATGGGGAGGAACTTTTAGACTGCAAGCAGCCCCTCCTTTTTCCTCCAATAGGCCCCTACGCAGATTTTAATGCAAGATGGGTAATCCGGGCAAGAACAACTTAAAGAGACCCTCTCAGCGTAGATGCTTTGCGCGCCCAGTGACTGACGGCGGCCATTTTCGTATCATACGAAAATGGCGGATTCTCATGTTTTTCTACGTTTTATTGCGAAATAGATCAGCACAGACTCAGAAAGTGTATTGCATACGGCAAACAGCGACAGTAAGATTGATCAGTCATAACGTGGGCGCCTTAGGAAAGTCGAGCTCGGGATGTAAATATAAACATGGGCGCGCAAAGCATCTACGATGAGAGGGTCTCTAGCTTTAAAAGAAACATGGCGGCGACGCGTGCGAGAGATTCGTTCATATTCTAGAACCACTGAAAGCTTGCAAATGACAATTTGGAGTGCTCCGAAGTTCTACCGATCAGAAAAACAAATGCAAATGCAGTTTATTTGTCCTGATTACCCATCATGCATTCAAATCCGTGAAGAGGTCTATTCATACATAAAATATACTCTAACTCTAATCTTATTACTCGAAGAATGCCAGAATGAAATCATTGTTTTGATATATGGCAAAACAAACAGTACTGAACAACAATGGGCAACATGGTACCACAACTATCTGGTTTATAGCACAGACACATACATAGCTTGTGTGTACACACTTGAATATAGACGGCAGCTGCAAGTGTTTTACAAATTACAAACAAAAATGAAACAAAAATGCGGGGGACAATCTAGAAAAAAAAAGCCGTTCGATGTACATCACAGAGACTTGATATGTACAAAGCTAGACTTGATATAAACACAAACCAAACTTGATATGTTTTCACCTTTGTAAAAAAAAATTACTGGCATAAAATATATAAATAATTGACTTCCTGTCCACAAAATTGAATAAAACGCCTTGTGTATTGATTGGCCGATGGATCGGCGCGCTGACCAATCATGGAAAGCCACATATTTTATCCCGCACGGCAGTGTCAACTACGCATGCGTGTGATGCCATAAGTCACCATAACATTGCAGCAGCATGCGGGTCTGATGGATTTTAAGTGGACTTCACAACAATTCCTCAATCCTGGGACGATGAAGGGGTATTTCTGGATTGGCACGCTTTATATCTTCCATCTGGTGAGACCAGGAGTACAAGATCCCTCAACAGAGCGATGTTTTTGCCAGGTACATATGATTTAATATTTATCGCAAGGTAAACCAAAATGACAGCGAATATCGTGTTTCTTGTATGGTTCTTTCGATTTGACACCCTGTGTATTGCATGTGTGCTGGTCTTTTGGGATAAGGTAGTGTTTCCAAACATGTTTTCTTTGCTGTATACGGACACCATCGTGTTGTCGAAAACAAGTTGCGAGAGAAGCGTTGTGCAGGCTGTCTCCAGCTGTGTTTGCGTGAATTTATTTGCACATGAGCTCCCCCGAGAGGGAACAGACAAAGATCACTGACTGTGAGAGATCGAGCCATAAGCGAATATAAGAGCAACTATTCTTTAAAAACCTTTTGCATCGCGCTTCATAATTCAGAGATATCGAGGGTTGGAGTATCACCAGACATTAGATTTTTTGTTGCCAAGATATTCCCATCGCGATTTATCTTCTCGTAATATCATTGACACGTATTTTTTTTTATCTCGACTGTATGAAAACTTTTCTGCTGACTTTAGTCTATTCTATGTGGATTAGTTATATTCATTTACATTTTAAACAACCAATTCATTTAGTTATAGGCTTTATAGATCCTTATATATTTTGAAATAATTTTTCAGCTAATTTCTCACTGATGGTAAAATAAAACATTTTCACCATGTAATTTGCATATTCCCTTAATTCAACTTTCCAACCTAGTTTAATACCGAGATATGTAATTTTTGAGACACAGCCGATTTAAAGAATTTACACTGAATGCAATAAATTGTATTTATTTTGCTCTGTGAATATAATTTCACACTAACATAAACATTATTGACTTGTTGTAAGCACCAACAGTGATCAGGCACTGAACACCAAATGATAATTATTTGGTGTTTGGAATAATTCTAATTATTGTTATTTGTTATTTAAAGGGTGCGATAAAAAAAAAAAAAAAAAAAAAAAAATCACCAGCTTAATTGCCTGAGCACAAGCTGTAGAGTCATGACTCACTAGCCAATAAGACAGCTGCTGCTCAAATTGAGCAAATATTCACAAACTGCGGCCAGAGGGTTGCTATGGGAGCGCAGGGCCAGTACTCTTTTGTATATGTATGCAGTGCTAACCACAAATGCAGGCAAATATCTTGGAAACAGACCCAAAATCTCAAAAACAAAATATGGGGAACATCTTATTTACATCAATATCAATCAAGTATGCAAAGTTACAGCACACTTGGACCAAAGTTAAAATCCAAAAAAAGATTGTCACATAGATTGTTTCTCCCCGGAGCTCTTCAAATTGTTGGGAAAATCTACTGACTTGACAGGAAAGTTTAATGTGGTCCTGGGCTGATGGTTGCACCAAGATAGCCACGGTATATCCTAGCAGTTAGCACTCCCTCACCTTTCACACCAAGGGTGCAGGCTCAGTTCCCACTCAAGGCAGGGAAATTTGAGGTGTAAAACAACCTGGCTCTTTTCTCGTGGCTCAGATGACCACAGAAAATGGCAGTCTCATCTCTGGAAAAAAGAACCACATAGATATAAAAAAAAAACATCTGAGGACACCGCTAAATATCTGGCAGTGATCAATCTAGAAGTTGAAGTAGTATTATGTGCACTTTTTAGAAGTTGCTATTTATGATCTTACTTAATTTTTTTCTGCAGTTGACAGGGAAGGTAGAGGAATGTTGTTGTGATGTGGAAACTGTGGACCAATTAAATAAAGAGATACATCCATTGATGACAGAACTTGTTAAAAATAATTACTTCAAATTTTTCAAGGTGAGAGATACTTTTAATTGATTGGTTTTGTGTGAAGTAATTGGCAGTGGAAAGTAAAACATTTGAGAAAGTATTAATATGAGTTTCATTGGATATCCAGGTGAACCTTAACAGACAATGTCCTTTCTGGCCAGATGATGGCAGATGTGCACTGAAAGACTGTTCAGTGTCTGCATGCAAAGAGGTACAGACTTTACATATATATGGACTGTGTTTGATTTAATTTATACTGATTATGATATTAATATACGAAAAAAGGAAAAAAAGATTCAGATCACAGCAAGCATTTCCATGCTAGTTTCTCAGCGCATACAAAGACCTTCTGAAAACGCTTGCTTTGTCGCACGGCATATGACATCTCCAGTGTGTACCTGTTTCATAGCTTTGAATACTCTGTTGTGTGCATGCTCATTGTTGCACGATCATATTTTTGTCTTTTGCTAACCAGGAGGAGTTGCCTTCTGGAATCAAGGGAGGTGATGAGGTACAGTACAAAGTGATGTTTACATGATGTACATGTGTACCAACAAAGTGTTTTTATCAAATGTTTATTAGTGATGTCAAGGCTTGAATTATAAGTGTTCCTTTATATGTGCAAAGTTCTTGACATAACAAGATGACAATCCCAATACTGCAGATGTTATATAGTTGGCTAAATGACTGAAGAGTCCAATGGGTTTGAATGAAGATGTGAATACATGTTCATTAATGTACGTAATGACAACTTAAGCCAATTAACTCTTCTAGTTAGTTTTACACAGTATTACTGTACTGTCTGTATTACTCTGAAAATAATGAAAGGGATTATTAAATTTTGTCTTCAGTGGAATTTAACATCAATATTACATAAACCAGGTAAACCAGAGACAAAGAAGAGAAGCTAAAGGTTCTAGTAGCCATAAAGATGACGAACTGCAAACAGAAGCAAAGGTGTGCAACCCATGTAATTTTCATCTAAAGTTATACCATAACTGCATAAAATTTGATTAAAAATCTTAGATGTATAAAGGAAAAACTGAAATTGCAACTGCACAGACAATATTTTTGGTTACATCAAATAATAAATATGTATTTAGATGGCTTTGTAAATAAAGAGCCCTGGTGATGGGTGATTTTTACTCAAACTTTTATTGAAAAGTAAAAATAGTTGCTTTGGCACAAATTGGTACAATGTGGTAATGTGGTAATGGGAGCTGGCCCAAAGGAGAGGGGAGGGTCTATGAGAGATCTATCTGGGCAACAAGTCTGGTTGTATAACATACTCATCTAATGTCTGACTTTCCAGTTACATATGTTTGAAACCCCCGCTCATTTATCCATTTGCATGAACTTGGCTTGGTCTGTCACAAATTTATATTTAGTATTTATTAAGTGCATTTTGCATTGGCCTCTAGGACAACAAAGGAGAAACATGTGGCTCAAAGAATGAAACAATCCTAGGAGAAGTCGATAGCACAATAAGGTAATCTATAAATCACTTATTAATAATTATAAATATATGCATGATTTCTAATGGTACAACTGCCTGGTAGTTAGTGTCAGTCAGCTTGGCCTGTTGAACTGCCTCACTGAGCAATGCAAATACAGTCGAACCTCGCTATTTCGAACTCGCATAATTCGAAACTCTGTTATTTCAAAGTCAAGCTGAACCCCCATGGATATATTTTTCAGTCATTTACTATCGGCTATTTCGATACCCCACTATTTCTAACTTTTTGTCATATGTCCTGTGGGACTTCAAAATAGCAGGGTTCGACACTGTAGCTATTCAATAGATTACTCAGAAACTAAGTAGCTTCCTACGCAGCTGTTCTGGGTCTAGCGAGAGAAGCTACATTGGAGGCTTAGTATTGAATAATAATTTCATTTATATTTTTCCTTTTCTTTTCAGTGATGAAGACAAAGAAGCATTTGAGGTTTGGCACAGACATGATGATGCAGAGGAGAATTTCTGTGAACTTGATGGTAACTAATGCACTTTTATACAGGAAGTTTAATGGAATTGTTTGTTCATCAATAATATCTCCCACTAGCCCATAGCAAAACATAATATCAAATTTGGTACCATTTAAAAGTTTAAAATATTTTTAGGGAAAAGTTACTGTTCAAGACAGTCCTTGGAAGTCAAAAACTGAATATGAAGTTGATATACTTTTTAGTGACATACATGCTGAATTTTGGATTAAATGGCTGCAAAGGCCTGTTGTAACCTTTTATTAAATCAGCTGCTGCATCTTTCTATGGTTAATTATCAAACTTTTTATTTATTTTTTATTGTAAAGCATATTGAGTTGCTTATAAGAACAGTATATTAAGCTTGGCAAGTCTCTAACTATCTTGCTCCTGTATCTGGTTTCTTGTTTGTCTTTTGCAGATGACTCATCATCTGATATGGAATATGTAGACTTGTTAAGAAACCCAGAAAGATTCACTGGATATGAAGGCTTCTCAGCTCACAGAGTGTGGAACAGTATTTACAAAGAAAACTGCTTCAAGTGAGGCCATTCCCCAAGGGTTTATTGATATAGGAAACTGGCTCTGATGGATAAAAGGATGCATGAAAAATAATCTATTAATGGCTATCTCATAATAGATGTAATCATGACAACCTGAAAGTGGCCTTTGCAGTTACGGATTTCACAATCACTCGACATACATGATTAATATATAATTAATATATACAGATGAAATCTTATTCTACTGAGTCCTCTGAATAAGATGTGAAAGCAGCTTTCTAAAAAGAAATGTGAAAATGAATTTTTTAATGGTTTTATTATATCTTGTTTGTGTATCTATTATGCGTCATATTTCGCTGAGAAGCGAACGTGTTGCAGGTCCGTAACTGATTGACCAATCAGAGCATGCGTACTATCTGTGCCATATAATGATCCAATTCATGTATCCTTATCTAGGGTCAGCACGCCGTATGAGAAGGGCTACAGAGCATTGACCTACGAGGACTTGGGAAGTAAGTTGTACTTATTTTACCAACGAAGCGCTAACTCTCCCACTACACGGCGTTAAATACAGCCACATCCACCTATACTAGGTCGATAAAACACACTTTACCAGTACTGGTTCTCATTCGGGACTAGCATTCAATACTTATCAATACAAATTATTATATTTTATTGTTTGCCAGCTTCTGAGCAACAAAAATATATATAGTGAAACTTGTATTAAGCGGACACCCTGTACTATTGCGACTTGTCAAAAGTCCCGAAATTCTACTCTCCAGTAAGATACTGTAAATTCTTTCCGTATTAAACGGACATTTTTTGTTCCCCGAAGATGTCCGCTTTAGACAGGTCTGGCTGTGTTTCTAACTGCCTGATTGTGTTTTGTTAATTGTGTCTTGTTATTACAGGTCTTTGCTTGGAAAAGAGGGTTTTCTTCAGGGCCCTGTCTGGACTGCATGCCAGCATCAACATCCACCTCTGTTCAAAATATCTTTTTCGCGGTAAGACTTAATATCAAAACACACCTGGCGATACGTTCCACACTCTTCTTCGCCGCTTCAAGTACGTCCTTAGTGTAATTCTACACTTTTAATTCTGTTCGTTTTAAATATTCTCCCTGTAGGAAATGGCTTATTAAAGTCTACATGGGGAATGAACCTCCAGGAATTTAGAAGGCGCTTTGACCCAGAAACTACAAATGGCCAAGGTACAGGACATCGCAATTTACCCATAGAACATGGAGAACAGTGTAGCTAGGGAAAAAGTACAACTAGGAAGCATCGGGTATATTGAACTCACGATATATTCCTTGAGATTGGCTGATTTGTGTATGACGTCATGGCTAAATTTTCCAAACAGAAAGCATCACTTGTCTGTGTTTACTTTATTCTGTTCTACACACCCTGCTTACTGTGGATTTACGTAAGTGTTAAATACGCACAAAATGAAAACTGAGTGCGATTCATGTCTCGAATCAGAGTCTAGCATATGTTCTGGACGAATGTTTGCTAGTAATGTTGGGTACGGTCTTGAAGTTGTGAAAGCTAAGTTAGGAAAGCGGTTCAAAATTCATTTAATAGTGCATAGTCAAGTTTTGAAAGTCGCACATTTAACGTTGTAACGTTATATCTCGACTCAGTTGTGACCTTTCAAAACGCTTGCGCAGATGTACTGTAGGAGGCAGCTCAAAAAATTGTTCTAAAACGTTAGTAAGGGGTTATTTGCACGTTACTGTACGATATTCTCGCTTTTCTAAAGTTGGATAATAATTACGCGGGATTTTGCCGTATGACCACACATATGTATACGTTTTCCTGAGCTGTGAGATTTCCCTTTTAGGTCCTTCCTGGTTGAAGAATCTCTACTTCAGTTACACGCTGGTGCTTCGAGCCATTTCCAAGATGTCGTCGTACTGGGAGCAAGAGCAGTTCTACACTGGTGACTTTGAAAACGACGAAACTGTGCAAAAACTGGTTAAGGAACTGTTGAAAAAGTTTAGGTGAGTTACATCTGCCAGTATTGTGCGGTAAATCCAAAAATATCTACTGTATGCGTACTGCATGAGATATACCAACTATAATATAACTATTTCTTAGTGACTGTGTTGATTAGTTTAAAATTTTTGTATGACGGGTATATGTGGTCTTACTGATCTTTGTGGTGTGTTTTTTGTGGTAGTCTTGAGGTTGAAGCTCCTTGCACACAATTCAGCAGTTCTACGTCTCTTAGTCGTGTTTTATATGATTTTACTTGACTTTTCTCAGATCTTGTCCGAGTACATTTGATGAAAAACTCATGTTTAGGGACCCAGCAACAGCCAAGGTTCTCAAGGTAGGTCGTCCATTACTTCATGACCACTTATCGCACTCTGTCACCATCCTCCTCCTCTGTCTTCATTCCGTTGACCTAGTCTCCCAACCTTTTACACAATATGACGACCTAAAGAGCTTACGCGCTTCTCGAAAAGAGTAGGGGAATTTCCCCGGTGCTGTTATCTTTTTCTTTATACCACTACTAATGATATAGATGAAACGCCCTAATTAAACTTGTGTTGACTTGATGTCATTCCCTTAAAATAATGATATTTTCGTAGTACTTCCGCCGCCACCATTGTCAACACGATCATTATCATCATCATCATATCACTCATATTGCCATCATGATAGTAGCCTGCGAAACAGGCCCTAGGGTTTGTTTTTCACGAGCAGTTAGAACGTTGAATCGTTTTATGGCCGCGTCGGAGTCTAGGGCGAGGATTTGTGGTCGCGTCGGATTCTGGGGCGAGGTGTATACTAGGGCCAGCAACCGCCTCTCTATGATTTGAGTATTCACGTTCAGATTCTGAACGGAAAATACTGATTGGTCAATACTCGGCTTGGAATGTGCTTGGAATGTGTCAAAATGTTTGATGAATACCAGATGAAGTACAACGTCTGCACACGTGCGCACGAGAGAACTTGTTTTGACAGCTCGATCAACCGTGGGAACATTTCCGGTGCGTTTCTGATTGGTCGGTTTTGTGACAGGTTGTCAAAATTAATTCGGGGGCTGAATTCATTTGCATAAGAGCTGATTGCAGGCCCTTGTATTCCCCTCTTCGGACGCTACACAACCCCCTCTTGCCGACCACGCGCGGACAACTGAGCGCGGCCAACGGACGCTACACAAGGGCCTGTTTCGCAGGCTATCATGATAGTCGTCGTCATCACAATCATCACCCCAGTCGTCATTGTCGTGTCATAGTTTCATCCACCATCGTCACTATCACCACCGTTATTATTAGCACAACTTATTTACTGATGCTTGTCTCTATAGGGAGAATTCAAATCTCATTTCCGGAACATTTCACGGATCATGGACTGCGTGGGCTGCGACAAGTGTCGGCTGTGGGGAAAATTACAGGTAAGTCGAACCGGACGTATGGCTTTGACCTGAATGCAATCCCGCCGTACTCCGATTTACAGATGAGAATCTCTTCACGTTTTGGTAACGAGAGGCACAAACGCCCGGAACTTGTCCTTTGAGCACAGCTGTACGAAGAGTTCGTAATCTTGATGATGCGAAGACGCTTCGTTTTCGCGCTAGTTGCACGAGCGGGTGGAGCTACAAGATGGACCAATCGCTATCAAGGATTGCTCACTCGTCACAGGCTCAGTCCCCAGCCGTGGGGTTTGGGCGCGCGCGATCTCGCATCGCCGGCCGGCGTCAAAACACTATTGGCTGGGGACTGAGCCTAATTTATCGGTAGTGAAGTCAGTCGTATAAGTTTCTACGGAGGACTCCTCAACAAGAAATCTTTCTCTCTTGCATTCGTTTCCAACAGGACCTTTACCAGCTATTGTCGATGCTGTGTCGAAATATTTGCTTTGACGTATATGACAGAGACTTCTTCGTGTTCAAAACACTGGACCGCAGGAATAATGGTGATATTCAACTTTCCACTTAGTCTCTTGTTCATGGCTTTTCTTTCAGGTCCAAGGGATCGGAACAGCTTTGAAAATTCTCTTTTCTGGCCGTGATTTCGATTCCGACGTACCCACTGATTTTCACCTCAAGAGGACGGAGATCGTTAGCTTGTTTAACGCTTTTGCCAAGTAAGTCTGTGAAATCCTGTCATAAATTAGCCTCCTAATCACTGCAAATTGCCACTGACGTATTTTCTCCTTCGTAGGCTGTCTGAAAGCATCAATAACTTACAGAAATTTAAGGCCATGGATCATGAGTAAGTGTGTGTGTGTGTGTGTGTGTGTTTTTTTTTGTTAATTCAACAGTATTTATGTTTCGTGCTTTTCTCGAGTCGGGGTGCGGAGGGGGGAGTCTAAAACGCTTTATCGAAGTTCTTTTCCCCTCGTCTTTTTCCAAAACAAGTTGATTTTCCACAAGTTTAGGCTTAGGCGTTCAAAATGCGATTAAGCTTCAATATGCATGTTGCTAAAACAATATAATTATAGGAGAAATTGAAAGTTTACATCCGCCCTAGGCCCATTAATTGAATTTTCTTGTTCTTTTTTTCTTATTCCACAGCCACAGATGATACGAAGACTACATGTATATAGCATCATAATTCATTATAGTTGAACCTCTACATGTGTATGGTCACCCTCCGGACACAGTTTATTGGTCGTTGTAGGTAGGGGTGTAATGTGGCACCAAGCAAGTCCTGTTTGTACTTGTCTCGAATTTCGTGAATTTTTTTCAAACGCGAGAGGCAGTCACTGTAAAGTTAAAGTACCTGACCCGAGGATCGAGTTTGGTGACGCTTATTCGCATCGCAAGTCAATTGTTGATTGTGTTGTGGAGAAGATATTTCGTAAGCTTGGGATCCATTTTTTTGACTGTTGCAATAATTTTGGGAAGTTTCAACAAGAGTTAATGTATGGATCGGCAACAGTAACGAAAAAACCTGGTCCTCGTAGAGAGGTGGCCGCTAGTGGAGGTTCGACTGTAGTTAAGTTTTAAATTTTAAAATTATTATGTATATCGTGAAAGAATGGGTAATGTAAACATCGGGGAACTCCTCTGCCCTGTTGTTTCTTCTATTGTATGGGTGGGCAAATGGAGTTTGGAGTATTTTTTTTTCCCGTTTTATTATGAAGCCGCCCATGTGCGATGGACTGTTTCGGTCTGGTTTAATTTTGTCTCAGAGTGAGGCCAAGAATTTCATATGAAGTAAGTTATTTTTGCTCGAAATTAGAGAGGTAAGGCAGTAATCTGACTGTGAATTTGGACGGTTTTTTGTACGCCACTAGAGGTTCTGGAATACTGCCGTTTGAGTGTTCTGATTATTGACGCTCGGCACGAACTGTTCCAACAACGTTACAAAGCAGTTTCCCAAATGTCAGGATGGCTCCATTGAATACGAGAGAGGCCAAGTCGTTTCAGGATATTTTATCCACTCTTAGTCTTCGGGGTTTCTAAATAATAGATATACATTTAGTTGCTTTGTAAAGACAACGTATCTTTCAGTATGTTCATGCCTGTGCGCGTGCTGACCCAGAATACTACAGGTCTCTTATGGCTCATTGAAGCGAGCATATCAATTGTAGCTTTTAATTATGAAAATACAAGCATTCATAGCACAGCAGTGCTAAACTATAACAGCTGCATGGAGACACCCAAGGCGAAACGACAGCCGTGTGTGGCACTTTAAACTTCAAAGAAAGAGGCTAACCACACTTACAAAAAGTGGCATCTTCTAAGAAAAGAGACAAGCACTTTCAAAATGTGTCACTTTAAACTTCCAAGAAAAAAGGCAACCAATATTTCAACGAAGTGACACCTTAAACTTCTAAGAAAAAGGACAACCACACTTTAAAAATGTGGCATTTTAGACTTCTACAGAAAGAGACAAGCACTTTCAAAATGTGTCACTTCAAACTTCTAAGAAAAAGGGCAACCACTATTTCAAAGAAGTGGCACTTTAAACTTCTAGGAAAAAGGGCAACCACACTTTTAAAAGAGTGACAGTTAAACTTCTAAGAAAAGGGACACTTCTTGGAAAAAGCGCAATTACTATTTCAAAGAAGTGGCAACCAATGTCTGTGGGTCTATCTGGCTGCACACTCTCTTTAATAACAGAGCCACGTGCTGCTTGTGGATATCCACATTCTCCACCGTTACTTCCACCACGTCTCCAAGTCCAACGTTTCCCCAGCAACCGTTCATCTTACTCTTGTGAATGAGCCCGTCTCGACCACAACCGCAGTCCACAAACGCTCCAAATGACGTCACATTAGTGACGCGCCCCCTCAACCCCATTCCACGCTTCAGGTCTTGGATCGACGTCACGTGACGCTTGAAGAGAGGTTTCTCAAAATCTGGATAAATTGTAAAACACTATTAGAGAACTATCTACCTTAAGTGAAACGTTCAATACTCAGAGCAACCACGTGAAGTCTGAAGTACTAGTAACCAACAAAGAAGAAACACCAGGTTACTGCCCCCTTAAAAACGTACTTGCTCTGACGTCATGATCCGTCGGCTGTCGCAGCCCGTCAATGATCTGCTCGAGAGTAGGGACGCCAACATCGAAGGTCCGCGCAAGTTCTGCTATATCTGCAGTGAAAAAAAAAATCGTATTTTTGAGTACGAGAAGGAAATCGATTAGAATGGAAATTTGCGACAAATACTGTTTAGGTATTTGATTCGACAAACTGATTGGATAGCGTGCACGTCTTTCGCTTCCATTTCTACGTAGCAATTTAAGAAACATACCCAGATTGCGCAAGGCTAAATCAATTGAAGTTTTCATGACAGGACGGCCAATGTCTTCAGGACCGACACCAATCGTGTTCATAAACCTGCAACAGACATAAAAAAAGACCTAACATCTAAATTGCCGATTAATTCGAATCTCTCAACGAGTACATTTTACTTCTTTCAGTTTTACGTTTAAGTTTACGTTATCTCCTACAGTACTTACTTTTTAGCGATGTGGTAACTTTCAGGGTGAATCCACGTCATATCCAGGAAATCCAGTTTCGGCAATTTTGCACTTTCCTTCGTCTTCTTCATCTTCTTCTTGGCACCAGCAGCAGCTTCATCAACTGCCTTCCGTTTTTTACTGGGTATCGGACAAACTTCATCATCATCATCAGAGTCTGAGATTGTAATCACCCCTGTTTTTGCCTGACTCGACCATGTAATGGTAACATCAGCGGATTCCTTCTTCACCCTGCTGGTTGACGCCTGTGATACACATGCTTCACTTTCCTCAGTCTTAGTGACACCTTTAATTCTAAGTTTAGCCTTGTCCTCTACTACACAGGACTTCGCTGATCGTGAGCCGCAGAAGTCCGGTTCTCCGCCATACTTGCTTTGACTTTTCGTTGATGTGCTCGTGTCGTACACCTCTTGTGCTCTTGGGCTGGTGGTTCTGATGATTCTCACGAAGCCCACGCATTGTTCATAGGTCTTGCTTCCAATCCCTTTGATGTTTTTTAGCTGCTCACGGTTCACAAATCCACCATGTTTCTCTCTCCACTCGACAATGGCCTTCGCTTTTTTCTCGTTCAGGCCAGCGATGCGCCTAATGTAGTCGAAAATAATGCAAACATAGAAACACAGTCGGTAATGGAAGCTCATACAATTCTTCACTTGAAAGGCAGTCTAACTGGGAGGAGTGGGGAAATAAACCCAAATTTTGTTTCGAGTCATGTGACCAGATCCAAGACAAAGACAACGGGGAGCGTGTTTACCTGAGAACACTGACGCCAGCCACATTAAGGTCGACACCAACAAAGCAAACACAGTCTTCTACCACCCCGTCTAATGCAGCATGAAGCAGAGAGTCGTTCATGTCGTGCTATGAGGCAAAGCCATTTCATGTGGTAAATTTGTTGCATTTAATAACGATTTTAGAAAATCGTTGTCTTACGTAATACCTGGTAGACACTGTGTACTGATGGATTCAACCAAATATTAAAGGGGCCCTCTCAGCCTTTTCAATGTTTTTTGTTTACATCTGGAAAATCCAAGGCTGGATTTGGTTCCAAACACGAAAGAACGTAATTAATCAAAAGAAAAATAGGTTAGTAGCACTTTTAGATCAAAATAAACTAATCTTCTCCTCAAACGAGTAGGATGGAAGTGGATTGCCATTCATCTTCCGACTTTCGGGGGCCCCAAATATGGTGGAACAAAGGATTTCGGCGCATAAAGGACTGTGGTTGAGAGGACCCCTTAAACAAAAATTTAGACGAAACAGGAGTAGCAGTGCAGCTGTTCAAGGTCAGTCTTATATCTCAGTCTCATCTTAACTTATGAAGGATTAATCAAAACCACAGCATAGAAAAAAATGTGGGGGAGGCAAGTTACAAGTCGCTCTGGTGTAGAATCTGAACATGATTTTATAAACTGAATTGCGAATAAATATTTCCTCGGTGATTTTCCTGATGTCAAGGGGCTTCACCTGGTACATTCCTATGCCTAAGTGCTTGGGTTCTATTTTCACAAGCTCGGCCAGGGGGTCCTGCAAACGCCGCCCTATAGACACTGCAAAGAAAGACAGAACACATTCTCCCTTTAAGACATCCTTTGAACAACAAAAACCAAACACGTCCCACTCTTCGTCTTGCAGAAAAGAAATAGGTTATCTTCTGATAGTAAGGGATCAAAATCTACATTCTGGCCGACAAAGAGGAGTGCAGCGTCGATTGGAGTTTTAGTCACTTGTGGTGTAGTACTGGATGAAACGCATGACATTTTCGTCTAATTACATCAGTGAAATTTATCTGGGCTTGCGAACCACTATTAGGTCCCTCCATAGCAGATTGACATGACTCACCGGCTCCTCGTAAACTTATATCGAGGCCAGGCAGTTCAGACTGCGCCTCCTCGGAAGCGCTGTATATGGAGGCGCCATCTTCACTGACAATACTACGAAAAGTGACACACAAAGAAAATATCAACACTATTGTCTACCTACAGCTATATGACCTACGCTATTGACGTCAGGGCTTGTCGCTATTACTTCTTAACTCGGTCTACACGAGGTAAAATTTCACATCGTGTGCAGGCGTCGTATTTTTGTGTACAACTTATGTTATAGAATAGGTATTGAACTAACTTAAGTTTTACAAGGGTTACATCGACTACGAATTTGTTGTCGTTGCCAAGGTTTTGTGCAATGACCGCTGACTCAGATAAAATGATTTCACGATCGGTAAACGCATTTCCCCGGTGTCGATGTCAATGAATATAACAGACACATACAAAAAGAAAAAAAGTACAATTACCTTGACTAAATATAACATCTTCAGTAAAATGACGAAAGAGAGTACAACAAAAATAAACAAAAACAGGCATACAACAACAAAACATTGCGTTAGCAAAGGCGATTAAACCAAGGGAACGTGCATTACCGATTGGAGAAGAGAGGATAAACAGAAGCGATATAAGAGCACTGCAATTTACCTACCAGTAAACAACATCCAATGGTGCGAAAACTTTTCCTTTGATCATCTGGCTGACAAACGCTTCAGTTTCTCTACAACCAACTCCATTACCAATAGCAATTGTTTGACACCTAAAAGAAATATTCCTATATTCAGTGAATCATAATGGGAACAGTTTGATAATCGGCGTGTTGAACATTGAACCGTAACGTAACAACCGTCACAACTGTGGGACACACACTCGACAAATTGTGAAAGAATGCGCCGAACATCCACACTTCCTTTTCTTTTTAGGGTGCGTTCGATTGGGCCTATTCCAGAATGGGAATAGCGATGTTGATCGGTAAATGTTATTGGTTTGGAGCTGACTTGGGTGCAGATGCATCGGGAGCTGTTCGAAATGCTAGCGAGAAGGATTTCAAAACAATTTTGAACTAAATTTTCCCCGAAACAAGCAACGCTATGGGTCTTTTTAGCTATTCCTATTCCAAAATAGCCCCAATCGAACGCAGCCTTAGACTTCAAAGATTTAGGATGCAAACATGGAAAGCTTATGAAAACTCTCTCTCTCTTTTTTTCTTTTCAATTGAATAGACTACAGATTCCAAGCCTTCACTAACCCGTGCTTCAAAAGCAGCTCTTTCACTCGGGATCTCGCATGAGAGGTGTTTGAGTTTCGACCAAAGGGAAAAATAACTGCAGTCTCTAGAACTTCTCCTGTAAAGAAAAACAAACAAAAACAAAAATAAAGAAAGAAATATTTTTAGGTATACAAGGTGTTACTAGGTGTAAGCATGATGAACAATTCGCCAATTGGACACTGGACACCCCATATAATTGGTGGTCACACGCAGGAAGTCCACAGGTTACCCAACTGTCAAATATCGGCCATTTGACTTTTTGGAGGATGATGTATAATCATTCAGTTTAATGACTTTTATTTGGACTTGGTCAAATACGGCACGATCCGGAACGAGACTGAGTCCCATGCAAGGTATAACTTGGATCGACTTAGGGCCGATGTGTGAAAGCTGGACGCCGTGAAAGAATTTGAAGCTGAAGTTTCGAGCGCTAGCCCTTCGTCTGAGCAAGAAATTAGTCTCATGCAAGGTGTCGCCCTTCTGATTAACGATAGACAGGACAGGTCACAACACCCTATTGGGATATTTGGTTCTCCAAAACGCCATTCCTGAGGCCGCTGAGAACTACATTTTCAAAATTGACCGATTTTGGATCCGCGGCTGGCTGTGTGCTATCACTCACCCATATCACCCAGCAGAGCCACTTTGCAGCCATTTGAGAATCCTGGGTCCATTCCTAAGACAACTTTCCCCTTGACCGGTGGCATGAGCAGGAGACGAGACAGGTTCTGAGTGAATATATCTATGCCCTCCGCCTGAGCTCTCTTACTCAAAGATCGTCTGGTGAGCAAGTGAACACATGCTTTGAGTTGTCTGTGTATTGTAGTAAGCTCTTAAACCGCACGATCAATGTGTGAAGCATTTAAGTCTCTTGAACACAAATGGTTAACATTGAACACTCCAGAAAAAGAAAAAAACATTGGTAACAAAACTTTCACAAGCAGCGTTTTGGCATGTTGTCACCTAGAATTTGACAAATGACAAATTGGCTATAAACAAAATTTGTATTTTTTTTTTTTTTGATAGGGGGTCCTCACACTAACGGTGTCATTGATTTTCGATCTTTTATCCCAAACTTTTTTTTCCGAATTTTTTCATACGTTACGTTTTGATAAACTTCTGAAAAAAATTTCGGGTTAAAAAAAAGCAACAAAAAAGCAAAAAACAAAAACAAAACAAAAATCACCGACACAGTTTCGAAAGCGAGAACACTGTAATTTCGTCTCTGCACGTTTCTGTAAAGCTACCAGTGCCACAAAAACTAAGGTTTCTCAGCTTTGTGTCGTGATCCTCCTTTTCGTTTTCGTTTTTTTTTAATTTTTCTTTTGCCTTTTTGCTTAATTACACAATATATTTATATGAGACCCTCTTGCCAACCTTGTGTTCCGGCAGAATTTGGGTTCGATCAGCCGACTATAAGCATCTTCCACTGCACATTTGAGAATACGCCTGACTAGATCTGAAAATCAAAATAGACAACAACATCAGCAGTCTCAAAATGGCTCTGATTTTCATTGATAGACAAACTGGATTTAGATAGATTAGACAGAGACTAAAGTCATTTATATTTTCTGTGGCTACCAGGTTTCTAAGGCCTGCATGTGCAGCCGAACGCAACATGTTGGCACAACATCGCCCAACATTGTTGGGCACATGTTGCGTTGCTTTGTACACCATATTGGGCAATGTTGCATGACGCGCCCTGAGTGCTTCATGTAAGACTGAAGTAAGAACAGCAATAGCGATTCGTTTTCGCGTTTTCTATCGTTAACACTGTACGCCCGGTTTCGCATAGAGTTTTGGATAAACATCGATCCCAGGTGTCACTGTACACGCAACATTGGCCAACGTCGCACAACATTTACCCAACAATGTTGGGCGATGTTGTGCCAACATGTTGCATTCGTTTTCTCAGGCCTATAATGGTTCAAGCTTCTTTTCTGCAAGTCTTTTTGTGTACACACCGCGTTCATGAAGGTAAGTAGGAATCCATCTGCGGAAGGAATCATGCAAAAAACGGTCCTTGATATGCGCAGGTATGGTCACTTTTACGGTGAGGATCTTGTTCTGCTCAGCACGGTTTATAGCCAAGATCTAACGCAATAAAACAAACAAACAAACAAACAAACAAACAACAACAACAACAACAACAACAACAACATGGATTTGCAGTAATTATAGGTGACCGACACAAAACTAAAATCTCTGTTATATAGCAGAGTTATAAGTTTTTCGATAATTTAATTTCAGTAATTGTTATTTGCGTTTCTTGTACTCAAAAACAACATTGGAAAAATTGCAAAAAAAAAAAAAAAAAAGAAAAAGAAAAAAAAAAGCGAAACTTCATTTCAATTCACTCCCTACAGTTGTATTTGGACGTTGGATAATAATATAATTTTATGTTGACTTATATTTTTAGAAATCTGAGATAACAGAAATGAAGTTTTCATTTGAATCCCTTGAGTCTTCAGTTCTTCATACAAAAATAGGTGTTCAATCGAGCACTCATGAGGATCAAAAGTCTCCAACACTTTAATATGTCAGAAGGTATCAACACCGTTGATTCGTTAAAAATTTACTTCTGCCTCAAAAGTAAGTAAGTTTATTTGACTCGAGGTACAAGTTATTTATACAGATTAAGGCCAAGAGGGCCTAGTACAAGAGATTATCGACTGATAACAATATTAGAAATACATATAATAGATAGACGAGAAAAATATAAAAAATACAAGACTTGAATTAGAATGATTTACATAGTTTTCGAGAACGGGACATCACTTATAGCGTTATAGCTCACACTTTCACAATCACTTAGTAGGGAGTTTAAGATACAGGATGGGAGAGGACGACAGCAACGTCGGTGAAACAATAAAACTGATCACAAAAGACAAAAGAAGCACGTGAATATCTGAAATTGACATGATCTCGGGGTCTTCGTGCTCTCACGTGCGGCTTCAAATGTTTCTTTTTTACGTCGTTGTCAGGACATGGACGACATTTCGAGAAATTACGACAGTCGTTCTTCTAGTAGTAGGAGACGATAAAAGCAATAGAACCTCGGCAAAACCGGAACAAATTGAGCAGCCTAAGAATAGACAAAGTTACAAAGACACAAGAAAAACGGAGACACTACATTTTGGTTCCTCGCGTTGTCGTCGCCGTCCTAGGTTTGTTAAACTCCCTAGTGTCCCAGAGAAAACTACAAAAAGTATTCAATTTTAATGCAACAAGAAAAAAGAAAGCATGCAAGCAATCCAGTATTTCCGACTATCAAACCTGATGAGATCCCAGGTGTGGAACAGCCATCTTGAAACTGTGGTATTGCTCATATTTCTTGTCTTTATTGGCCTCTTTTGATGCTGATCGGGAAAGGCACGTCTCCAGGTATGGTGGATGTCTAGACAAACTAGAAGAAAGGACCATGGCAGGTGATAAATACTTATGGAATAAAGCTGTTACTGAATGCCCATAATCTGTCCTTTCTTTGTAAATTCTGGGACGAACTCAATGAAAGTCAGGTGACAAAAGCAATTTAGGTTTAACCCTTTCACTGCCATACTCAAAATACAGATTCTCCTAACTTTTTTAGAAAAAAATGTATGAGTGATGTATTGAGAATTGATAGTTTAATCTTATCAGCTTTCATCAAGATATCAAAAACCAAATTCTCCTTACCATTTAGTATTCTGGTGAGAAAAAGGAAGGAGAATATTGAACTTGATCACTCTCGGGAGTGATACATAATAATATATTTAAGCAAATATAAAATGTATTTAAAGTTAACGAAGTATGTACAGGCTTTTCAGGTGGTCCTCCGCATCCTTGCACTTTGCTATGACATCAGCCAGGATGTGCTGCACTCCACGTGCTATTTCTTCCTCATTTCCACATCCTGCATGAGAGAGAGAGATCTGTCTCAAATGATGATAATAATAGTATTTAGTAGTAATAATAATAATGAAAAAAAGAAAAAGAAAAAGAAAATAAATAATAATAATAATAATAATAATAATAATAATAATAATAATAATAATATTGTATATGTGAACTTGTGTGCTGCATACTAAGTTTAAAGTCAGTAAAGCTGAGCAGCATACCCTCACTTCCAGGTCTGACCCACTGATTCAGCTGGACACCCCTGGGGTTTGTCAGCACCAGTTGAGCTGGCTTCTCCAGACCTGCCTGCCTTGCTCTCTCGGCCAGAGTACCTTTGGCACCTTTCTTGAAGGGCGCATACTGGAAATACACAATAAATTATCATGTTATTACCATCATTACCATTACAGATTGCTAAACTATTACTACCACCATTGCCATCATCATCATTATCAACATCATCAATATCACCATCATCACTATATACACAGATAACTGGGGAGGCCATGTTACATAATTCACCAAGGTTAGTGGATCATTAAGTTTCCAGTATTTCTTGGGTATGTCTTTGTGGGGTTGATGGGGTATTTTCTGGAATGTACTTGATGATTTTAGTTCATTTCCTCTCCACGGCCTCAATTCCCCCACTCCCTGCATCATAAAGTACTCTCCTCCCTGGGGTACTCCTCTAAACAAACAAACTCTTTTAGACTTACAACTTCATCCACCTCCTCTATGGTATGTGCTGAGTCAAGAGCATTTGTAATATCTACAGTTATCTTGTCACCAATCTTCTTTTTGATGCTCTCAACCCGACCTTGGACACTCCTTTTTGAGGAAAGAATTAATAAGACGTACATGTTAAAATTTTTATGAAGAAGCTCTCTCACTGTTAATGCTTTCCACTCCCATGTTTATGTTTACATCCTTTCACTACTGATTTTTGGCCAATTTTCAAATGGACAAAACATTATAGAACATTGAGCATGGTGAAAGTTTTCTGCTTGTGAGCAAGGCCACAAGACATTCCTGTCAGACTAGTAGATTGCTCAGAAGGTATGCTTTTTTTAACTAGTACATGTATCTGGGTTAGTGAGTCATATGGCAAAATGCTTTCATCATGCCCTGTGAGAAGGCCTAGATGGGGGGTGGGGTCTGCATAACACTTAACAGTAAACCCCATCTGGGCCCTCTTGTCTTGTTTTATATAATATCTCTAAGTCTTGTAACACTTAACTGTATTTTTTTACATAACACTTTTTTTTTGGCTTCATAACACTTAACAGTAAAAAAATTCAGGCTCATAACACTTAACAGTAAACCCCATCTCGGCCCCTGTGAGATTATACTCAAACTCCTACCACTTTTAATGATAAATAATGGCACTGAGGGTTATTGAACACAAGCACTACCCCCACATACATATCATGATTGACAATAAATAGAAATTCCCAAGAAATATGAAATGGTGTTCCACGCAGGACCAGATCAGCTGATATTTGGTCACGTGACCCAACGGGCCGTTAAATGGACAGAAATTCTGTCTGACCTTTGTTGCTGATTGAGTGTTTGGATACGGCGCAAAACCATGGGATCCAGGCCTCCAGTCTTCTCTTTTCTGTATCGAGCAATGAACGGCACCGTGTTCTCCGCATCCAATAGCTGTACCACTTCATCAACGACGCCACGGTCGAGTTTCAAACTTTCTGCAATACGAGCTGTTCCTCTGATCCGCGGGTCCGCCATGACCCGCAAATCAGCTACAAGACACAGGTCACACAGAATACATGGTAATATTTTCCAAAGAATATTAGCAAAACGCGAAAAATTCAACAGTATTTCCCCAACGAGCTGGGTATTTTTCGGTGTGTGTCGATCGGGCGGACGATTTTCGCGCGCCCACGCTTACCAAGCACGCTGGGATACATCGATGATCTGGATTTTGCGCCTGCGATCGCGAGCATATCTTACCGTGCGATCGAGCGATATCGCCGGCGATCACAATCGCAGAGATAAGCCTGGTTTCTTTATGACTGGACATAGATCGCACGATCGCTAGATTTGCGCCAGCAATCGTGGTTGCAAGCAGAGGCCACGATCGCTGGAAGTTGCAGGCGGATCTCCTGCACCCTGCAAAGCTATAAAATTCTTAAATTTATCATGAGTCTCCCGCATCCGTGCCGCAATCGTCTCAGGCACTGATCTCCCGTGAATTCGGCAACTATCATATTAAAAATGGCTTGACTCTTCCCGGTGTAGATTTTTTGTTCGAAAAACTAGCCCCAATATTGCCGCGCTCGACCGAGGGGGGCCCAGACCTCGAACTGAAATCGGTGCAAAATGTGTTTATGGATTGTATATGAAAACTTTTCTCTTCCCTAAATCATGGAATATATGCGAGAAGAACATTCGAACATGTCAGCAACACATTTAAGGCAAGTATATTTGAAAAAATAATTCTTGATGCTCTCCCGGCATCCACTTCCGTCACATTTAAAAATGGCGAATACAAGATGTGAGTCGGTAGATTGTTGATCAACTCATCGTTCTAACATGTTAACCACTTCACCTCGTACTTTAGGTATCACATAGTGTAATTGTGGAAGTTACGTTTGTCGCAAGACAACAAAAAGTGGATTTATTGCTCAAGTTCGCACATGATGAAGCGAACTAGACGGAGTGATGCAAGTAGTCATCGCGGAAGAAGTCGAAGGCAAGAGCGTGGAAATCCAACACGGGAGAGATCTGCTAACCGTAGACGCCCGCAGCAACGTCATCGGGAGCCAGCGCGTGGTACAGACTGTTTTTGTTCCTTGGCCAGTGAACCCAGTCCGGCATCGAGGAAGAGTGTCGGTGTTGATATCCTTTTAGCCGTGCGTATTTGGTATAAACTTTAGAATACCGGGACACTACTTTCCATAACAATACAGTCTTTATTTGTCTTTGCTTCCTTCTACAATCTTAAAACATTAGACTTACTAAAGTGGAGTGACCCAGTATTCTACAATATTGCAACCCATAATTTATATAGTGTACGTGATACAGCCTTTAGAGAATTAGATTAACTGCGTCGCCGTGGTGATAAAAACGCTGGTGTATCAACTGAAAGTTGATCGAGGCACTGGAATGCCGTAAAGTAACAGTAGCTGACATTTCGAGCAGTAGCCCTTCGTCAGAGTGAAAGGGAAGCTCGAAACGTCAGCTACTTTTACGGCGTTCCAGTACCTCGATCAATTTTCAGTTGATACACCAGCATTTTCATAAATCATATCATTTGGTCTGAAATAGGGTAAGGGTCTTCAGAACTGGGTGCCAAAGTTATGAGGAGTAAGTCCCCCTCCTCCTGGGATGTGCTACTAATTCGTGTAAGGGTGGTAGAAATCCCCAGGATTTTAGTTTTATTCCTTTTTCAGTTTCTCATCCCATACTTTTTGAATTTCAATTTTCTTAACCATTGTATACAAATCCCAGGATTCTATTATGATCCAGAGAAAAATAAATACTTTAAAATAAGTAGAGAACACCCAGAACCAGCTACCTATCACGAGCTGCATCGTGCAGCTGTTGGACAAGCTGATGGAGAATATGGTGACCAGTATGGTCCTAAGCAAAGCAAGGTTTGTACACTTCTTGCTCAATGCACAGGCAGCCCACAAGGTGTTACTAAGTCACGCCTGATCGGTCAAGGTCTGATGACGTCACGGCCGATCGGTTAATAAGGATTTGTATGGGGAGATTTTCAAATCACATTTTATGTGTGAAAATAAAACAATCTTTCTCCTAAAATTCGTCAGATAACATTACGAGTCCTTATTAACCGTTTAAGGTGACTTTCGAGGCGGTTTGGCGCCGATTTAGCGATTTTCTTTTTTGTGCCGCCCGTCTATGTACAAAATATATGTACATAGACGGGCGGCACAAAAAAAAAAATCGCTAAATCGGCGCCAAACCGCCTCGAAAGTCACCTTAAACGGTTAATAAGGACTCGTAATGTTATCTGACGAATTTTAGGAGAAAGATTGTTTTATTTTCACACATAAAATGTGATTTGAAAATCTCCCCATACAAATCCTTATTAACCGATCGGCCGTGACGTCATCAGACCTTGACCGATCAGGCGTGACTTAGTAACACCTTGTGGGCTGCCTGTGCTCAATGCAGTTAAATCACTTTATACAATAAAATATTTTTGAGTTTGGTCAGTCTGAGCAATATTTGTATCAAGGCTTTTGCTTTGCCAAGGTGTGTATAGGAAGATAAAAGGCAAAATGTTCCTCTGTACAGACATCCTCATTCCCAGGCAGGGGGAGAAGGGGTGGGGGGTGGGGGTCGGGGTGGGTGTAAGGAAAAGAGCTTGGAATGAGGATGCAGTATGGACTGACCAAGCTTGGTTTATAAGTAACAAATTAAATGACAGTATATTATAATGATTGTAAAAGACTGATTTGCAGCAGAATCTAATATTCTGGTGGACTAAAATAATTTATTAACCAGCAACCAAGCAGTCTGATTAGTCAGTACTAAGCTAATATTAAATTCAACCCCATGTATTGTACATGCAGTAACATGCACATCACTGTCCTCATTGTTATTTGCATCACACTGTTGAATCATCATCAACAGTGCAGACATATCTCTATGTCATTACAGTAGAACCATGCTGACTCGAACCCCCAAGGGAAGCGGGAAATAGTTTGAGTTAATGGGAGTTTGAGTTAGCCAATAGTAAATGACTGAAAGGGAAATCCAAGGGAAATGGGTTTGAGTTCGAGATAGTGGGGAGTTCGAGTTAACCAAGTGTGAATTAGTGGGGTTCTACTGTAGTTATCACATCCTGGTACTAATCCTGAACCAATGGTCCATTGTCATCATCATCATCACCACCAAAAAATAAAAAATAAATAAATAAATCACTTTATTTAAGTCTCAATGTATTTAGCACTTGCCGTGCTAATTGGGGAGACTTGAAATGCAGAAACCAAATATCATAAACTGAACACAAATGTGTTAAGAATCCCAACTGGTCGGAGGCTAACCAGTTGGCTATTTACAAAGTGTGGCAGAGGATTTCAACTCAGGGCTACTGTGTTGCAAATTCAGCTAGTGATCAGAGCGGGACTTGAACCTGGGACCTCCGGATTTCAAGTCCGGCACCCTAACCACTCGGCCACACTGCCTCCAGAACAGCACTATGACCATCATCCTCACCAGTATCAATGTTGTCAGTGCCTGTAATCATCATCATCATCATCATCCTCACTCTTGTTATAACACACTATCACCGTATGCATCAGTCATTGCTTTTCTTGGTTATGATATCCAATGTTATTCTTATTCAGATTGTGGCTATCTATATTATCACTGTTTTTAGAAGCAACTGCATTCTGTGTCAATCCTGAAGTGTCTTTGGGATAGAGAGCGCAATGCCATGAGCCTGTTGTCCTCTCCAAGGTATAACGATTTAAACTTAGAGCTTTATTGTTACTAATAAAATACTGTTTCTTAGGTCTCAAAAAAAAAAGTTGTTTTTTTAATGCCATACTTTGAGTTTCTTTCACAGACCTTTCCTGGAAAAGTCAGAAAGTCTATGCAGACATGTACTTTATAGCTTCCTGGACACAAAACGGACATTTATTGCTAGTTCAGTGTCAAATTTTGGGAAAAATAACATTGTGATCAAGCAATAATTTATGTGAGACTATATCAAACTTGGGCTGGCAGCACACCAAGCTGGTCATGTGAGCTCAGATGTTAAACTTTTCATTTGGTTCAAACAGGAAATGCTTGGAGAAACTCACTAGGCAACTCAAAGTCAAGCAAACATTCTTGTTGGACCCTATTTCCTGTGGCTACATCGCAGCAGACGACTATTCTGTGACAGCAATAGAGGTACAATGCTTAGCCCTTCCACTCCCAAGAGTGATTAACTTCGATTTTCTCCTTCAGTTTCTCACCAGAAATATATCATATAGTAAGGAGAACTTGGCTTTTGATACCTTGCTTAGATGAAAGCTGATTAAACTAACAATTCTCACTACATCACTCTTACATTTTCCTCTAAAAGGTTGGGAGAATCTGCATTTTGAACTTAGGAGTAAAAGGGTTAGTGAGGCAAGATCCACTACTAACAGACTTGACTAATAAATGAAAAGAAACAGCGAACAATGTGGGAATAAATCACAATAGAACCCCGCTAAGTCGAACTCGGTGTAACTCGAACTCTCCGCTATCTCGAACTCAAACCCATTTCCCTTGGATTCCCCTTTCAGTCATTTACTATCGGCTAATTCGAACTCGGTTAATTCGAACTCCCCGCTATATTGAACTCAAACCCATTTCCCTTGGATTTCCTATTCAGTCATTTACTATCGGCTAACTCGAACTCGGTTAATTCAAACTCCCCGCTATATCGAACTCAAACCCATTTCCCTTGGATTCCCCTTTCAGTCATTTACTATCGGCTAACTCGAACTCCCGCTAACTCAAACTATTTCTCGCTTTCCTTGTGGGTTCGAGTTAGTGGGGTTTTACTGTATAATAGGGGATACTGGAATGAAAAACGAAGAGAAGTACACAGTCTAAAAGGAAGAGGCACGAACGGAACGCGAGGACCCATGCGCATTTGTTTTCGAAACTCTCCTCTTTGGGAACTGTTTTTTAAAACCTCCGTTTTCAAGTCATCGTTTTAGTGTGGACAGAAGCAAAAACGCATAAAAAAGCATGCGTTTTCAAACGAAAACAGATTAGTACGGATGGGGCCTAAGTCCTGTGTAAAGGACAGATATGAGAAATGGATCATTTCACGTCATTATAATAGGTATGATTCTACGCGCGTTCTGATTGGCTAAATGACCGTGTAAGATGAGAATATATTACACACTGACGTGATACGTGATATATTTTATTGACTAATTATTTTATAAAAAGCTCGGCAGCCTCGTGGTTTCCCTACGCTATTCTCGTGTTCTCCCAAGTTACCGCATGTTTAGACGAGGCTTTATTACACGGGAACGCGTTATATATTTCGTAATTAGTAATAAAGGTCTTTTTTGTTTCTATATTTCTTTCCCTGTCCGACAGTCTTTGTTTGTCCCCATGCACTGTAGTTCTGTATCTCTGTCTGTACATGCCTGTGTCTAACTCTGGCTGTCTCAGGATTTGTTTCTGCGTCTTTTTCTGTCCCTCTATCTCACTCTTTTTTCTGGTTCTCAACAGCCTGATCTTGAACGCACCAGAATCCTAACTTTGTACAATTCTAGTCCAGGTGGTCAAATGTAAGTACAAGGGGAATGTGTATAAAAGTATCGTTTGAAAGCTTATAAACAGCATTTAATGCATGGGGCATTTAGCACTGGAGCTTTTTGCATTGGAAACTTTTTCGATTTTTATTGACCAACTTTTCTCGACATTTTTCAGCTGATCAGTTTGTTTTTGTGCTTTGTACCTTCCAGAGTTCAGTTTCATTGTGTTGGCAAAGATAGAAGCAGCAATTTGGAGATTACTAGCAAAATGGCCATGATAAAAGATCAGGTACTAAAGATCAGACACTGAAGGGTCCCTCTCAGCAACAGTCCTTTGCCGAAATTGATCTTTGAAAGCATTAGACACTGTAGTACGGCTGTTTACTATATAGACACAAATGTTTTACTGAAAAAAAAAAAAAAAAAAAAAAAAAAAACACCGTGCGTAAAAGCCATACGAAACTACATCCGGGCCCAAGTGGCATATTTTCCATGATATCCTCAATAGTGAGGATATCGATGTCATCATTTCCCGCTTTTGCACGGTTGGTGGTGCACTTTCTCGTAAAACACTCGTGTCTGTATAATAGAATGAAAATTACACGGCGGCTTGAAGATATGGATTATATTTTCTCGTGGTAAAACAATATTTTTACTCACTTGCGCAGCACTCGTTCGTAAAATATTGTTTTTACCACTCGAAAATAAAATTCATATCTTCGCGCCGCCGCGAAGATATGAGTTGTAGTTGTACTGCGCGAGAGTGTGAAAGTTGCTTATTGAGTCACATTGCTTCATTTTTCATCTGATGTAGTCAAATTATCTTCTTGTTTAGTTAGTTACTGGTTTGGCGTGGAGTCCACACGAGCAGACATCGGATATTTATACGTATCCTTTGCAGTTGTAGTGCTCTGAGTCATGTCTAGTCGTAATTCCCAAGAAGAACATCAGTTTACTTTTTGATTTACTTCATAAAAGCAAAAGCAAAGCGCCAATTACAGGGGGTGTAAGAAAATACCTTAAACCACAGTAATTTGCAATTGGGTTTTGCGTACTCCTGATTTGACTCTGCGATTGTAGAGTCCATTTGAAACTGGAATGTAAACTACAAGTAGTCCCTCCTTTTCCCTCTAAGATCGTGTAGCGAGCGCTCAAAAGAAACGCGAAAAAGCGCGCCATACTTCTTCGCGCTTTTTCTAAGCGCTCGCTACATGATCTTATAGGGAAAAGGAGGGACTGCTCGGAGTCCAACTGGAATCAAGTTTCCTTGATGTTTCAACACAGAGTGTCCCTGTTGGGCCATGGAGTTGAGTGGGGAGGAACGATGATGTTCCAAGTGAATGCTCGAGCTCAACGTAAGGATTTCAGATTTATGGAATCTCATAATTCTAGTGCTGTGGTGGTTGAAAAGGAATCAATGTCCCAGTTTGTGTGTCAACAGAATATGGCCCTTTGCAAGACCTGCTCACATGTCCCAAACTTCGCCATGTGATTGAAAATTCATCACCTCGGACAATAATATAAGAACAAAAAGTACATGTTTCTGCATCTGAAGAACCTTCCGTTAATTGAGTTAGATGGCACACTATAAATTACTTTAAAATAGAATTGGTCGGCTGGGCACGCAATTACATTCCGCGACACTTTACTAATTGCAATACATCATAGAAGAGACAGCTAAAATACACAATGCACACCTATGTGGTAAGAGATCCATTTTTTCTATGCCCTTCTGTTTTGACCACTGTGTGTTAGGTCACGTGGTCACGTTCCCAGTGAGGGGTCATTCGGTGTGGTGCAGTGCTTGGAACAGAAATCCCCTTTATAGTAATATCATTGGCATGGGTAAGTTCAAACGCATTTAATTAAGGTCGACGACAAGTATGGTGGCAGATCGATGCATTATACGTTTACCGAGATGCGGAGGATTATTACTTAGGAAAGGAGTTGCTAGCTGGTTGCAAGAGAGAACTGTCATCTTAAAGCCCCGGCCAAACGGACTCGCAAGTCGAACGTTAAGCTTTCAAGTTTTCGACTTGGGTTCAACTTTGATCGTTTGGCCACCGAGTAGACGCATGTTTTTTTGTTTTTGTTTGTTTGTTTGTTGTTTTTTTTTTTTTTTATGCAAGCTGAATTGCATAAGGGTTTATTAATATGGAAAATTGAATAATTTTCTTGCGACTTGCGTAAACGAGCCGCCCATTGAACGCCCGTACGGACACCACGAAAATTGGTTGGTATAGTCAGTTTCGTTGGTCACCGTTCTCCCTTACTATCTAACTTTCTCTAATTCGAGGTAAATTTTTACACCGAAATGGTAACAGCTGGAATTGATCGATGCATTATATCTACTCCTTTGCATTTTTACCGCAGGAGGATCGAAAGTTGCTGTGACGGTAGACATCAATACGAGACGGCGTGTGAAGTATGTTCAGACTGGCAGTGATATCTTTGCTCTGGAATTTTCTCGTCAAGTGAGTAAACATGCGCATACTTTCATAGATAATGATGTATTCATATACCTTTTGATATTCTATATTTATCTGTCTAGTCATGTTAAGTCTAATGATTATAAGTATAATATTAATAATTAGCTACCCTGATCCCGAAGGTTCTCTTCACAGGGAACGAGAAGCTGTCGTCGCAAAGCAGGTGCGCGACTTAACGTGAAGTAATACGGGCAACATTTTCAGTACAACTTGTCGCGCAACAATGTTGCGGTGCAGGATGCACATCGTGCATATTACCACCATGTTGCAAGTTGGAGCAACATGTTTCACGAAGTAGAAGTGGGTTCTACTTCGTGCAACATGTTGCTCCAACTTGCAGCACGGTGGTAATACGCACGATATTACGGTGCAACTTGCAACGCAACATTGTTGCTCGACAAGTTGTACTGAAAATGTTGCCCGTATTGCTTCACCTTTAATAGCAGAAAGAAATTATCTGGAATCCAGGGTAGTAATTAGCATATTTAGTCTCGTGAGAGGAAACGATATCGAATGTAGTGCTATGTACATTTGCCAAGTGGTCACTTTTCTTTGACTTATGTGTCAATTATCACAAATTATAAACAACCCGCATTGAACGTTTCCTAAACTGAGATCGTTGTTCATTTATTAGGACCCAGTCTTTTATTTCGGCTCGCGTGATGGCTGCGTGCACAACTGCGATATTCGTGTAAAGGACGCTGATTGGCCCTCTAAGTGCTTCAGGCATGGTAAACTGGCCTCGATCACATGTATCCGGCTATTGAACGACGAGAATTATTTGATGGCGAGTACTCTCAATGGTCAAGTAAGTTGTTGCATTCTCTGTGCCATATTTTACCGTATAAGGTAATTTTGTTTTGGTGCTGTTACTGATTGGTCACAAAACCTCATTGAACCAATCACAACAATACCAACGTGATGACGTCACAAACTCCTTGAACCAATCACAATAAGCCACTTTCACAATCATGCGCAGTTCGCGGAGCGCAGATGTTCTGGCGGGCCACCTGACCATAAGACTTAGCGGGCAGAGTGGATAACTGGTTCTTTGGCCGTAATGAGAATATGTAGAAACAAAACCAAACTGAGCAGAGAGATTTGCTTGACAGACCCTCGTTGTTTATACCGGAACTAAAAATATCTATTTGTTACTGCGCATGATTATGAAAGTGGTTTGTAAGTAGCAAACAAATGCAGTTCAAACAAACAAATTTTTCGATGGTCAGTGAAAATCCGCGACGCAATGTAAAAGCTGTTCGAACTACGTCCATGGTGACTGATTTTATGACGTTTTCTTTGTTAGATAAAAAAGTGGGACGTCAGAAACGGGCGATGTGTCCAAGAATACAGAGGTCACGTGAACGAGATCAAGCACTCATTACCATTCTTCCTGGACCCAACTGACAGTCTCCTGTTTGCAGGTAAACCACGTGACAGTGATTGGCATACATTGGCGCTAAAACGTTTGCGATAAAATAGGTAGATCAACTTTATTTATACACGTACGTAGTTTTCATCTCACAGCTGGTGAAATACCTATATAGAAAGAAAACTGGGTCTAAAGGAAAACCGTTGGAGTTACTTCCCCGGATGAAAAACCTTCGTGCTACTGCAGGCCGTGGGAATGGAAGCCTGGGCCTGGTTGTTCAAAGCACGTTTAGGCTAATCCTTGTATTAAGTCGAAACTTTATCATTTTTAAGCCAGAACTTGAGAAGCTTCTCATACTCACAAAACGACTTCTTTGTTTCCTTTGAGTCAGAACATTCTTTTTTAGCTTGTCTTTGATCAGAACTCTACAGTTATCTGGCTAAAAGTGAGAGTTAAAGAATTTGCTAAATCCTGGATTAGTTTAATCCAGTTTTGAACAACCAGGTCTAGACCTCCAGGTTCAAAGTTACGGGTGCAATCACCCCAGACGGACCGACCACTAGTTTGTCAATATCTTTTGGAAAAAAAAAGTTTAGATTTAATCCAAGATTAGCCTAATTGTGCTCTGAACAGCAGGACCCAGCGCCCATTCCAGAATCTTCCAGGGGATCCTCGTCACAGGATTCGGTTTTTTGTTTCATCCCTGACAGTACATTGTCTTTTCGTCCACAGCTGGCCAGGATTCCGTCACTCGTATTTGGAGCGTACAAAGTGGAGAGCTTCTGCACTCGATCCCGTTCACTGGCGACAGGACGGCTCGCTCTCTCAGCTCTATTCCCGCCTTGTACTTTGCTGATGAGTGGGGCGGCCGAGGCGGATTTCCAGGGCTCATGTATGGAACCGGCGATTGCCTCAAGTGGTACACCTATTAGAATTTAGACCGAACGAGAAGGTATCCTCTCGTTCCCACCAACACTGTCCGCCATTCGCCACTTTAGAATGAAAAAAGGACTGGGACCGAGTGTGCAAAATTAATCAAATTAAAAAAAACCGTCGAATGAAAGAGCATATTCTAATTAGTACTTGTGCCAAGTTTCGTAAAGTTTGGTACATCAGAAACTGAATGGCAAGCTTTTGAAAATCACAAAAATAGGAGACTTGCTTTAGTATGGTTACAGGGGACGCTTGTCCTCTCTTCCATACTAAAGTCTCTTTTTCTGACTTTTAAGCTTTTGTTGTTCTGTTTGTGTTTGCCTCAACTTTCTGAAACTTGGTAGATTTACTAATCAGGATGCGCTCTTTATTGTTACGGGGTTCATTTTTCTAATTTGATTATTTTTGCACACTCATTCCTTTTCATTTAGTACCCAAGTCTGTTTGAGAAACTACTGTCTCATCTGCTAGTTAAAGGGGAAAACGACAATCGCACTGGACTAGGAGAGGATGACAAGGAAAGCCGATTCCCCTTTCGTAACCCTGTGTCCAGGTGAATTTTTCCAAATTTTGTTCTTTTTTTTTTTATCTATTTGAACAATACTTGTTTTTCATATTTGTTCCGGGACAGGTGCGGCTCATTGAGGGAGCTTATGCAACTTATATAAGTATATGTTTACAAAAACAGTAACAGTAAACCGTTTCCAAGATGCCTGTTGCCTCTGTTCCAAAACGAGGTCAAGTGCGAAACCTTTCTTATGAAGATGAGTTTGATTTGCACTAAAATGAAAACTATTTTTCGTAAGAAAGGATTTGCATTAGACCTCGTTTTGAAATAGAGGTAATAGCCATCCCGAAACTGGTCTACTATAACTAATATACAATACTAATACATTTTTTATCTGCATTAATTAGATTAATTTTTGCCACCATATTCATATATGTTGTATGGGCCGCGCGATGCCTGGTACCGTGGAATTATAGATTGAATCTAGAAACAGGTTTATTAAGTTTTTCTTTGCTAACCGGGATCGGCTTTCCCTTCATCCTCTCTTGCTCTGGACAAATTACAGTGGAGAAGATAAGGCCGCAGAATCCAAAGATGGCGCTATTGTGCCTTCGAAATGCCTACCATCCATCTAAATGTATTTATTTCACGTTTCAGATCGGACCCACCCCCCCCCCCCCCCCCCCCCCCCCCTCCTTGCCCCGAATCAAAATTCTGCACAATTTTATCAATAACGAGATTGCATTAGTAATAGGGTGTAATTTATAGTTACTGTATATAAACATAATTAATAGCTTAGTGCTGGTGTAAAGTTGTGTATTGTTATCAAGTAAAATATTTGTGTGAGATTGTTCACACGTATGACGTAAGCACAAGCGAAGACTCGTGCGCATAAATAAATACGTCATGAACCGGTCGTCTCACTCTTTCGATTTCCAAAGATCCTGTCGAAAAATACTTTTTCGTCGAGAAGTAACTGGGGACATTTTCACATTCATGCGGCCGCCATGTTCAATTATGCCAATGTCCGGTGTTACAGTTTGTTGTCATCGTCACGACAACAGTGCTGTTGTTCTTTTCATTATTAACTTTTTTCTTTTCTTTTCCCTAAAATTCATTGTAATTTCTTCTAAAATTGGTGCAAAAAACGTTGTCTGTTGTAATATCGTTCTTGTTGTCAAAATACTTGCGAGATTTTCCGTCGGCATCTGTTTTCTTTGTTTTCATTTCTCGTGCGTGCGTACATTCCTTGTGCCTTCATTTTTATGTAAATCTAGTTTAGTTCGCATCGTACACAGCAGGATACTGTTGCTTTTTGTTGTACTGAACGTCTATTATGTGGATATCGGGATTTGTGGCTTTAGGGGCACGTTCAGTGTAAGTACAGTGGAACCTCGCTAATTCGAACTCTCAAAGGAAGTGAGAAATAGTTCAAGATAGCGGAGTTCTATCGAGGGAAATTTCTACCAAGTTCATTTCCGAGAGGAATCGGATTCTGTTCGAGATAGCGGGGAGTTCGAGATAACCGAGTTCAAGATAGTGGGGTTCTACCAAGGGAAATTTCTACCAAGATCATTTCCGAGAGAAATCGGATTCTGTTCGAGATAGCGGGAGTTCGAAATAACCGAGTTCAAGATAGTGGGGTTCTACCAAGGGAAATTTCTGCCAAGTTCATTTCCGAGAGAAATCGGATTCAGTTCGAGATAGCGGGGAGTTCGAGATGACCGATTCCGAGATAGCGGGGTTTTGCTGAAGTTTGAAGTGTTTTTGTTGTCGTTTCTGTTCCAGTACTGTTGTGGTTTTATTTTTATTTTCTGAATTGCCTGGTTTCCTTTCCTATCCTTTTGCGTCACTCATTTCACTTTCAGTTTAACTTAATAATCAGAATAAATGAAATCATGAACATTTGAAAGGTAGATTGCAGTTATCACAAATCTTGTTGCCGTTTCCCAGTGCAGCAAATGCGGACTGTTCTCATATGTAACCTGGCCTGCACGTAACCTGGCCTGTTAACGTCCGTCAGTGAAAACCGAGGGCAACCGACATCAACAACAGATAGAGCAAGAAGTTTAAGTGACTGCATACTTGTACTCACTAGGTAACCACAAATTAAACCAAAGCTCACGGGTCAAATTGCCCCAGCCTTCTTTCCTTGAAATGTATTGAGTGGATGGGTTTGCGTGTAATCACTTAAGAGGTTTTTGTCTGTAAATTCGAGCAATGCACGCAAAAAGTCTGTACCAAAAACAAAAAACAAAAAAATAAATAAATAAAAAACACTATTTCTGTGATTTATGTTGACTTCCAAGTTTGACTATGTAAGATGATCATCTATGAGTAACACCGAAAAATAGTCAAGAAGCGTAAGGGAAGATGTAAGTGTTTTTATCCGCCTATATACGCTTAGGCCTCATCTATGACATCATACAGAATGAAATTTGAAATGGCGGTTTGCTTGATTGACATTATGACTTTTATGCCGAGCACAATTCTTTTCGAAAAGTCGTGAATGAGTTTAGAAAGAGAAGATGAGCTGTCAGATTTCTTCATATATTGGTCTACCATGGCCGGATGTTAGAAAAAAAAACACGAGATTTTGATGTCGATTCAGTTACAAAACCAATTATTTGTCTCTTTCTTGAAAAACGTAGTTCATAATGTCATTAACATTTTATTGACTGGGGCGAGTCTCATGGCGAACGGTCGGGCATTTTTGTAGTCCCCAATTCTGAATGTAAAAGGTAAGCCAAACCAATAAACATGAGTGGAACACCTTCGACTAACAACAGAAGGAAAGGAAACGAAAGGGGAAGCTCTGCAAGCTCCCCAGAACTAGAGAAACCACCGGCGAAACTTGATAAAACACGCGCCGGAGACGAAGCAGAAGCCAGTCACCACGAGGAACTCACCGAGGTGCCCGAGCTGACTGATATATGGAAGCGCTCATCAAGATACAAGCGAACACTGACAAACTCCTTGAAGAAAACCAAGAAATACGAAAGCTATACAACGAGCTTACCCTCCGTGGAATTTTGGTAGCCAGATCGAAACGCTCCAACAAGAAAACAAAGCGCTCAAGGAAGAAATCGCCTCGCTGAAAAAAGCCGCTGCAGACGACAGAGAAGAGGTAGGATTCGTTCGCGATGATTTAAATACAGCAATCAGTCAGATCGACGATTTGGAGCAGTATACCGGCAAATTCAATCTAGAAATTCATAGCATTGCCGAACAAGACGAGGAGAACATCAACGAGCATATCATCAAGCTTGGGAACATTCTCAACGTTAAAATCTCCAACAACGGCATCGACATCTGCCACAGGCTGCCAAAGGGTAAAAACAGTAGTCAACCGAGACCGATAATAGTCAGATTTAGATCTTATCAACCTAAAAAGGAACTCTATGCATCCCGAAAACATTTGAAAGGGACGGATTTAAAGCAGGTATTTAGTGACACCAGCGTTGTGTACATCAACGAAAACTTGACGCGCTGGCGCCGCCAGCTGTTTGCTAAAGTGTGGAAGCACAAGAAAGAGAAGCTGTGGCACAGTGTATGGACTATTGACGGCAAGATTTTCGCCCGAAAAACCATGAATCAGCCCCCAATGCGCATTTTCAGCTCTCATGATCTTAATTAATTCTACTCTTACGAGCCAAGCCCCGACGAGGCCATCATAACGGCATATCCCAAAATCGTGAATTCTGCCTTTTGTTTTCCCGCGCGATAAATCCCATCTCGCTAACACATTTGGGGAATTGTAGAAGAGAGCAATTACGACTCATTTGCCTTTCGCACATTTTTGGCATTCTCTTCTATACACAACCTTAATTGTTAAGGTTTTATCATGTGCAAATTCCGTCAACATTGTTTGTGGTCCCGTATTATGTGTATGTGTTACGTCTTACCTTTTGCAGGCTTTTTTCTGAAACTAAGCTGGAACAGTCTGATAGTCGGCTTTGCAATGCGTGGCTTCAGTGCACCTGAAAAACTCCCAGTATGACGCTAAACGCCCTATCTCTGAATATTAGAGGTCTCAACAACCAAGTTGAAAGAAGAAAATTGTTCAAGTGGCTTCACCAAGGCAAGTACGACATTATTTTTCTGCAAGAAACCTACAGCGATGAAAGCATAGAAAATTTATGGCGAAATGAGTGGGGAGGTTCCATCCTGTTTTCTCACGGTTCTAAACACAGTGGAGGCGTTTTGACCTTATTTAAGCCGACCCTATAGATGCGATTTCCATCAGCAGTATCACAGATAAAAATGGCAGATCACTGATTGTAAATGCAAACGTCAACCAAGAAGAATTATGCCTGGTTAACATCTATGCACCAAATGACCAAAATCAACAAATCATTTTTTTAAACCAGCTGCTACCAACCCTACGACAATTCTCCGCCCATAAAACCCCGATTGGTGGAGATTTCAACTGTCCTCTCTCAGCTATTGATAAATTTGGCGGAAAGAGCGTAGAAAGTAAAATAAACGTCTCATTCAAGCGATTCAAAATCTTTGCAACACTCTCGATCTAGTCGATGTTTGGCGAAAACAACATCAAGCGGAAGTAAGATTCACCTGGAATGATAGCTCGGGAAAAATATAATGTAGATTTAGACTATTGGCTAATTTCAAAACAGCTTTTACACGCTGTACAAGGTTCCGATATAAAAGCATATTATGATTCAGACCACTGTCCCATAACGATCAAAATTAGACACGAAGAATTAAAGGAGAACAGAGGGCCAGGATTTTGGAAGTTCAACAACTCACTTTTGGAAGATAATGATTTTGTCACTAAGTTATGCTTCATTATAAGATATGCCAGAGAAAAGCACAAAAGCATGCACCCCTGACAAAAGATTATATTGGGAAATGCTTAAAATGGAAATCCGTACCTTCACAATTCGATACGCCAAAGAAAAAACAAAAAAGAAGAGGATACGAGAATTAGATCTCCTTCAAAAGTTAAATCATCTAAAAGTTCGTATTGACCAAGATCCGAATAATGACGCACTCTTTAAGGAATGGGAAGAACTAAAAATTAAGCTAGACAAAATAGCTATTCAAAACACAAGAGGTTCCATCGTAAGAAGCAGAGTGAGATGGTATGAACTCGGAGAAAAAAGCAACAAATATTTTCTGAATATGGAAAAAAGAAGTTACAATAAGCGTCATATCGTAAAGCTCAAATTATCGAACGGTATCATTACTAGTGATGATCCTAAAGTCATTCGAATCGAAATGATGAACTTTTATAACGACCTGTTTACTTAGCTCCACATGTTCCATCGCCGGAGGCATCTACTTCTTTCTTAGAATCGCAAAACATCCCTGTCTTAGACAACGATTTACAAAGTAAATGCGAAGGTCTCCTAACCGAAGAAGAGTGCTTATCAGCGCTAAAATCGTGCACAAAAAACAAAACACCGGGCACAGACGGGTTAACAGCTGAATTCTACCCACACTTCTGGAACGAGATCTCGAGTCCTCTGGTTGAAAGCCTTAACGCGTCTGTTACAGCCGGTGAACTGTCGATTTCACAATAGCAAGTTATCATCTCCTTGATCCCCAAAAGAACAAAGACACTCTTAACCTCAAAAACTAGCGTCCCATCTCTCTACTAAATGTCGAGTACAAGCTGGCCACAAAGTGTATCACCAAACGGCTAGAGAAGGTGCTTCCGCTCTTAATTTCTCCTGACCAAACCGGCTACGTCAAAGGTAGATTTATTGGGGAAAACATACAACTAATCTCGGATATAATTGAAACGCATGAAACTGAGAATAAGCATGGAATGATATTCTTTCTTGATTTCGAAAAAGCTTTTGACTCGTTGGAATGGAACTACCTCTTTAGCGTGCTCAGAAAAATGAATTTTGGGCCAAGTTTCTGCAGATGGATCCAAACTTTTTACACTGACATATCGAGCTGCGTCATTAACAACGGCTTCACTTCCAAGTTCTTCTCCTTACGCAGAGGAGTCAGACAGGGATGTCCCCTCTCGGGGTTACTTTTTGTTTTGGCAGTAGAACCTCTCGCCATTCAAATCAGGACGTGCAAAGAGATCGCAGGACTTGAAATTGGACATAAGACTGCAAAAATAGCAATATATGCGGACGATACTACAACCTTTGTTCGTGATGATAACTCAGTAATTGTATAGTTTCGCCTCCTCGATCATTTTAGTACTTTTTCGGGCCTCAAAATCAACAAAGGAAAAACGGAGGGCTTATGGCTTGGACCCTATAAAAGAAGACTAGGAATGGTTAACCCCTGTGGAATATTATGGCCCCAGAATTACATTATATCGCTTGGGATAGCGTTCGCATACGATCCCAGCTCCGCCAACAAAATTAATTTTTACCAGCACATTTTGAAACTTCAGAAAGTTCTTACTCGTTGTTCTTACTATTGTTAAGACCTTGGCGCTGTCTAAACTTATTTATGTCTCCTCCGTTCTGGATGTTCCAGCATATCTTGGAGGCCAACAAGAGCATTTTTTTCTTTCATTTGGAATTTTAAGCCCGACAAAGTTAAAAGAGGAACGCTGGTGCCTCCTATTAGTAAGGGCGGCCTAAATATGGTCAACTTTCACGATGTGGAAAGGTCTCTAAAAGCTGCTTGGGTGCGCAGCATCTGCAACGCAGCCTGCAGCACGTGGTCGGCCCTGGTCATGTCAAAATTAAGCAAGTTTGGAGGTACTCTCCTATTTCAGTGTAATTTCGATACAAAATTATTAGAGGTAAAAGATCTGCCAGTCTTTTACAAAAAATTATTGACGACGTGGCAAGAATCGTACTAAAAAAAACCACACCTCGCGGAAGAATATAGGCAAGAGATCATATGGAACAGCCGCTTCTTACGAATTGATGGAAAGTATTTCTTTTTTAAGTCATGGTACGACAAAGGAATTTTAAGAGTTCAAGACCTCTTGGACTCGCACAATCAATTTTTGACATTTAAGGACTTTTAAGGACAAATTCTATATAAGTACGACATTTTTAGATTATGCTTGTAACGGCTGGAGAGGAGTGCGCTGTTTGGTCTCCGAGTCGGCCGCTAGGGAGCGTTTTCCACTGAACATCTAAGACCTCAACGACCACTTCGGTTCATAAAATAGTGTTTGTTGAAGTCGATATAGATGTACGTAAAAACTGTAATCAAACAATGGTGAAAACCAAAGCGTAAGATACGGGCAAAAATATATTGCGCACTTATATTAGGTAACGAGTCTGATAAAAGGTAATGAACACAAACAAAAAAAATGAATCGAACAAGAAGTTGGACAAATGTACTAAGCAAAGATACATATCAAGTACTAAACCAAAACGAATGTAAATCGGTATCTAACCTCTTTCCCCGATTACACGCGATTACGTCCTTTGAAACTATGGTCTTGTCTGTTGACTGTTATCAATTAAAAAACGAAAACGAATATTACGACACGTCCGGTTCGAGCCCAGTGGCTCACAGTTACAATGCTGGTATAATTGCGGCCATTCCCAAACTTTGGAAAGACGCAATTCGTGGTGGTACTTTATTCACCAATAATCAGGAACGCGCGGCAACTAATAAGGTCGTAACGCCCAAAAAGATCCGCCTACTGCTTGCTGAGAAGTCTTTTTTCCGCCCGTTGTAGAACGCTACCTGGAAGAACAAAAACTGAAACCAAAAGAGGTTTATGAACTCCCTTTCAAGATTACTATAGAAAATAAGCTAAGGAGCTTCCAATTTAAGCTAACACATAATCTAATACCGACAAATCAGCTGCTCTTCAAAATGAAAATCAAAACCTCACACAATTGTGAGCGCTGTGAGAGCCCGAATGAAACAATTTCACATATTTTCTACGACTGCTGCAAAGTCAGTGCGTTATGGAAACTAGTTATCCAATGGTGGAACAAAAAGCGATTGGAGAACATGAACCCAAACCGAAATGAAATACTTTACGGCTACAAACCAGAATGCCCACACTATTATTTAACCACTTCCACTTAGTTTAACCACTTCCTGCTGATAGCGATATTACATACACCTTGCGCGAATAAAGTCTGAACTTTTGCATAAACGTTTTCCTCGCACTACTTCAAAACAAGATTCAATCAGAAAAAGAAATCGCCGTCAGAAATAATGCCTACGAAACTTACAAAAATAAATAGACCATGCTCTCAAATTGCGACGTTTAGACTGTTCCCAGCTTTTCTACCTGCACACTAGATTTAGTTTGCGCCTGCTGTACTTTTGTAATACTATGTACCTCTCTCAAGAGGAATTTATCCTCTGAGTTATTGAGCGTCAATGTCTGTCACTGTAGTTTCAATCAATGTGAAATGTTTTTTGTGAAGTCCTTGTTTTGCAAGCATTATTATCCCCAAACGAAGTGAGGGAAATAATCACAACGCTAATGCAGTAGTATCGCATCATTCGGAGACTCCAAGCGTGTCGCCATCTCGAAATTTAATGTTCGTCTGTCAGTCTGTCAGTCTGTCGTACGACCTCGTCCCCAGTTCCTATCGCTGCTTAACCAATAACAAAGGCCGGATCGATCACGTGTGGCCCTGTAGTTTTACTCGCAGTAAGAGAAATTAGATACAGTATATCGTAGCTGTGTTTACGAAAATGGAAAACTGGAAACCTTGAAACAACAGTCTCGCGAAGCTCGTCTTCAAAGAAGGAAACAGGCACGGGCAAGGCGAAATCGTGAAACGATCGAACAGCGCCAAATCCGTCTAGAGAAAAGACGACAAACATGTTATAACCGACAGCATCATGAAAGGAAGCGTGCCGAAGAAACGGCTCCGCAAAGGGAACAGCGCTTGAAAGCAAATCGGGAGCTTCAGACGCCGTTTTGTGTTAAACTCAGATACTTATTTAGAAAGGACAAGCAACAAAGGTTAGTCAGTGGAAATCGAACAATCACCGTGACAAATATATTCTATCCCGTATAGCTTGTAACTCGATCACTTCAAGAATGTATTAAAATCTGTATGCTGATCATTTTCCCACAAAGTATTGATTTACTACGCTTCTGTCGCCAGTTTCGGCTACCGTATTTGCTCAGAGCAATCGGAACTTGGAGTCTTGAATGATTTAGTCAGATGTGTTATTTTTTTCTGTAATCTGACACGCGGTGATTGCAGCCAGCAAGCCCTTAGGGCCTCTTCATATGAGTCCGGTTGACCGGGCTGGCTCCCGGAAGTTCCGCTCTTGTCCTTGCTTTCCATTTTAGTTTATTCTGCTCTCGACCCAAACAACGCCGCGAGCTCACTGGCAACGCCAGTCTAGTTAAATATGAGCTATTATATGACAAGTTCTTGTTTTGACAACACATTTGAATTGCAGGTGCACGTTGCGCATGGATTGAAATATTTAAATGTGTGTCAAAGTCAACAGTTGTTTTTTTATGTCGTGAAACTATAGTTTTGTGAAGCAAGTGTGATTATGCTAGGGCAATATATTCATCTCAAAACAAAAGTTGGTAGTAATTTATGTTGTTTATAATTAATAACGTTCATAAATTAAGATGTGCGTGTTTAAAGCCTGGACAGGTCTTCTATCAACGGGCCATCTTTACATATTTATTCCCCAAGTTTGTAGGTTTGAAATTATTATAAATTGCTGATATTTTCATCTGAAGTTTTTAATGAATTATGAAGTCGATTCACAGTCTCTTCTAAATTTCTCGATAGTAGATTTTATTGTGTCTCTATTTGAATATCATGACACCGGCAGCGCAGACCAGCAACACTGAAACGGCAATCGAAAAGAAGCTCGAGTCCATAAAAATAATTCAGCTCAGATAAAAAAAGACAGGTGTAACAAAAGACGATGTTTATTGCAATAATATAATATACTTTTTAACTATATACAAGTAAAACACTTGGTGATAAACTACAATGTCATTGAAATGTCTTCAATTTTTCCGCTCACCTAATCAACTCACGTCAACTTCAATTTTAGGAATACAAAAACATTACCTGCGTTTAGTTTATTCTAAGTACGTAGAAATAGCATTTCTAAAGAACTCAGCCCGGTCGATGTACCAACAGCGGTGTTGAATGAGATGTTTGTAATGTCGCAAGCCGGATGTTGCTAAAACGGGGAATGGGGAATGAGGTCAAAGAAGCTAACAGAGCTAATCGCGTAGGGTTAGGTTTATGGTCGGACATCAAAACAACTAATCATAATCGTAATATAACCCTAAAACTGCTATTCGTAATTTAACCATTTCGATCACTCCCAAGATTGACCAACTTAGCCGTATAGATTGTCTCTTTGGTCTGGAATAGGGTTAAAGTTTCAGGATACAAGTGGTGACATTTGTAGGCTTTCAGAATTACTGCGTGCGGCACACAGCCACCCAAATTTATGAGGGTCAATTACGCGGGGGGAGGGGTCACACATTGAAGCCTTTGGGTGCCGAGAGGGCCTTTAATTTAAACATGGAAGACCTAGTATCTTCTCAGTGGACGAAAACACAAAGTTTGACTATTATTAGTTGTGAAAAATATTGATGAGAGCATTCTAATGGCTCTCTATATGCAAAAACTAGAACCCCACGATTGAAACGGTGGACGTATTTTCTGCCAATAATGCATCGCAGTTTTGATTACAGCTGCCCGAATTGGTCGATAGCGCCAACAGTAAACGAATGGATTTAGGGTTGAATTGATGTGGACTAGCAAAACTGCAAATTCATATACAGCCTGTATTTGTGTCGTGTTATTTGATAGTGATATCAAAGTCATAGTAGCATAAGGAAAATAACAAAGGAAAAAGATAAAATATCTAACAAGCGTATTGATGAACGAGTTCTTAAGTTGTGCAAAGTTCTCACTGTTTTCTTGATGTTGTGCTGATTGCATCGCTTGTAACTGAGCGTTGATCTGGACCTGGTGACGTTGGACCACTGAATATGTTTTGCAATAAACAAACAGCAAGGTGGCGAAACAGAGCACGATGATTACAACAGCAGAATAGTCTGCAACTTTGAGGCTCCAGAGAAACAACAGCGGAAATAGAATGCAAAAAAGCCAAATAAGGATGAGCAACGCGGTCACTCGCTTTGATGTCACGATCTCTTGGTATCTGAGATGAAGATGTATTGCCATGAACCTGTCCAGAGATATTGCGGTGAGAGTGAGGATTGATACACCACAAAGGCAAAAACTTGCCAAATAATTTGCAGTGGTGATGTCACAGAGCATGCTTTGGAGTGCCTTGATCTTGGCAAAGTTGAATGCAAAGAATATTGGTTGTGCGACCAGACCGACGGCCAAATCAGACAAAGCGAGTCCCATAAGCAGGAAATTTGATGGCAAATGCAGAGACGGAATCCTCCAAATCGAAACAATCACCAATAGGTTCGCTAGTGTCGCAGTTATTGAAGTTGGGACGGAGACGATACAATTCAGTATTTCAGTCCACGCTATCCCAGGGATGCTGTTAAAAAGGCATTTTACCGCTACACTGGTCTTTGGCAAATCGGTTCCATTTCCAAGATCCATTTCCCGTTTACCACCACTTTGTGCTGTCACCTAGGTTTGCTGATCGAACGCTGCTCACAAAACGTATGTGACCTGACCTGATCTAAGCCGCTCAAGCAAAATTAGCCAGAGCTGAAAGCGTCGGTTTTAAAAAATAAATATCCTCCTGCACGCAGGTTGGGCACGTGATCTATAAATGAAAACAGAAATGTTATGTTGTAGGTCAGAGCCATAAATGTTGTAAAATGCATTGCGTGCTTTTGTATAATGACAGAATTATCCCAGATGAAACAATTATTTCATTTTTTTATATTAGGCTTCGCATCTCCCCTTTAACGCGTCTTTGTTTCTCTTTTGGCTCTGCCGAAGCTTTATCTGAATCAAACAGCAACCCAGTTTTTAGATGTAGACTTTTTTTCACAATGTCAAATAGCCCCAACAAAATCGACTCTTTTATTCGCGAACTGAAGCAGCAGGTCGTACTCAATTAACTTCTATTTATATGAGCTATATGTCAGATCTGTTTTGACAACAAAAAATTACCCTACGAAAACGTTAATGATATTTAATTGCAGGTGCACGTCTGTTTTTTCGTCCAAGAAAAACAATATACTACTGAAGATATGGAGCATTGTCGGTACTTGACGCATCGTCAACTTGGGGTTGGATTAAGAACATTATAGCTGCACTTCTAATAATCATTTTTTATCATAATGAAAATACTGGGCAATATATATAGTATTTGTGAAGAACTCAGTCCGTGTCGAAGAAACTGCGGAAATAAGTTCTTATGAGTCGTTTCGTGGTCAGCGTTCGCCGCCATTACTATCTTTCTCTAATTCGATTTAATTTTTTTTTTTTTTTTTTCATTTATGATCGAGCTGAAAGTGTCGGTTTTAACATGACAATAATTTTACACAAAACATTAAGTAATAAATATTCTACTGCACGCAGGTGCATGTTGGGCACGTGATCATAAATGAAAACAGAAATGTTATGCTGTAGGTCAGAGCCATATTATTGTAAAACGCATGGCGTGCTTTTGTATAATGACAGAATTATCCCAGATGAATCGGTTATTTCATTTTTTTATATTAGGCTTCGTCTCTCCCCTCTAACGCGTCTTTGTTTTTCTTTTGGCTCTGCCGAAACTTCATCTGAATCAAACAGCACCCCAGTTTTTAGTTGTAGACTTTTTTTACTCAATGTCAACTAGCCCCAACAGAATTGATTCTCTTATTCGAGAACTGAAGCAGCAGGTCGTACTCAATTAATCCCCGAACGAAGTGAGGGAAATAATCACAGCGTGAGTAGTATTGCATCATTCGGAGACTCCAAGCGTGTCGCCATCTAGAAATTTAATGTTCGTCTGTCAGTCTGTCAGTCTGTCGTACGACCTCGTCCCCAGTTCCTATCGCTGCTTAACCAATAACAAAGGCCGGATCGATCACGTGTGGCCCTGTAGTTTTACTCGCAGTAAGAGAAATTAGATACAGTATATCGTAGCTGTGTTTACGAAAATGGAAAACTGGAAAACTTGAAACACAACAGTCTCGCGAAGCTCGTCTTCAAAAAAGAAGGAAACAGGCACGGGCAAGGCGAAATCGTGAAACAATCGAACAGCGCCAAATCCGTCTAGAGAAAGACGACAAACATGTTATAACCGACAGCATCATGAAAGGAAGCGTGCCGAAGAAACGGCTCCGCAAAGGGAACAGCGCTTGAAAGCAAATCGGGAGCTTCAGACGCCGTTTTGTGTTAAACTCAGATACTTATTTAGAAAGGACAAGCAACAAAGGTTAGTCAGTGGAAATCGAACAATCACCGTGACAAATATATTCTATCCCGTATAGCTTGTAACTCGATCACTTCAAGAATGTATTAAAATCTGTATGCTGATTATTTTCCCTCGAAGTATTGATTTACTACGCTTCTGTCGCCAGTTTCGGCTACTTAAATATAAAAAATGTATAGTAACTATGTAGGTATGTAGTAAATCTGTAAGTATGTAAATATGTATGTATGTTAGTAAATAATAATAAAAAAATTACATTTTATTACTATTTTATTTATTTATTTTTAATGTAAGAATAGCACTGATAACTCAATGGGTGGCAACAATTTCTATCGCTATATCTAGTAAATGTTTACGGCTGCACACTCTCTAAAAAAATCTCCATTCCGCCATTTCTGTTGGACGTTTTCTCGTGACACTGGTCGATTTGCAACACCGATTCGCTCCAAATTACGCAACGGTGTCGCAAGTTTTTGAATTGCTTTCAAAAACTTGCAACGCGTTGCAGTACTGCAAACATCGCGAAAATCGTTCGCAATGGGGTGCTGCACCTGAACGATTTTAGCGCAACATCGTATCGTTGCAAATCGACCAGCGTTACACCACCTTTAGTAGCCGTCAAACTAAAATGATCCCATCAGATGTTTAATTCTGTACAGTAGTAATTTACAAAGTCGAGAGAGTCTACGTGTGCTTAACATTTGAAAAACAGAAACATTTGAAGCTAGACGGCCACTCGCTTGTACTGACGTATGTAAAAATGGATTCTTCACCACCTCACAGACGGATTGCTATCCGCGAAAGACTTGGGCACGGCGAGCTGACGTCATAGCTGGCCCTTTGTAACCGCGCATTTGTCGCACACCCTCACGGGGTGGTCCCAGCCTCTTGACGGCACAGCACGCTTTGTCTGTGAGCATGCGCCACAAAAGCCGTTTCCACACGCGCGACAGTGGTGCTTCGTCTCCGATTTGAACTCAGACCTGCAACCGTGACAGTTTGTAATTTCGGAGTCTGGGACCCAGTACCCAGGCCTAGCTGCGTCGGTGATCAGAACTTTGGGGTAGTCGATGGCCGTCGAAAGGACTCCCACAGCTGACTGCACTACTTCCGTTACTTTACGAGCCGTTAAAGGGTCGATAATTGAGGCGTCTTTTCCGACGGAGGCATTCATTGGCGGAGCACTCTCCTCGTCAAGGGCATCGGATAGTTCACTAAGAACAAAGAAAAAGACCCACTTTTAATAATCGCAGTATTTTGAGAGAGAACGGAGACAGGTGGACAGGAATAACTAAAGCCATAACTTTGCCTTTGGTTCAAGTTTTCAGGATTAAAAATACGACACTCGCAAAGTGATATAATCGCGACTAGATCCGCCATTTTGCATTTGAAAACATATCCCAGGATACCATGAGAGCCGAGAAATAGTGTCGTGATTTTTAGGCTCGCAAGGCGAGGGGATAATACAGGAACAAACACTATTCTCGTGGAGGGCAATGGATAGTTCACTGCCGACAAAATTGGCTCGACACTTGTTCTTCACAGTGTTTTTAGAAGGGAGCAGGGAAAGAGAAAGGAAAAAAAATACAGTTGAAGCTCCCAAGCGGACATTTGGGAAGCCGAAATAGTGTGCGTAACTGGAACTGTCCGCTTACGAGAATGTGTAACTACAGAGTTTGACTGAGCTCAAGTTTAAACGGGGTTTCGTAGAGGTGTCCGTAAGTAGAGATGTCCGCTTACGAGAGTGTCCGTCCAGAGAGCTTCGATTGTAACCTTATCTAAGGACGAATTTTCTTTTATTTATAGACTGTTTTTCATGAAATCCTTGCCAAACATATGTAATTCCAACGACGTGTCTTCAAAATTTTACTTGCTTTACGTGAAACCCGTAGGATTTACGATGTTTTGAGATTAAAACGGCGTACCTGGCTAGAAAGAACCCGGGTTGTCGAGGAAGAAGGCAAACAAAACTGGAAGAAAAGAAGGAGTGGGTGCACTGTATAGCTTGGTGAAACAGACCGTTCTATTACCTCAGGTTACAAGCCGGCTGCGGCTCCAGATCAACTGCCTGATCCTTTGTAAAGCACGTGTCACAAACCCGAACCGGAGTGAATCCCCAGCCTCGCTCTGGAACAGGTTTTCTATTGGTTGAACAGGCGTCACAGAAGCCCCCTCCACATACCCGACAGTGGTGTTTTTGCTCTTTGTCGCTAAACAAGTGTTGGCATGACTGACAGGACTGGGATGCAAAACAAAAGATCGAAAAATGTAAGTATGGCATTTCCAATCTATCTTATGGCAGTTCGTTTGAATAGAGCTGGCAAGTTACAAATAGCTTATTACACCGACAGAAAAGAAAACCCACAGGATCCTCCCTCCCCCCCCCCCCCCCCCCCCCTCCTATTTGTATGATAAATAGATGCCAACATCAGAGTCAGGTCAAAATCAGTTGTGATTCGTTGAATTCGACTCGTCATTGTTCATTATTCCTGACTATTCCTGCTCTAAAATTTCCATTATTCATTATGCAGCCCAGAAAATCTCGTTATTCCGTTTCACAAAATCTCAAGTCGGGTCGAACAAACTTTTGGTTCCTGTTTTCTTTCGGCCTCTGCGATTGTTCTTTGAATTAACGTAATACTCACTGTAATCTCCGAGTTAGGAACCCAATAATCAGGAGCCACTTTATCCGCAAACCAATCAGACACGGCACGCGTGGGTGGGGCTATACTGCTGACCGTTTGTGTTAAGAAGTTGACGCCGTCCAACATACGGCGCGCAGCATTACTTGAGTCTTGCGGTTTCACATTTTCCTGTGAGGACAAACAATGCTCTTTATTTATCCCTTTAGAGCTAAACTTCTGTTTTCACGAAATATGTAGTTTAGTATGGAGAAAAGAGCATACAGTTCAGTTCCTTGGGTACTCCAATCAAAAGCGGTCAAAACTTTAAACTGAACCGCAAATGATGTTCATAATTGATTTCACAAGCATAGCAGCTAGAACATGATACAGATGCTTTGAACTTGCAAGGTCCAGCTGTTCAAAGCCCAAAGCTGATTAGCTAATCCAGGAATAACCAAATCATTTCTCTCAAAACCTTAGTGACAAAATATAACGCCAGTGTTGATCGAAAGCCAACTTAGTTTTCAAAAAAAAAAAAGATATATTCGAGAGAAATTTTCTAGCACCCAAGCTTATACTGATTGACAAAATGTAAATCTAATCCAGCATGCTTTAAAAAACTTGACCCAGAACCGTAAAGCAAAGACCGTGCTTTATGAATAAAGTCTATGCATACATATAAGGGCCATTTACCACTACAAAATAATGCGTACTCTCAAGTGATGTGTTAGTTTTCTGTAAAGTGCACAACGACTGCCATTTATGAACTGGTTATCAGTAGTTATTTTAATTTCCCGCACTCCGCCATAGCGAATCTTGTGACGTCATACGATTGCAAGGCTTGTCCGAAAACAACCGTTTTTAAATGTCATCAGACCCAAGATGGCGGCGCACGGAAAACTCAAACTGTACTTTTGCGGCCAGGAAAATCGGTCCACAAATAGCTCTTATAGGAAACTAACGAAGCAACAACATGACTTGTTGATCAGTTCGTATCAATGCGCGGAGAATATGAGAGTACAATTATTTTCAATGGAGGATCCCAAACCATGCTTAGCTAGCGCCACAACAAATGAACTCCAAATTACTGACCCCCGGCCACACGTGTCTGAGCTCTGTTCTGACCACAGTGTCCACTGGATCCTGGTTGCCGTACCAGTATTGACGGCTCCTGAAGATTACTCCACAGTCACAGCATTCCAGCACATACCTGAAACAAGGATCACGTGGGACGCACGAAAAACCAGTAAATACATAGTAGTTACGACCAAGTAAAAATCAAGCGAAGATACCGCCCTCAGTACAACGTCCAACAGATGCAGTTGTCACGAGAAAGGTAGGCAGCCACGTAAAGTTACAATCAACATGTGTAAGACGAAACAATCATGTGAATATACAGCTATCACAAGAAGACACATCCTCAAAGACCTGGGCAAAAAGCGGCAGAGGGGGAAGGGGAGGAAAGGGGATATGCGCCTTGGTCAAGGGCTAACGCTTGAAACATCAGGCAAAACATTCTTTACCGCGTTCAACACATCTACACCAACCTCATTTCTTGACATATCACAAAACACATACAAACACTGCCGTATAAGCTTAACATGTGTGAGGTAACTAATCTTACCCAGACCACGCATATGTTGCAAAGCCTATCCACGACTGTTCGGACGATGAGCACATCTTTGGCACGACTACTGACTGCTTTCCCCTTTGGTAGCAAGCCTTCAAAAGTAAAACAGGCAAACAACGCTCAACTCATGATGCACATTAACTTCAGAAGCGTTCAAATACTACTCTGTAAGGAAAGACTACAATGATGAAGATGATATATAATGATGATGATGACAACGATAATGATAATAATGACGACGACGACGATGGTGTTATAATGACGATGATGACAATGATGGTTATGGTATTGACGATGACGGCGCTATAGTGATGATGATGATGTCGATTATATAATGCTGCTGACGATAACGAGGACTGTGCTTACGACTTAAGACGAGGTTTATGTTTCCTATAATTCAGCAATGTGCCCCCCTTACCTTGCACGTAAAAATCCTGTTATCAAACTGAGCCATATACTGACACCGGGACTCGCAAGCGTGAGGCGTGTTCTCTCTCTCGTGGTTGATACTTTCCTGACAGCGGTTACTAAAAGAGAAGAAAGAAATACTCGAATAAGACCTTGCCACAGCAGTGGTTAAACAGTTAGTATTAAAAGATAAACTACAACAGGGCTAGAAAATCGGCTTAACAACCAATACTTACCCACAGGATCGGCAGATCGCTTGGCACGTGAAATATGCATCAGGGAACGTACTTGGGATAGTTTTCTCGATGTCTCCATTGAACTTCTCATTCAGAAGCTATAATGGAAATCGAAAAGACGCGTGGTTTAATCACACTTTCAATGAGTCCCTGTGAGTCTGTAGTTCTGACCTGCGTCCGCGTTGAGTTAACAAATGAACGTATGATGTATCAGCCAGAGGTTGATGTGGATGAGCTTTAACGACGTAAAAGATGTTTAGGCTACCGCATTAAGCGTTAGCCTTAAGGTGGTGCTACACTGGTCGATTTGCAACGACGATTTGCAACGCCAATTTGCTCTAAATTTGCGCAACGGCGTTGCAAGTTTTTGAATCGCTTTCAAAAAGTTGCAACGCGTTGAAGCGCTGCAAACATCGCGAAAAATCGCTCGCCATGGGGTGTTACACCTTTAAGAGTTTTAGCGCAACATCATATCGTTGCAAATCGTCGTTGCAAATCGACCAGTGTAACAACAGCTTTACGTCTGAGAAAGTTGCTAAAAACTTGCTCCAACAAGCACACGTGGCTCGACGTCAGCTTAAGCCTCCCTTAATACGGCGTTAAGCTAATCCACGTCAGTCTTATAGCTTGATGCATTATGTCTGCTTGAATAACATTTGTTTGTAACAGTGTGTGCGTATACTGTACGTGGGTCATACACTGCATAAGCTAGATATTTACATCTCGACAAAATACACCCTTAGCCCTGTCACGTTGAGCAGTGATGTCTGTCGGCCGAAGACCGATGCCATTTGAATTAGCATCAAATGGAATTAACGTACATTCGCTCAAATGAAAGGCTAAAGCTCAAAACATCATATGATTAAATTTTGTGCTAGATAGCTTATCCACGTTGACTTGCAGTTGAAATATATATAGTGTCTGTGTGTAAAATTACATACTTTAGACTATGCGTGTACGTATGTATCAAAGTATGTATGTTCGTTAACGCGTGGTGTTTCAGTCACATTCTTCGTTTGTTTGTTTTCCTCGTAGCTCATCTAAACGAAGACCGAAAGTAAGGGTGTTCCTTTGGTTTCATGAGAGTAACTCAAAAAAAAAGAAAACCTAACAAAATTTGAAAAAACTAACAACTGAAGCTCATTTTTAAATAACATCCCAAAGCATACCATCAGCGATTTCAGGATGACAGCTGGTGCTCTGGCTGAGCGGACAGAGTTATTTGTGAGGCACGCCTTAGTAGCTGTCACGAGTCCTGAGAAATCAGTGGGCGGGTTCCTAGTCTGTGTGCCAATGTACTGTATGGAGCTGAAGGCTTGAGGTACTCGACCAACTTCAGCAAAACGCTCCTTTAAAATATCATCAGCAGTTTTGGTCTGGTCACCTCCTAACACACGCACGCAAAAAATGTATTATCTTTACTGAGGTCAATTAAAGATTTTATCATTCTTCCAAACTGCAGATACTGCCATGTGTTTCATACACGTGTCCCCCAAACAATCGTACACTTTCGATACTCCATTCATTCTCAGTCCTATTTTCTTTTTCAAAGTGGTGAATTTACTGTGCAGTAGGAATATGACAACATTATGATAAACTGACCTGTTTCTTCACCACATGTACCCAGCAAGCCTGTGTGCTGCGTCTCATGGAAAATGATGACAGCAGGCCCAAGGCTACAGAGCGGGATGTCCATCTTTCCCCGCTGTGTCACCGCTCTCAGTTCTTTAGTGAAATGCTTCAGGTAAGCATCTGATGCATCACCGAGGAAAGTGAACATGTCTGTGTGAAGTCTTTCAGCTCTTGTTCGATAAATCACCACATCTGAAATTGCAAGAACTTTCAGCAGAAGCCGTGTTCGTTGATTCTGATTCATGGACATGCCCAAAAGTCCTTCAGTGTCCAGGATGACTGTATGATTGACAGCATCGTAGGAAGCCCAGACACCCACAGTGCAGGACAGCTGTGAAGCAGATGTCTTGAAAACCTCTTTGCCATTGTAGAAAGTGTGGTTGAGTGTGTAGGATTTTCCATCCCCAGTGTTTCCAAATACTGACACAACTTTTAGGCTCACTTGACCCTGACAGCCAAGCTTGTTAACAAACTCCTCTGTACTCAAGACCTAAAATAATTGAACCACCCTCAATCACTGACAATACTAAAAGAAATCAGGTTTTACCCAGAGAAAGTGATGGCCAGGGAATAAAAAGAGGAGATTTTCTCTCACTGCTGAAAAATAGGTACGTTTCATGTCATCTTTATTTTTCATTCTATTTGGGTCACAAAATTGGCTTTCTGCTAACAGGGAACCTTGACACATGGGAGATCATGGGCACTATGGGTATGGGTTCTTGTGCTACCTGTGATATAAATAAAATAAATGTAACTGACATATTATAATTGCACACTATCATTCATGAATTAAGTATTTGTTACTTTTCTGTTTTGTGTGTATTCCCATGAAAGGAGTCTGTACTGGACAAATCATAGCAACATATGTAAGTCAATTAATGCATAGCACTAATGGTCGACCGAGAATCATATGTTAAAGTCTTATTAAGCGTCGATCGACTACTAATCGGGACTGGTAGAATCGATTTATAGAAAAACAAGGAGCATCGACCAGACATTCAACTGTGAAATCATGCAGTTGTATAACAAATCTGTAGTCACCTTTAAATTCTCCTTGTCGTCGATAAGCAGAAATCCCCTCGGTTTTCCTTCGTGATCAGCTGATGAAATAGCTGCGTCGTCTGGGCCGTACAGCTACAAGAACGCAACAGTGTTAGAGCTGTGATCTGCACACACACATTTGCGAGGTAAACAAAGTGGTGTGATGGCTATATTTAAAAGCAGAAACTGAGATATAAGAGAATCGACTAATGACAAATAAAGCTGATCCCAGCAAATTTTCCGCAGATCGACTCTAGATACGCATTTCCTTTTGTGCTGACTGCTAAAACAGATTGGTAGCATACCTTTTTCTGGAACAAATCTTCATTTCTGTCGTCTATCTTTGCAGGATCTTTGTTTTTCGTAGGATCTAAAGGCAGTGTAGCCGCCATTGCCGAAATTTATACCACTCACGCACGAAAATATCATCTGACTCATTCGCCGAGGAAACCTGGGGACAACAACAAGCTGAGTGGCCAAGCCTTTCAAGAATGCTCTTCCCACAATCCTTTGCAAAATCACAGAAATTGGACTAGTTTTGAAAGCATGGCAAAACTTTACTGAGCGAATAACATTCTTCCTTATAGCGACACTAAAAAAAACTTCTAAAGTTTGAAAATAAGCTTAACAACCGGCTTTTCTAAGTGGCAAATTTCAGTCTGAACTGTTGTCGCGCCCGTAGTACGTTTGCAGCGGCAAGCTTGACCCCAGGGCCTTCGCATTACATTTGTCAGCTCTGTCACTGGGCACTGGAGAAGCAGCAAAGCGCGAGGGAAACAACATGGCCAAGTCAAAAGAAGGCGACGCGAAACGTAAACGAAAACGTGTTGCCGTGGAATCGAGCAGCGATGAAGACGACAGTGAGCAAGAGTTTCAAGAGGTGTGTTGGAATTTTGTTCCCCTGGAGAGAAAAGTGTGCTCTGATTGTTTTGCTGACATGCTGAATTTAATACTTTTTGCAGGATTTAAAATCTCTTGCAAAGCGTTCTCGACAAGGTCAAGAAGCGTCAAAAGCGGGGGACTCGGACAGCGACCTGGACTCCTCAGAAGGAAGTGATGATGAGGTAAGTGAACTGCTTTGTGTTGGCTGAATTGTTTCTTGCAGGTACTGCAGTCATGGGCTGTTGACAGCATATTTACACACACGAACACAATATATTAATGCCTGCACTGACACACAAACACGGACACACTTCTTTACAAATCACTGTCTATGCCATGTGCTATTATTTATGCAAGAAGACGTTCGGTTAAGGGGATTTGATTTAATGTTCTGGTTTAAGTATGTGATCATAACACTAGTCTGTATACGTATATACTGTTTGTACCAGTTCACCGAATATTATTTGGGTTGTCTTTCAAGCAAGTTCAAGTGAGAACACAGCAAAGTTAGTGCTTGATAGAATAATGTGCATGTATCTATTGACCAACTTTGCTTGGTCTATGTATAGTAAGTCAATTGGACCAAGGCCCTCAAAGTGCAAAGGCCATGAGGCCACCAAGCATTTGAAAAAAAAAAAAAAAATCTGCTGGTTGGTTAGTAAATTAAATAAATCAATAATGAAAGCAATAAAATCCAAAAAGCGCTACAGTGCTAGTGATAGAAATAAAATCTGAACTGTATTTTTATGTTATTAATCTATCTTCATGCCTTACAAGTTTTTGCTTTTCAAAATGTGTGACAGTGGTGTTTGACTATTTAGGTTGTAGAGCCATGAATAATATTACTTGTGACAGGTGTATGTTTAATGGATGTTGAACTTTCCTAGTGGACTATGGACTCTGAAGCCAGCAAAACCAAATCCAAAGGCAAAGTGAAGAAAAAGAACACAAAAAAGGCATCCTCGTCAAACCAGTCCTCTTCTGTGGAAAGTGGAGAGACTTCATCTGGAGGTGCAGTATATAACTCCTGTGTGCTCAAAGTCTCTGTCATGTATGGAATGTACTAAAACCCAAAACATGTCCAGAACACCCATTAGTCTAAACATACTGTATAACCCTAAATCCTTGGGTTTAGAGAAATCATTCTTACCTGTTTATGGTCAGTTAGGCTACAGTATGTTTCCAGGGAGGTGTGTTCCTGGTTTTAGTACTGTTACATACTATCGTACATAATTATATGTACTGGACTTGGTTTTTCAAAGCACAATTAGGCTAATCCTGGATTAGGTATAAACTTTCTTGTCATTTATATTAAGCCTGAAAATGTGAAGGTTTTATCCACATTGACTTCCTTGAAGCATATTTTAAGCTGGAACAAGCTTTTAAATCTATCTTCAAACAAAACCCAGCAGGCTATTGGCAAAGAGTTTGAAAGAAAGAATTTTGTTAATCCTGGATTAGCTTAATCGGCTTTCGAACAACCAGGCCCTGGAGAATATAGTAATAATAGTGTAGTGACAGACATCATGTTTTATTTGCCGACATTACAGTATTGGAGGTATACAGTTCTATACTGTATACATTATATTGTGTGTACAAAATACAATTTTAATATGACCAATACTGAATTTTGAACCATTTTCCTAATTCAGCTTTCACAAGTCCAAGACATTACCCAAAACTACTCACAAAAAACTTCATCATACACTACAGAACGTACACTATACAGTCAGACTCAAGCTCAAGATATTCACCATAGATTTATACAATCATCTATCTTTCATTCTCTTTACACAGTTTTGAGAATGCTCTTTGTGGGCCTACACAAACTCACAGCAAGTCCCTGTGATGTCTGTAGTTTGAAACTTAGAATGAAGAATGCTCTGTAATTAACATTATTTTATGTTTTATTCTGCATGGACAGAATCCTCGTCCTCATCTTCCTCTTCGTCTGATGAAGAGGAAGAAGAATACTATGATGGATGGGATGACCACCTGATGGGCGACGAGGCCGATAGGGAAAGACTTGAGAAAATGACAGAGAAAGAGCGAGAACAAGAGATCTTTGACCGTGTGGAAAAGCGTGAAGCCCTGAAGACGAGGTTTGAAATCGAGAGGAAATTGAGGCTTGCAAAGAAGAAGGAGAAGAAGAAAAAGAGGGAAAAAGAAAGAGCTACTTTGTCTGAGAAAGAAGGCATTGCTCTGGGAAGAAAGGAACGTAAAAAACATGTTGAGGAGAAGAAAGCCAAAGCTCTTGATGACCTGAAAGCTCGCAGGAGTGAAAAGAAGAAGGCGGTAGAGACCCTGTTTGAACGAAAAGAACCTCTCAAAGCTAGTGACGTCTTCACTGATGATGAAGATGAGGATGATCAGGATGACAGCAAGTCCAGTGGAGGAGAAGATTCCATGTATGGGGGGAGTTCAGAAGATGAGTAAGAACCTGTTTTTCTTGCTACTTATCACTTAGTGTAACTAAGAGAAGACTTGAAGACCTACTGTACATGTTAGTCATAGTTTCCTCAACCTGCTCTGAATTTCACTGCAGCCCATCAGGGGGGGCAGGGGGTAGTTGATCGATAATCCGCTCTGTTCTTTTTGGTTTAAATTTCCGCTGGCCCATGTATTAATTTTAGAACTACCACTTACAGTAATCTGTGTGAATTCATTGTTTTTTGGTACAAATATTTAACAGTATTGTTTTGATTGAAGTTCAATGTCTTAAGCTAGATAGAGGGGTACTGCTGGCGACTTCAAATTTTACTTTAGTACAGTGGACTCTCTCCAAGGTGGACACCCTCAGGACTCGATTTAGTGTCTGCCTTAGTGTTTAGTAGTTGTAGATAAACAAGTGAAAATTGGCAAGGACCAAATCTGCAGGCTGTCTGCCGGAGAGAGGTGTCTGCTTTAGAGAGGTGTCCGCTTAAAGAGAGAGTTGACCGTATATAGTTAATTTACCTTTGATATTTCTATGTAATGGTGGTTTTGTTGTGTGAAATGTTGTTGTGACTTATTGTGTATGTATTGATTTTTTTCTTGTTTTGTTGTGTAGGGGAGATGAGCAGTCATATCCAGTCTCGTCAGCTAATGACCTAGAGAGAGCACGGGTGTCCAGACACAAAATAGAAAGGTACAGTATCTAATTGCAGTAGTTCAGTGTTGTATCACCTTCAGGTGGTATTAAAGGACCAAACTCATTTTGATAAAGAATGTTAGAAATGACACAACCAATGAATTTGATTTCAATATTGTACAAAAAATGCATGCAGTACTGTATGTACCAGTATATAAATTATCACCACGTGACAATATTGTTCTTGTGACTGTACTGTAGCAATGCTTTTTCTGTTGACAAACCTCTAAGAACAAGTTTCACTAACACAGTCTGTATTCTGTCTCCTGCAGATGGGTCCATATGCCATTCTTTGGCAAGTTGTTGCAAGATTGTTTTGTTCGAATTGGTATCGGAAGTCATGAAGGAAGACCTGTGTACAGAGTAAGTATATTGGACTTCTGCATGATCTCATCATGCAAGACCTGTGCTAGACATCCTTTTTAGACATGAAATTATTTGTCATACAGTAAAGTACACTGTGTGGAAATGTTATTTAATTTAGATAATATACAATGTTACATTTTATTACAAAATGCAAGTCATGTGGAAGTGCAGTGCTGTCATGATTACTCCTACCGAAACAAAGAGAGGTCAACAGGGGGAAGGAATTATCTACTATACAGTACCCACATAATTGCCAATTACTGTGGAATGACTCTAGAACACTTTGGAAGTGGTGTTGAGTGTTTGTTAGCTCATATCCTTTTGGCATCTCATTTGCAGGTGGCACAGGTGAAAGATGTGGTGGAGACAGCAAAAATTTATCAAATAGGCAGCACCAAAACAAACAAGGGACTCCGATTACGGTAAAATTCACCAGAGAGGATGTTTCTGAAGGATTATTGGTTTTGGGAAAAGATACTCAAAATGTACTGTAAAAATCCAATTTGGGTTTATGTAATGTTTGCAATCCTGCACACACAAGTGGAGCTTATACAGTACAACTTACCGTAATTCAAAATGCATTTAGCTTATTTGAGAACTTAGGAAAGAGTTTTATAATTAACAGCATAAGCTGTTAAAGATACTGCAGATTAATGTAGTTTCCTTTTTCTCTTGATAAATTTGTTTTCTACACCAGAAATTTGGCTGTGTGGTTGTTCAGTCTTTCATTTATGGTTTATGCCGAGGGGGCAGCTCCAAGTTGACCCCATTGCACTTTGATTTATAACTGTCTCCTTTTGTCTCATTTTGTCTCCTTGCAGGCATGGAAGTCAGGAGAGAGTGTTTAGACTCGAGTTTGTCTCCAACCAGGGCTTTTCAGAAACAGAATTCAGCCGCTGGAAGGTTGAGGTACTGTACATTAATAACTGACAGCAAATTTAAAATTCCCATGAAGTGTCTGTATTCCTTGGCAGTTTGTATCCAGTTGCAAGGTCGGCTTTCTTTTTATCCAGTTTTGTGTAAATATTTTCTGTTCACAGTGTGAAGAACATGGCATACCCCTCCCCACAATGGAAGATATTGACAAAAAGGCGGAGGAAATAAACAGTGCAAAACATTACATGTACAATGAGGAGGATGTTGACAAGGTACTGTACAGGACACTGCTTCTGTGACAACTGCTTAGTCATTTTTTCCTTTATGATATGCTCACTTAAGATGAGTATTTGGACAATGATATGATGTAGTATTATGTATGTTTGTTGACTGGTTGTGGTTAGCTCTCGCCATACAGTAAAAAAGGCAGGAAATTTGGAAACTGGATATTGACAAATTCTAAAAATGACATGTATCTAAAGCTTGCTTTAGTTTATAATTTTTGTTTGTTTGTTTTTCTTTGTGGATTTAGGACTACTGTGTTTGTGCTGAAGAGCATTCTACAGATAGTGATAAAAGGTGCTAAGAAAAGGGTTGAGGGAGGAGTGGGAGAGAAGGAGGTGCTTTAATGTGTGCCTTTCTCCAGTATCCGAGAGCCTGTACTAGGCTATAGCATTCTCACTTGCAAACTGAAAAACAGTGGCATTACTGTAAAATTCACATTATTAGTGAAAAGCTGTTTCACATTAGATTGATTTGGGCCCCTACAATTTTTTTTTTTTTCAGATTGTTGCAGAGAAACAGAAGTTCAGGAAGACTCCATTTAACTATGCCATAAAAAAGAACCAGCTACTGAGATCAAAGGTTGGTTGAGGCATTATTTGTATTTCTTGCAGCCAAAAAAAGTTTGTTGGTTCTTGTAGCTATACTGGGTAGAAGACCCCCTTTCTTGGATCTCTCAGACCATGTGCAAGCAGGTGTGAGGGGGCCTTGTGCTCAGTGGTCTGAGAGATAGTTGAAAGGAGTTTGGTTTTGTTCTGGTTTTGGATTTGTTCCTGATTGGTTGAGAATGCTGCCAAACTTGTGTGAACCAATCAGAAAGCGTAGCAAACGCAAAACCAAAGCAATCACACGATTACTTTCGACAGTCATCCGAAAACAGCTCTAATTCCTTGCAATTCTGATTTGTCCATTGTTTAGGACATCGCAGAGCAAAGTGGGAACTCAGATGAAGTGGAGAAAATTCGGCAAGAACTTGGTGATCTTGAGGAAAGGGCTCAGGAACTTGACAAAGTGCGATCCAAAGGCTTGAGTGCTATCAGGTGCGGCACCCATGTCCGACTGCAGTGGAACAGTAAAATTGTTACATCATATTTGTATCCCTACAGTGCTCGACATTAAGGTTTTAGGATGGTTGCCCTTTGGACTGTAGATTGACTTCAAGCAATAGAAAGTTTCATAATCTCTGGTTGCCCAGCCCAGAATTTACCTGCCCGACCAAAAGTTTTGGTTGCCCTGGGCAAGCGGGCAAGCGTTAATGTCGAACACTGCCCTAATATTGCTATCCTTTTGTCTTCCTGTTGGGTTTCAATCTTGTGGTTGTCATGTTTGCCATTGATTTTTTTCTTCTTCTTTTTGTTTTTGTTGATTTTTTACTGTTGTTGTGGATGAACTGGTGGGTTCGGGTTAACTTTCCTCTGTTCGTTCTCGTTTTTAGTTACATCAATGAAAGGAACAGGAAAAAGAACATCGTGGATGCAGAAAAAGCAGCGGCGGTATGCTTGTACATTTTGCTTACGTTTCTTTGTTTGCTTCAAGTTCTTGTTTGGGTTTTTACTTGCGTTTTTTTCTTAGTTTAGTTATTTATTATTCAGTTTCCTTTGTTTTCTTGGAAGAAACTAGAAAGAACCATTTCTATTATCTTATTGTTCATTCTTTAAACTCAGGTAGAATTTTTTCTTGTTTTCTGTTACCAAAGGTGAAAAAACGTACTTGAGATACTGTGTGCATGATACTAATGTAAATGTCGACTGTTCTGTTGTACAGGAGGAAATGAAATTCGAAGAAAAGAAGGCGGACCCTTTCACTCGACGGAAAACGACTCCAAAGCTTGTCTCGATGGTAATTATGAACAAACCCTGGAGTAGACTTGAATTTGTTATCCGTTGGACATTTTGTGTGCAGTTGCTTGCTGGTTTCTGTGAGAACTGTTGTCGCTCTAAATTGTCGTGTCAAATATCAAACTGTATCTTACGCGTACTTACCTGAGGAACATGTGAGGACTACAGTATGGAGAGAATAGGCAGTCGTGGTTTCCTTACGCTACTCTCGTGTTCTCCCAACTTCCCAAGTGTTTAGATGAGGCTATATTACACGGTGACGCGTTATATATTTCTTAAATACTGCAGCCCGCAAACCGCAAAAAGTCACATGATCTAACTTACACTTCCCGTTTGCTACAGGTAGCAAATTCTGAGATAACAAGAGCGTAATGCTGCAGTATTTGACTTACCTAAGGAATGCTTCCTGGTGTTGAAAACATAACAGAAATACAACAGACGTGACAAGTGACTTCTTGTGGTTTGAGGTTTAAGGTTTGCGGGCTAAGGAAAACGGCAATCTTAAACTCTCTAGTTACTAGATTAGCCGCTACACGAGAGATCTCTGACTTTTTTCTATACTAAGCAACCTATCGCTAGCCGTATCATCCATATATAACTACATGTAGTTCATGTGAGTCGTAAAATGTGCACTGTTTACTTGCAGTCCAACAAAGGGATGCCCGGACTCCCTGGAGAGGCGGAACCGCTACCACCTTCGAGACCCGAGGTTAGTTTTTCTATTTTCTAATCCACTCTTTCTCCTCATTTCGTTATAAACCATGTGGCACTCGCATCATAAATGCCACAGCATCATAGAGAGCAAGCTTCGAATCGACCAAAAACAATACTCAGTACAGTACTATGCTACTTTTTTTTAATTTTTTTTTTTTTTTTTTTTTTTTGTTCAGGTTCTCTCCACCCCAGTACAACACGCAACACAGCCAGCGGTGAGTAATGAATCGTTTATCCCAGTGGCAGTCTGTCTTTTTGGCTAAGAGAAGGGGCAGTTGGTTTGTGCTGGCTACAGTGTACCACCGACCAGTCTGTTTGGTATACTTACTTTCCAATTCACGTACCTTTCACGTTCTCAATTTAACATATAGACTTACCAGTAGGTGAGGACGTGACGTGAATCGTGTACGGCGTCAATCACACAACACTGTCAACCAACCAGAAGCCAAAGTAATTTGCGTTTGGTCTTACTTTGAAGGAGAGACCAATCAGAAGTGCGCGTATATACTGTACGCCATCGTCACTTGCTTGGTTGCGTGAAGAAATTGCTTTTGTTACTGATAGTGATTGGACGAAAATGCTGCCAAACTTGCTTGGACCAATCCAAGAGTGTAGCAAACGCAAAACCAAAGCAATCACGCGGGTACTTTCGACAGTCATCCGAAAGCGGAGGCAGTGTGGCCGAGTGGCTAGGGCGCCGGACTTGAAATCCAGAGGTCCCAGGTTCAAGTCCCGCTCTGACCACTAGCTGAATTTGCAACACAGTAGCCCTGAGTTCAAATCCTCGGCCACGCTATGTAAATAGCCAACTGGTTAGCCTCTGACCAGTTGGGATTCTTAACAAATTTACGTTCAGTTTACGATATTTGGTTTCTGCATTTCAAGTCTCCCCAATTAGCACGGCAGTGCTAAATACATTTGAGACTTAAATAAAGTGATTTATTTATTTATTATTTAAAGCAGCTCTATTTACCTGCGTATTTTTATTTTCTGTTTGTTTACTTATTATCGTGCATATTTACTTCCTGTTTACGTATGTACTATCGTAACTTTTGGTTTGTTGTTGTGCAGCTTGAAGACCTCCTGGTTACTCCAGTGGCACAGAGTACAGAAGCAACTCCAGTGCCAACAAGCGAAAGAAAGCCTTCTCAAACAGAGGACTTGTTTTCTGCTCATAACTTCGACATCACCATAAATCTCGACATTCCAGTTCCAGGTAAGGATCTCTTCCTACAGAGGGTTTTATCACTTTCGCCTTCAAAGCTGTTGTGTCTTCTGTTCCTCTCCAATTTCGTCCTAAGTTTCTAAGTTTCGTGCTCTTGAATGTCTCTAATGTTCCAAAGGTCCTGTTAAAAGGACCTTCGCAACGCCATTGCGAGACAAGTTGCAGAAGAAATTGCGCGTTCCCCTCTTTCCAACTTTTTGCGAGAGAAGTAGCAGGGGAAGTAGAACAATATTTTACTTTGTAGAACTTTGTAGAACTTGTAATTCGTCAGCATTGCATTGCAAGTTAAAAGGAAAAGGGGGCCGGATTCACCAAGCTATTGTACGCACGAAAATGTCCGTACAATTATGAGTTTAGGATTACCATATTGTGCAGGACAGTATGCATACTTATACGAATATTTTCGTCCTTAGATATTAAATCAATATTTTCGTCTGCAGAAAATCGACCTGCAATGGCAACTCCGAGAGCGAACAACGCCGAACGAGAAGGAGCTCAAAGAAGATCTTTGAATCTGGAGGATTACAAAAAAAGGCGAGGTCTCATTTAACTCAAGAGCTGCTATCCCATGGCGAGGTGCAGCTTGTAATCTCATTTCGGACATTCTTTTTAAATTTCCTGTCCTTAAAGTGTCTGTAACTCCAGCTCAGTTAATTGATCGCACATCAGGTAAGCAGCTGACTAGTACAATATTTCATGGTTTGAATATGCGCCTTTGAGTATGAAGGTTTGATATCTCGAATATGGTAATGATGTGATGTCGACTTAGGTATCATTTATTATGCGAAAAGGTTTTGATAGAGCCGATAAATTGCCTTTCATACACGTTTAAAACTTATCAGCAATGATTTCACCAGATGTTTGTTTTCTGAATCTAAAAACAGGTTCGATCAAATTGATGTCAGGTCGTTAGCATACTCGAGATATTAAACTTACATAACTCATAGACACGACATTCAATCCAGGAAATATTCTACTAGCAAACTATTTCCCTAGGCCCGGTTTTTTAAAGCACGATTTGGCTAATCCTGGATTAGGTCTAAACTTTCATGTCATTTATATGCCTGCAAATGTGAAGGTTTCGTTCACAACAACTTTATGCGTTTTTAAGCTGGAACAAGCTTTTTAATCCGTCTTCGAACAAAACTCTGCAGTTTATTGGCAGAGGGGTCGAGAGACATAATTTCGTTAATCCTGGATTAGCTTAATCGGCTTTCGAAAAACCGGGCCCAGCTGTACAAAAGATTTTCTGGATACCTGATTTGCGGTTACAGACACTTTAACTCCAAACTTAACATTGAAAAATGTAATCTCAAGATACAGAAACTACGTATAATGTCTGCCTTACACTTGAAACAGAAATGTTTCAATTCTGAACTGAAAAAGAGTGTTGAGCGGATTGTTATAGCATTCATCGTCACTGGAAATTCTTTTATTGCTTGAAATACTGAAAACGCAAGGATTACACAGTCTTAACCTTCCTGGAAAGAGAAATGTTTCAAGTCTGGTCTTAACTAGAAGAAAATGTGTTGCACATTCCTCGTCACTGGAAATGTTTTATAGCTTTGTTTTAGCTCGAAACACGGACTGAGATGTTTCAGATTACTGAAAACGAAAGAATTACACACTCAGTCTTCACCTTAAAGTGAGAGAGAAATGTTTCAAGTCTGGTCTAAACTGGAAAAAAAAAAGTTGCACTTTCGTCATTATTTTTTTATAGCTTTGTTTTAGCTCCAAGAACCGACGGAGGCATTTCAAGATACTAAAAATACACTCAGTCTTTACCTAACAATTAATAGTGTTCTCTGCAGTGGACAGCGACGCCGATTTCTACACGAGAACGACAAGCTTTTAAGACAGAATATACCGTCAGATTAAGCACTTCGCTTCTGTATGGCAATTTTGCAGAGAGGTTCAGTGTCGCCGGAACTCAATCACAAATTCTGTTAATAAATATGCCTCAGCACAGTTGATCCAGAGCCTCTTCGAACGCTGGAACACTTCTGTTCTGTTCATTCATTGTCGTTAGAAATTATGTTTAAACTTTGGGGAGAGTTTCATGAAAAGATTCCGTCAAAGTCAACATTAGGTGTACGATGTTTCCTCAGAGTCCGCTAATACGCATGCGCTTTCTAAAGCCCATGTTGCCTCTGTTTCAAAACAAGGCCTAGTGCGAAACCTTTCTAATAAAAAGCTTTATTCCCATGTTGAAAATAAAACTCATCTTTATCAGAAAGCCCTTGTGCCAGGCCTCTTTGAAACAGAGACGACAGGCATCTCGGAAATGCCCTATTGTATAAGAACGAACAGGAAACTGAAGGACTTTTTAGGCCGGATTTTTACTGCGAACAGTAGCGTTTCTATGTAGTAAGGACACCTTTATGTTTCGAAAGAGAATGTCCTTGTGGGTGAATTAACTGTCAAATGTCCGTGAGTGAAATGAATGGCTGTCATGATTGTAAATATTGGACTAAACCTAAGTTTTGTACCTTTCAAGGAGTACTCCAACTCCATACGGCATCATTAAAGAGCCAAAATGAGTATTTGTGTGTGACAGAATTTTATCAGGCTAGTTCACGAACTACTGAAGCGTTCTGGAAACTGATAAATATTTTTCTACTGCATTCCAACTGCATTCAGCACGACGTTGCAAATTATAATGTAACAGTCAGTGTTGAATGTGTTCTTTGCCAATATGTTCTGAGCACTAAGCACGTTAGAACTTGCCGGGGAAAAAAAACGTAATTGTGCATGTCTGAAATGTCCGACAGAAAACTTATTTCAAAGATACGAAGTATAATATTATATTCTTCTAGTATACGCGCAAACATTGCGTTCTATTTGTCGCAACAAAAAACTGTAAGGGCCGATTTTTTAAGCAAAGCCTAACTTAGACCTGGTTTATCGCTAAATTGAAGTTTAGACGGACTCCGTAAAACAGGGTTAGCCGGAAAATTGCATTTTTAGAACATGGATCGGAGTCGGTTTGTAAAGACGACGTTTAGCCGTTGTCCGTTAAGCATGGCTATTGTTTTAATCTTGTTTAGACCAGGACTTTCTTCACCGCGGTCTAAACCTTGTTTAAAAAATTGGCCCTAAAAGTCTTGCCCATAATTCCCGATGCACTTTGCGTGACAGTCTATGTTTATTACCGTGGGACACAAGGGGTGCGTGACATAACGAGACCCACACTCAACATGGCGGATAACACTCCTCTCATCTCCTCGGACATTCAGACAGACCTGAACAGATTGAAAGCGAACCAGACTTATTTCTTTGTGGATCGAAGTTTTCAAACTTCCGTCATGGAGAATTTCCAACATCTGCGACGGGAAGGCACTCTGTGTGATGTAAACCTGCGTCTGGGCCGCGCCAAGCTCCCAGCTCACCGAGTTGTCCTGGGAGTATCCTGTCCGTACTTCAAAGCGATGTTCATTGACTGTGATAATGGAAAATTTGTCCGGAACGCTGATATACCCACAGAGATTGACCAACAAACGATGGAGATGATTGTGGACTACATTTACGGTGGGAAAATTTACATAAATCAACGGAATGCGGCGGCTGTGCTTAAAGCTGCGACTATCCTGCAGCTGGAAAGCTTGAAAGAAGAGTGTTCTTATGCGCTGGTGAAATATCTGACGCCTGAAAACTGCTCGACAACACGCGAGGTTGCCCTCGCCTGTGACCTGCCAAAGCTTTACGAAGCTAGTCAGCAGTTTATTTTCCAACACTTCGTGGAACTGTCGCAGACGTTTCAATTTCTGAAACTTTCTGACGAAGCTATGGAGGAACTGCTGGCGTCGGATCGGATCCACGTGACCAACGAACAGCAGGTACCTGTCGGCTAATTAGCGTCTCTTGTGTTTCTTTTTGTTGGCGATGAAGTTGGGTGACGTCTGTGTACTAGTTGCGCTCTATTCTTTACGAAAAATATGTTCTTTTCCGCGTCTTCAGCTCAGATGAAAAGTACTCTGATTTATCGATATTGTAATGTGGCACGTGACAAATTGTGTGCCACCAGAACTAATTTTTGTCCTGTTACATGTCAGTAAAATGTGGATCGAGATAGTGGAGAGGAAGTATTTTTTATTAATTTCAGGCGTTTCTGAGGGTGGGCGCGGGATTTATCTCAAGTTACAACTTAAATACCTGGTCACATTTGTGACGCATCACTTTATATCAGCACAAACACCACCTTTTGCCAGCCGTCGCTGTTTAGGCTCCCGCAATCCTCCCCACCTTGACATCGCGGGCTCCGAAACACCGACGACTGGAGACTGAACCTATGACCAACCGGGTCCTGTTTCCCATGCTCTCCTTATTAGGTGTTCGATAGTCTCGTCCGCTGGACAGAACACAACCGTCCCGAGCGCGGCGTCCATTTTGCCAAACTTATGCGACACGTGCGACTTCCTCTGATGACGTCAAATCTTCTTGTTGACCGCGTGGAGCGCGAGGAACTGGTTCAAAGATCCCCAGTTGCGAAAGAAATGCTGATGGAGGCCATGAAGTATAACATGACAACGAGCGAGCGGAGGAGTTCACTGACCAGTCCCAGGACCATACCGCGGGCCTGCGCCAAACTTGTTGAGGTCATCCTTTTTATTGGCGGGAAAAGTAGGAGCCTTGAGGAAAGCTGCGCGACGCTCTGCTACGAGCCGCGCGAAGACAGTTGGTACACGCTAGCCCCCACGAGGTATGTCCCGTATGTGAAACGTAAAAGAGCGGGATTTTATGATGACTTTTTAGTGAAACCAGAACCAACGCTATTGTAGTGTCGGTCATGAAACACTTTGAACTTCTTACTGGATGAGCAGACTAGTCGGCAGTGAGAGGAAATGCCTTTGCCACTTGCTTGCTTGCTAACGCTAATCACAATTGGCAACTTTGCAGTAGTTCGATTCCTGGTTAGCCAAAAAATACTACCAATCTTGTTTCGTCCAATCCAAAAGCGCAGCAAGCGAAAAACAATTGCACGATTACTTTCGATAGTCATCCGAAAATATGGCTCTAATCGCGTAAATTACTTTCCCGTTGAAGGACTGGCTTAGAAGACCACTCCTTGGCCGAGGTGGACGGGTTCGTTTACTCGTGCGGAGGTTCTGTGGAAGGGAAATCCTCACTGCTGTATCAAGATCACGTGCATCGTTTCGACACTTCGCTGAATCAGTGGGACGAGGTGGCGCTGCTCCAAGAGGCCCGGGCCCGACTGTCAACAGTGGCACATGAAGGACTTCTTTACGCAGTTGGTATGTTTCTTCATCGTGATTCTCAGACCTCCTACCGGGAGCGAGAGCAGCTCTGGGGGCCAGGGTAGTGTTTCGTAGGGTTTTTAACAAAGAAATATTAATCTGCTCCAATGCTAAGCCTCCTTGATCAAGTACTTTATCGTATAGCGATGAAAATAACTACTTTTAGAGGTCTCAAAAAGTCATCTCTACAATTACTTGTAGCCGTAATTACAAACTCAACGAGACTGGAAGTCAGCAAGGACAAGCACCACCATACCATGTCCTCATTTATTTCTATCATCTTTTCCAACTGCACAATAGGTGGAATGATCTCAGGACCTCTCTGGAACGCCGCTGAAGTCTTCAACCCCGTTAGCAACAGGTGGAAATTCATAGCAACGCCAAACGTTGCACGACTAAATCACGCAATGGTCGCTATGGGAACGTACATCTACGTCATCGGTGGCGAGGGGGAGGGCATTGATCCCGTCATTAGCGTGGAACGCTACGACCCAGCTGTTGATATGTGGAGCTTTATTCCACCATTAAGTGTTGGCAAGGCTGGGTCGTGCGCAGTGGTTAAGGATGGGAAGATCTACGTCATGGGTGGATCAAATGGTTACCACACTTTGAGGCAATGTGAAGTGTATGATCCTGAGACTCACCAGTGGAAATCCTTCAAAAGTATGGTTTATCTTGTTTGTTTGTTTGTTTGTTTTCATGATCCATTTTCTCAGATGTATATAGTCAAACTTTTAGACAGCCTTGGGAAATGTGAAGTGCAGTTGAAGTTCCCGTGAGCGAACACCCTTGAGAAGCAGTAAAAGTGTCCGTAACTGGAACTGTCCGCTTACGAGAACGTGTAAATACAGAGTTTGACTGAGCTAGAGTTTAAACGGGGTTTCCTAAAGGCGTCCGGAAGTAGAGTTGTCCACTTACAAGAGTGTCCGCTCAGAGAACTTTGACTGTATTTGCCTAACACAGTGTGTCCGTTCAATACAGGGCCGCTTAATACAGGTTTGACTGTACAGTTGTGAAAGTTTTCGGTGGTCGTATAGTCACAGCTGTTCTTGTTTGTTGAATATGTCCAGCGCATATGGTAACAGCTTTCATGGTCAACTACTTGATTTTTGCCCATCTCACCACCCCCCACAGGTTTGAAGGAATTTCGTCAGAATGCAGAGGCTGTGGTGCTCGACAACTGCATTTACGTGATTGGTGGACGAACTCTTAACGGAGAACAAACCCTGGACTCGATTGAGCGCTACGATCCAACAGAGGACGCGTGGACACTGGTGACGAGCATACCCATGGGCAAACAGGGAGCCCGATGCATTACAACTAAAGTCAATGGAGACCACTTACTTCCGCTGAAAAACCCGTCCCAGTCCTCCACGTGGTAGGAGGGAGTCCCAGTCATCTGCATTACACTGCCCGAAAAGAACGTCCGGAGTACATCTTTTAACGGATTTATTAAAGTCAAGAACCAATGAGCTGCTGTTACAGAGGGCAAAGGCTTATGGGCTATCTATTCCTGATTCATTGTTTTTTTCGGGCTTGGTTTGATTGGTTGAGACAATGATATCAGATTTGATGTTAATCGAGGCCTATCCTACATTTGTGTTGTTAGGAGCAGAACTCTAGGTTGCTGCATAACTCATTGTCTTTCAGTTTTTTATTTTACTGTATCCGGCAAGTAGCCGTATTTATTAAGGGTAAACTTTTAGCTTACAAGGAGAAATGTTATCAAACAGGTACCCTGAGATAAGTGTTTATCTAAAAGCTATAAAACATAAAAGCAATACAATGATAAACATTTCATGATTCAGTAAAGGAAAACAGATGCTCTTCTACCTACCCCTCTATTAAAACCTAAATTATTTATACTACATATTATATTTGAAAAATTAAAAACGTAACAACCATTATAACAAACTACTAAGTAACTGACTAATTTTTCACAAAGGTAAAAAAGTGCTACTGATCTAAGCTGGCAGATGGACTAAAGGAGAGGGTAGGGATTTTTTTCCCGCGCAAATCACTGTGATGACAGATGGTAATTCTTGCAGGAAACTGATTGTTAATTTGTCCAGGGATGGACATGCCCTAGTTTTATATTCTACAGCCAAATTTACCAGCAATGAGCAAGTTGAAATTCGATCCACCGTCTGAGGTCAGTATCAAATAAACTATAACGGCACTTGTGCATAAAGGTTGACTTATAATTATTGGAAAAGACAGATCCGCACAGCTGAATCTGTACAGCTTATCACAAAAGTATGACAGCACAACATCAGAAGCATGTACCTTTTTTATGCTCTGGTATTTACTTTTATTTACTTTTTTATTTATTATTCGTGACTAATTCTATGTAAGGCCCATTAGTCTTAATCTACACAGCACAAATAAAGGACAGAGTCCGCAATAGTATTGAATTCTACATAAATATAGGGTAATGCCATTATTAGTACGGATAGTAGTGACTTTTGGGTGACTTTTTGACACGCAAATAAATTATCTTATTTATTTATTTATTTATTTATTTGTTCATATCCTTTATATATTTATGTGTTTTCCTTCCACCCCTCTATTGCTATTTCCTTGTGATCGATTCTTTTTCTTCATTTCACGTAGCAAATATCCAACACAAAAATGAGAAAATTGAGGTTTACAACAAAATGGCTCCTGTTTTTGCTTATTTATGCTACACAAGTGTGCATTTTAAATTTTCACTCAAAGCTTTCAGTACCAAGCACAATTTTTGACGCTTTTTAGTAATGATTTGAGCCGAACGACTCTTTCTCAGCGGGTGTTTTGTGAGCCCATGAATAATTAAACGCTATTAAATCACATTAACGACAACTGAAGCGTGAAGCCGCTGGGTGGCAAGTTCGCTGTAGTCACATTTTTCTCCCACGCCAAAACATAATCGTTCATTTGTGACTTTTGAGGAAAAGTGCGATAAAATCGTGGTCGGCTGGCTTTGAGGTTAGTATACCTTCTGCTTTCCTTGCCTTTCGTCCTAATTCCTGTACCAGATGGAAATTTAGAGCCACCAAAAAGGGCTTCTAGAAGACATACCGAATGAAACCTACCGAATAATCTCGGCGTCTGTTTGAAATCGTTTGTCATCTGGTTTTCTGCAGTGTTTCTGTGCACACTAGAACCCGTCATTGTTCCTTCCAAATGAAGCTGTTTTTAATACAGACTGGCATCAATTCAAATCATGCGAGTTTTACGCAGTGGCAGTTTTTTTGTAATACGAAAATTATGAAGTTATTTAGTGTCGCTCCCGCCTTCTCGAACAGTAAACATTTTACATTCTGTAATTTGTCCAAGTCGTCACGTTTTTCTCAATCTGTGGCTTGTTTTCTTGCTTTTAGGTGATTACAGCGATGGCGAATGATGGTAAAAGATACGGTTGCTGGTTGACTTTCTTTGCTTCGCTTGAAGGCATTCTGTATATTGTTCAACTCGTAAGTAAATATGGTAATTCTTGACATACTTTTCGCTGTTCGATCTACGATAAGCAACCACGGCATCATTTCTCGAGTTACAGGAAATAATTTATCTCCCAATCGATCGAAAGCCAACTAGCTTGTTTGGAAAACTTTCTAGGTTCTTAATGTGGCCTAATATCAGTTCAATATATTTTCCTTTTGAACATCAGAATCCAATCACAAGTGGTAGAGTTTTAGAGAAAAGCTGTAAAAATTGCAGTTACTGTACATCCTGGGTTATACAACTAAAATTAAATTTCAAGGAACTTGTCAGGATCATGGAGCAATTTTCTGCAATCCATCAAACTTCCAATAAGCCCAGTTTTCACAAGCGACACAAGCATAAATGAAAGCCCAAGAGTCCTTATTTCATGTGAAAACAGGCTTAACGCAAGCACAATCACAAGGATCACACCTGGCCTGTTTTCACTGTGAAGTATGGACCTTGCACTTGCATCGCTTGTATCTTTAACTGGCTACTCTTTCAGTACACCCTCCCCCGCACAAATAGCAAGAAGTTATTGTACTGTAGACTTAAAATTTAGTGTTTATGGTAACATAAACATGTATTGTACTTTATTTGGAATAATATGTCATAGCTAATTTGTTACTGTAGCCATCAATAACTTGATGTTCTTGATACTGATCCCACAATTAAAGCAAGAAACCTGAAACTGTAGTGAAAAGGGACCTTGCCTCTCTTTCTTGGTCATGCAATTTGTTAATGTGTGGAGAGGAGAGTCATGCAGTGCATTATTGCTGCACAGTGTCTGTGGACCCATCTTAGTTGGTTGCACCCCCCTACCCAAGCAAAATTGGCCTGTTCCAATATAATCAACTGTTACTCCACCATCTGCTGAAGTTAATATATTGCACTTTTTAAGCCAGGAAAGCGAACATACAAATCAAAATATAATAAAAATTGAAATAAGTCACAAAAATAATTTTTTTTTTTTTTTTTTTTTTTTTGTGCATTACTTGAGTTTGCAGTGGAATACAGTACATTGCAAAAAATGTATAATATCATATAAAATGATAATGTGCCTTTTGGTGTCTGTCAATATTTTGATGACTGTCTAAACTTTCTTTTCAGGTCTTGGGGATAATATCATTTGCCTTGGTTGTCAGCCATGAAGACTCTTCTCTCTTCTCGCACTATGGCTTCTTCATTGTTGTCAGTGCGCTGTGTTGGATATTTGCCTTCATCATCATTCTTCTACATTTGATTGGCTGTTGTGTTGTGAACGTCCTTGGAATTTGGCAGAAGGAATACTCACTGGTAAGCAACACAGTAAAGACATCTTAGCAATAGAGCCGTTTTCGGATGACTGTCGAAAACCAAAACCAAAGTAATCACACAGGCCAATTACAGAGACTGAGAGAAAACAGTTCAGCCAATTGGAAGCCAAAGTAATTCGCGTTTGGTCTTGCGTTTGGTTTTACTTTCCAATCAGCAGTGCGAGTACACGCCATCGCTTGCGTGAGAAGTGTTTGGTTTTGGTTTTGGTTTTGTTCCTGATTGGTTGAGCATGCTGACAAACTCGTGTGGACCAATCCGAAAGCGAAGCAAACGCAAAACCAAAGCAATCACACAATTACTTTCGACAGTCATCCGAAAACCGCTCTATTGTAGAATAAATAGCACTTACAAGTAAAGAACGTCTAAGAGCAATGTTTTATTAATGTTTACTAAAACCAAAATAATAGTAATAATTTGTAACTTGTTGTCTACTTCAAAAAAGTGTAAACTTGTCTACATTTTCTAGTATGGTAGTGCAGCTACTGAAGTTTGACTTTGACTAAGCTGAGATTGTTCAATGACATCTCCAAACTTTATGCAACTATAAATATTGTATTAGTTGCATATTCCCAGTCAGTACATTGTTCCCATGACACACATTAATAATTGTGCTTCAGGGGTTCTCTCATGTAAAATAATAATATTGTTGTTTTTTTTTCTTCACAGTGGATCTTCTTGTTGAGCTACTCCCTGTCGTTCTTCTTCTTCTTTCTGTTTTCATCATCATTGATGTCTCAGTGGACTGGAGGAGATGCCCAGTTCATTATTTCAGCAGTAAGTGCCAGATATATGTATTTACTAGTTATATTATTTTTAAGGCCTTGCCCTCCAGAAACCTTTCCCATACAAATCTTCCCGCACTTTAAAATTCTGCCAAATTTGATGTCCTAATGCTATAAGACCTGACACTTTGCAAGTCTACATATTTTTTATGCTTATTCCATATTCTCATTTGCATAGTTAGCAGAGATGTATAATTTTACAAATTCTTCGCCCATTGTTTTCATTAGTAAAGTATTTGCATATTAGTGTCAGTACATGTCAATCTACCTACAACATAACAAGATAAGAATTTCAACTGATGTTGTAATTTTCCAGTTTGAACTGTCAAATCATAAGAACATATTGACATAAGAAAATGATAAATCTACATGTACAGTAGAACCCCTCTATCTTGAGATAGTTCGAGATATTGGGGGATCGAGATAGCAGGGTTCTACCTAGGGAAATTCATATCAAGTTCATTTCCAAGGGAAATAGGATTCTGTTCAAGATAGCCGGGAGTTCGAGATAATTGAGTTCGAGATAGCGAGGTTCTACTGTATTCTTTATGTTGTTATGAGCCTGCATAGCAAACGTTTCCCCTCAATACAAATAGCATACGACAATTTTTTTAACTTTGGCCACACAAAAAATGGGGCAAGCGCAAAAATTGGGGCAAGAGGGGGGGGGGGGGAGGAGAAGGTTTCCTTCCCCCCTCTGCGTCCTTTTTACGCTCGGCCCTAATTTTTACATGGTCAAAAGTCAAAGAAGTCTTCATTGGCAGAAACGCTTGCTACACAGGCTATGTTGTTATGTTAATATCGATACTGTGTATCAGTATATAGGTCCAAATTCTTCTGTTGTTGTCATTGTGAGATACCACCACTTAATATTTAATCCATTATTTAAAGGCATAATGTTTCCATGCTCATCCTTTATTTTAGATCATTGGTTTCATTCTGGCTCTGGTGTTCTTTGTTCTGTGCATCATTTACTACCGGCGTGTCCGTCACATCAGGACGACTGAAGTGGCCTGGGAGTCTACTAAGTCCAGCAATGCTTAGAACAAGTCTCAAGTACGGACTGACCGACTTTATATTAGCAGCTACAGTATTTACTAAATACTAAATGTGGCTTAGCTGACATAGTATACTTTTATATAGCAGTGAGGGACAAAGATAAGAGATCTGGGTTGCTTGCTCAGTGTGTTACTTCGTTGTATGTCCTTTCTATATTCTGGCTTATTATAGATAGTACGATTGTTAGGAGTGGAGTATTTAATGTTTTAGCACTAGCATATCAACATTTCTTTTTGACTGCTTGCATTTTTTTTCTCTCTGCCTTATCACTGTTTTTGCAAAGAAATGAACAGATGCTTCTGTCTGTGACTACCATCTGAGACTGAAGTTTACAAGTATCTCATTTACAGAGATCTGGATTTCAATATGTGCTTTTTAATAGCCTTTTAATATTACTCTGTGCACTTAATATTTCATTGTGATGATTTGAAATTATGGTTGGTTTTGGTGAACATTACTTTAGTTGCTATTAATTGCGCAAAAGTCTTCCGAATTTGATGTTATACGGGGCCCATATTTTTAAAGCTTGATTCAGTCTTTTGACAAACATAATCATGCTAGTTTCTGGTAAAGAAAGAGCTTGTTTCAGGTATACAGTATCAAGGAAACTTCTATTATCCAGGCTTAAAGATTTTCACAAAATATGTAAACTTACTCAGGAATAGCGTAAGGGTGAGAATATGGTGTTTCAAGTTTGCTGCATTAGAGTTTGTCAAGTGTAAGTTACGTTTGTAGGATAGAAGAGACTATTAAACTTTGTATAAAAAGCGTTGTGCCATTACAGAGCAGTAGAGCACCCGGAAGTATTATAGCTAAGAAATGTACTGACGTAGTAAGAGTTGAGTCCCTTGTTTGTGGGGTACAACAGCACGGCAGATGTAATTGTATTGCTAAGAAAATATATAAAAAACTTCCTGAATACCAACTTGTTTGTAAACTTTTTAATTCCTCGAAGTTCACTCGTGATAAAGGTGATGTTACACGGGTCGATTATTAACGAACATTTGCAACAATACATTGCGCTAAAAATCGTTCAAGTGTAACACCCCACTGACTGTAATGATAAATGCAGTGCGAAAACGGACGAAACACAGCCACTACTGCAGGAAGAGTTTGTCTCCTCACGTACTTTAGTGGGCTCAACGCCGTGAAACTAACGTCGACCATAACTTGTAGGAGCCGTCTAATATTGTACCAAAAATGGACCAGAACCATGTTACACTGATCATCTCGCTTCTAATTCACGCAACTTTGTTGCAAGTATTTGAAGCGACACTGAAAACATGGCGAAAAATTGTTCGCACTGCGGTGTTACACCTGAACATCAAACAGAGAATTCTCCATGCTGTATAATATATTTCACGTGAGAGTCTGAAAGAGAAAACTAAAGTTGATCATTCAGGAGTCACTGAGTTGCAATACCTAAGTAAGTCAATCCTAAAAAGGTGAAGTAATACTGGCAACATTTTGAGTGCAACTTGTCGCGCTACAATGTTGCATTGCAAGTTGCACCCTCAATATCGCGCGTATTACCACCATGTTGCAAGTCGTCGTCATACGAGAAAAATGAAACGCGCCTTAATACGACACGAACTGATCGTATAAATGATGCAAAACCCTTGTTCGCGTCTTCCGCAAGGCGCGTCGTATCTTAGACCAGGGTCTTGAGCTGTTCTTATTCAAAACGCGTCTTCGATAAGACTCGAATATGCTCGTATAAACGGGAAAAATAGTTGCTCGCAACTTATCCAACTTCTACTTCGTGCACAGTACGGTCCAACTTGCAACGCAACATTGTTGCGCGACAAGTTGCAAGAAAATGTTGCCCCTACACCTTAAATTATTGTATTATAGGGATTCGTAAAATCAATTTTGATTCGATTGAGAGGTCTATAAAACATGTTGTCTATAACGGTTTAAAAGGCTACGAAAATTATGGGATATACTTAGTGAAACTTGTTCTATCTTTCTATTACTTATCTATCAAGCATATGCAGTACGTTTGTTCGAGCTGAGCTTGGTCCTTCTTGAAATTATTAAACTGCTTCGATCCAAGGGTGACTTACAAAATTCACGTATCTTGGCGTTGTTTCTTCTCGTTGATTAATTCGGCAATAGTTTGAACAAACCACTCAATTCCCACTTTACCAACTATGCCGTTTTCGTAGAGTTTCTTTTCGTTAATCTCCTTCTTTAGGTTGCTTTCCACTTCACTCTTAGACAGCTTATCCTTGATCACTCGGCAACACACTTTCCGGACTCGGCCGGCCAGGCGTTTGGTTAGCGTGGATTCAGATTCTGCGTCAAACCTTTCTAAAAGCTTGCTTCTCAGTGCGCTTATAACTTCATCGCCTAACGTTTGTTTTTCCTTCGCGCCATTGTGCAACGGATCTTGTAGCTGCAAGAAATAAATCACCGGCTCAGTATTACTATACGCCACGACATTTACTCAAACTTTAGCATGATAAGCCTCCAGTTTAATCGTCTCCTGGCCACCTGGTTTGAGGTATAGACTAATTAATACACATTCCTGGATTATTTCTTGGCTTCCTGAAATATATTGCATTTACTGTTGTGGGTGGCAATAATGGAATGTAAATCCCCTTCCATCAGTCAAGATGTTTGAACTATCTTCTTTGAAACAATAATTGCTTCTGCCATGTTGAAGCCTAAAAAAGCAGGGAATGTTGATGTCTTTTCGAATTCGGAAACCATGCAAATACGACCCGTCCGGTGATTGTGTACTTTTTATGTGGAAATAAAAATCAAAAAAGCGGTCGGCTTCAGAACAACCGAAGTCTCATAGAAATTAGCTATCAGTCGTAGTTAAAATACGAGTAGAATTTAAGTTTCGGTGATTGCTAGAAGCACACAAGCAACAGTGCGTGGACGTATTACTGACCTTTAAATCAAAACGCTGAACATTATCAGCAGTAAGCGTGAGCGCAGCAGTGTACACGTCTTTTCCGTTTTCAACTTCAAACCTTGGATAATCGTCATAGTATGATTCCTCCATGGGCACTACTGTCTCGTGGAATTTCATTTTACTGGCGTCCAACTTTTCCTCGCCTGCAAGTCAACGTGCACTAACACTGAGCACACTCCTATAATTCCAACTGATTTTTATAATCGTTTTGTATTTATATAGTAGCAAGAAATTTTATTAGTTGACTGTCTTGTAACTTTATGACTTCAACAGCGATATGACTGTGTACTTAGGAGGAGTCATGCAATATGCAATTTTAGTTGGTAATGTAGATTAAGCCCAGGCTAAACGGACTCCCAAGTCAACACAAATTTGCTGAAAATCAGAACGCCTGTTTACGCACGCAGATTCGATTGGCCAAACGGAAAAAAATGTGTGGGTTTGGGTGCAAATTTGAGCTCGAGGAAATTGAAGCCAAGTCGAGCCAACAGCATGGGTGGCCAAAACGACCTCCAATACGAAAAGTAAAACTTGGGTTGAGCTAGTTGGCTCGATTTGGAAGTCCGTTTGGCCAGGGTTTTAGAGTTCGCATTAGTGTTATTCAGTTAGTTACCGTCCTAGTAAGCAACTCTACACACTAGTTGAGTACATTTCTTGGGAAATGATGATGTCTGAAGAATTATACTAGTAGTAGGCAATAGGAAAGCCCTGAGCTGCCATATGATTTTAAAGTTTATAAGGTTACTTGGCTTGCCTTCATTCCCAACAAGTCGTCTCGCCCACTCAAACGCTGGGCTATTCCTCGAAAGTATGATTTTGGGAACCAGCCGCTCCTCCAGCAAAAACTTGTAGAATTCTGCCCACAGTTCATCAGTAATCATTTCATAACGACCACGGTGTAACCCGTACACGAACATTCCCGCCTCTAGCAACTTCACTTCCACGTTCTCCACTTCTTCCTTGCCTTCGAATACGCTAATAATTTGGCTGTCTGCGCACAGTGCACATTGTATTGGTTTGTGTGAGTGGAATCCATTCGGGGCGTAGCATTCTACGTAAGACAAGAGATCAAACTTAGCGAGGCGTTACTTAGCATAACGACAGGCAGTGTCTGAACACCAGCAAACTGTGGCGTGTGGTCCACGTGCTGCTGTTTCTAAAATCATCCAACAGTTGTCAAATGAAAAGTAGGTGATACTGTCCTTGAGTTCAGCAAAATACTCTACACTGCTAACTTGCTAGATTTATCTTTCTGTCCTGTTTCCTGTGTTAATTTCCGTTTTTGTGATGCGCCCTTGTGCCTGCCTTTCTCTGTCCACATGAACCTTGCCTACTCCTCAAAATTTATCTCGCTTCCTTTAGTTTGGAGAGCCTTTTTGACAACACACTCATGTATTTCGACCTCTTTCCGTGTTAATCTTTGTCTTTTGCGTGATTTTCTTATTGTTTTCGTTGTAGTTTTTTTGTCTCTTTCCTATATTTCTTTAAATAGTATCACATACAAACAGCAACTGACCTGGAATAGTCTCTGAGCACAGCCTAATGGCTTCAAAGAACCGGTTTTCCCATACAATAGTAAAGGTTTTGGCATCTTGTTGCTTAACAGCCTTCTTTTTTGATTCCTGCATTTTTTTTTTTTTTTTTTTTTTTTCAAAAAAGCAAAGATGTTAGAACACCAGAGTCAATTAAGACCTTACTCAACATTTATGAGAGTAACTTGCCTCTGGTACACACAGTACTACACAACAGTATAAATTACAAGCTACGAAGTACATTAAACAAACAGCTCCTTACATTTTTTTTGAAACATCTTGAACAACTTGTGTTACTGATACTATTAGTTTTCATCAGCTTTGTTTGCACTGTGGGTTGCGTTTTTCGAGTTTGGGTGGAGTAATGTATTTTCCTGACACTATGTGGCAGGTCAAGAGTGTCATGGCCGGGATACACAGATCACCTGCAATGTAAGTCTGACTAGATTGTTTTTATATTAATTTCCAGGCTACCTAGCACTATTAATGCTTTTCTTTTGTAAAATATATATATGAATGAAATGTGAACTAGAATATTGTGCGCGCGCGCGCGTGTGTGTGTGTGTGTGTGTGTGTGTGTGTGTGCGTAAACACGTTTGTTTCCATTTCTTATTAGTATACATACACACCTGGATGGACTGCTTTCGCAGTATTTTAATGTATCCTCGGCGTTCGTCCTCCAGCTGAAAAACAGGTTGACACTTTGCTTGTACATGGCTATCCTGGCTCTCTCGAAGGTTTATTCGCACCGCATAAATTTGCTGGTCAAGCTCCTCCAAGGATAAGTCGCGGGAAAATAATTCTCGTAATTGTTTGGGTTTACCGTCAATGTCGATGGACTCTATTTTCAGCTCCTTCAGCAAGGCCAGGTACTCACTGCAGATGTGCTTGTGGATTCGATACCTTTCTTCGAGATTACGTACATTTTGCCGTTTGCGTATGACGCGAGTTAGCTTTAGGCAAGGATCACGCCACAGATCAGCTGTGCCCTGGTTGTAACCGACGCTCTGTAGTCGGGCTATACAAGCTTGATTGTCCTTAAGATTAACAACGTAATCCTGTACCATTTGGGTCCACTTGGGGCATTCGGCTACTTGTCTACCATTGTGCGTATTGTCGACTAAATTAGAGGGAGAAGCTAATTCTTCGCGAGCGTTGGGGCGAGTTCCACATCCTGCCATTTCAATGCTAAGCAGGGACGGATCCAGATGAAACTTTGACTGGTTTCCAACTGTGCGAGCGTCGAAAGGGCGAACTTCTTGGGAGTTGGGGGCCTTGCTCCTCCAGAAAAACATAAGAGACTTGGCCCTCCAAAACACCGTTTCTTGCCATCTCAGGAGACCGAGAACTAAATTAAAGAATCTGACCGGTGTCCGTAAACTGGTGGATCTGGTAACTGCCCTGGGCTGCACATCAGTAACAGATTGGAGGGCCGCTTCCGTTGTGAACCCTGTCGATGTTGCTGGTACTGGCCGAGTTGTCCTCAGCGTCCGAGAATCATCACCTGGACCCTGTACAATATCTGCAGATCCAGCTAATAATGGAGCAGATTCATTAGTACTACTTGCAGTAGAGGAAACGATTGCAGCATCAGAACACGGAGAGTGGGCGCTTCTTTGTATATCATCGGGACCGTGTTGCGACCCTTTGGCGGGAGAATTACTGTGGACAATTATGCTGAATATGTGGTCGATGTGATCCTTCCATACTGGCATTTTGGTGTGATAGGCTGCTGCGGCCAACCACCGCCGCAGTAGAACCAAAACGGAGTCAGGTCTGTTGCTTTTTTCCCAAAAAGGAGAGCCAGCATCGATAGCACTTGATTCACAACCACCGAACATGTCAATAAACACTGTCTTCAAATATTGCCCGTGAATATAGAGCTCTGTCATGGATGTTTGTGGTGTATCCTGTGATTGGGGTTGGTCACTAGTGGATGATTTTGCATCGCGTTCTTTAGCACTCTCACAAAGTTTCTTTGAGGTTTCTTGAAGGGTTGCAATTACTGCTGCACTGTGCGGCGAATTTTCTTTTTCAAGTCGTTGTGCAATAATTAGTGCTTCATAGAGAATACGGGCTAAAGTAAGGTAGTACTTGAGCTCGCTTATATTCACTTCTCCATTGACTAGTATTTTGTTCACGGTACCAGAGGTGAAAAGACACTCGTTAATGTTCTGAGATCCAGGGATTAGTAAATCCGCTGATTTCGATGTTAGAGATGTGACTATATTTACTTCGTTCCACCTTAACTTTGCAGCATGAAAGATTGTCAACCACGAAGCGACGACCGCCGGATCGATTTTTGACTGGGCAACTTCTACAGTCCAACCTATTGCTTTAAGAAGAGGATGATGTTCCCCCAACTTTCGCTGTGCGTGCAGTTCATTCCACAAACGGAAGACGGGCTCTGCGGATTCAAGGCCTGGTCGAGAGCTCAAGATCGACAGGCAAGTAAACTCAAAACTATCATCGTCAATGTTAGGTAATTTACAAGTTTCTCCTGGGGATAAAGAAATGAAGTTTTCCAATAGTTCCATACCCTGTTCGCTCGATTGCCACTGCGACACGATCGTCCCGCACGCAATCGCCGCTGTTGCATGGCGGTGAAATAAATCCACAAGCTTTGCACACAGATTGCACTTAAGATTGAACTGGAGGATGGTGTGCAGGAACGTTGCTGGAGTGTCTCTCAAACAGGGATGCACTCTTTCAGTTTCCATTGCCTTCTCTAAACTGAACTTGCATTTACGACTGATGTCCATTCTGCTTTTTAAGTCTGTATCTTCTTCTACTCTCCTCCATTTGCACGCTCCCAGCACGACGGTCATGGCATGTTGACAGGTTAATAGGAATGGATTCTCGAGCCAGAGCATCAGCTGGTTTACAGACGTACATAAAGAGATAAGAGCTAGAGCATCACTAATTGCCTCCTTTGCTGTGCGAGATCTCTCTTTGGGTGGCGTCCCATCCGCACTGGTCGCTTGCACCATGCACGAGTCTTTCTTAAACACTGCTCTAAGCAGGTTTTCAATCATCCACTCTTTGACTCTATTTTCACCAAAGCTGGAACGTAGAGTAACGAGAAACGTGTAGGCAACCCTTATAGGGCTTGGAAATTCAACATTCTCATTTATCCCTGTTCTGACATTGCTCAACCAAGAACGGCCATCTTTTTGCAGTACGGCATTGTCCTGGTCAAATGAGGGGGAACACAACCTAAAGCAAAGTACAATATCTCGAGGGGAAAGATTGGTTTCCAAGAGAAGCCAGTGCAGTTCTTTGCTAAAGAGTTCCATATGCCTTGTGTATGTGTTGGAAAAACGAGCATCTTCATCAAAATGAGACATAATGTAGCGTAGCTTGTCACGCAGTACTTGCAGATCACTAGATTTTTGCCAGCCCTTCACAAATAATGCGCACATGTTGAAAGGGGTTCGTACTATTCGTACTATTCGTACTATCTGCATACTGATACCCTTAACTTCCTCAACCTCGCGGAAAAGTAGTTGCCTTTCACCTTTGGTCAGGCCACAGTCGTATGCAGCCACTAAACAGTCTGTTACTTGTGCCAACGAGTCTGTGGGTGTATTCCTTAAGATCCTGATCACAATATTTAACTCTTGTAAGACATTTTGCATTTCGCTGAGACTTAATACGGCAGCCAGGCCAATCTGTGTAAGCAGCTGAAAGTAGTTTGTCTTTGACAATTCTGCAAGGAAATGAAAGACCTGGAGTGCTTCCTTCGTTTTAATGCTCTCAGGAAACCGTTTAATTATCAGGGATGTTAATGGTATCTTGACTGGCACCGGCAGAAATCTTAATAGCCCAACTCCTTTTCCCAGCACTCTTAAAATGTTCGGAATCTTAAGCAGTTCTTCCATAAACTGAAACACTGAGTTGCGATACTCGGTGCACTCGTTCTGCTCGACAGAAACGTTAAGACATTCCATGGCGTTCTGAAGCTCTTGGTAACCGTCTAACCAATCCCGACAGACTGCCTTGTAGAACGCTGTCAAGAGTAACATCTTTTGGGAGTCACAGCTCTTACCAGATAGGAGGGTCGCAGTACCCTGAACAAATGTATTCATCCAAACTTCAGACAATAAACCTGGAATGGGTAACAGCATTGGTGCTTTCACTACCATTGCAGTACGCTGTCCATGTGAAATTAGACTGAAGCTCCAGGCACGTACAAGAAGACATTTTACTTTTAGATAGAGTCTGATTACTTCAGTGGGCTCAGAGGTACTGAAGAGCGCGGCTGTCACGCATTCTCTGACACGATCATCTATAATGGCTCTGTACGTTTTAACAGCCATGGATCCAGCAATAGCTACAACCAAGGCATTATAGGCACTTCCAGGAATGGAAGAACGCATATCTTTAGGCAACAGCGTTTGAGAATGTTTGAAGACCTTTATGGTCTCATTTATTTTCTTGAGCGGTTCAATAATTTTTTCCTTCACTGCATTATCTTGGATGATTGGAGACATAACCGAATAGTGGTTGTTAACGTCTCCATCTAGAAAACCGTTAAAAAAGATCATTTGGGAGCAAATGAAACGCACACATTGAGAGCCAGGTTGTACCTGATCCAAAAGTAGGAGTGCATTTTCACCTGAAAGTAATGCAAGCGCTTTACCAAGGAGAAGCAGCAGTCACAGTCTCGTCAGCAGTCACCTTTGAAGAACACTTTACCAAGTCGTCTGCCAATTTCTGAAAAACATCAATGCGATTCTGAAATGACGAAAGTAAAACGAAAAAAATTCTTATGAAGTCACACTTGGTTTTCCTCCTCGCCCGCTCTCCTTCTTCCTTTTCTTTTGGGACATCAGTTCTTTTTAAGAGGTTGACCACGCAAGTAACAATGTCTGACTCATTGCTCTGTACTCGGAGGATCAGCTCAAAATCCTTGTTTGACAGCGAAGTATTAAACAACAGTTTTGTTAGCTCTAATGGAAACTGTTTCCACCAAGCTGCCGCATTCAACAACATCTTCCATCTTTCTTCCCTTTGAGCCGGAGAGGCAGTCGTTTCCGTACAGTCGCTGAGGTTGGTATCAAAGCTAGCTGGTACGCGCATCATCTGAAAGACGACGTCGTCTTCGCATTCACGATCCTTAGCATGACCGTTCAGTTTGTCTATTGCAGCAACAACTTCAGGTAAGATAATGGGATAGCCGGTCTTCGGGCACTGATCACCCGGATCCGACTGATGGTTACCAAACAATTCCACTGCTCTGTCACAGTGATCTTGTTCCATCTCAGCGACAAGGATTGCCAAATTATTGCTTACAAAAGAGGTTCTGAGAAGCTTAAGCCACGCTTTCAAAATCAACCCTCGATTACAGCTGTGAGGATCTCCAAGTCCCTTTCGAGCCTTTTCCACACGAAGAAGTGAAACCGTTGAAGTAATCATCACATGTCCATTTTTTTTATGTAAACGCTGCTTAAGGATGTCATAACATTCGAAAAAGGTTCTTCGTGAATGATAGTACTCCGGGCTGTAATTAAAGTTGTGTGTTTCTACAGTTTCACGAAGGTCAACAGCTCCTGCTCCAGCAAGTTCATTGTATAAAATGCTCAGGTCTGTCACAATTCCGTCGAGTGAGCAAAGCGTATTCTCTGTGGCTTCTTCGGAGCTCAAAATGCCAAGCACGATTTCCAAGAAATCGGAAACGTCCATTGTCACCTCCTTACGTTGGTACATCTCAAGTACTTTTTCTACTTCAGATTGGAAATTCAAACAACCAGTAACGCAGAGAATGTTAATGAAGCTTATTATCTTACTAAACTGAACAATGTGAAATCCTTGAAACTGACAAAATTGTTCAGAAAGTCTGACGGAGAAGTCCTTATCAAAAGGCAGGCGAAGTACGCTTTCGACGGCTTCTTTAAATCCTGGTACTTTATCTCGATGAAATCCTGTCTGATTCTCGAGAGACTGAATCAAGGTGGACTGTGATTGTGTCATATCTTTTGCTAAGTTTTCGGCACTTCAAGTTGTCAATAAGTAGCAGGTTTAGGAAGGGGTGACTCCAATATTTCGCTGGACTGCTAAATGTTTAGTGGTGCGTTGTTGCAACTATGCATGTCTATAGTCTGATCCAACCTGCGAAAAATGGATTGTTTTTTGTCTGCGTCGGCACAGAAATATACGCATATGGTATGGCAAAGCGTTATTGAACTCTCTAAGTCTTCTTTTAGGCCAGTTTACCTCGCCAGTGATAGCCCCAATAAAATATCACCAAAAAGTGTGAAGGAATAACTTTGCCACGCCTCTGCAGCTCCTTCCCCCACCCCTCCCCCTTCCCCCTCATCCTGAGATTACGTCATCCTATGGTTGTAACGTCGCTACTATATAGAAGAACTGGTAACTTTATTATTGGGTGTGTTTCATTAGGAGTATAAAAAGATCCTGATCATTTCTTGCGTTTCATAACTCAAATCCAAAAACGGACCATAATCAAACCCCTTCTAACCAATCCTGGTCAAAGATTTAAAGGATCATATACCCAATACGGATACTTAGATTCATGATCTGGAGCGTATCGGGTCACAGGCGGCCCAAGCTGATTGACTGTGTGACGTCACGGTTGGGTTTTATAAGCAAATGTATGGGAGATTTTAGTCGATCGATAACTCGAAAAATATTGCGAGAATAAAGCTTAGACTTGCTAACCTTGTTGTTGTGGTGGTTTTCTTGCTGCTGTAGCGATTTCAGCGTGTCTCGCTGAATTTTTCCTCTCTAACAGAAAAAATTTCAAGGCTGGCAACTCGGTCGATCTGGCATCCAGAATGGCTCCAGAAAAGTCTCTCAAATGCGGCCTTTCAACCTCCGTATGGCCACAAAACCCAGACATATGTCGAGTTGAATCCTTTTCCCATAAGACTGTCGCAAAAAAATTTCGAAAACGCCAGTTGAGTCCAAAGAAATTGCCGAAATCGGCCGTCAAAATGGTTTCTGACAAGCCGTGAGGCCCACTCTTGGTCCACGGAAATGGCGTTTGAATTTCATGTCGAGCTCTGATTCGCTGCCTCTTTCGCATGCTAATTCAATTTACCGCGACACCGGGGAGGGGCAAGGCTACATTTGTAGTCGGATTTTGAAACGAACCCCGGGCTCCAGGGGAGGATTATTGTCACAACCATTGTCTCGCGCAGGCCAATAGGAGCGATGCCGGCTTTTCACCTAGCCGAGAAATGTTTTTGTTGACGTTTTGAGATGTTGCTGTTTCCGAGATGTTTTCAAAGCCTAATTGTCATAGTTCTTCATGCGATACACAAAGGTTAATACAAATGTAGCCTTGCCCCTCCCCGGTGTCGCGGTAAATTGAATTAGCATGCGAAAGAGGCAGCGAATCAGAGCTCGACATGAAATTCAAACGCCATTTCCGTGGACCAAGAGTTGGCCTCACGGCTTGTCAGAAACCATTTTGACGGCCGATTTCGGCAATTTCTTCGGACTCAACTGGCGTTTTCGAAATTTTTTTGCGACAGTCTTATGGGAAAAGGATTCAACTCGACATATGTCTGGGTTTTGTGGCCATACGGAGGTTGAAAGGCCGCATTTGAGAGACTTTTCTGGAGCCATTCTGGATGCCAGATCGACCGAGTTGCCAGCCTTGAAATTTTTTCTGTTAGAGAGGAAAAATTCAGCGAGACACGCTGAAATCGCTACAGCAGCAAGAAAACCACCACAACAACAAGGTTAGCAAGTCTAAGCTTTATTCTCGCAATATTTTTCGAGTTATCGATCGACTAAAATCTCCCATACATTTGCTTATAAAACCCAACCGTGACGTCACACAGTCAATCAGCTTGGGCCGCCTGTGATCGGGTTCGAAAAGAAAAACGTGTGGTCAGCGGCATCCAGGTATAAAGCCCGCCATATATTTCTTTGACAATGGACACCGGCCGAGTTTTTTCGCGAGGAAAGTAATTGGAAGTGATCTTTTTTTTGGTTCACATATAAAAAAGTAACCACTAAAGTAAAATACATCTATTGATTTCATAGTTTATGAGGACCGAGGCAAAAAATCCACGTTCCACTAAATTCATACCCAGTTTCAGAAAGCCCTCTCCAGGCCTCTGAAGGCTCTGTGTTGGCGGCGTAATTTCGTCACGATTTCCCCGTGGTTTGCGTCCATAATTCAACTTTTTCTCATACAAACACTTAATTTGGCTCAGGGAAAGGGAAAACTCGTGTTTACGGAAGCTTGTTTCGCGTCGGCTTAAAAACAAATTTCGGCATAATAGAAAGAACAGGAGTACAAAAATCAAGGATACGACGATCTTCCTTCGGTCCGCCATACGTGGGTTTTAGTAGAGACCAAAAGTTTCAAAACCAAACCGAGAGGGCCAGCTTTGACCAGGTTTACCCGGGACAACATTTTCCATGTAAACGCTCGGTAAAGTTGTCTCAGGGAGGAGGGAAACTCGGGTCTCTGGGCCAACTTTTTCATATATAAACGGGGTCTTATTGACAGTGGACAATGCGGTCTCTATACCGGCCAAGAAAATACATGCCACCCCGGAAGAGGTTTCGAATAAAGCGAGCCATGGAGTGTCGCAAAAAGCAATGAAACCAAACGCACCATCAACAACTGCAAACCAAACTTACCTTCTTCCCGGCTGTCGCTTTTCCGCTGGATAAAATTCTGCTGCCCAAGCACTTTCGCTTTTCTCAGAATTAGGAATGACATCATCCAGGTAAAAAGTAGACAGCGCGGGCTCAGACTAATTTTGGCGCGGTTACTAAGCAGTACACAAACAGATGAGGATTTTTCAATTATTTGGAGCTACCAAACAAAGTAAAGTTATCGACCTCTAGCATGTCGGTCGTGACGTTGCGTGAAAACCCTCCACTGCATAGTCTTCATTGATGACGCGACGACACTGTTCGGCCTCATAAATCGCCGTGCTTGTCGGCTGTAATATTCCCTTGGCGGTTTATTCACTGTGTCCTGAGGTAGGTACAGGTGGAGAGAGGTCTGCTTCCACTGGATACAGCACCTTCGACAGCAAAGTGTGTGTGTGTATATGTGTATGTCGAGATGTATCGTATAAGCATACCTGTACGTACACTATGTGTTTCTGGTGCTTTTTTGTTTCTTTCTCCGTGTGACATATATATGGCTCGATGCGGTTTGTTTCAATTCGTTTCTCTGACTTTTTAAAGGACTATTTTAACCTCCATGCAACATGCATTATTTTATAATATAACTAATATTCAAATCTGGCTCAAATGGCCCCAAAACCCGCACACTTAGCAGGAGACACAGATAAACCAGGTCAGTGTGTTCAAGTCTCATTTTATTAGTGTCCGATCGAGTGAAATCCCCATACATTCTCTTATAACTACCATTATGTTGTGCCCGCAAACTATCAGTGGAATCACCCCCAGTGCTTGGGCCGCCTGTGCTGTTATCTATTTGGATTGATTCCCTTAGTTATATTATGGTGAGGAAAACATTCTTCTTGACATGTGCACTGATAAGTAAACTGTTAATTGATCTGATCCTGTGGGATACAATACTGCTTGGCAGCAAAACAGCAATGTTTAATGTCAATGTTTAATGACCACAAGAACTCTGCATAACTAGACAATTTAAGATTAATATATTTATCAAATATGCTTTAATCTATTATTTTCCTAACAAATTAAAATAATATCAAAATCACCCCAGCAAATAGATCAATAATTAGTGTGGTAAACACATGCACAAACAACACTGCAGTTATATCTAGAAAACAAACAAAAACAAACAACACTGGTTTCAGAAGTTGTGGTAAATGAATTGGTTGTCACAAAATATCATGATTTGCCAGTGTCTCGCAGATCAATTATTTGCCTCTGCCTCCAGCATCGGCAAACAATTTGACCTGCTTGCCACTGGCAAATCATGATATTTTGTTCCAACCTTGTCCAATAATTGCTTAATATATATTAGATACTGACACATTTACAAATTGAAGAAAATATAAGACTTGCTTTACAATAACTGACATAACAAATGCATCTCCCAATAATATTATGTGTACATACTTATAATATTTTATTGCATTCATCATTTTTTTATCTCATATGATATACTGTACTGTTGTAATAACAGAATTATGTAATTTTAAATAACTGTCAATAATTGCATATTACATAAGGTTTTGAACTTATGTATTATTTTTGTTTTTTTATGCAGATGTTGAAAGCAATTCAACAAGTCAAAGAAAAAAATGTTGACAGCTACATTAGGACTGGTAGTGTATGCAGCAGGTAATTGAAATATCCCTGTATTTGTATATTGTTCTGTGAAGTCCAAATATAATGCCAGACATTATCCAGCTGCCCATTTGACTTGCATGGAGTTTAGGGTTTTAAAGTTATCTGATTTAAAGCTTTGACATTACAGTACTGTACATGAAACTAATGTCTAGATGCTAAGAAATCCTACCATGTATGCAACTTATTTTGTGGTTAGCAAAGAAGTTATAGTGATGTATATATTTCATTTATGTTTGTCTTCCACCATTCGGAGTTATTGTATTGCATGATAAAGGTGATATCACTACTACACACAATTTTTGACATACTTTTTGCTGTTCGATCTACAATAAGCAACTGCTGCATCATTTCTCAAGTTACAAGGAAATACTTTATCTGCTAACTAACTGGAAGCTAACTAACTTGTGTGGAAGGCCTTCTAAATTCTTAATGTGGCGTAATATCAGTTCAGTATATTTTCCTTTTCATCAGACCTCATTCACAAGTGGTAGAGTTTCAGAGAAATGCTGCAATTATAATTTGCATTCACAATCTGGGTCAGAAAACCGAAATTGAATTTTAAGAAACTTGTCAGGATTATGCTCTATTTTCTATTTTCTCTCAAACTTTCAAACTTAGCTAATAAGCTTCTCTCCCCCACTCCCTCAGGGTGTGAGGACCATTGGTAGGAAGGCCGAACTTTGCAAGACTGCAAAATGAGAAAACCCGAGTGACCACACGGAAGTCTGATCACCAATTTCTGATTGTACTTTTTGGTTGCCCATTGCACGAGGAAACGTTATCCAACCAATAGCTGGTTCACACAACGGGAAAAATGCCGTCAGAGTATCATAGGGCAATGCTTGATAGATTATGTCAATTTTTTTTAGCCATGAAGGTGAACATGACCGACTAAATGTCGTGTTGAAAGTTTTTGTCGTGTTCCTTTGGGTTGACAAAAACAACTCGCAATGGAGAACAAAATTGTTATTGCTCGTGGGCGTGGCCCCGCGAGCTTAAAAGTGAGATTTTTTTTGCCTTGCACATGACCTCTGTTGCCTCATACTGTATGTACTGTAGCTGTTTTGTAAAGTCTTTGCACTGAAAATATATCGGTGTTTGTCCCGAAACGGCCGGAAGAAACAAAATAATACATTCTCGCAGCTCATTAAATATATTTGATACCGCTATGAAATTGTATTGCAAATAACTCTGAAGACGCTGAATTAGTGTCCACCAAAAGTTCTGTGGCAACGCTAAATAATGTTTGGAAGATACTGGGCCGAAAAGGTCAGTTGTGCCTCTGCTAAAACAGAAAAAAAAATTAAAAATTTGTTTCCCAGTTCATTGATAGGTAAGATAACACACAATTATTAACATGTTTAGCCACTTAGGCTCCCGAAGACCGCCGCTCGACAAACGACGAAAATTCCCATGCATTTAATTTCTCCTTAATCTCGGTATATGTTCTTTCGTAACAAATTACACATCACTGCGTGACAGACAGACAGACAGACCCCCCTCCCTCCTCCCCCCGAAGCCTGGGTTTGCCTGTGACTTCTTTAACACTTTTTGGTGAACTTCTGTTCAACCGAAATTGGAAGAAAAGATAGCAAGAAAAACAGAGAGATCTAGTGGATCCACTTTGTACAAAAACTGACCCTTTCCTCAATTTGCGTATTATAAACGTACGACAAAAGTTCTTTCCATTTTAGTATATTCTGCTCTCGACCCCACTCACGCCACGAACCCACTGGCAATCGTCTGTCTTGTTTGGAAGTGTAAATTTTACTTTATTTCATGTCCTTCTTACAAGCCATAAGAACCACAGGGCTGAGTATAATCATGCACGAAAGTCTAGAGACACAGACTAATAACCTAATATTCCGCGGTTCTTTTTCGAGCTACAAAAGAGTTGCTACTTTAGCCAGCAAGCGTACCGCACAGTGACGGTTTGCACGTTGGACATGTCTATCCCCAGATCTGTCACCTCGCATTCGGCTCCACCTCCCTCTGGCTGATTGAGAGACTGATTACACTGCCTCAGCACTTTACGCCGGTCTGGATAGTCGTACTCTTCCCCCAAACTCGGGGTGACGGTGATTGTGCCTACTGAGAACCACTTGTATGGAGGCCTGCATGTCAGCCTGATGGGAAATGCATCTGAACTCGCAACTTCTGAAACTGCGAAACAGAAAATGTGGAGATCAAGTAGCTATCAGTGTTCAGTCGCAGTTACTGATTTGACTTTAGTACAATTGCTGCCTCCAACGTTCCACAGCTACTTCACTTCTTCCCCCACTGACTGACGGTGATAGATATGTCATAGGTATCCCTCTTTACGCCTGAAGTATAAAAGGCTGATGCTTTCTGGTGTTTTGAGTGTTCAGTGTTAATGCCAAAGGAATGGTGTAAGCAAGCGAGTTGATTTAACGAAAGCCTTTCACACTGCTGACTATTTTCTCTTGGTCGCTAAAATAGACCATTGCTACCGTTACTTTCACTACCATTATTACTCTACTTTCTAATACTACTACACTTCTATTAACTACTTCAACTATCACTATAATACTAGTGCTAGAGTGATTTCAATAAACCAGTGAAACAGTTTTTATTAGTGAGGGTGTACTAGTATCTAGTAGAGAGTATTTGTCTATATTTTTGATTCGAAACAAAATGTCGCGATATTGGGAAATTGAATATCCGAAGTGGCCGCGATCCGACAGCTAGAAAGTGTTAATGTCCGCGTCGATACAAATATATTGAAGGGATATCTACGGAACGTCACTAAAACATGCGAGTCGACGTCAACTCAAGGCAATTTCTTTCCTTTCACCGACCAAATGCCAGTAGTGCATGCAGGCTCATTAGTTTTGCAAATTACGCGGAAAATGACAATTCTGGGCTCCTCTCGCACAACTCAACACGCCAATCAAGTGCCCACATTGTTTCCTAACATTAGATGGGCAAGAGTCTAGTTTACTGTGAGTTTGTGTAGGGGTTTTTGAGAAGAATTTCCGGTGGCAAATAAACATAGTCCATTGCCGTATAGTCTGACATCTACTTGGAGTGTGTACGTGTCTCTTATAGTCTCTAATAGTGTAGTATCTGTTTCACGGGTTTATTGAAATCACTCTAATATTGCGTGCTACTACTACTGTTATTACTGCTGTTGCTCTGCTACTGCTACTACCACACTACTAGTGTTACTACAGACTTTCTAGAGCCATTTCCACTCAAACTGGTACTTCTATTGCAACCCACTTATTACTACTTTTGCCACGCTGCTGCTGTTACATAGTTACTAGTATTAACAAATATTAATATTACTATTACTACTCACCACTACTATAAACACTACGTTACTATTACCACAATACGGGCTGCTGGATTAAGAGGGCTTTCGCTGGAAACTCGAGTAATTTTTAGACAATTATTATAGACAATATATTTGTAATTGATTATTTGTCACCTCTTCCTTGAAAAATCTTGATGTCAGGCACATTTCATTTTAACCGTGAAAGAGAATTCGCAAACTTCTCCAAGAAACAGAAGGACGAAAATTCTTATCAAATTCTTGTTTTGCAATGGTTACGCACACATTATACCACATTTTGGTGTAGGAAGGAGACCCTCAAATCTTCCCTTACGCTTACCGAATGTTCTCGGTGTTAATCATACATGATAAACGTACAGAGTCAAATAAGGAAATCGGAATATACCACGGAAATAGTGCTTCCAATTCTGGTACAGAATTTTTGCGTGCATTACTCGAATTTACAGCGGAAAACCTCTTTTCACCTCTTTTAATTAAAATTACTATAATTGCATGCTACTATATTTCATGTCTCATGCTTTACCTTGACTTGGATAGGCAGAGTAAGATGGAGCTGCACTGATCAGAACCAAAAGCACAAAGATTGAAATCTTCTTTTCCATTTTCTCGTGATGTCAAATTGGCTGCAGCAGCAAAACGGGTTCATGTCAGGCATTGTACTTTCATACATCACTCAACCCTCAGTAATTTTACTGAGAAGCCGGCACGACCCTCTCACATTCATTGTATTGAGTAACAGACAACACAGATTACAGTTATTGGCCGACAAGTCTGTATATAGTTTGAACAGATAAACTGCTGTCTTTTAAATATAGGGTTACCGAACACAACAAAAAAACGTGTTAGCGTGTAGAAGAGGTAAAGTTATAAACAAATCAAATGAAAAGAACAATCCACCCGAAAAATTGGGTTGTGCAACAATTATTGGACCCCTCCCCGCGGCTAGTAATTGATTGAGTCTTTCAGGGTTCACCCTTTCCGATTCAATAATCACAAGGGGCGAGGCATTTTGATGTCGAGATGTTCGCAAATATGAAATCCCTAATAGAAAGAGATTGCGAAAGAAAAGAGACATATATTTTTGACTGTGTATGTTACTAGAATAAATGCCGAGCAACCTTTTGTCTAGAGGCCAAATCAGCCGTGTCAAAAGCACATACTATAAATCGTCGAACAAAGAACGAAGCATACCAGAACATAGTTAACCTGCGTCGTTTGACCAACTTCGCCTTTCGCTGTTTATAGACGAAGTTTCAAAATTCACCTTACCTTTTTATCATTTTCAATTTAACACTTGCATTTTTTTAGTAGGGAATAGAAATAATAAAGGAAGAAATATCTGATCAATGTGGAGTGTTTAGTGGATCGGTGACTTGGACAACCCCGTCGTCGTTCTTCCTAATATCAGTTTTTGTGCTGTGCAATTCTGACAAAATCTTCGTCGAAGTGACTGCTTACATTTCATTTTAAAGAATTGTCCCTTGTATCTCGTTGAAGAGATTTGAGAACGGAACCCGGTTTTTGTTTTCTGGGTGAGGTGAGCGCCTCATCATACTCTGTACCGTAGTACATTACCAATCTAGTTATAGTCCCGGTTTTCACATAGGGTTAGAACTACTTATCTTGCCTAAAAGTTTTGTTTACTCATTTATGTCTTACCTGACTGAGTCAGTTGAGGATACCGCTAAAGGATGAGCGATTGTTGTGATTAGTGCACGCTGCTCTTTCTTAAAAGCCTACTTGTTTCTGCTTGAAGTGTTTTCAATACAGTTTCGGAATTACAGATGAGCAGTCTGAGTGTGATATTATTCAGTTGCGGCTAACAATTTGCATTGATCCTGAGAGTGGGCGAATTATTTGACAGGCCGCGAGTCTTTACTGGTTCACTGCTGCCACTGATGGGTTGTGCACCTTTTGTTTTATACAGTTATTGGGCCCACCGGCTAGTAATTGATTGAGTCTTTCAGGGTTCACCCTTTCCGATTCAATAATCACAAGTGGGTGAGGCATTTTGATGTCGAGATGTTCGCAAATAAGAATTTCCTAATAGAAAGAGAGAGTGAAAGAAAAGAGACATGTATTTGACGATCTGTGTGTATTGCTAGAATGAATGCCGAGTAATCTTTAGTTTACAGATGGTAAATCAGCCGAGTCAAAAGTAGATACTAAATCGTCGAACAAAGAACGAAGCATTTATCAGAACATAGTTAACCTGCGTCGTTGGACCAACTTCGCCTTCCGCTGTTTATAGACGAAGTTTCAAAATTCACCTAAGGTTTTTACCATTTTCAAGTTAACACTTGCATGCTTTTAGTATGGAATATATATAATACACAAAATACACACGAAAAAATATCTGACCAATGTGGAGTGTTTAGTGGCTCTTTAGGTGATAAGGACAACCCCGTCGTCGTTCTTTCTAATATCAATGTTTTGTGCTGTGCAGTTCTGACATAATCTTGGTCGAAGTAACTGCCCACATTTCATAATTTTAAAGAACTTTCCCTTATTTCTCGTTGAACAGATTTGAGGACCGAACCAGGTTTTCGTTTTCTGAGTGAGGTAAGCGCCTCATCATACTCTTTACCATAGTACATAGTTGTAGTCCCGGTTTTCACATAGGGTTAGAACTCGTACTAATCTTGCCTAAAAGTTTTGTTTACTCGTTTATGTCTTACCTGACTGAATCAGTTGACGATACCGCTAAAGGATGAGCGATTGTTGTGATTAGTGCGCGCCGCTCCTTATTTAAAAGGCTATATACTTGTTTCTGCCTGAAGTGTTTTTAATACAGTTCGGAAATGCTTTGTTAAGGGGCTCAGAGTTACGCACGCATGCTCAAATCGCAGCATAATTGAATGTACAGCTTTCTAACCCGACGAATTTTAAATCTTGAAAGGAAAAAGAAGTCGTCTGACTACGCAATTTAAAGTTCCTATTCTGCTGAGAACCGCACATTAGGTGATACTGTCGACAGATAATTAATTATTGGGTTTGTGCAAAAATCACTGGCCCATGGCATAAACAAGAACAGCAAGGCTATTATATTTTCTTCAAGTGATCGAGTAAGTAATACACACAAGGATATGGCATAACTTACCGTCTTCAATGATTTCGAAACAAAGAGCAGTCCATTGCCATCTCCTCGCGTTGACACATCTGAAGAAGTTTCTCTACTTCAGACTGGAAATTCAAAGTACCAGCCGCAGATAATTTGTTCATAAAGCGTGTTATCTTACTAAACTGAACGATGTGAAATCCTTAAAATTGACAAAGGTGTCTGAGAAGTTTGAGGGAGCAGTTCTCGTCAATGGGCAGATGAAGTACGTCTTCAACGACTTCTTTAAATCCTGGTACCTTATTGCGATGAAATCCTGGCTGAGTCTTGAGAAACTGAACCGTCTTCTGCAAAGATTTTGACATGGACTGTGACTGTGCGCGTCATGTAGGAGATTGAACTGAATATCGATCGTTCCTTGCAATACTGTATTTTCTTTTAGACTAAAACCACGTGTAAAGTTGATTGGTTGCAATTAAGTTTTTCTGAAGGGATTGTTCCGCCAGGTTGTCCGCTTACGGGAGCTTAAAAGCAAAAGAAAAATCCAAATCTCACCCCAAAAAGTGTCCGCGTCTGCTTACGGAAATGTGTAAATAGAGAGTTTGAGTGAGAGTTCAAACGGGCTTTCGTGAAAGCTTCCGTTAGTGGAGCTGTCCGCTTACAAGTGTCCGTCTAGAGAGCTTTGACTGCAGTTATATAAAAGGGTAGAAGAGACCATTTAAGTTTCTAAAAGCGTTGTGCCCGCGTTACAGAGCATTAGAGCACGCAGAAGTATAGCCAAGAGCTTTACACGCGGGTAATTGAGCGAGTCCCTTATTTGTAGGGTACAGCAGCACGGCAGATGGGGACATCAAACAAACCATTATTTTTCAAAACTGTAATTACTAATTTTACTAAGTTCACTACTAAGAAAATATATACAGTACTTCCTGGACACAAACTTTGTCACCATTTAGTTCCTCGAAGTTTACTATGGGCGCTATTTAGGGCTTGTAGAACTAATTAGAAGGTCCTCAAGACCTTTTCTAAACGACGCCCAAAACCAAATGTTTGCAATATCTTGATCACTAAAAATGATCCGTTATCGATTCTCACTGAACACCCAGTTCAGACCCGCTATTTTACCGCACAAGGCGAACGCAAATATATTTTAAAGGAAACATACCAGCTGTTTCTCCTCAACGACGGATTTCTTTCTCCTCCGGGATACTATATGAATTACTACTGCGTAAAGCAAAACACAACCGTGCATGGCGCTGAAACTTGTCTAAACATGTACTTAAGTTTGTTGTCATTCTATTCCTCGACTACTTGCTCATTCGATCAAGCATCAGTTCTGTAATACGTTTGTTAGAGTTTGGTCCTTCTACAAATTACGAAACTACTTCAATCCGAATTACAAAATTCTCGTATCTTGGCGTGGTTTCTTTTCGTTGATCAGTGCAGCATTTAACAAATCACTGAATTCCCATTGCCGTTTCGTCAATCTCCAGCTTTAGGTTCGTTTTCACTTCACTGTCAAACAACATATCTTTGATCACTCGGCCCGGCCACACACTTTCCGGACTCGGCCGCCCAGACGTTTTAGCCAAGATTCCGCGTTAAGAACGAAATAATGTTAAACCTTTTTTGCTTTAACGAAGGGCAGACGTCCAGGTTCGATCACGTCCTGAAAATGAAGTACCAACATCTAACAAACATATAGAGCGACGCTTACTTGCGGCTGCAACTATAGCTATAACGTTCCCTTCTTGGACATGGTGCAAGCAAATTTCCAACTTCGTGTCCTGACTATGTTAGCCGCGTAGTAAATTTACTGTGATATACTCTCAACCCTTTCACTCCCAAATACAAAGTGTAGATTCCCCCAACCTTTCAAGAAGAAACTGTATAAGTGATGTAGTGGGAATTGATATTTCAATCAGCTTTCTTCTAAGCAAACTATCAAAAGCCAAGTTCTCCTCTCTGTATGATATTTCTGGTGAGAGACTAATGAAGGAAAAATTGAAGTTGGTCACTCTTGGGAGTGAAAGGGTTAACTAATTCCAGTAAACGTGCAAGGTAGAGAGCATAATTGTTCCTTGTCTTTCGTGCTTCTACTACTTCATAGGTCTGAGTAAGTACTAACAATTCTAATCTTGGTCGAGTGCAATTCCCGAAGACACAAAGAAAAATATGCTGTCCAAAACAATCATTGTATAAGTCATGCAAGCTTCGTTCACTTGGAGTTCATGCTTCTTCTTTCTATGGTCCATTCTTTTTCGTGCCTTCCTTCTTTGGTCCACTCTTTTCCGTGATCAAGTCGGCAATGGTTTTAACAAACCACTCAAGTCTCATTTCATCAGCTCCTTCAATGCCTTTGTAAAGTTTCTGTTTGTCAATCTTTTCCTCTAGGTTCTTTTTCACCGCTTCAGTTTCAGACAGATTTTCTTTCACCACCTGGTCACACACCTTCTGGACTGCGCACGCAAGACGGCGCACGAACAGCCGCTGACTGTCACTAGCATCCTCACCAAGCTTTTCATTGAGCTCTCTTATTACTTCTCCGGTTAGTTTTCTTCCTCTGTCCTTCGTAACAGTGACTGATGGGTCCCGAACCTAAAGAAAAAACCAGACCGATACGTGAATTAGGGCACTGTATGAGCTCACTAGACAAATTAAAATTGTAACAGCATACTGCTCTCGCAACACGCAGTAAACTCACGTCACTATACGAGCTTCAAAGTGCTGCCTTGCAAGGTTGCTGGCGGCTTTGCTGGTTAGCTTTTTATTAAGAGTGCGTTCGATTGAGTCTATTCTGGAATAGGAATAGCTAAAATGTTCAAAAGTGTTGCTTGTTGCGTTCTGACGACACCCTTATTCGGTGCTTGTGGGCTGTCTATTCTATTTTACATGTACTCCTTTTTTACTCTTTCTCTTCACTCTTTCTTCTTTTTCTTCTGCTATACGGTCAGTGAAAACCAAGAACGCAAAAAAGGCGTTTATACCTTTATGTCTGAGAAGACAAACTGCTTAACGTTCTCACTGTTAAGAACAAGTGCAGCAGAGTAAACGTATTTTCCGTCCACCTCGTGGAAAAATGGATAATCGTCGTAGCACGACTCCTCCTTCGGTATGACTGTCTCGTGGAATTTCATTTGACTGGCATCTAACTTTTCGTCTCCTGCAAGTTAAAAAGCAAGCGTTTGTTGTTCAGAGACAGCACTACGGCTATTCAGTTCTAATTTATTATTAGCCTGATTAACTATGTCACCGCCTAATAGGGAGTCGGATCGATAAACCCAATCGTAGTGATGCAAGGGGCATTACGTGCTCGGCATTTAACCACATTGTATCGCCTGAAAGTAACAACAGTTCCTTGCCCGACGACAGAAAGAGTCGGAATGTCCGCAATTTGAAACTGTGAGATTCCACCTGCCAACTGAACTGCTTTACCATTTGCTTGCTTATGTATGTGATTAACCAAAGTATTATAACTAACCCTCTGCACCAACGAACTGTTTCATCCAGTCAAGAGCTGGACTGTCTTTAGTCAGTATAATCCTTGGGACCAGCCGCTTCTCCAGCAGATACTTGTAAAATGCTGCCCACAGTTCATCAGTGTCCATCTCCAGTTGACTGCTGTGTAAACCGTAGACAAACATGCCAGCCTCCAACAGTTTCACCTCCACATTTTCCACTTCTTTGTGATGGGCTCCCATTTGTTTGAAGACACTGATTATTCTGCTGTCTGCACACAAGGCACACTGTATTGGCTTTTGTGAATGAAATCCACCCGGGGCGTAGCATCCTGAAATTTTGCAACGGGGAATACTTGTCTTCTATCACAACAGAAATTTCAACAGCTATCAATGTCTAACTTTTTTTGTGCTTTGAACCTGAACCTGAGACTTCATAAATCGATAAAAAAGTACGTTAATCAATCTCAAGCTTGGCAAAACAAGGCTTTCTGTGTTGCTTATTATCTGTTTTACAATTGCATGCTCGGGTGTCAATAATGACCCCGTTTCCATCTTTTCATTTGATTGTTCGTTTTTATCTTTGGCTGTCTGGTCTACTTTGTCAGCCCAGCTCTTTGCCTGAATCTGTAAAGGGATTTCATCCCAAAAAATACAACGTAGAAATTTACAAGTAGATAAACTAACCTGGTATATTTTCTGAACACAGTTTGATGGCCTCGAAGAACCGATTCTCCCACAAGACAGTAAAGTCTTGCCGTTTAACATTTCCCTCTTGTGGTGTCTGCATTTTGTCCTGGAATATAATAATTGACAGGATTTATAAGTAAGATATACTACAATTGTGGTATTAGGCCAGTGGTTTAATTTACGTTTTAAACAAGTATGATCAAGGCAAGGAATCCAACCAATTCCTTCAAACTACAGAATAAATACACCAATAAATCAAAAACACGATTAATCGAAGCGATCCACTAAAATAACTTCACGCATTTTCACACATTTATTTCGGACAAGATAACGAATAATTTGATAAATTGGATCTCAAGGATGTTTGGGAAGTCATGTCATCATAAATATTCTTAGACCGTTTGTTTTCATTTACGCACTACTTACCGTTGAATAAAGCAGCTTCAGGTTTTTCCGCATCTCATTTTCTTGTTTGACTAGAGCTTGATATCTCTGCCGTTCGTCCTGTGGTAAACTTTCTTGAAGATTCTCTCTTACCACGTCAATTTGCTTGGTCAGTTCATCCCAGGACAACTTCTGAGCAAAGAGATTTCTTACTGGTATGGAATGACCATCAACAACAACAGTTTGTACTTCCACATTCCTTAGCAAGTCCAAGTACTCATTGCATAGGTTCTTAAGTTGTCGTTTGGCTTTACGGTCACAGTTGTCTTGTCTCTCGCTTATCGAGCCTGTTAAACTTATGCAAGAATCATACCACAGGTTTACTGGTGGCTCAGCCTCGTTCAAAGTATCACACCGATTGTACCCGGCTCTTTGCAGTCGTGCAATGCAAGCTTGATTACTGTCGAGGTTTAAGATGTACTCTTGCACCACCTGAGCCGAAGAAGGATGGCCATTACGGTGACCTTCACTGGATGAAGGGGCAGCTTTCGGCTTTTGGATTGATCTTTCTCGAGTGCAAGAACTTTGGCAAGCATCTGAGTTTAAGTCATCGTCCCATCCTGTTACAACATTCTTCGAGGTAGAAGAGGTAACGGTCACCGTCACATGTGCGTCTGCAGCTATCCCTGTTGCTGCTACCGCTGCTGTTGTTGGAGAAATAGCTGACATATGATCGGCACTTTCCCTGCCAGACGGCATAGGTGGAACGTGTACCACAATTCTTTCACGTGTATGACTGGTAGGATCTGGGGTAAAGCAACAGTCGAATTGATTTTCACTCCTGTCTGCAGTCTTCGACAGTGAACTCGTGGCGTATTTGGCTTCATCTTCTATTGACATTTGTGACTTTGTGGGAAAACGGCTAGCATGGTGGACTAGGTTAAAGATTTTTTCCACATGACTCTTTGTGACAGGCTTCCTGTTTCCTTGTTGACCTAAAGTTGCTAGCCATCGCCTTAGTAGAAACAGCAGACCCTCCGTAATTTTCTTATTCCCAGCAAATAGGGAATCAGCGTGGCATCCCCAACTGCTAGACATCTGAACAAACACTTTCTTTTGATAGTGTCGGTTAACCTTGTAGAGATCTTTGGTAGAGACCTTCGATGCCCTTTGATGTTTGGTATCATGAACTGAACCCACTCCGGCATTTCCCGCTATCGCAATACCAGAGTCTCTTCCATGGTTTCCACTGTCCCTTTGTACAGTGCGTATTTTATCTTGAAAACTCTTGCAGAGTTCGCAGGAAGCCTCTCGGAGGATCTTCATCACTTCTTCGCTGTGTGGTGACTGATCCTTTTGAAAAAACTTGGCTAGTGTCGAAAGCTCATTAAGCAGTCGGGCCAACGTGAGGGCAATTTTGAGCTCCTGTTCATCTACTTTTTCAAAAGAGAGCAATATCTTGTTGACGATCTCAGAGGAGAAGAGGCAATCTGAAATCCACGTTGATCCAGGAGTCAGGACATCCATTACTTCCGGCGTAAGATCTGTGATGACATCTACGTCGTGTTGCTTAGATTGTGCAATTCGGAAGATTGCCAACCACGAAGACAAGATTTCTGGACTGATCGACTTTGATTTGCTTACCGATTCAATCCACTGGGCTGCTTTCTCGAGTGGATAATGCTCTTGTAACTCACGCTGTGCTTTAAGCTGATTCCATAATAGCAAAACTTGCTCTGCAGATTTCAGACTTAATTGTAAAGGTACATCCAGCGCAAGATGAGTGAACTCGAAATCCTCACGGGTGGCAAATCTTAAGTTCCTCTCTTCTGGCCTAAGCGAAATGAAGCTTTTCAGTAGCTTCAGTCCCTCGTCGACTGATTGCCAATTGCAGATGATCTTCCCACATGCAAGTGCCGCATTTTTACTTCGTAGGAACAAGTCCAAGATCGTTAGTCTCAACTTGTGATTGAGATTCAGTTGAAGTAGCTTGAGCAGCTGATCAGGCGAACAATGCTCTACGCAAGAATTGTCAGAGAAACCCATCATCTTCTCCAAAAGGGTCTTGGTTTTGCGGCTGAGATCCATTCTGTTCTCAAGTTCTGTACCTTCCATTTCTTGCTCCTTCCATCTGAAAGCCTCCATCACAACATTCATGGCATGGCCACACCATAACAACTTGGGACTCTCGAGCCACGAGGAAAGCTCATTCTGAGTCTTGCATACAATGAGCAGGTTTAGTGCATCAAGGATCACTCGTCTTGCTGCAAAAGAGCTCTTTCGAAGAGAACAACTCGGACACAGCCCGACAAAACCATCGGAAAATACTGCCTTGAACATTTTTCCCAGCAGATATTCTTCCCCTTCAACTACGGAAAACTTTCTACGCAAGGAAAGGAGTATAGTATATACGATTCTTATGGGGCTTGTAAACTCGTCTGATTTGACGCTCTCGTCTTCGTCCGTCGCATCACCACTGAACAAAAAGTTCCATCGCCCTTGCAACATACCACAGTCACTGTCAAACGAAGGAAGACTAAGGTTAATGCAAAGTGCAATGTCTTCAGGACAAAGATCTGTTTCCAGGAGAAGCCAGTGAACGTCTTCGCAGAAAATATCCCTTTCCTTTGCAGCAGTACCAAGATGATGACCACCTTGAAGCATGCTCAACAACAACTGCTTATTAGTGGCCTTGGTTAGACATCTTGACAAGTTTGCTTGATCCAGATTACGCAGCACACCATGCAGTCTTTCAGTCAGCCTTTGCAGAGAGCCGTACTTCTGCCAACCTTTGCCAAACAACGCGCTCGTTTTTAAGAGGATGTGCACATCCATATCAATTCCCTCGACTTGCTTGACTTCTTCAAGAAACGACTTCCTTTGACGTTGTTGCATGTTGCACCAATACGAAGTCGCCAGGCAATCTGCTGCAAGCGGTAACAGAGGCGACGGCATATCCATCAAGATGCTGGTCAAAATCTTGAGCTCGTCCAAGAAATCTTGCACCTCAGTAAGATTTTCAACGACAGCGAGGCAAACCGGCAACAGCACGTGGAGGTAGTTCTTGTTGCCCAAAGTTGAAACAAACTGATAGATTTCAAGAGCTTCTCCCGTCTCAATAGCTTTGGGAAACTTTTCCAAAAGCAAGGAAACGAACGACTGCTTGGTAGGAACAACAACTGGTGGCCTAACGTCTTCAGACACTTCTCCTTCCTTGGGTGGAATTTTTCCAAGCACGGTTAAGATGTTGGGGATGTCCAGCACTTCCTTCATCAGTTGATACGCCAAGCTTCGCTTCACGTCACTTTCTGTCTGATCGACTGGGATCAAAAAATTTTCCACGGCATTTTGAAGCTCATAGTGTGCAGGTGGTGATCCCTCTAAAAAGATCGCGTCGTAGAACTTTGACAAAAGTGACATCCTTTGCGAGACAGAACCACCATTAGAGAGAAGGAGAGCGGCACATTGAACAAAATCACTCATCCAAATGTCCGAGGCACTAACTTCAAAGCATAGCATCATTGACGGAATGTACATTTTGGCCATGCGGTTTCCATGAAAGGCGGTACAGGATTTCATCGCGCGTCCAAGAAGAATCTTCACTTGAAGGTAGAGCGATATGACTTCAATGGGAGCAGGCATGTCGACAAGTGCATGCGCCACGCAACGGCTGACATGGTCGTCCATTACGGTATCATAGGTTCCAACGGCTACGGAACCAGCAACAGCTGCAAGCAAAGTATCGTAAACAGATCCATGAATAGAAGACCTTCGTGAAATCGAAATGACGGCGGCCTTTATTCTCTCAAACCGTTCCAGAAAGTCAGCATTGACTGCAGTTCCTTTGATGATCGAGGATACCAAAGAATAGTGGCAGTTGACATCTCCATCTGCATACCTACTAAAAAAGACTACTTGTGCAGAGAGGAAATCTGCGCACAGAGGAGCAGATAAAATCTGATCCAAAAGTAAAAATGCATTTTCCTCTGCAAGGAGTCCAAGTGCTTCACTCGGCAAAAGGTTTCCGTATTGGTGCAACTGAGTAGATGAAAGACAACAGAGGTACTTATCCCACAGTCCTGTCTTGTTACTAATTCCTTTGTTGCAGAAGATTGATACCAGCACTTGCCAGAGATCTAATGGGTCTGCAATACCATTTTTAGCAGCAATAAGGAGAGTATTAGCCATCGCTTCCAGATCTTCCATAGGCACTTTCTCCAAAAAACATTTCACAAGGTCGTCTGACACCCTGGAGGCAAAAACGTACAAGTGATTTTGCGAAAGTAAATGTAAATTGGAGTAGATTCTCATGAAGCCAGTTGTTCTCTTATCTGCCTGCATTCCTTTTTCTTCTGTCAAGTCATCGATCATCTTTAGCAAATTGATTACACAAGTGTAGACCGACTGCTCGTTCTCTGAAATCTCCATCAAAAACTTGACCACAGCAATTGTGGATGTGCACGACCTTTTCTTGTTGACAATACGGTTGCACAAATAGACAAACGCGTTGTCTGAAGATAGCTTGCCTTTGATGACCACGTAATGATATTGCTTGAGAAAAGTTGAAAATCGGAGAATAAGATCAAAATCTTTGCTTGTCAGCGAAGTTTCGAGAAGAAGTTTTGTTAGTTCTACTGGAAACCTAGTCCACTGAACCGCGTTCTTGAGAAGCGTCTTCCATTTCTCCTCCATTTCAGCTCGCGAAACCGTCATGCTTGTCCAGCTGTTAAGGTTGGTATCAAAGCTGCCGGAAACTTGCATCATCCGAAAAACGATGTCCCCGTCTTGTTCATGGTCCTTTGTATGTCTGTCCAGTTTGTCTATGGCAGCAACAATTTCAGGTAGAATAATGGGAAAACGGCCATATATGTCGTCCTGATCTTTTGCATTCGACTCTTGCTGATCAAGCAGGTCCACCTCCGCATTGTACTGGTTTCGCTCCATCTCAGCGATAAGGAGTGCCAAATTGTTACTCACACAAGGAGCTCTGAGAAGCTTGACCCAAGCTTTCAAGATCAGTCCGCTGTAAATATTATTGCTATACATGCGTGCTTGCCGAGACTTTTCCACACAAATAAGCGAACTTGTTGCCATTATCAACAAATTTCCATTCTCTTTATGAAAACGCCGCATGATGGTGTGGTGGCAATCGAGTAAACTGCTGGATGGATGATAGTTGTACGAAGTAAATGGGTCGTCCGTCTCACGAAGGTGAACGCTATCCACTCCGACAAGTTCACTGTACAAGATATCAAACTCTTTCATTGTGCTGCCGAGTGCGGCCACCGTGTTATCTGTAGCTTCTTCGGAGCTCAAAATGTCCAGCACAATTTCCAGAAATATGGAAACGTCCATTGCCATCTCCTCGCGTTGGTACACCTCAAGAAGTTTCTCTACTTCAGACTGGAAATTCAAAGTACTGGTAGCACATAATTTGTTGATCAAGCATATTATCTTACTAAACTGAACGATGTGAAATCCTTGAAATTGACGAAGATGTTTGAGAAGTTTGACTGAGAAGTCCTCGTCTATGAGCAGATGAAAAACGTTTTCAACGGCTTCTTTAAATCCTGGTACTTTATCGCGATGAAATCCTGGCTGAGTCTCGAGAAACTGAATCGACTTTCGCAAAGATTCTGGAATGGACTGTGACTGCGTCATGTTTCCTGTTATCAAAGTATCAGCACGTCAATGGAATGAATAGCGTTAACAAGAGTTAGTCGACAGATTGAAAGAGACGACCATCACCAATGCCGAGATTTGCGGCGAATCTGAATGTCAGACATTTCAGTGAATGCGTCGGTGGGTTCACAGCTCAAGGTTTGGAGATATGCCGTTTGCAGTCATGCTCATAGTTGTGCCAGATCCAGCTGAAACAGGCAATGAGACCAAAAATAAAACTAGAGTAATACTGTTTCAAACCACGGAATGTTTGGTGAGTTTCACGGCTTTTCCCGAGACGGTGGACCTCTTCAGGCCGCGCGGTCACCTGGAAAAGTTTTCAAATGCAAAATGGCGGGTGTGATTGAATTAGAAAGGACAATCACTCCAGGGCTAAGCAAGCAAGAGAACAAATCTAAGTGAGAAAATGCAACAGTCGAGAGTCTTTACTTTAAATCCTTATGCAATTGAGTTTATTGAGCGAAGTACAAACTACAACAGTCAAATTACTAATAGGATAACCGTTCAAAATTTTAGCTTTTAAGGGCCCGGTCGCACTAGGAAATTTAGTCGATAGCTCAGCATCGAGAGCAATACGACGGCTTCTTCAATGTTTGGTAGCAACTTGCTGACATATATTTCTGGTGACAAGCGCTGTTTGCACTCCAAATGATGCAAATGTTGACATCGATGTCGGTAAAGTTACGAGTGCGACCGGAGTCTAAAGTACTGTAAACAAATAACATCTACTCTAAACTCCAGAGCGAGAAAAACTCGCATTTCTAGGCTTTACCTCACCATTGGCCATAATCCCCGAACGAAGCGAGGGAAATAATCACAACGCTAATGCAGTAGTATCGCATCCTTCAAAGACTCCAAGCGTGTCGCCATCTCGAAATTTAATGTTCGTCTGTCAGTCTGTCGTGCGACCTCGTCCCCCGTTCCTATCGCTGCTTAACCAATAACAAAGGCCGAATCGATCACGTGTGGCCCCGTAGTTTTACTCGCAGTAAGAGAAATTAGATACAGTATATCGTGGCTGTGTTTACAAAAATGGAAAACTAGAAAACTTGAAACACAACAGTCTCGCGAAGCTCGTCTTCAAAAGAGAAGGAAACAGGCACGGGCAAGGCGAAATCGTGAAACGATCGAACAGCGCCAAATCCGTCTAGAGAAAAGACGACAAACATGTTATAACGGACAGCAGCATGAACGGGAAGCGTGCCGAATAAACGGCTCCGCAAAGGGAACAGCGCTTGAAAGCAAATCGGGAGCTTCAGACGCCGTTTTGTGTTAAACTCAGATACTTATTTAGAAAGGACAAGCAACAAAGGTTAGTCAGTGGAAATCGAACAATCACCGTGACAAATATATTCTATCCCGTATAGCTTGTATAAACTCGATCACTTTAAGAATGTATTAAAATCTGTATGCTGATCATTTTCCCTCGAAGAGTTGTTTTACTACGCTTCTGTCGCCAGTTTCGGCTACCGTATTCGCTCAGAGCAATCAGAACTTGTAGTCTTGAATGATTTAGTCAGATGTCTTATTTTTCTGTAATCTTACACGCGGTGATTGCAGCGAGAAATCGTTCACAAGCCCTTAGAAGTATCACTGGGTCTGAAGCCCGTGTATAATTTGAAGTAAACTGTTCAAGTTTTGCTTTGATTCTGGGAGAAATCATGCTGTTTTGAGTGGGTTCACATACAAAACAATTCGAGCTCATTAAATATGCATACCTGAGTCAGGTGCATGCAGTCTAGAGTAAAAACAAATCGCACAGGAAGCCTATTTAATTGTACTGCCTATGAATTCAAAATTGGAAAATCAGTGTTCCTTTTTTCCCGTACTACGGCGGCCGACCAACTTCAAACTTTGAATTTTGAGAACGTGCTTGGCAGACTGTATGAATTAATTTGACGTGCCGACCGTAGGAAATACGTACTTCGTCACACAATCGATTCTTTTTTCAACGCAAAAGTGTAAGACTACGTTTACACTATACCGGATGGCTTTCCGTAGCGTCGCAAAAACGTACCGGATAGGCCTTCCGTTTACATTGGATACGCTGTTTTCGGAACGATTTTTGGAACAGAGCGCTGTTGCTCCGCTCCGCTTCTGAAAGTGGTACGGACCCGTATCGGATAGGAAAACGCTCCGATTTGCATTAATTGATTGTGACAAAGATGTTCTGCACTGGCCTTGTGTTTACACTGTACCGGATAGGTTTTTCGGCCAAAGTCGCTCCGGACCGATCTTTTCGTGTTTACACTGTACCGGATAGGTTTTCGCAACGGCTCAAAATCCTATCCGGTATAGTGTAAACGTATCCTAACACACACCATTCTTTTTCTCATTCCTTTGCGTGTAGCACTTGAGTTCGAAGAAAAGATTGAGTCAACATTTCGGTAAAACAAAGGCTACTCTTGTTGGGAGTTACCAAAGTAAAAGTCCCATCAATGACAGAGTGAGGGGGTATCTGCGATTATCGTATTTCTAGTACAAAATACTTGAAAGGCGAGAAGAGGGATTAGTTTTGTTACCTCTAGAGTTCATGTCGCGACCCTCCAATGGTTCAAGTCTCCGTAGAGTTTCTGCAGGTGGCGTACTAAACGAAATACATTCAGCGTGATCTCATGTGTACTCATCGCCATTATATTTCCGAGAAACATAATGAGTCAGGTCAGCGCCGAGTTTGCGTTACGTCTAGAAATTGGACTAATTTTTTTTGCGCCTCAATCCCAATTCTCCGGCCAAACCGGCCGAGAACATCTTGCTTTACTTCAATGATCAGATTGAATGAGCCACTACAAAGATACTAACTACGAAACAAAAGCCGATAACGACGGCTTTAACAGAAAGCGTCCCAAAACCAAGATGAAACAGCTACAAGTCAAATCAAACTTACCTTCTTCCCGGCTGTCGCTTCCGCTTTATCATAAACTTGCTGCCCAAGCACTTTCACTTTTCTATCTGAGGTGATGACTCATTTCAAGCTCCGAGGGCTTACTCGGCCTTAGTTTCCTCGCAGATCCCAACCGCATGAGAACTAAATGACTGGACAGCGGGCTCACGCCAGATTTGACGCGGTTACGAAGCAGTGAAAGCTACAGTGAGCGGCCCGCAATATTTCAGAGAGACATTTACGTATGTACCCTCTGCAGACTGTTTAGAGTCATGGATGACGCGACGAGGCTTTTCAGCCACAGTTTATATTCAGTGGACTTAATCTTCAAAGGACTGTAATTTCTTTCTAATTCCATCTACTTCAGTATAAAATAAGAAATGATATGTATTTAATATGTAGTTTACAATATGCTTAGTTCAACCTACTCTTTATAGGAATGTTAGTTCTATTGTTGTTGCTGTTAGGTTTATATTTAATTTAGTTTAATTTAATTTAATTTGCTATTTGTTATTGTAACATTGTATTTGCTGAGTGCGTCACCTCTGCGATGAAACACTTAATTCTCTGTTGACCCCAAGCCATTTAAGCCTCTGGCTTTGGCCTTACTTCTTTATGTAAATCTTTGTGTGTCATCTATGAATAAATGTAAATGTAGCATCGCCATGCTGTTTCATATTTCTTTGGGTCGATTCCCTTGGCGGTGACAATGTCCGAGGTAGGTACATGTAACTCGGCCTGATAAATCGATGAGATCGGTAATCGATTACACTCGATCTCAATCGATGTCAATTAAGCGATTGATGTTGGAAATCGATGACCAATCGGTGGTGGAGTTTCTTGTGATATATAATCATTTGGTCATCGATTTCCAAAACAAAGCTTAATGCACAACTTTGGTTTTCACAGTGAGATTGCAAATGGTTAGTGTACTTGGAGCAGGCCTTCTAGTTGGGACGAAACTGGCCGTTATATTCCCTAACGGTGTCCAAGCATTATATGAAGGTCAACATGGACATGGAAATTAGCATAGTGAGTGAATCAGTGCCAGCCAGAACCACAAGAACTCTGCATAACTTGACAATTTAAGATTAAATCATCTCAGCAAATATACCAATAATAATAAGTATTAAGTATTAAGTATTAATTATCAGTATGGTACACAAGCACAAGCAACGCTGCAGTTATATCCACAAAACAAGCAACCCACACTTAGGTTTTAGAAGTTGTGGTAATTAATATTTAATATCATAACAGTTAAACTTGGAAAATAGAAAATTGAAAAATATGTACATTATTATTTATAATGTGGTAAAACAATGTTGGTGAGGAGGACACCTGGGTTTGGCCATGAGTGCTGTATAACAACAGCTGTTGTTTCATGGCAAATATTTGTAATATATTGTAACTTGTAGAAGCTCACCAAAGAGAAAGGATGATGTTAGAATGTAATGCATTATAAGCATAAAAAAAAAAAAATAACTTTTTCTTTCCCAGATCATGGACATTCATCACACAGTAGTTCAGAAAATGGACTTTCAACTACGGCAATTTCCTAACAAAGTGTTGTTCACTTGGATCATGACCATGAAGAGCACATGCATGTGCATGGAGTTGAGCCAGAAATGTTCATTGGTCTGTCGATCCCTGTGTGTTGTGGGTTGTGAGTGGGTTGTGTTCATGTTGCTGACAGAGAGTATTCAACATTGCTGACATTCAACAGAGAGTATTCTGATCATGGCTACAGTGGTACAGGTATGTACATATGTACTGTATGATACACATGTAGTCATGTTGACTATACATGGAACTTAGGAATACATAGCTTACTGTATGGCAGGTAATAATTGCAAAAGTTTTTTCCAGCAGTAGCTGTGACTTAAATCAATGTTTTGAATTCATCAGCACTCTCCTACTGGTTGCCTGCAAGTAAAATTTTGCAAACTATAAATGTTATGAAAGTCTGTAAAGATCATTGGGTGATAAGTCTCACATACCCACAAAATAATACAGTCGAACCCTGCTTATTTCGAAGTCCCATGAGACATGAAAAAAAGTTTGAAATAGCAGGGTTTTGAAATAACCAAGCTAGTCAAGCTGGCCAATTCAAGCCAAAGGGGATTCGGCTTGATTTTGAAATAACAGGGACTTCGAATTAACCGAATTTGAAATAGTGGGGTTCAACACTGTAACTGTGAAGCCATTTTAGAGGCAAACCACAAACATCACCTGAGTCAAATCAACATAGTCATAGTGTCAACCAAAGAAAAGAAAAGGAGGGCAGACTAATTTCTATATTTATTAGATACTGACATATTTACAAATGGAGGGGAAATATGAATTAATTGCTTTACAATAACTGACATAACAATTGCATCACCTAATAATTATATGAGTACATATTTATAATTTTATTGCACCCATCATTTTTATCTCATTTGATATTGTACTGTTGTAATAAAGCAATTATGTATCATGAAACAGTTACCAATTGTATATTACATATTTTAAAGTTTTTGAACTTGGTATTTTTGTTTTTATGCAGATGTTGAAATTATTTAACAAGTCAAAGAAATTCTAAGTTGACAGCTACAATAGGACTGGTAGTGTATGCAGCAGGTAATTGAAATATCTCTGTATTTGTATATTGTTCTGTAAAGTCCAAATATATGCCAGACATTATCCAGCTGCCCATGTGACTTGCATGAGTTTGGAGTTCTGCAGTTATCTGAATTTTAAAGCTTTGACATTACAGTACTGTACACGAAACTAATGTCTAGATGCTAAGAAATCCTACCATGTATGGGTCATTCCACAGTATTTCGTATGTTGCGGAGAAGACATTTAGAGACATTCAGTATGCCACAGCTCGAAATCCAAATGTCACAGTAATAAAATTCTACCTTTTTCTTGTAGACATTCATTATAGCTATGTCCACTATGTTGCAATTTTCTGTAAGTTTTAAACATGGAAGACTACAGCAAGATAAGTGACTGTTGCGGAGAAGACTCAGAGAATTTGCTATTTTTGTTTTACAAAATCTAAGTGAAAAGTTCTCTGATTCTATGATGGATTCACAGTTTCTTTTTGTTTTGTATTAAAGAGCGGTGTATATATTTTAAATATATGGCAAAAAAAATTAGCTGCATTTGTTCGATCATCAGAAAAACTGACCATATTTTGATGTGTCTCTGTTGCGGAGAAGACGTTGCGGAGAGGACATTTTTGTCCATGAACAAATAACACCAAAATCTCAATGAATTTGACAAAGTGTGTTATGTTAAACAACTCTTATTAACATTCTAGAATATAAAACAGCTTTTAGTGAAACATATGGTGATAAATGTCAACAAAAACAAGGTCCTTTGATCAGACTAGCATGGTATTGAAAAAGAAAAGGGTTGTGGTCACATTTTTCAAGTTGATTTTGATATGGATAGACATTATTACTTCATTGTAGTTTTAATCATTGTATTTGGTGCATCAAGAACTGATGTTACCAGAAACTCTGGAAAAAACTTATGAAATGCATAAACTTTAATGCTGACTCAGACCACAAAGCATTATGGGTAAAACCAAAAATCCAGAATACTTGGCAAAAATACCCCCCTCTTTGTTATTAACATATCCTATAATATATAACAGCTTTTAAAGAAACATACTATGCTGTTAAATATCAACAACAAGGTCCTAATCACAGTAACTTCAAAACATTTCATTTCAAACTTGTTGCAACAATGTTGATTTCAACACAGTCATGTAAATACTTGTACATGTTAATGTACAATGTTTGTACATATCTCATGTTTGCTGAACAGCAACATAGTGTAGCAGTTTAGTGACAACTCTGCTTCCTTGAAAGCTTGAAAAACAGTTCCAAGTTCCTCCAGATCTGGAGTTTCAAAGGGGCCATTGCCCTGCCATCGTACTGGGTAATAAAACACACAGGTGGCAAGTACTTTATCAATGTCATCTATCTGAGGCCAATCAAACATTTTGGTACCAACTCTGTGCAAGAACTTTGAATGTGGTGAAGTGATTTTTATTAGCAAGTGCTCTCCCAAATGCTGTTTGAGTAGACAGAATGCCTTGTACTAATGTTATCTTCCTGTGGTAATGTTATCTTCCTCTCAAACTTTTAACTAACGCAGTCTAAGTACACTGCTGCACACTTCAAAATATACTAACAGCCCTGAAAAGTACAATTTACCTAACATGAGTTTATTTTAGAGTTTATTTAGTTTATAATGAGTTTATTTTAAATCAACTTCTAAGTAATGTGTCCTCTCCGCAACAGAAATGTCCTCTCCGCAACAAAAAGAAAACATCCCTAAATCATTAAGGTGATGAGCTGAAGAATATCTGAACACAATAAAACATACCTCCTGTTATAAATTAGAAGTTATCAATCTGTGTACCTAATATGATTATGTGGTCATCCATAACATAAACTTTTAGGTGTCAAAATGTTGCGGAGAGGACATTTAGCAAATGGACAGTCTCTAGCACAGGACTCTGGGTAAAACATCATCCTGTAACAACTGTTCTGTAAACCGCATCAGTAATAGTTTATGTCCTGATAACTTTTGTGAGGTTTCAGTTTTTCATTTGTTTTTAAATAATAAATTGATTTGTCCTCTCCGCAACGGCCATTTTTACTTTTTTCATGTTTGATTATAATTTATGCATCATTATCAACATGCTACCCCCATAAATCACATCATAAAGTAAACTATCAACACCAAGCTACAACTTAAAGGACATTTTAGGTTTGATACAAAACATTTAGAAAACTGATATCCATGTCCAAAATACTGTGGAATGACCCGTATGCAACTTATTTTGTGATTAGCAAAGAAGTTGTAGTGATGCATATATTTCATTTATGTTTGTCTTCCACCATTTGGAGTTATTTTATTGCATGATAAAGGTGATATCACTACTACACACAATTTCTGACATACTTTTTGCTGTTCAATCTACTATAAGCAACTGCTGCATCATTTCTCAAGTTACAAGGAGATAATTTATCTGCTAACTAATCGGAAGCTAACTAACTTGTTTGGAAATTAGCTTTCTAAATTCTTAATGTGGCTTAATATCAGTTCAGTATATATTCCTTTTCATCAGACCTCATTCACAAGTGGTAGAGTTTCAGAGAAGTGCAATTATAATTTGCATTCACAATCTGGGTCAGACAACTGAAATTGAATTTTAAGAAACTTTTCAGGATCATGCTCTATTTTCTATTTTCTCTATTTTCTATGAAACTTCCAAACCTAGCTAATAAGCTTCTTTCCCCCACCCCCTCAGGGTGTGAGGACCATTGGTAGGAAGGCCGAACTTGTCAAGACTGCAAAATGAGAAAACCCGAGTGACCACACGAAAGTCTGATCGCCACTGTCGGTTGTACTTTTTTGGTGCTCATTGCCTGAGGAAACGTTATCCAACCAATAGCTGATTCACACAACGGGAAAAATGTCGTCAGAGTATCCTAGGGCAATGCTTGATATATTATGCCTATTGTTTGTAGCCATGAAAGTGAACCTAACCGACTAAGTGTCGTGTTGAAAGTTTTTGTCGTGTTCCTTTGGGTTTACAAAAACAGCTCGCAATGGAAAACAAAATCGTTATTGCTCGTGGGGCGTGGCCCCGCGAGCTTAAAAATGATATATATTTTTCATTGTTTTTCTGGGTCGAGAATCAGCACATTGGTTCACATTGTCACGTGATATGTGAGGAGGGAGGTGACTTAGCGAGCAGCTTGAGATGTAGGCGATTGATTTCAATGTTTTCCTTGTACGTTACCAGTGTGCATGCCATCCGAACTCAACATCGTTTGGCTCCGTGGAACATGCCATGTACGGATGAGCTTAATTTTAGGGAACGAATTTGGCTCGCGTGTTCAGCGCCGGAGGCTTTGAAGTAGCTGCAAACAAATGCTTGATGGATTCGGTTATATGATGCACACCGCTACGGGACTGCAAATAAAACGAACTTTCTGGGGCGACACGGAATACATCTTGGGGGGAAGATACCAGGCAAGGTCTGATGAACTAGCCATAAACAATGACGATTTATACTTTACACTGTACATTATCTCTGTTGCTTCATATGTACTGTAGCTGTTTTGTTAAGTTTTTACGCTGAAAATATATCGGTGTTTGTCCCGAAACGGCCGGAAGAAACAGAATAATACATTCTTGCACCTCAAGACTCCGCGCCGCGACTCAGTAAATATATTTAATACCGCTGTTTATTGCATTGTATTGCAAATAATTCTGAATACGCTGAATTAGTGTCCAGCAAAACCTTTGTGGCAACGCTAAATAATCTTTGGAAGATACTGGGCCGAAAAGGTCAGTTGTGCCTCGGCTAAAAAAGCAAAAAATTAAAAAATCCGTTTCCCAGTTCATCGAATTTTTTTTATCACAGCGAGCGCAGCGAGCTGATGTTCGGAGCAAGGTAAGACAACACGCAACTAAACATATTTAGCCACATTTTAGGTTCCCGAAGACCGCCGCTCGACGAACGACGAAAATCCCCATGCATTTAATTTCTCCATAATCTCGGTATAATTTATGTTCTTTCGTAACAAATCACACATCACTGCGTGACAGACAGACAGACCCCCCTTCCCCCGAAGCCTGGGTTTGCCGTGTCTTTTTTAACACTTTTTGGTGAACTTCTGTTCAACCGAAATTGGAAGAAAAGATAGCAAGAAAAACAGAGATCTAGTGGATCCACCTTGTACAAAAACTGACCCTTTCCTCAATTTGCGTATTATAAACTTACGACAAAAGTTCTTTCCATTTTAGTATATTCTGCTCTCGACCCCACTCACGCCACGAACTCACTGGCAATCGTCAATCTTGTTTGGACGTGTAAATTTTACTTTATTTCATGTTCTTCTTACAAGCCATAAGAACCACAGGGCTGAGTATAATCATGCACGAAAGTCTAGAGACACAGACTAATAACGTAATATTCCGCGGTTCTTTTTCGAGCCACAAAAAAGTTGCTACTTCAGCCAGCAAGCGTACCGCACAGTGACAGTTTGCACGTTGGACATGTCTATCCCCAGATCTGTCACCTCACATTCGGCTCCACCTCCCTGTGGCTGATTGAGAGACTGATTACACTGCCTCAGCACTTTACGCCGGTCTGGATAGTCGTACTCTTCCCCCAAACTCGGGGTGACGGTGATTGTGCCTACTGAGAACCACTTGTATGGAGGCCTGCATGTCAGTCTGATGGGAAATGCATCTGAACTCACAACTTCTGAAACTGCGAAACAGAAAATGTGGAGATCAAGTAGCTATCAGTGTTCAGTCGCAGTTACTGATTCGACTTTAGTACAACTGCTGCTTCCAACGTCTCACAGCTACTTCACTTCTTCCCCCACTGACTGACGGTGATAGCGGGGGTAGCGGTGGCGCACTCTATTGATATGTCATACCGGGAGACTCCACCCAAAAGGTATCCCTCTTTACGCCTGAAGTATAAAAAGCTGATGCTTTCTGGTGTTTTGAGTGTTCAGCGTTAATGCCACAGGAATGGTGTAGGCAAGCGAGTTGATTTAACGAAAGCCTTTGACACTGCTGACTATTTTCTCTTGGTCGCTAAAATAGACCATTGCTACCGTTACTTTCACTACCATTATTACTCTTTCTAATACTACTACACTTCTATTAACTACTTCAACTACCACTATAATACTAGTACTAGAGTGATTTCAATAAACCCGTGAAACAGTTTTTATTAGTGAGGGTGTACTAGTATCTAGTAGAGAGTATTTGTCTATATTTTTTATTCGAAACAAAATGTCGCGATATTGGGAAATTGAATATCCGAAGTGGCCGCGATCCGACAGCTAGAAAGTGTGTTCATTTCCGCGTCGATACAAATATATTGAAGGGATATCTACGGAACGTCACTAAAAACATGCGAGTCGACGTCATCTCAAGGCATTGTCCTTTCACCGACCAAATGCCAGTAGTGCACGCAAGCTCATTAGTTTCGCAAATTACGCGGAAAATGACAATTCTAGGCTCCTCTCGCACAGCTCAACACGCCAATCAAGTGCCCACATTGTTTCCTAACATTAGATGGGCAAGAGTCTAGTTTACTGTGAGTTTGTGTAGAGGTTTTTGAGAAGAATTTCCGGTGACAAATAAACATAGTCCATTGCCGTATAGTCTGACATCTACTTGGAGTGTGTACGTGTCTCTTATAGTCTCTAATAGTGTAGAATCTGTTTCACGGGTTTATTGAAATCACTCTAATATTGCGTGCTACTTCTAGAACTACTACTACTGCTGTTATTAGAGTGATTTCAATAAACCCGTGAAACCTACACTATTAGAGACTATTAGAGACACGTACACACTCCAAGTAGATGTCAGACTATACGGCGATGGACTATGTTTATTTGCCACCGGAAATTCTTCTCAAAAACCCCTACACAAAACTCACAGTAAACTAGAATCTTGCCCATCTAATGTTAGGAAACAATGTGGGCACTTGATTGGCGTGTTGAGCTGTCGAGAGGAGCCTAGAATTGTCATTTTCCGCGTAATTTGCAAAACTAATGAGCCTGCATGCACTACTGGCATTTGGTCGGTGAAAGGACAATGCCTTGAGTTGACGTCGACTCGCATGTTTTAAGTGACGTTCCGTAGATATGCCTTCAATATATTTGTATCGACGCGGACATTAACACTTGCTAGCGGTCGGATCGCGGCCACTTTGGATATTCAATTTCCCAATATCGCGACATTTTGTTTCGAATCAAAGATATAGACAAATACTCTCTACTAGATACTAGTACACCCTCACTAATAAAAACTGTTTCACGGGTTTATTGAAATCACTCTACTGCTGCTCTGCTACTACCACACTACTAGTGTTACTACAGACTTTCTAGAGCCATTACCACTCAAACTGGTACTTCTATTGCAACCCACTTATTACTACTTTTGCCAAGCTGCTGCTGTTACATAGTTACTAGTTTTAACAAATATTAATTTTACTATTATTACTCATCACTACTATAAACACTACGTTACTATTACCACAATACGGGCTGCTAGATTAAGAGGGTTTTCGCTGAAAACTCGAGTAATTTTTAGACAATTATTATAGACAATGTATTTGTAATTGATTATTTGTCACCTCTTCCTTGAAAAATCTTGATGTCAGGCACATTTCATTTTAACCTTGAAAGAGAATTCGCAAACTTCTCCAAGAAACAGAAGGACGAAAATTCTTATCAACTTCTTGTTTTGCAATGGTTACGCACACATTATACCACATTTTGGTGTAGGAAGGAGACCCTCAAATCTTCCCTTACGCTTACCGAATGTTCCCGGTGTTAATCATACATGATAAACTTACAGAGTCAAATAAGGAAATCGGAATATACCACGGAAATAGTGCTTCCAATTCTGGTACAGAATTTTTGCGTGCATTACTCAAATTTACAGCGGAAAACCTCTTTTCACCTCTTTTAATTAAAACTACTATAATTGCATGCTACTATATTTCATGTCTCATGCTTTACCTTGACTTGGATAGGCAGAGTAAGATGGAGCTGCACTGATCAGAACCAAAAGCAAAAAGATTGAAATCTTCTTTTCCATTTTCTCGTGATGTCAAATTGGCTGCAGCAGCAAAACGGGTTCATGTCAGGCATTGTACTTTCATACATCACTCAGCCCTCAGTAATTTTACTGAGAAGCCGGCACGACCCTCTCACATTCTTTATATTGAGTAACAGACAACACAGATTACAGTTATTGGCCGACAAGTCTGTATATAGTTTGAACAGATAAACTGCTGTCTTAAATATAGGGTTACCGAACACAACAAAAAAACGTGTTAGCGTGTAGAAGAGGTAAAGTTATAAACAAATCAAATGAAAAGAACAATCCATCCGAACAATTGAGTTGTGCAACAATTATTGGACCCCCCGGCTAGTAACTGATTGAGTCTTTCAGGGTTCACCCTTTCCGATTCAATAATCACAAGGGGGAGAGGCATTTTGATGTCGAGATGTTCGCAAATATGAAATCCCTAATAGAAAGAGATTGTGAAAGAAAAGAGACATGTATTTTTGACTGTGTATGTTACTAGAATAAATGCCGAGCAACCTTTTGTCTACAGAGAGCAAATCAGCCGAGTCAAAAGCACATACTAAATCGTCGAACAAAGAACGAAGCATACCAGAACATAGTTAACCTGCGTCGTTGGACCAACTTTGCCTTCCGCTGTTTATAGACGAAGTTTCAAAATTCACCTAACCGTTTTATCATTTTCAATTTAACACTTGCATGTTTTTAGTAGGGAATAGAAATAATAAAGGAAGAAATATCTGACCAATGTGGAGCGTTTAGTGGATCGGTGATTTGGACAACCCCGTCGTCGTTCTTCCTAATATCAGTGTTTTGTGCTGTGCAATTCTGACAAAATCTTCGTCGAAGTGACTGCCCACATTTCATTTTAAAGAATTTTCCCCTTTATCTCGTTGAACAGATTTGAGGACGGAACCCGGTTTTCGTTTTCTGGGTGAGGTGAGCGCCTCATCATACTCTTTACCATAGTATATTACCTATCTAGTTGTAGTCCCGGTTTTCACATAGGGTTAGAACTACTTATCTTGCCTAAAAGTTTTGTTTACTCGTTTATGTCTTACCTGACTGAGTCAGTTGAGGATACCGCTAAAGGATGAGCGATTGTTGTGATTAGTGCACGCTGCTCCTTATTTAAAAGGCTATACTTGTTTCTGCTTGAAATGTTTTCAATACAGTTTCGGAATTACAGATGACCAGTCTGTGATATTATTCAGTTGGGGCTAACAATTTGCATTGATCCTGAGAGTGGGCGAGTGAACTATTTAGAAGATCCTCGAGACCTTTTCAAAACCACGCCCAAAACCAAACATTTGCGATATTGATCACTAAAAATGATCCGTTATCGAATCACACTGAAGACACAATTCAGACGTTCTAACTGACCACACCAAACTCAAACACGTTACGTAAAAATTTAAATTTAAATTAAAATTTAAAATGTGCCAGGACGCCGTAGCACAACTCAACTTCGATCATAACACAAAGATTGTAAATGTACGCTCTTTCAAATGTCATCTCCAAATGTTCCTTACGACAGCCATTAAAGAGACCCTCTTACTCACAGGTTGCTTTGCGCGCTCAGTGACTGACGGCGGCCATTTTCGTATCATACGAAAATGGCAGATTCTCATGCTTTGATACGTTTTACCACGAAATAAATCAGCACAAACACAGAAAGTGTATTGAATACGGCAAACAGCGACAGTCAGATCGATCAGTCATAACGTGGGTGCTTCAGGAAAGTCGATCTCCCCGGATGTAATTATAAACATGGGCGCGCAAAGCATCTACGATCAGAGGGTCTCTTGAAGATGCAAAAACCTAATCAGGAATTTAGAGCATATTGCTGTCTTCTGAACTAATACCTCTAGGAGGACGTTATGCTAACAGAGATCCGAATAATCGATTTTTGAGCCAAATAATGAGGTAAATCAAGAGAGGATCCTCTCTTGGGTAAACACATGCTGCCCATGACGGCTTAAAAGCCTAAATGTGACGGACGATTCATAGGTAATGCTGAAAACATAACATACTCGTGTACTTCCGAAATAGTTTTCTTGTTTCTCACTATTTTGTTAGTACTATCAATTCTTTGTAACACTCTGTTGGATTTTGGCTTAATTAAATTCCTTATAGAAGTATTACTAAACTACTACTTCGTATTCAAATATCTTGATTTGGTCTCTTCTCGATGATCAAGTTGACAATGGTTTCAACAAACCACTCAACCTCCACTTTATGAGCTTCTTTGATGTCTTTCCAGAGTTTCGTTACGTCAATCCCCAGCTTCAAGTTTCTTTCTATTTCACGAGTAGACAGGTTGTCTCTGATTACCTGGCCACACACCTTTGGGACTGAGTGGCCGAGGCAGCCAAGAAGTAACTGGCCGTCAGCCTTTTGAAACTTTTCCAAAAGCTTGTCCCTTAGGTCGCTCATGACTTCTCTGGTTAAGTTCCTAACACCTCCTTTCGTGTCGGTATCCGATGGATCTAGTAGCTACAAGAAATCAATCACCTCACTATTAGTTAATTTATCGCTGTTTAATGCGCTGCACTGGGGAGAACCAGTAATTTGACTGATGTATGATTCATCAACTAGGAAAGTTTGAGCTGACATTTTAAGCGTTAGCCCTTCGTCGGAGCAAGTCAGTGTAATGATTTCTCGCTGTACGTCATCTTGTTGATCTCGTTTAGTTTACAGACTAATACACAATCCACGACTCACGATTTAGCTTCTGAGAAGAGCGATTTTCGAATGACTTTATAGTAAAACCAAACCAATCACAAGACAATACACTTTCAACAACCACTACCAGAAGCCGATCAAGATACTTTGCATTTGGTTTCCCTTTGAAGAAGAGACCAATTGACAGTGTTAGTGAGCGTATTACCTGCAAGTCTGAGAACACAAAATGCTTGACATTCTCAGCCGTAAGGGTGAGTGCGGCAGTGTGTACGTCTTTCCCATTTTTTTCTCCAAAACTGGGATAACTGTCGTAGTATGATTCCTGCATGGGTATTACTGTCTCATGGAATTTCATTTCTCTGGCGTCCAACTCTTCCTCGCCTGCAAGTAAACGTACACCTCTTATTTTAACTTACGATCCTGGGCCCGGTTTTTCGAAAGCCGACTAAGCTAATCCAGGATTAACGAAATTCTTTCTCTCGACCCCTCTGCAAATAAACCGCAGAGTTTTGTTCGAAGATGGACTAGAGAGCTTGTTCCAGCTTAAAAATGCATAAAGGAAGTTGTTGTGAACGAAACCTTCACATTTTCAGGCTTATAAATGACTAGAAAGTTTAGACCTAATCCAGGATTAGCCTAATCGTGCTTTGAAAAACCGGGCCCAGGGTTTGGCTTCCTATTACTTTGCAGTATTAGTAACTTCTGAGACAAGATTGTAACTTCCTCAAATCAATAACTCTCAGTGACATGATTTAGAAATCGTTGCAATCTATCAGCAGTTTGGAAGTAATTGTAAAATATGACGTGCACAAACTTAAAAGTTACTAGTTTGTACGATAAAATTCATATTCTCTTTTGGTTTATCCCTTACAATTACCATACAGTACATCGTATTTAGGAAAGAGCCATTCTCCATACATATTGTTTGAAAAAATAGATTTTTAATACTCTTGAGATGTATTTACGATTTTGATTTCGTTAAGGCACTAACCTTCGGAGCCAACAAGTCGCTTTGCCCATCCAAAGGCTGGGCTATTCTTTGAAAGTATGATCTTGGGAACCAGCCGCTTCTCAAGTAAGAACTTGTAAAACGCTGCCCACAATTCGTCAGTGGCCATTTCAAGTTGCCCACTGTGTAAATCGTAAACGAACATTCCCGCCTCCAGCAGCTTCACCTCCACGTTTTCCACTTCTTTGGGAGACTTTCCGCTTTTTTCCTCAAAGACGCTTATGATTCTGCTGTCTACACACAATGCGCATTGTATTGGTTTGTGTGAATGGAATCCATTTGGGGCGTAGCATCCTAAGAGAGGGATCAAATCAACTTTGGCGTTACGGCTTGACCACCGCGTACTGCTTGCTTATTTTGTATCAACTCAGTTGTGACTTTGAAAAGCTATGAACAGCTTTTACAGAGTAGTGGTAATCGGGCATGGTCACAGTATATTTGTTCTTGATAAAAGGGTGATCGCACTAAAAAAGAAAAAGTCTAAAACAATAATTATTTTATATCGACCCCACAAAGTCTTTTTCAGGATCATTTTCCATATTTTGTTTTTGCTCAGATACTTCTATTCGTCATACACTTATAACACAAGTTTCCTCAGTTTTACATGCAGCATACATAATGCTTTAAATTAGGAGTGCCCAAAAGTGACGAACAATTCGAGTTTGAAAGAGCTCCTAGCTTGATGAATCACTGTCACCAGGTCCTGTGCGTTGACATGCCACTTTCAAATAAATCCGAGGAAACCTTCTGAAAGTAATTTGGGTCATAAGATGTTCGTACTCGAGGTACGTATGGCCTCAACACCTCCTTCCCTTTCACTCTTGGACAGGGAGCCTGCCCGTCTATTATATAGTTCACACGAAAGAGCAACTTCCAAATATTCTAAGGCCATAAACTGACCTGGAATATTCTCTGAGCACAGTTTGATGGCTTCAAAGAACTGGTTCTCCCACAGAATGGAAAAAGTTCTCGCTTCTTTTTGTTGATCAGACTCCTGTGTTTCCTATGATTAAGTAAATACAAATTGAATCAATCTCCCCTTTTAAGAATTCACATAGGGTACCATAGAAACAATTAAGCTAGTATAAGAAAAAATGTAAGCAGTCATTATTTGTACTAGAAGTGATTTAGCATACTAGTTCTTGTAATACTCTTAAATAAGAAATTAAAAGATATCAGGATAAGTAATTTGGAGAGGCAGCTGCTACGTGTAATAACAAGGATCTAACAGAGAGAACACTTAAATATCAAACTACAAGTGTAATTTACAATAAAATCGAAGTAACAGGAGCTACGTGGCGCGCATGAAGCATAGAAGTGATTTTGCACCATGTCGACAGAAATCCAGACCTTCTACAATCCTGGCCAGAAATTTTAGGGCACTTTGGAAAGAGTTTTCACCGCAACCTTGCTTCCCTTCCCAACATTGTTCGTACGATAGGAGATAATGTAAAATGATCTGAGTGTTCCAAGAACTTTTTACTACCAACGTGGTGCATGAATAATTGATCAAATGATCGATAGATAAGAATACAAGACACAATTACTATATAGTCTTCAAGATTCGACGTGCGTACATATATTTCATCTGTAGCATATAACACTAGTGAAACAGAAACATGAAACAAAGCAGTTATGTGTATGTTATACCCTTAATTTTATCAACCAGATGCACAGAGTGTAACATCCAAGGCGCTAGTTGTATTACTTTATACCCGGCTACTCTGCGTTTAATTACACGTACCTGGGAAGACAATTCTCGCAGTACCGTGATGCTTCTTCGAAACTCCTCCTCTCTTTGAGATACTCTTTGATACCAATCTTGTAGAGCTAAGTCTTGGAGCTTCTGCAATCTCTGTCGCACCACGGCGATTTGTTGGTTTAGTTCCTTTAAGGACAGCTCGTACGCAAAAAGATTCCTTACTGGCAAAGACTCACCATTGACGTCTACAGATTCTACTTTAGCAAACATCAACAGGTCCAAATACTCGTTGCAAATGTTCCTGAGACGCCCGGTTTCTTCAAGGTCACGAACGTCTTGCTGTTTGCTTACAAGACTACTTAGCTTTATGCAAGGATCATACCAGAGGTTTCTTGGACTTTTATCATCATCAGAGGCTTCACATTGGTTGTACCCTGAGCGTTGCAGTCGCGCTATACAAGTTTGATTATCACTGAGATTAAAGACGTAATCCTGCACCACCTGTGGCAAGGAATTTTCGAGTACGCAGTCATCACCATGTTGGGCGTGTTCATCCTCCCTGAAATTGGAAGCAGCTTGCTTTGGGGATGTACGTTTCATAGTGGAAGATTCGGGAACGCTGGAATATTCTGCTTGGTTATGATTGGGGGCACTCAAGTCGACTACGCTAGACGAACCAACAGTACCACTGGGCTGCAGCTGCGAGACGGTTGTCGTTATTTCATAGTTTGCTGCTACCGTTGTTGCCACTGCTGATGGTACTGGTGTTGAAGCTGCTGTCTGTGTCCGAGGATTAACTACTGCAACGACGTCAGTGCTGCCAGCCAAGGGAGGCGGATATCCAGGCGAAGAAACACGTCTTTCTGTTTTAGTGATGGCGTCTTCAGAGCAGAGAAAAGTGTCACTATCCGTTTCTGTACCTTCTTTACAATTGGTATCAACTGCAACGACTAAACGTGGGGAAGAGGAAACTTCGACAGCTTCGGAAGAGTGGGAACTTCTTTGTACTGTTGGAAGATGGTTACCACGAACAATTATGCTAAATATCCTGTCCATGTGACCTTTCAGAACTGGTGCCTTTGTGTCTTTTGAGGCTGTTGTTGCCAACCATCGCCGCAGAAGTAGTAACACGGACTCCAAGCTGTTCTTTCTTCCCATTAGCATGGATTCAGGATGGGTAGGATTGGATTCGTTACTACCGTACATCTCAATAAGCACCGTCTTGAGATAATCCTGGCGAATTTTGTGGAGTTTTCTCATGGCCGCCCTTAATGAATTCTGGTGCTGGCCTACTTGAGTGGACCACTGGCCAACATCATCCTTCAACGTTGGGTCTTCGGCGACGGGGACTTCTCTGTTTACGGAGGAGGCCGTAGCTCCATCACCAGTACTTAGGCAGTTAGAGAACGTTCCCTGAACCATATAAGTTTTTGGAACTTCAGCTAAATGTGTGGAATCAGGATGTTTGTATCTGCTTGAAGCAGACGTTGCTGTAGAATTATCAGTTCCACCGTCTGGATGTGCAACCAATTGTGTATCGTCAGTGGATTGCCGGCCTTGAGAAGCAGCCAGGTGGGGTATTTTTTCACGTTTCTCACGGCCGTTCTGACTATACCTGTGAACAGCGGATTCCCTGAAACTCTTGCAGAGTTTGTAAGAGGCATCTTGCAAAATTGCAACCACTGCTGCGCTGTTTGGCGACCCACTGTTTTCAAGGCGCTGTGCTAGTACCAAGAAATCATTCAGCAAGCGGGCCAACGTTAAGGCAAATTTGAGCTCCTTTTCATTTACTCCTTCTTGATTGGATATCAAAATCTTGTTCACAGTATGGGAAGTAAAAAGGCAATCCTTAATGCAAGTAGAACCAGGGGTCAGGAGATCCATTGCTCTTGGGGTGAGAGCTGTGATCACACTTACGTCGTGCCATTTCACATTTGCAGCATAAAAGATTGTCAGCCATGCAGCGGTAACCTCTGGACTGATTTTTAAGGGGGAGACTTCCTTGCTCCAGCAAGTTGCTTTATGAAGAGGGTGATGTTCCCCTAACATTCGTCTTGCATGCAGCTGATTGTACAAACGAACGACGCGCTCTGCGGATTCAGGAACAGGCTGACAGCGTACAATTGACGAAACGCAGGCGATCTCAAACTCTCCAGGAAGGTCAGAACACGACTTCGTTTTCTCTTTCCACAAAGAAATGAGTTTCTTGAACAGCGCTGATCCTTCCTCGCTTGATTGCCATTTCGACACAATGCTTCCACACGCCAGCGCCAGCTCTTCATTCAGAAGATGTAAGTCGAGAAGCTTTGCACTCAGCTTGTGATTTAGATTTAATTGGAGTAATTTGGGCAGGTAATCAATTGGAAATCCGACACAGGGACCGTACATTCCAGTCATCATTTCCATTATCAGAAAACACCTAACTTTACAGTTGATATCCATTCTACTTTCGTCGTTGGTATCTTGTCCGTCGCCTCTCCACTTACAAGTTTCCAAGACGACATTCATGGTATGGCCACACGTTAAAAGGCACGGTGTTTCAAGCCAAAAGACAAGTTCACTTTCAGACTTACTAAAAGTGATCAGCTTGAGAAGGTCAGTGATAGACTCTCTCATTGTTCGAGGTCGGCCTGGTGAAAAAATATTTCCACTTGTTGCATCCTCCGTCATTACATCACGGCAGGGTGGAAACAATCCTCTCTCAAACACTGCTCTCAGCAACTTCTCCAACAACCGTTCTTGGTTTTTGCCTATGCTAAGGTTGCAACGGAGGGTTAAAAGGAAGGCGTGTGCAACTCTGATGGGACTACGAAATGCGTTTTCTTCATGGTTTCCCTCTACTTCTGGCACGTACTCTGGTCCTTGCAATGGTAAGATGTCTCTGTAAAATGATGGAAGGGTAAGCTTTATACAAAGGGCAGCGTCGGTTGCAGAAAGATCTGTTTCCAAAAGCAGCCAGTGTAACTCTTCGCAGAAGAGTTCTCCTTCCCTGCCGGGAAGATGATCAACTCGATGTACTAAATCAATAGGCGCAGATAGATATCTTGACAAAAGGTCTTCGTCGACATGACGCAGCATTTCCAGTAGCTTGTTGAGGATTCCTTGCACATCACCCGTCTTTTGCCAGCCTTTGGCAAATAGCCTGCTCGTTTGTAAGAGGTTGTGCATGTTTGCACTGATACCCTGAACTTTCATGATCTCTTTGACAAAAGATTCTCTCTGGGTGCCACTCACGTTGTAAAAGTACGACGCTACCAACCAATCTGTTACAAGCGGCAGCACAGCTGGAGGTGCACTCATCAAGATGTTTGTTAGAATCTGAAGCTCGTCTAAAACATCTTTGGCTGCGGTTTGATTTTTCAAGGCAGCTGGAAAAACTCTCAATAGTGCATGCAGGTAATCTTTATCCACCAAAAGTGCAAGGAATCGGTAGACCTTAAGTGCTTCCTTACACTTGACGTTTCCAGGAAACTTTTCCAAAATCAAACAAGTCAAAGGTGTGGGTAGGGCCCTCGGAAAGCAAAGTAGTTCCCATTGCCCATGTACTTCCTCGGTATGTGCTCTTCCAAGAACTTTTAAGATGTTATCCACGTGAAGCATTTCTTCCATGCATTTAAATAATAAGTTGCGATATTCGTCGCACTCGTTCTGCTTAAAAGGAGTCATGCAATCGGCAATGGCTTTACAAAGCTCTTGGGGCTCTCGGATGCCATCTCGACAGACTGCGTCGTGGAACGTCGACAAGTATGACATCTTTTGGGAGACAGAACCACTAGTAGAAAGAAGGATTGCTGCACCATTGACAAAGGTATCCATCCAAATGTCCGACGCCAAAACTTGAACGGGTGCCATCATTTGCTGCCCTTGTATAAGCTGTCCATTAGAGGAGGCGCTAGATTCCCTTGCACGTACAAGAAGAAACTTGACTTTCAAATACATTGATAGTACTTCCATGGGCTCCGACAGGGTGCAGAGTGCTCCTGCCACACAACGGCAGACATGGTAGTCCAGCATGACTTTGCGTGTCCCAACAGCCACGGAACCAGCGACAGCTACAACCAGGGTATCATAGACACTTCCAGGAATGACAGCAGACACTGGCAAGGACGAAATGATCATATTTATTCTTGTGAGGGATTCAACAAGATGATCTTTGTCTGCCGCTGCCGTCCGTTGGATGATTGAGGACATCAATGAAAAGTGGCCGTTGACGTCTCCATGAACAAATCTATTGAAAAAGGTTACTTGCCTAGAAAGGAAATCTAGGTCAGGTAAGACCTGATCCAAAAGTGAAAGTGCATTTTCCTCTGCGAGTACTCCAAGTGCTCCACCGATCGCGAGCTGCAAACGGAATCCATCTTTACGCCTCTGGAAAGATGGAAGAATATTAAGACACTTGTTCCACAGTCCTGCCTTGTTGACAATTCGGGCATTGCAGCAGATCGACACCAGTACTTGCCAGAGTGTTTCTGCGGTCGCGACACCGCTTTCAGCAACAGATAGGAAATTTCTGACCATCAACTTAAGCTCTTCAGCAGACAATGTCCCTGTGCAGTAGCACTTCACCAAGTTGTCTGGCACTTTTAAAAGGTCGGGAAAACCGTGCCGCTGAGTAAGTAACTGAAAGCGTAAATCGAGAAAGATTGTTATGAAATTGCTCTTCCGTTTCTCTGCCTGCTCTCCTCCCCCTTCTATCAAGCCATCGATCCTCCTCAAGAAGACGACCAGACCAGCAAGAACAAGGATCGACTCCTTGTCATCTGAAACAGCTCTCAAAAGCTTGACCATTGTCGACGTGCACAGCGCTTTCCTGGCGATGATCCACTTGCACAAATAGACAAAACTTTCTGGACCAGTTGGCAAAGCATTCAAAATAAATGAAGCTGAACATCGAAGGAGCACTTTAAAATCGTTGTTAGACAGTGATGTTTTCAGGAGTAGCTGAGTTAGCACCACTGGAAAAGCTTTCCACAAACCTGCGGCCATGAAAAGCATCTTCCACCTCTCTTCCATTTGAGCCTGAGGAATAGTCGTTTCCGTCCACTTGCTGAGGTCAGTATCAAAGCTGCCAGATTCTCGCATCATCTGAACGACAACGTTGCCTGCTTGTACATCATCGTTAGAATGACTGTTCAGTTTGTCTATAGCAGCAGCAATTCCAGGCAGAATGGGAAAATTGTTTTGCAAGTACTGATCACCTGCATTCGACGGTTTCTTACCAAACACTTCCACTGCCTTATTACAGTGATCTCGCTCGGTCTCAGCGATGAGAATTGCTAAATTGTTGCCTATGTAAGGAGTTCTGAGAAGTTTAAGCCACGCCTTTAGGACGGGCCCTTGAACCCAACCGGGAGGATATCCAAGTACCTTTCGAGCCTTCTCCACACGAATAAGTGAAACAGTTGAATTTATCAACAGACGTCCACTCTCTTGATGCAAACGCCACTTAAGGGTGTCATAACATTCGAGAAACCTGCTGGAGGGATGATAGTACTCCGAGCTGTAGACAAAATAGAGCGTCTGTTCAGTTTCCCGAATATTGAAGGCTCCTGACCCGGCAAGTTCGTTGTGCAACTTATCCAGCTCTTTCATTGTGCTATCGAGTGAGGTCACCGTGTTCTCTGTTGTTTCTTTGGAGCTCAAAATGTCAAGCACGATTTTCAGAAATACAGAAATGTCCATTCCCATCTCCTGGCGTTGACACATCTCAAGAAATTTCTCTACTTCACACTGGAAATTCGAAGTAACACAGAATTTCTTGATCAAACAAGTTATCTTACTAAATTGGATAATGTCAAATCCTTGAAATTGGCGGAAGTCTTCAAGAATTTTGGCGGTAAAATCCTTATCAAGGGGCAGATGGCATATGCTTTCAACGGCTTCTTTGTATCCCCGTACTTTATTGCGGTGAAATCCTGGCTGAGTCTCTAGAAACTGAATCGACTGGGTCTGTGACTGCGTCATGTTCTCTGTTAGTTTTGTCTTTCAGCACCTCAAGATATGGCCAACAGTCAGGGAAGTGATAACGCCAGGATTTACTGGACAAAGTTTCAGTTAATCATCGGAACATTTTCAGGCATTGCATCGACGGGTTGCTTCAGCTAAACTTCGGATGGTGCACTGTTCGCAGTCATGTCTGTAGTCAGATCCACCCTCCGAAAAATGGATTGCTACTCCCTGTAAGAACTAGTTTCGGTCTGCGTGGGGGAAGAGATAAAATATTTTTATATTGTGTCGACCTTAAGTTGCCATGGATATGTTTACCGCCCTGAGATAGAGTGTAAGCAGACGTCTTTCGTCAGACCAAAAAGGAAGAATGCTATTAAAAAAATGTTATTTTTTCAACAGTTAACTACCAAAACACTATTTGAGACCCCCAAATGTTTTGTCAGTATCAATTTAATTCTAGGCATGGTTTATATCGCCAGTGATAACCCTGATAAAAATCATTGAAAAGCGTGGAGAGGACATAACTTTGACTGCGCCTGTTCCTTCTCCTTCTTCGCCCTCTCCTCCTCAGTTTTACGTCATCCGGTATAATGGTTCTCTACCGTGTAGAACGACTGTTAACTGTATTACTTCGGGTGCGTTTTTTGGGAGAATCAGAATCCGAAAACAGATATTTGCCTTTCTTTACTCAAATCCAAAAACGGATCAAGAATTCATTTTTCCTGTTAAGCCCCTGAAGATTCATCACAACATTACATAGGCATTGAGAAACTTGATGAGTCAGGTAGCATGATAATGTTTCGGTCACAGCAAGAGCGCTGCAAAATGCACTGATTAAATTATGTTCGGTAGATGAAGAGGAATAATGGGATAAGAATAATAAGAAGTTTGCAGTGGAATAATGGATAATAGTCTTAGTTTTTCGCGAATAACGACGTTTCTTTTGGCCCTGGAATAATGAAATGATGGATTTTTTTCTGTTTTGGAATAATGAAATTTTCTGGACTGGAATAATGGAATAATGGTAAGTTTAGAGCTGGAACAATGGAATAACACTAATTAATCAGGAATAATGGAATAATAAACACTCATTATTCCGGCTTCATTCCCCGATTATATGTATAGAACTGGAGCAATTTTCCCTAATTTTCTCCTTCGAGACCGTGGGAGGCTTTATCGTGACGTATTTTCGTTAGTTCGAATCGGATGGCCGTCAAAATGTCGCGTCGCCTGTGTGTTGGTTTACACTTAATCGATTAAAAAGTTGCCGATTAGAAACGACTTTTTCTGGGAAAATTTAAAAAATTCGAGAATGGGGAAAACGTAAATACTCGTGGATGCAGGAGCAGAGACACTGGTACATCAAAGGCAGAGAAGATACGATTTCACAGAAAATCAAACTTGGATCAGCACAAAGTAGCCTTTGCATGGCCGTGAGCGTCGAGAAGCGAGACTCAGTACTAGAAAAATATATATTCCCAGAGGTGAAGGTGCTAGAGGATGCAGTAAACACTGCATAAAGGTGTGACTTTAATACTACTGAACATTTCACAAGAAAAACCGATATCGCACGAATATATTTCACAAGGGCTTAAAAGTTTATCGACTCGTGGCTGTAAAATACTTACGGCCAGCCAAAGTGTACATGCCATGCATTTTGACGTCAAAAAAAGATTCCACAAAACCTCCGATCCCACTCGCTGAGCCGGTGTCTTAGCGGATTTTATTCCCCGCAGATATTTGATATACCACTAGCGGTTTAACTTCAATGTTCAGCCTGAATGAACCACGAAAAAGATGCGAACAAAAAAGCCAACAACAACAACAAGTAAAAACCGAACGCGCTAACACCATGAAACAACTGCAAGTCAAATTACCTTCCTTCCGGCTGTTCCTTCCGCTGTTGTTAAAAATCTGCTACCCAAGCACTTTTCTCGGAAAGAAATGAGATCATCACATGGAGGCTTACTCGGCCTCAGTTTCCTCGCAGTTTGGATCCCAACCGCTTAAGAAAAGCGACCGGACAGTGGGCTCAGACCAGATTTGACGCGGTTACGAAGCAGAAAAACGAACGTGTCATTGTTGGTTGGAAATACAGCAGAGCGGCCGCAATATTTCAGAGAGACATTTACGTATGTGGCACGATCGAAGTACAGAAATCATAAACGTACCCTCTGCAGACTGTCTAGGGTCATGGATGACGCGACGAGGCTTTTCAGCCTCAGCATCGCCATGCTTGTCGGCTGTTATTTCTTTGGGTCGATTCCCTTGGCGGTAACAATGTCCGAGGTAGGTACAAATATGGCGAGGAAAATATCCTTATTGACATGTGTACTGATAAGAGAATAATAATGGATCTGATCCCGCGGGACACAACACTGTTTCGGCAGCAAAACAACAATGTTTAATTTTAATTTATTGTGGGGGCAGTGATTTTATGCCAGATTATATTTTGTTTGCTCAATAATGTAGTACTTTCAAGCAATTGCTGGTGCCGGTTGTAGACGAGTTCTAGATATTTGTCATGGGCCTGGAAATCACCGCTCGGCAATTGCCCCCTCGTGGCCGGTGTACATGAACGCGTCTAATCGATCTCTGTGTCAATATCTGAAGCTGCACAGCTGTCCCACGGTTCGACACGTCATGCTTCTTGATCTTTATAGATATTGATGGTTTTGCTTCCACGCTATTTTTAACAAGTTCGAGCCCGTGTTCGACGAAAAATTCTGCAATGATTTAATATCAAACTCTAAATTGATGTAATACAGGTGAAATTTTTGGAATTAATATACGCCAACGACATGTATTTTATCAGATAATAAGCGGTTTCAGAGGTATAAATAAAAGGCAACGATATTGACCATCAGTCAAGTAGAGGCAGCCATTTATTTAATCAGAATCAAATCAACAGTTGGACAGGATGTGCAATTGTGTTTGGACAACAAGGTTGACCCTGCCATATCGCAACCTCACTAATACTGTCATGCAACTGTGAACACCATCCCACAAGTGTATCACATGAGTATTGAACATTTAGTAACTTGGCTACTGTACCTGTTATGCAATCCTATACAATCGTGCCAGAATACAGATTTGTTGCATTAGATTTACCTCGGGGGGTACCCCCTATGAGATTTTACTATGTGGTGATTGAGGCACAGTTTGAAAAGCATCTTTTGAGCATCTGGTAATTTAAGAAGGTTATTACAGAAAAATGAAGGTTTTTGGTAATTGACAGGGTAAAGGTGAGAAGGGCTGGCCAAAGGGAAATTGTACTTGCATTTCACAAAGGTTCTAAAACTCGTCCCTCGACTGAGAAGTTTGCAAAAGTTGCATTCCCCAGCAAATTATGTGTGGTATTTCTGGGCATTTTCCTGTTCAAAGACATAAAAAGGGTGCAAATTTACAAGAGATATATTATAGGGTCACCATTTCAACTCTAGAATGCTATTTGAAATGGTAAGGGGTTGAAAGCTGGGCAAGTTTGTACAGATTTGTAGAGCTGTGATCTATCCTACCAGATACACCATAAATGGTAAAAAGGGCCACCCTTAAGCTTGTGTTAATTTGGTGCCAGTGCTTCAATATCAACATCATTCATCATATTTGTTCAACAAGAAGAATGTGGCAAGGCATTTTTGGGGTTATTTTACATGAAAATCAAATTTAAGTCCAACTGTTACCTAATTGTACTTGTGCTGTAAGAGCGTACTGGACTTTTCTCTCTAAAAAGTTTTGTGGGCTTCAGCATCTAGTACACTATATACTTTTAAAGAAATGTACTGTACTGTAAAATAATCAGTGATGTTTTGTAAGTATTAGTATTGTATTGTTAGTATGTTGTAATAAGGAAATAAAGAAATTAATGTACAAGTTTGGATTTCACAGAAAAGATTACGAATGGTCAGTGTACTTGGAGCAGGCCTTCTAGTTGGGACGGCGTTGGCCGTAATAATCCCTGAAGGTGTCCATGCATTGTATGAAGGTCAACATGACCATGGGCATGAACACGGTGAGTGAATCAGTGCCAGCTATGAACACAAGAACTCTGCATATCTTGACAATTTATGATTATTATATTTATTAAATATATTCAATCTATTATTTTCCTAAATGAACTAAAATATTATAAAATTCACCCCAGCTAATATATCAATATATTAGTGAGGTACACAAGCACAAACAACAGCTTACTGTTATTTCTACAAAATAAACAAACAACAATATTGGGTTTTACATGTAGAAGTTGTGGTAATTAATTTAAATACTTTAACAATATTAAACTGGCAGGACACCTGGTTTTGGCAAGTGTATATGCTACATGAGAAGGCCATGAGCAATGTTTAAAACAACAGCAATGTTTTTAATTTGTTGCTGTTGTTGTTGTTGTTGTTTCATGGCATTTAATTTATTGTACCTTGTAAAAGACCAAAGGGAAAGGATGATGTGACAATGTAATGCAAGATAAGCGTAAAAACAATGAAGTTTTTCTTTCCCAGATCATGGACATTCATTGCAAAGTAGGTCAGAAAATGGACTTTCAACTACGGCAGTTGCCCAACAAAGTGTTGTTCACTTGGATCATGATCATGAAGAGCACATGCATGTGCATGGAGTTGAGCCAGAAATGTTCATTGGTCTGTCCCTGTGTTGTGGTTTTGTTTTCATGTTGCTGATTGATAGAATCAGTGGAGGGCATTCTCATGGCTCTAGTAGCACAGGTGTGTGAACTGTATGGAATGGATGTACTGTATAATGACACATAAAGTAGTCTTATATTGACCATGCATCTTATGTATTTTATTACATAAACTTTGGTGTGATTTAGAGATTTCCGCCACTAAGAAATGTCGTATCTGAACACAGCAAAAATACGATATTTTTACGTGTGTTAATATCAGCCAAGCAGTGATCTTTTATGTTTTTGCATTTCTTAGTGGCGAAAATCTCTGTATCACACCAGAGTTTATGAAATAAACAGAATAAGACATGGACGCTTGGAGAATGAAATTTATCTTCTCGTGTTTATCTCTTCAGTATCTCACTCGTTTGCTTCGCTCACTTGTGAGATATCGAGATGAACACTCAAAGACAAATTTCATATCTCTGTGCACCCATTTATCATTCTCCATTTACTGTATGACTGGTAATGCATGCAAAAAAAGTTTTCCAGTAAAGGTTGTGACTCGTCTCTGCAAAAATTAAATCTTTGAAATTAGCACTCTCCCACTGTTTGCTTATTGGAGACAGGGCACTTTAAAAAAGACACTAAACCTAGGGTGCTTATAAATTGTAAGGAGGGCGCTTATTAGTATCATTACGGTACTTTTATTTTAAACTTGTTGTTTTATTTTTCTGCAGATGTTGAAACTAATAATTCAACAAGACAAAGAAATTCTAAGTTGACAGCTACAATAGGACTGGTAGTGCATGCAGCAGGTAATTGAAATATCTCATAAGTGTTCTAAGTCCAGATGTTTTTCTTCCACTATTTAGAACTATTTGAAAGTATTATTACACGATGAAAATTATCATTGACTAAGTAATGAATCATTTTTTTACAGTATGAATTGTGAAAATTGGTTGAATTGAATGATTCTCGAGACTAGGGCCATTCATGTCTCAAACACCCTTATGCACAGATAAGAATCCAGGATAGATTATATTTTGCCTCATGTACAGTAGTGGTTCATGCGGTGTAATAATACAGTAAGTACCATCTCAGAAATATTTATGTCATACCACTATTTTCCCAGCTGATGGAATCGCCCTCGGTGCTGCCGCCTCTACGTCCAAGACAGAAGTCGAAATTATTGTATTTATGGCAATTATGTTGCACAAGGTACTGTACTTTTTATGAGTTTCACGTCTGGGGAAAGCTACGGTAGTTGAGGAGGATAATTGTTTATAGAGCCTACGCTGTAAAATTGGAGACAAAAGTCCTTGGGACACATCAAAACAAGCAGTTTACACATATATGTCATAACTTCCCTAGCACTACAAAACAGTGTAGGGACCCCCGACCACACACTAAGCCTGGTAACCTTATTAACGACTCCGCACCCTACAGATGTATCCACTAAATTGGGGAAGGGAAAATCTTAGGCTTGAAGCTGGGATAAAATACTGTAATTGAGCGATTGTCCCAATACTTTATCTCCGGTTGTAGTTAGTGATTTAAGTTCGTTTAGCTTATGTCGAAAGTACCTGTTAGTGTAAGTAGTACAGTGGATCCCCGCCTTACGGCCACCTCGTTATTACGGCCACTATTTTTTGTTCCGCGGAACAAACGCCCAGTCATTTCCTCATCTGAAAACCCCGTTAGTACGGCCAGATTTTTATGTCCCGATGGTGGCCGTATGAACGGGGTTCCACTGTGTACACATGTACATGCAGTTGCCATTTTTCAAGGATTGTTCATTGCCCGTGAAGCCTGTTTGTTTTTGTGTGCACGATTTTCATGGGGCATTTATTGTGGTTCGTTGTATAACAACAACTTAGTAAACCTTGTTCTGTCTCTCTGGGATTTTTCTTCGATAGGCACCAGCTGCTTTTGGTCTTACGACCTTTCTTTTACTCGAGGTAAGTGTCACTTCTAAACTGCCTGCAATTTGGAACAACCGCTTGTGGTTTCGTTGCCGATGACATATCTTGTAATCATTTGCAGGGATTTGATCGCACAAGAATACGAAAGCATTTGCTGATTTTCGCGGCGGCGGCTCCATTGATGGCAATGCTAACTTTTTTTGGCCTCAGTCAGGTAACCTGTTATCATTATTTTCCTCTTTTGCTGAGGGTGCTTTCTTTTGGAACTATTCCATGCATACCTGAATAAGAATAGGTCCCCAAAGAACACGATTACCGTCTATTCCAGAACAGGAATAGACAGAATGGTCCCAAAAAGAACGCAGCCTGCGTTTCTTTGAGTTGTGTTATCCTGTTTGATTCATCGTGTCTGGGAGAGGGGGGTGGGGGGAGGCGGAATGTGGATATTATGCTGAATGCCGTGAAGGCGGGCGTTTCAAGCGTGTATAGCCCTTCCTCACAGCACGACTAAGGCCCCGGTCGCACTTGTGACTTGAACGAAATTTAATATGTCGTCATTTACCAATTTTCAAGGGTAAATGGCGCTTACGAGTATGTCGGGGAGTTGCTACTAAACTTCGATGAAGCCGTCGTTTTACTCTGGATACTTATTAACTATCCAGTCTATTGCGACCGGGCCCTAAGGCCCTAAGACCCCTCTCTAAAGCGGACACCTCTCTAAGGCGGAGTCGGCTTCAGATTTGGTCCTTGCCGATTTTCACTTGTTTCTCTGTAACTAAATTCTCTCTCTAAGGCGGACACCTTTCTAAGGCGGACACTAAATGCTAGTGGCTCGAGGGTGTCCACCTTAGAGATAGTTCACTGTCCTTTATTTACGGAGCTCAGCACAACCAGGCTGCTTTGCGCGAGTGTTCTTCATCCAGACTGCTTTGCGCGCTGTCATTCGACGAATCCGCACGCCAACAGTGAGAGCCTCCCCCTGACTTTTTCTCTTTTGACTTTTGACACAACAGAGCAGCAAAGAAATGTTCACCAGTGTGAACGGCACGGGGATCGCCATGTTGTTCTCGGCGGGAACGTTCTTGTACGTCGCCACTGTGCACGTGCTTCCGGAAGCGACAGGAAAAGAGTGCGGAGAATCCGCTGACCACGGGCGGAGTAAAGTGGATCTCGTCCTTTTGGTTATCGGGATCATCGCACCTCTTCTCCTTTCAGTAACTCACAGCCATTAACATCGTTGGCTTAAAACTCCCGCGAATTATTCAGTAAGAAAAAGTGTGTACGCTACTTGAAAGTCAAGTGATCTGAATTCCTGCATGGGGAAACCACCAAGATCTTGGGGTTTCTTTGCATTGTTCTGGTTACGTGTTTGCCTTGACTAAAGTTTGGAGTGTACTGGGATCTAATATTTCCGGATTACTCCATGGGCTACTATGAACCGATGTAATGAGGTGAAGTAATGGGGGACTCTTCGAGGAGAGCCGACCGGCGCCCCCTTAGTTGAGAGCTGAGCCACGTCCGTATTGAAGAGAAATACTTGAATAAGAAGTAAATGTTCAGACTACTGCTATCACCAAATCTCTGCTTTCTTGGTTGAACAGAGCTTAATTACCATTTTCGTGTGCCACCTTTTTTCTTTTCGTCTTTGTTGTTATCACTGTTGAAAGAATATTTATTTTAACCGTATCACTGCCATGTTTGCCTGTCCAAATTCAATTTTATAATGAAAAAGACTCGGACATCACTCAACTAAGAACATGAACACTGTCATTTGAATGTGCTCATCTAGAGTTTTCATTTGAGTGTGGGCCACATTATTCTTTTGGTTTTATGATTTTATGAGACAGTTTAGGAATTGAACTTAAATGCGGCTTTAGCAGTGAAAGGTTTAGCATAATATCTGTCACTGTTGTTTTTGAGACTGTGGCGAGGTTAGCTCAATACATTAGTAAGGGGAAGTAAGGGGAAGTAAGGGGGAGCTTAGGATATCCGGAAAAGAATCTTCCTCGACCATAGTGCTTTGCGCGGTTGCAACTGTTTTCATCTGGGAACTAACATCAAAAATCGAAATAGAAACAAACCTAAAAAAACCTGTTTCACATTTCTCAAAGAATGTAGTAATAAAGAGGGTTGCGTCAGATCTCGATTACAAGCTGGAAACTTTAAAAATTCAGGTCTATCAAAAATAACGCACGACACTCTGGTTCACCTCATGCTTTCTTGAATCATTTTTCTTTTTAGCCAATCAGGTACAAGGAATTTAATGTAGAAGTACAAAGAGCCACAGAGGGGAGTGATAAGGCTTGGATACAATATTTTAAACATAATATTAAACGTTGGTTCCAGTTCTACATGCGCTTATTGTTTTGTATTGCACGGCGTGACGTCATCCCAGTTGTTTGGGTTGCGATTGTCTCGTGCCTGAATTTGGGAACTTTGCGCTCTCGGTCCGTCATTTTAAAACCAAACAAACCCTCTTTTGTTTACTTCTCCAGTAACCCTTTCACTACTAAGAGTGATCAACTTCCATTTTCTCCAACCGTTCCTCACCAAGATTACGAATACTAAGAATTTAGCTTTTGATAACTTGCTTGGGTGCAAGCAGTAACTAAACTATCAATTTTAATTCGTCACTCATACATTTTATTCTTGAAAGGTTGCGAGGATCTGCACTTGGGCTGGTAAACCATATTGCCTTCAAATATGGGTGTCGTGTTTCCTCAGTCATTTGACTGCGTGACATGAGAAAAAAAGAGTTGTCTTGACAACAGGTGTAAAGAAAACAACTGTAATGTGCCTTATATGTAACGTGATCTTTAACTTTCTTTTAAAGTACCCAGTTCTTTCTCTGGTGTACACGGCTGCGGACTTATAGCCCGCAGCAACGCAAAAATGCGCGCAGGGGTCCCAAGAATAGATTTGTGACGTCATACGCAAGCCAAAAGTCAACAGCAAATCTTCGCTGTTTACCATCGCATTACAAATCATCCGGCGTGAGAACCGGTGAAAATTAGAAGGTCCGTTATTTGTGCGCACTTCCTGAGATTCTTAACTTCTCAGTTTCCTGCTGGACAATATTGCAAATACTCGGGAGGCAGTAGGCGGTGCAGCCGTGTTGGAACGTCACCACCGGGACGACCGCCTGCCGTTTCCGAGTGACGAAGCTGCCGTCCCGTCTTTCTCGTATCTGTGGCGTTCTGCTTGTAGAAGATTGCTGGACGTATGAACAGGTTGGTTCTTAAACGTTGCTGTACTGTCTCCGGTTTTATAACTAGGTCAAAGAAGACGTACATGAATTTTTCATCTTGAAATCCGACCCGTTGGCTAGCGAGTAGTCGTCCGAAGGATCCAGAAAGGACGAGCAGAAATGGAGAGCCCGTGTACCATCATTTCTAAATTCGCCTTCCTGAATTATACAGTGGGTGGAATTTTGAGTTTGGTAGACGTTGTAACCGATATTTTGACCGCCGTGACGTACTACAAAAATTCACACTACATCTGGTTTGCCTTCGGCTTATCCTTCGCCCTTCTTCCGTCGTTTGTAATGATGGTGGCGTACGTTGTGCAAAGCTACCAGCGCCGCTCTTGCATGGACTTTGGAAAGGGGCTTCTGTTTCTTGCCAACCCTTTCGGATCTGCGCTCTTAAAACTCAAACTTTCCATTGTTTGTCTTCGAAATTTTGCCTTGGTTTGGAGCAGGGATGGCTACACGGTTACAGATGAGAAATTACGCGAAGACTGCAGATCTGAAAAAGTGTATCAGTATGTGGAAGGGCTTTTAGAAAATATGCCGCAGATGATCCTACAAGTGTACGCCACAAGTGTGCAAAACGAAAAAATCAGCGTGTTGCAGTATGTATCCGTAAGCGTGACCTACATTAACCTTGCTTGTGGATTGGCCATATTTGAACACGGCAGTTTCCCTGGTAACCAAAGGAAACGACCTTACTTTGTGGTCGTGTTGGCTTACAACCTTTGTCTCGTCGCAGCTCGCGCGTTAGCTTTGGTATCTTTTTTGATGGCGTTCAAATGGTACACGTCCGTGTTTCTCGTAGGGCATGAGATCGTTTGCCTCTCGACCTACATCTACAGAAACCATCAGTTTTTCAGCGAGAAGCACGTCTGGTGGGTAGCGTTGTTATTCATGCCGTGTTACAGCTTCGTCTACCTCGGCTTTAAAGTTAAAGAACTCCATCCAAAGACGTTTGAAATCAAGCTCGGCAGATCCCTCCTTTCCTCGGGTATATACTATTTCTTCTTCACCACAGAGAACCTTGTCATGGTGTTCATGTATTTCGATTGGTCCGATAGAAATATCTGGTACCCAACAGCACTGACAGCAACTGTTGTGACACTAAGTATGGTCGGGGCTATGGCCAATTTAACTTTCACCTACGTCACTTTCCATCGCCCACAGCAAAGGGTTTTACCTTCATGACATGCACGGGGAAGGGGGGGGGGGGGGGGGGGTGGAGTTACTCGAAGATTTATACAACAGGGGGGGGGACTTACTCGAAGATTTATACAGCAGGAGGCTCCTCCCAGGCTTTTGACCCCATACCCAAATGAAACACCATACTGGGGTCAAAATAGTCACTCTTTTATGCACCGCTAGCGAAAATGTCCCCTTTTATACCTTTGAACAGGAATACATCTAAAATTATAACATAGTCACGATACAAGCCGCGCGCTGATTGGTCGAAAACCGTGGTTTGCCAGAGTATAAACCACACTTACCCGTGGTTTATAAGTTATAAACCACGCTTACGTCATCCTCCGGCAAAAAAAGAGAAAATAATGCGAGAATGGAGTCACCAATGCCCAACTTCGAGATAAAATTTGGCTTTAAGTGAAGGCACCGGCTAGTACGGTTCACCGTGAATCGGTAAAGAACGTGACCTCGTCAAAAAGCACTTCAACAGTTTGGAGAGGGAAAATCTATGTTGAAGAACGGCAAGTTTCTTGTCAGCGTCGTGGAAAGCGACTCGGTTTAAGGACTGTCCCTAAGTACAGCATATTTGGGAGTCACATTACATCAGTGGGTTGTTTGAATGATTAGTTGAATGGCTTCAACAAGGAAGGAGAGAGCAAATCATTCAGTTGAAGAAGATCAGCCGTGAGCAATCACTGAACATGAACGGCGAAGACGGACGAACAGACGTGTTTGTAGTGATGCAAGAGAAAGAATTTCCGACGATGTGACTGAAAAAAATAATTGAAGAATTTTCGGACGGACTTCAAATGATTTTACTACGAGGTAGAGTCAAGAAATCGGTAAGTTTTCATTCACACAATTTTCGAGTCGGCCGTTGGAGCATTTGTTGATTCCCTTCAAATTTGCATTTTATGCACTAGCCGACTTATGATTTCATGTACTTGTAGTCCAAAGTTCTACAGGAAATATTTAACAAATAAACCAGCTTCAAGCGTGCTCCGTTCAGAAATAAAGCACGCAGCAAGTGACGAGAGCACGAAAGAAGTGTAGGGAGAAACGCGAGCCGAAGGCGAGCGTTTTTCCCCACTTCTTGAGTGCTCTCGGCACTTGCTAAGTGCTTTATTTCTGAACGGAGCACGCTTGAAGCTGGTTTATTTGTTTTATAACATAGAACTTCAAAACTTTCACAATAAAACTGTCTTTATTCATCAAAAATGTTGGAATGCTAACAGCGATGAAAAAATAGATTCTCCTAAACGGCTCGACGGTCCGAATTGCCAAGTCAGTACAGTTTCGCTTCGATTTTTCAACCAGGCCGTCTGTTCTATAAAATTAGACAACACCTCACAGTAAAGAACTATATTTCCTGTAGAACTTTGGACTACAAGTACATGAAATCATAAGTCGGCTAGTGCATAAAATGCAAATTTGAAGGGAATCAACAAATGCTCCAACGGCCGACTCGAAAATTGTGTGAATGAAAACTTACCGATTTCTTGACTCTACCTCGTAGTAAAATCATTTGAAGTCCGTCCGAAAATTCTTCAATTATTTTTTTCAGTCACATCGTCGGAAATTCTTTCTCTTGCATCACTACAAACACGTCTGTTCGTCCGTCTTCGCCGTTCATGTTCAGTGATTGCTCACGGCTGATCTTCTTCAACTGAATGATTTGCTCTCTCCTTCCTTGTTGAAGCCATTCAACTAATCATTCAAACAACCCATTGATGTAATGTGACTCCCAAATATGCTGTACTTAGGGACAGTCCTTAAACCGAGTCGCTTTCCACGACGCTGACAAGAAACTTGCCGTTCTTCGACATAGATTTTCCCTCTCCAAACTGTTGAAGTGCTTTTTGATGAGGTCACGTTCTTTACCGATTCACGGTGAACCGTACTAGCCGGTGCCTTCACTTAAAGCCAAATTTTATCTCGAAGTTGGGCATTGGTGACTCCATTCTCGCATTATTTTCTCTTTTTTTGCCGGAGGATGACGTAAGCGTGGTTTATAACTTATAAACCACGGGTAAGTGTGGTTTATACTCTGGCAAACCACGGTTTTCGACCAATCAGCGCGCGGCTTGTATCGTGACTATGTTATAAAAAACAAATAAACCAGCTTCAAGCGTGCTCCGTTCAGAAATAAAGCACTTAGCAAGTGCCGAGAGCACTCAAGAAGTGGGGAAAAACGCTCGCCTTCGGCTCGCGTTTCTCCCTACACTTCTTTCGTGCTCTCGTCACTTGCTGCGTGCTTTATTTCTGAACGGAGCACGCTTGAAGCTGGTTTATTTGTTAAATAGACCGCACGCGACAACTCGGCAACAAGACTTTTTCACTGACATTCATCGAGGGACGAAATGTGAATGCGATTTTTCTATCGCCGGCCGTTCTTCGGACAAAAAGCATCGATTTCGTACCTTTTATGCCTGAAGCTTAAAAGGGGGCCCCTTACGGGTGGAGCTTTCCGGTTTTTAAGCATTTCTGTATTTATAGTACGTATTCCATATGTGGAACAACCGGACGAGCAAATACCTGGCCCTGATGAGCAAATACATTGCCCCAATGAGCAAATACGCAACCTTGAATAATAATTAGCCGTAAATACGCGGCGCACGAGCAAATTCGTGACATTGAATAATATTTAGCCGTAACTTTGCAACTGGATAAACAGTGTTTGGATTATAGTTTAGACTTAGATTTAAGGTTAGGGTTAGGGTTAGAGTTAGGGTTAGGTTTAGGGTTGGGATTAGGGTTATGGTCAGGGTTAGGCCGTAATTTTCGTATATGTATATGTATTTCTTACTCGCATCAATTCAATTTACGGCTAATTATTATTCAAGGTTGCGTATTTGCTCATCAGGGCCAGGTATTTTCTCGTCCGGTTGTGCCTTATAAGGAATACGTACTATATATACCTATGACTTTATTCTGAAATAGCCGTATAAATCTTGTCTCTTTGGTCTGGAATAAGGTGAAAGTTTCAGGACACAGGTGCCGACATTTGTAGGCTTTCAGAATTACTGCGTGCGGCACACACTCACCCAAAATTATAAGGGTCAAGTATACGGGGGGAGGGGTCACAGGTAGACACACATTGAAGCTTTTGGGTGCCGAGAGGGCCTTTAATTTAAACATGGAAGACCTAGTATCTTTTCACCTGAGGGCGAAAACACAAACTTTGGCTATTATTAGTTGTGAAAAATATTGATGAGAGCATTCTAATGGCTCTGTATATGCAAAACTAGAACCTCACGATTGAAACGGTGGACGTATTTTCTGCCAATAATGCATCGCAGTTTCGATTACAGCTGCCCGAATTGGTGGATAGCGCCAACAGTAAACGAATGGATTTAGGGTTGAATTGATGTGAACTAGCAAAACTGCAAATTCATACGCAGCCTGTTTTTGTGTCGTGTTATCTGATTGTGATATCAAAGTCATAACAACAATATAAGGGAAATAACAAAGGATGAACATAAAATATATAATAAACGCATTGATGAACGAGTTCTTAAGTTGCCCAAAGTTTGCAGCGTTTTCTTGATGTTGTGCTGATTGCATCGCTTGTAACTGAGCGTTGATCTGCACTTGGTGACTTCGGACCACTGAATATGTTTTGCAATAGACAAACAGCGTGGTGGCGAAACAGAGAACGATGATTACAAGAGCAAAATATCCTACAAATTTGAGGCTCCAGAGAAACAGCGGTGGAAACAGAATGCAGAAGAGCCAAATAACGATGAGCATCGCGGTCACTCGCTTTGATGTCATGATCTCTTGGTATCTGAGATGAAGATGTATTGCCATGAACCTGTCCAGAGATATTGCAGTGAGCGTGAGCATCGATACACCACACAGGCAATAACTTGCCAAATAATTTGCAATGGAGCTGGCACAGAGCAACATGCTTTGGAGTCCCTTAATCTTGGCGAAGTTGTAAGCAAAGAAAGAGGGTTGAGCGACCAGACCAACGGCCATGTCAGACAAAGCGAGTCCAATAAGCAGGATATTTGATGGTAAATGCAGAGACGGAGTCCTCCAAATCGAAACAATCACCACTAGGTTCGCCAGTGTCGCAGTTATTGAAGTTGGGACAGTGACGATACAATTCAATATTTCAATCCACGCTATCCCAGGGGTGTTGCTAAACTGAAGGCAAATCTTTGGCAAATCGGTTTCATTTCCAAGATCCATTTCCTGTTTGTCTCACCGAGATTTACCACCACTTTGTGCCGTAATTTTTAGATTTGCTGATCAAAAGCTGACGAACAAACCTATCCGATCTGATCTGATCTCATAAATCTCCAGCAAATTAGATTAACTGAGTGAGGCGTCCGCTCAGTTAAATAGTTCATTAGGATGGCGCGTCGGAAGCTCTTGGTTTTAACATACTTTTTTCTACTGCGGCAGCTGATCTATTTCGACAGAAATTTATATTGATCCCTAAAAACTGAAATGACATAATTTATGCTGTTGTTCAGAGCCAAATATTGTAAACCGCACGTACTTTCGTATGACAGAATTATCCCGGATGTCGTAATTATTTCATTTTCCAGGCTTTGCATCTCTTTTTCCTCTCCTCCCCCTCCCTCCCCTCTAAAACGTCTTATTTTGGCTTAAACCGAACCCATGTTGTTTTTTTTGTTGTTGTAGGCTACGTTTCTAAATGTCGAGTAGCTCCAACATAATCTATTCTTTTATTTGCCAAATTTGAAGTGAAGCAGGAGGTCGTGCTCATATAATTTCTATTTAAATGAGCTATATGTCAGTTTTGATTTGACCAAAAAAATTACCCCACGAAGGTGCACGTCCATCTGCTAATCCGTTATATTTTTTCGTTTAAGACAAACAAAATTCTGATATGTGGAATATAACAGTCGTGACACATTGAATCTTCAAATAAAATTGCTTAACAACACGTCAACTTGGGGTTGGATTAGGAATACAGCCACACTTCTAATTATATTTTATCATAGGGTCTCTTTGTTAGAGGGGCTCGGTCATGAGCTGTGACACGCGGTGAGGCTAACGTTTTCAAGTTTGATTAATGGCGGATGAAGCGAAGCGAAGCTCGAGCACAACAAAGTGCAAATTACGCCACGTCGTTTGTCTTAAAACTGAGATACAGTCAACTCTCTCTAAGCGGACACTCTTTAAGGCGGACACCTCTCTAAGGCGGACAGCAAACTTGGTCCCTGCCGAATTTCACTTGTTTCTCTGTAACTGAACCCTCTTTAAGGCGGACAGCAAACTTGGTCCCTACCGAATTTCACTTGTTTCTCTGTAACTGAACCCTCTTTAAGGCGGACAGCAAACTTGGTCCCTGCCGAATTTCACTTGTTTCCCTGTAACTGAACTCTCTCTAAGGCGGACAGCAAACTTGGTCCCTGCCGAATTTCACTTGTTTCTCTGTAACTGAACTCTCTCTAAGGCGGACAGCAAACTTGGTCCCTGCCGAATTTCATTTGTTTCTCTGTAACTGAACTCTCGCTAAGGCGGACAGCAAACTTGGTCCCTGCCGAATTTCACCTGTTTATCTGTAACTGAACTTTCTCTAAGGCGGACAGCAAACTTGGTCCCTGCCGAATTTCATTTGTTTCTCTGTAACTGAACTCTCGCTAAGGCGGACAGCAAACTTGGTCCCTACCGAATTTCACTTGTTTCTCTGTAACTGAACTTAAGGCCCAGCAAACTTGGTCCCTGCCGAATTTCACTTGTTTCTCTGTAACTAAACTCTCTCTAAGGCGGACAGCAAACTTGGTCCCTACCGAATTTCATTTGTTTCTCTGTAACTGAACTCTCGCTAAGACGGACAGCAAACTTGGTCCCTGCCGAATTTCAATTGTTTCTCTGTAACTGAACTCTCGCTAAGGCGGACAGCAAACTTGGGCCCTGCCGAATTTCACTTGTTTCTCTGTAACTGAACTCTCGCTAAGGCGAACAGCAAACTTGGTCCCTGCCGAATTTCACTTGTTTCTCTGTAACTGAACTCTCTCTAAGGCGGACAGCAAACTTGGTCCCTGCCGAATTTCACTTGTTTCTCTGTAACTGAACTCTCTCTAAGGCGGACAGCAAACTTGGTCCCTACCGAATTTCACTTGTTTCTCTGTAACTGAACTCTCTCTAAGGCGGACAGCAAACTTGGTCCCTGCCGAATTTCACTTGTTTATCTGTAACTGAACTCTCGCTAAGGCGGACAGCGAACACTTTTTATCAAACATTTCATTCAAAAAACCTCTCAAAGCGGTCACCGGTTGTTTACGAAATTTTATAGCAGACCCGAAATTAGCACATCTGATGACAGGTTCGTCTCTGGTTTTAATAAAAAATATACCAGACCTGACAGTAGGGAGTAATCAATGCATATCATCGCTTTTCCCGTCAGTTATGCACTTTGCAGGCAAAAAGACACACTTGCACAGCCTTTTACTGGAGTCACTTGCATTCTTCTTTCGATTTTTCGCGTCTTGGTTTCGATCAACGGCAGTTTTAATATTTTCGTTTTCTTTGTTCATGCGCTTTGCTATCCAGGCCACAGCCTCTTGAAAACCTTGAAGCTTGTACTTACAAAGGTTTTTTCGTAATGAATGGAGGTTATGAACCCTGACTCCAAGTAAACTAACAAGCGACACAAACGAGTTTTGTTCAGGTTAATTCACAAATGTTCAAAGTGCGTATGAGCTGTACCGGATTCCGTTAGGACTAAAAGAGACGCAACCGGTCCGTCATGTGATTTCATTGTACTCTGTAATAAAGCACTGGTTTCAGTTTCAAGGTTCGGGTATCAGGTTATATGAACTCTCTCTAAGGCGGACAGTAAATTTGGTCCTACATAAGGGTGTCCGCCTTAGAGAGAGTTGACAGTACATTATCATGAAGGAAAAGCAAAGTTCAGTCGGTGGAAATTGAGCAGTCGCCAAGGCAAATTTCACCGTTTCTAAATGAGGTTTACAGGATTCAGTACAGAAATGTTTTGCTCGTCACGGGCGCTGCAATGGAAATAATAATTTTCGCAAGTTGCATCAGAGGACTGCTCTTTCGTTTCGAAATCACTGAAGACGGCAAGTTATGCTAGCCATACCTTTTGTGTATTACTGACTCAATCACTTGAAGAAAATATAAAAGACACTCGCTGCTGTTCTTGTTTATGCTATGGGCCAGTATTTTTACACGAACCCAATGAATAATTTTCTGTCGACAGTTTCAGTTACTGTATTCCTCTCAGCAGAATCGGAACTTAATCGCTTAGTCAGACGACTTCATTTTTCTTTATAGATTTAAAATTCGTCGGGTTGGAGAGCTGTCAATTTGATAAATATGCTGCGATTTGAGCCGGCGGCGATTTATACAAGAACTGTCGAAAAGCCGTTCGAAGTATGGGTAGATTTGAGCACCGCAGAGGCTAGCGATGTAAGGTCCGTGTACTTTGAAGTAAACCCGTCAGGTTTTGCTTTCATTTTGGGAGAATTTTATTTACAGACAAAACAAATTGAACTAGCCGTTGAAGCTCATTAAGTATGCGCGCCGTGTTATTCTGAAAAGACGCATGCGTGACTCATGACCGAGCCCCTTTAAAGGACATTGAGGGACGTTAAAGTCTCCGACTTTATTAAAGGACATCGCGGAAATACGTTCTTATGAGCTGTTTCGTGGTCAGCGTTCGTCGCCAATACTATCTAACTTTCCCTAATTCGAAATAAAATATTTTTTTTCTCGCGCAAGTTTATGATCGTGTCGGCTGACCAATCGCAGGCTCGCGCCTTAGTCGACTGCACCGACCGTGTAACGTCATACAATTTGCAAAATGGCGGTGGTTAGAGAATCCGAAACCGCTAACCGAAACCTCAGATTCACAACTAGAGAACAAACAAGAAGTTTTTTCTGTTCGTAGAGATATTTGTTATTTGATATATATTCTGAAATAGCCGTATAGATTGTCTCTTTGCTCTGGAATAGGGTTAAAGTTTCAGGACACAGGTGGTGACATTTGTAGGCTTTCAGAATTAATGCGTGCGGCACACACTCACCCAAAATTATGAGGGGTCGCAGGTAGACACACATTGAAGCCTTTGGGTGCCGAGAGGACCTTTAATTTAAACATGGAAGATCTAGTATATTCTCAGTGGGCGAAAACACAAAGTCTGACTATTATTAGTTGTGAAAAATATTGATGACAGCATTCTAAATGGTTCTCTATATGCAAAAACTAGAACCTCACGATTGAAACGGTGGACGTATTTTTTGCCAATAGTGCATCGCAGTTTCGATTACAGCTGCCCGAATTGGTCGATAGCGCCAACAGTAAACGAATGGATTTAGGGTTGAATTGATTTGGACCAGCAAAGCTGAAAAATCATATATAGCCTGTATTTGTGTCGTGTTATTTGATAGTAATATCAAAGTCATAGTAGCATAAGGAAAATAACAAAGGAAAAAGATAAAATATATAAGAAGCGTATTGATGAACGAGTTCTTAAGTTGTGCAAAGTTCTCATTGTTTTCTTGATGTTGTGCTGATTGCATCGCTTGTAACTGAGCCTGGATCTGGTGACGTCGGACCACTGAATATGTTTTGCAATAAACAAACAGGGTGGTAGCGAAACAGAGCACGATGATTACAACAGCAGAATAGTTTGCAACTTTGATGCTCCAGAGAAGCAGCAGCGGAAATAGAATGCAAAAAAGCCAAATAAGGATGAGCAACGCGGTCACTCGCTTTGATGTCACGATCCCAGAGAAGCAGCAGCGGAAATAGAATGCAAAAAAGCCAAATAAGGATGAGCAACGCGGTCACTCGCTTTGATGTCACGATCTCTTGGTATCTGAGATGAAGATGTACTGCCATGAACCTGTCCAGAGATATTGCGGTGAGAGTGAGGATTGATACACCACAAAGGCAATAACCCGTCAAAACGTTTGCAATTATGCTAGCACAGAGCATACTTTGAAGTCCCTTGACCTTGGCGAAGTTGTAAGCGAAAAACGAAGGTTGAGCAACCAGACCGACGGCCATGTCAGACAAAGCGAGTCCAATAAGCAGGATATTTGATGGTAAATACAGAGATGGAGTCCTCCAAATCGAAACAATCACCAATAGGTTCGCCAGTGTTGCAGTTATCGAAGTTGGGACGGTGACGATACAATTCAGTATTTCAGTCCACGCTATCCCGGGGATGTTGTTAAAAAGGCATTTTACCGCTACATTGGTCTTTGGGAAATCGGTATCATTTCCAAGATCCATTTCCCGTTTAACCCAACTGGATTAACACCACTTTGTGCTGTCACCTAGGTTTGCTGATCGAACGCTTCTCACAAAACTTATGTGACCAGACGTGATCTAAGCCGCTCAAGCAAAATTAGCCAGACCTGAAAGCGTCGGTTTTAACATGACAATAATTTTATACAAACATTAAGTAATAAATATCCTACTGCACACAGGTGCATGTTGGGCACATGATCTATAAATGAAAACAGAAATGTTATGCTGTAGGTCAGAGCCATATTATTCTAAAACGCATGGCGTGCTTTTGTATAATGACAGAATTATCCCGGATGAAGCAATTATTTTATTTTTTTACAAGGCTTCGCATCTCCCCTCTAACGCGTCTTTGTTTTTCTTTTGGCTCTTCCGAAGCTTCATCTGAATCAAACAGCAACCCAGTTTTTAGTTGTAGACTTTTTTAGTTTCACAATGTCAAATAGCCCCAACATAATCGACTCTCTTATTCGCGAACTGAAGCAGTAGGTCGTACTCAATTAACTTCTATTTATATGAGCTATATGTCAGATCTGTTTTGACAACAAAAAATTACCCTACGAAAACGTTAATGATATTTAATTGCAGGTGCACGTCTGTTTTTTCGTCCAAGAAAAACAATATACTAGTGAGATGTGGAGCATTTGTCAGTATGTGACGCATCGTTAACTTGAGGTTGGATTAGGAATATTTCAGGCACACTTTTAATAATCGCTTTTTTTTTTCATCATAATGAAAACACTGGGCAGTATATATAATATTTATGAAGAACTCAGTCCGTGTCGAAGAAATTGCGGAAATAAGCTCTTATGAGCCGTTTCGTGGTCAGAGTTTGCCGCCATTACTATCTTTCTCTAATTCGATTTAATTTTGTTTTTCTTTTGTGATCGTGTCGGCTGACCAATCGCAGGCTCGCGCTTTAGTGCACGGACCAACTTAACGTAGGTACTATTTTGATTAAAATCAATGGATATAGTATAACATGTAGGATGTAGTATGTACAATAGTGTAAAATAGTACGTATATGTGAGACACACTAATATAGCTGCCACATCGTAAATATCGTCCTGGCAACACTAGCCAAGTTGACTAAACTAGCCGACAAAGAACAAATGAACACCAATGGCTTCGACATAATGTACTGACATTTATATTTTATAATAATACAAAGAGGTTATTACACGGGAAGGAGTGCAATACGGCGGAGTATTTTTACGAGTCGGTTTTATTTTTTCGAGCCTGCTTCAGGCGAGAAAAAATAAAACTGACGAGTAAAAATACAGCCGTATTGCACGACTTTTTGTGTAATAAATTGTTTATTACACGACAAACGAAGCAGGGCAAACATTCTCGCCGCGCGCAAAATGGAACCAAAAATGACGCGTTCGTAAACTTTGCTTGCGAAAACTGATCACGTAAGCTAATAAACCAGTTGATCTGGTTCCTGACGAGTGCAATACGCTCCCATCTTTGCACTCGTTTTGGCCCGTATTTGCACTCGAAAATGTGAAGTCGTGTAATAAAGTTAACTTATATTATTACTCATGCGATGATTGCAGGTTTTAAAGTTTATAATATTTTATGTCAGGCAAGATCCTAATTGTATGTTTTAAATTTCACTTTACTGAACCTAGATCCCTAGTATCAAAACATTTTTTAACTTTAGCTAGGGTTGTGAAGCTTTCTACCAACCTCGTTCCCAGGCTCTTATATCTCCCGGCCCACGGCCCCGAAGAAAGACCCGTCTTTCTTCGGGACCGGGGGCCGGGGGCCGGGAGATGAAAAAGCCTGGGAACGAGGTTGGCATCCTACACATTAGAAACTCAGCTACATGATTATACATGCCTGCGTTGAAACCATAGGGAACTGGGAGGGCCTTTTAAAACACGAGGGGCGTGATATCTTCTCCAACCATGGGCGAAAACACAATGTCACCACTTTTATATGAAACCCTCGACGGATACGTTCTCGTAACTCTGCAAAATGTGCAAAAAAAATAGATCCTCAGGAGTAAAAGGGTGGACGCATTTTCCCCCAATAATGCCTGACAGTTTCTATTACAGCTGAACGAATTGGACGATAGCGCCAGCAGTAAATGAATGGGTTTAGGGCCGAGTTGATGTAGACAAGCAAACCCGCAAAGTCTACTGCAGCCTGCTTTTGTGTCGTGTTATTCGATGATAATTTCAAAAGCATAGCAATAGTATAAGGAAAAAAGCAAAATAAAAAGACGCAAAAAATAACAAGCGTATTAATGAACTTAGTTCTCAATTGTACAAAGTTCGCGGTGTTTTCTTGATGTTGTGCTGACTGCCTCACTTGTAACTGAGCGTTGATCTGGACCTGGTGACTTCGTACCACTGAATATGTTTTGCAATAAACAAACATCGTGGTAGCGAAACAGAACACGATGATTCCAAAAGCAGAATACGCTAGAAGTCTGAAGCTCCACAGATACAACAGCGGAAATAAAATGCAAGAAAGCCAAATAAGGATGAGCACCGCGGTCACTCGCTTTGATGTCACGATCTCTTGGTATCTGAGATGAAGATGTATTGCCATGAACCTGTCCAGAGATATTGCGGTGAGAGTGAGGAGTGATACACCACAAAGGCAAAGACTTGCCAAATAGTTTGAAATGGAGCTGGTACAGAGAATGCTTGGGAGTCCCTTGATCTTGGCGACGTTGAACGCAAAGAATATTGGTTGAGCAACCAGGCCAACGGCCATGTCAGACAAAGCGAGTCCCATAAGGAGGAAATTTGATGGTAAATGCAGAGACGGAGTCCTCCAAATCGAAACAATCACCAGAAAGTTCGCCAGTATTGCAGTTATTGAAGTTGGAACGGTGATGATGCAATTCAATATTTGAATGAATGTTATCCCAGGATGTAGCTCAAAAGAAGGGCAATGTTCTCCTTCTCTGGTTGGTTTGATTGAGTCCCTTGAATTTGCTAGGTCCATTTGGTGCTATTCCTGTTTCCTCTGCCTGCCTTTCTAACAATTTAATGTTGATAAATTTCCACCTGTTTTCTCAATATTAATTAGTCTAGTGCGCAAGTCAAGTGTATAAACTATAATTGTTTTTGCACAGCGCTCGAAGCGTCAGCTTCAAATTATTTCGACTCTGAGTCGATTCAAGTTATAAGTATCAATTTGTTTGCTGTGTAATGCCCACTTCAACAAAACTCTACGCCCTTTATTGATCAAAATTAGCGCTAGTACAGCAGCAGGTTGTGTAGTCCATTAACTGAATATTTATTTAAATACGAGCTATTATATGACAAGTTCTTGTTTTGACAACACATTTGAACTGCAGGTACACGTTGCGCATGGATTGAAATGTTGTAATGTGTGTCAGAGTCAACAGTAAACTATAATTTTGTGAAGCGAGTATGATTATGCTAGGGCAATATATTCATCTCAAAACAAAAGTTGATAATAATTTATGTCATTTGCAGTTAATAACGTTCATAATTTAAGATGTGCGTCGTTTGAAGCCTGGACAGGTCTTCTATCAAGGGGTCACTTTTACATATTTATTCCCCAAGTTTGTAGGTTTGAAATTATTATAAATTGCTGATATTTTTATCTGAACTTTTTAATGAATTATGAAGTCGATTCACAGTCTCTTCTAAATTTATCGATAGTAGATTTTATTGTGTCTCTATTTGAATATCATAAAACCGGCAGCGCAGACCAGCAACACTGAAACGGTAGTCGAAAAGAAGACGCAATTAGCATACTCCAACTATTATATGTGAAGCTCGAGTCCATAAAAATAATTCAGTTCAGATAAACAAGACAGGTGTAACAAACGACGATGTTTATTGCTATAATATAGCTTTTAAGAGCGACTATTTTTTCTGACCGGGTGAGGAGTGGCACATCAGTCAAAATTCGGAGTTCTTTTTATTTTGTCAATAGATAACCTATGGTTTGCCAATTACTCTGGTATATTTAGTTTGTCCGGAAACTTTTTCATTTCGTGAAATTTTTGAAAAATAGCCATACCCCTCGAAATCGCTAAAATGAAAGGATTTGGAGGACCACAAAAACCTTTGCACGCGACCGCGCAACGAAACTCTACACATAAATTTCTTCATCTATTGATTAAGAAGACATCCACGAGCAATTTGAGCCTATAAATAGAATTATAGGTCAAATATTGAATTTCTGGTGTCGGGGAAAAGACAGCCCAAATTTCAATGCTCGCAAATCTCAGTTCAGAGCACTTTTTCAAAAAATCATTTCTATGTCCGGTATTACTCAGATTTGCACAAAAACTCGGTTGTAATATCTAGAAGTGTTGTTTTTATCAAGAATATAAAAATTAGTTTGGTACTTTTCATTACTTGAAAGAACTAACGCGGCTAATTTTGCCAAAATCACAACATCGACTTGTAAACAACGCGCAACGATCAATTCACACTTTCGAATAAACTCGAATAAATCTTCGCCTACTACCTCAAAATTGGCACAAAACTCTGTAGGAGACCTTATAACAAGTTTAACTTTCAATACCACTGGTTAACGATTGATTTATGTGGTTTTTTCCTATCAAAATGCCTCTTCAACTCAGTGGTCGACAAGCGCTAACTGATCGCTTCACTTTCTTTGCCAATTTACGCCTCATTTCGCTTTATTCTGCTACAATATAGCACAAATATGTTTCCAAGGATGTCCCTGTCGCTTTAAGAGCTCTTTCTTGTAAAAAATGAAAGATTCATGCAGTCAAAACATACGCGCCGACGTCGCCGTGCGTTCGTTGTTGGTGTCACGCAATCTTAAAACTTAGCGAGATATGTTTATTATATTTTATAGTTACATTGATATCCCTTGTTTGACCCAAAAATATGTTAACTTTGTTTTGTCATTATCGCTACCGGGAATGAAAATGCGACATGAAACTTTATTATTTGGGTATCAAAGTGGCCAAATAATGAAAACAACAACAACAACAATAGAATTTGTACTTGAAATGATACATGAATACATATCTGGCCAAGAAATATTTTTTTATACACAAATAAAACATGATAAGATCAGTAGCTTTTAGTGGCTCCTGGATTTTAAACTGAGCTGACTTTATTTACCAAAACAAGTTATTTTACCGGATCCGGCTTAATGAACTGCACACAGATCTAATGAGAAACTGACAAGCAAGTGATATGTACATTTTATTACTGGCCTAACTGGCAAGAAATCTTTATTTATGTGACTGTCTCTCGAGAGTTTTATCTGTTCGTGAAGCGCATGACTTATACAAATATTGCATTTATTCACTCCTTCAGACACCCTGTTGTGTTGTGTTGTGTTGTGTTGTGTTGTGTTGTGTTGTGTTGTGTTTTTTTTTTTTTTTTTTTTTGTTTTTTTTTCTTCCTTTTTTTTTTCTCGGCTCTAATAAGACCTCTTCTCAAATTTACATCACTAACAGAGATTCACATTTTAGTTTATTTTCTGTATTTTTCTTTCTATTCAGTGGCCGCCTTGTTTTGTTACTCAGTACCGAGGGGAAAAAAAGAAAATGAAAGGACTCGTAAAGGCGGGGTCGGGCGGGGCAACTTCCGTTTTACTTTTTCCCAACACACCAAAATGAATACCTATATTGGTTGTAGAAGCAGCTGCCGTTAGGTGTTAGGAAAAGATAGCAACGGTGACATAAAGGTTTTAGTTTTTCAAAACAGATTTGGCAAATTGAGAAGCGGAGTTCTTTTTTCCTGTAATAAGAATATTTCGGGGCACAAAAAGGCGATGGGATAAGCGATGTTGAGACCGAAGTTGAATTGATATTAGCACGGGCGTCGATATTTACTCCGCCGTCTGATATATCAAAATTGACAATTTGCGCTTCACACCGCTATTCTTTGCGAATTGGTTGGCGCAAAAGATCGCAGCGTTGCCGAGTTCCAGCGGGCCTATGCAGAATGGTGAGAAGGGGAAATCGCGCAAGGCTGATCGCGGGATCAACAAAGCGCTCTCTAGGGCAATCCTTCGCCGCACTGGTATATTTGTTGCGGCTGGTTCGGGTACGTGCGTCAAGTCTTTTTTTATAATTTGTTATCTGTTCTGAAAGGAAATTCGTTTCCAAATCTGGCTTCATATCTTCTCTTTGGTACAATTAAAAAAGAAAGAACAACGGAAAATATAACTTTAACATTATCTGCAGTGCATGGGTGTGCTTACGGTACATACTAAAATTACTGTTTCATATTATATTGTTTCATATTACATACTATTTCAAGTAGACTATTGTAACTTTATATCACTTTGTACACGCTCGCTTCGATTTATAATTAAAAAATGTGTGAACATAGTTGGCGCGCCCAGGCTAGGGTCCCCGGGCCAACCCTTTTTCATATATACAGGGCTTTTAACTTAAAAGTTGCCGCTTTTGGAATTTTTGATTTTTTATTTTTTATTTAATGGAAGGGCACTTTTCTCCCCAAGCCAGTTTATGACAAAATTGTATGGGACGGTGGGTTGTGTTGGGACGTAGTGGAGTCTCAAAGGTGTAAAGTACAAATAGAGAGAGAGAGAGAGAGAGAGAGGGGGGGGGGGGGGGGGGGGGGGGGGGGGGGGAGGGGGGAGACCAAAATATATAATAATCCGTTTCTGGGTATGGGGGGAGGGGGGTAAACATTTTGGGGATATTTTCTATAAAGTTGTCTTGCAGCTCCTAATGACGTGTACGGTACAATGTCAAGTCAGAAGAGTTACTTTTGCCTTCGTGCTGTTTTGATTACTCAGGCCATAACCATTCTAGTTTATGGTTCCTGTTGTTTTCATTATTTGGCCACTTTGATACCCAAATAATAAAGTTTTATGTCGCATTTTCATTCCCGTTAGCGATAATGGCAAAACAAAGTTAATATATTTTTGGGTCAAACAAGGGATATCAGTATAACTAAATATAATAAACATATCTCGCTGAGTTTTAAGATTGCGTGACAACAATAACGAACGCACGGCGACGTCGGCGCGTATGTTTTGACTGCATGACTCTTTTATTTTTTACAAGAAAGAGCTCTTAAAGCGACAGGGACATCCTTGGAAACATATTTGTGCTATATTGTAGCAGAATAAAGCGAAATGAGGCGTAAATTGGCAAAGAAAGTGAAGCGATCAGTTAGCGCTTGTCGACCACTGAGTTGAAGAGGCATTTTGATAGGAAAAAAACCACATAAATCAATCGTTAACCGGTGGTATTGAAAATTAAACTTATTATAAGGTCTCCTACAGAGTTTTGTGCCAAGTTTGAGGTAGAGGGCGAAGTTTTTGTTCGAGTTTATTCGAAAGTGTGAATTGATCGTTGCGCGTTGTTTACAAGTCGATGTTGTGATTTTGGCAAAATTAGCCGCGTTAGTTCTTTCGAGTAATGAAAAGTACCAAACTAATTTTTATATTCTTGATAAAAACAACACTTCTAGATATAACAACCGAATTTTTGTGCAAATCTGAGTAATACCGGACATAGAAATGATTTTTTGAAAAAGTGCTCTGAACTGAGATTTGCGAGCATTGAAATTTGGGCTGTCTTTTCCCCGACACCAGAAATTCAATATTTGACCTATAATTCTATTTATAGGCTCAAATTGCTCGTGGATGTCTTCTTAATCAATAGATGAAGACATTTAAGAACAGAATTTCGTTGCGCGGTTGCGTGCGAAGGCTTTTGTGGTCCTATTAATTCCTTTCATTTTAGTCATTTTGAGGCGTAGCGGTTTTAACTTTTTTCTTGAAATTCTAAAATTGTTTGAACAAAATAAATATACGAGAGTAATTGGCACACCATAGGCTATCTCTGGACAAAATATGAAGAACCCCGATTTTTGACTGATGTGCCACATTTTTCTCATTTCACCCGGTGTTTAGGAAAATTCGCTCTTAACTATATATACAAGTAAAACATTCGCTGATAAACTGCAGTGTCATTCAAATGTCTTCAATTTTTCCGCTAACCTAATTAACTCACGTCAACTTCAGTTTTAGGAATACAAAACATTAGCTGCGCTTAGTTTATTTTAAGTACTTAAAAATAGCATTTCTAAAGAACTCAGCCCAGTCGATTGCATGTGACAACAGCGATGTTGAATCAGATGTTCATAATGTCGCAAGCCGGATGTTGCTAAAACGGGGAATGTGGAATGAGGTCAAAAAAGTTAACAGAGCTAATCGCGTAGGGTTAGGTTTATGGTCGGACATCAAAACAATTAATCATAATCATAATATAACCCTAAAACTGCTATTCGTAATTTAACCATTTCGATCACTCCCAAGATTGACCAACTTAGCCGTATAGATTGTCTCTTTGGTCTGGAATAGGGTTAAAGTTTCAGGACACAAGTGGTGACATTTGTAGGCTTTCAGAATTACTGCGTGCGGCACACACTCACCCAAATTTATGAGAGTCACGTATACGGGGGGAGGGATCGCAGGTAGACACACATTGAAGCTTTTGGGTGCCGAGAGGGCCTTTAATTTAAACATGGAAGATCTAGTATCTTCTCACCTGAGGGCGAAAACCTAAAAATTTGACTATTATTAGTTGTGAAAAATATTGATGAGAGAATTCTAATGGCTCTCTATATGCAAAAGCTAGAACCTCACGATTGAAACGGTGGACGTATTTGCTGCCAGTAATGCATCGCAGTTTCGATTACAGCTGCCCGAATTGGTGGATAGCGCCAACAGTAAACGAATGGATTTAGGGTTGAATTGATGTGGACTAGCAAAACTGCAAATTCATATACAGCCTGTTTTGGTGTCGTGTTATTTGATTGTGATATCAAAGCCGTAGCAGCATAAGGAAAATAACAAAGGACAAATATAAAATATATAACAAGCGCATTGATGAACGAGTTCTTAAGTTGTGCAAAGTTCTCAGCGTTTTCTTGATGTTGTGCTGATTGCATCGCTTGTAACTGAGCGTGGATCTGGACCTGGTGACGTCGGACCACTGAATATGTTTTGCAATAAACAAACAAAATGGTGGCGACACAGAACACGATGATTACAGCAGCAGTATACTCTACAACTTTGAAGTTCCAGATTAACAGCAGTGGAAATAGAATGCAGAAGAGCCAAATAGGGATGAGCACCGCGGTCACTCGCTTTGATGTTACGATCTCTTGATATCTGAGATGAAGATGTATTGCCATGAATCTGTCCAGAAATATTGCGGTTAGAGTGAGCATCGATACACCACAAAGGCAAAAACTTGCCAAATAATGTGCAATGGAACTGGCACAGAGCATGCTTGGGAGTCCCTTGATCTTGGCGAAGTTGTAAGCAAAGAATATTGGTTGAGCGACCAGACCGACGGCCATGTCAGACAAAGCGAGTCCCATAAGCAGGAAATTTGATGGTAAATGTAGAGACGGAGTCCTCCAAATCGAAACAATCACCAGAAAGTTTGCCAATGTCGCAGCTATTGAAGTTGGGACGGTGATAATGCAATTCAATATTTGAATGAATGCTATCCCAGGATCTATCTTAAAGGGACAATATTCTTCACTTGTTGGTTTAGGTGAGTCACTTGAATTTGCTAGGTCCATTTTGCGCTATTCTCTTTTCCTCTGCCTGCCTTACTTACAATTTAGAATTGGCAAATGTCCACCTGTTTGCTCCATAATAATTAAATAGCTTTATGCGCAAGTCATGTGTATATTAATATTTTTTCGCTTAGACGTAGGGCTAGCGCTCTAAACTTCAGCTTCAAATTCTTTCGCGGCGCCCAAGTTTCACACATCGACCCCGAGTTGATCCAATTTATTCGTATCAATTTGTCTGCTGTGTAGTGCCGACTTTAACGAAACTCTACTCTACGCCCTTTATTCATCAAAAATTAGCGCTCGTACAGCAGCAGGTTGCATAGTCCATTAACTGGATATCTATTTAAATATTGAGTTTTATTATTATTTTAAATGACAAGTCAGTTGTTGTTTTGACAAGATATTTTCCACAAGAAAACGACAATGGTCATTTTGAATTGCAGGTTGCACGTTGCGCTTGGATTGAAATGTTAAAATGTGTGTCAGAGTCAAAAAGTTGTTCTTTTATGTCGTGAAACTGGAATTTTGCGTGGGATTATGCTACAGCAATATATTTATCTCAAAACATTGTTATGTAGGTAGTAATCTATGCTGTTCAGAATTAATAACGTTCATAATAGAAAATGCGCGTGTTTGAAGCCAGGACAAGTCTTCGATCACAATCTCTTCTAAATTTCTTGATAGTAGATTTTATTGTGTCTATTTGAATATCATGAAATTGGCAGTGCAGACCAGCAACAGTGAAACGGCAGTCAATAAGAAGACGCAAATAACATACTGAAACGGCAGTCAAAACAAAACGAAGACGCAAATAAGATACTCCCGCTATTATAACGAAGTGAAGCTCGAGTTCAAAAAAACAATTCAGCTCAGATAACAAAGACAGGACGTGTAACATAACCGGTGTTTATTGCTTTTATATAGCTTTTAGCTTTTAGCTATATAAAATTAAAACACCTGCTGATATAGTGCAATGTCCTTTTAAACTGGCTCGAAACAGTTTCTTGGTGCGAGAAGGCTGGGCTCTAATTGGTACGCGCGGGAAGTGATCATGCAACAAATATGATGGTGATCTTGTGAAGTCAAAATTTTTGTGGCCTTTTTTCGTTGTGTGTATACAAATCAGCTGCGTGAAATTTAAAATAATTCTACTAAACGAATACAACTAAAATCAGCATGTTTACGTTTTTTCTTTTAGCGCTCTCGACAGCTGACTTAGTGTTCCCATGGTAGCCGGTATCTTGTCAAATTTGTGGGTAAATACTCTTCATGAGAACCCAGTCATACTGATAATTAAAGCAAATGCCAATATATGTAAACTGTTCCATTTCCCAGCCTACAAAACGTCCAAAACCATTTCGAGCCACCTTAAATGTCTTCAATTTTGTCGCTCACCTAATTAACTCCGTCAACCTCAATTTTAGGAATACAAACTCAGTTACATGTAACAACACCGGTAGTGAATGAGATGTTCGTAAAGTCGCTAGCCGGGTGTTACTAAAACGGGGAATGCGGAATGAAATCATTGAATCCGACAGAGCTGAGTCGCGTAGGTTTAGGTTTGGGGGTACGGTTAGTTTTAGGGTTGGGTTTATGGTTAGACATCTGAACAACTAAACCTAAGGTAACCATAACCAAACCCTAAAACTAACCCTTAACCTAAACCTAAGGTAACCATAACCAAACCCTCAACTAACCCTTAACCTAAACCTAAGGTAACCATAACCAAACCCTCAACTAACCCTTAACCTAAACCTAAGGTAACCATAACCAAACCCTAAAACTAACCCTTAACCTAAACCTAAGGTAACCATACCAAACCCTAAAACTAACCCTTAACCTAAACCTAAGGTAACCATAACCAAACCCTAAAACTAACCCTTAACCTAAACTTAAGGTAACCATAACCAAACCCTAAAACTAACCCTTAACCTAAACCTAAGGTAACCATAACCAAACCCTAAAACTAACACTTAACCTAACCTTGGGAAATTTAGTTCTGTCGGCTCCTTTGATCTCTCATTCCTTATTCTCCATTCTCCATTTTAGTAACATCCTCGCTATAGCCGCAATGTTTAATTGTATAAACAATATACTAGTTTTTGACGAGGAAATAGGAACGGAAATTTGTTCGACAAAATTACCGGTTCCGAGAAGCAAACAGTTGCCCCAGAGCAAGCTCAAGAGCGGAAGTTAGTTGGTCACATGTCACGATTCAACCAATCATGCGCGAGAAGAAATATTTGATGGTTTACTTTGCCAGGAATGATGGCAATACTGGAATTTTTCATGAAAAGTCAGAGTTGTAAACCAAATTCAGCATCTTTTACAGAGCCTTCTAAGTTACACCCACGAAATTGACCGTGAAAGAGTTATCATGTGTTATCGCTATAAAATGATTATATCTGAATTGTCCGACGAATTTTAAAGCCGACGCAACTCTTTTAAATTTGTTTTGTAATACAGACAAAAACAAAAGAAAACGCAAACAACATAATTATCTATTATAACAGAGAGAGCAAGGTACGATTCCATGTAAAGTCGCTCAGCTCAGATAAAAGAGAGAGGTGTACAAAACACGATGTTTAATGCTAAATAAGCTCTAGCTATACAGAGTAAAACACTAGATTGAAAATGCAGGTTCTCCCAACCTTTTAAGAAGAAATTGTATGAGTGATGTAGCGAGAATTTATAGTCCAATCAGTTTTCATTTTCCTTTTTGTGTGATATGTCTGCATAGTGATAAACGGGAAAAAGTGAAGTTGGTCAGTCTTGGGAGTGATCGAAAGGATTAAATTAGGAATAGTGGTACCGCAATTTTATTAAAATTCTTTTAAAATTTTAGGGAAAAATACATCACAAGTACAAAAGAGGGCTTTGGACATTTAGTTATCCTCCATGTGTAAACATGGTATTAATGAAGAACTCAGTTCGGTCGAATGTTGCATGCGACAAAACCGAACAAAGTACTAATGGAAACTAATTTGTCTTTGGTGGTGTTCGAGATGTTCGTAATATCGCAATAGGTCAGTAATAAAGGGTTACTTATGTTGAACCTTGCCAGCCATAATGGCATTATTAGAAGTTCAGTGCTTATGAAAAATCAGATTTGTCGATTGGAATAAATTCAGCAACTTTTGAAGGACCTATACTCGGTTACACCCGCGAAGTAGACTGGGGTGTTATAAATATAAGTATTATACTAACCTTTTAAACCTCGTCACTGGTACAACTAAACATAGGCACTTAATTGTATAATTTATGATCAAAGAGATGTTGCATAGCGCAAGTTAGGTTCTACACATACTTTAGATTTTATCTGTTCTGAACAGTGAATTATGATTTGATTATTGCACAATTCCATTACTGAACCTAGATCCCTAGTATCAAAACAATACATTTTGTAACTTTAGCTAGGGATGTAAAACTTCGTACACATTAGAAATTCAGCTATATGTTTATACTGGCCCACGTTGAAGCTTTTGGGTACCGGGAGCGCTTTTTAAAACACGAGGGGCGTGACATCTTCTCCAACCATGAACGAAAACACAGTCTGACCACTTTTGAATGCAACAGTCGACGGATACGTTCTCGTAACTCTCTGCAAACACTGTTTTGCAAAATATGCAAAATAATAGATCCTCAGGAGTGAAAGGATTGACGCTCTTTCTCCAACTTTTAAATTAAAGCTGTCGACGGGTACATTATCGTGACGTTTTTTGCTTCACATTGTGCAAACACTGGAGTGAAAGAGTGGACGCATTTTCTCCAAATAATGCCTCACAGTTTCGAGTACAGCTGTGCGAATTGGTCGATAGCGCCAACAGTAAATGAATGGATTGAGGGCCGAATTGATGTAGACAAGCGACGTTGCAAATTCATATGCAGTCTGCTTTTGTGTCGTATTACTTGATAGTGATATCAAAGCCATAACAGTATAAGGAAAACAGCAAAGGAAAAAGACAAAATATATAAAAAGTGTATTGATGAACGAGTTTTTAAGCTGCACAAAGTTCGCAGCGTTGTCTTGATGTTGTGCTGATTGCATCGCTTGTAACTGAGCGTGGATCTGGACTTGGTGACGTCGGACCACTGAATATGTTTTGCAATAGACAAACAGCGTGGTGGCGAAACAGAGCACGATGATTACAACAGCAGAATATTCTGCAACTTTGCTGCTCCAGAGAAACAGCAGCGGAAATAGAATGCAAAAAAGCCAAATAAGGATGAGCAACGAGGTCACTCGCTTTGATGTCACGATCTCTTGGTATCTGAGATGAAGATGTATTGCCATGAACCTGTCCAGAGATATTACAGTGAGAGTGAGTATCGATACACCACAAAGGCAAAAACTTGTCAAATATTTTGCAGTGGTGATGTCACAGAGCATGCTTTGAAGTGCCTTGATCTTGGCAAAGCTGAAAGTAAAGAATATTGGTTGAGCGACCAGTCCGACGGCCATGTCAGACAAAGCGAGTCCCATAAGCAGGAAATTTGATGGTAAATGCAGAGACGGAGTCCTCCAAATCGAAACAATCACCAGGAAGTTCGCCAATGTTGCAGTAATTAAAGTTGGGACGGTGACGATGCAATTCAATATTTGAATGAATGTTATTCCAGGATCTATCTTAAAAGGACAATGTTCTCCTTCTCTGGTTGGTTTAGGAGAGTAACTTGAGTTTGCTAGGTCCATTTTGCGCTATTCCTGTTTCCTCTGCCTGCCTTGCTTACAATTTAGAATTGGTAAATGTCCACCTGTTTTCTCCATAATAATTAAATAGCTTTATGCGCAAGTCATGTGTATATTAATGATTTTTCGCTCAGACGTAGGGCTAGCACTCGAAACGTCAGCTTCAAATTCTTTCACGGCGCCCAGTTTTGACACATCGACCCTGAGTCGATCGAAGTTATTCGTATCAATTTGTTTGCTGTGTAATGCCCACTTCAACAAAACTCTACGCCCTTTACTGATCAAAATTAGCGCTAGTACAGCAGCAGGTTGTTAACTGAATATCTATTTAAATATGAGCTGTTACTGACCAGTTCTTGTTTTGACAACACATTTTCCAAATGAAAACGTTAATGATCATTTTGAATTGCAGGTGCACGTTGTGCTTGGATTGAATTAAATGTTGAAATGTGTGTCAGAGTCAAAAAGTTGTTCTTTTATGTCGTGAAACTATAATTTTGTGAAGCGAGTGTGATTATGTTAGGGCAATATATTCATCTAAAAACAAAAGTTGGTAGTAATTCATGCCGTTTGCAAGTTCATAATTTAAGATGTGCGTGTTTGAAGCCTGGACAGGTCTTCTATCAACGGGTCATCTTTACATATTTATTTCCCAAGTTTGTAGGTTTGAAATTATTATAAACTGCTGATATTTTACCTGAACTGTTTAATGAATTATAAAGTCAACTCACAGTCTCTTCTAAATTTCTCGATTGTAGATTTTATTGTGTTTTTATTAGAATATCATAAAACCGGCAGCGCAGAGCAGGAACAGTGAAACGTCAATCGAAAAGAAGACGCAACTAGCATACTCCGGCTATTATATGTGAAGCTCGAGTCCGCAAAAATAATTCAGCTCAGATAAAAAGACAGGTGTAACAAAAGACGATGTTTATTGCTATAATATAACTTTTAGCTATATATACAAGTAAAACACTCGCTGATAAACTGCAGTGTAATTCAAATGTTTTTAATTTTTCCGCTCACCTAATTAACTCACGTCAACTTCAATTTTAGGAATACATAAAAAACATTACCTACTCTTAGTTTATTCTGAGTACGTAAAAACAGCATTTCTAAAAAGAACTCAGCCCGGTCGATTGTTTGTAACAACACCGATGGTGAATGAGATGTTTGTATTGTCGCTAGTCGGATGTTGCTAAAATGGGGAATGGGGAATGAGGTCAAAGAAGCTAACACAGCTAATCGCGTATGGTTAGATTTAGAGTTAGGTTTATGGTTAGAAATCAAAACAACTAATCCTAATCCTAATCTAACCCTAAAACTAACCCTAAGCCTAACCCTACGAAGTTTTACAGTTGCTCCAGAGCAAAGCTCAAGAGCGGAAGTTAGTGGGTCATATGTCACGATTCCACCAATCATGCACGAGAGGAAATACTTGATGGGTCATCAAGGAAATATGTAGTTGTACCCTGCCAGGAATGACGGCAATATTGGAAGTTTTCATAAAAAGTCAGCTAAATAAACGGTTTTACACAGCAACAGTTATGTTTATGAGTCGCCATTTGTGCGTTTTCGTGTTGTGTTTGCCAGCAGTAGGCAGAGCAACAGATTCAGCGCGCGCCGTTCCCTCCAGTCATCTTGGTTTTTGACCGACCGAAGGATACATTTCTTGTTTCTTGTGGCACTGTAACGGCCTATAAACAGGGCCATTCTTGGTATACTATTTTGAGGACCGCAATTTAGTGTTTATAAGTAATTCCAAACAAAATAAAATTGCAAACAAAATGCAAATGATTTCACGGTTTGGTCAGTCCAATATTGACTCAATTCGGACTCAAATGAGGATGAACCTTCGATAATAGCATCAAATTAAAAGTTCGGGGTTTGTAATATAACAATAAACCGCAGTTTGGAGGACTGGCTAAACCATACTCACTCGGATGCGAATCATGGTCATGGGAAATTAACTCCAGACATTGACAAGGGGAACGTGAAGATGAACCCGAATGACGGATAATATTACTGCTTTCGCAACACGCGCACACAGCTATATATTAATACAGTATTAATGGCCAGTAAGATTCTCTATTGTATGACGTTATTTATTCTGACCAATAAAATAACATTTGTTATTTAGTTGCTCTCATTTGTTCATCAATCAAAAGCCATTTCGAACAGCGACCCGGCGCCAACTTGCCGGTCAATTATTTTATTCAGTAAAATCTTCCCCAGAGAGGGCCTATTATAGTGCGCCCTCGCGTTCAAGTAATAAATATCTTACTGCACGCAGGTGCATGTTGGGCACATAATCTATTAATGAAAACAGAAATGTTATGCTGTAGGTCAGAGCCATATTGTTGTGAAACGCATAGATAAACCTTTATTTTACGTGATCAATTACACTTAGCTATAGATAGTGTGCCCAGAATACGGGAAACACAAGCTAATTTACAGGTAATGCCACAAACTGAATTAATATATAAGAATAAGTAATTAAGACTATAAATAGATATTTACACAGTAAAATTGACTAAAAGCAATAGAAAATATAATTATTATAATGAAGTCATGGAGACCTTTCTTAAAGGCTTTAAGGTTGGCTGCCGTTCGCACTGTGTCAGGGAGGGCATTCCATAGCTTGGCAGCCTTGTAACGCCACGAATTAAGACCGTACGTGGTTGTGTTAGGCTTTGGTAGTTTCAGGATGTCTTTTCCTCCTAAATTGCATACATTGTTTCTGCGCTCGAGTAGGCCCCTCAGGCTCTCTGGAGTGTTAATATTATTTATCAACTTATAAACAGTACTGAGGATTTTAATCGCTCTTTGGTGTCTTAATGAAGTGCTGCCTAACTTCTTGAGTAGATCTTCATACGGGGTACCTTTGTCTCTGAAGACGAAGCGGACGGCGCGCTCATTTACCTTATCTAGTTTGTCGGCAGACGTCTTGCTGCAGAAATGCCAAGTTTCTGCACGGTAAGTAAAGTGTGGAACAATAAAGGATTTGTAGATTCTCACCCTTATTTCGAATGGTAACATGTTCCTCATACGCCTTAACACAGCAACCTGCTGAGATACCTTCCTGCAGACTTTAGCGGTGTGCAGGTCAAATTTAAGTTTGTTATCCACGGTGACACCTAGTAACTCGAATGCTTCACTGTTCGGGATGACTATGTTCTCGCAATGAAATTTTAGTTTTTTCTGTGTTTTACCCAAGATCATTGCTTGATACTTAGAGGGGTTTCTTTTCATTCCGTTTTCTTTGTACCATTTATCGACGTTAGATAAATCATCGTTTATGGTTTCTTCGACTTTGTTAGGATCTTTATTTGCATGGAAGATTTGTGTGTCGTCTGCATAGCATCGCGTGCTTTTGTTTAATGACAGAATTTTCCCAGATGAAGCAATTATTTCATTTTAGGCTTCGCATCTCCCCTCTAACACGTCTTTGTTTTTCTTTTGGCTCTGCCGAAGCTTCATCTGAATCAAACAGGAACCCAGTTTTTAGTGTTGTAGATGTTAAATAGCTCCAACATAATTGATTCTCTTATTCGTCAAATATGAACTGAAGCAGCAGATCGTACTCAATTAATTTCTATTTAAATGAGCTATATGTCAGGTTTGTACTGAAAAATTACCCCACGAAAACGTTAATGGTTTTCAATTGCAGATGCACGTCGATCTGCTAATCTGCTTTCATTTTTTAGTCCTAGTATTAAAACATTTTTTTAACTTTAACTAGGGATGTGAAACTTCCTACACATGAAAAACCAATTAGCTATATGATTATGCTGGCTCACGTTAAAGCCGTTGGATACTTCACATTTTGAAAACACCGTTTTGCAAAATATACCAAAAAATAAAATAAATAGATCCTCACTAGTGAAAGAGTTGACGCATTTTCTCCCAATAATGTATCACAGTTTCGAGTACAGCTGTGCGAATTGGTCGATAGCGCCAACAGTAAATGAATGGATTCAAGGTTGAATTGATGTAGACAAGCAAACATGCAAAGTCGAATGCAGCTTGTTTTTGTGTCGTGTTATTCGATAATAATTGCAAAGCATTAGTAATAGCATAAGGAAAAAAGCAAAAGAAAAAGACGCAAAATATAACAAGCGTATTAAAGAACTTAGTTCTTTGCTGTACAAAGTTCGCTGCGTTCTCTTGATGTTGTGCTGATTGCATCGCTTGTAACTGAGCGTCGATGTGGACCTGGTGACGTCGGACCACTGAATATGTTTTGCAATAGACAAACAGCGTGGTGGCAAAACAGAGCGCGATGATTCCAACAACAGAATAGTTTGCAACTTTGGTGCTCCAGAGAAACAACAGCGGAGATAGAATGCAAAAAAGCCAAATAGAGATTAGCACCGCGGTCACTCGCCTTGATGTCACGATCTCTTTGTATCTGAGATGAAGATGTATTGCCATGAACCTGTCCAGAGATATTGCGGTGAGAGTGAGGGCTGATACACCACAAAGGCAAAAGCCTGCCAAATAATTTGCAATGGAGCTGGCACAGAGCATGCTTGGGAGTCCCTTGATCTTAGCGAAGTTGAACGCAAAGAATATTGGCTGAGCGACTAGACCGACGGCCATGTCATACAAAGCGAGTCCCATAAGCAGGAAATTTGATGGTAAATGAAGAGACGGAGTCCTCCAAATCGAAACAACCACCAGAAAGTTCGCCAGTGTCGCAGTTATTGAAGTTGGGACGGTGATGATGCAATTCAATATTTGAATAAATGTTATCCCAGGATGCAGCTCAAAAGGACAATGTTCTCCTTCTATGGTTGTTTCAGGTGAGCCACTTGTATTCACTAGGTCCATTTTGCGCTTTCCTTTTTTCCTCTGCCTGCCTTTCTTACAATTTATAATTAATAAATGTTCACCTGTTTTCTCCACAATAATTAAATAGCTTTATGCGCAAGACATGTGTATATTAATGTTTATTTATTTTTGCTCAGACGAAGGGTTAGCGCCGCTCTAAACTTTAGCTTCAAATTCTTTCACGGCGTCTAGCTTTCACACATCGACCCTGAGTTGATCCAAGTTATACGTATCAATTGGTTTGCTGTGCTGTACGCCCTTTATTCATCAAAAATAAGCGCTAGCACAGCAGCAGGTTGTATAGCCCATTAACTGAATATCTATTTAAATATTATATGAAAAGTCAGTTGTTGTTTTGACAAGATATTTCCCACAAGAATACGATAATGATCATTTTGAATTGTAGGTGCACGTTACGCTTGGATTGAAATGTTGAAATGTGTGTCAGAGTCAAAAAGTTGTTCTTTTATGTCGTTAAATACGCGCTCATAATAGAAATTGCGCGTGTTTGAAGGCAAGACAGGTCTTCTATCACAGTCTCTTCTAAATTTTTCGATAGTATATTCTATCGTGTCTCTATTTGTATATTATGAAATTGGCAGTGCAGACCACCAACACTGAAACGGCAGTTGAAAATAAGACGCAAATAATATACTGAAACGGCAGTCAAAACAAAACGAAGACGCAAACGACATACTCTGGCTATTAAATCGAAGAAGTGAAGCTCGAGTCCAAAAAAAAGAAAATTCAGCTCAGATAACAAAAACAGGACGTGTAACATAACCGATGTTTATTGCTCTTATATAGCTTTTGATGCAGTGCAATGTCATTTTAAACTGGCTCGAAACAGTTTCTTGGTGCGCGAAGGCTGGGCTCTAATTGATACGCGCGGGAAGTGATCACGCAACAAATATGGCGATCTTGTAAAGTCAAAATTTTTATGGCCGTTTTTAGTTGTTTTTTTCTTTACAAATAACTCTAATTTGACTCGGTGAATTTCCATATATTTTTTTTCTGATTCGTTCACATCAACCCAATAAATACTTGTGTCGTTTTCAAAGAATTCTGTCAACCGAAACTTCAATTAAAAGAAACGGCATTTTCTTCCCCATTTGTCACCCTCAGAATACAAATTAGTTGTGCGAAATTTAAAATAATTCTACCGAACGAATACTACTAAAATCAGCATGCTTACGTTTTTTCTTTTAGCGCTCTCGACAGCTGATGCCCCAGTATCTTGTCAAATTTGTAGTAAAATACTCTTCATGAGAACCCAATACAGTATTCTTAAAACCATACTGATAAAGCAAATGCCAACATATGTCAACTGTTAATCCATTTCCCAGCCTACAAAACAAGAGAGAATACTTGATGGTTCACCAAGGAAATATATAGTTGTAACCTTGCTAGGAATGACGGCAATATTGGAAGTTCTCATGAAAAAGTCAGAGTTGTAAACTAAATTCAGCGTCTTTTACAGAGCCTTCTAAGTTACACCTACGAAATTGACCGTAAAAGGGTTATCATGTATTAGTATATACCACACAAATGAATAGTGGTTTTCGCGCGCTTTGATTGGCTCCTCAATCTCAGAATACCAAGTACTATTCACCTCCCGGCAGCTTCCGGTAAAACAAAATGGCGCGCGAACCCAATTTTTGCCCATTTTCGTCGGAAATAAAATAGCTAATTGGGAGTTGGCTATTAAACTTGTGTATATACTAAAACAATTATTCGCCTCAGTGTCGGTGAATAGCGGTGGATATTTACCTCTCCGAAACGGCTCGGTAAATATCCACCGCTATACAGAGTTAAACACTTGATTGACAATTCAGGTTCTCCCAACCTTTTAAGAAGAAATTGTATAAGTGATACAGCAAGAATTTATAGTCCAATCAGCTTTCATTTGAGCAACTTATCACAAGCCCAGTGATTGAAAGGGTTAAATTAGGAATAGTGGTACCGCAGTTTTATTAAACGTTTTAAATTTTAGGAAAAAATACATCACAAGGGCAAAAAAGGGATTTGGGTATGTAGCTGTTTTCCATGTGTAGACGTGGTATTGAAGAACTCAGCTCGGTCGAATATTGCATGCGACAAAAACGAACGAATTACTAATGGAAGCTAAGTTGTCGGCTTTGGTGGTGTTCGAGATGTTCGTAATATCACAATAGGTTAGTAATAATTAACTTATATCGAACCTTGCCACCAGCCATGATGGCATTATTGGAAGTTGCTTATGAAAAGTCAAATTTGTCGATTGGAATAAATTCAGCAACTTTTAAAGGACCTATACTCAGTTACACCCGCGAAGTAAAGGGGTGTTATAGATATAAGTATTATACTATTAAACCCCATCGCTGGTACAACTAACTGTAAGTGCTATTATATAAATTCTGATCAAATGGATGCTTGCGCAAGTTAGGTTCTACACATACATTAGATTTTATCTGTTCTGAACAGTGAACCTTGATTTGATTATTGCACAAATAGCAGGACTGTTATGTGAAGGTAGTCAGTCACACACTGACGCAGTTTCGTCCAGTAATGCCTCGAAGGTTCGATCACAGCTGTGCGAATCGGTCGGTAACGCCAACAGTAAACAAAGGGGTTTAGGGTTGAATTAAGTTAAATAGGCGTTCTAGTAAATTCATATGCAGCCTGTTTTGGCGTCGTGTTATCAGCAATATTGCTATAAAAGTCAGAACAGTAGCTCCAGAAAGTTCGAGACGTCTCTTTGCTCTTTAGCTGCCTGCATCGCTTGCAATTGAACTTGGATCTGAGCCTGGCGAGTGGCGAACTTTACTTATCATGATGGCAGCAACAGTGAAACATTAAAAACAAACGAATACGCAAATAACAAATCCACGGAACAGAGAAGTGTAGCCTCGGCTTATGAAATCGCTCAGGTCACCCTTGCTTGCCTTAGATAATTAAGAAAAGAGAGGTGTATCAAAACACAGTATAGTATGTTTAATGCTATAATTATTTATAGCTTTTAGCTATTACATGCATTTGAACAGAGAAATGAAGCCTCGGCTTTGTATGAAATCGCTCAGGTCACCCTTCTTGCTCCAAGCAGTATCCAGGATCTCATAAACAAAAGAAACACAAAGTACAACCTCAGGGGAAATGCACCAACCCAAAGTCAACACTACTACGTACGGACTACGATCATGCAGGAGACACACAGCCCCAAAACTCTGGAACACGCTACCAAATCAATTAAGAGTACTAAACACTTACAAAACGTTCAAAAGTCATCTAAGAAAGTTAGAGTTGACGGAGATATACTAATCTGGGCAATTTTCTTAAGCATTGTGGATAGCGGTTCGTTCTATAAGAAGTAATTCTAGGCATTTCAACCATTACAATTTGCTCGCGGGGCGTGGCCCCGGCGAGCTTAAAAATGGAGTTTTTTTTTCTTCTGGGTTGAGAATCAGCACACGGTGATTGGTTCATATGATCACGTGATATGCGATGACGTAAACCGCCGCCCGGTTGGCTCAGTTGGTTGAGTGCCGGTCTTTCGTGCGGGAGGTCGCGGGTTCGAACCCCGGCCAGACCAGCACTCAGGGTCTTAAAATAACTGAAGAGAAGATGCTGCCTTTGTTTCTAGATCTTCACTTGGCTCGGCTGTCTACGTTAAATGGCGGTCCCGTCTCCCCATACTTCTATACTTGATGACAGGGGGGACGTAAAATAACCACTGAGGACGTAAACAAATCTCTGGCAGTGACCACCCTCAGTGCCTGTACTCCCCAGTAATATGGCGAAGCCAAATTGTTACTGAAAAGCCCCTTGAGGGGAGCATCAATAAAAAATATGTATGTATGTATGTATGTATGTAATTGACTTCGCTAAACAACTCGAGATGTGACCAGTGAATTGCTCTTTACTTGTGTGTAAAAGTTAACTGAATCCCATCCAAACTCAACACCATTGGGCTCTGTGGAACATGCACGGATAAACTGGATTTTAGGGAACGATTTTGGCTTGCGCGGAAGCTTTGAGAATAGCCGTAAACAAATGTTTGATGGATACCGCTCGGGGATTGCAAATTTCTCTGTCGCCGCTAAATATTTAGTCCCGACGAAACTTTCTGTGGCGGCACGAAATACTTCTGGGAAGATAACAGGCCGAAAACGGAAACCAAAGCTACGATGAGCTTTAGCCGCAAAACAATGGCGATTTATGCTTTACTTTGTACATGACATCTGTTGCCTCATAAAATTCTTCTGCTTATCGTACTTTGCCTGTTGAAATGTTTCTTTCATTCGATCATGTAGCCTTTGTTTCGCAATGGTCATTGTATAGCAGATATGAAAAATACACCGAAATAGTCCTGAGCATTGAGTTTGAAGTTCACAAATGACTGAACACACTGTGAACAAAACCGCAATAATATTGACGTAAACAAGTGTCGTGTTACATTCCTCGCTTGTCATCGCCAGAAATTCCGGACATTTTGCGTCCACGATTGCTTCCGGTCTTTCCCAGCGGCGTGCGGTATGAGCATGCGCCATTCACAAAATTCAACATTGTTACGTACTTTGCCTCAGTGGGGAGGGGGAGGGATGGGTTTCTCCGGTTCAAAAAGAGACTGCTACGTTTAGGAGACGTGCCGCTTAACGACCTAGTTGAAATTAGCTTTCGTTTGGTGCAATTTTCATGCGATTTGGAGCTTCCCAGCCCAAAATATCAACATCTAAAGTCAGCGTATTTCACGGGAGGTATTCGCCATGGCTGGCTGTGAACTGCAAATTCAAACACAAAAAGTACACGTCGAATTTGCTCCAGGGGACTGACTGAGGCTTCACAGGAGATGTTCAATCCTTCGACAATCAGGTACGGGGTAGACATTTTGCGTTTTACCCAAGGTTCTTGTATTAAATGCAGCTTAAAAAGTGACAGTAGCCGGTTTTGAGCGTATTCTGCTATCAATCCCTTCTTACGTCGGCCGAAATTTTAAATTCAAAAAAGTACACATCGAATTTTACCGGAGATAAATATTTTTTGTACTGTTGTGTTTAGGAAGCTTCCCTCTTCCGAATGCTGCCCAGACATTTTTACGAACGTGCTTCAGTTAAGCGAAAAGCGCAATTTATTATCAGATCCCATACATTTCTTTGTTATTTCTTGAGCGGCTGTCAGCGTGAAACCTCATGCCTCTTCCGAGATGGCGCAACCGGATGTCTGAAATTTCTGGCGATGTTACAGAACACGAAAACTCGAAAGCCTGATAGAAGAAAGGTATTCAGTTAATAAAAGAAAACACAAAAGTATTGAAGCGAAGGCTGGATTAATCGACTGGCCTCTCGTTAGAAATAAGAGTCGAAGTCAAACTGTCAAAAATCAATTGTGCATAAAAAGATATGTCACGCATTCTCAAAATGCAGGGTCGCTCAACCTTTAAGAAGCAAGTGTATGAGTGTTGTAATGATAATTTATAGATTAATCAGGTTTCATTTGAGCAAGGTGTCAACAGCCAAGTTCTCTATAACTTACTGTGTGATATTTTTCTGGTGAGAAACTGGAAGTCTCTCTTGGGAGTTCCACTCTTGTCCCTACTTTCCATTTTAGTATATTCTGGTCTCGACGCAACTCACGCCGCGAGCTCACTGGCAATGCCAGTCTAGTTTATCTAGTTTTACAATATTAAAACATCCTAGACTTAGTAGAAATTTAATCAAATTTAGGTCAGGGTAGGTTAGGTTAGGTTTTGTTTTTGTTTTTGTTTTTGTTATGTTTATGTTTATGTTTATGTTTATGTTTTTTATTTTATTTTTTATTTTTTTGATCAATTTTAGGGGGATGGGCCAAGGGTGGGTAGTGATTTGGTCTATTTTAAGTAAATTTAGGCATCTTAACTATTAATATTTTATTCCTAATACTACCAAGCAGTATCTTATAATGTGATTAGAGTAGTTTTGTGGCATACCTGTAAATTAGCTGGACCATCCCGCATAGGAAGATCCTTGGAGCTACGTGTATTGACCACGTTAAATAAAGTTTATGTTATGTTATGTTATGTTATGTTATGTTATGTTATGTTATGCTTGCATTTAAATAAGACAGACGTAACAAGCACAATGGTATGTTTAATGATATAGTTATTATAGCTTTTAGCTATATACAAGTAAACTGAACACTTCCTGATAAAGTAATGTCATTCAAGTTTCTCTACTACAGTTTGCCGTTCACTAACTAACTCAAATCAGCTTGGGACTGAATTAGGAATATAACTTGGGTTCACACTAGACCGTTAAGTCGACTTGAGAAGACTTAAGTCTAAGTCAGACTAAGTCAACTTGGGCATTCACACTAGGGAATAAAGCCACTCATGGCGACATGGGTCGACATATGACACGTCTTTTAAGCTAAGTCAGACTTAGTGATCTAGTGTGAACCCAAGTATAGCCATACTTCTAAATTGACAAGTTTAATTAGGACTATACATAAACTATAAACTACTTTTGGCGAGAAATATGCACGGATAATTGTCCGAGGATATTATCTGTTCCGAGAAGCGAACAGTTGCCCGAGAGCGAAACTCGAGGGCAACTGCGAGCTTCGAGGAACAGATAATGTCCAAGTAGTGTTTGTGAGGAAAACTCAGTTCGGTAAAACTTAGTTAAAGTACAAATGAGCACCAATGGCTTCGTCATATAACTAGAACCTCACGATTGAAACGGTGGACGTATTTTCTCCCAATAATGCATCGCACTTTCGATTACAGCCGCCCGAATTGGACGATAGCGCCAACAGTAAACGAATGGATTTAGGGTTGAATTGATGTGGACAAGCAAACCTGCAAGTTCATATACAGCCTGTATTAGTGTCGTGTTATTTGATTGTGATATCAAAGTCGTAGCAGCATAAGGAAAATAACAAAGGACAAATATAAAATATATAACAAGCGCATTGATGAACGAGTTCTTAAGTTGTGCAAAGTTCTCAGCGTTTTCTTGATGTTGTGCTGATTGCATCGCTTGTAACTGAGCGTGGATCTGAACCTGGTGACGTCGGACCACTGAATATGTTTTGCAATAAACAAACAACATGGTGGCGACACAGAGCACGATGATTACAACAGCAGTATACTCTACAACATTAAAGTTCCAGAAACTCAGCAGTGGAAATAGAATGCAAGAAAGCCAAATAAGGATGAGCACCGCGGTCACTCGCTTTGATGTCACGATCTCTTGATATCTGAGATGAAGATGTATTGCCATGAACCTGTCCAGAGATATTGTGGTTAGAGTGAGCATCGATACACCACAAAGGCAAAAACTTGCCAAATAATGTGCAATGGAACTGGCACAGAGCATGCTTTGGAGTCCCTTGATCTTGGCGAAGTTGAACGCAAAGAAGATTGGTTGAGCGACCAGACCGACGGCCATGTCAGACAAAGCGAGTCCCATAAGCAGGAAGTTTGATGGTAAATGCAGAGACGGAGTCCTCCAAATCGAAACAATCACCAGAAAGTTCGCCACTGTTGCAGTTATTGAAGTTGGGACAATGACGATGCAATTCAATATTTGAATGAATGTTATCCCAGGATCTATCTTAAGGGGACAATATTCTTCACTTGTTGGTTTAGGTGAGTCACTTGAATTTGCTAGGTCCATTTTACGCTATTCCTGTTTCCTCTGCCTGCCTTTCGTACAATGTAAAGTTGATAAATGTCCATCTGTTTTCTCAATATTAAATAGCCTCATGCGAAAGTCACGTGTATATTTTAATTTGCTTTTTTGCTCAGACGAAGGGCTAAGCGCTTGAACCGTCAGCTTCAAATTCTTTCACGGCGTCCAGCTTTTACACATCGACCCTGAGTTGATCCAAGTTATACGTATCAATTTGTTTGCTGTGTAACGCCGACTTCAACGAAACTCTACTGTACGCCCTTCATTTATCAAAATTAGCGCTAGTACAGCAGCAGAGTCTATTCATCTAGAGTTCATTGTGCCTACAGAGTCTATTAACATAGTCCATGTATGTATTTGAATATCATCGCCAGAAATTTCAGACATCCGGTTGCGCCATCTCGGAAGAGGCATCAGGTTTCACGCTGACAGCCGCTCAAGAAATAACAAAGAAATGTATGGGATCTGATAATAAATTGTGCTTTTCGCTTAACTGAAGCACGTTCGTAAAAATGTCTGGGCAGCATTCGGAAGAGGAAAGCTTCCTAAACACAACAGTACAAAAAATATTTATCTCCGGTAAAATTCGATGTGTACTTTTTTGAATTTAAAATTTCGGCCGACGTAAGAAGGGATTGATAGCAGAATACGCTCAAAACCGGCTACTGTCACTTTTTAAGCTGCATTTAATACAAGAACCTTGGGTAAAACGCAAAATGTCTACCCCGTACCTGATTGTCGAAGGATTGAACATCTCCTGTGAAGCCTCAGTCAGTCCCCTGGAGCAAATTCGATGTGTACTTTTTGTGTTTGAATTTGCAGTTCACAGCCAGCCATGGCGAATACCTCCCGTGAAATACGCTGACTTCGGATGTTGATATTTTGGGCTGGGAAGCTCCAAATCGCATGAAAATTGTACCAAACGAAAGCTAATTTCAACTAGGTCGTTCAGCGGCACGTCTCCTAAACGTAGCAGTCTCTTTTTGAACCGGAGAAACCCATCCCTCCCCCACCCCACTGAGGCAAAGTACGTAACAATGTTGAATGTGTGAATGGCGCATGCTCGTACCGCACGCCGCTGGGAAAGACCGGAAGCAATCGTGGACGCAAAATGTCCGGAATTTCTGGCGATGTTGAGCTATTGTATGACAAGTTCTTGTTTTGACAAGAAACCTTCCACAAGAAAACGCTAATGATTATTTGGAACTGCAGGTGCACGTTTGATGAGCTAATCCTTTTATGTTTTAGATGTTGAAATGTGTGCCAGAGTTAAAATGTTGTTTTTTGTCATAAAACTGGAACTTTGTGAAGCGAAAGTGATTATGCTCGGACAATATATCCATCTCAAAGCATGAGCAGGTAGAAAACTATGTTTTTCATAATCAATAATGCTCACAATTAATACTGCGCGTGTTTAAAGCTAGGACAGGCCTTTCTATCAGCGGTGATCTATACTTAACCATTCCCCAAGTCTGCAGGTTTAAAATTGTTATAAATTGTTGATGTTTATATTTGAACTGTTCAACGAATTATAAAGTCAATTCACAGTCTCTTCTAAATTTCTGAATAGTAGATTCTATTGTTTCTCTATTTAAATATCATGAAACCGGCAGCGCAGACCAGCAACACTATAACGGTAGTCGAAAAGAAGACGCAAATATCATACTCTGGCTATTAATAATGGTAATAGGACTGAGTGGAGTCCGATTCGGTCTGTAATCATACGAGTGATTACGAAATCGGACGACCGCGCTTCGCGGGAGTCTGATTTCGTAATCACGAGTATGATTACAGACCGACATCGGACGACACGAAGTCCTCTTACCAATTAATCATAAATATTACAATTTCTGAGAATGAAATGATCATATAGCTTCAGCGTCTTCTCCTGTACTATACATAAAAACAAAGCATCAAGAAGTACTTCATCGCCGATCTATTTTAACACGCGCGTACACACGGTTCGGCGTTTGTAAACACGCCGCTTGTTCGTAGTTATCTAGCTCTCAGTTATATCAACTTAAAATACTTGAGAGAAAGAAGAAGCTAATTTACCCAATGATTTGAGTTGAATGCGGATTTTTGAAGTAAAAGTAAAAAATGTGTAAGTTCTTTACACTCAGTAAAATCAGTAAACCCATCACGAACTCACAAATTGAAAGACAGTTTATTTCGACTTTTCAGGTTTACATTTTTTAACATAACAGGTACTTTGAAACTCAGAATACTAGTTTATTTTTTTCACAGAAGTTTACTCCAAAGCATTCAAAGGAAATACTCAAGACTGAAAAAATCTGTATCTTAGCGGGTCGGCACAGCAATTACAAACTTACCGATTTCTTGACGGCTTAATTTTCTAGGAGCGTTTGTCCATCACAGTCCATCACAGCAAAGTTAAGTTTCTTCCATGATTTTGAAATGAATTAACGACGTTCATTGACATTGGCCGAGCCATAAGTTTCGGAGTGTCTATAGCACAGCATGCTGGCGATGTCGTGAACTAAACAAACGCGCCCGACCGGCGAAAATTTCCTGTCTTCTTTCGTTACATAGTGACTGTTCACGTTCTTTGATTGACCACAAACTGTTCCTTGCATGTTAAGTTGTCCAAGAATTAACAAAATTCGCCTTTCGAGAAGCCACAAACTCACACCGGCAATCGAGTTTTCCACTGAAAATCAGTGTAACGCTGATTGGTGCATTTAAATTTCACTCTTGCTTATGATTGGTCAAGCCAACTGTCCGATTACAGAACAAAGAAGTATCCGATTACAGAACAATAGGTGTCCAATTAGTGATTAATCGGGGGGGTTTATGAACCAATCACATTCGAGGAAATTGTAATATTTATGATTATAACGAAGAAGTGAAGGTCGAGTCCATAAAAATACTTCAGCTCAGATAACAAAACACGATGTTTATTGCTATAATATAGCTTTTACGGCTTTATACAAGTAAACCACTCGCTGATAAATTGCAATCGGTTCCTTTTCCAAGGTCTGTTTATTCCACCGGGAATTGCCATCACTTTGTGCAGTAACTGGTAGGTTTGCTGGTCGAACGCTGTTCATCAAACTTGTGTGACCTGATCTTATCTAAGCCGCTCGAGCAAAATTAGAGCTGAAGCGTCAGTTTTAGTGTATTAAAATAGCGCGTGGTATAAAGCTCTTGGTTTTAACATGGCATTTATTCCGCACAAACTGAAATTTAAACTGAAGCAGAAGGTCGTACTAAATTAATAAATGGGATTGAGCTATATAGCAGTTCTATTTCGACAAAAAAGAAAGATACCCCCACGAAAACGTTATGATTGTGAATTGCAGGTGCACGTCCATTTGCTAGTTGTTTTATTTTTTCGTTAAAGAAAAACAAAAATGCTGAGATGTGAAACATCCCCGTCTCAGTACTATATGACGCATCGAATCATAAAATAATATCGCTCAGCTCATCCTTCAGTTTTACTGCTTACTTTAGTAACTCACGTCAAAATTTGGTTGGATTAGCAATATAACACTTATACGTATCATTTGTGATCGCGAAAATACTGGGCAGTACATAATATAGTATTTGTGAAGAACTCAGTCGGACTCCGTGTCGAAGACACCGCGGAAATACGTTCTTTGTGGCCAGCGTTCGTCGCCATTACTATCTAACTTTTTTTAAATGGAGGTAGTTCTTCTTTTCTCGCGAAGCGAATTAAAGATTGTGTCGGAAGATCAATCGCAGGCTTGCGCTTTAGTCGAGTGCACGGACCGTATGACGCCATTTTCACTCCCGATTACCACTCCCGATTATCACTCACAATTACCACTCTCGATTGACACTCCCGATTATCATATAGTCAAAAAAAATATTATAAACAAATTCAAAACAAACCGAAAATATCTTGTGATTCGCCCAATATTCGCTAAAACGCGCCAGCATCACACGATATGAAGTCTAAAGTCAGCTACTACCTCGGGTAAACCTGGCTGTCGGCAGCGGGATACGCAGCCGCGTACGGCTGGGGGCAAACCATGCGCGGCAAGGGATTGGGGCGAGGCTCATACTGAGCATAGTTCGAGCATAATTTTGAGCATAATTTCACGATTCTTGCGAGCACTGCCGGCAGGCATAATTTGCCAATTGACGAGCATAATTTATTCAAGCCTAAGACGGAGTCCTCCATATGGAAACAATCACTATTAGGTTCGGCAGTGTTGCAGTTATTGAAGTTGGGATGGTAACGATACAATGGCTTCATCATAATATATGTTTACTCATGCGATGACTGCAGGTGTTCAAAATTATAATATTTTTTGTCAGGCGAGACCTAATTGTAGGTCATATAACTTCTGCTTTACTGATCTAGATTCTAGTATAAAAACACAATTTTTTGACATTATCTAGGGAAATGTGAAACTTCTCAAACATAAGAAAATTAGCTATATGATTATATGTTGGCCCACGTTGAAGCTTTTAGGTACTGGAAGACTAGCCTCTTGAAACACAGGGCCGTGGTTATCTTCTCTTCTGCAACCGATGACGAAAGCACATGAGTTTGACCACTTTTAAATGAAAGCTATCGACGAGTACATCTCGTGACACTCTTTGCTCTTTGCTTCACATTTTGCAAACACTGTTTTGCAATTACATATGCAAAAAAGTAGATCCTCACTAGTGAAAGGGTTGACGCATTTTTTTCCAATAATGCAGGACAGTTTCGATTACAGCTGTGCGAATTGGTCGGTAGCGCCAACAGTAAATGAATGGATTGAGGGTCGAGTTTATGCAAGCAAGCAAAACTCCAAACTCAAATGCAGCTTGTTTTTGTGTCGTGTTATTCGATGATAGTTGCAAAACCTTAGCAATAAAATAAGGAAAAAAGCAAAATAAAAAGACGCAAAATATAACAAGCGTATTAATGAACTTAGTTTTCAGTTGCACAAAGTTCTCTTGATGTTGTACTGATTGCATCGCTTGTAACTGAGCGTTGATCTGGACCTGGTGACGTCGGACCACTGAATATGTTTTGCAATAGATAAACAGCGTGTTGGCGAAACAGAGCACGATGATCACAACAGAAACATATTCTGCAACTTTGGTGCTCCAGAGAAACAGCGACAGACCCAGAATGCAGAAAAGCCAAATAAGGATGAGCACCGCGGTCACTCGCTTTGATGTCACAATCTCTTGGTATCTGAGATGAAGATGTATTGCCATGAACCTGTCCAGAGATATTGCGGTGAGAGTGAACATTGATACGCCACAGAGGCAATAACTTGCCAAAACGCTTACAATGCAGCTAACACAGAAGCTTTGGTGTCCCTTAATCTTGGCGAAGTTGTAAGCAAAGATAGAGGGTTGAGCAATCAGGCCTACGGCCATGTCAGACAAAGCGAGTCCCATAAGCAGGAAGTTTGATGGTAAATGCAGAGACGGAGTCCTCCAAATCGAAACAATCACCAGAAAATTCGCCAGTGTTGCAGTTATTGAAGTAGGGACGTTGATAATACAACTCAATATTTCAATCCACGCTATCCCAGGGGTGTTGCTAATCTGAAGGCAAACCTTTGACAAGTCGGTTCCATTTCCAAGATACATTTCCCGCTTATTACACCGGGAATTACCATCACTTTGTGCTGTAATTTTTAGGCTTGCTGATCGAACGCTGCTCACCAAACGTATGTGACTTGATCTTATCTAAGCACCTTCAGCAAAATTAGAGCTGAAACGTCGGTTATAGTGTTTTTTAGGATGGCGCGTGTGGTAAAGCTCTTGGTTTTAACATGGCGTTTATTCCGCACAAAAAATAATAGATATCCTACTGCACGCAGGTGCATGCTCAGGGCACATGATCTATTCCTGAGAACATTTTATACTATAGGTCAGCCAATTATTGTAAAACGAATAGGGTGCATTTCTTGGATGACGCAATAATTTCATTTTCCAGACTTCTCATTTTCTATTTCCCTTCCCCAACCCCTCCCTTCCCCTCTAATACGTTTTTTTTTTCTTTTGGCTCAGTCGAAGCTTCAGCTTAAACAGAAACCCAGTTTTTATTTGTAGACTACATTTCTCATGAATGTCGAATAGCTCCAACATCATCAATTCTCTTATTCGTGAAATTTGAACTGAAGCAGCAGGTCGTACTCAATTAATTTCCATTTAAATGAGCTATATATCAGTTCTGTTTCGACAAAAATATATATTTACCCCCACGAAAACGTTAATGATTTTGAATTGCAGGTGCACGTCCATCTGCCAATTCGCTTTCTTTTTTCGTTAAAGAAAAACAAAAATGCTGAGATGTGAAGCATCCCCGTCTTACTAGTATGTGCCGCATCGAATCTTTAAATATAATCGCTCAGCTCATCCTTTAGTTTTACTCCCTATCTCAATAACTCATGTCAACATAGGGTTGGATTGGGAATTTATAATTACACTTCTAATTATCATTTTTAATCACGAAAAACACTGGGTAGTATATAGTATAGTGTCAACATGGCGGGGTTAGGTTAGCAATATAACCACACTTCTATTTATCATATTATCTGATTATAACTTACAGTTACCACTCCCGATTATCGGCTGTAGCCTCGGTCTTGCAAGAATCGCATGGAACTTTCAGGAAATGTTTCTGGACGTATAACAAAGGTTTTTATATACAGCGAGTCGCGAGTAATAAAAGCAAATATCTTTGCTTGGTAATTAACCCTTTTTAATCAAAAAGCATAAAAATGCGTATATTATTATTATTATTATTATTATTATTATTATTATTATTATTATTATTATTATTATTATTATTATTATTATTATTATTATTATTATTATTATTATTATTATGTCATCATTGTTTCGTTAAATTTTTATTTTTTGCTATATTTTGTCAACGGCTGCAGAAGTATCGTTATAGTTCCAGGACAATTTTCCTAAAAGTTTGAAGAGTTTTGACCCAATCTCAAAATCGAAGTACATCCTCCGCTTGATTTCAGAATCGCATAAAACGTTCAGGAAATGTTTCTGGAGGTACAACAAAGGTTCTGATATACATGTTCAAAAGTACGCGAGTACTTCAAAACTTCAAAAGGTCGCGAGTACGTAATCAGAGCAGAACTTTCACTAAAAATTCACTCTTGTCGATCAAAAGAACCATGAAAATGTGTAGTTTCCTTGCTATAATTTGTCAAAGGCTGAAAAAAATAAGACAAAAGTATTGCAAAAAGTCTCGTTTTAGTCTAAGAAAAGTGTCGTTTTGGTAAGGGACAAAAAAGGCCGATCTTCGCCAAAAAGGTAATGGTTAGGGTTAGGCTTAACTTTTTGTCGAAAATCGGCCCATTTTGACTAAAAATTTAAGTCCTTCTAAACTTTCAAGAAACTATACTGGGACTATAATGAGACTTCAGGCAATTCAAGTGGCTTATTGTTTGTCACTGTTGACAAAATATAGCCTTAAAATTACGCATTTACGTATCTGCAATTTTGACCGGAAGTGGCGGTTTGTTATGCAAAGTTTGAAGTCTTATTACTCGCGGATCGTTACAAATATAATCCTAAATTGCATGTCAGCACATATTTGAAACATTCAGAAACATTTCCTTATAGTCTCATGCGGTTTGAATAAATGGCCGAGACGGTACATTGTTTTTATTAGGGGTAAAAAATGGCCGATTTTCGCCAAAAAGAAAAAGGGGTTAAGCTTAACTTTTTGTCGAAAATGGGCCCATTTTGACTAAAAGTTTAAATCCTTCTAAACTTTCAAGAAACCTTACTGGGACTATAATGAGACTTCAGGCAGTTCAATTGGCGTATTTTTTGTCACTGTTGACAAAATATAGCCTTAAAACTACGCATTTATTTAGCTGCAATTTTGACCGGAAGTGGCGGTTTGTTATGCGAAATTTGAAGTCTTATTACTCGTGGATCGTTTTAGTTATGATCATAAAATACATATTAGCACATTGGTAATTCAAAAACATTCCCTGAAGGTTTCATGCTATTCAAATGATTGGCCAAGACGGTACATTGTTTTTAATAAGGGTTAAAAATGGCCGACTTTCGCCAAAAAGTTAAGTGGGTTAGGCTTAATTTTATGTCAAAAGTCGGCCCATTTTGACCAAAAATGTAAATCCTTTGAAATGTAAATCCTGCGTCAGCGTGCAATATACTCTCATCTAACACAGTTATTTAGCCAATCAGGGCGCGCGTAGTATCATAGTTATTTTATAATTAAAAATTTAAGACTATACACCACAAGGAAATCATTGCTCTTTGGGCACGTTATTCTGAGTACGTAAAAAATGTCGTAGTTGTGAAGAAACTCTCTCGTCAAACGTTGAATGCGACAACGCCGCCGACAAAGTACAAATAAACAGCAATGGCTTCGTCATAATATAATTAGAATCTCACGATTGAAATGGTGGACGTATTTTTTCCCAATAGTGCATCGCAGTTTAGATTACAGCTGCACGAATTGGTCGATAGCGCCAACAGTAAACTAATGGATTTAAGGATGAATTGATGTGGTCATTCAAGCAAAGCTGCAAATTCATACGCAGCCTGTTTTTGTGTCGTGTTATTTGATAGTGATATCAAAGCCATAGTAGCATAGGGAAAATAGCAAAGGAAAAATAAGATATATAACAAGCGCATTAATGAACTTAGTTCTCAGTTGTACAAAGTTCGCTGCGTTCTCTTGATGTTGTGCTGATTGTATCTCTTGTAACTGTGAGCGTTGATCTGGGCCTGGTGACGTCGGACCACTGAATATGTTCTGCAATAAACAAAAAACGTGGTGGCGAAACAGAGCACGATGATTACAGCAGCAGAATATTCTGCAACTTTAGTGCTCCAGAGAAACAGCAGCAGAAATAGAATGCAAAAAATAAACAAACAAAACAAAAAAAGAATGAGGACCGCGGTCACTTGCTTTGACTCACAATCTCTTGGTATCTGAGATGAAGGCGTATCGCCATGAATCTGTCCAGAGACATTGCGGTGAGAGTGAGGACTGATACACCACAAAGGCAAAACCTTGCCAAATAATTTTCAATCTAATGCTTCGACTTTAAATAAACGATATTTATTTATTTATTTATTTATTTATTTGAAGCTGGTACAGATCATGTTTTGTTGTCCTTTGATCTTGGAAGTTGAATGCCAAGAATATTGGTTGTGCGACCAGACCGACGGCCATGTCAGACAAAGCGAGTCCCATAAGCAGGAAATTTGATGGTAAATGCAGAGACGGAGTCCTCCAAATCGAAACAATCACCAGAAAGTTCGCCAATGTCGCAGTTATTGAGGTAAATGAAAGCTGTCGACGGGTACATTCTCATGACTCTATTTGCTTCACATTTTGCAAACACTGTTTTGCAAAATAGGCAAAAAAATATATATCCTCACTAGTGAAAGAGTTGACGCATTTTCTCCCAATAATGCGTCATAGTTTCGAGTACAGCTGTGCGAATTGGTCGATAGCGCCAACAGTAAATGAATGGATTGAGGGTCGAGTTTATGAAGACAATCAGACCAGCAAATTCAAATGTAGCTTGTTTTTGTGTCGTTTTTTTCGATAATGATTTCACAGCCAGAGCAACAGAATAAGGAAAAATGCAAAAGAAAAAGACGCAAAATATAACAAGCGTATTAAAGAACTTAGTTCTCAGTTGTACAAAGTTCGCTGCGTTCTCTTGATGTTGTGCTGATTGCATCGCTTGCAACTGAGCGTTGATCTGAACCTGGTGACGTCGGACCACTGAATATGTTTTGCAATAAACAAACAACATGGTGGCGACACAGAGCACGATGATTACAGCAGCAGTATACGCTACAACTTTGAAGTTCCAGAAACTCAGCAGTGGAAATAGAATGCAAGAAAGCCAAATAAGGATGAGCACCGCGGTCACTCGCTTTGATGTCACGATCTCTTGATATCTGAGATGAAGATGTATTGCCATGAACCTGTCCAGAGATATTGCGGTGAGAGTGAGGATTGATACGCCACAAAGGCAGTAACTTGCCAAATGATTTGCAAATATACTAGCACAGATCATGTTTTGTTTTCCCTTGATCTTCGCGAAGTTTAACGCAAAGAATGTTGGTTGTGCGACTAGACCGACGGCCATGTCAGACAAAGCGAGTCCCATAAGCAGGAAATTTGATGGTAAATGCAGAGACGGAGTCCTCCAAATCGAAACAATCACCAGAAAGTTCGCCAATGTCGCAGTTATTGAAGTTGGAACGGTGATGATGCAATTCAAGATTTGAATGAATGTTATCCCAGGATGTGGCTCAAAAGGAACACAATATTCTCCTTCTCTGGTTGGTTTGGTTGAGTCACTTAAATTTGCTAGGGCCATTTTGCGCGATTCCTGTTTTCTCTGCCTGCCTTTCTTACAATTTAAAGTTAATAAATTTCCACCTGTTTTCTCCTTATTAAATAGCCTCATGCGTAAGTCATGTGCATATTAACAGCAGGTTGTATAGGCCATTTATGTATGTATTTGAATATTGAGCTATTGTATCACAAGTTCTTGTTTTGACAGGAACCTAATTCCACAAGAAAACGCTAATGATTATTTGGAACTGCAGGTGCGCATTTCATGAGCTAATCCTTTAGGTTTTAAATGTTGAAATGTGTGCCAGAGTTAAAATGAGGTTGTTTTTTGTCATGAAACTGGACTTTGTGAAGCGAAATGATTATGCTAGGACAATATATCCATCTCAAAGCATGAGTAGGTAGAAAATTATGTTGTTCATAATCAATAACGCTCAAAATTACTGCTTCGCGTGTTTGAAGCCAGGACAGGCTTTTCTATCAGGAGTGATCTATACTTAACCATTCCATAAGCCTGCAGGTTTGAAATTGTTTGAAATTGTTGAACTGTTCAACGAATTATATATAAGTCGATTCACAGTCTCTTCTAAATTTCTGGATAGTAGATTCTCTTGTTTCTCTATTTAAATATCATGAAACCGGCAGCGCAGACCAGCAACACTAAAACGGTAGTCAAAAAGAAGACGCAAATATTATACTCCGGCTATTGAAACGAAGAAGTAGGTCGTGTCCATAAAAATACTTCAGCTCAGATAACAAAGACAGGTCTAACAAAACACGATGTTTATTGCTATAATGCTTTTACGGCTTCATACAAGTAAACCACTCGCTGATAAATTGCAATCGGTTCCTTTTCCAAGATCTGTTTATTTCACCGGGAATTACCATCACTTTGTGCAGAAACATTTATGCTATAGGTCAGCCAATTATTGTAAAACGAATAGCGTGCAGTTCTCGGATGACGCAATAATTTCATTTTCCAGACTTCTCATTTTCTATTTCCCTTCCCCAACCCCTCCCCTCCCCTCTAATACGTTGTTTTTTTCTTTTGGCTCAATCGAAGCTTCAGCTTAAACCGAAACCCAGTTTTTATTTGTAGACTACATTTCTCATGAATGTCGAATAGCTTCAACATTATCAATTCTCTTATTCGTGAAATTTGAACTGAAGCAGCAGGTCGTACTCAATAAATTTCCATTTAAATGAGCTATATGTCAGTTCTGTTTCGACAAAAAAATATATTTACCCCCACGAAAACGTTAGTGATTTTGAATTGCAGGTGCACGTCCATCTGCTAATTCACTTTCTTTTTTCGTTAAAGAAAAACAAAAATGCTGAGATGTGAAGCATCCCCGTCTTACTAGTATGTACCGCATCGAATCTTTAAATAAAATCGCTCAGCTCATCCTTCATCTTCCATCATTATTTCGTTTATTTTTTATTTTTTATTTTTTGCTATATTTTGTCAACGGCTGCAGAAGTATCGTTATAGTTCCAGGACGATTTTCCTAAAAGTTTGAAGAGTTTTGACCCAATCTCAAAATCGAAGTACAGTCTCGGGATAATACCAGAATAGCTTGAAAATTTGGATTTATACCGAAGGTTTTAATATGATATTCATGATACTATATAGAGTGAGACGCGAGTAATAAGACTCAAAACAAATAAATTACCGCTTTCACTCAAAAAACCTTTTTGCGTAGTTTTCTTGCTATAAGATCGGCCATTTTTGGCTCGATCTCAAAATCAAGGTACAGCCTCCGCCTAATGTCAGAAATGCAAAAAGGCTCGTTTTAGTCCCAGGAAGGTTTCCTGAACGTTTCAAGAGTTTTAAAATTTTGCTCAAAATTGGCCATTTTTGGCAAAAACCATGTGCTATAGCCTTACCACTTAGCTCAAAATTGGCCGTTTTTTTGCCCAATCTCAAAATCGAAGTACATCCTCCGCTTGATTTCAGAATCGCATAAAACGTTCAGGAAATGTTTCTGGAGGTACAACAAAGGTTCTGATATACATATTCAAAAGTATATAGAGCGGGTCGCGAGTAAAGTACGTAATCAGAGCAGAACTTTCACTAAAAATTCACTCTTGTCGATCAAAAGAACCATGAAAATGTGTAGTTTCCTTGCTATAATTCGTCAAAGGCTGAAAAAAATAAGACAAAAGTATTGCAAAAAGTCTCGTTTTGGCCTAAGAAAAGTGTCGTTTTGGTAAGGGACAAAAAAGGCCGATCTTCGCCAAAAAGGTAATGGTTAGGCTTAAAATTTAAATCCTTCTAAACTTTCAAGAAACTATACTGGGACTATAATGAGACTTCAGGCAATTCAATTGGCTTATTGTTTGTCACTGTTGACAAAATATAGCCTTAAAACTACGCATTTACGTATCTGCAATTTTGACCGGAAGTGGCGGTTTGTTATGCAAAGTTTGAAGTCTTATTACTCGCGGATCGTTACAAATATAATCCTAAATTGCATGTCAGCACATATTTGAAACATTCAGAAACATTTCCTTATAGTTTCATTTGGTTTGAATAAATGGCCAAGACGGTACATTGTTTTTATTAGGGGTAAAAAATGGCCGATTTTCGCCAAAAAGAAAAAGGGGTTAAGCTTAACTTTTTGTCGAAAATCGGCCCATTTTGACTAAAAGTTTAAATCCTTTTAAACTTTCAAGAAACCTTACTGGGACTATAATGAGACTTCAGGCAGTTAAATTGGCGTATTTTTTTGTCACTGTTGACAAAATATAGCCTTAAAACTACGCATTTATTTAGCTGCAATTTTGACCGGAAGTGGCGGTTTGTTATGCGAAATTTGAAGTCTTATTACTCGTGGATCGTTTTAGTTCTAATCATAAAATACAAATTAGCACATTGGTAATTCAAAAACATTCCCTGAACGTTTCATACGATTCAAATGATTGGCCAAGACGGTACATTGTTTTTAATAAGGGTTAAAAATGGCCGACTTTCGCCAAAAAGTAAGTGGGTTAGGCTTAATTTTATGTCAAAAGTCGGCCCATTTTGACCAAAAATGTAAATCCTTTGAATCTTTCACAAAACCTTTCAGGCACTACAACAAAATTTCTTATTACTCACGGATCGTTTTAGATACAATCATTAATCGCATATCAGCGAAATTGCTCGATTGACGTTTCTCTCGCCCAAAAATCGGTTATCCCGTGGATTGAAAAACACAAATTTATTTCGTTTAGGCACTATCTCTCAAAACTGTGACACCTCTGATAACTCTGTCTTTCGTTATTGAAAAAAAAATTGATCTAATATAAGCTATCCGCATGTAAACAAACGTTAAAAATTTGCATATATATCACGAAAAGCGTCCACTTTAACAAGGCGAAACGTCCTCCAGAATGATTTGTAGCTGAACTAGCGTTTGATTAAGTAGTAATAAACCGATACTTTACCTTTCCGGTAATTTAGCGGGAACTGCTATAAATGCCTCCGCCTTTCAATCAACACTTTTGTGACACATTCCAAGCTCAGACAGCGGTCACGCACGTCATTCCTCACTCCGGTGACAAAGAAACACTCGAAAAAGGTAGTCGCCACCTTACCATTAAAACAAAATTACAGTCTTCAAAAATAATGACAATTACGAGACACTGTGACAACCAGACATACCATATGCTTTTTACAGACATCCACTCTTAAAACATCACTGAGATGGTCGAAAAATGACCGGATTTTGGCAAAATACTAAGACTATAGCACAGGGTTTTTTTTTTTTCATAAATTGAAAACTCTTTAAATCTTCAGGAAACATTCTTTGGAAAGTCACAACACTTTTTGCAATACATTTGCTTTATCTATCTTCATCCGTTAGCAAGATACAGCAGCTTAAATTTGGCTCCTTTGCTCGAAAGGTGTGATGTTTTAATTAGTGCATGATTTGCTCTAATTTGCTCTACTTTCTCACGACTCAAATCTATGCAAAACACGTCGGCATACTCCCAGGAACGTTTCTTGAAAGTTTCATGCGATTCTGAGATGGTCGAAAAATAACCGGATTTTGATAAAATATTAAGGCTATAGCACAGGGTTTTTTTTGTCAAAAATTGAAAACTCTTGAAATTGTCAGGAAACATTCTTTAGACTATAAAAACTTTTTGCAATAAATTTGCTTTATCTATTTTTATCCGTTGGCGAGAAATAGCAGCTTAAATTTTGCTCCTTTGCTCGAAAGGTATGATGTTATAATTAGTGCATGATTTGCACTAGTTTGATCTAATTTCTCACGACGCGCGCGCTAAAAGTTAACAAAAACTATGCAAAACCCGTCGGCATAGTCAAAGGAACGAAAGGTGTGATATGTTTTAATTAGTGCATGATTTGCACTAGTTTGATCTAATTTCTCACGACGCACGGGCTAAACGTTTACAAAAACTATGCAGGAACGATTCCTGAAAGTTTCATGCGATTCTGAGATGGTCGAAAAATGACCGGATTTTGACAAAAATAAGGCTATAGTACAGGATTTTTTGTCAAAAATTGAAAACTGCTGAAACTTTCAGGAAACATTCTTTGCACTATAAAAAGACTTCTTGCAATACATTTGCTTCATCTATCTTCATTCTTTGGCGAGATATAGCAACTTAAATTTGGCTCCTTTGCTCGAAAGGTGTGATGTCTTAATTAGTGCACGATTTGCACTAGTTTTGTCTAATTTCTCACGACGCGCGGGCTAAAAGTTTACAAAAGCTATGCAAACTCCATCGTCATAGTCCCAGGAACGTTTCCTGAAAGTTTCATGCAATTCTGAGAACAATCTTGGAATTTGACAAAATACTAAGGCTATAACACAGGGTTTTTTGTCAAAAATTGAAAACTCTTGAAACTTTCAGGAAACCATCCTTGGACTATAACCAGACTTTTTGCAATGCATTTACTTTATCTAACTTCATCCGTTGGCGAGATATAGCAGCATAACTCGAAAGGTGGGACGAATTAATTAGTGCATGATTTGCTGTAATTTGTTCTAATTTCTCACGACGCGCGGGCTAAAAGTATACAAAAACTATGCAAACTTTGTCGGCATAGTCTCAGGAACGTTTTCTGAAAGTTTCATGCAATTCTGAGATGGTCGAAAAATCTTGGAATTTTGACAAAATACTAAGGCTATAGCACAGGGTTTTTTGCCGATTTTGGCCAAAACTTGAAAACCCTTGAAACGTTCAGGAATCCTTCCTTGGACTATAAGAAGACTTTTTGCAATACATTTGCTTTATCTATCTTCATCCGTTGCCGAGATATAGCAGCTTAACTCGAAAGGTGTGATGAATTAATTAGTGCATGATTTGCTGTAATTTGCTGTAATTTCTCACGACGCGCGCGATAAAAGTTTACAAAAACTATGCAAACTTTGTCGGCATAGTCCCAGGAACGTTTCCTGAAAGTTTCATGCGATTCTCAGATGGTCGAAAAATCTTGGAATTTTGACAAAATACTAAGGCTATAGCACAGGGTTTTTTTACCGATTTTGGCCAAAACTTGAAAACCCTTGAAACTTTCAGGAAACCTTCCTTGGACTATAAGAAGACTTTTTGCAATACATTTGCTTTATCTATCTTCATCCGTTGCCGAGATATAGCAGCTTAACTCGAAAGGTGTGATGAATTAATTAGTGCATGATTTGCTGTAATTTGCTGTAATTTCTCACGACGCGCGCTCTAAAAGTTTACAAAAACTATGCAAACTTTGTCGGCATAGTCTCAGGAACGTTTCCTGAAAGTTTCATGCGATTCTGAGATGGTCGAAAAATCTTGGAATTTTGACAAAATACTAAGGCTATAGCACAGGGTTTTTTGCCGATTTTGGCCAAAACTTGAAAACCCTTGAAACTTTCAGGAAACCTTCCTTGGACTATAAGAAGACTTTTTGCAATACATTTGCTTTATCTATCTTCATCCGTTGCCGAGATATAGCAGCTTAACTCGAAAGGTGTGATGAATTAATTAATACATGATTTGCTGTAATTTGCTGTAATTTCTCACGACGCGCGCGCTAAAAGTTTACAAAAACTATGCAAACTTTGTCGGCATAGTCCCAGGAACGTTTCCTGAAAGTTTCATGCGATTCTGAGATGGTCGAAAAATCTTGGAATTTTGACAAAATACTAAGGCTATAGCACAGGGTTTTTTGCCGATTTTGGCCAAAACTTGAAAACCCTTGAAACTTTCAGGAAACCTTCCTTGGACTATAAGAAGACTTTTTGCAATACATTTGCTTTATCTATCTTCATCCGTTGCCGAGATATAGCAGCTTAACTCGAAAGGTGTGGTGAATTAATTAATGCATGATTTGCTGTAATTTGCTGTAATTTCTCACGACGCGCGCGATAAAAGTTTACAAAAACTATGCAAACTTTGTCGACATAGTCCCAGGAACGTTTCCTGAAAGTTTCATGCGATTCTGAGATGGTCGAAAAATCTTGGAATTTTGACAAAATACTAAGGCTATAGCACAGGGTTTTTTGCCGATTTTGGCCAAAACTTGAAAACCCTTGAAACTTTCAGGAAACCTTCCTTGGACTATAAGAAGACTTTTTGCAATACATTTGCTTTATCTATCTTCATCCGTTGCCGAGATATAGCAGTTTAACTCGAAAGGTGTGATGAATTAATTAGTGCATGATTTGCTGTAATTTGCTGTAATTTCTCACGACGCGCGCGATAAAAGTTTACAAAAACTATGCAAACTTTGTCGGCATAGTCCCAGGAACGTTTCCTGAAAGTTTCATGCGATTCTGAGATGGTCGAAAAATCTTGGAATTTTGACAAAATACTAAGGCTATAGCACAGGGTTTTTTGCCGATTTTGGCCAAAACTTGAAAACCCTTGAAACTTTCAGGAAACCTTCCTTGGACTATAAGAAGACTTTTTGCAATATATTTGCTTTATCTATCTTCATCCGTTGCCGAGATATAGCAGCTTAACTCGAAAGGTGTGATGAATTAATTAGTGCATGATTTGCTGTAATTTGCTGTAATTTTTCACGACGCGCGGGATAAAAGTTTACAAGTGCTATGCAAACTTTGTCGGCATAGTACCAGGAACGTTACCTGAAAGTTTCATGCGATTCTGAGATGGTCGAAAAATCTTGGAATTTTGACAAAATACTAAGGCTATAGCACAGGGTTTTTTGCCGAATTTGGCCAAATCTTGAAAACCCTTGAAACTTTCAGGAAACCTTCCTTGGACTATAAGAAGACTTTTTGCAATACATTTGCTTTATCTATCTTCATCCGTTGCCGAGATATAGCAGCTTAACTCGAAAGGTGTGATGAATTAATTAGTGCATGATTTGCTGTAATTTGCTGTAATTTCTCACGACGCGCGCTCTAAAAGTTTACAAAAACTATGCAAACTTTGTCGGCATAGTCTCAGGAACGTTTCCTGAAAGTTTCATGCGATTCTGAGATGGTCGAAAAATCTTGGAATTTTGACAAAATACTAAGGCTATAGCACAGGGTTTTTTGCCGATTTTGGCCAAAACTTGAAAACCCTTGAAACTTTCAGGAAACCTTCCTTGGACTATAAGAAGACTTTTTGCAATACATTTGCTTTATCTATCTTCATCCGTTGCCGAGATATAGCAGCTTAACTCGAAAGGTGTGATGAATTAATTAATACATGATTTGCTGTAATTTGCTGTAATTTCTCACGACGCGCGCGCTAAAAGTTTACAAAAACTATGCAAACTTTGTCGGCATAGTCCCAGGAACGTTTCCTGAAAGTTTCATGCGATTCTGAGATGGTCGAAAAATCTTGGAATTTTGACAAAATACTAAGGCTATAGCACAGGGTTTTTTGCCGATTTTGGCCAAAACTTGAAAACCCTTGAAACTTTCAGGAAACCTTCCTTGGACTATAAGAAGACTTTTTGCAATACATTTGCTTTATCTATCTTCATCCGTTGCCGAGATATAGCAGCTTAACTCGAAAGGTGTGGTGAATTAATTAATGCATGATTTGCTGTAATTTGCTGTAATTTCTCACGACGCGCGCGATAAAAGTTTACAAAAACTATGCAAACTTTGTCGACATAGTCCCAGGAACGTTTCCTGAAAGTTTCATGCGATTCTGAGATGGTCGAAAAATCTTGGAATTTTGACAAAATACTAAGGCTATAGCACAGGGTTTTTTGCCGATTTTGGCCAAAACTTGAAAACCCTTGAAACTTTCAGGAAACCTTCCTTGGACTATAAGAAGACTTTTTGCAATACATTTGCTTTATCTATCTTCATCCGTTGCCGAGATATAGCAGTTTAACTCGAAAGGTGTGATGAATTAATTAGTGCATGATTTGCTGTAATTTGCTGTAATTTCTCACGACGCGCGCGATAAAAGTTTACAAAAACTATGCAAACTTTGTCGGCATAGTCCCAGGAACGTTTCCTGAAAGTTTCATGCGATTCTGAGATGGTCGAAAAATCTTGGAATTTTGACAAAATACTAAGGCTATAGCACAGGGTTTTTTGCCGATTTTGGCCAAAACTTGAAAACCCTTGAAACTTTCAGGAAACCTTCCTTGGACTATAAGAAGACTTTTTGCAATATATTTGCTTTATCTATCTTCATCCGTTGCCGAGATATAGCAGCTTAACTCGAAAGGTGTGATGAATTAATTAGTGCATGATTTGCTGTAATTTGCTGTAATTTTTCACGACGCGCGGGATAAAAGTTTACAAGTGCTATGCAAACTTTGTCGGCATAGTACCAGGAACGTTACCTGAAAGTTTCATGCGATTCTGAGATGGTCGAAAAATCTTGGAATTTTGACAAAATACTAAGGCTATAGCACAGGGTTTTTTGCCGAATTTGGCCAAATCTTGAAAACCCTTGAAACTTTCAGGAAACCTTCCTTGGACTATAAGAAGACTTTTTGCAATACATTTGCTTTATCTATCTTCATCCGTTGCCGAGATATAGCAGCTTAACTCGAAAGGTGTGATGAATTAATTAATACACGATTTGCTGTAATTTGCTGTAATTTCTCACGACGCGCGCTCTAAAAGTTTACAAAAACTATGCAAACTTTGTCGGCATAGTCCCAGGAACGTTTCCTGAAAGTTTCATGCGATTCTGAGATGGTCGAAAAATCTTGGAATTTTGACAAAATACTAAGGCTATAGCACAGGGTTTTTTGCCGATTTTGGCCAAAACTTGAAAACCCTTGAAACTTTCAGGAAACCTTCCTTTGACTATAAGAAGACTTTTTGCAATACATTTGCTTTATCTATCTTCATCCGTTGCCGAGATATAGCAGCTTAACTCGAAAGGTGTGATGAATTAATTAGTGCATGATTTGCTGTAATTTGCTGTAATTTCTCACGACGCGCGCGCTAAAAGTTTACAAAAACTATGCAAACTTTGTCGGCATAGTCCCAGGAACGTTTCCTGAAAGTTTCATGCGATTCTGAGATGGTCGAAAAATCTTGGAATTTTGACAAAATACTAAGGCTATAGCACAGGGTTTTTTGCCGATTTTGGCCAAAACTTGAAAACCCTTGAAACTTTCAGGAAACCTTCCTTGGACTATAAGAAGACTTTTTGCAATACATTTGCTTTATCTATCTTCATCCGTTGCCGAGATATAGCAGCTTAACTCGAAAGGTGTGATGAATTAATTAGTGCATGATTTGCTGTAATTTGCTGTAATTTCTCACGACGCGCGCGCTAAAAGTTTACAAAAACTATGCAAACTTTGTCGGCATAGTCCCAGGAACGTTTCCTGAAAGTTTCATGCGATTCTGAGATGGTCGAAAAATCTTGGAATTTTGATAAAATACTAAGGCTATAGCACAGGGTTTTTTGCCGATTTTGGCCAAAACTTGAAAACCCTTGAAACTTTCAGGAAACCTTCCTTGGACTATAAGAAGACTTTTTGCAATACATTTGCTTTATCTATCTTCATCCGTTGCCGAGATATAGCAGCTTAACTTGAAAGGTGTGATGAATTAATTAATACATGATTTGCTGTAATTTGCTGTAATTTCTCACGACGCGCGCGATAAAAGTTTACAAAAACTATGCAAACTTTGTCGGCATAGTCCCAGGAACGTTTCCTGAAAGTTTCATGCGATTCTGAGATGGTCGAAAATTCTTGGAATTTTGACAAAATACTAAGGCTATAGCACAGGGTTTTTTGCCGATTTTGGCCAAAACTTGAAAACCCTTGAAACTTTCAGGAAACCTTCCTTGGACTATAAGAAGACTTTTTGCAATACATTTGCTTTATCTATCTTCATCCGTTGCCGAGATATAGCAGCTTAACTCGAAAGGTGTGATGAATTAATTAGTGCATGATTTGCTGTAATTTGCTGTAATTTCTCACGACGCGCGCTCTAAAAGTTTACAAAAACTATGCAAACTTTGTCGGCATAGTCCCAGGAACGTTTCCTGAAAGTTTCATGCGATTCTGAGTTGGTCGAAAAATCTTGGAATTTTGACAAAATACTAAGGCTATAGCACAGGGTTTTTTGCCGATTTTGGCCAAAACTTGAAAACCCTTGAAACTTTCAGGAAACCTTCCTTGGACTATAAGAAGACTTTTTGCAATACATTTGCTTTATCTATCTTCATCCGTTGCCGAGATATAGCAGCTTAACTCGAAAGGTATGATGAATTAATTAGTGCATGATTTGCTGTAATTTGCTGTAATTTCTCACGACGCGCGCTCTAAAAGTTTACAAAAACTATGCAAACTTTGTCGGCATCGTCCCAGGAACGTTTCCTGAAAGTTTCATGCGATTCTGAGTTGGTCGAAAAATCTTGGAATTTTGACAAAATACTAAGGCTATAGCACAGGGTTTTTTGCCGATTTTGGCCAAAACTTGAAAACCCTTGAAACTTTCAGGAAACCTTCCTTGGACTATAAGAAGACTTTTTGCAATACATTTGCTTTATCTATCTTCATCCGTTGCCGAGATATAACAGTTTAACTCGAAAGGTGTGATGAATTAATTAGTGCATGATTTGCTGTAATTTGCTGTAATTTCTCACGACGCGCGCGCTAAAAGTTTACAAAAACTATGCAAACTTTGTCGGCATAGTCCCAGGAACGTTTCCTAAAAGTTTCATGAGATTCTGAGATGGTCGAAAAATCTTGGAATTTTGACAAAATACTAAGGCTATAGCACAGGGTTTTTTGGCGATTTTGGCCAAAACTTGAAAACCCTTGAAACTTTCAGGAAACCTTCCTTGGACTATAAGAAGACTTTTTGCAATACATTTGCTTTATCTATCTTCATCCGTTGCCGAGATATAGCAGCTTAACTCGAAAGGTGTGATGAATTAATTAGTGCATGATTTGCTGTAATTTGCTGTAATTTCTCACGACGCGCGCGCTAAAAGTTTACAAAAACTATGCAAACTTTGTCGGCATAGTCCCAGGAACGTTTCCTGAAAGTTTCATGCGATTCTGAGATGGTCGAAAAATCTTGGAATTTTGACAAAATACTAAGGCTATAGCACAGGGTTTTTTGCCGATTTTGGCCAAAACTTGAAAACCCTTGAAACTTTCAGGAAACCTTCCTTGGACTATAAGAAGACTTTTTGCAATACATTTGCTTTATCTATCTTCATCCGTTGCCGAGATATAGCAGTTTAACTCGAAAGGTGTGATGAATTAATTAGTGCATGATTTGCTGTAATTTGCTGTAATTTCTCACGACGCGCGCTCTAAAAGTTTACAAAAACTATGCAAACTTTGTCGGCATAGTCCCAGGAACGTTTCCTGAAAGTTTCATGAGATTCTGAGATGGTCGAAAAATCTAGGAATTTTGACAAAATACTAAGGCTATAGCACAGGGTTTTTTGGCGATTTTGGCCAAAACTTGAAAACCCTTGAAACTTTCAGGAAACCTTCCTTGGACTATAAGAAGACTTTTTGCAATACATTTGCTTTATCTATCTTCATCCGTTGCCGAGATATAGCAGCTTAACTCGAAAGGTATGATGAATTAATTAATACATGATTTGCTGTAATTTGCTGTAATTTCTCACGACGCGCGCGCTAAAAGTTTACAAAAACTATGCAAACTTTGTCGCCATAGTCCCAGGAACGTTTCCTGAAAGTTTCATGAGATTCTGAGATGGTCGAAAAATCTTGGAATTTTGACAAAATACTAAGGCTATAGCACAGGGTTTTTTGCCGATTTTGGCCAAAAATTGAAAACCCTTGAAACTTTCAGGAAACCTTCCTTGGACTATAAGAAGACTTTTTGCAATACATTTGCTTTATCTATCTTCATCCGTTGCCGAGATATAGCAGCTTAACTCGAAAGGTGTGATGAATTAATTAGTGCATGATTTGCTGTAATTTGCTGTAATATCTCACGACGCGCGCGCTAAAAGTTTACAAAAACTATGCAAACTTTGTCGGCATAGTCCCAGGAACGTTTCCTGAAAGTTTCATGCGATTCTGAGATGGTCGAAAAATCTTGGAATTTTGACAAAATACTAAGGCTATAGCACATGGTTTTTTGCCGATTTTGGCCAAAACTTGAAAACCCTTGAAACTATCAGGAAACCTTCCTTGGACTATAAGAAGACTTTTTGCAATACATTTGCTTTATCTATCTTCATCCGTTGCCGAGATATAGCAGTTTAACTCGAAAGGTGTGATGAATTAATTAGTGCATGATTTGCTGTAATTTGCTGTAATTTCTCACGACGCGCGCGCTAAAAGTTTACAAAAACTATGCAAACTTTGTCGGCATAGTCCCAGGAACGTTTCCTGAAAGTTTCATGAGATTCTGAGATGGTCGAAAAATCTTGGAATTTTGACAAAATACTAAGGCTACAGCACAGGGTTTTTTGCCGATTTTGGCCAAAACTTGAAAACCCTTGAAACTTTCAGGAAACCTTCCTTGGACTATAAGAAGACTTTTTGCAATACATTTGCTTTATCTATCTTCATCCGTTGCCGAGATATAGCAGTTTAACTCGAAAGGTGTGATGAATTAATTATTGCATGATTTGCTGTAATTTGCTGTAATTTCTCACGACGCGCGCGCTAAAAGTTTACAAAAACTATGCAAACTTTGTCGGCATAGTCCCAGGAACGTTTCCTGAAAGTTTCATGAGATTCTGAGATGGTCGAAAAATCTTGGAATTTTGACAAAATACTAAGGCTATAGCACAGGGTTTTTTGCCGATTTTGGCCAAAAATTGAAAACCCTTGAAACCTTCAGGAAACCTTCCTTGGACTATAAGAAGACTTTTTGCAATACATTTGCTTTATCTATCTTCATCCGTTGCCGAGATATAGCAGCTTAACTCGAAGGGTGTGATGAATTAATTAGTGCATGATTTGCTGTAATTTGCTGTAATTTCTCACGACGCGCGCGATAAAAGTTTACAAAAACTATGCAAACTTTGTCGGCATAGTCCCAGGAACGTTTCCTGAAAGTTTCATGCGATTCTGAGATGGTCGAAAATTCTTGGAATTTTGACAAAATACTAAGGCTATAGCACAGGGTTTTTTGCCGATTTTGGCCAAAACTTGAAAACCCTTGAAACTTTCAGGAAACCTTCCTTGGACTATAAGAAGACTTTTTGCAATACATTTGCTTTATCTATCTTCATCCGTTGCCGAGATATAACAGCTTAACTCGAAAGGTGTGATGAATTAATTAGTGCATGATTTGCTGTAATTTGCTGTAATTTCTCACGACGCGCGCGCTAAAAGTTTACAAAAACTATGCAAACTTTGTCGGCATAGTCCCAGGAACGTTTCCTGAAAGTTTTATGCGATTCTGAGATGGTCGAAAAATCTTCGAATTTTGACAAAATACTAAGGCTATAGCACAGAGTTTTTTGCCGATTTTGGCCAAAAATTGAAAACCCTTGAAACTTTCAGGAAACCTTCCTTGGACTATATGAAGACTTTTTGCAATACATTTGCTTTATCTATCTTCATCCGTTGCCGAGATATAGCAGCTTAACACGAAAGGTGTGATGAATTAATTAGTGCATGATTTGCTGTAATTTGCTGTAATTTCTCACGACGCGCGTGCTAAAAGTTTACAAAAACTATGCAAACTTTGTCGGCATAGTCCCAGGAACGTTTCCTGAAAGTTTTATGCGATTCTGAGATGGTCGAAAAATCTTGGAATTTTGACAAAATACTAAGGCTATAGCACAGGGTTTTTTGCCGATTTTGGCCAAAAATTGAAAACCCTTGAAACTTTCAGGAAACCTTCCTTGGACTATAAGAAGACTTTTTGCAATACATTTGCTTTATCTATCTTCATCCGTTGCCGAGATATAGCAGCTTAACTCGAAAGGTGTGATGAATTAATTAGTGCATGATTTGCTGTAATTTGCTGTAATTTCTCACGACGCGCGCGCTAAAAGTTTACAAAAACTATGCAAACTTTGTCGGCATAGTCCCAGGAACGTTTCCTGAAAGTTTTATGCGATTCTGAGATGGTCGAAAAATCTTGGAATTTTGACAAAATACTAAGGCTATAGCACAGGGTTTTTTGCCGATTTTGGCCAAAAATTGAAAACTCTTGAAACTTTCAGGAAACCTTCCTTGGACTATATGAAGACTTTTTGCAATACATTTGCTTTATCTATCTTCATCCGTTGCCGAGATATAGCAGCTTAACACGAAAGGTGTGATGAAGTAATTAGTGCATGATTTGCTGTAATTTGCTGTAATTTCTCACGACACGCGCGCTAAAAATTTACAAAAACTATGCAAACTTTGTCGGCATAGTCCCAGGAACGTTTCCTGAAAGTTTCATGCGATTCTGAGACGGTCGAAAAATCTTGGAATTTTGACAAAATACTAAGGCTATAGCACAGGGTTTTTTGCCGATTTTGGCCAAAACTTGAAAACCCTTGAAACTTTCAGGCAACCTTCCTTGGACTATAAGAAGACTTTTTGCAATACATTTGCTTTATTTATCTTCATCCGTTGCCGAGATATAGCAGCTTAACTCGAAAGGTGTGATGAATTAATTAGTGCATGATTTGCTGTAATTTGCTGTAATTTCTCACGACGCGCGCTCTAAAAGTTTACAAAAACTATGCAAACTTTGTCGGCATAGTCCCAGGAACGTTTCCTGAAAGTTTCATGCGATTCTGAGATGGTCGAAAAATCTTCGAATTTTGACAAAATACTAAGGCTATAGCACAGGGTTTTTTTTTGCCGATTTTGACCAAAAATTGAAAACCCTTGAAACTTTCAGGAAACCTTCCTTGGACTATAAGAAGACTTTTTGCAATACATTTGCTTTACCTATCTTCATCCGTTGCCGAGATATAGCAGCTTAACTCGAAAGGTGTGATGAATTAATTATTGCATGATTTGCTGTAATTTGCTGTAATTTCTCACGACGCGCGCGCTAAAAGTTTACAAAAACTATGCAAACTTTGTCGGCATAGTCCCAGGAACGTTTCCTGAAAGTTTCATGCGATTCTGAGATGGTCGAAAAATCTTCGAATTTTGACAAAATACTAAGGCTATAGCACAGAGTTTTTTGCCGATTTTGGCCAAAAATTGAAAACCCTTGAAACTTTCAGGAAACCTTCCTTGGACTATATGAAGACTTTTTGCAATACATTTGCTTTATCTATCTTCATCCGTTGCCGAGATATAGCAGCTTAACACGAAAGGTGTGATGAATTAATTAGTGCATGATTTGCTGTAATTTGCTGTAATTTCTCACGACGCGCGCGATAAAAGTTTACAAAAACTATGCAAACTTTGTCGGCATAGTCCCAGGAACGTTTCCTGAAAGTTTCATGCGATTCTGAGATGGTCGAAAATTCTTGGAATTTTGACAAAATACTAAGGCTATAGCACAGGGTTTTTTGCCGATTTTGGCCAAAACTTGAAAACCCTTGAAACTTTCAGGCAACCTTCCTTGGACTATAAGAAGACTTTTTGCAATACATTTGCTTTATCTATCTTCATCCGTTGCCGAGATATAGCAGCTTAACTCGAAAGGTGTGATGAATTAATTAGTGCATGATTTGCTGTAATTTGCTGTAATTTCTCACGACGCGCGCTCTAAAAGTTTACAAAAACTATGCAAACTTTGTGGGCATAGTCCCAGGAACGTTTCCTGAAAGTTTTATGCGATTCTGAGATGGTCGAAAAATCTTGGAATTTTGACAAAATACTAAGGCTATAGCACAGGGTTTTTTGCCGATTTTGGCCAAAAATTGAAAACCCTTGAAACTTTCAGGAAACCTTCCTTGGACTATAAGAAGACTTTTTGCAATACATTTGCTTTATCTATCTTCATCCGTTGCCGAGATATAGCAGCTTAACTCGAAAGGTGTGATGAATTAATTAGTGCATGATTTGCTGTAATTTGCTGTAATTTCTCACGACGCGCGCGCTAAAAGTTTACAAAAACTATGCAAACTTTGTCTGCATAGTCCCAGGAACGTTTCCTGAAAGTTTCATGCGATTCTGAGATGGTCGAAAAATCTTGGAATTTTGACAAAATACTAAGGCTATAGCACAGGGTTTTTTGCCGATTTTGGCCAAAAATTGAAAACCCTTGAAACTTTCAGGAAACCTTCCTTGGACTATAAGAAGACTTTTTGCAATACATTTGCTTTATCTATCTTCATCCGTTGCCGAGATATAGCAGCTTAACTCGAAAGGTGTGATGAATTAATTAGTGCATGATTTGCTGTAATTTGCTGTAATTTCTCACGACGCGCGCTCTAAAAGTTTACAAAAACTATGCAAACTTTGTCGGCATAGTACCAGCAACGTTTCCTGAAAGTTTCATGAGATTCTGAGATGGTCGAAAAATCTTGGAATTTTGACAAAATACTAAGGCTATTGCACAGGGTTTTTTGCCGATTTTGGCCAAAACTTGAAAACCCTTGAAACTTTCAGGAAACCTTCCTTGGACTATAAGAAGACTTTTTGCAATACATTTGCTTTATCTATCTTCATCCGTTGCCGAGATATAGCAGTTTAACTCGAAAGGTGTGATGAATTAATTAGTGCATGATTTGCTGTAATTTGCTGTAATTTCTCACGACGCGCGCGCTAAAAGTTTACAAACACTATGCAAACTTTGTCGGCATAGTCCCAGGAACGTTTCCTGAAAGTTTCATGAGATTCTGAGATGGTCGAAAAATCTTGGAATTTTGACAAAATCCTAAGGCTATAGCTCAGGGTTTTTTGCCGATTTTGGCCAAAAACTGAAAACCCTTGAAACTTTCAGGAAACCTTCCTTGGACTATAAGAAGACTTTTTGCAATACATTTGCTTTATCTATCTTCATCCGTTGCCGAGATATAGCAGCTTAACTCGAAAGGTGTGATGAATTAATTAGTGCATGATTTGCTGTAATTTGCTGTAATTTCTCACGACGCGCGCGCTAAAAGTTTACAAACACTATGCAAACTTTGTGTGCATAGTCCCAGGAACGTTTCCTGAAAGTTTCATGCGATTCTGAGATGGTCGAAAAATCTTGGAATTTTGACAAAATACTATGGCTATAGCACAGAGTTTTTTGCCGATTTTGGCCAAAAATTGAAAACCCTTGAAACTTTCAGGAAACCTTCCTTGGACTATGAGAAGACTTTTTGCAATACATTTGCTTTATCTATCTTCATCCGTTGCCGAGATATAGCAGCTTAACTCGAAAGGTGTGATGAATTAATTAGTGAATGATTTGCTGTAATTTGCTGTAATTTCTCACGACGCGCGCGCTAAAAGTTTACAAAAACTATGCAAACTTTGTGGGCATAGTCCCAGGAACGTTTCCTGAAAGTTTTATGCGATTCTGAGATGGTCGAAAAATCTTGGAATTTTGACAAAATACTAAGGCTATAGCACAGGGTTTTTTGCCGATTTTGGCCAAAAATTGAAAACCCTTGAAACTTTCAGGAAACCTTCCTTGGACTATAAGAAGACTTTTTGCAATACATTTGCTTTATCTATCTTCATCCGTTGCCGAGATATAGCAGCTTAACTCGAAAGGTGTGATGAATTAATTAGTGCATGATTTGCTGTAATTTGCTGTAATTTCTCACGACGCGCGCGATAAAAGTTTACAAAAACTATGCAAACTTTGTCGGCATAGTCCCAGGAACGTTTCCTGAAAGTTTCATGCGATTCTGAGATGGTCGAAAAATCTTGGAATTTTGACAAAATCCTAAGGCTATAGCACATGGTTTTTTGCCGACTTTGACCAAAAATTGAAAACCCTTGAAACTTTCAGGAAACCTTCCTTGGACTATAACAAGACTTTCTGCAATACATTTGCTTTACCTATCTTCATCCGTTGCCGAGATATAGCAGCTTAACTCGAAAGGTGTGATGAATTAATTAGTGCATGATTTGCTGTAATTTGCTGTAATTTCTCACGACGCGCGCGCTAAAAGTTTACAAAAACTATGCAAACTTTGTCGGCATAGTCCCAGGAACGTTTCCTGAAAGTTTCATGCGATTCTGAGATGGTCGAAAAATCTTGGAATTTTGACAAAATACTAAGGCTATAGCACAGAGTTTTTTGCCGATTTTGGCCAAAAATTGAAAACCCTTGAAACTTTCAGGAAACCTTCCTTGGACTATATGAAGACTTTTTGCAATACATTTGCTTTATCTATCTTCATCCGTTGCCGAGATATAGCAGCTTAACTCGAAAGGTGTGATGAATTAATTAGTGCATGATTTGCTGTAATTTGCTGTAATTTCTCACGACGCGCGCGATAAAAGTTTACAAAAACTATGCAAACTTTGTCGGCATAGTCCCAGGAACGTTTCCTGAAAGTTTCATGCGATTCTGAGATGGTCGAAAAATCTTGGAATTTTGACAAAATACTAAGGCTATAGCACAGGGTTTTTTGCCGATTTTGGCCAAAACTTGAAAACCCTTGAAACTTTCAGGCAACCTTCCTTGGACTATAAGAAGACTTTTTGCAATACATTTGCTTTATCTATCTTCATCCGTTGCCGAGATATAGCAGCTTAACTCGAAAGGTGTGATGAATTAATTAGTGCATGATTTGCTGTAATTTGCTGTAATTTCTCACAACGCGCGCGCTAAAAGTTTACAAAAACTATGCAAACTTTGTCGGCATAGTCCCAGGAACGTTTCCTGAAAGTTTTATGCGATTCTGAGATGGTCGAAAAATCTTGGAATTTTGACAAAATACTAAGGCTATAGCACAGGGTTTTTTGCCGATTTTGGCCAAAAATTGAAAACCCTTGAAACTTTCAGGAAACCTTCCTTGGACTATAAGAAGACTTTTTGCAATACATTTGCTTTATCTATCTTCATCCGTTGCCGAGATATAGCAGCTTAACTCGAAAGGTGTGATGAATTAATTAGTGCATGATTTGCTGTAATTTGCTGTAATTTCTCACGACGCGCGCGCTAAAAGTTTACAAAAACTATGCAAACTTTGTCTGCATAGTCCCAGGAACGTTTCCTGAAAGTTTCATGCGATTCTGAGATGGTCGAAAAATCTTGGAATTTTGACAAAATACTAAGGCTATAGCACAGAGTTTTTTGCCGATTTTGGCCAAAAATTGAAAACCCTTGAAACTTTCAGGAAACCTTCCTTGGACTATGAGAAGACTTTTTGCAATACATTTGCTTTATCTATCTTCATCCGTTGCCGAGATATAGCAGCTTAACTCGAAAGGTGTGATGAATTAATTAGTGCATGATTTGCTGTAATTTGCTGTAATTTCTCACGACGCGCGCGATAAAAGTTTACAAAAACTATGCAAACTTTGTCGGCATAGTCCCAGCAACGTTTCCTGAAAGTTTTATGCGATTCTGAGATGGTCGAAAAATCTTGGAATTTTGACAAAATACTAAGGCTATAGCACAGGGTTTTTTGCCGATTTTGGCCAAAAATTGAAAACCCTTGAAACTTTCAGGAAACCTTCCTTGGACTATAAGAAGACTTTTTGCAATACATTTGCTTTATCTATCTTCATCCGTTGCCGAGATATAGCAGATTAACTCGAAAGGTGTGATGAATTAATTAGTGCATGATTTGCTGTAATTTGCTGTAATTTCTCACGACGCGCGCGCTAAAAGTTTACAAAAACTATGCAAACTTTGTCTGCATAGTCCCAGGAACGTTTCCTGAAAGTTTCATGCGATTCTGAGATGGTCGAAAAATCTTGGAATTTTGACAAAATACTAAGGCTATAGCACAGGGTTTTTTGCCGATTTTGGCCAAAACTTGAAAACCCTTGAAACTTTCAGGAAACCTTCCTTGGACTATAAGAAGACTTTTTGCAATACATTTGCTTTATCTATCTTCATCCGTTGCCGAGATATAGCAGCTTAACTCGAAAGGTGTGATGAATTAATTAGTGCATGATTTGCTGTAATTTGCTGTAATTTCTCACGACGCGCGCGCTAAAAGTTTACAAAAACTATGCAAACTTTGTCGGCATAGTCCCAGCAACGTTTCCTGAAAGTTTCATGCGATTCTGAGATGGTCGAAAAATCTTGGAATTTTGACAAAATACTAAGGCTATAGCACAGGGTTTTTTGCCGATTTTGGCCAAAACTTGAAAACCCTTGAAACTTTCAGGAAACCTTCCTTGGACTATAAGAAGACTTTTTGCAATACATTTGCTTTATCTATCTTCATCCGTTGCCGAGATATAGCAGTTTAACTCGAAAGGTGTGATGAATTAATTAGTGCATGATTTGCTGTAATTTGCTGTAATTTCTCACGACGCGCGCGCTAAAAGTTTACAAAAACTATGCAAACTTTGTCGGCATAGTCCCAGGAACGTTTCCTGAAAGTTTCATGAGATTCTGAGATGGTCGAAAAATCTTGGAATTTTGACAAAATCCTAAGGCTATAGCTCAGGGTTTTTTGCCGATTTTGGCCAAAAACTGAAAACCCTTGAAACTTTCAGGAAACCTTCCTTGGACTATAAGAAGACTTTTTGCAATACATTTGCTTTATCTATCTTCATCCGTTGCCGAGATATAGCAGCTTAACTCGAAAGGTGTGATGAATTAATTAGTGCATGATTTGCTGTAATTTGCTGTAATTTCTCACGACGCGCGCGCTAAAAGTTTACAAAAACTATGCAAACTTTGTCTGCATAGTCCCAGGAACGTTTCCTGAAAGTTTCATGCGATTCTGAGATGGTCGAAAAATCTTGGAATTTTGACAAAATACTAAGGCTATAGCACAGAGTTTTTTGCCGATTTTGGCCAAAAATTGAAAACCCTTGAAACTTTCAGGAAACCTTCCTTGGACTATAAGAAGACTTTTTGCAATACATTTGCTTTATCTATCTTCATCCGTTACCGAGATATAGCAGCTTAACTCGAAAGGTGTGATGAATTAATTAGTGCATGATTTGCTGTATTTTGCTGTAATTTCTCACGACGCGCGCGCTAAAAGTTTACAAAAACTATGCAAACTTTGTCGGCATAGTCCCAGCAACGTTTCCTGAAAGTTTCATGCGATTCTGAGATGGTCGAAAAATCTTGGAATTTTGACAAAATACTAAGGCTATAGCACAGAGTTTTTTGCCGATTTTGGCCAAAAATTGAAAACCCTTGAAACTTTCAGGAAACCTTCCTTGGACTATAAGAAGACTTTTTGCAATACATTTGCTTTATCTATCTTCATCCGTTGCCGAGATATAGCAGTTTAACTCGAAAGGTGTGATGAATTAATTAGTGCATGATTTGCTGTAATTTGCTGTAATTTCTCACGACGCGCGCGCTAAAAGTTTACAAAAACTATGCAAACTTTGTCGGCATAGTCCCAGGAACGTTTCCTGAAAGTTTCATGAGATTCTGAGATGGTCGAAAAATCTTGGAATTTTGACAAAATCCTAAGGCTATAGCTCAGGGTTTTTTGCCGATTTTGGCCAAAAACTGAAAACCCTTGAAACTTTCAGGAAACCTTCCTTGGACTATAAGAAGACTTTTTGCAATACATTTGCTTTATCTATCTTCATCCGTTGCCGAGATATAGCAGCTTAACTCGAAAGGTATGATGAATTAATTAATACATGATTTGCTGAAATTTGCTGTAATTTCTCACGACGCGCGCTCTAAAAGTTTACAAAAACTATGCAAACTTTGTCGGCATAGTCCCAGGAACGTTTCTTGAAAGTTTCATGCGATTCTGAGATGGTCGAAAAATCTTGGAATTTTGACAAAATACTAAGGCTATAGCACAGGGTTTTTTTGCCGATTTTGGCCAAAAATTGAAAACCCTTGAAACTTTCAGGAAACCTTCCTTGGACTATGAGAAGACTTTTTGCAATACATTTGCTTTATCTATCTTCATCCGTTGCCGAGATATAGCAGCTTTACTCGAAAGGTGTGATGAATTAATTAGTGCATGATTTGCTGTAATTTGCTGTAATTTCTCACGACGCGCGCGATAAAAGTTTACAAAAACTATGCAAACTTTGTCGGCATAGTCCCAGGAACGTTTCTTGAAAGTTTCATGCGATTCTGAGATGGTCGAAAAATCTTGGAATTTTGACAAAATACTAAGGCTATAGCACAGGGTTTTTTGCTGATTTTGGCCAAAAATTGAAAACCCTTGAAACTTTCAGGAAACCTTCCTTTTACTATTACAAGACTTTTTGCAATACATTTGCTTTATCTATCTTCATCCGTTGCCGAGATATAGCAGCTTAACTCGAAAGGTGTGATGAATTAATTAGTGCATGATTTGCTGTAATTTGCTGTAATTTCTCACGACGCGCGCGCTAAAAGTTTACAAAAACTATGCAAACTTTGTCGGCATAGTCCCAGGAACGTTTCCTGAAAGTTTCATGCGATTCTGAGATGGTCGAAAAATCTTGGAATTTTGACAAAATACTAAGGCTATAGCACAGGGTTTTTTGCTGATTTTGGCCAAAAATTGAAAACCCTTGAAACTTTCAGGAAACCTTCCTTGGACTATAAGAAGACTTTTTGCAATACATTTGCTTTATCTATCTTCATCCGTTGCCGAGATATAGCAGCTTAACTCGAAAGGTGTGATGAATTAATTAGTGCATGATTTGCTGTAATTTGCTGTAATTTCTCACGACGCGCGCTCTAAAAGTTTACAAAAACTATGCAAACTTTGTCGGCATAGTCCCAGGAACGTTTCCTGAAAGTTTTATGCGATTCTGAGATGGTCGAAAAATCTTGGAATTTTGACAAAATACTAAGGCTATAGCACAGGGTTTTTTGCCGATTTTGGCCAAAACTTGAAAACCCTTGAAACTTTCAGGAAACCTTCCTTGGACTATAAGAAGACTTTTTGCAATACATTTGCTTTATCTATCTTCATCCGTTGCCGAGATATAGCAGCTTAACTCGAAAGGTGTGATGAATTAATTAGTACATGATTTGCTGTAATTTGCTGTAATTTCTCACCACGCGCGCTCTAAAAGTTTACAAAAACTATGCAAACTTTGTCGGCATAGTCCCAGGAACGTTTCCTGAAAGTTTTATGCGATTCTGAGATGGTCGAAAAATCTTGGAATTTTGACAAAATACTAAGGCTATAGCACAGGGTTTTTTGCCGATTTTGGCCAAAACTTGAAAACCCTTGAAACTTTCAGGAAACCTTCCTTGGACTATAACAAGACTTTCTGCAATACATTTGCTTTATCTATCTTCATCCGTTGACGAGATATAGCAGCTTAACTCGAAAGATGTGATGCATATCAAACTCTTCCCATACAAATGGGAACATTTGTTATTTTCTAGTCCCAATCTCACGCGGCCGAAAGCGGCACGATTGATTTCAAAATGGCGGATAGATTCAAGAGGACTGAGTAACCGAATTGGTTTGTTTAGAAGACAAAATCGGATAAAAATATCAGAAAACCTTGTGAGATTGAAGTAATTTATGCCAACAAGGTTCGCCAGCAGTTGGAGTTCCACTATAAAGACTGAACTTCGAAATTCGATGATTGGTGGCGGTTCGATGTGGAGGCTCTTCGGTGTTTCCCATTCCAGCGTGTGCAAAAATGTTTGTCCTGAGCAGTGAGCCGTTTAATGATCAAGCAATATGATTCTTTGGTCAGACTTCCCGTGAAACTAAAATAAAGCTGTGGCCTATGACGCCATGTAGATTCAAACATGACATGCATGGCTGTTATCTGCATTTATACTGATCATGTTTTCTCTCTGAATTTTACAAGGAGTTTATATTTAAAGAATGTTTTTCACGCTGGCTCGCAAACTGTCCACACAAAATGTGAGACAACTGATTTATTCTACCTATTTTCCCCTCCTTCCAATGTTTTAACTTGAATATAACAATAAATTGCAAGCTGTTTGAAAACAGAAATGTAGCACATCCTCCAATGTTTCACATTGCACATGGCTTCCATGTGCCATCCTATTCTATAATGTGGCCAGAGATTAAATGCTTTGCACATAAAAAAGTGGAAACTATTGACAGATATACAGTTTACCCATTTGTCAGCTGCTGCTTCAAGAAACTAAATTTCCTGTTTACAAAAACCTGTTAGAAGACAATTAACTCCATTATGATTTATAGGTCTAAAGTGTGTTTCTAAACTGTTTATCTCAGCCAACAGTATTTTGAAGATAAATTGATGTGTACAAAGTCATTCCATTTTAAACTAGTGCTAACTGAAATCCACACTCTGAGATTTTAACTGTTGGCTAAAACATGAGTATTTTAACATTAAGTTTTTTTATATCACCTGCACCATAATTAATACTATATTAACTAAGACATACATTTTTTAGTATGTACAATTTATTAGTACAGCATTGCACTGCACTTCAATCTTTTAGTATTAGTGTATTCACTAGTTGGAAGTATACTGTACATTCTAAGCTTAGTTTGAAGTGTACACAGTTGTTGACATACAGAGCTATATCAATTTTTGACTGGAATATATGACAAGAAATACACTAAAATGTGGGTTGTGATTGTCCGAGTGACAATTTTCCTGAAGACTACTCTTACCCAGACAACCACAATCTACATGCTGTTCAAACTCTGGTTCAAACCATGCAAATACACTCAATCTTCTGATTTGTGATATATGCCTCATTCTAAAAATATACCCATCGAGACAGCTTTATATGTGTTCTTTTAGAGCCCCTTTCACACAAAATACAAAGAGGAACAAGTTTTCTATTTTTTATTGACCCAGCCATTTTCATATTTCATGTGCTTTACAAAACTATACATCTGAGAAATCAAAGCTATAATGGTTCCCCGCGAAATATGCCGGCGAGAGCATTTTCGGTGTATAAATACTGTATTAAAAAGTTATTGTTATCGTTCGAGACTCTCCGAATCACAAAACAGGAATACGAAATTCATTTACTTGCTTATTTTGTAGCCAACTGACCAAAGTTGTGCTCCAAAGGCGCCTTCCGAACCTTGATAAATCCTCTTCAGCTGCACCGTACACGACGCTGGCCGCTATCTCAACATCGAGCACATCTGGAGATTTGAATGTCGTTATCCCGCACCTAAATTTTACCGAATGTGCAAGTTTTATATACCAAAATGCGGGGAATTTAACCATCTTTCGCAATCCGTTGGTGCATCTGAGATACACGCTTGCGCAGAAGAACTAGAACCCAATGTTTGCGGCCAGTTGTCTCAAAACGCCAAAATGCCTTGTTAATTTCATCCAACTGATAGAAAATAACCTAAAAAACCCGCAGCTAAAATGTTGTTATAAGGGCCAAAAAATATATACTTGGAAAGCATGAAGATTACATTTTTCAAATCCGGAGGTGCATCGACGGATTTTTAAACGAGAAACGAGCGCGAGAAGAAAAAGTGCGAAAAACGCGATGATTCTGAGTGAGCCATTGTTATGGGCGTGGCAGTAGATACGTCATAAGACCTTTTGTTAAGAGTGAGTTTCATATGATTAATTAGTACATGATTTGCTGTAATTTGCTGTAATTTCTCACGACGCGCGCGATAAAAGTTTACAAAAGCTATGCAAACTTTGTCGGTATAGTCCCAGGAACGTTTCCTGAAAGTTTCATGCAATTCTGAGATGGTCGAAAAATCTTGGAATTTTGACAAAATACTAAGGCTATTGCACAGGGTTTTTTGCTGATTTTGGCCAAAAATTGAAAACCCTTGAAACTTTCAGGAAACCTTCCTTTTACTATTACAAGACTTTTTGCAATACATTTGCTTTATCTATCTTCATCCGTTGCCGAGATATAGCAGCTTAACTCGAAAGGTGTGATGAATTAATTAGTGCATGATTTGCTGTAATTTGCTGTAATTTCTCACGACGCGCGCGCTAAAAGTTTACAAAAACTATGCAAACTTTGTCGGCATAGTCCCAGGAACGTTTCCTGAAAGTTTCATGCGATTCTGAGATGGTCGAAAATTCTTGGAATTTTGACAAAATACTAAGGCTATAGCACAGGGTTTTTTGCTGATTTTGGCCAAAAATTGAAAACCCTTGAAACTTTCAGGAAACCTTCCTTGGACTATAAGAAGACTTTTTGCAATACATTTGCTTTATCTATCTTCATCCGTTGCCGAGATATAGCAGCTTAACTCGAAAGGTGTGATGAATTAATTAGTGCATGATTTGCTGTAATTTGCTGTAATTTCTCACGACGCGCGCTCTAAAAGTTTACAAAAACTATGCAAACTTTGTCGGCATAGTCCCAGGAACGTTTCCTGAAAGTTTTATGCGATTCTGAGATGGTCGAAAAATCTTGGAATTTTGACAAAATACTAAGGCTATAGCACAGGGTTTTTTGCCGATTTTGGCCAAAACTTGAAAACCCTTGAAACTTTCAGGAAACCTTCCTTGGACTATAAGAAGACTTTTTGCAATACATTTGCTTTATCTATCTTCATCCGTTGCCGAGATATAGCAGCTTAACTCGAAAGGTGTGATGAATTAATTAGTACATGATTTGCTGTAATTTGCTGTAATTTCTCACCACGCGCGCTCTAAAAGTTTACAAAAACTATGCAAACTTTGTCGGCATAGTCCCAGGAACGTTTCCTGAAAGTTTTATGCGATTCTGAGATGGTCGAAAAATCTTGGAATTTTGACAAAATACTAAGGCTATAGCACAGGGTTTTTTGCCGATTTTGGCCAAAACTTGAAAACCCTTGAAACTTTCAGGAAACCTTCCTTGGACTATAACAAGACTTTCTGCAATACATTTGCTTTATCTATCTTCATCCGTTGACGAGATATAGCAGCTTAACTCGAAAGATGTGATGAATTAATTAGTACATGATTTGCTGTAATTTGCTGTAATTTCTCACGACGCGCGCGATAAAAGTTTACAAAAGCTATGCAAACTTTGTCGGTATAGTCCCAGGAACGTTTCCTGAAAGTTTCATGCAATTCTGAGATGGTCGAAAAATCTTGGAATTTTGACAAAATACTAAGGCTATAGCACAGGGTTTTTTGCCGATTTTGGCCAAAACTTGAAAACCCTTGAAACTTTCAGGAAACCTTCCTTGGACTATAACTAGACTTTTTGCAATACATTTGCTGTATCTATCTTCATCCGTTGCCGAGATATAGCAGCTTAACTCGAAAGGTGTGATGAATTAATTAGTGCATGATTTGCTGTAATTTGCTGTAATTTCTTACAACACGCGCGCTAAAAGTTTACAAAAACTATGCAAACTTTGTCGGCATAGTCCCAGGAACGTTTCCTGAAAGTTTCATGCGATTCTGAGATGGTCGAAAAATCTTGGAATTTTGACAAAATACTAAGGCTATAGCACAGGGTTTTTTGCCGATTTTGGCCAAAAATTGAAAACCCTTGAAACTTTCAGGAAACCTTCCTTGGACTATGAGAAGACTTTTTGCAATACATTTGCTTTATCTATCTTCATCCGTTGCCGAGATATAGCAGCTTAACTCGAAAGGTGTGATGAATTAATTAGTGCATGATTTGCTGTAATTTGCTGTAATTTCTCACGACGCGCGCGCTAAAAGTTTACAAAAACTATGCAAACTTTGTCGGCATAGTCCCAGGAACGTTTCCTGAAAGTTTCATGCGATTCTGAGATGGTCGAAAAATCTTGGAATTTTGACAAAATACTAAGGCTATAGCACAGGGTTTTTTGCTGATTTTGGCCAAAACTTGAAAACCCTTCAAACTTTCAGGAAACCTTCCTTGGACTATAAGAAGACTTTTTGCAATACATTTGCTTTATCTATCTTCATCCGTTGCCGAGATATAGCAGCTTAACTCGAAAGGTGTGATGAATTAATTAGTGCATGATTTGCTGTAATTTGCTGTAATTTCTCACAACGCGCGCGCTAAAAGTTTACAAAAACTATGCAAACTTTGTCTGCATAGTCCCAGGAACGTTTCCTGAAAGTTTCATGCGATTCTGAGATGGTCGAAAAATCTTGGAATTTTGACAAAATACTAAGGCTATAGCACAGGGTTTTTTGCCGATTTTGGCCAAAAATTGAAAACCCTTGAAACTTTCAGGAAACCTTCCTTGGACTATAAGAAGACTTTTTGCAATACATTTGCTTTATCTATCTTCATCCGTTGCCGAGATATAACAGCTTAACTCGAAAGGTGTGATGAATTAATTAGTGCATGATTTGCTGTAATTTGCTGTAATTTCTCACGACGCGCGCTCTAAAAGTTTACAAAAACTATGCAAACTTTGTCGGCATAGTCCCAGGAACGTTTCCTGAAAGTTTCATGCGATTCTGAGATGGTCGAAAAATCTTGGAATTTTGACAAAATACTAAGGCTATAGCACAGGGTTTTTTTGCCGATTTTGACCAAAAATTGAAAACCCTTGAAACTTTCAGGAAACCTTCCTTGGAGTATAACAAGACTTTCTGCAATACATTTGCTTTATCTATCTTCATCCGTTGCCGAGATATAGCAGCTTAACTCGAAAGGTGTGATGAATTAATTAGTGCATGATTTGCTATAACTTGCTGTAATTTCTCACGACGCGCGCGCTAAAAGTTTACAAAAACTATGCAAACTTTGTCGGCATAGTCCCAGGAACGTTTCCTGAAAGTTTCATGCGATTCTGAGATGGTCGAAAAATCTTGGAATTTTGACAAAATACTAAGGCTATAGCACAGGGTTTTTTGCCGATTTTGGCCAAAACTTGAAAACCCTTGAGACTTTCAGGAAACCTTCCTTGGACTATAAGAAGACTTTTTGCAATACATTTGCTTTATCTATCTTCATCCGTTGCCGAGATATAGCAGCTTAACTCGAAAGGTGTGATGAATTAATTAGTGCATGATTTGCTGTAATTTGCTGTAATTTCTCACGACGCGCGCTCTAAAAGTTTACAAAAACTATGCAAACTTTGTCGGCATAGTCCCAGGAACGTTTCCTGAAAGTTTTATGCGATTCTGAGATGGTCGAAAAATCTTGGAATTTTGACAAAATACTAAGGCTATAGCACAGGGTTTTTTGCCGATTTTGGCCAAAACTTGAAAACCCTTGAAACTTTCAGGAAACCTTCCTTGGACTATAAGAAGACTTTTTGCAATACATTTGCTTTATCTATCTTCATCCGTTGCCGAGATATAGCAGCTTAACTCGAAAGGTGTGATGAATTAATTAGTACATGATTTGCTGTAATTTGCTGTAATTTCTCACCACGCGCGCTCTAAAAGTTTACAAAAACTATGCAAACTTTGTCGGCATAGTCCCAGGAACGTTTCCTGAAAGTTTTATGCGATTCTGAGATGGTCGAAAAATCTTGGAATTTTGACAAAATACTAAGGCTATAGCACAGGGTTTTTTGCCGATTTTGGCCAAAACTTGAAAACCCTTGAAACTTTCAGGAAACCTTCCTTGGACTATAACAAGACTTTCTGCAATACATTTGCTTTATCTATCTTCATCCGTTGACGAGATATAGCAGCTTAACTCGAAAGATGTGATGAATTAATTAGTACATGATTTGCTGTAATTTGCTGTAATTTCTCACGACGCGCGCGATAAAAGTTTACAAAAGCTATGCAAACTTTGTCGGTATAGTCCCAGGAACGTTTCCTGAAAGTTTCATGCAATTCTGAGATGGTCGAAAAATCTTGGAATTTTGACAAAATACTAAGGCTATAGCACAGGGTTTTTTGCCGATTTTGGCCAAAACTTGAAAACCCTTGAAACTTTCAGGAAACCTTCCTTGGACTATAAGAAGACTTTTTGCAATACATTTGCTTTATCTATCTTCATCCGTTGCCGAGATATAGCAGCTTAACTCGAAAGGTGTGATGAATTAATTAGTACATGATTTGCTGTAATTTGCTGTAATTTCTCACGACGCGCGCTCTAAAAGTTTACAAAAACTATGCAAACTTTGTCGGCATAGTCCCAGGAACGTTTCCTGAAAGTTTTATGCGATTCTGAGATGGTCGAAAAATCTTGGAATTTTGACAAAATACTAAGGCTATAGCACAGGGTTTTTTGCCGATTTTGGCCAAAACTTGAAAACCCTTGAAACTTTCAGGAAACCTTCCTTGGACTATAACAAGACTTTCTGCAATACATTTGCTTTATCTATCTTCATCCGTTGACGAGATATAGCAGCTTAACTCGAAAGATGTGATGAATTAATTAGTACATGATTTGCTGTAATTTGCTGTAATTTCTCACGACGCGCGCGATAAAAGTTTACAAAAGCTATGCAAACTTTGTCGGTATAGTCCCAGGAACGTTTCCTGAAAGTTTCATGCAATTCTGAGATGGTCGAAAAATCTTGGAATTTTGACAAAATACTAAGGCTATAGCACAGGGTTTTTTGCTGATTTTGGCCAAAAATTGAAAACCCTTGAAACTTTCAGGAAACCTTCCTTTTACTATTACAAGACTTTTTGCAATACATTTGCTTTATCTATCTTCATCCGTTGCCGAGATATAGCAGCTTAACTCGAAAGGTGTGATGAATTAATTAGTGCATGATTTGCTGTAATTTGCTGTAATTTCTCACGACGCGCGCGCTAAAAGTTTACAAAAACTATGCAAACTTTGTCGGCATAGTCCCAGGAACGTTTCCTGAAAGTTTCATGCGATTCTGAGATGGTCGAAAAATCTTGGAATTTTGACAAAATACTAAGGCTATAGCACAGGGTTTTTTGCTGATTTTGGCCAAAAATTGAAAACCCTTGAAACTTTCAGGAAACCTTCCTTGGACTATAACAAGACTTTTTGCAATACATTTGCTTTATCTATCTTCATCCGTTGCCGAGATATAGCAGCTTAACTCGAAAGGTGTGATGAATTAATTAGTGCATGATTTGCTGTAATTTGCTGTAATTTCTCACGACGCGCGCTCTAAAAGTTTACAAAAACTATGCAAACTTTGTCGGCATAGTCCCAGGAACGTTTCCTGAAAGTTTTATGCGATTCTGAGATGGTCGAAAAATCTTGGAATTTTGACAAAATACTAAGGCTATAGCACAGGGTTTTTTGCCGATTTTGGCCAAAACTTGAAAACCCTTGAAACTTTCAGGAAACCTTCCTTGGACTATAAGAAGACTTTTTGCAATACATTTGCTTTATCTATCTTCATCCGTTGCCGAGATATAGCAGCTTAACTCGAAAGGTGTGATGAATTAATTAGTACATGATTTGCTGTAATTTGCTGTAATTTCTCACCACGCGCGCGCTAAAAGTTTACAAAAACTATGCAAACTTTGTCGGCATAGTCCCAGGAACGTTTCCTGAAAGTTTTATGCGATTCTGAGATGGTCGAAAAATCTTGGAATTTTGACAAAATACTAAGGCTATAGCACAGGGTTTTTTGCCGATTTTGGCCAAAACTTGAAAACCCTTGAAACTTTCAGGAAACCTTCCTTGGACTATAACAAGACTTTCTGCAATACATTTGCTTTATCTATCTTCATCCGTTGACGAGATATAGCAGCTTAACTCGAAAGATGTGATGAATTAATTAGTACATGATTTGCTGTAATTTGCTGTAATTTCTCACGACGCGCGCGATAAAAGTTTACAAAAGCTATGCAAACTTTGTCGGTATAGTCCCAGGAACGTTTCCTGAAAGTTTCATGCAATTCTGAGATGGTCGAAAAATCTTGGAATTTTGACAAAATACTAAGGCTATAGCACAGGGTTTTTTGCCGATTTTGGCCAAAACTTGAAAACCCTTGAAACTTTCAGGAAACCTTCCTTGGACTATAACTAGACTTTTTGCAATACATTTGCTGTATCTATCTTCATCCGTTGCCGAGATATAGCAGCTTAACTCGAAAGGTGTGATGAATTAATTAGTGCATGATTTGCTGTAATTTGCTGTAATTTCTTACAACACGCGCGCTAAAAGTTTACAAAAACTATGCAAACTTTGTCGGCATAGTCCCAGGAACGTTTCCTGAAAGTTTCATGCGATTCTGAGATGGTCGAAAAATCTTGGAATTTTGACAAAATACTAAGGCTATAGCACAGGGTTTTTTGCCGATTTTGGCCAAAAATTGAAAACCCTTGAAACTTTCAGGAAACCTTCCTTGGACTATGAGAAGACTTTTTGCAATACATTTGCTTTATCTATCTTCATCCGTTGCCGAGATATAGCAGCTTAACTCGAAAGGTGTGATGAATTAATTAGTGCATGATTTGCTGTAATTTGCTGTAATTTCTCACGACGCGCGCGCTAAAAGTTTACAAAAACTATGCAAACTTTGTCGGCATAGTCCCAGGAACGTTTCCTGAAAGTTTCATGCGATTCTGAGATGGTCGAAAAATCTTGGAATTTTGACAAAATACTAAGGCTATAGCACAGGGTTTTTTGCCGATTTTGGCCAAAACTTGAAAACCCTTCAAACTTTCAGGAAACCTTCCTTGGACTATAAGAAGACTTTTTGCAATACATTTGCTTTATCTATCTTCATCCGTTGCCGAGATATAGCAGCTTAACTCGAAAGGTGTGATGAATTAATTAGTGCATGATTTGCTGTAATTTGCTGTAATTTCTCACAACGCGCGCGCTAAAAGTTTACAAAAACTATGCAAACTTTGTCTGCATAGTCCCAGGAACGTTTCCTGAAAGTTTCATGCGATTCTGAGATGGTCGAAAAATCTTGGAATTTTGACAAAATACTAAGGCTATAGCACAGGGTTTTTTGCCGATTTTGGCCAAAAATTGAAAACCCTTGAAACTTTCAGGAAACCTTCCTTGGACTATAAGAAGACTTTTTGCAATACATTTGCTTTATCTATCTTCATCCGTTGCCGAGATATAACAGCTTAACTCGAAAGGTGTGATGAATTAATTAGTGCATGATTTGCTGTAATTTGCTGTAATTTCTCACGACGCGCGCTCTAAAAGTTTACAAAAACTATGCAAACTTTGTCTGCATAGTCCCAGGAACGTTTCCTGAAAGTTTCATGCGATTCTGAGATGGTCGAAAAATCTTGGAATTTTGACAAAATACTAAGGCTATAGCACAGGGTTTTTTTGCCGATTTTGACCAAAAATTGAAAACCCTTGAAACTTTCAGGAAACCTTCCTTGGAGTATAACAAGACTTTCTGCAATACATTTGCTTTATCTATCTTCATCCGTTGCCGAGATATAGCAGCTTAACTCGAAAGGTGTGATGAATTAATTAGTGCATGATTTGCTATAATTTGCTGTAATTTCTCACGACGCGCGCGCTAAAAGTTTACAAAAACTATGCAAACTTTGTCGGCATAGTCCCAGGAACGTTTCCTGAAAGTTTCATGCGATTCTGAGATGGTCGAAAAATCTTGGAATTTTGACAAAATACTAAGGCTATAGCACAGGGTTTTTTGCCGATTTTGGCCAAAACTTGAAAACCCTTGAGACTTTCAGGAAACCTTCCTTGGACTATAACAAGACTTTTTGCAATACATTTGCTTTATCTATCTTCATCCGTTGCCGAGATATAGCAGCTTAACTCGAAAGGTGTGATGAATTAATTTGTGCATGATTTGCTGTAATTTGCTGTAATTTCTCACGACGCGCGCGCTAAAAGTTTACAAAAACTATGCGAACTTTGTCGGCATAGTCTCAGCAACGTTTCCTGAAAGTTTCATGCAATTCTGAGATGGTCGAAAAATCTTGGAATTTTTGACAAAATACTAAGGCTATAGCACAGGGTTTTTTGCCGATTTTGGCCAAAACTTGAAAACCCTTGAAACTTTCAGGAAACCTTCCTTGGACTATAAGAAGACTTTTTGCAATACATTTGCTTTATCTATCTTCATCCGTTGCCGAGATATAGCAGCTTAACTCGAAAGGTGTGATGAATTAATTAGTGCATGATTTGCTGTAATTTCTCACGACGCGTGCGCTAAAAGTTTACAAAAACTATGCAAACTTTATGGACATAGTCCCAGGAACGTTTCCTGAAAGTTTTATGCGATTCTGAGATGGTCGAAAAATCTTGGAATTTTGACAAAATACTAAGGCTATAGCACAGGGTTTTTTGCCGATTTTGGCCAAAACTTGAAAACCCTTGAAACTTTCAGGAAACCTTCCTTGGACTATAACAAGACTTTTTGCAATACATTTGCTTTATCTATCTTCATCCGTTGCCGAGATATAGCAGCTTAACTCGAAAGGTGTGATGAATTAATTAGTGCATGATTTGCTGTAATTTGCTGTAATTTCTCACGACGCGCGCGCTAAAAGTTTACAAAAACTATGCAAACTTTGTCGGCATAGTCCCAGGAACGTTTCCTGAAAGTTTCATGCGATTCTGAGATGGTCGAGAAATCTTGGAATTTTCACAAAATACTAAGGCTATAGCACAGGGTTTTTTGCCGATTTTGGCCAAAACTTGAAAACCCTTGAAACTTTCAGAAAACGTTCCTTGGACTATAACAAGACTTTTTGCAATACATTTGCTTTATCTATCTTCATCCGTTGCCGAGATATAGCAGCTTAACTCGAAAGGTGTGATGAATTAATTAGTGCATGATTTGCTATAATTTGCTGTAATTTCTCACGACGCGCGCGCTAAAAGTTTACAAAAACTATGCAAACTTTGTCGGCATAGTCCCAGGAACGTTTCCTGAAAGTTTCATGCGATTCTGAGATGGTCGAAAAATGTTGGAATGTTGACAAAATACCAAGGCTATAGAACAAGGTTTTTTGTCAAAAATTGAAAACTCTTGAAACTTTCAGGAAACCTTCCTTGGACTATAACAAGACTTTTTGCAATACATTTGCTTTATCTATCTTCATTCCTTGGCGAGATATAGGAGCAAAACCGTTTAAAATTTCGCTTAAATTTTAATTTTCAATAACAAAAAACTGAGTTTCCTGTGATGTCACATTTTGAGAGAAAGTGCGTATAAAGAAATTTGTGTTTTTCACTCCACGGTATAACTGATTTTTGGGCGAGAGAATCGTCATATCCTTGAAATGAAGGAATTTTGCTGACGTTTTTAGAAGAAAGGCTCACAGACCCCAGAAAAGAAAGTCGATAGTTTAAAAGATCAACATTCAGACTAACCACAGTCAAATGTCATAGTATTTGAAATACCCGCGCATGGTGAAAACTCGCTTCATCTTAGACATAAATTATGAAAATGAAATGTGAATGAAATATTACCTCCGTTATTAATTTACCACTAGTTCACAGATAATGGTATTCATTGAACAATCTTCTGAGAAGAAAATAAATGCCTCTTTAACAATAAAAAACAATACAGAGGCCTTAGTGCATTTGTTTGTGAGAACGAGGTGATTTTCTTGACCCTCGAGAATCGTTGTTTTCCCTGAATCGGCCGAATTACGTTTCCCAAATTTTCTCTCAAAGGAGGTGAAATCTGAACAAACTAACTACATCACGTTTTCTTACTTACTAATGCCTACAACTGACCAAAGTATGAGCGGTTTCGATTGTTTGAGTTTGGCCGCTCTTTGTTCGATGTTTACAGTCATCTGTTCTTACGTTTTGTCGAAAATCGGCCCATTTTGACCAAAATTTTAAATTCTTCAAAACTTTCAGGAAACCTTACTGGGGCTATAAGAAGACTACGTGCAACTGTTGACGAGATGTAGCTTTAAAACTACGCGTTTTTTATTTGTAATTTTGACCGGAAATGGCGGTTTGTTTTGCAAAGTTTGAAGTCTTATTACTCGCGGATTGATTTAGATATAATCATAAATTGTATACCAGCACATGTGTATGACACTCACAAACTTTCCCTGAACGTTTCATGCGATTGAAATGATTGGCCGAAAACTAATGTAATCATAAATTGTTGACACTAATTAGTGAAGACCACTAACTCTTCATTTGATCGCGTAACTACTAGTCAAACCTGTATAAAGCGAACACCTCTGGAGAATAGTCAAGTGTCCGCTTAATACAGTTTATAGTATCTTACGAGTAGATTTTTGGGGCTTTGGCAACTGTCCGCTTAACTATACAAGTTTGACTTTACGTATGATATATATACAGTCAATCCTGAAAAGGTTGTCCAGTTGAAATATATATTTAGGCAATTATATCTATCACGTGACCACTGAAAAACACCGTATAACTACAAAGAAATACATTAAGTCAGCATGTTTATATAATTTTATGGTTGCTAGTCATTAGAATGGTAAAACCAAGAGCCTTTGGAGTGTTTTCAGTTTAAAACACGATAGTTTTAGGTGGTCACGTGACAGATATATGTGTATATTTATGCATCTAGACTGGACAACCATGTGTACATGATGCATGTGATTTGACATCTTGCTCATTTTCTTGATTAGCTGTAATTATCTTGGAATATAGACACAGCCATTTATGGTAAAACATAAAAATTCATCAAAATAATTTCTCGTGGAAATTTAAGAACATGAATTAAGAAAGATATACTTGCAGAAATCCGCATGTTCCAATGTCTTGCATCGATATACAGCAGTAAATAATATTGCATTAGATATAGATCGGATGCTTAGAAGCAAAAATATATGTCTACTAAACCGAAGAATGTGGCTATATAAAGAGGTTATTACACGGGAAGGAGTGCAATACGGCGGAGTATTTTTACGAGTCGGTTTTATTTTTTCGAGCCTGCTTCAGGCGAGAAAAAAAAAACTGACGAGTAAAAATACAGCCGTATTTCACAACTTTTCGTGTAATAAATTGTTTATTACACGACAAACGAAGCAGGGCAAACATTCTCGCCGCGCGCAAAATGGAACAAAAAATGACGCGTTCGTAAACTTTGCTTGCGAAAATTGGTCACGTAAGCTAATAAACCAGTTGATCTGGTTCCTGACGAGTGCAATACGCTCCCATCTTTGCACTCGTTTTGGCCCGTATTTGCACTCGAAAATGTGAAGTCGTGTAATAAATGAACAATATTAGACGGACACAAGGCGGCGCGAAGTGTCTTGAAGCCCCGGTGTAAATTTATTTGTCTTATTTAAACAAACTTGACTGGAAAATAGACCACAAAACCATGCAAAAACGGAAAATGACGTAATCGATATACTCACTTGTGAGGATACGGAATATTAGTCACTCGATTGCAGGGGATGTAATTTCGCATGAATTTACGGGTGGTCTATTTTCCAGTAAAACACTCGTGTTTATATAATAAAACATCGAATATTTCTGAATACAAATTATACTATTTCCATACATGTGAAAGCAACAATGCATCACGACACACCGTATACTGTAGAACCAACTATGGCCGCGTGTGAATATAATAGCGATGATCACGCTGACGACACCTATTGTTATTAATGTGGTTTCTCACGATGTCCCCAGGAGTTTCAGTAGCAGTTGCTCGTGGTCTCCCTTCAGCCTGTCTCGTACCGCGTCCGCTAATGGTTCGCCAAACTTCTGCTCGTAAGCAGATTTGATTTCAACCAAATCAATCTAGAAGATATTAATAGATGTAGCAGTTTTAGCTGAAAGATTCGCAAAAACTAGCTCGCAGAAATTATTTCACTGCCAAGAACGAATCTGACTCGGCCCTGCCAGGCCATCCCGCAAGCGGCCCCTCCAATGAAGACAAGTAGAAATTAAACCTTTCCATTAAAACTGCCCGTTTTCCTCTTCACAACGCTCTTCGTTGGAGAGCATGCTCACCTTGTTTGAGCACCTAAACATTCATTGACTTTAACCCAAGTTTGTTATTACTAAGATATAGTGTTATAAGACCTTCTGGACTAAAGTACTGCCCAAGACGGGCAGATGATCAGGCATAAAAGTAGCATAATTTAACCCTGGATTTCACTCCCACGAATGATCAACTTCAATTTTCTCCTTCGGTTTTTTATCAAAGATGTATCATGCAGTATGGAGAAATTGGCGCCTGATAGGTGTAAGCTTAATAAACTACCAGTTCACTATCACTCATACATTTTCTACTTAAAAGGTTGGGAGAATCTGCATTTTGAGATTGGGAGCGACGTAGTTTAAAGGGAACACAGCCTTACCTCGCATCGTGAAACCACCACACGAGTGACCGTCTTCGTATCTCCAACCACACCGCTCATTGCTTTGTTGAGAACTTCAGCAAAGTAGAGTGGAGTATTTCTTGTGCAACGAACTAAAAAGAAAAGGCAATGGGTGATAAAATTAATTTCACAATACAGTGATTTTTTTACTGAAGGATTTCCTTTCAACTCTGACGCTGATGACGTAGCTTGAGTAGACACGTGACCTCGACATGTGATTGAGTCTTCATTCAGGTTTTGTATGCTTAGGCCTGGCACGATAAGACTTTTCCAGAAGAAACTGACTAGTATAGGAGAGTAATCTGTGACCATTGTATTTTCAAAATGTACTTTTTCAGATTTGCTAAAGCCTGCTTTTCAAAAGGGTCGCAAACACAAGAATCCTTACTTCACAGTGAGAGTAAACTCCACACAGGCGCAAGTACAAAGTTTTAAAATATTTCACTTCCGTTCCACTTGCGTCGCCCGTTTTTACTGACGCATACCTAATGTGTGCTTGTGCTTGCCTCGCTCGTGAAAACGAGGCTTATGATCGCTTCAAACGTCGAACTTTTTATGTATCAAACTAAATACTAATGAGCTCAAACAACGGATTTTGCTTAGTTGCTTTGACTTAGACACTTGAAAAGTTTGACGTTTGAGTCAGCCAGCCGCAAAGTTTCCCACTGCGCACCGCGCGCCCCGCAATAGTAGGATCACAATACAGTTATTTTAAGCAATGCTTGAAATATATTTTGTGGGGTCCGACTCTCTTATTCCTCCATGCTCGATTATTTACGAATACAACAGATTAATCTTCCTCAAATAGCAATAAATATGATGAAATGCAAAACTGAATGATGTAATCCTTACCTATAGCTTTAACTGAATCTTGGAAATTTCCCGTTAATTCGTCGTCGACCGACTTCATGAAGTCAATATTTGCAACCTGTTATAGTGTAAACCAGCAGAGTTTTAGAAAACATAACACATCAAGTGTTTGGTCAGATGAAGCACACCCTAAATGGATATACGTTAATTGGGAGCTACTGAACAAAGGTATCTTGGTAAACTACAATCACGGACAAAAGTTCATGACACGCACTCTGCCATTTGAAAACAAATTTCTAAATCTATTTTAACAGTAGCAACCATTTCTTCGGGCTGAACATTGTTCCATCAAGAAAATGTATGACAAAATTTCTACATTGGATTGGGTAACTGGTAGCAATAGATCTAAGTGAAAAAATAAAAGCTTTAGTTCCTCAGCACGTCTGGCTAACTATCCGAAAAGAGAAATAGTTTTCCTTGAAGCTTTCTTTCAGTCTGAAGTGGTAAACAAGGCCACTCTTACATGCGTGTACGCCTCAAATGTGGCCTTGAGCTGCATGGGACTTCTGGTTGTAAGAATAGTGATAAACGCACATTCATCAGTACCCCATTTGCCATCTCCAGCCTGAAGGGGAGAACACACAAAAAATATTACTGAAGGACAAAATATCACGAATTACCGTGATGATTCTATTAAGCACCATGCTTCTAACAAGCGCCCAGTCTCCCATCAGAGGCACGATTTAGGGAATCTGTCCTCCCAAACGTAAGCCTTACTTTTGGGGTCTTCCTTACTTTTGATCCCAGACCCTTCAATCTTACAAAAGTAGGGTTTTTCATCAAAGGTAAGGGGTCCTGAAAAATGCCAGCCTTGATCTTTCAAAAGTAAGGTTTTTCATCCAAAGTAAAATCAAGACTGGAATTTTCTGTTCAAATTTCTGTGCCCTAAATCATACCAGGCATAACGTCTCCAATAAGCGCCCCAGGTTGAGTGTCTTTTTTTTTTTTTTTTTTTATATATTTTTCATGTCATATATTATAACTTATACGACTTTCTATATCATATCTAAGTATACTCACTCGTGATAACTACATGATTTCAAGGGTTTTGTTTAATGCTTCATTTGAAGGCTTTGTGTGTACCGTATTTAAGCATTCCTTTTTTTATCATAATATTATAATTGTCTTAAAATCTTGCACCTAAAACGTTTGTCATCTAACCTCATACAGATGTGTTGCATCCTTGTAGGCTAAATCTTCATCTATCGCGTTGGAAGTGTCACGAGTCGCCTGCGAAAAAATAACACAAAATCGACAGATTAGGGTTTGAGGTTGTCATTAAAGAAATGCATACAGATAGGGCATGTGATCAACAACAGTACATTTCATGTAACTCCTAACCACCACTGCAGTTATCACTACCATTACAATCACTAAAACGACTACTATTACAGTGTTACTACTGCTACTTCTCATTTGCTACTATTACTACTACAACTACTGTTGCTACTGCCACCATTACACAACAACTATCTGTATAACCATAGAGTGATTTCAATAAACCCGTGAAACAGATACTACACTATTAGAGACTATTAGAGACACGTACACACTCCAAGTAGATGTCAGACTATACGGCAATGGACTATGTTTATTTGCCACCGAAAATTCTTCTCAAAAACCCCTACACAAAACTCACAGTAAACTAGACTCTTGCCCATCTAATGTTTGAAAACAACGTGGGCACTTAATTGGCGTGTTGAGCTATGCGAAAGGAGCCTAGAATTGTCATTTTCCGCGTAATTTGCAAAACTAATGAGCCTGCATGCACTACTGACATTTGGTCGGTGAAAGGACAAGAAATTGCCTTGAGTTGACGTCGACTCGCATGTTTTTAGTGACGTTCCGTAGATATGCCTTCAATATATTTGTATCGACGCGGGCATAACACTTACTAGCTGTCGGATCGCGGCCACTTCGGATATTCAATTCCAAATATCGCGACATCTTGTTTCGAATCAAAGATATAGACAACTACTCTCTACTAGATACTAGTACACCCTCACTAATAAAAACTGTTTCACGGGTTTATTAAAATCACTCTAGTACTTCTGAACTACTACTTCCCATAACCAATGCCACTACCAATTATTACTACCAAACTAAAGTAACGAGGTCACATTTCTACCAACGCTTCCACGGACACCACTACCAAAAATAATACAACTACTACTATCACTGCCACCACTACTGGCTAAAAGTTTGGTGGTTCTATTTACCTCTAGGAGCTTCAGTAGTAACGTCTGAAGGTCTCCACTTGTTTCGCTGGACACATCTTCAACAAGATCTTTATTGTGAGCTGCAGCAAAAGTATAAACGTTATGGCAGATGTAGAAATAACTATCCTGGGCGGTTACCGCACTAAAACCTCACTTCTTGCCCAGACACACGAAACTCGTAAAAGCATACCTTCTTTCTGTAAATTTAAAGTGTAGTCTATGATAGCACTCGCTTGTGTCTCCCAAGAGTGATCAACTTTAAATTTCTCCTTCAGTTTCTCGCTAGAGAGATATACTATACAGTATGGAGAACTTGGCTTTTGATAGCTTGGTCAAATGGTAGCTGATGAAACTATCAATTCTCACTATATCTTCCGTGTATTTTCTTCTGAAAGGTTGAGAGAAACTGCATTTTGAGCTTGGGAGTAAAAGGGTTAAAACGTACCTTTCTTGTATCTGGTCTTGATCGCTTGTATTTCCTATAAAACCAAAACAGATATGATTACACATCAAGAAATACGAAGCAAGTATGTATGCACACATGTCCCTCAATCTTACCTCGTTACTTCGTGAGCACAAAATCTCCACCAGAACATCTTCATTAGTTCCCAGACCCTGCAGGGAAGCAATCAAAACACACGCACAAGAAAGTTAACCAAAACACAACCATCACATAGTCTATGAACTAAATTACAAATAGGTACCTTATAAATATAGAAACAATGACACCATTTTAACTGAGTGACTACGAAAGTCTTCATTAGATTCATTTTTTTACACAACTCAACCTACAACCACGTCCATTTGGACCAAACGAATTAAATCAGTCCCAAGGCCTGCAGTATACGCAAAGGAAACGCTTCTGACGTCACAGTTTGGTGACGTCACAGCGCGATATTGCATGCTACCTTCATGGCGTCTTGAAGAGAGTTGGCGTCGTACAGGTCCGGCGGTAGCATTACTGCAACGATCGCCTCCTCAAACTTTCCACTTAATTCCGTCTTCAGTTCTTCGACAAGATCCTGTAAAAGGATCAAATGTTTAAGTAAGCATCTCTTTATTATTATGCTTATGATAATGCTGGGATATAAAGTAACACGAAAACTAAGGATTCTACTCTTGTTCTGACCCCAACCCTTCACATCGCCTCATGTACGTGCTTATACGCCAATTCTAGCTGGTTCACCTTTACAACTAAAGATCACTTCATGGCCAGTAAGTGCGCTCATTCCGAGGCGCCCGATCACGATGGAAAGCGGTCAGTATTCACAGACTACTAATGGACCACTGAAATGCTGGCTAATATAAAATAGACTTTTAATATGCACTTACCTTATCAAATTTCTCTTTAAACTTGGCTGCAATTTGCTGGCGTTGCTCTGAATCCCGTCCCCCAAGAATTCCAAGTATGCGATCTTCATCGCTTCCTGTGTTACCAAGCATTTAACAACAACATTAACAACAACAACAACAACAACAACAGCAACAACAACAACAACAACAACAAAGCATTTGAAGCAGAGTGATAAGCACTTTCAAAATAACTCGACAACAAATATATAGCTAGCTTCAATTTCCTTCTTGCAAACAAAACAGAACCCAAAGAACGCTTACAAAAAGGACAAAAGACTTTGTACCCTCAACACAAATCCCCAACCTTGACCCCACACCAAATATCAGAGAATATCACCAAGAAAAGAAGTCTCGTATTTGAAGTTGCGATCCAGGTAAACATTTAGCAAGGGTGGAAAAAAGTCTCTCTTACCAAATCCATTCATTGCTTTTTTCAGTGCTTCGGCGTCTGCGGCTGCGTCAAAGTTCTCCGCTGCCTTCAATGTACCGTGGTACTCAACCTAAAATAATTGAGCTGAGATTAGACCAAGGTATCGGAAAATTATGCGCAACGTTTTACGTGCACTTGAAACAGTAGAGAGCTATTTGTTCATGTGTCTTTTTTTCCCCCTTTTGGTTAATTCGACCCTTCTCTATTTTAACTACAATTTTACGTGCACTTGGAAAGTATATGAAAGGAGTTTATCAGCAAATAAAGAAAGAAAATTTACAGAAATCAATTGTTTACCTTAGTCACGTCAAGCTTTGGCCTGCTGTTTTTCTCCTTTTCTTCCACTAAATTCTGTTTAGCAAGCGTGGAAGGACACATAATGCTGTCAGTAATAATAGTCATACAAGTTCATCTTCAAATTGAGGTTGTATGCGATGCGTCGAGCAGGCCCTGCACGTTCCCATACCTTTCTTTAGGTCGTGTACACGTTACGGTTTCTAAAAGGGCTAAAAGTTGCAACTCCCACAAACTCCTTCAGAACAGGGTATAGTGAGACGTCCGGCTGCTATTACACTTTGTGAGGAAAACTTGCATGAAATCTGAGACTGGGGCTTAAGTGTTCATGCCCTCTGTTTCGTAAAATTAGCTTCGTTGCTCTTTTTCCTTAGAAACTGTTTGGTGGAGCAGACTTTTTGCTAGTTTGCTGCCTTCATTTTCATAATTGACAATAACTGCATCTTCTCTTAACAAAACGACAAAGCAAATAACAATAAGTAGTTTATGGGCATTGGTCGGTAGGGCTACATTCATACCTGTTGCTCTTCCTCATCCAGGACGTTGTCTGCAAACAGCACGGTATTATTTCAAGTTAGTAGTTAATCTATATGATTATTGGATTAAACGATTAATTTAAACGATGCGAATGAGATGATGACTGAAACTACAGTTGAGTACGGTGTGATTGTCAGGTTGAGGTGAGCTAGGGCCATGTGGTCAAAAGGAGAGAATCAAGTTAGAATAAACAAAAGTTATCAAATAATTAATTAAGCAGAGCATTCCTAAGATGGACAATAGAAGTGTTCAGGTGTGCATTATCAAGTGGTCATCGTTAATTAATAATAAGTTAATTTTATTAGTAAGCTAATTATTAATAAGTTAATTTTATTAGTAAGTTAATTATTAATAAGTTTATTTTATTAGTAAGTTTGACTTAGTTAGCTTGAATAATGTAGCTCAATCCAAGGGAAACTTAACTGCCAAACTGCAAAGGGCACTTACAACCTTTATGCCAATCAATTTCTCGACTGATTGTTTCTGAGTTGATCACTGAATCAGTTCAATCAATGCATATTTCATGGCTGCAGGATTGAGAAGAATGTCCAATGTCAAGCCGTTTGCAAAGCATATTTCTATATTTGCGTAATATAATGTTACCCAACAAACTATGAAAGCAAAATGACTTTGAATGAAAGAACTGTACTCAGGGATAAAGATCTTGAGCACAACAATATGAATTCTTGGAATGGGTTTGACTTTGCTGTCGTTGAAGCACTAAAAAGGGATAAAAAGGGACAAAAAAATTAAGCGAGATAGGGAGAAAATATAGTATTTTCTCTATGTGTTATTCCAAGATCTTTCGGCATCACGAATATGTATGGTGCGTTGACAAAAAATACAATTCAAGCGGCAACTGCGTGATTATCTCTATATTTTAATTACTTTTATAAGTAACTGAAGCAGCATCACTGTCTATGTATTATGTTTTTTGCTCTCAGCACGACAAATACATAAAACTATTCGTTTGCTTAACAATGACATCTTTCTCTTGTCCGCTAGATATTGAATGTTCCAAGATTCGCTACTAAGCCGTGGAACTTGGAGATACTGAGAGCTGTGGAGCAGTCTATCCATCTCCGTAGTTTACAATTTCAGAGTTTTATAGATTTAACTTACTAATCATATCATTTCTAATATTTCTCTTCGTCATGATTTTTCCAATAAATGGAATATTGAAATTAAGATAGCAATTTAGTTATCGTAATTTTAATCATGGTATTGCAATTAGTGTTGAATTTAATTAGTAATGTAGATACATCTATAATTATAAATCAGATAGTAGAATTTGTCTAATAGAAGGCTTTTTAAGAGATACATTTACTAGGAATTTTATATACACGATCGTATTTTGAACGAAATGCTTTTAGCTCTTGGGCGACTCGTGTATAAATAAAGGATTGATTGATTGATTGATTGATCGTCTCTCTTCTCAGCTAGACTTCATCATTGTGCCAAGTCTCCCTTTCTCTTCGTCTTTCTGTCTGCCTATATCTCTGTCTCTATTCTTGTTACTGTTTGTCCTTCTGTCCGTATCTTTTGGTCTCTGTATCTACTTTTCCGTGTCTGTCTGTCTGTACACTGTGCAACATCACAAAACCAAAGCCACAGTGCAGGAGCTCAGAGTGCATAGTTCGTAAGGTGCAAGTCAAAATTGCTTCTGTTGCGGGAGGGCTGGGCCCGGTTTTTCGAAAGCCGATTAAGCTAATCCAGGATTAACGAAATTCTTTCTCTCGACCTCTCTGCCAATAAACTGCAGAGTTTTGTTCGAAGATGGATTAAAAAGCTTGTTCCAGCTTAAAAGCGCATAAAGGAAGTTGTGGACGAAACGTTCACATTTTCAGGCATATAAATGCCATGAAAGTTTAGACCTAATCCAGGATTAGCCTAATCGTGCTTTGAAAAACCGGGCCATGTGCACTACCAGATGCCTTGAGCAAGATAAGGTGCCAGGTGCAATAAATGTACCTCCTTCCCGCACCTAACGCTGAGCAATTCTTTGTTTGTTAAGTCAGTTGTAAGTTTCAATCTGTCCCCGAAATGGAACATGCCCGACTATGCTTTGCGTCATTCATGCAGTTTTCAAAGGCCCCGTCCACACTAACCCGGTTAATTTTGAAAACGGAGGTTTTGTATGAAAACGCATCGAATGTTTTCCATCCACACTACCGTTTTCGAGTCGTTTTTGCTGTCCACACTAATACGTGTTTTCAAAAATATCCATTTTCGGTCACCGAAAACGCGTCTTAGTGTGGACGGGAGGCCAAAACGGATAAATAAATATCCGTTTTCAAATTTATCCGGATTAGTGTGGACGGGGCCAAAGTCTCGATATCATTCACTTCACGTTGAGTTTTTATCGAAAAATATCTATATCTTTCCCGGATGAAATTCTGAAGAATCTTGATACTCCTCGTGACGCCCAGAATCGGATGAATGAACAGATGGACAGAAGATCGAATGAGAATGAATGAATTAATAAATGGATAAATAGATGAAGATGAATGAGAATGAAGGAACGAACGAATGAACGAACGAACGATTGAAGAAGTAATCGATAGGGTTGAATTGGTGAAATAAAGTGCTTTTCCGTTTTGATTTGGCCGTTTTCGTCCTTGTCTTTGAGTTGGTGTTCATATGAATGATGGTTTGCGTATTCACTGGTGTATGGCATTGACGCATGGATGACGACAAAGCGTAAGTGGAGGATGTACCGAGGTCAGTTTTCCTCATTCTCTACCTTTCAGTTTTGGTAGCATAACACTTTTTAGAACATCACTGCATCTTTTTTCCACTTCTTCAGCAAGCGTTGGTTTGTAAAAATAATTGTAGTTTCCCTGAATCTCTTTCAGCTCATCCTAAAACAAAGAGAATTACGCTGCTGAGTCAGTGTTGAAGACAGGGCATGCAATGGGAAGTCTACATTAGAACATGTTCACTCTTACTTCGAAAAACAGTATAGTCATACCGACAAAAACATATCGGCCCTTATGTTTAACATCAAGAAAATACACAAACTCAATAAACGGCCAGTAAAAGCACAAACATAAACAAGAACTAAGTACTGTATGGGTATAAACACAGAAACGATTTAGGCAAGCACATGGAATGAACATGGGCCCAATCAAACGGTAGACACCAAAACACTGGCCTAAGTACAAGCACAGACGTCAACAGCAGTACGGAAACGAACAAATACTACGGCAGACAAACACAAAAGCCAAGAAATGTATTGGTATGCAAGAAAAAAGGGCTTGACTTCGATTCAAGTCGAACTGTTTTCGTTCGAGCTGTTATTGGTGCTGTACTTTGGTTTGGATATTTGTTTATGAATCTATGTGTAGAAAGTTCAACTTACCCCTTTTGCTCCCAGCACGATTCTGACGGCTGTCTTGGTATCCCCACCCTGCAGACACGTGTGGAGCTTGTCTACTTTCATCTTGTTTGAGTCCCGGATGCAAGCGACCAATGCCTTCAATCCGTCCCTCAGGTTACCGGTCATCTCGCTATCGAGAGAGTCTTCAATGTCGCACTTGGCCCACTGCATAGCGTCCGAAAAGTAGAGAAAAACGTTGTGAGTAAAAACACTGATAAAAGGATGCAAGTAAAAACTGGTGCTCACTGCAGATGGAAGTCGAAACACAATAGCACAATGGCATAATCATCATCCTGCAAACTCTTTCTCAAGGAGGGAAAAGTTTCGTCTTTTAGCTAACCTGTCACCCCTGAACTCATTATATAAATGTAAGTTCTCCTAATCATTCAGGAAGAAACGGCATGAGTGCCGTAGTGAGAAATGACAGCTTAATCAGTTTTAGCTAAGCAAGCTATCAAATACCAAACTCTCCTTGCTGTGTGATACATCGAGAGATGGAGTAAGAAAATTGAACTTGATCACTCTCAGGGGTAAAAGGGTTGAACCTTCTGTACGTGTCACGTGGGTTGATCACGTGCTTACCTGCTTGTACTCTGGCAGCATGACCTTCAACTGAGCGATACTGCGGACAGTGAAAATTTCAACAAACTTTTCTTCGTTGGTACCCCATTGTTTTATGCCAGCCTGTAAAATACAAAAGTAACAAAATATAAGAAAAAAAATGCTTCCTGTAATTTGAGAAGTCTAATAGTTCTCTAGTATCTCAGAGCCCAGTTGTTCAAAGGATAATGAAACTAATCCTGGATTAACTCAACACGACTTCCTCGATATGAGCCAGAGCAAGTCATTGTCCCTCGCCCTCAGTCTCTTCTCTTTCGAAATACAAAATGGCGGCATTGCGAATAAACGTGTGTTTCACCCGCAGCCAGTAAAGACCGCCAGCTACAAGGCTAATATTTGGTTAAAACTCTGAACTTTGTTGGCTCAGACAAACCGGAGCAGACGATTACGTGTTTGTTTAATAATTTCATGTGCGCCTCTCAAAATTGATCAATGGTGTTTCTAATCGAAGCCACTTTCAAAATTACGCGCAGTTGCCCGACCATCTGATGATAAAATTGGTAGGCAGAGTAAAGCTGGTGTTACACTGGTCGATTCGCAACGACGATTTGCAACGCCGATTTGCTCCAAATCCACGCAACGGCGTTGCAAGTTTTTGAATCGCTTTCAAAAACTTGCAACGCGTTGCAGCACTGCAAACATCGCGAAAAATCGTTCGCAATGGGGTGTTACACCTCAACGATTTTTAGCGCAACATCGCATCGTTGCAAATCGTCGTTGCAAATCGACCAGTGTAACACCACCTTAAAGGACTGCTTCTTTGGTCAATAACGCAAATATGTAGAAACAAAAGCAAGCTGGGCAAAGAGATTTAGTTGATAGACACTCGTCTATACCGGAAGTAAAAATTACTATTCGCTACTGCGCATGACTGTGAAAGTGACCAGCGTTTCTCTTCATGACGCGCGTTTTGATGCGGATGCGGATACATACAGTCAATTGTATTTATCATTCGATGCTTTTCCCCCTCTCTTTCGATTGGCCGAGAGACTACTGCGTCACCTGAAAGTAAGTGCCTACAAGTATGTGCCTGCTCATGCGTACTACTGTTTTCGGCGTGTCAACTGCAAGTAATATTCTACTCATGCGCAGTTTTCATGAACAAGGCAGCTCGTTTTCGCTACAACGCGCGCTTCCCAACGTATCTTATGCCAAATAATTTGTGAAATGCAAGCTCACTCCAATGATAAAACAATTATTAAACTCGGTTATCGCAAAATATAGTGAATTGCCAGTGTCTCGCAGATCATTTATTTGCCGATTACGGATCTGCTCGCCACTGGCAAATCACGATATTTTGCTCAACCTCGTCCAATAATTGCTTATCATCGCGCGTTTATGACTTGTGTCTAAAGTTTCTGACTGACCTCTAACAAAGCTTCAGCATCCTTATGAGCCAGCATTTCGTTCACGTCCTTCGACTCATCTCGTTGACCCTGTGATTACACAACAACAAAACCAAAAGAAAGTAAACTTGATAAGCTGACGTTTTAAAAACGTTTTCCCCTTTAATCCTTTTTCTCAATTTCAGCAAGTACGAACGGGACCTTATTTCAAAGTAGTTTGTTATACAGTCAAGTCCCTCTTAACGGACACTCCTCTAAGACTGACACCTGTTAGGAGCGGTCCCTGCCGTTTCTTCAGTCATTTACTCCAACTGAACTCTCTTTTAAGACACCTCTTTAAAACGGACAGTTGGAGCTGGTTTCGAGGGTGTCCGTCTTAGAAGATCTTATACAGTTGAATGTAATCAAAGTTCTACAAATAGTCCTGGGCATTCCGTACTCTTGTTTAGAATGTTTGGTCGGTAAACTGATTCCTCGGTTTAGAACTCACTCGAATCAAGATGTGTGGACAGCTTCTGTGAGGCAGTAAAGGTATTCAAACCCAAGATGAACTGAAACTTTTCCCAAAACAAGAAACTGTATGGGCTCTTTCAGTTATTCCTATTCCGGGATAGACGCAAACAAACGCATCCTTAAGGTGCCGAGTCACGTAGCAGGGACATGTACAGCAGCGACAAAATCGGGCTCCGTTCATACGCAGGGACATGTACAGCAGCGACAAAATCGGGCTCCGTTCATACGCAGGGACATGTAGCGGCGACATGCAGCAGGGATAAAACCACAACATGTACATACAAAAGGAAATGTAGCTGGGACATGTCCCCGGGACAAGAGGTGGCGACCTGTCCCCTCGTCTGAACTAGTATGTTTCAAATAATGCAACAAAAATTGTGTAGCAGTTTTGTTCCTGCGACACAACCAGTTGACTTTCACTGGACATGTCCCAGGGACAGATTTTGTGGAATAGTTGCGTCCCCTTGTGTGAACGGCAATGCAACTTGTATCCGCAACATGTCCCTATAAAATGTCCCTGCTAAATGACCGTTTTTGGCGCTGCTTCATGTCCCTGCTACATGAGCCCTAGTGTGCCGGCACCTTTATAATTACCTTGCAGAGTTCAACTAATAGTTTCTCAAACTCTCCGTGAGTTTCGTCGCGTATGTCTTCTTCCACAGGCTTGCCATATTCTGAAGAAAAAAGAGAAGACAATGTAAGTCAATGTGAAGAAAGTCTCTTGTCTCAATATAATTCAACTTACTCTTCTGATATTCCTTTTTCATTGCAGCTATTTCCTGCGAAAAAAAAAAAAAGAGAAAAATTACGTCATGTAAACGGGATAAACGACAATAAAGTAACTAATTAGACTGTGAAGCAAACAATAGGATCCCCCTACAATCTTCAGTACACTTAGGGTCTAAGTACCAAGTTCTTCGTTAAGATAATTTAGATCACATAATCATAGTCTTTAAATAAGGACACCTCGGGAAGCAGAAAGAGTGTCCGTAACTGGAACTGTCCGCTTACGAGAATGAGTAAATACAGAGTTTGACTGAGCTTGAGTTTAAACGGGGTTTCGTAACGGTGTCCGTATTAGAACTGTCCGCTTACGAGAATGAGTAACTAAAGAGTTTGACTGAGCTTGAGTTTAAACGGGGTTTCGTAACGGTGTCCGTATTAGAACTGTCCGCTTACGAGAATGAGTAACTAAAGAGTTTGACTGAGCTTGAGTTTAAACGGGGTTTCGCAGCGGTGTCCGTATTAGAACTGTCCGCTTACGTAAGTGTCCGCCCGAGAGAGCTTCGACTGTAGTATATATCACTTACCGCGTTGCTTAACGGACACAACATCTCAATCAGCAGTTGTTCATTGGTACCCACTCCCTGCAAAGTAAAGAATTGACGATACAACGCGTTAATCATCCCTCGTTTGACAAAGTCATGCAAGAAAGTTCCACGAAATAGAAAATAAAACAACAGAGCAGAGCCACCCATAACAACGTTCCAAGAAAGTGAAGACCGTGGCGACGCAAAAGATGGAAAGACGACAAGAACGACACAAACTAGCAAAACAGCAAAATCAGGAGATGACAGAAAACTACCTATAAATGTAGATTGTAAAAAGGCAGCTTTTATTATCGAACTGTACCCAACGCAAGTTGGTAGTAGCTTCAGCTTTATTTGGCTTTAGTAGTTTCTGGACATGTGTTGCATCTTCATACCTTTTCCCATCTAATTTTGGATACCGGCTTTGAATAAACGCAACTATAAACTGAGCTGAAACTGCAATGAATTTGCGTTTTCCTTTTTCTTTCTTTTTTTTGTTTTACTGGATGCTGCTGCTAGAACCCAATTTTATTACCTGCTTCCTGATTTTCTAAGACGCATCACCTTAACTACATGTAACTTGTCTAAATAATACTCTCCTACATCGCTATAGTTGTCTCACAGTAGGTTGGGTGCCTGTCAAAAGTCGACTTTTTTTCTTACCTTCATGGCCTGGTATATACTCCTCGCGCGGTATTGGTCTGGGGACAAGAGCTGAGCAGCCACGGCTTCGTGAATGTCCTCCTCGACTTTCTGTTCCAGTGCTTCGAGTAACTCCTGAGGAAAGATTCGTTTCGTCCTATCAGCTTCACGGCTCAAACTGGAGGGGTCTTAATTTTCTATCAGTAGCTTTTCTCTCTAACCATTTTACAGCACGGTTCCGAGGAGGTAACAACAACAACACAAGTTTATTTATACTCATCAATTGCACGAAAGTTGTTCAAGATAGGAACCTCTACACAACCGTTTGATTTCCTGTTGAACATTTGACATTGCGGACGCACATCGAACCAGCGGATGCAATCAGCTGGCTCTTAAACAACCAGGGGCCAATTCAATAAACATTTACAAGTGTATTTTACAAGTTGGACCATTATTCAAACACCACTAAATCTGCTCTAATCAGACGAAAGTCCGCAAAATGTTGCAGAGAATATCGCATATGGATAGCTGCAACAGTACTTGGAAATGGTATTGAATTAAAGTGCATTTTAACGTGTGCAAAAATTTGTCCAACACTTGTACAGTACACTTGAAAATGATTTATGATTGGCCCCAGCAGTATGAACTCTGTGACACACACATAAAACTTTAAATTTGTAAAATACAGTTGGCTACTTGTCCCCAAGACATCAACTAAAGGAATTTCTGGCCATCATTCATCATTATTCCATTTCCTCAGCGTTTTAAAACAAAGTCATTGTACGTCCTTCTTACAGCTAGTCAACAAGACGTGGGAATTCGGTATATATATTTTTTATTAATTGTCTAGGAAGCGATGGCTTTGAAAATGCCCTTCTTAATTACCTGCTTATTTCTCTTGTTGTAGTTGTCAGCCAATTTTTTCAGCTTTGCCTTGTCAGTGAGATTCTTTGATATGATTTCTTTGATCTGCTCCCTTTTGTTATCTGAGACACAAAAAATGCGTTCAAAGTATTCGATTGGTGAAATGTTCACCAGACTAACCAATGAAATGTAAAGTGACGTATGTAACTGTTTACCTTCGATTGCAATCTGAAGCTGGTCGCACTCGTCGACTTTCTTGTTCGCTGCAGCTTTGTTCTTGTCTCCTACTCCTTTACTGTCTTTCTTTACAGTTGATGACTTAGAGGCGGCTGGTTTGGCCTTGTTATCCTTACCCTTAGGAAAATAAAATAGATCCCTGAGCTAAGAGTGTAAGGTGCACATAGATTAGTTGCCCTCATGAACTTGGACTAAAAGTTGTTCAAAAAACGATTAGGCCAAAAGTAATCCTGGAAAAGGTATTTTTATTGTTTTGCTTACAGCCAAAAACTTCTTTTGCTTATATCTTGAGTTTGAACGAGCTCTCTAGTTGGTCTTCGATGAAAACCCTTCATTTTCTGCACAGGAGGATGGGGGAAATAATTATGTGTACTACTGCATTAGGTTTTTAAGAAAAGATAGGAGTAAATACCTACAAAGTTTAGAAACTAAGAGAGCTGCAACTGATAAAAACCCACCCTCATCCCCCACCCCCACCCCCACCCTCATCCCTCATCCCCACCCCCACCCCCACCCCCACCCTCATCCCCACCCCCCACCCCCAACAAGGGTCACAACCTGCACGGAACAAGGTGGAACGAGTGGGTATTAAAAGTTACTTGTACAGTCTTACCTTCGGCTGCTTCCGTTTATCGTTCTCTAGAATTAGAAGAAAGCAAAGATTAAGACAATTTCGTCAAGTTCCAGAGTGTATTGACCTAGCCACATAAACTTCAAGGTATAGGGCCCGTACGTAAGAGGAATATTTACATGAAACAAAACATGTTTCCAAAGGTCTCAGAAAGATTCACTTGGTTTGTACAGAATAGACAGTGTTAAAAGTCAATCCCCATGATATATCTTTCTATTCAGGCAGTAAGTGGGATCAAAAATATACGGGAACTGACAAGCAGCATGTCTTAACTCAGCTGTCAGCATAACAAAATCAGTGTTACTTACCACCTTTTAGTCCCATTTTCGCCCTCAGCAGTTTCTTCATGTGTTCACTACACTTCTCATCCAATTCATCCTCCAGATTTTTCTCATGGTGCTTCTTGTAAGCTGCAACTACCATTGCCAGTTCATCCTGCCATAAATAAGGACGCAAAGGATGTGAAAAAGGAATCTGAGTTTACTTTGGCAACTGATCAAGGAAAAGTAAACCATTTTTCTAACTGACAAATTTCTTACTTAATCAATGGGGTCAGTGAATGTCGGTCAACAAATGAGTCGGATGTTTCTCGACTCTGTGCCGGATGTCTCTCGGCTGTGACTCGGGTGTTTCTTGGCTCCTTCAAACCAACGAGTGTTGCAAAACACACTGAATTATTACTCAGATTGTGGGATGGTTTGATATCGTAATACATCAAAATCGGGCAATTACCGGAAACTGGTTATAACATTGCAGTAGTAAACTCAGTGATGTTTGTCTTGTTGCGACTTACTAACCTTGCTGATGCTGAGGATGACTCGCGCCAGAGAAGCAATATCTCCGCTAACAACAAACCCATGGAGCTTGTCAGCGTAGAATTTGGACGGGTCACGAGAACATTTCACTGAAAAGGGGGACAAAAGTACGGAGTTCAAAGCAACCTAAGTTTCTATCCTAAACGTACTTTTAATGATAATGATTCAACAGAAGTAACCACTTCACGAGTAAGGCCCTGTTTATATAAGAAAACGTTGGCCCGGGGAACCGAGTCATTCTTCTCCCCAAGTCACGCTGGGCGCGCCAACTATTCATACATTTATTTATAAATCGAAGCGAGCGTTTACACGACAAACGACAACTTGTCTCGGGGAACAGGGTGACCCTGGCGGCAGGGTGGTGGGACAACTTTTTGCCATGTAAACACTTTGGCTCGGGGGTGGGGAGGGACAACTCGCATTTACCGAAGCCTGTTAGAAACAATTTCAGCATAATCGAAAACACAAGAGTACAGAAATCAACGATAAGACCTTTTTCCTTCAGTCCGTCATCCGTGGGCTTTATAAATTGAGTTTCAAAAATTTGACCAGGTTTACCCGGGACAACATTTTTCCATAAAAATAAACGCTCGGGTGGACGGGTTGTCTCGTACAACTTTTCTCCACATAAACAGGGCCTAACACACAGGGCGGTCCCGTTTTTCAAAGTTCGATATGTTAACCTAGGATTAAACAAAACTCTGCGTTTCATTAGTCGCTATTCTGGACCATTTTCTAAGAAAGCATGCATGTGGCGATCCTATAGCTCCCAGAACTTCTCAGTCGCTCCCACCGGGAGCAAGAGGAGCCAAGGAGTCAAAATGTCAGTCAACAGTCCTGGAGAGTACTCAACCCCAGGCTCAAACTATTTACCACAGTTTCATTATGTTAGTCATGAATATCTTCTCATTGTTCATTTACCTATGGCCAGGAAACCTTTCTCCAGATCTCCACTCATTTCTTTTAAGATAGATTCGTCGAGATCTTCACCAGTCAGCTGCAAGAGAAACGTTGCAATGTTTCATCACTCCAGGCAGTTGAAACATTGTGTTAACTTTCACGCATAGCAGAGAGAGCTCTTGGATTCCCAACTGCCCAACCAACCCCTTGTTACAATATTCCCCTCTCAGCCAGTGCAATTAAAGCCTTTCATTCCTGAGCTGATAATACAAATCTATGAATCATTCAAGAAAAAAATCTATAAGTAATGTAGTGAACATTGGTAGCTGAATCCATTTTCATCTGAGCGAACTATCAAGTGGCAAATTCTCAATACTGTGGGATATATCTGTGGGGAAAGACTGAAGGAGAAAATTGCAGTTGATCACCCTCAGGAGTGATTGGGTAAGCTCTGCCACTGTTATCTTAATATGTGGATCACAATAGAGGTGTGCCGTTGTTACCTAAAACGTAACAATAGCTTCGCGGGAAAAAAATGGTTTCCCTGGTATAAATTACAGAAATGGACAAAAGGCAATGGGAAAACGGAGGAGAACTACTTGTTGAGTTAATAGAATCGCGTACCTGTCTATACTCGATGAACACGGCGTGAAGGTGGTGCCTACTGCGGGCAGTCAGTATTTTTACGAATTGATCTTCATCAGTACCTATCGCTTTTAGTATGCCAGCCTACAGATCAAATGCAACCGATACTTAGAAGAAACGAACGTCATACAAAGACCGAGAGAGACAAAAACCGAAGAGAATAATAATTACCTGTGCCAAAGCTTCGGCGTCTTTCTTTACCAAACCTTTGTCCACTTTCGCCGATTCGTCTCTCTTGCCCTGTGCGTTAAAAATGAACTATAAGTGACAGAAGAAAAGTACGGGCCGTAACAACTACAACAACCTAATACAAACTCAAAGGTTGATGTGGGTAAAGTTAACGCCCTGAAGGAGGCTTTACGCTGAAACCAGTATAGCAAAATAAACAATCAAAGAGAATACTCTATCTATAGTAAAAGGTGCTGGCCAAACTATTACCATGCAAAGAGTAACTAGAAAATCCTCAAAGTTTCCCGACGTATCTCCTTTGATGTCACTTTCCAAAGAACTCTTGTATTCTGTAAAGGATAGAAAATTCGCGTGTTTACTTGTGAATCCAACGTTTCAGGATAGGTTTTATTGGTGCAGTTTGTTTTTACCAAGACGTCGAGACTAAGCGACACACAAAAGACATTGTTAACATACTAAATCAATGGTTGATCATAAAATGCGGTCTTACCCCAGAAATATATAAGCTTTTATAAACGCGAAGTGACAATTCATGTTTTGACTTCATCGCGGTTAATTTACCTCGTGTACAAATCATCGCACTATCTCGTGTTACTATGTTTGTTGCTTATGGCTTGAGATTTCAGAGCCGATAAAAAAATATATATATCAACAGCGCACTCTCCTTAACTAAATAAAAGGAAGGTAAACTCGGTGATGATAGATAACCGTCAACGTTAGAGCGGTTTTCCGATGACTGTCGAAAACCAAAACCAAAGTAATCACACCACCAATCAGTTCAGCCAATCGGAAATCAAAGTAATTCGCGTTTGGCCTTGCATTTGGTTTTACTTTCCAATCAGCAATGCGAGTACACGCCATCGCTAGCGTGAGAAGTGTTTGGTTTTGGTTTTGGTTTTGTTTCTGATTGGCTGAGCATGTTGACAAACTCGTGTGGACCAATCCAAAAGCGTAGCAAACGCAAAACCAAAGCAATGACATAATTACTTTCGACAGTCATCCGAAAACGGCTCTATACAACACTCTGGTTATTACAGTTAGCTTACACCATATTTTACGTTGTCAGTCATAATTTATTCGTGTTAAATGTGGCTAAATGTGGTGCTAAATAAATTATTTGTCACACTACTTACGCTCAGAGTATTTCTGTTTAATTGCAGCAAGTTCCTAAAAAAAGTACAAAAAAAACGTTGGTTTTCTTTGTTTGTTTAGTTTCTTTTTTAAGTTCCAATTTTGTGATACAGCTCAGTAGCACATCTTCCTAAGCATATGAGATAATCTGTAGACAACTGACCTACAAATACAAACATATTCACAAACACACACCCACAAAATCATCCACACTTGCACACGTACACATTAACGAACCACGCGCAAATATTTAGCTCTAGCATAATCACTAGTAGCATCACAGCACCAATAACCTACACCCACGCGCAAACATACAACTTTAACATAATCACTAGTAGCATCACAGCACTAATAACCTACACCACACCACGCGCAAACATACACTTTAGCATAATCACTAGTAGCATCACAGCACTAATAACCTACACCACACCACGCGCAAACATACAACTTTAACATAATCATTATAGTAGCGTCACAGCACAGCATTCTTAGAGCCAGAAGGTATGGACGGCTTTACAACACCAAAGTTCACAACTTACATCGTTGGTCCTGGAGCACAAGACTTCGACCAGCATGTCCTCATCAGTTCCCAGGCCCTGAAGACGACCATGAGATAAGGATCTCGTTAACACATAAACTAGTCAGATAAACTCAATGTCACACACTTGACAAAGTAAAATTCCTAAAAGGACTTGTAAAAATTACAAATGCAATTACAGAAAACTTTATAACTCCTGACGGAAATTTGCGTTTGTCACTCGTACCTTGGTTGCGTTGTACAGACATTTGGCGTCATAGCATGCACTATCCAGCAAGAGACATTCCACGGCATCGTGCAGCTCCTCGCCCAGTTTGATTTTGAGTGCTTCGAGAAGAATCTGATGATCGAGAGACGCAGATGAAATAGGTACATATGCTTTACAAACATCAGCGACATCAGCATTACACGAAAAACGATACGACGACCGTATGGCGTGGTAAGATTGCCAATACAGTGAAGTGCAGATGTAGCAAAGTGCAAAGGGGACTGAAACGACCAAAATTATCGGCTTCGTTATATCAGGATTCAGTTCGTTTTTGACTAATAACTTGCATTATGCTCATCAAGAGATCAAGAAAAAAAAAATTATCGAGCTTTGAAACACTGGGCGCCAGCGTATGGGTTGTAGGACGTCTTCAGTGTGCAACTTTCTCGTAATGTAGGTGCATTTACGTATTTAAGGGTCATAACCATATAACCATGCGCAAGAAGCACTTTGCTAGACTCGAGATATCAAGAGCATTTATAAGACAGACATCATAGAGTGCAATACGTTACCTGCTGATACTCTTGCTCATATCGGTCTCGAAGTTTCGTCGTTTTAGATTTTTCATCGCAATTTCTCGCCAGTATATCTACGATGTTGTCTTTGTCGGTTTCTGTAGGTTGAGAAGCAGCAGTGAGTGAAAAGTTGGTCGTATTATAAATTGTTTCAAAATAATGAATTAACAACAAGAATATTAATGATATATAATAATTCTACAAAAACTGTGTCTGAACTAATTCGTACAATCTTCGAGATCACCATAATTTCTAAGTATAGTTGCATATAATGTTAGCAATCACGTCACGTTACAATCAGATGGTTCAGAGATGAGAAGTTATAAGAACAGCTACCATTAATAAACAAATTCCCTTTATAAACAGTTTTTTTTTTTTCACCTTGGATGGCCTTATGCAACTCGTCACAATCCACCTTGGCATTGTCTGTTTTCTTTGAATCCTTCTTTACAGCAGTTTCTTCTTTCTTCTTTTTCGGTGACGCCTTTGCGTTGGTATCCTTTTTACCTTTTTCCTCCTGTCCGTACATGAAACAATACAATTGACATACCAACTTGGGGTGAACGCTCAAATATGTTTAAATAGAAATAAATAATAATTAATCATAAATAAACTTTAAATTAGCACTAAAGAAAGAAAAATATCTTCTAAGGGGTCGGGGGTTCAAACACTGATAAGGTTTTTGCGATTATTAGGAAGACCAATAAAAAGTGAATGAAATACTCAATTAGGACTACAAACTCACCTTCTGTTTCTGCTTATTGGTTTTACCTGGAAAGAAAGGCGTAGTTTGTTATTTTAATTTAGAACAAATGCGTAAAGGAATGGAGTCAAAAAAGGCGGAAAAAGAAATAAATAACACAAATTAATGAATGCAACAAGGAGTGAGAAAAAGAGGTTGAGAGAGATGACAAACGAGAGAGAGTCCAACAGATAACCAGGCAGGTGAACTAGGAAAAAATAAAATAAAAAATAAAAACTCTCAAAATATTACTTTAAGGTTCCTCTCAAACACAGTCAAATTTGAGCAACAAAACCCTCGGTCCGGCCTTTTTAGGTGCCCGTTTGAGAAAACAATTAAATTAATTTGGCCGGATGTTGCTATTTATTAATCTTGATACATCACGAGTTTTGTTAGGAAAAACCAAGTTCAGCTTTCAATTTTATATGCATTTCCAAATAAAATATGAAAATAACATCAGATTGGCTGAGAGGACCCTTAACAAAATGCTTTTGAACACTCCATGTAACACTATATTAAAGTGACCCACCAAGTTTAGCCAGTAACAGCTTTCTTGTGTCCCCACTGCAGTATTTATCAGTATCGTCCGCAAGTTCACGCTTGTGTTCCGCTTTGTAACTTGCCGTAAATCTATCCAGCACATCCTAGCAAACAAGAAACAAGAAACTTTCTAAATCAGCCACAGGGCAGGCATCATTCACTAGCCAAGATACATCCTCGGAGACCCAAGAGGCAGATCTAAGGGCGGCGGGTCCCCCCCTCCCCTCCCCCCTCTTTTTGCTGCCTGTCGCCCCACGATCTGCCCCTGGGTCTTTGAGGATGGCCCAGATTGTTCAAACAAGAGCAAGTTCTCGGGAAAAAGGGAAACTCTACCAGCCCGACGCAATTCGTCGCTCCTGCAGCCATGGCTATTGTAAAAGTGGTTCTAAAGATATTTAAAGAATGACAAATTCTGAGACACGATGAATATATTCCTTTTCGATTCCCTTGCTTCTTTGTTTGTTTATTTGTTTATTTGTTTGTTTGTTTGTTTTAAAGGAAATTTAGAAATAGAAGTCTCTACAACGTGTCCGTGCTAAAGCTGGTCTTACTTTGTCCTTTCCAAGAACAATCCTGCTAACAGCGACGTTATCACTTTCCTGGAGGGCCTGGTAAAGTTTCTTCGCGTAAAACTTCGAAGGATTCTGTGCACAGCTCACTGCAAGAGGAACACGAATAAATGATAATGAGATGCATTATATTATGTGTGTATGTGTATGTATACGTGTATATATATGTAGTGTACTGTTCGTTCGGCTGTGTTTGATATCGTCTATGAGTTGTTTGTAAGGTGAAGGGAATTGCTGGCCTCTGTTGAGAGGTTTCCGCCTTTAGTATGTGTTCCTGGAGACTACTTTAACCTGGACGATCACAACTAACGCATTGTTCACGCTCCTAGGTACAACTAACAATTTGTGCACGACTGTTAATACAATATGGTATGCTATTATGAGACTCAGAAAAGGTTTACTAATAATGTGCAAAAGATGTAAAACTAGCCTAAACTAACCTCTGGTTAAATCTTGATTAGACGTATTTGAAACATTATTCACTAAGCAAATGTGTACTGATTTTTATAGTTGAAGTCAGACACTCTTTATAGTTACCTAGCGTAAGAAAAGCCTTCTGTAAATCACCATCCATCTCACTGTCAATCGACGCTGCTATTTCGACCTTGGCTAACTGCAGTGGGCGTAAAAACAAGGTAATGATCAGAAGTATGCATCGCGCAGTGAAAGTGCTTTAAAGGGTTTTACTACTTCCTGGAAAAGTTCTCATCACAAACTGCTACAAAAAGAGCGGCAAACGATGTTTAAAAAAACGTGGGAAAGCTGAAAGCTGTAGATTGAAATAAGTATTAGCCGGCGCTTCGAACGTTAGCCCTTCGTCGGAGCAAGGGCTGGGCTAACGCTGGATACTTCAGCTAACACTTACCTGTACGGCTTTCAGATTCCCACGATTAGCCTTGATTCACCATACGTTCTTTTATTTTTATTTTTCACCACGCCGACGCTGTGCTCAATCTGGCTCTTACAAGCACTAGCACTACATTGTGTTTTAAATTTAAAATTTGTCTAAAATTATCCGGATTATCAACTCTGAACTACTTGACACCTTTGAAAAATGTCACCACCTTCCATATTTTTGTCAATTCCAAAAATTAAAGTTATCATACCCAAATATAGTATACGGTAGGTACCTATAACACCACTATCTTGAACCCGGTTATCTCGAACTCCCCGCTATCTCGAACAGAATCTGATTTCTCTCGGAAATGATCTTGGTAGAAATTTCCCTTGGTAGAACCCCACTATCTTGAACTCGGTTATCTCGAACTCCCCGCTATCTCGAGCAGAATCCGATTTCCCTCGGGAATGAACTTGGTAGAAATTTCCCTTGGTAGAACTCCGCTATCTTGAACTATTTCTCTCTTCCCTTGAGAGTTCGAGATAGCGGGGTTCTACGTGGCCACAGTCATATTACTTGCCATGTAAAGCTAAAACTCCTGGGCCCGTTTTTCGAAAGTTTTTCGTAAGCTAATCTAGGATTAACGAAATTTTTTCTCTCGACCTCTCTGCCAATAAACTGCTGGATTTTGTTCGAAGATGGATTAAAAAGCTTGTTCCAGCTTAAAACGTTATCAAGAAAGTCGTTGTGGACGAAACTTTCACGTTTTCAGGCTAAAAAATGACAAGAAAGTTTAGACCTAATCCAGGATTAGCCTAATCGTACTTTGAAAAACCGGGCTCTGGGCACGATTAGCTAATTCAGGATTAGCCTTATCGTGCTTTGAACAACCGGGCCCTGTAGCATATAACATGGGGAAAGATATGTTACCTTTTTGTATTCAGGGAACATGGGTCTGAGTTGAGGGAAGCTCCTCTGAGTGAAGACCCGGATGAACTGTCCTTCGTCAGTGCTCCAGGTTTTGGCCCCAGCCTCCCAAAGGTCTTTTGCGTCACTTTTTGCAAGTTCTTTATCAACCTTAGAAGTTTCATCTCGTGCTCCCTGGGAATCCAAAATGTAATTGAAGCGATTTCTTAACTTTTTCCCAAGAACGTAACTTCCGGGGATGAAGGGTACGTCGCATTGCATTTCATAATATTTTACCTTGCACAGCTCAATCAGTAAAACTTCCAAATCGCCACTAAGGTCTCCCTTGAGGTCCGCTTCGAGGGTTCTGCCATACTCTGAAAACGAGGCACAGTTTCAGTTAAAGAGTAGCAGCGAGCCAAGCAGGTGAAATGTTTGAAATATTGATTCACTGTTCAGCTGTCTTTCAGCTAGATAAATTGCGATATGTCATGCATAGCTTACTTTTATTGTAAACTTCTTTTATTCTTGCCATTTCCTAAAAAATGATGAAAAAGACGGATCAAAACCATATTAAAACGAGACAATTGGAAAAGCCAACTCACTGTAGGCGAAAGAATAGAAAAGAGAAATTACTGATAAGTGATGGAGGTAGGGGTGATATGAGTTGCATACAGTTGATATATAGCCGCAGTATTTACTTACTGTGTTCGATCTTGTGCACAGGATCTCAATGAGTTCATCTTCATCAGTCCCAAGGCCCTGAAAGAGGGTTGGTTTGAAAACTTAATTCTTTTGTCCAAATGTTTTTCTTTTTTTCTTTTTTTCTTTTTTTCTTTTTTTTTTTTTTTAATAAAGAGTTAGACTAAACAGAAGAAGACAGAAGTTGGAATTTGAAGATCGAGAATGACAAAACGCGAACCTCCCTATTTGAAGAAAGGAGAGGGGTGTGATGTTAGCGCCCAGCCTGTGGAAGTGGAAATAAAGTTTCCTTTACCTTCATAGCTTCGTACAACCGTGTCGCGTCATCTTCGGCTGAGCAATCGAGCGCCTTCAAAGCTTTCTGTGAATCTTCATCCATATATTTCATTAAAGCTTCTATCAGATCCTGCCACAAAGAAAAGTCACACGTCTTTGCGGGTTTCCATTACAGTTTCTCGAGTATTGATTACGATAAACGGAAATAATTATTGTCTCGAGATAATTAACTTGTTATGGTATAGATATTTTTACCACTTCGTTGAGACCTTCTTCCATCGAAATTTAATGACAAAAAATACAACTTGCAAAACTCTCTGAAAAACAGCACGATGAATGTTCCTATCAAACGTCTATTTTTTCATAAATTCTCAAATAATCTATCCACATCTCAAAAATGGTCTGTTTGGTTGATGATGGGCTGCGATTGAAAGTATGGTATCTTACCCCATCGTGCATTTCTTTGTATTTCTTCTTAACCTTTTCAAGTTTCTCAGAAACCTTGCCCGTGATTTCTAAAATTCTGTCCCTGTCTTCCCCTGCAGGAAAGATAAAAAAAAAAAAAAAAAAAAAAAAAAACAAGGAAAGATTAGAAAAATGCGTTTTCGAAAATATTCGTTTTCGGTCACCGAAAACTCGTCTTAGTGTGGACGGGAGGCCAAAACGGATAAATAAATATCCGTTTTCAAACGAAGACGGATTAGTTTGGACGGGGCATGGCGGATCAAGGATTTCGGCGCGCAAAGGACTGTGGTTGAGAGGGACGCTTCATCGCCGCCCCAAGAGAGAAAATCCAAGGAAAGGGGAAAGTGAACATGCAGGAGCATAGAGAATAGAGAATTATATTTATGTCCTCACTCTGAAATGCATCATGAAGGTCCTCCACGTGCTGGCAGAGCGCGTCCTCTGACAGTAGGTCGTTGCTCATGTCTTTTCCTTTCTTCTTTCCGTCTATTGGGGGTAGATTGACCTTTTCTTTTTCCTTTCCCTTCTTAGTGCTCTTTTCTTGCTGCTTTTTCTTGTCCGTCTGTTAGCAAAATGAAGTGATAAAACTAAACAAAGAACAAGTTCTATACCGTAAATTATTCGATGTCGTGGGAAAAGAGTGGTTTTTAGATGACTGTTAAAAACCAAAACCAAAGTAGTACACTTTCAACCAATCAGAAACTAACTAGTAATTTGCGTTTGGTTTTACTTTGAAGAAACCAATCAGCAGTGCGAGGAAACGCCATCGCCACTTCCTTGCTTGCGTGAGAACATCGCAATCGTTTCTTTTGTTTGTTTGTTTTTTGTTGTTGTTGTTTTTTTTTTTATGTTGTTACTGATTGACCAAGAATGTTCTTAAACTTTTGGATGAATCTAAAAGCGTAGGAAAGTAACGCAAACCCAAAGTTCACACGATTACTTTCAACAGTCATCCGAAAACGGCTTTACTACCATTTGGGGAACAAACCGCAAGTTTTAAATCAAGAAGATGGAAATAATTGAAAGCTTGTTTTAATTCGGGACATTTTAAAGAGAAGCTATAATTAGGATAGAACATTCATTTTGTTCATTTCGCTTGTTTAAAAGAAGAAGACAAAGAGTGTGGACTTGTCAAAAGGATTAGACTAATCGTAATCCTTTTTGAGACATTTCTCACCAAAGGAGGTAACTTGTCTTGAGGTTTCTCAGTTTCGTCTTCTTCTTCTGTCGCTTCAACTTCCTCTTCGTCGCTGGAATAACTTTCCTGTAGAAAAGAAAATCCTATTAAATACACTGACAAATACCTGTCGATCCATTACATTTTAGACATAAGACAAACCCCAAAAGGACGAATTCAAAAGGACAAGCCGGTCAATAATCTCGGCCACTTCCTCAATGAACTCCTTACCCTTCGCTCGTATCCTTCATCTACTTCGTCGTAGTCCTTCGTCGTGTTTCCCATCAAAGACAGATAATACAGGTGTTTTTCATAGTCTCTCTCCTGCAACAACAAAGCTGTTGTAAGTAAACAACTTTGACCCGTGTTGATAAGCCAAAATTTTAAAACCGATATCGGTAAAAAATTAACCCAAAATCGCGACGCGTCAAACAGGGCACATACTTAGGAAACCCTAAAAGTAACATACATCGTGTAGTAAGCATAAGTAACTGGTATAATGTAGTAATCTATCGCTTCTATTTTCTATTTTAATCTCAGCCTTAATTTCGCAAAAGTTTTCAGTCAGCGATGAAACTTGCCTGTATCAATAATGTTATCGTGTTTTTATGTTTTTTGCTAATCGGTGGAAGGCTTATTTACAGTCAGTTAATCAACTCATTAAGGTCTAATAATTTAGAACGAGTTTGGCCTACAACTAAGAAATGTGCCTTTCTAAGTCCCACATTATTCTTCTTGTTGTCGAAAACCCCAACCAAAACGACATATACAGTGCCAATCACAAAGGCTGTACGAAACCACTACAACTAGAATCCAATAGAATTTGCAATTGGTTTCACTTTGAACAGCGGTCCAATTTGCAGTGCCAAAAAAAAAAGCCATCGTCATTTCCTTGCTTGCATGACGAGAACATAAGCAGGTTTTCCTTTTGTTCCTGATTGGCCGAGAATGCTGCTAAACTTGTGTGGACCAATTAAAAAGTGCAGCATAATACATACACGTAAAGACTAGCTAGATCGTATACAATCTGCTGCAAGAAGTGTGGCTAAAATATGGGCCCTGCTTAATAGCACGTTAATAAAGTTGGCAGACTGTTCCAAAGTATGGAAGCGATTAACACAAACGCTCTATCTATCTATCAATCTACAAGTTGAAGCACGTCTAAGTGAAAGCCATGTTTACAGTCCTCTTACCCATTCTCCCAAATCGTAATAGGGCTCGGTATTTTGTATTCTCTTCTCCATCAACTGCAGGTGATGAAAAGAGATTACATAAATATTTAGCACACATAAAAATACTTAGAACTGAGATGTACTTTAAGATTGCATCGGCAAGGAGAAAAACGTATAGTAAATGGACTAGGGGTTGATGTGTGAAAACTGGACGCCGTTAAAGAGACCCTGTCACCGTAGATGCTTTGCGCGCCCAGTGACTGATGGCGGATTCTCATGTTTTTCTACGTTTTATCGCAAAATAAATTAGCAAAAACTCAGAAAGTGTATTGAATATGGCAAGTAGCGATAGTCAAATCGATCAGTCGTAACGCGGGCGCCTCAGGAAAGTCGAGCTCCGGATGCAAATATAAACATGGGCGTGCAAAGCATCTAAGGTGAGAGGGTCTCTTTAAGAAATTTGAGCTGACGTTTTAAACGTTAGCTATCAAGGGTGTTCTTTAAGGGAGGTTTCACTGTACGCTGAAAAGGAACCAACGAAGAGGTGCGCGAAAATGTAGCCACGTGACATACCCTGTTTTCTCTGTTAATCACTCTCATCCTTCTTTCTCTGTATCTTTTTAGTCTGTCTTTCCTGGGGAAGAAAAAAGAGGTATTTCCAATTCATTTCCATTTCAATGACATCAGTGGCCAAAATCCAAATTCCAGATTGTTAATTAGAAAAAATTTCACCACACGTGATCACTAAGTGCAGTTGAACACTTACTTGGGTTTGTACGACATGTTCTGATGGTCGACTCTCGCTGGTGACTGTTTTATTTCGACGAGTTTTTCCAGGATCTGTTGATTTTGCCGCGCGATTTCCGCCTGGCGCTCTTGCTCCAACTGTTTTCAGTAAAACAAAAAAAAAAAACAATCAACTATAGGTGCATCATAAAGTCTACACTACATGTAAAAGTAGTTGAGACACTTATGCTATGTACGCGCAACAGGCAAGCCATAAAGACCTAGAAAACATAACCACCTTACAAGGAATTGAATTCAAATAATGCTAAATCGTTACAGTACATTTAGTTGCTTTGTTCTTTGGCCCGGCTTGAAGCCCTGGCCACACGGACTCACGAGTCCCACGTCATGGACTCGCGGACTTGGGTATCGTTTGATCTATCACCCACTTAGGTTGACTTTGGTCGAGCTCAAGTTTACACTTAAGAGATGCACATTAATTGCTTTGTTCTTTGGCCGGCTTGAAGCCCTGGCCACACGGACTCACGAGTCCCACGTCTTGGACTCGCGGACTTGGGTATCGTTTGATCTATCACCCACTTAGGTTGACTTTGGTCGAGCTCAAGTTTACATTTAAGAGATGCACATTCTTGCCCGTTTATCCACCCAACTTAAGTTGACCCAAACTGATCGCATCAGCTTCTGTTATGCAGATAAAGAATGGTTTTCTATCTTGCGACTTGCGAGCCGACTTGCCATTCTGTTTAGCCACCCATCATAACCACATTAGCAAGTCCGAACGCAAATACAATGTGTACAGGTTTAACGAATGGAACACACTCTGCCCTCCAACATCATCCGACTGTCGTTAAATAATATTGGACGATGTTTTATAGGGTAGCCAAACGAGTCCAACATGTTTTATAAAACGTTGTAGACGATAAAGATTCTGGGACCGACAGTGAGCCCACGATGATAATTAGGTTCCATTGTGTCAGCGTGAATCAAACAATATTGTACAGGCTGTCCACGCGAATTTAGCATCGCTCGTCAGAGGACAAAAGAAATGTTGTGCAGAATGTTTGACAGATATCAAACTTCGTCCAACTACAACCAACGTGGAAAAACATGATGGTCAAACGAGTCTAACGTGTTCGCCCAACTATGGTGTTGGACGATGTTGTAATGTTTGGACGTTCACGCGATTGAACACGCGTAAGTCAACCCCAGTGACCTAAGAGGGTAGTCAATTGAATACTGAATGGTACCTGTACTTTGTTGACCTGTAGCTGCAAATGGTGGAATTCTCTCGGAGGTTTGATGTTCAGGTTTGGCTTCGTTCTACGCAACTGAAAACAGAAAACAAACTATCGTCAACACAATCACAGACACGGACCTCACTTTCCACACCAAAAATGAACAGAAAAATATTGACATTGTTTAACCCCTTCACTCCTAAGTGTGATCAACTTCAATCTTCTCCTTCAGTGTCTCGCCAGAGGTACATACAGTTAGGACAAGTTAGCTTGCTCAGATGACAGCTGATCAAACTGTCAAATCTCACAACATCACCCATACATTTTCTTATTAAATGTTCGGGAGAATCTACATTATGAACTTGGGAGTGAAAGGGTTAATCTACAGAAATGGTCTGAACAGACAATACCAAGTTTACTTTTTTTTTTTTTTTGAAAAAGTATAATTTTTTAGTGTCCTCGTGGTTTTGAGTTCAGTAGTATACTGTCCGGTCACACCATGAAAAGTAAAGAAAAACTTGAAAAAAAGTTGCTTATATCCTGGCGATATCCCCGCGGGTCGTTTGTGACTTGGCAGGAATGCTTAACGGTTCCTTCACACTGAAGTGTGATCGATCTTAGCCGATAGGTACCGAGATGTTTCGGCACCACGGTCAAAAATTCACTGAAACACGAAGTTGCGGATACGACTTTCCTCTGTTAACATTCGGTTCACGTTTAACCCTGGATCGAACACACATCGATTTAACAGCCAAGTGTAAACGGGCCCTAAGTACAAGGACACATGGGGGTAAATACAGTTTGCAATGCTTTCACGTTGTATGTAACGGCTGATGAGTGTAACAGAACGTTCATATTCCATGACCACATACCACTTGAAACACTATGACTTAGGCCCTGTTTACATGGAAGGAGGGTAACCATACTGGGAAGGACACCCCCCTAGAAGGGTCAGAAGATAGCCCCCCCCCCCCCCCCCCTCCCCTCCCCTTACATGCCAAGCGCTATCCCTAGGGCTATCTCGCCAAGAGTCTGAAACGCATCGCAAGGTCGCGAGATTTGAGATAGTACCCTGGCACCACTAAACTTAGCCCCCCTGGGAGGGTAACGACTATCTCGAGCGTTTACATGGCCAAAGGTTGTCCCTGCTCAGAGGGTTACCCCAGCAAGGAGATAGGGTGACCCTCCTCCTAGGGTGACCCTACCTATCATGTAAACGGATCAAGAAATTTCAGTAGAGAAGGGTGACCCTTCTAGGAGGGTGACCCTCCTTCCATGTACACAGGGCCTTAGTAACTAGTAAGTACGGTGTGTTAATTGCGTTTCTAAGTCAGGAAAATGAATGCTCTTTAAGCAAAGCATTGAAACAAATATTGCATGAGTAAACCAGCTGGTACAGTGGTAGCCTCAAATACACTCCAGACAACAGATTAGAAAGCTTTCACCACTCCATCTAAAGGTACTGCAAATATACTTGCTAGTTTTCTGGTAACAACCTTGTTCATTTGACGAACAACCTCCTGAGCGATGACAAAACGAGGATTAATGGATTAACGGCTCTAACTTTCAAAGTGCTCAACAAAGAGTTTTGTACAAAAAGGCATAATTAAACAAAGAAAAGACTCTAATTGAAGCAAAGTTCTTTGCTGCATATTCTGGCCCTGAAAATCGCAGCCCTCGCGTATAAATCTGTTCGTAATTTAGCTAGTAGATCCTGAAGAGCGCCTTAATACATACTAGAGTAAATGCATTACTACTTTCGTAATATGAAAATGCACTACTAATGACAAAGTAAACAGTAATATTCAGTCTTAAAATGAAATAATTACTGTGTCAGCTGTAGACGCAACTATGAAGAAGGCAACAAACAATACATCGAGCTAAAATCTGAAAATTCTGATCTTTTCTAAGTCTAGAAACCTATAATTCCATGATGCATGCCCACGTTGTCCCTTACTAAAACTGCCAGCCGTGGAAACTAAGCGAGACGACGATTCAACGTCTTACCCGTTCCTTGTAGTCTTCATTCCGTCGTCGTCTCATGCGACGTTCGACGATGGAATTGCAAGCTGGAAAACTTGTCGCCATTACTGATCGTGGTTACCGAGCAAAGGTTGACTGAACAGGTCTATTGCTGATTCTCGAGTAAATATGGACACAAATTATTCGGCGCAGCCGATTTGTTGACGTTATGTAAAAGCACAGATTACTCCAATGTAGTCAAACAGAATCATGAGTCCGTATCGATGGATTGGTTGGCATCACAAGCACGGTTTCAGTCGCCTTAAAAGTAGTGTAACTTCCTCAGGAACCACTGCACAATCCGTAAGCTCAGCAATACTCGAAAATATTAAGTTGACTCCTGGCAAACACTTAAACCTCTGTTCAAACAATGACACCTGTTCCTCCGTTTTTTTGTTTTGAAGTCTGCACAATTTGGCCCCTAGAAATTATACTGGATTACTCGAAATCCTCAAGAGACGAAATAATTGAACTAGTTCGTTCAAAACCAATGTGTACTAAACTCTCAGCATTGTTTTTCGGTTACCAGGCGTCACGTCGCTCCTCATTAGCATGTCATTGTGTTAAACACTCGAATCATGTGGATGCAGTCCAATCATTTCTTCTCGCTACCACTTCATCCCGGCGTTTGACAATATGTGATTTTCATAATACGAAAATTTCCGGTATATTTTTATCCTTTATTCTTCTCTACATTTTCATTTCTGACATAGGTCGCCCCGAAAACGGAGCGACCTCGGGCTTTGTGGGCGAAAACAAGGGAGAAACAATATTAACCAAGAAGTGATAATTAAACTCTCGCATGAACGAACGCAACCAACCAAAGAACGAGAAAATAATAATAGGAAAGAAAACATTTTCCTTTCGATTCCCGCCAGTTACGACTACTCAAAACGATTAAAATAAATAAATACATGAAAAAATTGCCTCACACCTGACTAACGAGATTGCGGAGTTTGCGGGTTCACATTCGACTCGTATCCTGTTTCAGGTCCTTCTGTAATCAATTTTATTGGGTCGATTTTTTAGTTCACGTATAGTTTCACAGTCCCTTTAGAGGCAGCTCTGAGCCGAATCCCGTTTCGGCATGACATAAGCCCGTATTGCGCGATATATTGCGGTACAAACCGACCAGTTTAGATAATGACTTGATTATCCACGCGTGTCCGTGTAACAAGTGATACACACCAAGAAACTGCTACAATTTTAAAAGGTTTGCGAGTACACCTCTCCCCAGTACTGCATCACAAACAACAATGAATCATGAACGTATTAGGGCTTGTTTGCTTAACTATATCTAACGTTTCGCGAAAGTGGTTGCTATGGAAACCAACTCTGGATAAGTTCAGGAACATTAACATTTATAATATGCACATAGTTTATACAGAGTGAGTAATCGTAATTGCTTAATTCACGACTGGAGTAAGCGTGATGGCTGAACGGGGCAAACTGTGCACATTCAAGATGGAGCGGGCACGCTCAAGATGCCGGTGATGTCGTGACTGCATAATTCTCGCCGAAGAATTAAAGAAAAGTTATTTCACTCATATCCCCCTGTCCAGAATTAATACTCGACAAAACTCCGCTGAACTTAACGTGAACACTGCTATTAGAACGATAGCCACTTGGGAGCTCTCAATTTTTGCTACACAAGTTGTCAGTTGACAGTAGCCTCTCTTCGATGCAAAGATAGTTTGACTGTAATTAATAGTATCATAGAAATGTTTCGACAGAAAACCAACAACATCAAAAGTAGTGTTCTCACCCAAAGACAATCGACGCTTAAAACTCTGCCTGAAACTAAGGCCCCGTCCACACGGATGCGTTTTCAAAAGTTTACGTTTTCATTTCAATGAAAACCGAATAAAAGTATTGCATCCACACGACATCGTTTTCAGATGAACAACCGTTTTTAAAAGTTTGCGTTTTCAGTGAACACAAAAACGAATCTGGTGGGCGCTTTGAAATGTTTGTGTTTTCACCCGTCCACACGTATACGGATAAACATCGTATTCGAAAGTTTCAACTCTGGAGATCGTTTTCAAAAGTTTCCGCTTTCGTGGCCGTATTCACCGGATATGTGTGGACGCAAGGCCAATCCGCAAAGAAAAGTTTGCGTTTTCGTAGAAAAACGGATACGTGTGGACGGGATCCAAAAATATACGCACACTAATTCTAGCTAATACTTAGTCGTTTGTGTCGGCATCTCCTCTTTAGCTTTCACGTCGACAGAATTCAATCTCTGTCGCTTTAAACTGATGATACTCGCGGGGCTGCAAGTAAAATTTCTGGTATGCTATAAATGAATCGTTTAAAATTTTGTGCCCAGTGGTCTCATTTCCTCAAGCACGGCGATAAATTAATACAAAACGCTCAACCGTACCCTCTTTTGATGTTCCTTATTTCTCCGTGCTTTCATCCGTTTTTCAACGGCTTGACAGCATACTGGCACGTTCCAAACTTTGCCGCACACATGCATAGCTGAGTACGTAGAAGTATATACCGTTGCCCGAATAAAACTACGACAAATTTTGAGAGGCCGAGACACTTCCCGGTCGACTTCCGTTATCTTCCTGTCTCTGACAGGCTGATTGGCAACTTTCGTTGATATCAAACAATTTGTGCTCTCTTCTCGATTCTTGTTCAAACAAGAGTTGGGTTACCACTTTGGCAACAATCGATGTGTTTTTCAAGATTAAGAGGCTAACCTTGCGTGTGTAAACATGCTAAAACTAAAAAGGTGCTTCTAATAAATGAAAAGGGGTATTTGAAAGATTTAGTTACAGAACAATACATCTGGTATTGTTTTTGGCTTCCGAAGCGTTAGTTTTGTGCTGTTATATTGGTCTTGCTGAGACACGGAACCCTCTTGTGCCAGATAAAACCATGCAAATCAGGTCAACTTTAACTTAACAGAAGTTAACAAAAAATTCACCCCAGAAATGGTATCTTGAAAACATGTTTTAGAAGTTAGACAAGTCATCGATCACTCAAGCGCATCCACGCAGCACGCACGCACATCTTATGACGACACGCAACGGCCGCAAAATCTGCATCGTGGTACTCAGGAGAGAATTTGGTTGAGCAAGCACTGCTTCGTGACGTCAGTTCTCACAAACATCGAAAGTTTGCCGCTGTTGTTTCCGAATAACTTTACAAATAAAGTTGCCCAGTACTTCCTGGCAAAGAACATGAATTTTTCGATTAGGGAAAAAGATAAGACATTCAAAAACATAAAGATATCAAATAGATAAATTCTGTTTGGGGCTTTGTCTTTTCGCTTTAAGTAACAAATTATTTCTTAATGAACTTCGGTGACGCTACGCGTCCAGCACTTTTCACATTATTCATACTTGCAGCAAGACAATGACTACTAGACCAAGCATGTGAAACCCGCAAATCACAAAACGTAAGCGCGGGAAGGATCATGGTTGAGCGATTCAAATAGAATCTGGACACTTACACTATGATATCCTGGCAATATTTTCCGAAATAAAGCTCACGGTTTGTTAGTACTGACACTACACACAGCTCTTCTCACCCGTCTCCTGTGTTTTCTGTAGTTCTGATTGTCCCAGATCTTGCCCAACAGTTTGCTGGCCGGCGGAAATCCGCCGTTGCGATAATGGTACAATGACGTCATTTGATCGGCGATCACTCAGTCCACTTTGCCTGTGAAAATTCAAAAAATTTTCATGTAGATTCCCCAGAAGATACGTGCCTGACTGGTATTGCTATTTATTAACATATATATGTGTATATATATATTGTTACTTGAAAGTACGCTTTCATTATACTGTAGTAAAAAGACGAAAAGAAAACGTCAAACATTCCATCAATTTACTAGTGATGCAATGATGACAATGATAATGACGACGACGATGGTGATGATGATGATGATGATGATGATGATGATGATGATGACAATGATGATGATGATGATGATGATGATGATGATGATGGCGATGAATGATGATGATGATGATGATGATGATGATGATAGCGATAGTGGTGATGATGATGATGATGATTATGATGATTATGATAGCGATGTGGTGATTGTGACGACGCCGATGATGATGATGATGATGATGATGATGATGATGATGATGATGATGGTGATGATGATGATAACATTTTAACACAAATGCTCCAATCACTGATGCGTGCCTTGCATAGAGGTCCGCAAACCTAATAAATATTACAGTAACCTAAAAAGAAGCTTGAACCGATCACATCCTATAGCTTAGAGACGACAATTTCTCTTTTTCTTTTTTTTTTTTTTTTTTTTTTTCACGTTTAACTCATCTTACTAGTTCTATCATACACATCGTATGCGGGCATAAACAAAAAGGCATTGTCTGAAGGAATAACACAATGGGAATATAAAGTCTATGTACACAAGTTTACTTCAAAAAACTACTTGTCACTGAGAACTGGGCAAAGAATTAGTCTTCGTGCTTAAATAACAACATTTCGTCATGGACATTTATAACGGAGTCGCCGCCGAGTCGCTTTCACTTGGCTCACTAAGTTCTTCGTCAAGAAAGTATTGTTCATAAAAGAAGTATGGTGGCGTTTGAGACGCTTATGGATTATCGATTAGTTAAAGGTGTGACCACTCAAAAGAAAGTTCTCGAAGTCAATACTCTCGTCGTTGTTAAGGAGCATATGGAAATTGTGTCGTTACGCTTTTACGACTATCACAGGCTAAATAAAATATGCAAAACGATTCCTTTGATGGCAGATGAAAATTCGAGATATTAGCAAATTCGATGCTAAATCGATCAGAGAGCACCAATGTGTTTACCAGCTGCAATCATTGATTAAATTCTTCGTGTTCTGTGGTACATCATGTTCATGATAAACGGCCGCTTTCTCTACGCGTCAATCGTGTTCTTCTGTCTAAACTGAGCATGGAGTTCTGGATGAAATAAGCTAACCTCTTCAGTTCCTGAACAAGTGTCGTTTCGCGCAGCCAGGCGCAGATGCATAAACTCACCCAACAGATCATGCGGTAGATTGTATCACTGAATGGATTGGCATGAATCCTCAACACCTAGCTTTCAAAACACAATTTCTGCTCTTCTCACGATAAGCCAACTGAAACATCAGTCGAGTTCTCGACATTTCAGAAAACACATGTTCGTTCAAGACGGCAGAACGGCGATAGTTCGTCCGGATATTGCCATGGTAATAATAATACAGCAAGAGTGAACTTTGTTTAATTAGGATCATTGCTTGTCTGTCACTAAAGGTCAATACAAGCGGACGCTTATTTGCTCTCCATCCATTACTCAGAGCAGATGGTAGTTCAAAGAACTGAACAGAACTTGTCTATCAATGGGAGCACAAGGTCTTGTTATCTCAAGAATAATATTGATTGTTCTCTTGGTCGGATTGTCTTACAATTTCCAACAAAAAGTGAGCAAGGACTTTTAACCGGGATATAATTTTGGTTTCTTCACATGACTGTACGAGGAATTAAAAGAGACACGATGGATTATCTTTCTTAAGCCGTTCATTATTATACAGTTTTGTAATTTAGTTGCGTTACAGATCGCGTGTTAAAGCTTTTTTTTCCCCCATTTATAAACCACGGAAAAAGATCGAACAGCTTGTTCAACAAGACTCAATAATTAAAGAAAACAAACAAATGGCATCCTCAGGGATGCGGTAAGAGCGACGTTTGTAGCTTTAGAAACAAACAAAATCTCGTGAAAAAGATCTGCCTCGACAGAACTACAAGTCAACTCCTCAACATGAAGTACGTCACTGTCTAATCTCCTCCGCTTCCTTTATATCAACTTCTAGTTTGTGTTATCTATTTTTCTGTTTTTTTTTTTTTTTTTTGTTTGTTTGTTTTGTTAAATCACTGACTGAGTAAATGGCTGCAAAATACAATAAAACCATTATTTAATTGACAGCTCTCCCTCTGTCTCCTATACTTCTGGCGCTGTGTGTCTGTGTGAGTTTCATTGTGTCTGCTTTCGTCACTGTCTCGAGTATCTATGTCCGTCATTCCCGCATTCACGTGCGTGCGTTTCCTGTCTATTTTTACATATCTACAATCCTGATCAATAGAATCCCCCCCCCCCCCCTCACCCAGAAAAATGTTGGATGAAGAACATGAAGGAGCACAAATTCGACATTGAGGGGCGAAGGAGGACAGGAAGTTTCCCTGATAAAATTTCAAGTGTTCCAACATTCTTGACTATAATTGTAGCTCTAGTCTTTTCTGTTCCTCTTAGTTCCTTCTATCTCGCCAGTCGTCACAAATCATAGCCTTCATAATAAACGGCTTGCTTTGTTTCTCTTTTGCCTCTTGATTGTCACCCTTCATTCAGTAACTTACGCATTCCATTCTTTTTTTTTAAGCTTCACACGGGTAACCAGTTCAACAGGTCACCGCGAAATATTTTCCATTCGAGCTCAAGTAATCTCTTTACGCCGTATCCACCTTTATATAACTAGATCACCTGAAACCCAATGCCAACAACAAGACGAAAAACAAATAGAAACACCGGAAAAGTCTATCAAAACTTCAGCTCACGATTTGCATTACAATAATTGAACAGGAAGCAAAGGTAACCACAGCAACCAAGACTCTTGAACTATAAAAACCTCAGCAATTTTAAACCGAAACGAAAATAGAACGAAATCCAATTTATTTTCGCTGAGTTAATCCAGGTATTAGTGGTACTGGCGTGAAAGTAGGCAGACTATACTGACAGATCGGGCTGCTTAGCTTTCTCCTAAATACGTCTGATCTCAAGCTGTGAGTCAGAGCAGCCTTAGCACGCACGGCCGAGGAACACCTTCAAATTTGTAAAAAAAACGATCGCCCGTATGGAATCAACGAAGACATCAAAATCGACTCGTTTGCCGTCGAAGTGGCAACGCACGGCGTATGAAAAGCATCGAGAACGGGTAAGTGTAAAACAGACTTTGACGGCAGGAGTTCGTATCAGTCAAGTTTCGCCGTGGGTTTTTAGCGTCGGATTTGATTTTGATGAGGGTATTTGCGAATTTACAAGCTACATATTAACGCAATCAGATATATGTTTTCTTGACCTCGTGGGTGATATTTACTGAAGACGTTCAGCAGCTGTTGCTTTAAGTTTATGAATGTGTCAACTTAAAGCTTGATGTGGAGAGGGTATTGCTTCACGACGTACGTAAAGCTTGTGTAAGCTGACGTTTCGTGCGTTAGGACAAACAACTTTAAAGCGGTAAAGCCACATATCTATATCGACCTTAGACACCAACGCACACCACATCTAGTTCTCACAACACTCGTATGATTGCTTGGAGTGAATTTGTTGGAACTACCGTCGTGACCTTTTTTGATCGAATGACACGTATTCTAATTATACCTTGTTCTAACAGGGAAGCTTTTTGAGATCGATTTCATTGAGTAATCGTGGGTTTCAACTTGCTGTTGAAGCTTAGTAAACTTAATGAGAGCGTCGTCCCCAAAAGTCTGTCGGAAAGACAATACAAACTAAAACTGAATCCTTGAGTTGTCAAGGCCGTAATTCTTTGACGAATCTACTGATCGAGAATGAAGCGTGTTTGGCTCATTGAATTTAGATGTTAGTTGCTGCATCTGTTTTCTTCGATTTTCAAACGACACTTTTTTTTTTCTTCGTGTAAGCTGAGCTGTATTGCGTGCGAGGGGTTTGGAAAAACAAAACGCCTGGAATAAACATTATGTAGAATGACATTTCTCGCATTCCACCCACGAAAATTGTGGAGAAAATTGAAAACGGATGACACCAGTTGTATTCCTGAAGCAGCTCTTTATCTCAGAAACACAGAGTGCGATGTAACGATCACGTTTCTTTGGAACAACACCGACCTCGTCTTTCTCTTATCTTTCCTTTTCTTTACTTCTTTATGTTGTCGTTTTTACTCTCACTCATCTAACTCTGGACTTGCTGTAGCTCAGTGCTGTGGCAATAACATGGATAGGAAACGATAGTGAGAACATTAAGAGGAATTTGAGAAAAGCTGCGTGACATTTTACGTTGTCAAGTCAGTGGGAAGCGAGAGCAACTAAAAGGCAGGCTATGAGTGATAGGCTTTCAAGCACTGCAGGCCGCCAACTTATTGACGTCAGACTTTCAATTTCCTGTTTTGTCTTTATGGCGCAGCTCAGAGACATGAAGCCCACGCTAAGAACAGACAAAGCACTGACGTACAACCACCAGGAGCTGCAGCTACAGATGAGGCTCCGACGAGCAATGGTAAAACACAAATTCTCCCAACCATAAGATAAGAAAATATGAGTGATGAAAGGAGAATTGATATATCAATCGCCTTTCATCTGAGCAAGGTACATCAAATGCCAAGTTCTCTATATTTTGTTATATCTCTGGTCAGAAACTAAAGGAGAGAATTGAAAGTTGGTCAAATTTGGAAGTGAAAGATTTGAGAACATTGTTTCTTTTGATCTAAAAGTGATACTAACTTATCTTTCTTTTGATTAAATTACGTTCTTTCGTTTTGGGAATCAAATTTCAGCCTTGGATTTTCTATATGTAAACAAAAAACATTGAAAAGTCTGAGAGGGCCCCTCTAATATACAAGTTACTATTTTGAAAAGATAATGTGCCCAAGTGGAGCATAGGCCTCTAAAACATTAGTAGGTGATAGTAACACATTTGGTTTATTTTGTGTTGAAAGGCCGAAGAACAGCGCCAGAGGACAATTGATCAGCAAAACGTCAAAATCCTGGAGAGAATAGTCACGATAATGACGTCTAAAAAGAGCACATTTCCCGGAGCGCCGCCCAAAGAAACGAAAGACAGGAAGGTAAAGGGTTTACTTCCTCAAAGCATAATTACGCTAAAATGATTAGTTTCTATCCAGATTTTTTCTGAACACTGGGAGATTTGTCTCAACAAAGTTTCCTTGACAAAAGTTTTACTCACAAACAAGTTCTTTCGTTTCGTGTTGGGAACCAAATCAGATTTTTCTTACACATTTCTAGACGTAAACAAAAACATTGAAGTCAAACTCAATGTAAATTTGCTCAAACCATGGCTTTTGTTCAATTGCATTGAGTAAGACACATCTGGAGTTCGACGATTAATGCAACTACCCGTGTTTTGGGTTCGTAAACAACGGAAGCTTACCTAAGAGACTTTCTGGCATCTGTATTACTCTTGTTCATCCTTGAGTTTGAATAAGACCAATGACTCTCTCACTCAGACAAAGACATCTTTCTAGAATTGCAAAAAAACAAATAGACGTAAGTTTTGTCACTTTATCAGTGTCCCCGGCAGCGTGATTTGAACCCTTACACGTTTGATCTATTTTTACAGGTTAGCCGCACTAAAAAGATGAGCCAAGAGGTGAAACAAGAGAAAACTTTGAAACTCCCGCCACTAAAGTAAAACAAGAAAAACTTACTGAAACTTCCCTCACGTACGAAAAGTGGGATCCACGCCAATGGAGTACAGTGGAGAAATAGCACTTGAAATATCGCGAAAACAGAAAGCTCTCTAGCTTTAATGTTACAGACAAGTATTACATTGTTAGGATTTTGACAGAATTTTCACACTATACAATGAAACTGTCAGACCCGGAATAAAGACGGCACTACTTTAAAAAGAAATCCTATATTATAAACGACAAGTGCCACACTGGCTCGCTCTATTCCACCTCGATCACCGTTGGCAGAGTTGGCCCAGAAAGAGAGGCCACAAGTCTCAACGTACAGTATCGTACATAGTTTAGATAATAGTGATCAAGTAAAACCAAACTGCCAGCAAATAAATGTTCATATCGTGATCGCTTTGTGTAAGGTTTTTCTTAAAATAAAAAGTGATTTCCATCCAACTTGATGTATATGCTTTACAAAATACAATGTTACATTCCCATTATGCAGTCCGTGAGTTTTTACTGGTCATGGTTATCCCGTCCATCTGTGGCCGCAGTTGACTGCTGTGCACACATAATACAGCTTCATTTGCTGTGAAGAAAAATATAAAAAAATAAGATATGAGATAGAACATGGAGACGCAATAAATAATGACATCCCTTAAGTCATTTGACTTTTTTTCTATATTATACAGCATTTGTCATGTCTTTGGCATGATACTGTAGCACAACAGAGCTACACTCCAATTTAGTACTGCGCCCTTCTGGTACTGATGGTGATCACGGCCAAATATTTTGTTCTTTCAACGCCCTGGTGGTTCCTTTTCAGTCCAGATGGGACTGCCATTTTATGAGTAGAGAGACAGGTTTTGACACCTTTAAAAATGTTCATTGCCTTGAGTGAAGCTTAAACCCACAGCTTCAGCATGAACAGTTAACTTTGTTCTCTCTCATAGCTCTTTTAAACCTTTTACTCCCAAGAGTGATCAACTTCGATTTTCTCCTTCAGTTTCTCACTAGAAATATATCATATGGTAAGGAGAACATGGCTTTTGATACCTTGCTCAGATGAAAGCTGATTAAACTATCAATTCTCACTACATCACTCATACATTTTCCTCTTAAAAGGTTGGGAGAATCTGCATACTCACATCTGCTTTGCTCGACTGTGACTGGAAAAACACAGCTTCTCTGTGGCCACACCTGAGATAGTGAAATACACATGCCCTGTTTAGTACTTGGGTGACATCAACAGCATGAAAAAAGCCTGAACAAGCTTGTCATTATCACGTCATTAGCATGCAGCAACAACAGGTTTTTTCATTATCATATATTCATACAGTATATCATCATAACAATTTTTTTATGTTATCCCTTTCACTCCCAAGAGTGATCAACTTCGATTTTCTCCTTCAGTTTCTCACCAGAAATACATCATATAGTAAGGAGAACTTGGCTTTTGATACCTTGCTCAGATGAAAGCTGATTAAGCTATCTATTCTCACTACATCACTCATACATTTTCCTCTTAAATGGCTGGGAGAACCTGCATTTTGAACTTGGGAGTGAAAGGGTTATTCAAATATCTGAGAATGACAAATGAAAATGAAAATTTTACAGTAGCAGGTTCCACTCATGATACTGTGACCCTTTCACTCCCCACCATGAAAGGCAAATAAATATTATCCAAGCCTTTTTAACCCTTTCACTCCCAAGAGCGAGTTGATCACTCTTGGGAGTGAAAGAAAAACACCCTCTTACGTGCCATCATATAAAATCCCTTTGCAAAGCAGTATGTATCATATAGGCTCTTTGCACCAGGCTGGTCACATGACCAAAACCCACCATGTGACTGAGAATTCATCACCCCAGGCTTTTGATAGCCAGAAATCAAAAGAGAATCGAAATGTAGAAATGTCAAATTTCAGGTTCATACTAACTGTAGCATGGCATTAAGTTTGGCAGGACTTGAAGAAAGTTAAAAAGATTTGTATGGGAAAAGTTGCTGGAATGAAAGCCTTGCCATTTGCTCTTCCATTTCTGATGCTCAAAAAGCCTGAGGTGACGACAGAATCAATTTTCAGTTACATGTACGTGGTGGGTTTTGGTCATATTGTGACCAGCCTGATGCAAACCTGGATTTAGTGAAAGGGTGTACAGTTAACAATTATTCGCCGAAGTGGAGGTGAATAGTGATGGATATTTGCCTAGCCGTTTCCACCGCTATTCACCAACACTGAGGTGAATAATTGTTTTAGTATGTACCACACAAGTTTAATAGCCAACTCCCAAATAGCTATTTTATTTCCAACAAAAGTGGGCAAAAACTGGGTTCATGCGCCATTTTGTTTTACCGGAAGCCACGGGGAGGTGAATAGTACTTAATATTCCGAGATTGAGGAGCCAATCAGAGTGAGCAAAAAGCACTATTCACTTATGTGGTATATACTAATATAAACTATTCTGAGGATTGTAAAATATAAAGATTTCCAGTGACCAGAATAATAAACTGCACTGGAAAGAATAAGTGCCTTACTGTACCTTGGACACTCGTGATCCAGTGTTCTTGGTAAAGTTGGATCAGCAGTGACATCAGCTACGATCTGTGTGAGTTCACTTAAAAAAAAAAAACAGACATAAATGTGTGCATGTACTGTTCTGTGTATTCAGCATAGTTAATTGATCAATTCTATATGTTATGTACAGTGTATTATGCCATTCTGAGAAGTTCTCGTATTCTTAAGCTTCAGGTTTCTGGGGACTGGGATCCCATAATCAGCGTAATCAGGAGGAATAGAGTGACATCATTTTGTTACAGTTTGATCCTCGCACAAGTGGTTATTTCCTCAGTATATTCATGGGCTTAATAATTATGCACTCAACAAACAGAAATGTTTAAATTAAAAGTAATGTTGCACTCACTTGATTTCATGGGTAATCTTGTTCACATAAATACAGCTGTTATCTGCCTCTTGCTGGTAGTCACAATTTCTACACTGTAATAATGCAATGCAAAACACTTTCAAACAAGAGAATCCATTTCAGTTCCATTAATGGTAATTGCATTGGAGGGAATACTGCAATCAGCCTAATGCAGTCTGTGACCTGAAAGGTGCCATTGTCTTTCTGTTTCATGACCTTCTTAAGGGTATTTTTTAATGTACTGTATGGCCTTGGCCACTTTACAATTAATTCAAAGAATACTACAGCGTACTGACTGGGTTTCTGGTAACATTTAAAAATGATTGAACCATAAATGTATGGCGTAGCAGCGGAAATGGTGCAGCTCGTAACCCACTGAATGTCCCTTTTTGTTTACAGAATGGCAAGAAACGCAAGAAAAGACGTTGTGATCTGTATTGCACATGTACTTAAAATTGGAAGTTTTCCAATATTTATATCCTGAATTCCCTCACCCAAGGTTTTCTTTCAGAAGAAAGTTCTGATGAAAACAGTAACACAGATCCAACATGACTGCATTGACATTTAGCTTGATGGGACACCATAATGGCTTCCACCAATGAAATGTAGTAATTTTGGGAAAATAAGCTACTATATGGTGCATTAACATTGTTGTTCAATTGACAAAACTGCAAACTTTGCAGTGCCACTTCAAGAAATGTGACAGCTATTTCAGTAAGCCATTTGAAGGATTTCAAACTCACATCATAGTCATGCTCATTGACACAAACATGAGCTCCATCATGTAGAATTGAGGAAACAAACAACTATATAAAAACATGCACATAAAAATAGGAAAACTATATGCAGTAATGACATGTATTACACACCTAATGTCAGTAATAAATATCAATTTTGTTAGTGTGTGCACGAAATACATTAGCCATGCATGAAGTTGAACATGTCCTAATACTTTTTAAGGTACAACCAATCAATGTTTGACTCATTATACAAAAGATAGTTTACAATTATATTGCATTTACAAATTAGTAGATTAGATGATATGTTGAGGTTTAAAGATTCCTTCCCATCTCATAACTTACCGCGTACAACAGAATCTTGCTTTCTTTGTCCTCTTTAGGATAAAGCATGTTGTTGCTGAACAAGAAAACAAACATGTCACGTACTGACGTATAAAGAAGATATGACCCCAGTTTGGATTGTAACGTTTTCCATTTGGATGCATTTATGTGTTTTCAACTGATTAAACAATATCTTCACAAGGAATTCGGTTATACAGCAATGAAGCGTCGAAAACTAGCTTGTAAGAAATTTGCCTCCAAAGACAAATCACAACATCGTTCTCAAACATTCACAAATCACTCACGTATCGTTACATATTTTGATCTATATTACTCCAAATTATAATAACACTACACTAATTCTTGCATGGTATCAAAATCAAGTTCGAAACCTTACCATTCTTGGCAAAATTTGATTCCAACGAACCCAGGACCACTGTTTCCTGCCATTTTGTCGGAGAGCATGAGTTAATCAGTCTTCATATAGCGATAAATATAACGTCACCTTGTTTGCCCTAGTCTTCCCTTCGTATTTTGCACGCGGCAAAGCATGCCGGCCTACAATTTATTGCATAGAAATGACCAATTAAAGAGCATACTGAGCAAACAAAAGAAAACTATCTACATTTTAACTCGTTGTTTTTCAGAGAAAATATATACGTTTATATCATTTTATTGCTTTGTTTCGGCCTACTTACAACGCCTACTTACAACATGATTGGAGGTTTGCTGAAACTTAACAAGTGCCCGTATAGAGCTTTAGAAAAACTATTGAGGTTTGCTGTTCTTTTAGGTTTTGGAAGTAAATCAGCGTTTGTAGTAGAAAGAGAGACGGAACCTTCTGTGTAAAATGTTTTTATTCTTTCGCATTCAAAGGAATTCCTCTAGCTTGGAGGAAAAAAACCTCAGTATTTTGCACAAGGGCTGACTGAAATTACCCTGGTGGTTTCGCTCCCATCCCTACGCGGCCGCTCCGGAGCTTCCGAGAGCGAGAAACGTCTGGCACCCAGGGTAGGCTTCACAGATCTTCCCGAAGAACAAAATGTTTGTGAATTTACACTGGAGTATGAGGACTTTTGCTGACACCTTGCTGACCGAGCCATCCACTCTTACTAATCTCTGCAATTTTTTAGGTCGTTTCTCAAAAATTATTCTAGTAAGTCTGACATTCATTTTGGACTTTTGGAGCCCGTTTGTTTATAGTTAGAATTTGATTTGCGCTAATGTAAACAAAGTTTAGCCCAAAGCCAATTGCCGGATAAGATAGAGTGAAATAATTCTAATTCTACACACTGTATTATTTACTGAGTCTGTATTACACGTTCGTATAACACCTAATTGTATCCACTCTGAATAACATCACACAAACAAATTTACTTATCAGTGACCCAAGAAAGCAGTGCTGCAATCTTTAAGTCCAGTATATGAAAGACCAAACTTTGGACGCGAGGTTAAACACATAGACTAATAGCTACTAGAAGTCGAAATCATTTTGTCTTTTTAAAAAAGCACACTTGCCATGAAGATATTAGAAAAATAGTGAACATTCTTTGAACAAGGGTATTACTAAAATGAATATTTTTTTGTCTTTGCACACACGCGGCCCTTCCCCAGTCCAGTAAAATTTCAGTCTAGAAATGGGTGCGTCTTATCACTGTCACTTGAAGCTACAGTCAGTGACAAAAGTCTTGAGACACTCGCACAGTTTCAGTAAGTCCTCCACTGTTTCAGTTGAAAGACACCCCCCTCCCCTCCCTGACCAGCGTTCAATGTTGAAATGGCCTGAACCTGTCTTTCAAAACATACGCAACATTGTACAGAGGGGAGGGAGGAGAATAATGGTTTCGCCCATTTCAGTATGCTTAGTCAATGACTTGTGTCTGAGATACTTCAATTTTTGAAAGTGTTCCAAGAACTTCTGTCACTGATTGTAGGAATAGGCTTTTCAATACAATGCAGACACAGTGTAAATGACTGTGTCTCGGCGTTGTTTTACTAAATAACCTTAATCTACTTGTTCAGTCAGTCGGATCTAAAAGTTACCCTGTATATTGAGGCAACAGTGCTATAGCCTACATAGCTGTCAAATTAGACTTAATTAAACTAAAACAGCTTGACTCGCTGGAAAATGTAGTCCACTATAACGGCAGTGCAGCTATTTAAATCAATATTAATAACGTTCTATCAACTCTACTGATAAAACAAAGTATTGGAATTTGTGAGTATCTCTTGGTTCATGATAATGGAGTCTTCGTTTCTTCTGGACTGACGTTTACCTTCCCGTCTAAAAGAAGCATCCTCTACATCCCCCGCTGTTGTTACCTGTAGAAATTAAGAAAAAGAATCTTGGTGGAAGCGCTCTAACCTCATAATTGAATTTCATATGACTTTATGAAAAGCAGAGTATTGTGAAAGAAACGGGAATAAGTTTAAATGACAAAAAACGATTGCTTATACAAGACTTAAAGAACTGAAAAAAAAACTGAACTAACTGACAGAATAAAAGTGTCAACTTGTGTATACATTGACAAATACCAATGTGCCAAAATAGCAGCACTAGACGTCAACAGCAAGCGGCATAAAATGTATTACTAAAACAGAAAGTAAAAATAGTTCAATATTTTGTTCGAAAGTACTGTATGAGGATAGTTAATTTTCAATAGACAAGCAAAAAGAGGACACAATAAGACAGAACAAGTCACTACACGGGCCATACAAGGATGACGACGAAGATTTGTTGTATGAATATGTCAATTTTTTAGGTGTATGTTTTGAATAACTATAGGAACTTGATCAGACTCATAACTGGAGGGTCACCAACTGGACTGGTATAGCTGATGCAAAACTTTGGAATTTACAAAATACATCTTTACATACCGTGCAAAACATTTACTGGAACTCCAGTCTGACGTCATCACCAATCAACACAAACGGGGCCCAGTACTTCACGTCACTGAACTGCTGCGACTCTCTCAGACACTTCATGGCCTGGTGAAGAGCTTCACTCGCGCTATCGCCTCCATGCAGGTGTTCGTAGAAACTGCGCATGAACATCATGGTGGATTCATCGCCAACTGCCCACAACGACACCAGAACTGAGCGAGCACCTGCACCTAGGAAAGCTCTCGCGATTCCAACCACTCCCTCGGCTTTGATCATCCCACGGCCACTGTGACAGGAACTCAGCACCACAAGCTTCGCTCTCAGTCGAACTCTGTGTACATCAGCCATTGACAGCAGGAAGTCCTCCTTCTTTGGAATCTGAGAGGTACAAGTTGGGTTTGGAGCCAGGGCGATCTCACCAGTCTCCATGTCTCCGTGCGCTGCGATGTGGATCAAAGCAACTGCACCCATCTGTTTCAGAACTTCTTCTTTGGTGGCCTGGTCTCCAATCAGCAGTGTAGCATTTGGCAGTAGCGTACGAATCATCTCGGATTCTTTTTTGGCAAAACGCAGTCTGGGGAGTCCCAGTGTACTGACATTAGGGTCGCCAACAATCAGAGCTCCGGACTGGTTGTGGTATTCTGGTGGACTCTCTTGAATGAACATCAAAGTCTTCAAGGAAGGCAGCACACGGATCCTGTGGGATTCTGACAAAAAGCGACCACGCTCGTCCTTCAAAGCTGCCAATGGAACCATATGAAAGGAGCCGTCAGGAACCACCAGGATCTCTGGAACTCGAAGAAAATCAACCACTGGCGCAATTATGACGCTGTACAGTCTTCTTAGAGCTTGACTGTTGTCCTTGTTTTCAGATGTGTATGGTGCTCGAAGGCTCGAAGTTAACTTCTCTGCCACAATTTTCCTTCGCACTGACCTCAAGTACTCAAAACAAAGATCTTCCTCTGAACTTGGCCGCAAATTTGCCTTGGTTGGTTTCTGTTTCTCCGCTTCATATAGAACCGCCAAGGACCGATCTTCACAATGGCCCCGCTCTTGTTTTTCAATTTTCTGGTAGAAACTCTTGATAATGGACTCAAAAAAGGCCTCGTTAGTATTGTGAGGAATCTGCTCTGACACTGTCCGCAAATGAATTCCTCCATTTGGCTCAACAACCCATAAGTACAGGGACTGGTCATTCACTTCGGACATCACAATGGTAGTCACGCCATCCCTCTTTACGGAGGCTTTGATTTCACTCAAACCTAGTGGCTTTCGCCCCACTTCTTCTGAGGCTTGGATACGATAGCTAGACCTCATCAGATCTGCAAGGGTTCTTGACCGGCCCCTCTCTGCTGCCACAAGTGCCTCTTCATGCTCGTTGTTGCTGATTAAAACACGTGTCAAACCTCTGTAGCTGCTGCTGTAAATTTCACCGATATGAACTTTATAATCATCTCTGTTTCCAAGACCTTGCTGAATTTCTTCGCAAATCCTGATGGCTGACAAATAATTGTTTTTTGCCCCCTCATGGTCACGCTGGATTTCCTCACCCAGTCCGAGCATCGTGTGAGCCTCTGCTTCTCTATTTTTTAACCCTGCTTCTCTGCTCATCTTTAGACATCTTTTGTTATACACTGCGGCTTCTGTGAAATTTCCCAGGCTCAATAAACTCGTGCCAATTACTCCGACAGCCATCATTTCACCAGCCTTGTAGCCCGAAAGCTGGCTAAACTCCAGACATTCTTGGTTATACTTTAAAAATTTGTCCGTATCTCCCCTCGACAGGTAGGCAGCACCAAGGCTTCCGCATACATGAGCTAATAGGACTTTGTGATTCGTTTCCTTCACCGTTTGGAAAGCCTTTTCTAAGAACTTGATGGCTTTTTCGAGTTCTTGATTATTGCGGTATATTTGTCCAAGATTGTGATAAGCCTTTCCCAATTCAGCTTTATTACCACTTTTTTCTGCCATTTTCAGGTGCACTCTGAGGTGATGTTCGGCCTTGTCGTAATCACCAAGTTGCCTGTACACTGATCCAAGATTGAAGTGTGCATTCAATTCAGTGACTCTGTCACAGAGGCGGGAAGCAATGGAACGTGACTTTTCAAAGTAATTGATAGCTGTCACGTATTCACCTACATCTTTGTAAACATTTCCGATGTTACCATAAGCTTCCCCTTCAGCAGTGCCTCCCTCTTCCTGGGCAATCTTCAAAGACTGCTCCAAGTTCTCCATTGACTTCTTGGTGTTGCCAACTTGGCTGTATTCTCTCCCTAGACAACCATGGGCATGCCGTTGGAGGGCCTTATCATTGATCTCTTGAGCGATTTCAAGTTGCTTTGTATGCCAATTAATAGCGGCTTGGAATTCCCCAGTGGCATGGTAATAATTACCAAGGTTAAGGTAAGATAGACATTGCTGCTCTCTGTCTCCAAGTTCCTTGGCCAGAGAAAGATGCCTCTCCATGTAGCCTTTTGCTTTTTCGAGTTCACCTAAACCATGTAGAAAGTTTTCACCAAGTTGAAAGCATGTCAGTGCTTCCCATTTCTTATTGGATGCATAATGGGCAATTTTAAGGCACTCTTCCAATGACTTCACTGCTTCGGAATACTTTAGAAGTGCCATAAATGCACGGCCCAGGCCTTGATAAATAAGGAACAAATCCCTTCTATCCTGCCCGCTTCTTGTTTCTCTAGCCCTTTCAAGACACTGAATTGCACGTTCATAGTTCCTGGAACTAAGCATGATTTCAGCTAACAATAGGCATCTTCGATTTTCGGAGAATTCATCATCTTTAAAAAGTTCGAGGTATGGTTGCGCTATTTCGAACTCTCCCATATTCCTATGAAGCTCCAACAGGTCGAAGTATAAGATTTGTTTTCTAACTGCCACGCGGATGGGTTCTGGGTCGAAGTAATTTGACAAATTTAAATACTCGCGAAAGAATGTTACGGCGAGTTGATACTGATGCGTGATCAAAAAGTACCTGGCAACAACATTTCCAACACGCCCACGCCACAGATAGTCCATTATGCGGAGTGAATTACTGTGAAATAAGATGTATTTAGTGAGCAGGTATACATGTAATGCTAAAAACACCATTGAACGTTGTCTTAACTATAGATACTACCGATTCACATGATGTATCAAAAACCAACTCCAAGTACATATTTTTAGGGCAAATAAAGAACATGTAATAACCGCACTGCTGATGCCCATTTCAATGTCCATTTACTATGCAGATATATTCTGTAAACCTCGCACAAATGTTAGTTACTGTATTTTTTATTTATATATTTTTCTTTTCTTTTTTTTTTTTTTTACCAAAAACCTATTAGTCAGTTTGAACTAGGACTTTGTTTAATGTTACCACTGGAAACGATTGGCAAATCTGACAAACGATAGATTGAGACTATATCAATTTCATACCTCAAAGAGAGACAGAAAAACCATACTGCAGCGTGCAAAGCAGCGAGATTCCTGATGTATGAAGCATAGTGTGAACTCCAATTCAATACACGCTTATAACAAGATATCTTGGCCACTGTTATTCGTCGGCGAACTTACTACTGTCATTTGCATGAAAAGGAGGCCGCTTAAAATAGAAAGTCTTTGATGAGGGATGGGAAACCTATATGGTACGGTCAGTAAGAGTGTATACTTGTACACTCGATGGTTAAGGTTTTCATGTTGCCTAAACTACACTCAATAGACTACCAAAGGTTTTCACAAAATCCAACTGAAATATGTCAAAACTTTATTGTTTTGAAGAATTCGTTTCCGTCAAGACAGGTATTGGTAGATTAGAGCAATAGTCGGTTTTAGTTTCCCAGCCGGCAGCAACAGACCCCTGGGGAACTGAACCAAATACATCACGCCAAGCGACATGCACCAAAGGACTCAGAGTAAACAAGTCTGGGAACTCAACTGATTTTCCTAAAATCGAATTTATTCTTCGTCTGGTGACTGTTCACAAACCCGGTAGTTCGCACATGCAAGTTTTAACGTCCTCTTTGTTTGCCAGAGTTTTTGCAGGCAAAGCCGCACTGCATTGACATGTTCATCGTCAGTTTCTGTCATTCGACTTTCTACCATTAGGGCTCATCCGCAGCTTTTTTCTTACACTGTACGCAGAACTACTGTAAGACATCATCTGGAACACTGCCCGGAAAGATAGTCTTTACGCTTGTCGATTTGCATAGACGATATTTTCCACGACTGCACTAAAAGTATTTCCATCCCCGCACGACGTTTTGCCATATTTGCACTGCCACAACTTTTTGCAAGTTCTTAAAAAAAAATAAGGTTGCGTGAATTTTAAGCGTATCCATTCTTCTTGGCGCAAATTTTAGCGGCAAATTTCGAGGGCTCCAATAAAGGAATTTGTACATTTAGTTATATGCCATTGATCAATACGCCAGCATACAAGCTTTTCCTGCAGTTCCAAATGTCAGTGATTGCGTTAAGTAGGTTTTGGGCTGAATTTTATATTAGTTTCTTGAATATTGGGATATTTTACACCGTTTAGCGCAACATCGTGTCAGGAACAACCGACCAACTTAGATGAAACATCTAGGTATGGCGTTATCGATATCGACCTGTAAGAAATTTGCCTAATTATGTTCCGATGATCTACGTAAAGTAACCATTCCCAGGCTTACCTCCGCTATAACGCAACATTTTGACGTCTGACTTTAATTCATTTTTCAGTATAATCGTTCGATGGCAAAATGAGAGCAAAGCTACTAAGCATTCACATCAATTAATGCAACAAAACAATCTAAAAGAAATACCTTGCTGACGGTTGGACTGCATCTCGCACCCTTTCCTCTTTCTTATTGACTTTCCTGACCTGATCTCCCAGTTGTATAAGACCCCACAAGCAATCAAGTAATTCCAATGTTTCTTCACGAGATAACACCAACCTCTTGGCCAACTGAAGGCTTTTCCAAAATATAACTACAGCAGGGTAATACTGATGGATTTTCGAAAGACGCTTTGCGATAACAACACCTTCTTTCCAACACCTTAGGTTCCCAGCGATATCCATCTTTGGCAGTGAGTGTTACTGTGACGAATGATATATATATTTTTTCAGCTTACTTGTCAAAACAAAAAATATATCAATAATGAGAACTTTTAGGTTTAAAAACTTTTCAAGACAAGGCAAAGAAACTTAGGGAGGTTTCGACATTCATATATATCCCTTGATACCGCGGAAATACGTCTTGCAGCCGTGCGGTGATCTTGCTTTTGGGCTGGCGGTTATTGCTCAAAACCGTGGATTCAAAAGCAGGTTTTCTCGTAAAACCTTAAGCCTTAGCCAATAAACTCAGTACTAAGACCCGATAATCAACTATAAGTTAGTTCAATACATATTCTATACATACAGCTACGAGGCTGGTATCCAGAGGGGCCCTGCATGAATTTATAAATTATTACAGTATAACTAAAACATAAGTTGTACACAAGAAACTACGAGGCTTGCACACGATGTGAAATTCTATCTCGAATTATGAGAAGTTAACTTTTTAGCCATGGCGATAAACGCTGGCCAGCTAAAGTAATGTCAAGAACGTATTTCCGTGGTGTCATATCCCTTTTCCCAAACTGGCCTCAGGAAACCTTGCATTTTTTCGGTTTTAACCAGTCACACCACGGGTCCATACGGCAAAAATAATTGTTTGGCATTGCCCTACACGGTGTTTTATTATGGTGACTGTGTTGTTGAAAATATGGCGGCCAAAACAGAGAAATGAGGGCAGGTTTAGGTAAAGAGGACCTAAATGTTTGCGGTTTAGAACTCTTTATCGAAAAATCTATCCTTGAATTGGGAATTGGCACTATGCTTCTTTTTTTCCTTTGCTTTGCTTTTCCTTTTTTCTTTTGTCGCGGGCTCTATATCGATCGTACTACTCAAACAACTCGTTAGAAGGTTTCTGTTTTTCCTTTGTTTTCCACAAAACGGCGTGATGTTTCATTCTGCAATATATACGTCTCATACATAAAAGTAAAGACCGATTAATATGAAAGAAGTCAGCGTTCAAAGCAGCGAAATTCCTGCATGATGCATGCGTGAGGCAGGTAAACTGCAATTAAAGTTTAAAACAAGCTTATAACAAAAAATATTGACAGAAAATCGGCAAACTTTTTATTATTTACATTAAAAAGCCGCCAAAAATAGCCTCCGACTGTGAGAAAAAATATAAGTTTTTGATGAAAGGACGGGGAGCTCATATGGTACGGTCATTCAGAGCGTATATTTTCACATTCGACTTAAGGTTTCGTATTGCATAAACTATTTTCAATGGCGTGGACTACGAATGTTTTCATAAAACCTAACTGAAATATTTAGTATGTTTTGAAAAACGTTTCTGTCAAGATGGGGATTGGTAGATTACAACAACAGTCGGTTTCAGCTCTCAGCACATGTAAAACACCGTTTCAATCAACAACTGACCCCCGAGGGAACTGAACCTGAAATACTGATGACGTCCGGCGACATGCACTCAGGACTCAGAGTAAACAAGTTAATCAGGGAACTAATGCAGCTGATTTTCCAAAAGTCGAAATCCTTTTTCGTCTGGTGATGCGGTTCTCAAACCCGATACTAGCTCGTACATGCAAATTTTAACGTCGTCTTTGTTTGCCAGCATTCTCGCAGGCAAAATCGCACTGCAGTGACACTATGTACATCTTCAGTTTACGTAAAATCAACTTGGTACCATAGAAAAAGCCTCCTCTGCTTGCACTCCTTCCCGTGTAATAAGCCCCTTTTATACTCGGTACGTAGAATTAGTGAAAGACGCCAGCTCAGTGCAACATGTCTGGAAAGATAATGTTTACGCTTGTCGATTTGCATGGACGATTTTTCGCATGATGCTGTGCTAAAAATAATTCCATCCTAGCACGACTTCTTACCCTATTTGCAATGCCGCAACTTTTTGCAAGTTCTTAAAAAGAAGAAAGGTTGCTAAAATTTTGAACGTGTTCATCATTCTCAGCGTAAAATTTTGCGGCAAATTTCGAGGGCTTCTATAAAGGAATTTGTACTTTCGTTTTATGTCACTGAGCAATACGCCAGCATACAAGCTTTTCCTGCAGTTCCGAGTGTCATTGGTTGCGTTGAGTAGGTTTCGGGCTGAATTTTGTATTAGTTTCTTGAATGTTGGGATATATTACACCATTTAGCGCAACATCGTGTCAGGAACAATCGACCAGTGTAACACCAGCTTAGATGAAACATCTGGGTATGGCGTTATCGATATTTACCTGGAAGAAATTTGCCTAGTATGTTTCGATGATCGACTTCGCGTAATCATTCTCAGGTTTACCCCCTTTATAACGCAACATTTGGACGTTTGACTTTAGTTCATTTTTCAGTATACTCGTTCGACAGCAAAATGAGAGCAAAGCAGTACTAAGCATTCACACCAATTAATGCAACTAAACAATCTAAAAGAAATACCTTTTTTCGTGACTTCTCGTTGATCTTCAAGGTTTGATGCTTTCTTGTTACACGATGCAATGTTAGTTGCTTGCTGTCATAAAGTGGACTCCATGTCTTCATCAATAGCACGGTGATTTAGCTTTCCCATTTTTTATTCGGCCTGGTGCATTAAACTTTAATACGAAAGGTTGAATCGGCAATGTTATTATCCAGCGGTACTCAATGATATGGCATTATCACCACCCTTTGAGACCTGGGGACGAGCGTCCGGCAAAAAAAAGATATATTTTTGGAATAAAACAAAGATAACTGGACCCCATCTCCCTATTTCCCCAGCCTTTACTTACGTTATAAAAATCGGACAAAATATAACAAACAACAAAATCATTTTATTTAACAACTCTACAAGGTCTACACGTGTTCAAAGCACAATTAAGCTAATCCTATATTTGATTGGAACCATCCTTAATCTTGAATCTTACGCTCACAAACCCAATTTCCTTGGTATTAAAATAATCAACGTAAGCTGTTTATTTGGTCTAAAATTTAAACCTCTGACGTCATTGTGCAAAATTATGCTATATACCTAAATCATTTATATTCCACGGCTGAAGCATTGTTTTGAAAAGATTTACCATTTTCATTGACTGCAATCTATACTTTAATAAGGTTATTATGATGGAACGCTCAACAAGATTGGCTGAGTAACCATGTTCTGAAGAAAATTTAAGTACTCGAGTTTTATCACCTTTGTTACAAGTTCTACCTAAAGTAAAGAGAATAGGAAAGTGTACATACTGTTCTTATTTGGCCAATTGAACTGGAAACGGTAGTAGGGGTAAGCTAGAAACACCCTATAAAATGTACACAAATTTGTAACATTTCCAAATCAAACTCTTAAACTTCAATGACATAATCTCCCACCCCTAAAAGGTTTTACAATCAGTAGGAAAAGGGTGACTCGGAGAAGTGATACCATATCATGCAGCTAAAACTGCCGACACATAACTGCTAGTATTAACAAGCCAAACAAATGCACATACAGAAAAGCCTCCATCGAATTTAATCAAAATTATACATGGAAGAAAGACCCTGGCCATTCCACCTTTTTTTAATTAAAAAACTAAAATATTACATTACTTGCAGCTAAACTATCCATTCCCCTTAACAAAAATAACAAGCCAAAATCTTAAATTACATATCTTAAACTTGTATATGCTTACTGTAAAAACCTTACTTGAACTCTAGTTTGACGTCATCGCCAATCAACACAAACGGGGCCCAGTACTTCACGTTACTGAACTGCTGCGACTCTCTCAGACACTTCATGGCCTGGTGAAGAGCTTCACTCGCGCTCTCGCCTCCATGCAGGTGTTCGTAGAAACTGCGCATGAACAACATGGTGGCTCTATCGTCAACTGCCCACAACGACACCAGAACTGAGCGAGCACCGGCACCTAGGAAAGCTCTGGCGATTCCAACCACTCCCTCGGCTTTAATTTTCCCACGGCCACTGTGACAGGAACTCAGCACAACAAGCTTCGCTCTCAGTCGAGCTCTGTGTACATCAGCCATTGATAGCAGGAAGTCCTCCTTCTTTGGAATCTGAGAGGCATGAGTTGGGTTTGGAGCCAGGGCGATCTCACCAGACTCCATGTCTCCGTGCGCTGCGATGTGGATCAAAGCTACTGCAGCCATCTGTTTCAGAACTTCTTCTTTGGTGGCCTGGTCTCCAGTTAGCGGTGCAACATGCAGCAGTTGGCCAATCATTTCGGCTTCTTTTCTGGCAAACTCCAGCCTGGGAAACCTGGTGATTTCTCTCTGGAACACTGTGCCAACCTTCGGATCTCCAACAATAAGAGCTCCCGTTTGGCTGTGGTAGTCTGGTGAACAACTTTGGATGAGGCTCATCGTTTTCAAGGAAGGCAGCACACGGATCCTGAAGGTTTCCGTAAGGAACTGGCCACCGCCGTCCTTCAGGGCTGCCATGGGAACCAAATGGAGGCAGTCGTCTGGAACAATGATGATCTCGGATGTTTGGAGAAGATCGGCCACTGGAGCAATGACGACGTCGTACACACTTCGAAGGTGAGACTGATTCCTTTGAAAAGAATCAAATGCATGCCTTCTTTGCCCTCGGTTTACCTTCTCTGCCATATCGACCTCTTGCATTGACTTGATTAAGAAATCAAAATCTGAGGCTTTCATTGATCTTGATGACGTTTTTCGTTGTTTCTGATCCCCAAACAGCACGGTCAAAGATCGGTCTTCACACTGCGTATCCTCTTCTGGGCCAAGTACTTCTTGGTACAGGCCATCAATTAAGGATTTTAACTTGGCGTTACTCAACTCTGGAGAGTTCTGACCTGGTGACTTTCGAAGCTGAATCTCACCATTTGGCTGAACAACCCAAAGTGACAGAAACCCGTCCAAAGAGATAGACGTGACGATAGTGCTGGTACCACACTGATGCACAATTTTCTTGATTTCATCCGCATCCAGTGGCTTTCTTTCTGCATCTCTTGAGTCCTGCACTTGATAGTTAAACCTCATCAGATCAGCCAGGGCCCTGGATCGACCTCTTTCTTCAGTGACCAGCGCTTCCTCAGGTTTGCTCCTTTGGATCAACACGCCGGAGAGCCCTTTGTAAGCTTTGTAGTGATATTCCCCATAAGAAACTTTGTACTCATCCCTGTTTCCAAGATCTTTGTGAATTTCTTCGAATAGATTAATGCTGCAAAGATAGGATTTTTGAGCTTTTTCTAAATCTTTAAGCTTTTCATGAACAATTCCCAGCATGAAATAGCTGTTTGCTTCACAGTTTTTTCTTCCTGATTCTCTGCTAACTTTACACCACTTGTTGGTGTACTCGACAGCCTTTGCGTGATCACCAAGACAAAGATGTACCAAACCAATAGTAGGAAGTGCCTGTAATTCGCCATCTCTGTAACCCATTTTAGTGCTGTAATGTAGACAATCATAGCTGTACTTTAAAGCCTCTTCTGGGTTGCCAGCTCTCAAGTAGGTCGAACCAAGGTTTCCACATATCAAAGCAATTTCGTGTCCACGACTTGTAAAACCAGTGTAAATTTCAAGTGCCTGCTTTTTGTATTTCAGGGCCTCTGACAAATTACCCATGTCATTGTACACGTTTCCAATGGACTGCAATGCTGTACCTTCCCCGGCCCTGTCGCCCATTTCTTTGCAAATTTCCAGGCTCTTCTTTAAATGTAACATGGCCTTATCGTCATCACCAAGTACTCGATATGTTGATGCGAGGTTGTGACGTGCATTTACTTCAGTGGCTTTGTCGCAGAAACTTAAGGCAATATCTAGTGACTGCTCGTAGCTTTCAATTGCTCTCCCATATTCACCATTTGACTTGTGAGCATTGCCGATGTTGCCGTAAGCTTCTCCTACGCCTCTTTTGTCTCCCTCTTCTATGGCCATTCTTAACGAGAGCTCAAGGCTCTCTATCGCTTCTCTGTAATTCCCAAAATGATCGTGAATTCTTCCCAAACAACCATATGCATACCGTTGTAAGGCTTTATCTTCTATCTCCTTTGCAATCTTGAGCTGCTTTGCATGAAATACCATTGCTTCCTTGAACTCTCCAACCTTCTTCTTGTAGTTGCCCATATTATGGTACGCCTGGCATTCCTCTTTTCTATTGCCAAGTTTTTTCGCAAGACGTAGATGCTTTTCTTGGTACTCTTTAGCTTTGTCCAGTTTGCTCAAGCAGCAGGCAGCCTGACTCAATTCAAAGTAAAGCTCCAGTTCCCAGGACTCTTCCTTTGCTTTCTTAGCTATTTCAAGGCTCTCTTCTAATGTGTTCAATGCTTTCAAAAGATTACCGAATGAAAAGTGGGTAGAGCCCAGTAGTTTCAGTGTAAGAAACCTTTCATGTCCATAAACTTCGTATGTTTCAGCAAGAGCCTTCTCATAATACTTAACAGCGTCCTCGTATCGTCCGAGCGTCCAATAAATGGCTGCAACGCCGCAGGACTCAAAACTTCTACTAATAGTTCCTCCGACATCTCTAAAATATTGCATCATCTTTCGAAAAACCAACAGGGTTCTGTTGAGGTCTCGTACTTCCGCATAAATAAAATACAGTTTGACGTACATGTTCAGTTTTAGATATGTAGGAATCGTAGATACGCATTCTGCTAACTGAACACATTCATGAAACAAAGCTATGGCGGCGTCACGTCGATGAGTGATCCAAAGGTACATGGCGACATAATATCCAACCATCCAGCGAAATAAGTTATCCCTCTGTTGGTGTGAGCTTTCCTGTTAAATAGATATTTGCAAACTTAGACTTTCGGCACTTATCTGTCAAATCGTTGATAAATCTTTGGCACCACCACTCTTACATGGTTGGACTTGAAATGCTTTTAAACTTACAACAAGTTGTATGACAAAATGAGCACTTTGTATCATATCAAATATTATTCAACCCATAAATCAAACCGTTTTATCAATGGTTGTCAGAGATCACAGATATACCTTTTTCTTATTTTGAGAATTTTTTCCGCAATAAGGGACCGTTCATTTTTTATGGGGTGAGTGCGGGGGGGGGGGGGGGGGGGGGGGGGGGGGGGGCTGGTGGGATTTGGGGAAGTCCCTCTGGGAAACAGCATGCCCTCCCCCCTCAGCCATTTCTTTCCACATGGTACCCCCTCGGCCCACCATTCTTTTCACATGCCTATCCCCCCTCAGCCCACCACTTTTTTTACATGCCCTCAGAGGGCTAACGTTTTTGATGAACCCCCTCCCCATGAGAGGAACAGGAAGAGAAGGAGGAAAAGGAGGAAGAAGGCACTCTGCCTCGGTGATTTTGCAGCACCATTAATTTCTTTACTGGGTGTTATTAAGAACTCAGCTGCAGATTGACTCGAATTAAGGACCAAAATAAGGTGCTCCCTGTATCTCTTCCCTTGCAAATTGAATGACTGTTCTCAAAAGAATGCTTTTTGACTGCAGTCTAAGCAATGCTTTGTAAATCCCCCCTTAAGACAATAGAAAATTTTGCATACGCCCTTGCCTGCTAAGAAAAATATGTATCCCCCATTGGAGCCTCATTGCTCGCGGGGGCCTGGGGCCCAGCGCGAGCTTAAAAACGCACATTTTTCTTTTTTTCTTTTTTTACCTTTTTGTCGGTCGATAATGGGCACACGGTGATTGGTTCAGATTATCACGTGATATGCAATGACGTAATTGACTTCGTTAAAAACAACTCGAGTGTGGCTATGAATTGCTCGACACCGTTTTGGTTTGTGCCGAACACGCACTGATAAACTGAATGTTAGGGAACGATTTTGGCTTGCGTTCTTTAGTTCACCGCGGAAGCTTTGAGAATAGCCGTAAACAGATGTTTGATGGATACCGCTGGGGGATTGCAAATATCTCTGTAGCCGCTAAATATTTAGTCCCGACGAAACTTTCTGTGGCGACACGAAATACTTCTGGGAAGAAAACAAGCCGAAAACGGAAACCAAAGCTACGATGAGCTTTTGCCGCAAAACAATGGCGATTTATGCTTCACTCTGTACATGACATCTGTTGTCTCTTAAAATTCTTCTGCTTATCGTACATTGCCTGTTGAAATGTTTCTTTCATTCGATCATGTAGCCTTTGTTTCGCAATGGTCATTGTATACCAGAAATGAAAAATACACCGAAATAGTCTTGAGTATTAAGTTTGCAGTCACAAATGGACTGAACACACTGTGAACACACTGTGAACAAAACCGCAATAATATTTTAAACATGATTCGTGTTACATTCCTCGCTTTCAATTTTATATTTGTTACAAAGCACGAATACTCGAAAGCCTGATAGAAGAAACGCATTCGGTTAATACAAGAAAACACAAGCGAAGGCTGGATTGATCGTGGCCTCTGATTATAGAAATAAGAGTCGAAGTCGATTGTGCATAAGAAGGGATGTCAGAATTTCGCCCCGAAATTTTTACCGGTTCCAGCGAGCGCAGCAAGCTGACGTTCGGAGAGAGGTAAGATGACGCGCAACTAAACATATTTAGCCAGTTTTTAAGTTCAATCGTTGCCGAAGACCGCCGTTCGGCGAACGACCAAAATCCCCATACATTTCTTTATAATTGCCAAAGGTCATGTTCTTTCGTAATAACAAAGGTATCACATATCACTGTGTGACAGACAGACAGACCCTCGGAGCCTGGGCTGCCGTGTGTGTATACTAGAAATGAATACACCGAAATAGTCCCGAGCATTGAGTTTGCAGTCACAAATGGACTGAACACGCTGTGAACAAACCCGCAATAATATTGTAAACAAGTCTCGTGTTGGGCTCGTGTTACATTCCTCGCTTTCAATTTTATATTTTGTTACAAAGCACAAATACTCGAAAGCCTGATAGAAGTGAAACGCATTCAGTTAAAAAACAAGACAGACTAGTATTGAAGCGAAGGCTGGAATAATCGTGGCCTCTGATTAGAATTAAGTGTTCGAAGTCAAACTGTCAAAATTGATTCATAAAAAGACAAGTCACGCATTACTCAGATTTACTCGGTGGGTAACCATTTCGCTTCTAAGCTCAAAATGCAGAGTCGTTCAATCTTTAAGAACCAAGTGTATGAGTGTTGTAATGATAAATTTATAGTTTAATCAGGTTTCATTTAAACAAGGTGTCAAAAGCCAAGTTGTCTATACTGTGTGATATATTTCTGGTGAGAAACTGGAAGTCTCCCGAAAGTTCCGCTCTTGTCCTTGCTTTCCATTTTAGTTTATTCTGCTCTAGACAACTAACGCCGCGAGCTCACTGGCAACGCCAGTCTAGTTTCACATTAAAACAACAAATCCCAGCTTTATGTCAAGATTTACCTCCAAGGTCAGGGGTAGAAGCTGAATAGTCCCACCTCACTTGTTCATGAACATTATATGCATAGAAAACTCATAAGTCGTTTTGTATCTTAAAACACACAAAGTGCAGACATTCAACCCTTGGAGCAGAAAAACAGGGAAATTATGTAGGTGCCATCAAGGCTGGAGCACCTGGGGGGGAGGGGGGGGGGGCAGGCTCCCCCGGGAAATTTTATAAAAATTTTGTCTTCTGAAATGGTATTTTCTGCATTTTGAGAGCATTTTCAGTGAAATTTGAAGGTTTCAGGCAGCTTAATATTCTTTTTTTTTTTTTTAATAGCTTGAAAATTCGGGAGATTGCATTAAAAATCAGGTTGGAATGTCTGAAAGCATGTTAAATACATTGATATAGTTAATAATTGCTCTTAATAGCTAATAGTTGAATGTTTCCTTCATGGAATAACGCTGGGGCAGATTGGGGGGATATGTTGAGCACCACAGATGCAAGCTGAAAATTTTGAAATCTAGATTCCTTGAAACACTGTTTCCTGCATTTTCAAGGTACTTTTGAACAAAATGTAAATGTTCAAACATTTCCCACCCCCTCTGATATCATCTTAAAATTTATATCCCTTTTAATACACAAAAATATTATTCCCCACTCATTTCCTTTTCCCCCTCTTGGTTTTTAATGAATGCAGTCTTACAGTAGCGAAACTGGTTGATATGCTGTATCTTTATAGTTTAACAATATATAACTACACTTTGTGAACACTATTAAGGCTAGGGAGCCTCTATATTTTAGTAAACTTTCCATACTGCTGTACTTGTCCACATATTGTTTTCATAGAGTACCTCATGAGTTATCAATTTTTTCATAAGCTTCCCCTTTTTTCTTCTTTTTTTTTTTTTTTTTTTTTTTTTTGCATGCCCCCCTCCTTTGAGACCATTTTTTTTGCATGGTCCCCCCACAAATCCCACCAGTCCCCCACCTCATAAAAAATGAATGGTTCCTAATGCAACTTTCAACTCCAATTCCTCAAACTTTCACAATGAAACCATCTAATGAAATGCCCTGGCTCCGTTTATATGGAGAAAAGTCATCTCGAGTGCCTGAGACAACTTTACTGAGAGATTATATGAAAAAATGATGTCCTGGATAAGCCTGGTCAAAGCTGGCTCTCTCGGTTTGGAGATTTGGAAGAAGTTTTAAATCTCAGGCTATAAAGCCGACAGATGACAGACTGAAGAAAGATCGTCTTATTGTTGATTTCTGTACTCTTGTGTTGTGTTCGAAATTTTGTTTTTGACAGGCTTCTATAAACACGAGTTGTCCCCCCCCCCCCCCTCCCAAGCTAAAGTGTTTACAAGGTGAAAAGTTTTCCTGCCACCCAGAGTCACCCTATCTTATCAACTGAGTGTTCCTGCCCCCAAGGTCACCTTGTTCCCCAAAACAAGTTGTGAATTGTCATGTAAAACACACACTTCGATTTACAAAGAAATGTATGAATAGTTGGCACACCCAGGGTTATTCAGGGACAAGAGCGACTCAGGTCCTGGGGCCAACTTTTTCTCACATACACAGGGCCCTAGATTCCATGAGAGATACATGCACAAGCACAAGAAATATGCATTAATGAAAACAAGTGACCAGAGTGCAAGGAAAAGAAAAACTGTGGATCATTGTGTTTGCCTGTTTTCACTGCAAAATATATACTCTTCTGCTAATGCTTGTGGCCACCAGGCTCAAGAGCTATCAAATACATGTACTTATAAAGTCCCCTTGATATTTGTCGTGGTTTCTGTATAGTTAGACTAAATTAATGAATGATGTGAATATTTGAATGTTACATGAAAATAAACAAAAATTCTAAATATAATATGTGGGTCATTATTAATTCACTAGGTATGTGTGATTGGAAAATAGAAGCATTCAAGCCATAAACATACCATGATTCTATAGCCAAGGCTTTGGTTTAAAGACAATCAATCAAATTGTAAATTCCAAAGTCCAGAGTTCAGTTTTAATGTTCGAGAGCGCGGTCTCCAAACATATACAGTAGACTCCAAACATGAAAGATCAGTTAATCGCTTTTGTGATTCCCAATGTTCTCACCTCTGTGTATATGGTGGTTGAGTGTTGTCAGTCAAAGGCCACCATTTTATTTACCATATGGTCGCCTGCGCAACTTATGCACTGGTCAGTGGGATTAACAAAGCAATGGAGCGAGCAGTGAAATTCCCCCCAACTGCTATAACTCATTCATTGCTATGGAGATCGATCCAGCTAAGGTGCGAAATGCTAAATCATGAGAAGGAAATCTGATAACCAGTATATTTTGCAATGTGAGTAAATAACTAACCTATTTGATCAAGAGAATCAAATTCTATGGTTACACTACAACATCAGAACATGTATTTTATCCTCTGATAAATTTTCTCTAAAATCCAGCATGAGTGTACTAAAGCATGAAAACGAACATGCGAGTACAACTACATGTACCTACCCTTACAAAAATAATCATATTTTATTGCTGTTTTATCTCTATTTTAATGCTATCATCTCTATTTTACTCTCTATTTTACGCAATTTTATTCCTATTTGACATGTTTTGCAAAATAGAGGAGCAGTATTTTATCCATATTTTACAAAATTTTAAATCTATTTTGTATAAGGGTACAAATAAAATAGTCTATTTTAAAAGTATTTTTGCTTCCATGATTGCAGGGGACTGTTTAAAATAGCTTTTTAATAGACTGTTTGCATCCTATTTTCGGAAAGCAGATACATAATACTGTAAAATAGGTTTATGATAGTCTGTTTGAATACTATTTTAAAGGAGGTGATCCCTGTCCTCTACTCTATTTTATAACTGTTTAATTTAAAAGAGGAATAAAATAGTCTATTTGAATTCTGTTTTTCAGAAACAGCAATTAAAAGGGTGCACTAAATAGCTTGGTGATAGACTGTTTTTTAGCTATTTTGTACTTCTTCAAGACCGCCATATTCAAGCTGCTCTATTTTAAAACTGTTTTACTAAATATAGAAATAAAATAGTCTATTTAAAACCTGTTTTTCGGAAAATGTCATGAAAAACCGATAGCTAAATATAGCTTTACTTAATAGACTCTGTTTGCAGTGCACTGTTACACGAGACACAAGAAAACTATATAAGTTTCAATCAATACCTGAATTGATATCAGAAACTCTAAAATCTTGCCCTGCAGTGCTTTCATCTTCGGAAATGGATGACGTACCGCCTTCGTTAATGTGCTGACCCTCCGCACTCTGGGGCATGGACACGCAGCTTGGCGCATAATCATATCCAGCAACCTCGGTTGTCCAGTGCTCTTCGACCACGTTCGAGCAATCGAACAAACATGTATTCTTGTCACCGCACCGCCTACGCTTTCCTTTACGCCTCAAAGTTGAACGAGATGGTTGATCTCTTTTGTATTTCCACTCAAAACTGATGCGAGTGTCATCCATAACATGTTACTTTGCCGCGAAAATGACTGTCAACTGAGATCATATAGTCATATATCGCCGGTAAATTAAATATATAATTATAGAACAAAAGAAAAGTCACGTCCAGGTACACTTCAGAGCAAACAACCTAAAAGGGTTTCCAATCAGTTGACCAATCAGCGAGCGGCGTCTGACAGTTCAGGAAATCAGTCAATTTACACATGCATTTTGTTCAAAGTCCAAAGAAAAACCGCTGCAACTGTGAGATATACCATAAAGAAAAGCATGCGTGCATCACGAGGTAAAGTCTTGCTCATTCGCCAGAACTTTTCCCGCTTTTTTGGGCAATTGATACAATTTACACATGCATTTTGTTCAAAGTCCAACGAGGTAAAGCAATGCTCATTCGCCAGAACTTTTCCCGCTCTTTTGGGCAATAATACCCCCAACCGCTAGTCATTCAAATTCATATTCTTTGGCAGTTGGAGTTGTTGACGGCACGCGTGGTTTTGTTCGCTTGGATATTCAGAATTTCGTCGCGTTCAAGGTTTCCTCAGTGGATTTTAGTGGCCTGATATCAACTTGAAGGTAAGAAGCTTTGGTAACATATGCTTAATTATCAGTGTATTCAGCCGTCCATGGCATTTTAAAAGTTATAGAATGCAGCATGTACTGAACATCAGTGTACGTACGTATCTTAGCTTGTAAGGATGGCAAAACGGACCGACAAGCCAAAGATTAGTCATGGTGTGGTCAGTTGGGCGAAGAGAGGAGAGGAAATCCTTGAACCTGAGTTAGTCGAGCAAATGGCTTTGGGAAAGCTGATCGTGAAGGGAAAAACTGAAGTTGGAGCTGCAGTATGCATGCAGTACAAGAAGGAGTTGTGGGAGGGCAGCTTACTTTCCCTTCATGGTACGTATATATAATTTGTATTTAACCTGTGATCAAGTGGTCCACGGCGATCGTTATTTTTCAAGGCACGGGTCTGATCGTAAATCGGTGTACAACATGTTTTCAATTAGCATATCGATCGATCCGCACACTGAATATTTCGTCCGATCACTATTATATTTCCTGAAGGAAGCAAGGCTGGGGCAGATGCGGCCATCAAGTCAATCGCTCCAGATCCTACCGATGAATCAGTCACAACATCAAAGAAAAGAGAGAGAACTACAAAGCGATTCGGCGACGACTACGTTCACGATGAGGAGAAGCAGGTATATAATTATATACACGAGGTCATGTTTTATTTCGTGAATAGGCAGCTAGCTTAATTGCAACTTGCCGTACTTCAATTCTGGAATGCACTTTCCATAACAAAATATACAGTCTATATAATTATACTGTTGTCGCTAAAAGCGCTCAAAATGAAATTCATTTGCATGAAGACGATCAAGATCAACACCGTTCTCCCGCCGGGAGTTTTTTGTGTGACGAAAGCCAGATGTGTATATATCCACGCTCCTAAAACACTTAACAGATCTATAGTTTCAAGGAGTGTACAAATAACGTGTCCGCGTTTCCTTTTTTTGTAGTTAACTTAGCGTGTGAAACTGAAGGCAAAAGTACGGTAGATGCAGGCGCGTCTAATAAGAAAAGAAAAAACGGTAAGAATAATTGACGTTCAACGAATAGGAAATAAAGATGATTACAAATTTACTAATGCTTTTATGATTATAAGTACCCGAACTCAAGCTGGATGTGGGGCTTTTATAAATGCTATATATTATTGTTAAACCTGACACAACCAAGAAACCGAAGAAACGCAACATTTTTTGCAGCTGAAAAACAGAAATGCCTGCAACCAAAAAAGATAAAAACACAAGAGAAGAAAGAGAAAGAGTTGGCAATCTTGAGCAACCGGCTGCTGGCTGTGCGGGAAAGCATATTGCCTTCAGTGTCAACCCCAACTGATTCAGAGGAGGAATCAATCAGTGATGATGACTGGCAAGATGCAGAGCAGCTGTCTGATCTTGAAGCCTGCAGCTTGGTAGTACCACCTCCTCAAACAAGCACTCCAAAAAACTGCAATGGGGCTGATCACAACAAGATGTCGAAACATCCCAAATTTGGTGGCAAATGCCCCAAAAACAAAGCCAATGCAAACTACCCCCGATGCCTAAATTTGCATTGTAAAGAAGAGAAGGCAGCGAAAGACCTCAAAATTCAAGAACTGGAGGCCCAACTGAAAGAGCTGCAAGAAGCTGAACTAAGTATAAGTTCCCTAAGTAAGTTTTCTAAATGTTCCAACTTCTTTCACAAGATGCGTATAAGTACCATGCAATATTTACAATAATTATAGTCTGTAGGCCAAAGATTTGAAAATTTATGGATTTTAGTCCAATTTTACTGCTGATTAAAAAACATTTTATTCCTAATTTAAGACTAATTTAAGATATTTTATTCCTATTTTATGCCTATTTTATTACAATTTTACTGCTATTTAAAACATATTTTAAAACTATTTTAAGACTATTTTACGAGATTTTATTCCTATTTTATGCCTATTTGAAATGTATTTTATTGCTATTTGAATTAATAATGTCCGAGATATTTTATTCATATTTTATTCATATTTTAACAGAGGTTTTATTGCTATTTTAATGCTATTTTATTCTTATTTTATTTGTGCTATGCATTGTGACTATTTTAATCCTATTACAATCCTATTAAATCTCTATTTTAAAAATAAAATAGGTTTAAAACAGATCTATCAGTTTGTTTCATATGGTTAGCTTTCTGATAGGGGTATGATAGGCATGTGATAGCATTGTGATAATGGGTAAAAAATAGCAATTTGATAGGACGAAAATAGGAAGAAAATAGATGTGAAAAAATAGGGAAAAAATAGCATAATGATAGAGGTTATTTTTGTAAGGGTATGCATCTCAGAAATTATCTATCAATCAACAACCATGTGTCTTGTTTGCAGGTGCAATTAAACCTCTATATTATAAGCAGTCACCTTCAGGGATTGCTCCAACTGACCATTTAATAGAGGTTGACTGTTTGATATGAGGTCTTCTAACAGATAATGAATTATTAATTACATTGTGGCTGACTGAAACAGAAGCTGATAAAAGAGGAATTTGACATACACTGCCTATAATAGCATTTTTACACTCTAGTTACATGTTGTGTTTAATGAGCTGCCAAAAGAAACTGAACATGCTTGGCTTAATTATCGTGTCATATTGCATTGTTATCTAATTAAGGTAACCATTTAATAGAGGTAATATACAATAAAATTGGCCAATGAGGGAATCTAAACACTAAAAATGCATTCCAATATTAAAAGGTGACATACAAAGTTAAAGAAACATGACTGAACACATTCCAGGATAGAATGTCGAATATGTACAACGAAGCACTAAGAGCTTCGTTGTACATTATGCTGACTCATACTCACTGGTTTCATTTCTTTCCCAAATGCTGCGTCTATCAGTTGGTTTTGTGTCCGACTATGAAAGGGGCGGAAGTAACCGAGCGTCGCTCGTCGAAATGTGAAACAGCACTATCCAGTGTAAAAGACTTGGTCCTACAAGTAGGCATTGCAAAAAGAAATACAATAAATATAACTGCATAAAAGGGAGCAAGTAAGAGTGGAAACAGTCGTAGCTCAGGGTGTCTGACTAAGACTTCCATGAGGGAGCAATCATACCAATAACTGCATCTCTTACTACATGTCAACAGTAATTTAGGCTAAATTTTATCAGTGAAATAGATCTTGAGTAACTTATAAGATATGATTACATCAATATGATTACATTTTGTTGAATTAATCAAGACAATTAATAATTCGTTATCCAAATTTTTAAGCAGACCTGATCTAATACGAAATCTAATATGAAACTTCATGTTCTGAGAAACGACCTACAAAATTGCACAAATTAGTAAGAATGTATGGCTGGGTGACAAGATATAAACAAGGGTACACCTACTCTAAATAACAAAACAAAAAAATATAAACTTGTCATTGACCCAAGAAAGTTGTTACAATGTTAAGTCCAGTATATGAAAGACCAAACATTGGATGTGAGCCTAAACATAACATAGACAGGTTGCTACTAGAAGTCGAAATCATTTTGTCTTTTTTTTAAGACAAACTTTCAATGAAGATATTAGAAAATTATTGAACAATCTTTGAACAAGGGCATTACTAAAATAAACATCCTTTTGTCTTTGCACACACGCGCCCTTCCCCAGTCCAGTAAAATTTCAGTCTAGAAATGAGTTTGTCTTATCACTGCCACTTTGAAGCTACAATCGGTGACAGAAGTCTTAGGACACTCGCACAGTTTTAGTAAATTCTCCACTGTTTCAGTTGAAAGACACCCCCCCCCCCCCCCCTGCCCCAGTTCAATGTTCAAGTGGCCTCTTTAGGTAAAGAGGACCTAAATGTTTGCGGTTTAGAACTCTTTATCGAAAAATCTATCCTTGAATTGGGAATTGGCACTATGCTTCTTTTTTTCCTTTGCTTTGCTTGAGTGCGGGAACAAACTTGCAGATTTACGCATAACAATCCAAGCCCAAGTTGACTATGAGGAAAAAAACTTTATGTAAGGCGCCATTAAAATTTGTGTAGCTTTTACATTTAGCTTTCCCACATTTACTTTAAGTTAGCCTGCACAGCTGGTTCTACTGGAGAAACGGGTAGGGGCAATATGTTGATTTTATGCCAATGTAGTTTAAAACTATAGTTCGACACTAAGGATTCCACTGTACCTTTACATACAGTTTTATTCCCTCTGTTGATAAATTGAAGACGTTGTGAACCGGACGTTGTGATCAACGAATTGTAGACACCAATGACCAACAGACATGTGTAGCATAATTATCTATGAATCAGAAACACCGCTCATATTCACTGTGCTTCTTCAATTTTTCTTTTGTCGCGGGCTCTATATCGATCGTACTGCTCAAACAACTCATTAGAAGGTTTCTGTTTTTCCTTTGTTTTCCACAATACGGCGTGATGTTTCATTCTGCAATATAACGTTTCATACATAAAAATAAAGACCCAGTAATATGAAAGAAGTCGGCGTTCAAAGCAGCGAAATTCCTGCATGATGCATGCGTAAGGCAGGTAAACTATAATTAAAGTTTAAAACAAGTATATAACAAAAAATATTGACAGAAATCGGCAAAAGTTTTATTATTTACATTAAAAAGCCGCCAAAAATAGCCTCCGACTGTGAGAAAAAATATAAGTTTTTGATGAAAGGACGGGGAGCTCATATGGTACGGTCACTCAGAGGTTTCGTATTGCATAAACTATTTTCAATGGCATGGACTACCGAATGTTTTCATAAAACCTAACTGAAATATTTAGTATGTTTTGAAAAACGTTTCTTTCAAGATAGGGATTGTAGATTACAACAATAGTCGGTTTCAGCTCTCAGCACATGTAAAACACCGTTTCAATCAACAACTGACCCCTGAGGGAACTGAACCTGAAATATTGATGACGTCCGGCGACATGCACTCAGGACTCAGAGTAAACAAGTTAATCAGGGAACTAATGCAGCTGATTTTCCCAAAGTCGAAATCATTTTTCGTCTGGTGATGCGGTTCTCAACCCGATACTAGCTCGTACATGCAATTTTAACGTCGTCTTTGTTTGCCAGCATTCTCGCAGGCAAAGTCGCACTGCAGTGACACTATGTACATCTTCAGTTTACGTAAAATCAACTTCGTACCATAAAAAAGCCTCCTCTGCTTGCACTCCTTCCCGTGTAATAAGCCCCTTTATACTCGGTACGTAGAATTAGTGAAAGACGCCAGCTCAGTGCAACATGTCTGGAAAGATAATGTTTACGCTTGTCGATTTGCATGGACGATTTTTCGCACGATGCTGTGCTAAAAATAATTCCATCCTAGCACGACTTCTTACCCTATTTGCAATGCCGCAACAAGTTCTTAAAAACAAAAAAGGTTGCTAAAAATTTTGAGCGTGTTCATCATTCTTAGCGCAAATTTTAGCGGCAAATTTCGAGGGCTTCTATATAAAGGAATTTGTACTTTCGTTTTACACCAGCTTACATGAAACATCTGGGTATGGCGTTATCGATATTTACCTGGAAGAAATTTGCCTAATGTTTCGATGATCGACTTCGCGTAATCATTCTCAGGTTTACCCCCTTTATAACGCAACATTTGGACGTTTGACTTTAGTTCATTTTTCAGTATACTCGTTCGACAGCAAAATGAGAGCAAGCTACTATAGGCATTCACACCAATTAATGCAACTAAACAATCTAAAAGAAATACCTTTTTTCGTGACTTCTCGTTGATCTTCAAGGTTTGATGCTTTCTTGTTACACGATGCAATGTTGGTTGCTTGCTGTCATAAAGTGGACTCCATGTCTTCATCAATAGCACGGTGATTTAGCTTTGCCATTTTTTATTCGGCCTGGTGCATTAATTAATACGAAAGGTTGAATCGGCAATGTTATTATCCAGCGGTACTCAATGATATGGCATTATCACCACCCTTTGAGACCTGGGGACGAGCGTCCGGCAAAAAAAAGATATATTTTTGGAATAAAACAAAGATAACTGGACCCCATCTCCCTATTTCCCCAGCCTTTACTTACGTTATAAAAATCGGACAAAATATAACCATCAACAAAACCATTTTATTTAACAACTCTACAAGGTCTACACGTGTTCAAAGCACAATTAAGCTAATCCTATATTTGATTGGAACCATCCTTAATCTTGAATCTTACGCTCACAAACCCAATTTCCTTGGTATTAAAATAATCAACGTAAGCTGTTTATTTGGTCTAAAATTTAAACCTCTGATGTCATTGTGCAAAATTATGCTATATACCTAAATCATTTATATTCCACGGCTGAAACAGTGTTTTGAAAAGATTTACCATTTTCATTGACTGCAATCTATATTTTAATAAGGTTATTATGATGGAACGCTCAACAAGATTGGCTGAGTAACCATGTTATGAAGAAAATAGTACTCGAGTTTTATCACCTTTGTTACAAGTTCTACCTAAAGTAAAGAGAATAGGAAAGTGTACATACTGTTCTTATTTGGCCAATTGAACTGGAAACGGTAGTAGGGGTAAGCTAGAAACACCCTATAAAATGTACACAAATTTGTAACATTTCCGAATCAAACTCTTAAACTTCAATGACATAATCTCCCACCCCTAAAAGGTTTTACAATCAATAGGAAAAGGGTGACTCGGAGAAGTGATACCATATCATGCAGCTAAAACTGCCGACACATAACTGCTAGTATTAACAAGCCACACAAATGCACATACAGAAAAGCCTCCATCGAATTTAATCAAAATTATACATGGAAGAAAGACCCTGGTCATTCCACCTTTTTTTTAATTAAAAAACTAAAATATTACATTACTTGCAGCTAAACTACCCATTCCCCTTAACAAAAATAACAAGCCAAAATCTTAAATTACATATCTTAAACTTGTATATGCTTACTGTAAAAACCTTACTTGAACTCTAGTTTGACGTCATCGCCAATCAACACAAACGGGGCCCAGTACTTCACGCTACTGAACTGCTGCGACTCTCTCAGACACTTCATGGCCTGGTGAAGAGCTTCACTCGCGCTCTCGCCTCCATGCAGGTGTTCGTAGAAACTGCGCATGAACATCATGGTGGCTCTATCGTCAACTGCCCACAACGACACCAGAACTGAGCGAGCACCGGCACCAAGGAAAGCTCTGGCGATTCCAACCACTCCCTCGGCTTTAATTGTCCCACAGCCACTGTGACAGGAACTCAGCACAACAAGCTTCGCTCTCAGTCGAGCTCTGTGTACATCAGCCGTTGATAGCAGGAAGTCCTCCTTCTTTGGAATCTGAGAGGCATGAGTTGGGTTTGGAGCCAGGGCGATCTCACCAGACTCCATGTCTCCGTGTGCTGCGATGTGGATCAAAGCTACTGCAGCCATCTGTTTCAGAACTTCCTCTTTGGTGGCCTGGTCTCCAGTTAGCGGTGCAACATGCAGCAGTTGGCCAATCATTTCGGCTTCTTTTCTGGCAAACTCCAGCCTGGGAAACCTGGTGATTTTTCTCTGGAACTCCACTGTGCCAACCTTCGGATCTCCAACAATAAGAGCTCCCGTTTGGCTGTGGTAGTCTGGTGAACAACTTTGGATGAGGCTCATCGTTTTCAAGGAAGGCAGCACACGGATCCTGAAGGTTTCCGTAAGGAACTGGCCACCGCCGTCCTTCAGGGCTGCCATGGGAACCAAATGGAGGCAGTCGTCTGGAACAATGATGATCTCGGATGTTTGGAGAAGATCGGCCACTGGAGCAATGACGACGCCGTACACACTTCGAAGGTGAGACTGATTCCTTTGAAAAGAATCAAATGCATGCCTTCTTTGCCCTCGGTTTACCTTCTCTGTCATATCGACCTCTTGCATTGACTTGATTAAGAAATCAAAATCTGAGGCTTTCATTGATCTTGATGACGTTTTTCGTTGTTTCTGATCCCCAAACAGCACGGTCAAAGATCGGTCTTCACACTGCGTATCCTCTTCTGGGCCAAGTACTTCTTGGTACAGGCCATCAATTAAGGATTTTAACTTGGCGTTACCCAACTCTGGAGAGTTCTGACCTGGTGACTTTCGAAGCTGAATCTCACCATTTGGCTGAACGATCCATAGTGACAGTAACCCGCTCAAAGGGACAGACGTGACGATAGTGCTGGTACCACACTGATCTACAGTTTTCTTGATTCCACCTGCATCCAGTGGCTTCCTTTCTGCTTCTCTTGAGTCCTGGACTTGGTAGTTAAACCTCATCAAATCAGCCAGGGCTCTTGCTCGACCTCTCTCTTCAGTGACCAGCGCTTCCTCAGGTTTGCTCCTTTGGATCAACACGTTGGATAGCCTTTTGCAAGCAATGTGGTGATATTCCCCATAAGATATTTTGTATTTATCCCTGTTTCCAAGATCTTTGTGGATTTCGTCGTATAGATTAATGCTGCAAAGATAGGATTCTTGAACTTTTTCTAAATCTTTAAGCTCTTCATGAACAATTCCTAGAATCAAATAGCTCATGGCTTCATGGTTTCTTGTCCCTGATTCTCTGCTAGCTTTACACCACTTCGTGCTGTACTCTAAAGCCTTGGCGTGATCACCTACACGATGATATACCAGACTAATAGTAGAGAGTGCGTGTATTTCGCCATCCCTGTAACTCATTTTAGTGCTGGAATGTAGAGAGTCGTAGCTGTACTTTAATGCTTCTTCGAAGTTGCCAATTTTCTTGTAGGTCGCACCAAGGCTTTCACATATCGAAGCAAATCCATGGTCACGCCTTGAAACACTGCAAATTTCAAGTGCCTTCTTGAGATATTTCAGGGCCTCTGACAAACTACCCATCTCACTGTATACATTTCCAATGGACTGCAATGCTGTTCCTTCCCCGGCCCTGTCGCCCATTTCTTTGCAAATTTCCAGGCTCTTCTTTAAATGCAATATGGCCTTACTGTAGTCACTAAGTATTCGACATGTTGATGCGAGGTTGTGACGTGCATTTGCTTCAGCGGCTTTGTCGCGGACGGTCGAGGCAATATCTAGTGACTGCTCGAAGCTTTCAATTGCTCTCCCATATTCACCATTTGACTTGTAAGCATTACCGATGTTGCCGTAAGCTTCTCCTACGGCTTTATTGTTTTCCTCTTCTTTAGCCATTCTTAACGAGAGCTTGAGGTTCTCTAACGCTTCTTTATAATTCCCAAAATGGCTGTTTATTCTCCCAATGCCACCATATGCACGCCGTTGTAAGGCTTTATCTTTTATCTCCTTAGCAATCTTGAGTTGCTTTACATGAAACTCCATTGCTTTCTTGAAGTCTCCAATACTCTTGTTGTAGTTTGCCATATTAGAGTACGCCTTGCATTCCTCTTTCCTATTGTCAAATTTTTTTGCAAGACGTAGATGCCTCTCTTGGTACTCTTTAGCTTTGTCCAGTTTGCTCAAGCAGCAGGCAGTTTGACTCAAATCAAAATAAACCTCCAGTTCCCAGGACTCTTCCTTTGCTTTCTTAGCTACTTCGAGGCACTCTTCGAATGCTTCTAATGCTTTCAAATAGGAACCAAATTCAAAGTGCATGGAGCCCAGTAGTCGCAGTGTAAGAAACCTTTCATGTCCATAAACTACGTGTGTTTCAGAAAGAGCCTTCTCAAGACACTTAAGAGCGTCTTCGTAACGTCCGAGCGTCCAATAAATGGCTGCAACGTCGCGGGACTCAAAACTTCTACTAATAGTTCCACCTCCGACATCTCTAAAATATTGCATCATCTTTCGAAAAACCAACAGGGTTCTGTTGAGGTCTCGTACTTCCGCATAAATAAAATACAGTTTGACGTACATGTTCAGTTTTAGATATGTAGGAATCGTAGATACGCATTCTGCTAACTGAACACATTCATGAAACAAAGCTATGGCGGCATCACGTCGATGAGTGATCCAAAGGTACATAGCGACATAATATCCAACCATCCAGCGAAATAAGTTATCCCTCTGTTGATGTGAGCTTTCCTGTTAAATAGATATTTGCAAACTTAGACTTTCGGCACTTATCTGTCAAATCGTTGATAAATCTTTGGCACCACCACTCTTACATGGTTGGACTTGAAATGCTTTTAAACTTTTAACAAATTGTATGACAAAATGAGCACTTTGTATTATATCAAATTATACTCAACCCCATAAATCAACTTTTTGATACAAAATGGTCAAACTGTTTTATCGATGGTTGTCAGAGATCACAGATACCTTTTCCTCATTTTAAGAATTTTTTCCACAGTGAGGAGGGGTGGGGGGAGGGGGGGGGGGATGGTGGGATTTGGGGAAGTCCCCCTGGGAAACAGCATGCCGCCTCCCCCCTCAGCCATTTTTTCCACATGATCACCTCTCAGCCTACCTTTTTTTTTTTTCACATACCCTCAGCCCACCATTCTTTTCACATGGTCCCCCCTCGGCCCACCATTTTCTTCCTATCTCCCCTCCTCCCCCCCCTCTCAGCCCACCATTTTCTTCACATGCCCTCACAGGGCTAAATATTTTGGATGAACCTCCCTAGGACTAAAATAAAGTGCTTCCTGTATCTCTTCCCTTGCGAATTAAATGACTGTTCTCAAAAGAATGCTTTTAGGCTGCAGTCTAAGCAATCTGTTTGTAAATCCCCTCCTTAAGACAACAGAAAATTAGGCATCCCTTGCCTGGTAAGAAAAATATGTTTCCCCTTTTGAGCCTCACTTCACATTAAAACAACAAATCCCAGCTTTATGTCTAGCATACGAAAAAGAATTTGAAAACTGGAAAACTTGAAACAGAACGGTCTCGCGAAGCTCTTCTTCAAAAGAGAAGGGAACAGGCACGGGTAAGACGAAATCGTAAAACGATCAAACAGCGCCAAATACGTCTAGAGAAAAGACGACAAACATGTTGTAACCGACAGCATCATAAACAGAAGCGTGCCGAAGAAACGGCTCCGTAATAGGAACAGCGCTTGAAGGCAAATCGGGAGCTTCTAACGCCGTTTTGTGTTAAACTCAAATACTTATTCAGAAGTGACAAGCAACAAAGGTCAGTCAGTGGAAATCGAACAATCACCGTGACAAATATATTCTATCCCGTACCTTGTAACTCGATCACTTCAAGAATTTATTAAAACCTGCATGCTGATCATTTTCCCTCGAAGTATTGTTTTACTATCGCTTCTGTCGCCAGTTTCGGCTACCGTATTTGCTCAGAGCAATCGGAATTTAGAGTCTTGAATGATTGAGTCAGATGTCTAATGATGATTTAGTCAAATCGCACAGGAAATAGAGATTACTACATGGAAAGTGCACGAGTACGGTATTTTCGCACGAGTTTGTTTGTTTTCACGAAACGAACGAGCGAGCCGCGCGAGCGAGTAATTTTTGTGAAAACAAACAAACAAGTGCGGGAATGCCGTACAAAAGCACTTTCCATGCTGTAATTTGTTTGTTTCATTCATACTGAGATTTCACGAAATTTGTGCCAACGAAAACACGAACATTCGTTGCCGAGTAAACTCCCACCTTTGGAGACTTGACTAATATTGATAATTAATATAAATGAAGCAGTCAATTGAGCAGTCGTAAAGAATTTTTACAAACTAAGAACATATCTTCAGTAAAGGATGAGGTCAAACCAGCTTCAGTTTTTCGTGCTAAGCCAATCTTTACAAACTGACAAAATCTCCTCTCGATCTCATGCAGTTTCAGTTGAATGTTTGCTTCGAGCCGCGAGCCGTTCCTTGTTTCGTTCGAGTGCATTGCTCTTATCGAGTGCTTTGAAATACCCAGAATTTAGCCCAGCGTTAGTCCATGAAGACATGACGGCTTGGGATTGTTTCTTCCGAAACTCAAGTTGAATCGCGAAGACAATTCCGGTCCGTTGAGTTTGTTGTGGTGTAAGCCCCTCGGGTTTCCTTAATTATTCCTTGGCTGTGAGAAATGTTCTTGGTAGCTTGACGTCTCGAGTTGGTCTTTGCTCTCGTAATCTTGTTTTCTTGAGTAGCTCAACAGTAAATTATTTTTCTCTCCGGCGGCAATCTTTCAGTTATTTTGAAGCAGCGATAGAAAGTATCGCACGATTCGCTTCACGGGTGTCTTGCGATTGGACGAAACGACTTTTCCACACGTGAAAAAAACCGTTCGCGACAGTGATTGGACAGTGTTTTCAAGTTAGTGTTTCTGTGATTAAATCTCAGTTATGAATTCAAAATAAGAAAGTCAGTGTTCTTTTTTTCCTATACTACAGCGGCTATCTCAGGTTCCCTCGCTTCAGGCCCAACTCGCCCCCAGCCTCTCGCGGCTGCCGAGAGCGAGTAACCTCTGGCACCCAGGGTATACGGCGGCCGACCAACTTCAAAATTAAGTACTAGAAATACGATAATCGCAGATACCCCCTCGCTCTGCCATTGATGGGACTTTTACTTTGGTACTCCCAACAAGAGTAGCCTTTGTTTTACCGAAATGTTGACTCAATCTTCTCTTCGAAGTCAAGTGCTACACGCAAAGGAAGGAGAAAAAGAATGGTGTGTGTTATAAGAGTCGATTGCGTGACGAAGTACGTATTTCCCACGGTCTGCACGTCAAATTAATTCATACAGTCTGCCAAGCACGTTCTCAAATTTAATATTCAAATTTTGAAGTTGGTCGGCCGTCGTAGTACGGAAAAAAAGGAACACTGATTTTCCAATTTTGAATTCATTGGCAGTACAATTAAATAGGCTTCCTGTACAATTTGTTTTTACTCTGGACTGCATGCACAAGACTCAGGCATGCATAACGCGCTCAAAACAACATGATTTCTCCCAGAATCAAAGCAAAACTTGAACGGTTTACTTCAAATTATACACGGGCTTCAGACCTAGTCATACTTCTAAGGGCTTGTGAACGATTCTCGCTGCAATCACCGCATGCCAAATTACAGTATTTGTTACAGTTTTAGTCTTGAAAGAAATAACAAGACATCTGACTAAATCATTCAAGACTCCAAGTTCCGATTGCTCTAAGCCAATACGGTAGCCGAAACTGGCAACAGAAGCTTATTAAAACAATACTTCGAGGGAAAATGATCAGCATACAGATTTTAATACATTCTTGAAGTGATCGAGTTACAAGATACGGGTAGAATATATTTGTCACGGTGATTGTTCGCTTTCCACTGACTAACCTTTGTTGCTTGTCCTTTCTGAATAAGGATCTGAGTTTAACACAAGACGGCGTCTGAAGCTCCCGATTTGCTTCCAAGCGCTGTTCCCTTTGCGGAGCCGTTTCTTCAGCACGTTTCCGTTCCTGATGCTGTTGGTTATCAAATGTTTGTCGTCTTTTCTCTAGACGTGTTTGGCGCTGTTCGATTGTTTCACGATTTCGCCTTGCCCGTGCTAGTTCCCTTCTCTTTTGCAGGCGAGCTTCGCGAGACCGTGCTGTGTCAAGTTTTCCAGTTTTCAAATTCATTTTCGTGAACGCAGTTACGTACAGCTGTTGCTTCGTTCAAACCTTTGTTTGACCTCGCTTTGACGCTAATCGATAATTATTATTACGTCATTGCCTTAGAGGTCGCCCTATGACAGACTGACAGACTGACAGGCTGACTGACGAACATTAGATTTCGAGATGGCGACTCGCTTGGAGTCTCCACACAAAGCGAATTTGCTGCATTAGTGCCGTGATTATTACCCTCACTTCGCTTCGCTCGGGGATTAAATTTTGAGAACGTGTTTGGCAGACTGTACGAATTAATTTGACGTGCTGACCGTGGGAAATATGTACGGCGTCACGCAATCCTCTCTTTTTGAACACAAAAGTATAACACACACCATTCTTTTTCTCCTTCCTTTGCGTGTAGCACTTGACTTCGAAGATAAGATTGAGCAACATTTTGGTAAAACAGAGGCTGCTCTTGTTGAGCAGTACCAAAGTTAAAGCCCAATCAATGGCAGAGCGAGGGGGTATCTGCGATTATCGTATTTCTAGTATAATATAGAACACTCGAGACTCACTGCTTTTCAGGAACAATACGAATACGTAACATTGCCTTTTGGTGCATTCATAAATTTTTAAGTCAGTTTGTACTCACCGGCGGCTTCATCTTTTCCCAAATGCTGCGTCTCTCAATATTGGTTTTGTGTCCCAGCGACTATGCAAAGAGGGAATTGATCAAGTGTCGCTCGTCGAAACGTGAAACAACACTACCAGTCCGGCACTGTAAAAGAAACCTGTTTTGTGATCTTTGGACTGCTTGTCCTTCTTCAGCTAGGCAGCAAGCACGGTTCTAGACGCTGCCAAAAAAGGAAAAAAAAAATTACAAAAGGGAGCAAGTAAGATCACTCAGTCTCACTTGGTGTCTGACAACAAACTTGCATAAATGAGCAATCATACCGTTACTACAGCATCTCTTTCGTCAGGGAAAAGATCTTTAGTTCATTTTAAGATTTGAGTGTCAGTAAATTGATCAAGACAACAAATATTCGCCTTTTTATCTTAATTTCAGAGTAGTTTCAATATTTGTTCAGATATTGTAGGTCGATGAATAATCTGCAACAATTGACTGATCCACGCCTTTTTTTCTTAAATCAGGCAACTAACCTACGCACCTTCGCTTCCTGTAAAACGGCGCTTTCCTCTGCTTCTTCTCAGAGGGACAGTTTTCTTAGATGTTTCTTCTGCTCTTTCACTACAAACAACTCCCGTCCAACTACGGTTCAGCAATTGGACTTTGCCTCAATACAGGGGCTGATAATGCTATACTGACGAGGACGTTTTACTAAAGCAAATACCACTGTGCGATGGCACCAAAGTTCACTTTACGAATTATCAAATGACCGACAAGGTTGTTCAGCGTGGGTTCAAGTTAAAAATAAACATGTACATTACTACCATTTGCGAGCTGCCGTTAACCGTTAACTTTTTCTCTTGTTTTCTCACGTTTCAAATTTTTGGTCACGCGACATTTCAAGCGCAAAACTATTTGTTGTGATTATGCAAGACAAGAGACTGATAGATCACACCCTCTCGATTTGCTGTCTGAGGGCCTGATTATATGAGCCGGGCTGGCCCGGTTGGGTGGTTTGCCGAGATCCTGGAATGGCTGTGAAACACACCAAAAATCGACTACGCGATTACAAGAGAACCGGGCCAGCCCGGAAATGGCTCTGAGCCACCGGGATTCCAGCTGACTGGGCTGACATTTTTCCATGTAATCGCATGAACCGGGCCAGCCCGGCTCATATAATCAGGCCCTGAAACGCGAAGGTTTGCGGTTAGGGACGGTTGGTTTCCCACGTTATTGTGAAATGTCTGTGCAGTTAAAAATACTGTATGGGAGTAATTTTGAGCGATGCAAGGTGAAAAAAATCCACAAAGAAACATTATGTTTATTCTCCTTCGATGATTTTACTTCTGAAGTGCAAAAAACGGTTGGCGGGTACCTCAATAGTGCGAGTCCAATATCGCGATTACGAAGGAAATTTTTTGAGACGAAAGCAAGTGCTCTGCCACCACCAAGACAGATTTCATCAACAATCAAGTTCCTCAGATCTTCGGACTGCGGGAGATTAGGGCAAAGTGAGCGGCCCATATTATTGACACGTAAGAAACGCATTCCGACTAAAACCAAACGTATTTTTCCGCAAACAAAGGCGAAAAGATGAAAGAATATTAAACGTGGGAAACCAACCGTACCAAACCGCAAACCTTTTAGCGTTTTAGGCCCGGTTCAGACGCCGCTCCTGACATGCGCCGAACCTAATGCTTGAATTAAGTACGGCAGAAGAGCGGCGTCTGAATCAATTAGGTTCGGCATATTTGAATTAGGTACGGCAGCGGTATTAGGTTCGACTGACGCTGTCGCATAATCCGACGTGGGAGCGACGTTGATTCAGACGCCGCTCTTCACATGTGCCGTACCTATTGCATGAATTATCTTAAACATAAGCACTATTGTGTATTTGGTGCAGCAGGAAAAGTTCGCCGTTTGAATCAACAGTCGCTCCTATGTCGAACCAGGGTCAAATCTACTATTAGGTTCGGCGCATGTCAGGAGTGGCGTCTGAACCGGGCCTTAGACGGCAAATCGAGAGGGTGTGACCTGCAATCTCTTGTCTTGCATGGTCACAACCAGTAGTTTTGCGCATGAAATATTTCGTTACTAGTTCGAAGTTTGAAACGTGAGAAAACAAGAGAAAAGGTTAACGGTTAACGGCAGCTTGCAAATGGTAGTAAGAGTATAAGGTAGTTTAACGTGATGTCATCAAAAGCTATCTCAGAAGTTACGCATTCTACAGGCCTGTTACACTGACATTTTCAAAAATGTAATGTGTTCAGCATTACTGCAAAAATCTGATTTGATATAAAGTTTCTATCGGGAACCATGGACGTTTGAACACCGTGACAACAAAGCCGTGTGTCACGCTTGTTTCCGCCTAAACTAGATGCTTGTGGTCTGAATTATAAAGTTTTTTCACCAAAACATGTTAAATTGCACTGCTAAAGATTTAGACTAAAACTTAATCAAACTGAGTCACAAATCAGCTTCAGTTCGTGTTCAGAGTTATTGGCGGCCATGCTGGTGTACAACCTTGTACACCATCATGGCGGTTCTAAACAAATTGCGGCTATTTTCGCCAAAGTTAAACCTAGACATTCAAAAATTGGTACCTGGACTAATTTGAATGTGCTCTTTTCATTTCTGGAGTCAAAAAAAGCAGTATCTGCTATTTTAGAGGGAGTTACCAGACCTTCCAACCTCTGAAACCCCTAAACCTTGAGGTCCCAAAAATTTCCCTGAAAAAACCTTGAGATTTAGGTCCCAAACCTTGAGATTCATGAAAATTCCGCCATCTTGAACACGAGGAACAAAGCTTTCTTCCCAGGAGACTTCACGCTCTGATTGAGCATCAGAACGAGGTTCAAAAATAGCTCGCCCCAGTTTCCCCGTGATCAATGCCAACAATCGCAGATGATCACAGAATCGAGATGATCAAAGAAGGCGAGGGAAAACGAAGATAAAACTGCTACAAGTGCCAGGAAAATAATTATACTAGAAATACGATAATCGCAGATACCCCCTCACTCTGCCATTGATGGGAAATTACTTTGGAAACTCCCAACAAGAGTAGCCTTCATTTTACCGAAATGTTGACTCAATCTTTTCTTCGAACTCAAGTGCTACACGCAAAGGAAGGAGAAAAAGAATGGTGTGTGTTATACTTTTGCGTTGAAAAAAGAGTCGATTGCGTGACGAAGTACGTATTTCCCACGGTTGGCACGTCAAATTAATTCATACAGTTTGCCAAGCACGTTCTCAAAATTTAATACTCAAATTTTGAAGTTGGTTGGCCGTCGTAGTACGGGAAAAAAGGAACACTGATTTTCCAATTTTGAATTCATAGGCAGTACAATTTAATAGGCTTCCTGTGCGATTTGTTTTTACTCTGGATTGCATGCTCCAGACTCAGGCATGCATATTTAGTAGGCTCGAATTGTTTTGTATGTCAACCCACTCAAAACAGCAAGATTTCTCCCAGAATCAAAGCAAAACTTGAACAGTTTACTTCAAATTATACACGGGCTTCAGACCCAGTAATAGTGCTTGTGAACGATTCTCGCTGCAATCACCGCGTGTCAGATTACAGAAAAATAAGACATCTGACTAAATTATTCAAGACTCCAAGTTCCGATTGCTCTGAGCGAATACGGTAGCCGAAACTGGCGAAAATGATCAGCATACAGATTTTAGTACATTCTTGAAGTGATCGAGTTACAAGCTATACGGGATAGAAATTATTTGTCACGGTGATTGTTCGATTTCCACTGACTAACCTTTGTTGCTTGTCCTTTCTAAATAAGTATCTGAGTTTAACACAAAACGGCGTCTGAAGCTCCCGATTTGCTTTCAAGCGCTGTTCCCTTTGCGGAGTTGTCTGTGTTACCCGCTTCTGTTCATGTCGCTTTTGGTCGGCATTCATGCGCTGTTGTCTTTGCGGAGTCTTCTCTTCGGCCCGCTTTTTCTCCTGAAGGTCTCGATTCGCTTTCAAGCGCTGTTCTCTTTGCGGAGTTGTCTGTGTTACCCGCTTCTCTTCATGTCGCTTTCGATCGGCATTCATGCGCTGTTTTCTTTTCGGTCATAGTTCCGTCTTTTGTCGAGACGAACTTGGCGCTGTTTGATCGTTTCACGATTCCGCCTTGCTCGTGCCTGTTCCCTTCTCTTTTGAAGACGAGCTTCGCGAGACTGTTGTGTTTCAAGTTTTCTATTTTCGTGAACACAGCTACGATATACTGTAGTTGCTTCGTTCAATCTAATTTCTTATATTGCGAGTAAAACTACAGGGCCACACGTGATCGATCCGGCCTTTGTTATTGGTTCTGCAGCGACGCGATAGGAACTGGGGACGAGGTCGCACGCAAGACTGACAGACTGACAGACTGACAGACGAACATTAGATTTCGAGATGGCGGCAGGCTTGGAGTCTCCGATAAGGCGATAATACTACTGCATTAGCGTCTTGAGTATTTCCCTCACTTCGTTCGGGGATTAAGTAGCACAGAAGTTTAATTTTGGACTGTTTTCTATAATTATTTTAATAGGAATTTATTAGAGTTGGAAAAATGTGAGATTTAGAGGTTAAACCGTGAGACCGTGAGATGCGACCTGAAACCGTGAGTCTCACGGTCAAACCGTGAGAGTTGGAAGGTCTGAGTTACGGTCGTGTGACTACTTGATGAACACTCTATTGAGAAACAAAACAACACATCCGACATAGTGTGTTATATACGTTCATTCGAGAAAGTATTTTCTTATCTCCCTTGTAAGATTTAAACAGATTCTTATTCCACAAGTTTTGATGTTGAACAGTAACTAAACCGTATGCTGATCACTTGTTCGGTCACACAACACACGTGAGTCGACCAATCTTCATGTCAGAGATAAATACAGTGTCACTTGGTTTGCTCCAGTCCTCCCTCAACACTTCGCGGTTGTATACATCATGAATGATGTATTGGAGACGCCACAAAGTCCGCGGAGAAATTTGGTTCAAAGGTTTTTGAGAACAATGGATTAAATAAAGAGAAACAACCGTAGAATTCCAAAAGTAACTCTAATGGGTACGACCTGTCCCATCTAGAGGCGTACCTAAGAGGACTTCGACAAATTACCTCTAACAAGCAATTTTAGACTAGTATAACTCTTCAGGAAAGGTCATGCATCGCTGATAGATAATTGTTGTAGCAGTTGCATAAGAATTTTTTTCTCCTGCAGTAATCCATTTTGTCGGGTTGCCCGGTTCATAAGTCAAACCATTACAAAGCACGCTATTGGCTATAATTTACCTTGTTTAACGATGCTTGTTGAGTTTTAACAGAATCTGGGGATATTTACTCTTTATCAAAGTTACCGATAGCCCCGATAATCTGAGTTGTTTTGTAATAATAAATATTGCTGTAAATCTGCGCTTTATAGTACACGCCCTAATTCCAGTGGCTAAAGACAGATTATACTCCCTCTGCAACTTGGTCTGACAATAACAGTTAACATCGACAATTAAACTTCACTCTTAATGCTGTCCTACTTCTCCTTGCTTCTCTCGTGTACTTCTTATTAATAATTAAATCAGCTTTGTCGCCACTTTTTAGCTTTTTCAATTCAATTTTCATCTGTTTATCATAAACACGTCTAAATTGATTTTCGATTTCTTACCGACCATTTATATATTAAAAATAACAAGCAGTTTTTTTTTTGCAAGTGTCTAGTTTTATCACTAAGCTAAAACAACAAATTAAGACACGATTTCAAGTCGTCATTTAGATTTCGTTATATATAGACACTTCAAGTCCTTTTAAGTTTACTACCAGTTTTGCTCCATCTTAATCAAGTGGAAACTCTCTATTACGAAAAAGACCTGCGTCTTTTCAATAGCAGGAACGCTTTCTTGCACATTTTGGCCAAGGTTTTGTATTATTTTTTAATAGTTCAATTTATGTTTTGCTGTTTAACATAGTCAAGGCTCTAACAAAAACGACCTGCCCCTTTTCAATAGCAGAGGCGTTCCTCTTGCAGTTTTGACCAATGACCAATAACTTTTAAAAGGGGTTAGATGATTAAGGAATGATTCCGTGTTATTTATTAATTTCAATTTTATGTTTCGTGTTGTTTATCATAGTCAAAACGAAAACAATTGCAGGCTATCGTCTAGAACTTGTTTCCAACAGCACACCTTACTTGAATTTTCACAAATTCTGGAAATAGTAGCCTTCAAGGTAGCTTTTCCTTTAAGACAGTTGTTTCACTAATGAATAAATAATGTAGTTCTCAAGTGTCGCCCTCGGATATTAGTCCAACTGTGTCAGTATTTGTGTTCATTCGTGTTTACTTCTATTTGAAGTTCAGATCATATAAACTGTGGAAAAATCAACAGCAGTAAGTACACAATTTAAACTGACCAGTTAATATAACAAGACACCGTTTAGTACTTAAATTCTTGCTAATTTTGTCTTTCTCTGTCCTTTCCTCCTTTTCTTACTTAAAAAATTACAGTCTCCTGATATTCAATTTTTTTCCGTATATATTTGTATACTTCAAGATATGTTATTTATAAGGAATAGCGTTTACCGTTTCAGTCCTAGTTTCAAACCTACAGTATAATAATACATAGTTTCTTTTTTATTTGTGTGTGAAAAGTGTCGCGAAAATTTACATGCACGAAAATTAAGTGACCATACATATAAGCTTTAAGTGAAATTTTACGGAGACCTACTCCTTGGATGGGGGGGCGATAGTCGGAACTGTACATCCCTACGCCGTTATATATACAAATGACCCACTGTTACATTAGTAAGCCGCCCTGGAACGACACTGGACATTGTACCTAGCATTAGGGTTAAGGTTAGGGTTAGGGTTAGGGTTAGGGTTAAGGTTAACATTTGGCGCGTGTCTCTTAATAATTAAAACAGTTTAGTATTGCTTTTGTTCAGCTTTCTAGCTTTCTCAATTCTGGTTTCTCAAGTATTTATCATTTAGAATGCGATCTTTTCAGCCGGATCGACATTATAACCACACAGCAAACTAAGCCTTTATTGGCCACAGTGCTACGAGTTCAACCTAACCTTTTCGAAATGGACTTCAAATATTTCTTTCAGCAAAATACATGCATACATTATGTATCAACATAATCTAGTCCTCAACAGGCAAGGATTAGGAGCAATTTGTGACCGAGTATGCTATATTTTTACTCCCAGCCCAGAAATCTGAAACAAGTCAAAACTTGTGTCAGCAACTTGAAGTGTTGAATTATAGATAGAGTCCTAACAATTTACCCATTCAACCTATTTCTCAGATCTCATTACCACAAACCTTTTTCTAAATCTAACCAATCCTAGTCCACATTAACCAGTTGGAAAAAACCCTAATAAAGACAACCTGCTCTTGTTGAATAGTGGTGCAGGTGGCGTGACCAATAGCTTTTAACGACAAATTCTACACTTGAATAATTAATATTGTTCTCAAGTGTCGCACTAAATATTTGCCCGATTGTGTCATTTAGTTCAATGTTCGTTTGTGTTCATTTCTGCTCGCACTTCAGATCGATCATCTGTCAATCTTTAACCTGTGGAAACTGCAAATAGTAAGTACTCGATTATATATTTTGCCAGTCAACATAACAAACATAGTTGCATGAAGCGTTGATCTGAGCATTTTAGCCCAAATATTATTTAGTTAATAGTTTTACTGCATGCTAATGTACAGTTTATTATCTGTAGTCATTGAAGACTCCCCGCCGAGATCAAGTCTTGCCTTTCCTCTAATTTTTTTTCTTCTTACTAAAATAAAAACATTCTCTATACCCCTGACTTACTACTTTCCCGGTGTTTCACAGGTTTCTAGTTAGCCTCCTTAATTAACATTCTATTTTTGTGCGTCTTATCCGTTCTTGTTCTACTTTAAAAGAAACACTGTGGTAGGACACTTTTCCAGTTCTTTTTTCTGCAAGGATTATAATTCTTGAAGCTAAGCGAACACAGGAAAGCCACTATGTTGCGTGTCATTTTCTACCGAGCCTATTAAAAGAACCTTTTTTCGCAGCCCTATCAAAAAATACTGTAGTCCTCAGAGGCATCGTTTTGTTGAGACAAATTCTGACCGAGCCATATAATTTTGCTCCATTTTATCATTTTGTGTTAGCAAAGAAGTGACGCACGTACAAACAGGCTCTATGAAAGAAATATTCACGATAAAACTTTTCCAAAAAACTTTTACGGAACAGTTTAAATGTCAAATAGTTTATATGAACACCAATGTAAATTGGATTTCAGCGCTGGCAATTTTTGCTCTAGAATGTGAAACTACGAGAAAGGCTCCTGTCGCGCTCGTAATTTTAACGACATTAATATCTACATTATTTTGCATCAGAAATATATGTTAGCAAGCTGCCACCAAACGCTGAAGAAGCCCGGTCGTATTGCTCTCGATGCTGAGTTATTATCGACTAGTAAACTTCCTAGTGCGATCGGGCCCAAACCGACAAAATACCAATAAACAAGTTTAGCAGGAACACAACAAAGTTTATCTGAACCAGGCTACGTTATATAGTTTTAAATTATGTTGTCAAATGTTATAGTTTAGATGTCTCCATGTAATTTTCTCAATTATTGGTCTAAAAAGCAACACCTACCATCTACACATTTATATATTTCTTTTTCAGCTTTTGGATGCAATGAAGTCCTGTGTAAAGATGCTGGTTGTGACATTCTTTTTGGCAGCTTTGATTCCAGAACTTGTGCTTTCCTCAAAGAAAGCCAAGAAGTTGCCCAAAGTCTACAATCTCCACCGTAAGAAAATTGTGTTACAAAAATGTAACGCAAAAAATTCACACACGTTCGATTAAGGTTTCTTTACTGTTTCTTTTGCCTCTCCACCAATATACATCACATTTGTCCGCCCTTTAAAACAGTGGGACCGTCCCACACTGATATTTTTTTTACTTATATTCTAAGCTGCAAATGACAGTATGTCGAACGCATATACCAGGATAGTAGGCGGAAAACAAGCCCATCGAGGTACATACCCATGGCAGGCGGTGCTAGTGACGAACGACAACACCAGGTCCATATTCTGTGGTGGAAGTTTGATCAAGAACCAGTGGGTTCTTACTGCGGCACACTGTGTCGAAGGGCAAAACAACAACAATTATCTTGTCAGGTAGGATTGAACTAATTATCCTATTTCGGCCATATGAGCTAAACTCCCTGAAACACTCAGTCCTTGTATTTCAAGCCCGCGTAGTTGTGTTCAACCCGTCTGTTCCTATTCTGTTATAAGAATAACAGACTCACCTAAAAGAACGGATATTTTATTATTCTGGAAACAGAATAGCTGACGTGAAAAAAAGTGGACGTGCTGAGACTGGTGACATAAGACATGAGCTTTATTTGCATGACCCTAATTGTAGTATAGGAACTGGACCTGATAGGCGCGCGAGTGCGCAATTTTTCCGCAAATTTTCTCTGTTTCTCTCTGTACTAGATCTGCTACAAGTGAGGCCATGTGCCTCGGTGTATATAAATAGGAACATATAGAGCCGTTTTCGCATGACTGTGAAAGTAATCGTGTGATTGCTTTGCCTTTTGCGTTTGCTACGTTTTACGATTGGTCCCAACTAGTTTAGCAACATTCTTGGCCAATCAAGAGCAAAACCGAGTAGCGTAGCTAATCAGATTGCAGGATTTAGTTAGAATATTATTTGATTTTTACTGAAGATGGATAGATGATGTAAGAAGAAACCTTTGCGGCTCTCTTTTGAGGCAGTACTTTATTTCCAGCTCTACTTTTTTTGCAGACTGGGTGCGTACAAATCTGTTGATCCCAAGTTTAATACATATGGACAAGAATTTACAGTGGTACAAAGTATCGTTCACGATCAGTATAACATACCAAACGACGATTCTAATGACGTTGCTCTTTTGAAGCTTGACAGGGCGGCTGATACAACTCAACAGTAAGTTGCTTCTGTGATGTTATACAGATATATACACACGTGTTGTACATACATATGTTGGTGGCCTTTCAGAATAATGAAACCTTCCCCGAGTCACTCGCGAAATTTTTTTATTTATATAATCGGTGACTATATATACTCGGTGACTACACCGAGAGCGAGGTAGGCTTCAGCTCTGCCTCGACTATCTTTACTACACTCTTCCCTTGTTTCTCCAGGTACGTCAAAAAGATTAATTTGCCCACGGCTGGAGATGCCGCGAATCGTGTGGGGTGTGTTGTCACAGGGTTTGGCGCGATAAACAGCCAAGGCCAATTCCCTGAGTACATGCAGCAAGTGGATGTCATCGTAAAGGATAGAAGCAAATGCGTAGATCTCTTCAAGCCACTGGTCATTGACGCCACGATGCTCTGTGCTGGGCGCAATAGTGGGGGGTACGACACATGCCAGGGGGATTCAGGGGGACCCCTTGCCTGTCGGCACAAAGTTGGAACCGCTTGGTACCTACATGGAGTCACCAGCTGGGGAGTAGGATGCGGAGAACCAAAACTGTACGGCGTTTACGCGGATGTGATTAACTTGCTGAAGTGGATTAACACAAACGCGGTATAGAGAATAGTGTTGCCATTGGGTACATTTTTTTCACTATAAGAAAGCTGTACCGTAATTATCCCACGCAAGCTATGTGTACTCAAAATGAAAGAATAAAACTTAAGCTGCATATAGCATTTTTTTTTTTGGTTTCTATTTTTTCCAAGACCGTCAATTTAATCCTAGCCTGCGGATATAGCCGCTTCAAATCGGGGCGGAACAGGAACCGAAAGCGCTCCGATGGGAAATGACTGTATCCGCAGGCTAGTTTAATCCATATATTTGTTTTTGTTGTAAGCTAGTCCATGTGTATACTGTTTGAGCGTCCATCTATTTCTGACACTTGTCAGATTTCTGATAGATTTAGAGATCATTTCTTCAGCATTTGAAACGTCTGTCAGTCTGTCAGTTTGCCGTACGACCTCGTTCCCGGGCTCTTAGACCAGAACTGTAAACTGCCATTTTCTTTGGTGACATGCAATGAAGTACGAATGGAAGTGATTTTGTACAACAAGATGCAGATACAAGGCCAAGCAGTTATGCAGTGTATCGGAGGCAAGCTTGCTAGCCGTGAAACGAATTCTTTAAGTCATCAACTAGCCGACCTGAACACAATCCCAGACGCCAGTATTATGTTAAAACGCGGACGCTTCAGAAAGGAATAGTAAAATATAGTCGGTGGAAATTGAACAATCACCGTGGCAAGTTTCACCTTTTACAATAACAGGATTGTAGTTTTCAGAATCCAACTTTTGACAAGATGACAACGCACAATACAATAGAACTTATGAGGACTGTTCTATACAGTGTATTTTGAAATCATTGAAGACGTAAACAATAGTGTTTTGGGCTTTGTTTCCTTTGCTGGAAAAGAGCTAAAGCTGTGGCTTTTAGGAACTGGTGAGTTTTGAAAAATTACATCAATTAACGTACAGTACGCGTATGCTATTTTAAAGTAGTGCGATCTTTATGGTATTTCAACAATCGCCGTATATTTTGTCGTTTGATGCCCCGGGAACTGTGATGAAGGCCAAGTGGATTATAATTGTGATCTTTTCGCTAGTTTTTAAAGCTATTTCAGAGTGCCTTCGTGCAAGATTGTGTCATCCGAGTCCTGACATATTTGCATAATGTCGCTGACAGTCTGACAAATGGAAATGTTGTAAAGCTTTCTCGCCGTGTTTGTTGGCACACTGTATTCAAGGATGAATTGTAACCGGGTTGAAATGCTCTTGCTTTTTGAAGGCAATTAAAGTAGAAAATACACGGCCAGGGGCCACTGCTTTCCAAATCAAACAATTCATCGCCAGAAATTTCAGACATCCGGTTGCGCCATCTTGGAAAAGGCATCAGGTTTCACGCTGAAAGCCGCTCAAGAAATATAAACAAAGAAATGTATGGGATCTGATAATAAATTGCGCTTTTCGCTTAACTGAAGCACGTTCGTAAAAATGTTTGGGCAGCATTCGGAAGAGGAAAGCTTCCTAAACACAACAGTACAAAATATTTATCTCCGGTAAAATTCGATGTGTACTGATTGAATTTAAAATTTCGGCCGACGTAAGAAGGGATTGATAGCAGAATACGCTCAAAACCGGCTAATGTCACTTTTTAAGCTGCATTTAATACAAGAACCTTGGGTACAACGCAAAATGTTTACCCCGTACCTGATTGTAGAAGGATTGAACATCTTCTGTGAAGCCTCGGTCAGTCCTCTGGAGCAAATTCGATGTGTACTTTTTGCGTTTGAATTTGCAGTTCACAGCCAGCCGTTGCGAATACCTCCCGTGAAATACGCTGACTTCGGATGTTGATATTTTGGGCTAGGAAGCTCCAAATCGCATGAAAATTACATCAAACGAAAGCTAATTTCAACTTGGTCGGTCAGCGGCACATCTCCTAAACGTAGCAGTCTCTTTTTGAACCGGAGAAACCCATCCCTCCCCCACCCCACTGAGGCAAAATACGTAACAATGTTGAATGTATGAATGGCGCATACTCATACCACACGCCGCTGGGAAAAATCGGAAGTAATCGTGGACGTAAAATGTCCGGAATTTCTGGCGATGTACAGTCTATTTGTATATTAGTGTCTATGGGTGGCCGAATATGCTCACTCAACACAATCGGACCTCGTACTATTTAATGACCGGGTTGGCTCGCTCAGTACAATTTAGGGTATTTAGTGATTTAATTTCTGTTTTCTATCAAAGATTTTAAATTCGTCAAATGTGGTTTGAAAAATTGTTGTGTTCAAAATTGAATCCTTGCCAAAATTCACACATTTTGCGAGACTTTGAATTAGCGTGTAAACAAGCGACTCTCACTTTGGCAGTTCTAAATTTGTTACAATCGAAGAAGCGTATTAAATTCATGAAGTGAAAACAACACACACACACATACACTGTATGTGTTTAGGATACAGCGTTGGCTGGAGAAATCGCGGCTTTTCTTGAAATTCACAAAAATTTTGGTGTCGAAGATCGACTCTGCTGACTGTGCAAAACTGATCGAGTCACGATTCTAGTTGCGCTTTTCTTGCCTTTCAAGTCTCGGGAGTATTCTGTAGTTGCGTGTAAAAGTTGTCTCAGCGAATTTTGGAGTTCAGCTAGTGTCCACGAAAATTGCAGACTATGTACGTTGCCTGAACTAAACCAGACTGCTGTGCAACAAAGATTTTTTTTAGCGGCCAACTGGTGACGCTGCTACACAAACCGTGGTTTGTAAAAAAATATTTTAAAATAATCTCCAAGCGGAAAATAAACAAGAACCCCGCTTTCCGAAAACCCACTACGGAGCGAGGGGATATCTGCGATTATCGTATTTCTAGTATGTTGAGGTTTAAAGCTCCCTTCCCATCTCATAACTTACCGCGTACAACAGAATCTTGTTTTCTTTGTCCTCTTTAGAATAAAGCATGTTGTTGCTAAACAAGAAAACAATCATGTCACGTACTGACGTATAAAGAAGATATGACCCCAGTTTCGATTGTAACGTTTGCCATTTGCATGCATTTATGTGTTTTCAAACTGATTAAACAAGATCTTCACAAGGTATACAGCAATGAAGCGTCGAAAACTAGCTTGTAAGAAATTTGCTTCCAAAGGCAAATCACAACATCGTTGTCAAACATTCACCAATCACGTATTGTTGCACATTTTGATCTATATTACTCCAAATTATAATAACACTACATTAATTCTTGCATGGTATCTGAATCAAGTTCGAAACCTACCATTCTTGGCAAAATTTGATTCCAACGAACCCAGGACTACTGTTTCCTGCCATTTTGTCGGGAGCATGAGTTAATCAGTCTTCATATAGCGGTAAATATAATGTCACCTTGTTTGCCCCAGTCTTCCTTCCGTATTTAGCACGCGGCAAAACATGCCGGACTAAAAATGTATTGCATAGAAATGACCAGTTAAAGAGCATACTGAGCAAACAAAAGAAAACTATCTACATTTACACTTGTTTTTCAGAGAAAATATGTACGTTTATATTATTTTATTGCTTTTTTTCGGCCTACTTACAACGCCTACTTACAACATTATTGGAGGTTTGCTGAAACTTGACAAGTGCCCGTATATAGCTTTAGAAAAACTATTGAGATTTGCTGTTCTTTTAGGTTTTGGAAGTAAATCAGCGTTTGTAGCAGAAAGAGAGACGGAACCTTCTGCGTAAAATATTTTTATTCTTTCGCATTCAAAGGAATTCCTCAAGCTTGGAGAAAAAAAAACTCAGTATTTTTCACAAGGGCTGACTGAAATTACCCTGTGGGTGCCAGAGGTTTCTCGCTCTCGGGAGCTCCGGTGCGGCCGCGTAGGGCTGGGAGCTCCACCTACGCGGCCGCACCGGAGCTTCCGAGAGCGAGAAACGTCTAGCACCCAGACTAGACCGAAATAGGCTTCACATGAATTTAGGTTCCCGTGTGATTCACAGAGTCCCCCCCCCCCCCTCCCCCTCCAAAAGTTTCGTTCAGCGCATCAACCAAACATGTTTCAAGGGGGATGGGGCGTTCAAAATGTCTTGATCTTCCCGAAGAACAAATGCTTGTGAGTTTACACTGGAGTATGAGGACCTTTGCTGACGCCTTGCTGACCGAGCCATCCATTCTTACTAATCTCTGCAATTTTTAGGTCGTTTCTCAAAAATTATTCAACGTATAACTTTCAATTTTTGGTGATTACTAAGTCTGACATTCATTTTGGATTTTTTGGAGCCCGTTTGTTTATAGTTAAAATTCTATTTGCGCTAATGTAAACAAAGATCAGTCCATAGCTAATTGCCGGATAAAATAGTGAAACAATTCTAATTCTACACTGTATTATTCACTGAATCTGTATTACATGTTCATGTAACATCATATTGTATCTACTCTGAATAACATCACACAAAAAGATAAACTTGTCATTGACCCAAGAAAGCAGTGCTACAACCTTTAAGTCCAGTTTATAAAAAACCAAACATTAGACGCGAGACTAAACATAACATAGACTGATTGTTACTAGAAGTCGAAATCATTTTATCTTTTTAAGAAAACACACTCGCAATAAAAATATTAGAAAAATAGTGAACATTCTTTAAATAAGGGCATTACTAAAATGAACATCAAATTGTCTTTGCACACACGCAACCCTTCCCCAGTCCAGTAAATTTTCAGTCTAGAAATGAGTGTCTAATCACTATCACTTGAAGCTACAGTCATAGAAGTCTTGGGACACTCACACAGTTTCAGTAAATTCTCCACTGTTTCAGTTGAAAGACGTCCCCCCCCCCCCCCTTGCCCCCGTTCTATGTTGAAGTGGCCTGATCCTGTCTTGCAAAACATACGCAACATTGTACAGAGGGGAGGGGGAAGAATAATGGCTTCGCGCCTTTCAGTAGGCTTAGTCAATGACTTGTGTCTGAGATACTTCAATTTTTGAAAGTGTTCCAAGAACTTCTGTCACTGATTGTAGGAACAGGCTTTTCAGAACAGTGTAGATACAATGTAAATGACTGTCCCTTGGAGTTGTTTTACTAAATAATCTTAACCTAGTACTTACTCAGTCAGTTGGATCTAAAGGTTACACTGTATTTTTAGATAGTGTTACAGCCTACGTAGCTTTGAAATCAGACTTAATCAAACTCAGAAAGCTTGACTCGCTGGAAAATATAGTCCACTATAACGGCAGTGTAGCTAATTAAATCAATATTAACGTGCTATCAACTGCACTGATAAAACAAAGTATTGGAATTCTTGAGTATCTCATAGTTCATGAGAATGAAGTCTTCGTTTCTTCTGAAGAACTTGTATCTTCCCGTCTAAAGAAAGCATTCTCTAAATCCCCCGCTGTCGTTATCTGTAGAAATTAAGAAAAATAATCTTGATGGAAGCGCTCTAACCTATAGTTGAATTTCATAGGACTTTATGAAAAGCAGAGTATTGTGAAAGAAACAGGAATAAGTTTAAATGACAAAAAAAAAAGATTGCTAAAACAAGACTTAAAGAACTGAAAAAAAAAAACAGAAGTAACTGACAAAATTAAAGTGTCAACTGTTGTATATATCGACATATAACAATGTGCCAAAATAGCAGCACTAGACGTCAACAGCAAGCGGCATAAAATGTATTACTAAAAAAGACAGTAAATAGAGTTCAATATTTTGTTTTTGCAGGAAATTAAGCACACAACTTCAACATAATAGTTGTAATATGTTCGAAAGTACTATATGAGGATAGTTAATTTTCAATAGATAAGCAAAAAGAGGACACAATTAGACAGAACAAGTTACTACACGGGCCATACAGGGATGACGGCGAAGATTTGTGTCAATTTTTTTAGGTGTATGTTTTGAATAACTATAGGCACTTGATCGGACTCATAACTGGAGGGTCATCAATTGGACTGGTATAGCTGATGCAAAATATTCATATTCAAGTATTCATAAAATACATCACTACATACCGTGCAAAACATTTTCTAGAACTCCAGTCTGACATCATCACCAATCAACACAAACGGGGCCCAGTGCTTCACGTCACTGAACTTCTTCGACTCTCTCAGACACTTCATGGCCTGGTGAAGAGATTCACTCGCGCTCTCGCCTCTATGCAGGTGTTCGTAGAAACTGCGCATGAACATCATGGTGGCTTCATCGTCAACTGCCCACAACGACACCAGAACTGAGCGAGCACCGGCACCAAGGAATGCTCTGGCGATTCCAACCACTCCCTCGGCTTTGATCTTGCCACGGCCACTGTGACAGGAGCTCAGAACAACAAGCTTCGCTCTCAGACGAGCGTTGTGCACATCAGCCATTGAAAGGATATAATCTTTCTCCTTCGGAATCTGGGATGCACGAGTTGGATTAGAAGCGAGGGCAATCTCACCGGATTCCATATCTCCGTGTGCTGCGATGTGGATCAAGGCAACTGTAGTCATCTGTTTAAGAACTTCTTCCTTGGTAGCCTGGTCTCCAGTCAGCGGTGCAACATGCAGCATATGGCCGATCATTTCAGCTTCTCTTCTGGCAAACGTCAGCCTGGCAAGCCTGGTGACTTTTCCTTGGAATTCCACCATGCCAACGTCAGGGTCTCCAACAATCAGAGCTCCTGATTGGCTGTGGTAGTCTGGTGAACAACTTTGGATGAGGTTCAAGGTCTTCAACGAAGGCAGCACACGGATTCTGAAAGTTTCAGTAAAGAACTGGCCACCGCCGTCCCTCAGGGCTGCCATGGGAATCAAATGGAGGCAGTCGTCTGGAACAATAATGATCTTGGATCCTTGGAGAAGATCGGCCACTGGAGCAATGACGACGTCGTACACACTTTGAAGATGAGATTGATTCCTTTGAGAAGAATCAGATGCATGCCATCCTGGCTGTCGATTTACCTTCTCTGCCATGTCGACCTCTTGCATTGACTTTATTAAGAAGTCAAAGTCCGAGGCTTTCCTTGATCTTTCACATGACGTTTTTCTTTGTTTCTGATCCCCAAACAGCACGGTCAAAGATCGGTCTTCACACTGCGTATCCTCTTCTGAGCCAAGTACTTCTTGGTACAGGCCATCAATTAAGGATTCTAACTTGGCGTTACCCAATTCTGGAGAGATCTGACCTGATGACTTTCGAAGCTGAATCTCACCATTCGGCTGAACGACCCAAAGTGACAGAAACCCGTCTAAAGAGATAGACGTGACGATAGTGCTGGTACCACACTGATGCACAATTTTCTTGATTTCATCCGCATCCAGTGGCTTTCTTTCTGCATCTCTTGAGTCCTGCACTTGATAGTTAAACCTCATCAGATCAGCCAGGGCCCTGGATCGACCTCTTTCTTCAGTGACCAGCGCTTCCTCAGGTTTGCTCCTTTGGATCAACACGTTGGAGAGCCCTTTGTAAGCTTTGTAGTGATATTCCCCATAAGAAACTTTGTACTCATCCCTGTTTCCAAGATCTTTGTGAATTTCTTCGAATAGATTAATGCTGCAAAGATAGGATTTTTGGGCTTTTTCTAAATCTTTAAGCTTTTCATGAACAATTCCCAGCATGAAATAGCTGTTTGCTTCATAGTTTTTTCTTCCTGATTCTCTGCTAACTTTACACCACTTGTTGGTGTACTCGACAGCCTTTGCGTGATCACCAAGACGAAGATGTACCAAACCAATAGTAGGAAGTGCCTGTAATTCGCCATCTCTGTAACCCATTTTAGTGCTGTAATGTAGACAATCATAGCTGTACTTTAAAGCCTCTTCTGGGTTGCCAGCTCTCACGTAGGTCGAACCAAGGTTTCCACATATCAAAGCAATTTCGTGTCCATGACTTGTAAAACCAATGTAAATTTCAAGTGCCTGCTTTTTGTATTTCAGGGCCTCTGACAAATTACCCATGTCATTGTACACGTTTCCAATGGACTGCAATGCTGTTCCTTCCCCGGCCCTGTCGCCCATTTCTTTGCAAATTTCCAGGCTCTTCTTTAAATGTAACATGGCCTTATCGTCATCACCAAGTACTCGATATGTTGATGCGAGGTTGTGACGTGCATTTACTTCAGTGGCTTTGTCGCAGGAACTTAAGGCAATATCTAGTGACTGCTCGTAGCTTTCAATTGCCCTCCCATATTCACCATTTGACTTGTAAGCATTGCCGATGTTGCCGTAAGCTTCTCCTACGCCTCTTTTGTCTCCCTCTTCTATGGCCATTCTTAACGAGAGCTCAAGGCTCTCTATCGCTTCTTTGTAATTCCCAAAATGATCGTGAATTCTTCCCAAACAACCATATGCATACCGTTGTAAGGCTTTATCTTCTATCTCCTTTGCAATCTTGAGCTGCTTTGCATGAAATACCATTGCTTCCTTGAACTCTCCAACCTTCTTCTTGTAGTTGCCCATATTATGGTACGCCTGGCATTCCTCTTTTCTATTGCCAAGTTTTTTCGCAAGACGTAGATGCTTTTCTTGGTACTCTTTAGCTTTGTCCAGTTTGCTCAAGCAGCAGGCAGTCTGACTCAATTCAAAGTAAAGCTCCAGTTCCCAGGACTCTTCCTTTGCTTTCTTAGCTATTTCAAGGCTCTCTTCTAATGTGTTCAATGCTTTCAAAAGATTACCGAATGAAAAGTGGGTAGAGCCCAGTAGTTTCAGTGTAAGAAACCTTTCATGTCCATAAACTTCGTGTGTTTCAGCAAGAGCCTTCTCATAATACTTAACAGCGTCCTCGTACCGTCCGAGCTCCGCATAAATGGCTGCGACGCAGCTCGATTCAAAACTACTACTAATAGTTCTTCCGACATATCTAAAACTTTGCATCATTTTTCGAAAAACCAACAGGGTTTTGTTGAGGTCTTGTACTTTCGTATAAACAGTAATTAGTTTGGCGTACATGTTCAGTTTTAGATTAGTAGGAATCGTAGATACATATTCTGCTAGTTGAAGACATTCGTTAAACAAAGCTATGGCGGCGTCATACCGATGAGTGATCCAAAGGTACGTGGCGACATAATATCCAACCATCCAGCGAAATAAGTTATCCCTCTGTTGGGGTGAGTTTTCCTGTTAAATAGATATTTGCAAACTTAGACTTTCGGCACTTATCTGTCAAATCGTTGATAAATCTTTGGCACCACCACTCTTACATGGTTGGACTTGAAATGCTTTTAAACTTATAACAAGTTGTATGACAAAATGAGCACTTTGTATCATATCAAATATTATTCAACCCATAAATCAAACCGTTTTATCAATGGTTGTCAGAGATCACAGATATACCTTTTTCTTATTTTGAGAATTTTTTCCGCAATAAGGGACCGTTCATTTTTATGGGGTGAGTGCGGGGGCTGGTGGGATTTGGGGAAGTCCCTCTGGGAAACAGCATGCCCTCCCCCCTCAGCCATTTCTTTCCACATGGTACCCCCTCGGCCCACCATTCTTTTCACATGCCTATCCCCCCTCAGCCCACCACTTTTTTCACATGCCCTCAGAGGGCTAAAGTTTTTGGATGAACCCCCTCCCCATGAGAGGAACAGGAAGAGAAGGAGGAAAAGGAGGAAGAAGGCACTCTGCCTCGGTGATTTTGCAGCACCATTAATTTCTTTACTGGGTGTTATTAAGAACTCAGCTGCAGATTGACTCGAATTAAGGACCAAAATAAGGTGCTCCCTGTATCTCTTCCCTTGCAAATTGAATGACTGTTCTCAAAAGAATGCTTTTTGACTGCAGTCTAAGCAATGTTTTGTAAATCCCCCCTTAAGACAATAGAAAATTTTGCATACGCCCTTGCCTGCTAAGAAAAATATGTATCCCCCATTGGAGCCTCATTGCTCGCGGAGGCCTGGGGCCCAGCGCGAGCTTAAAAACGCACATTTTTCTTTTTTTCTTTTTTTCCTTTTTGTCGGTCGATAATGGGCACACGGTGATTGGTTCAGATTATCACGTGATATGCAATGACGTAATTGACTTCGTTAAACAACTCGAGTGTGGCTATGAATTGCTCGACACCGTTTGGGTTTGTGCCGAACACGCACTGATAAACTGAATGTTAGGGAACGATTTTGGCTTGCGTTCTTTAGTTCACCGCGGAAGCTTTGAGAATAGCCGTAAACAGATGTTTGATGGATACCGCTGGGGGATTGCAAATATCTCTGTAGCCGCTAAATATTTAGTCCCGACGAAACTTTCTGTGGCGACACGAAATACTTCTGGGAAGAAAACAAGCCGAAAACGGAAACCAAAGCTACGATGAGCTTTAGCCGCAAAACAATGGCGATTTATGCTTCACTCTGTACATGACATCTGTTGTCTCTTAAAATTCTTCTGCTTATCGTACATTGCCTGTTGAAATGTTTCTTTCATTCGATCATGTAGCCTTTGTTTCGCAATGGTCATTGTATACCAGAAATGAAAAATACACCGAAATAGTCTTGAGTATTAAGTTTGCAGTCACAAATGGACTGAACACACTGTGAACACACTGTGAACAAAACCGCAATAATATTTTAAACATGATTCGTGTTACATTCCTCGCTTTCAATTTTATATTTGTTACAAAGCACGAATACTCGAAAGCCTGATAGAAGAAACACATTCGGTTAATACAAGAAAACACACAAGTATTGAAGCGAAGGCTGGATTGATCGTGGCCTCTGATTATAGAAATAAGAGTCGAATTCGATTGTGCATAAGAAGAGATGTCAGAATTTCGCCCCGAAAATCTTACCGGTTCCAGCGAGCGCAGCAAGCTGACGTTCGGAGAGAGGTAAGATGACGCGCAACTAAACATATTTAGCCAGTTTTTAAGTTCAATCGTTGCCGAAGACCGCCGTTCGGCGAACGACCAAAATCCCCACACATTTCTTTATAATTGCCAAAGGTCATGTTCTTTCGTAATAACAAAGGTATCACATATCACTGTGTGACAGACAGACAGACCCTCGGAGCCTGGGCTGCCGTGTGTGTATACTAGAAATGAATACACCGAAATAGTCCTGAGCATTGAGTTTGCAGTCACAAATGGACTGAACACGCTGTGAGCAAAACCGCAATAATATTGTAAACAAGTCTCGTGTTGGGCTCGTGTTACATTCCTCGCTTTCAATTTTATATTTGTTACAAAGCACAAATACTCGAAAGCCTGATAGAAGTGAAACGCATTCAGTTAAAAAACAAGACAGACTAGTATTGAAGCGAAGGCTGGAATAATCGTGGCCTCTGATTAGAATTAAGTGTTCGAGGTCAAACTGTCAAAATTGATTCATAAAAAGACAAGTCACGCATTACTCAGATTTACTCGGTGGGTAACCGTTTCGCTTCTAAGCTCAAAATGCAGAGTCGCTCAATCTTTAAGAACCAAGTGTATGAGTGTTGTAATGATAAATTTATAGTTTAATCAGGTTTCATTTAAACAAGGTGTCAAAAGCCAAGTTCTCTATACTGTGTGATATATTTCTGGTGAGAAACTGGAAGTCTCCCGGAAGTTCCGCTCTTGTCCTTGCTTTCCATTTTAGTTTTTTCTGCTCTCGACAACTAACGCCGCGAGCTCACTGGCAACGCCAGTCTAGTTTCACATTAAAACAACAAATCCCAGCTTTATGTCAAGATTTACCTCCAAGGTCAGGGGTAGAAGCTGAATAGTCCCACCTCACTTGTTCATGAACATTATATGCATAGAAAACTCATAAGTCGTTTTGTATCTTAAAACACACAAAGTGCAGACATTCAACCCTTGGAGCAGAAAAACAGGGAAATTATGTGGGTGCCATCAAGGCTGGAGCACCTGGGGGGGGGGGGGAGCAGGCTCCCCCGGGAAATTTTATAAAAATTTTGTCTTCTGAAATGGTATTTTCTGCATCTTGAGAGCATTTTCAGTGAAATTTGAAGGTTTCAGGCAGCTTAATATTCTTTTTTTTTTAATAGCTTGAAAATTCGGGAGATTGCATTAAAAATCAGGTTGGAATGTCTGAAAGCATGTTAAATACATTGATATAGTTAATAATTGCTCTTAATAGCTAATAGTTGAATGTTTCCTTAATGGAATAAAGCTGGGGCAGATTGGGGGGATATGTTGAGCACCACAGATGCAAGCTGAAAATTTTGAAATCTAGATTCCTTGAAACACTATTTCCTGCATTTTCAAGGTACTTTTGAACAAAATGTAAATGTTCAAACATTTCCCACCCCCTCTGATATCATCTTAAAATTCATATCCCCTTTTAATACACAAAAATATTATTCCCCACTCATTTCCTTTTCCCCCTCTTGGTTTTTAATGAATGCAGTCTTACAGTTAGCGAAACTGGTTGATACGCTGTATCTTTATACTTTACCAATATATCACTACACTTTGTGAACACTATTAAGGCTAGGGAGCCTCTATATTTTAGTAAACTTTCCATACTGCTGTACTTGTCCACATATTGTTTTCATAGAGTACCTCATGAGTTATCAATTTTTTCATAAGCTCCCCCTTTTTCTTCTTTTTTTTTTTTTTTTTTTTTTTTTTGCAAATGCCCCCCTCCTTTGAGGCCATTATTTTTGCATGGTCCACCCACAAATCCACCAGCCCCCCACCTCATAAAAAATGAATGGTTCCTAATGCAACTTTCAACTCCAATTCCCCAAACTTTCACAATGAAACCATCTAATGAAATGCCCTGGCTCCATTTATATGGAGAAAAGTCATCTCGAGTACCTGAGACAACTTTACTGAGAGATTATATGAAAAAATGATGTCCTGGATAAGCCTGGTCAAAGCTGGCTCTCTCGGTTTGGAGATTTGGAAGAAGTTTTAAATCTCAGGCTATAAAGCCGACAGATGACGGACTGAAGGAAGATCGTCTTATTGTTGATTTCTGTACTCTTGTGTTGTGTTCGAAATTTTGTTTTTGACAGGCTTCTATAAACACGAGTTGTCCCCCTCCCAAGCTAAAGTGTTTACAAGGTGAAAAGTTTTCCTGCCACCCAGAGTCACCTTATCTTATCAACTGAGTGTCCCTGCCCCCAAGGTGACCTTGTTCCCCAAAACAAGTTGTGAATTGTCATGTACTAAAACGCACACTTCGATTTACAAAGAAATGTATGAATAGTTGGCACACCCAGGGTTATTCAGGGACAAGAGTGACTCGGGTGCTGGGGCCAACTTTTTCTCACATACACAGGGCCCTAGATTCCATGAGAGATACATGCACAAGCACAAGAAATATGCATTAATGAAAACAAGTGACCAGAGTGCAAGGAAAAGAAAAACTGTGGATCATTGTGTTTGCCTGTTTTCACTGCAAAATATATACTCTTCTGCTAATGCTTGTGGCCACCAGGCTCAAGAGCTATCAAATACATGTACTTATAAAGTCCCCTTGATATTTGTCGTGGTTTCTGTATAGTTAGACTAAATTAATGAATGATGTGAATATTTGAATGTTACCTGAAAATAAACAAAAATTCTAAATATAATATGTGGGTCATTATTAATTCGCTAGGTATGTGTGATTGGAAAATAGAAGCATTCAAGCCATAAACATACCATGACTCTAGCCAAGGCTTTGGTTTAAAGACAATCAATCAAATTGTAAATTCCAAAGTCCAGAGTTCAGTTTTAATGTTCGAGAGCACGGTCTCCAAACATATACAGTAGACTCCAAACATGAAAGATCAGTTAATCGCTTTTGTGATTCCCAATGTTCTCACCTCTGTGTATATGGTGGTTGAGTGTTGTCAGTCAAAGGCCACCATTTTATTTACCATATGGTCGCCTGCGCAACTTATGCACTGGTCAGTGGGATTAACAAAGCAATGGAGCGAGCAGTGAAATTCCCCCCAACTGCTATAACTCATTCATTGCTATGGAGATCAATCCAGCTAAGGTGCGAAATGCTAAATCATGAGAAGGAAATCTGATAACCGGTATATTTTGCAATGTGAGTAAATAACTAACCTATTTGATCAAGAGAATCAAATTCTATGGTTACACTACAACATCAGAACATGTATTTTATCCTCTGATAAATTTTCTCTAAAATCCAGCATGAGTGTACTAAAGCATGAAAACGAACATGCGAGTACAACTACATGTACCTATGCATCTCAGAAATTATCTATCAATCAACAATCATGTGTCTTGTTTGCAGGTACAATTAAACCTCTATATTAAGCAGTCACCTTCAGGGATTGCTCCATTACTGACCATTTAATAGAGGTTGACTGTTTGATATGAGGTCTTCTAACAGATAATGAATTATTAATTACATTGTGGCTGACTGAAACAGAAGCTGATAAAAGAGGAATTTGACATACACTGCCTAATAATAGCATTTTTACACTGGCTACATGTTGTGTTTAATGAGCTGCCAAAAGAAACTGAACATGCTTGACTTAATTATCGTGTCATATTGCATTGTTATCTAATTAGGTAACCATTTAATATAGGTAATATACAATAAAATTGGCCAATGAGGGAATCTAAACACTAAAAATGCATTCCAATATTAAAAGGTGACATACAGTAAGTTAAAGAAACATGACTGAACACATTCCAGGATAGATTGTCGAATATGTACAACGAAGCACTAAGGGCTTCGTTGTACATTATTATGCTGACTCATACTCATTGGTTTCATTTCTTTCCCAAATGCTGCGTCTATCAGTTGGTTTTGTGTCCGACTATGAAAGGGGCGGAGTAACCGAGCGTCGCTCGTCGAAATGTGAAACAGCACTATCCAGTGTAAAGGACTTGGTCCTACAAGTAGGCATTGCAAAAAGAAATACAATAAATATATAACTGCATAAAAGGGAGCAAGTAAGAGTGGAAACAGTCGTAGCTCAGGGTGTCTGACTAAGACTTCCATGAGGGAGCAATCATACCAATAACCACGGGCGGATCCAGGGTAGTTTCCTTAGTTTCCGGAAACTACCTGAATTTTGGGGAAAAAATAAAAAATAAAAAATGAATTGACAAATGACTGAGTCTTTTCTTGTTTCCACTGAGTACCGGAATCCAATTCACGCCATTTCCAGTACCTTGCGTACCGCGCTCCGCGTTTATTCGTGTCATTGGACGGCAAAAATGCGCTTCTCTTCGGTTTCTATGCATGGAGAACCGCGGGAAGGGGACCCATGGGAGGAAACCACTGAAGCGATATTCGGAAACACCCTAAACTCGCCTCTCATTGGCCGGAAACACCCCAAGCTTGCCTCTCATTGGCCGGAAACTACCTTGGAAACTACCTGACAAAGTATAAAAGGTACAGGCTACCCCAGTGAGGTCCTCTGTTCAGTTTGAGTGATTTTGAACTCGTGAACAGTATTATACAGCGCGGTTTATCGAACATGGCATTGAATCAAGACAACAGGCCGCGTAGAGAACCTATTTTTCGAAAGGAGGATTGTTCTCGCTTTGATACTGGTGTGGTATTTAGCGGTGTTACTGTAGTTCTTTTTCCGATCCCCAGAAGTTAGAGTTCATCGAGAGCGTTTGGAGCCCACGCGGTGATCCCCTCTTTCAGTTCCCTTCGTCGATCGAGAGTGGCGGAAAATCTCGTAAGTTCCAACTAGTCTAGCTGCAACAGTATCCTTGGCTGGCTTATTCTAAGTACCTGGATGGCGCATTTTGTTTACATTGTGTTCTATTTGGCCGAAATGCGAACAATGTGGGCAAGTTGGTGAAATCGCCGCTAACGTTTTGGACAAGCGCCACCGGCCGATTCAAGAAACACTGTCATTAATACGAGAACCACAATTACGCAGTCCTTGCCATGGATAACTTCGTGAAAGTTATGAAACGCCGGGCTGTCCCAGTCCGTCAGCAGCTCGACAACTTGGTGCAGCACTAGCAAATTTACAAGAATCGCAAGATCCTATCGCCGCTGTTCAAGACTATGATTTTCTGACTGTTATGACGCTCTCAACTCAATGGAGTCTTGCAAATCTCTCGGTCCGGATGGTTTGCCTGGCTGAGTTTTATTTAAGATTCTGGGGTCACCTAGGGCTGACCTTGTCAACACGCTGAATTATAGCTGTGACAAAGGCGAGCTGTCTGTAACACAGCGCCGAGCGGTTCTCCGACTTTTGTGAAGGCCAATCTCTTTGCTGAATGTGGACTAGATAGCCACAAAAAGTTTAGCAAACAGATTGCGCTCGGTTATCCAGCATGTGGTCTCGGAAGATCAAACATGCGGGATACCTGACCGCAGCATTTACGAAATCACCTTCATTCAATTTTGTTTCTCGCCCCTTCGTCAAAAATTGCAGGAAATGGCGTTTCTGGCCTCCTAGATTTTAAAATTTCCCCGGGGGAGCATGCCCACGGACCCCCCTAGCATACTCGCGCCTTCGGCGCTCAATTTCGGAAACTACCCACTAAAAATGCTGGATCCGCCCCTGAATAACTGCATCTCTTACTACATGTAAACAGTAATTTAGGCTAAATTTTATCAGTGAAATAGATCTTGAGTAACTTATAAGATATGATTACATCAAATTTTGTTGAATTAATCAAGACAATTAATAATTCGTTATCCAAATTTTTAAGCAGACCTGCTAATACGAAATCTAATATGAAACTTCATGTTCTGAGAAACGACCTACAAAATTGCACAAATTAGTAAGAATGTATGGCTGGGTGACAAGATATAAACAAGGGTACACCTACTCTAAATAACAAAACAAAAAAATATAAACTTGTCATTGACCCAAGAAAGTTGTTACAATGTTAAGTCCAGTATATGAAAGACCAAACATTGGACGTGAGCCTAAACATAACATAGACAGGATGCTACTAGAAGTCGAAATCATTTTGTCTTTTTTTAAAGACAAACTTTCAATGAAGATATTAGAAAATTATTGAACAATCTTTGAACAAGGGCATTACTAAAATAAACATCCTTTTGTCTTTGCACACACGCGCCCTTCCCCAGTCCAGTAAAATTTCAGTCTAGAAATGAGTTTGTCTTATCACTGCCACTTTGAAGCTACAATCGGTGACAGAAGTCTTAGGACACTCGCACAGTTTTAGTAAATTCTCCACTGTTTCAGTTGAAAGACACCCCCCCTGCCCCAGTTCAATGTTCAAGTGGCCTCTTTAGGTAAAGAGGACCTAAATGTTTGCGGTTTAGAACTCTTTATCGAAAAATCTATCCTTGAATTGGGAATTGGCACTATGCTTCTTTTTTTCCTTTGCTTTGCTTGAGTGCGGGAACAAACTTGCAGATTTACGCATAACAATCCAAGCCCAAGTTGACTATGAGGAAAAAAACTTTATGTAAATGCCGTTAAAATTTGTGTAGCTTTTACATTTAGCTTTCCCACATTTACTTTAAGTTAGCCTGCACAGCTGGTTCTACTGGAGAAACGGGTAGGGGCAATATGTTGATTTTACGCCAATGTAGTTTAAAACTATAGTTCTCACTAAGGATTCCACTGTACCTTTACGTACAGTTTTATTCCCTCCTGTTGATAAATTGAAGACGTTGTGAACCGGCGCGCCTAAAAGTTTAGTGATCAACGAATTGTAGACACCAATGACCAACAGACATGTGTAGCATAATTATCTATGAATCAGAAACACCGCTCATATTCACTGTGCTTCTTCAATTTTTTCTTTTGTCGCGGGCTCTATATCAATCGTACTGCTCAAACAACTTGTTAAGTTTCTGTTTTTCCTTTGTTTTCCACAGTACGGCATGATGTTTCATTCTGCAATATATACGTCTCCTACATAAAAATAAAGACCCAGTAATATGAAAGAAGTCAGCGTTCAAAGCAGCGAAATTCCTGCATGATGCATGCATGAGGCAGGTAAACTGCAATTAAAGTTTAAAGGGGTACTTTGACCAAAATCGGACCACTTTGAAATACTATTTTAATCACTTTAAATGAAAGTGTATGGTATGAATAGCAAAATGTCCCAAAAACTTTTTTTTCAGATGTAAGACTCCCGAGATATATTAATTCAAAGGAGGCTAAAACGCCTGTCCGCCATGTTGGCCGTGAATAAATATTTCGGGCCAGCGGTTTACCACTCTGACGTCATCTTACCAACGAGACACGGACTTCACACACATTTCTTTGCAAATGTCTTCGAGTGAGAGCGAACTTTCATTGATAATTTCTTCGAATTCTTCTATTTTATCGACTCACGAGTCATTATTAGATGTTTGACATGTACATTCAAATGTTGAAGGCAGTACGTTTGCGTACGACGACAGTCTTTGAACCAGCTGTCACGAAAGAAGAACTAGCGGTGTGCGTCGAGCAAGTCACAGTCGAAGAAGAACAAGAAGCCGAATTCAAGAAAAGATTCAGCCGAGAAGTAAATTTTGGAACGTGGTAAGACCATTATTAATGTCGCTTGAGAACTCGGAAATTTACGAAGACGGTAGCGCTCAAATTACTGCAAAATCAACATGAACTTTTCGATTCTGTCAAAACATTTCATTTCTATTAAAACATCGAAGAACTAGCGCCGTACGTCGAGCAAGTCACGGTCGAAGAAGAAGCCGAATTCAAGAAAAGATACAGCCGAGAAGTAAATTTTGGAACGTGGTAAGACCATTATTAATTTTAACACATTTCAGAACTCGGAAATTTACGAAGTCAGTAGCACACAAACTACTGCAAAATCAACATGAACTTTTTGATTCTATCAAATTATTGAAGGATCTAGTAAATGCATGGGTTTTAATGTAAAGTGAAATTCATAGATCGTATACAATGCCACTATTTTGAATAAATACAATTACGTTGATTTGACATGCCGACTGTTGTGTGATTCCGCCCGGCGTTGTGTCTATATGAAAAGCCGCCGTCTAGCTAACTTGACCGTTTTATTAAGCTACAACAATCACACTGAAACACCGCCTTTTTTTATTCACTAACGCTTGTAATAGTATGGTTTTTAGTTGCATCAGTCCGAAAAATGCTTCAAATTTACTCGAATGGATTCATAACAAGTTGTCACGCCGCCACAGCGTGCGATGTGCGATGAAAACGAAAGTCCAGTTCTTGCAATTTCTGCTAAACGAAACATCAAAGAAAGCAGTTTGATGACAGTTTGCAAATTGTGGGACTCTTAAACTGCGCAAACATCGAAAAAATTCCCTCGTCAAGACTTACGACGATCTCTTGCACTTTCGCCTCGATCTTTAGTTGCTCTCCAAATTGTGGGGACTGATCCTGGAATCAGTCCGGTGGAGAAAACCTTCTTGGTGGAGCCTTGAAAAACAGCTCTCTTCGAAATACTTCGAGCAGACAGAGAAGCGATCACCAGGATTGAAGTTCTTGCGATGAAGTAGCACAAACCTTACGCGTTCTTCCACATCGCGCACAGCGCTTTATTGTTGAGCGAAATGTGAAGGGAAATGTCCTCTTTCGGGTTGGACTTGCTATCGCAGCCCTGCACTACACACCTACCTGGCATGTTGTGCAGTTTTGTTTGAAAATTCCAAATTCTACTTCGATTTCAATCAAGAATTACACGCGCTCTTCTGCAAAACTTCATACTTCCCTTATAGTTGTGATACTTTGCGTTGGTAAGATGACGTCACGCCGGTCTCTCCAATCCCCACTCGGAATTATCGATTTATTCACGGCTCAAGAAAAACAGAGGTCAAAAAGTGGCACTTCCAAAAATAATTTCAACAAACGGTTTGGTAGGATTGTTAGTGGTGTGCTAGAGATTGTTTTTGACTGTTTTTAATTGAATTTAAGTGATGGTCCGATTTTGGTCAAAGTACCCCTTTAAAACAAGCTTATAACAAAAAATATTGACAGAAATCGGCAAACTTTTTATTATTTACATTAAAAAGCCACCAAAAATAGCCTCCGACTGTGAGAAAAAATATAAATTTTTGATGAAAGGATGGGGAACTCATATGGTACGGTCATTCAGAGCGTATATTTTCACACTCGACTCAAGGTTTCGTATTGCATAAACTATTTTCAATGGCATGGACTACCGAATGTTTTCATAAAACTTAACTGAAATATTTAGTATGTTTTGAAAAACGTTTCTTTCAAGATGGGGATTGGTAGATTACAACAATAGTCGGTTTCAGCTCTCAGCACATGTAAAACACCGTTTCAATCAACAACTGACCCCTGAGGGAACTGAACCTGAAATATTGATGACGTCCGGCGACATGCACTCAGGACTCAGAGTAAACAAGTTAATCAGGGAACTAACGCAACTGATTTTCCCAAAGTCGAAATCATTTTTCGTCTGGTGATGCGGTTCTCAACCCGATAATAGCTCGTCAAATTTTAACGTCGTCTTTGTTTGTCAGCATTCTCGCAGGCAAAATCGCACTGCAGTGACACTATGTACATCTTCAGTTTACGTAAAATCAACTTGGTACCATAGAAAAAGCCTCCTCTGCTTGCATTCCTTCCCGTGTAATAAACCCTTTTATACTCGGTACGTAGAATTAGTGAAAGACGCCAGCTCAGTGCAACATAGTCCGGAAAGATAATGTTTACGCTTGTCGATTTGCATGGACGATTTTTCGCACGATGCTGTGCTAAAAATAATTCCATCCTAGCACGACTTCTTACCCTATTTGCAATGCCGCAACTTTTTTGCAAGTTCTTAAAAAGAAAAAAAAGTTGCTCAAATTTTGAGCGTGTTCATCATTCTCAGTGTAAAATTTAGCGGCAAATTTCGAGGGCTTCTATAAAGGAATTTGTACTTTCGTTTTATGCCACTGAGCAATACGCCAGCATACAAGCTTTTCCTGCAGTTCCGAGTGTCAGTTATTGCGTTGAGTAGGTTTCGGGCTGAATTTTGTATTAGTTTCTTGAATATTGGGATATATCACACCGTTCAGCGCAACATCGTATCAGAAACAATCGACCAGTGTAACACCAGCTTAGATGAAACATCTGGGTATGGCGTTATCGATATTTACCTGGAAGAAACTTGCCTAATGTTCCGATAATCGACGTAAAGTAACCATTCTCAGGCTTACCGTTATAAAGCAACATTTTGACGTCTGATTATAGTTCATTTTTCAGTATAATCGTTCGACAACAAAATGAGAGAAAAGCTACTAAGCATTCACACCAATTAATGCAACTAAACAATCTTAAAAAAAATACCTTGCTGACAGTCTTTTTTTGTGACTTCTTGCTGATCTTCAAGGTTTGATGCTTTCTTCTTACATGATGCAATGTTGCTTGCTTGCTGTCATAAAGTGGATTCCATGTCTTCATCAATAGCACGGTGATTTAGCTTCCTGATTGTATTCGGTCTGGTACATTGAACTTTAAACACGAAGACGCGCTATAAAAGGGAATGCTCCGCCCCCTAATTAGTATTCAAACTGTGAACTGACCAAAATGGCTGCCAACGGTCAAAATGCTCTCCGAGAAATTCAAATAAAAACTAACAATATGCCTTGATTTCCTCCCTTAGAGTAAAGAAATGGAAGCTCTTTACTGATTATAAAACATGTGAAGTTTTACGCCCGTTTATTGACTTTTTACATCACTGGGAGAACAGCCGTTGTACGATTCAAATTTCGCGCTTCGAAGTTCTTCGTCTCCGGGTTCTTCCTCGGCCTTCTGAGCCTTCTATCTCTAGATATGTTAAGAAGCAGTGTTTTCATGATATTATGCGCGGACATCTAAATTGTAATTGCGCAAAAATATAATGTAACATTGTGTCGAGCAACGAGAGTTGCAATAATTGTATTAAATTATCGCTCGATCAACGCTACAGCGATAGTTGTTGCTTCCGTTTCTCTTCGGCAACGACTCTTTGCTTTCCTGGATTTGTTTTTCTCGATGTGGCGACCAGTAATCATTCTACAGCAGGGAGGAAACGTCGATCGGCTGAAGAACGCCGCGGGTTATAGTTTTCAGTCGATCAACATTAAGCTGAGCTGCAAGAGAATCATTTCATGGCGACTTTTTGACGGATTTTAAAATTCAGTAGACGGAATATCGACAAGAATTTATCGCTAGATGTGTTCGGTAGGATTTGACGGAGTTCTGACCATTCTGAACGTATTTATCGGGCTTTGAGCTAAGACCGTTGGTAATCGGAAACTCCAGCCGTGTTGTTTTCACAGGGCTCACCTTCCGTGTAAAGTTGGCTAAAATGTCTCAAAATCCCACCAGAGACACAGGTAATCCGGGTAAGCGTTAATCTAGGCTTTACTTTATACATTAAAATCGTTTACTTGCGGTCTTGTGAAATTTCCATGTATATTTGCGTCGGCTCGGGCGCCTGTGTCGAAAATTTATTTTGAAGTGGCAAGACGTTGACCTTTTCTGTATACCGATAACCTCAGCATCACATTCCTCCATCATTTCAACATCTGAATTCTTATATTTACAACGGTATATCCTGAACTCTACAGATTCACACGTATAATGGCAAATGACGGAACAATTTTTATTTCACAGAGAGATCCCATAAGAGCGTCCGGCACGGACGGCGTTTGATTGACAACTGAAGGCGAGAAACCTTAGGCACCTCTCCTTTTATACCGCGTCTTCGTGTTTAAATGTAAAAGGTTGAATCGGCGATGTGATTATCCAGCGGTACTCAATAATATAGCAGGATCACCCTCATTTGAGACCTGGGGACGAACGTCCGGCGAAAAAAGAGTATATTTTTGGAATAAAACAAAGATACACTGGACCCCACTTCCTGGACAAAATATAACAAACAACAAAATCATTTTATTTAACAACTCTGCAAGGTCGTCTACACGTGTTCGAAGCACAATTAAGCTAATCCTACATTTGATTGGAACCAAACTGTCATCCTTAATCTTGAACCTTATGTCACAAAACAATTACCCTAATGTTAAAATAATCAACGTAAGCTGTTTATTTGGTCTAAAATTCAAACCTTGTGCAAAATTATGCTATATACCTAAATTATATATATTCCATGGCTGAAACAACGTTTGAAAAAGATTTACCGCTTTCATTGACTGCAATATATACTTTAATAAGGTTATTATGATAGAACGCTCAACATGATTGGCTAAATAACCATGTTCTGAAGAAAATAATGAAAGTACTCGAGTTTTATCACCTTTGTCACAAGTTCAACTTAAAGTAAAGAAAAAAGGAAAGTGTACATACTGTTCTAAAAAGCCAATAGAATCAGGTTGGAATGTCTGAGAGCATGATTAATACATCGATATAGTTAATTGCTCTTAATAGCTAATAGTTGAATGTTACCTTAATGGAATAAAGCTGGGGCAGATTGGGGGGGGGGGGGGGTGTTGAGCGCCATAGACGCAAGCAGAAAATTTTGAAATCTAGATTCCCTGAAACACTGTTTCCTGCATTTTTAAGGTACTTTTGAACAAAATGTAAACGTTCAAACATTTCCCACCCCCTCTGATATCACATTAAAAATTCATATCCCTTTTAATACACAAAAATATTATTCCCCACTCATTTCCTTTTCCCCCTCTTGGTTTTTAATGAATGCAGTCTTACAGTAGCGAAACTGGTTGATACGCTGTATCTTTATACTTTACCAATATATCACTACACTTTGTGAATACTATAAGGCTAGGGAGCTGCTATATTTTAGTAACCTTTCCATACTGCTGTACTTGTCCACATATTGTTTTCATAGAGTACCTCATGAGTTATCAATTTTTTCATAAGCCCCCCCCCTTTTTTTTTGCGTGCCCCCCTCCTTTGAGGCCATTTTTTTTTTGCATGGTCCCCCCACAAATCCCACCAGCCCCCCACCTCATAAAAAATGAATGGTTCCTAATGCAACTTTCAACTCCAATTCCCCAAACTTTCACAATGAAACCATCTAATGAAATGCCCTGGCTCCGTTTATATGGAGAAAAGTCATCTCGAGTACCTGAGACAACTTTACTGAGAGATTATATGAAAAAATGATGTCCTGGATAAGCCTGGTCAAACCTGGCTCTCTCGGTTTGGAGATTTGGAAGAAGTTTTAAATCTCAGGCTATAAAGCCGACAGATGACGGACTGAAGGAAGATCGTCTTATTATTGATTTCTGTACTCTTGTGTTGTGTTCGAAATTTTGTTTTTGACAGGCTTCTATAAACACGAGTTGTCCCCCCCCCCCCCTCCCAAGCTAAAGTGTTTACAAGGTGAAAAGTTTTCCTGCCACCCAGAGTCACCCTATCTTATCAACTGAGTGTCCCTGCCCCCAAGGTCACCTTGTTCCCCAAAACAAGTTGTGAATTGTCATGTAAAACGCACACTTCGATTTACAAAGAAATGTATGAATAGTTGGCACACCCAGGGTTATTCAGGGACAAGAGTGACTCGGGTGCTGGGGCCAACTTTTTCTCACATACACAGGGCCCTAGATTCCATGAGAGATACATGCACAAGCACAAGAAATATGCATTAATGAAAACAAGTGACCAGAGTGCAAGGAAAAGAAAAACTGTGGATCATTGTGTTTGCCTGTTTTCACTGCAAAATATATACTCTTCTGCTAATGCTTGTGGCCGCCAGGCTCAAGAGCTATCAAATACATGTACTTATAAAGTCCCCTTGATATTTGTTGTGGTTTCTGTATAGTTAGACTAAATTAATGAATGATGTGAATATTTGAATGTTACCTGAAAATAAACAAAAATTCTAAATATAATATGTGGGTCATTATCAATTCGCTAGGTATGTGTGATTGGAAAATAGAAGCATTCAAGCCATAAACATACCATGATTCTAGCCAAGGCTTTGGTTTAAAGACAATCAATCAAATTGTAAATTCCAAAGTCCAGAGTTCAGTTTTAATGTTCGAGAGCACAGTCTCCAAACATATACAGTAGACTCCAAACATGAAAGATCAGTTAATCGCTTTTGTGATTCCCAATGTTCTCACCTCTGTGTATATGGTGGTTGAGTGTTGTCAGTCAAAGGCCACCATTTTATTTACCATATGGTCGCCTGCGCAACGTATGCACTGGTCAGTGGGATTAACAAAGCAATGGAGCGAGCAGTGAAATTCCCCCCAACTGCTATAACTCATTCATTGCTATGGAGATCGATCCAGCTAAGGTGCGAAATGCTAAATCATGAGAAGGAAATCTGATAACCGGTATATTTTGCAATGTGAGTAAATAACTAACCTATTTGATCAAGAGAATCAAATTCTATGGTAAGTTACACTACAACATCAGAACATGTATTTTATCCTCTGATAAATTTTCTCTAAAATCCAGCATGAGTGTACTAAAGCATGAAAACGAACATGCGAGTACAACTACATGTACCTATGCATCTCAGAAATTATCTATCAATCAACAACCATGTGTCTTGTTTGCAGGTACAATTAAACCTCTATATTAAGCAGTCACCTTCAAGGATTGCTCCAACTGACCATTTAATAGAGGTTGACTGTTTGATATGAGGTCTTCTAACAGATAATGAATTATTAATTACATTGTGGCTGACTGAAACAGAAGCTGATAAAAGAGGAATTTGACATACACTGCCTAATAATAGCATTTTTACACTGGCTACATGTTGTGTTTAATGAGCTGCCAAAAGAAACTGAACATGCTTGACTTAATTATCGTGTCATATTGCATTGTTATCTAATTAGGTAACCATTTAATATAGGTAATATACAATAAAATTGGCCAATGAGGGAATCTAAACACTAAAAATGCATTCCAATATTAAAAGGTGACATACAGTAAGTTAAAGAAACATGACTGAACACATTCCAGGATAGATTGTCGAATATGTACAACGAAGCACTAAGGGCTTCGTTGTACATTATTATGCTGACTCATACTCACTGGTTTCATTTCTTTCCCAAATGCTGCGTCTATCAGTTGGTTTTGTGTCCGACTATGAAAGGGGCGGAGTAACCGAGCGTCGCTCGTCGAAATGTGAAACAGCACTATCCAGTGTAAAGGACTTGGTCCTACAAGTAGGCATTGCAAAAAGAAATACAATAAATATATAACTGCATAAAAGGGAGCAAGTAAGAGTGGAAACAGTCGTAGCTCAGGGTGTCTGACTAAGACTTCCATGAGGGAGCAATCATACCAATAACTGCATCTCTTACTACATGTAAACAGTAATTTAGGCTAAATTTTATCAGTGAAATAGATCTTGAGTAACTTATAAGATATGATTACATCAAATTTTGTTGAATTAATCAAGACAATTAATAATTCGTTATCCAAATTTTTAAGCAGACCTGCTAATACGAAATCTAATATGAAACTTCATGTTCTGAGAAACGACCTACAAAATTGCACAAATTAGTAAGAATGTATGGCTGGGTGACAAGATATAAACAAGGGTTCACCTACTCTAAATAACAAAACAAAAAAATATAAACTTGTCATTGACCCAAGAAAGTTGTTACAATGTTAAGTCCAGTATATGAAAGACCAAACATTGGACGTGAGCCTAAACATAACATAGACAGGATGCTACTAGAAGTCGAAATCATTTTGTCTTTTTTTAAAGACAAACTTTCAATGAAGATATTAGAAAATTATTGAACAATCTTTGAACAAGGGCATTACTAAAATAAACATCCTTTTGTCTTTGCACACACGCGCCCTTCCCCAGTCCAGTAAAATTTCAGTCTAGAAATGAGTTTGTCTTATCACTGCCACTTTGAAGCTACAATCGGTGACAGAAGTCTTAGGACACTCGCACAGTTTTAGTAAATTCTCCACTGTTTCAGTTGAAAGACACCCCCCCCCCCCCCCCCTGCCCCAGTTCAATGTTCAAGTGGCCTCTTTAGGTAAAGAGGACCTAAATGTTTGCGGTTTAGAACTCTTTATCGAAAAATCTATCCTTGAATTGGGAATTGGCACTATGCTTCTTTTTTTCCTTTGCTTTGCTTGAGTGCGGGAACAAACTTGCAGATTTACGCATAACAATCCAAGCCCAAGTTGACTATGAGGAAAAAAACTTTATGTAAGGCGCCATTAAAATTTGTGTAGCTTTTACATTTAGCTTTCCCACATTTACTTTAAGTTAGCCTGCACAGCTGGTTCTACTGGAGAAACGGGTAGGGGCAATATGTTGATTTTATGCCAATGTAGTTTAAAACTATAGTTCGACACTAAGGATTCCACTGTACCTTTACATACAGTTTTATTCCCTCTGTTGATAAATTGAAGACGTTGTGAACCGGACGTTGTGATCAACGAATTGTAGACACCAATGACCAACAGACATCTGTAGCATAATTATCTATGAATCAGAAACACCGCTCATATTCACTGTGCTTCTTCAATTTTTCTTTTGTCGCGGGCTCTATATCGATCGTACTGCTCAAACAACTCATTAGAAGGTTTCTGTTTTTCCTTTGTTTTCCACAATACGGCGTGATGTTTCATTCTGCAATATAACGTTTCATACATAAAAATAAAGACCCAGTAATATGAAAGAAGTCGGCGTTCAAAGCAGCGAAATTCCTGCATGATGCATGCGTAAGGCAGGTAAACTATAATTAAAGTTTAAAACAAGTATATAACAAAAAATATTGACAGAAATCGGCAAAAGTTTTATTATTTACATTAAAAAGCCGCCAAAAATAGCCTCCGACTGTGAGAAAAAATATAAGTTTTTGATGAAAGGACGGGGAGCTCATATGGTACGGTCACTCAGAGGTTTCGTATTGCATAAACTATTTTCAATGGCATGGACTACCGAATGTTTTCATAAAACCTAACTGAAATATTTAGTATGTTTTGAAAAACGTTTCTTTCAAGATAGGGATTGTAGATTACAACAATAGTCGGTTTCAGCTCTCAGCACATGTAAAACACCGTTTCAATCAACAACTGACCCCTGAGGGAACTGAACCTGAAATATTGATGACGTCCGGCGACATGCACTCAGGACTCAGAGTAAACAAGTTAATCAGGGAACTAATGCAGCTGATTTTCCCAAAGTCGAAATCATTTTTCGTCTGGTGATGCGGTTCTCAACCCGATACTAGCTCGTACATGCAATTTTAACGTCGTCTTTGTTTGCCAGCATTCTCGCAGGCAAAGTCGCACTGCAGTGACACTATGTACATCTTCAGTTTACGTAAAATCAACTTGGTACCATAAAAAAGCCTCCTCTGCTTGCACTCCTTCCCGTGTAATAAGCCCCTTTATACTCGGTACGTAGAATTAGTGAAAGACGCCAGCTCAGTGCAACATGTCTGGAAAGATAATGTTTACGCTTGTCGATTTGCATGGACGATTTTTCGCACGATGCTGTGCTAAAAATAATTCCATCCTAGCACGACTTCTTACCCTATTTGCAATGCCGCAACAAGTTCTTAAAAACAAAAAAGGTTGCTAAAATTTTGAGCGTGTTCATCATTCTTAGCGCAAATTTTAGCGGCAAATTTCGAGGGCTTCTATATAAAGGAATTTGTACTTTCGTTTTACACCAGCTTACATGAAACATCTGGGTATGGCGTTATCGATATTTACCTGGAAGAAATTTGCCTAATGTTTCGATGATCGACTTCGCGTAATCATTCTCAGGTTTACCTCCTTTATAACGCAACATTTGGACGTTTGACTTTAGTTCATTTTTCAGTATACTCGTTCGACAGCAAAATGAGAGCAAAGCTACTAAGCATTCACACCAATTAATGCAACTAAACAATCTAAAAGAAATACCTTTTTTCGTGACTTCTCGTTGATCTTCAAGGTTTGATGCTTTCTTGTTACACGATGCAATGTTGGTTGCTTGCTGTCATAAAGTGGACTCCATGTCTTCATCAATAGCACGGTGATTTAGCTTTGCCATTTTTTATTCGGCCTGGTGCATTAAACTTTAATACGAAAGGTTGAATCGGCAATGTTATTATCCAGCGGTACTCAATGATATGGCATTATCACCACCCTTTGAGACCTGGGGACGAGCGTCCGGCAAAAAAAAGATATATTTTTGGAATAAAACAAAGATAACTGGACCCCATCTCCCTATTTCCCCAGCCTTTACTTACGTTATAAAAATCGGACAAAATATAACAAACAACAAAATCATTTTATTTAACAACTCTACAAGGTCTACATGTGTTCAAAGCACAATTAAGCTAATCCTATATTTGATTGGAACCATCCTTAATCTTGAATCTTACGCTCACAAACCCAATTTCCTTGGTATTAAAATAATCAACGTAAGCTGTTTATTTAGTCTAAAATTTAAACCTCTGACGTCATTGTGCAAAATTATGCTATACACCTAAATCATTTATATTCCACGGCTGAAACAGTGTTTTGAAAAGATTTACCATTTTCATTGACTGCAATCTATATTTTAATAAGGTTATTATGATGGAACGCTCAACAAGATTGGCTGAGTAACCATGTTCTGAAGAAAATTTAAGTACTCGAGTTTTATCACCTTTGTTACAAGTTCTACCTAAAGTAAAGAGAATAGGAAAGTGTACATACTGTTCTTATTTGGCCAATTGAACTGGAAACGGTAGTTGGGGTAAGCTAGAAACACCCTATAAAATGTACACAAATTTGTAACATTTCCGAATCAAACTCTTAAACTTCAATGACATAATCTCCCACCCCTAAAAGGTTTTACAATCAGTAGGAAAAGGGTGACTCGGAGAAGTGATACCATATCATGCAGCTAAAACTGCCGACACATAACTGCTAGCATTAACAAGCCAAACAAATGCACATACAGAAAAGCTTCTATCGAATTTAAGCAAAATTATACATGGAAGAAAGACCCTGGTCATTCCACTTTTTTTTAATTAAAAAACTAAAATAACAAGCCAAAATCTTAAATTACATATCTTAAACTTGTATATGCTTACTATAAAAACCTTACTTGAACTCTAGTTTGACGTCATCGCCAATCAACACAAACGGGGCCCAGTATTTCACGTCACTGAACTGCTGCGACTCTCTCAGACACTTCATGGCCTGGTGAAGAGCTTCACTCGCGCTCTCGCCTCCATGCAGGTGTTCGTAGAAACTGCGCATGAACATCATGGTGGCTCTATCGTCAACTGCCCATAACGACACCAGAACTGAGCGAGCACCGGCACCTAGGAAAGCTCTGGCGATTCCAACCACTCCCTCGGCTTTGATCTTCCCACGGCCACTGTGACAGGAACTCAGCACAACAAGCTTCGCTCTCAGTTGAGCTCTGTGTACATCAGCCATTGACAGCAGGAAGTCCTCCTTCTTTGGAATCTGAGAGGCATGAGTTGGGTTTGGAGCCAGGGCGATCTCACCAGACTCCATGTCTCCGTGTGCTGCGATGTGGATCAAAGCAACTGCAGCCATCTGTTTCAGAACTTCCTCTTTGGTAGCCTGGTCTCCAGTCAGCGGTGCAACATGCAGCAGTTGACCAATCTCCTCAACCTCTCTTCTTGCAAAATGCAGTCTGGGGAGTCCCACTGCACTAACATTAGGGTCGCCAACAATCAGAGCTCCAGTTTGGCTGTGGTAGTCTGGTGAACAACTTTGGATGAGGCTCATCGTTTTCAAGGAAGGCAGCACACGGATCCTGAAGGTTTCCGTAAGGAACTGGCCACCGCCGTCCTTCAGGGCTGCCATGGGAACCAAATGGAGGCAGTCGTCTGGAACAATGATGATCTCGGATGTTTGGAGAAGATCGGCCACTGGAGCAATGACGACGTCGTACACACTTCGAAGGTGAGACTGATTCCTTTGAAAAGAATCAAATGCATGCCTTCCTTGCCCTCGGTTTACCTTCTCTGCCATATCGACCTCTTGCATTGACTTGATTAAGAAATCAAAATCTGAGGCTTTCATTGATCTTGATGACGTTTTTCGATGTTTCTGATCCCCAAACAGCACGGTCAAAGATCGGTCTTCACACTGCGTATCCTCTTCTGGGCCAAGTACTTCTTGGTACAGGTCATCAATTAAGGATTCTAACTTGGCATTACCCAACTCTGGAGAGTTCTGACCTGGTGACTTTCGAAGCTGAATCTCACCATTTGGCTGAACGACCCATAGTGACAGAAACCCGTCCAAAGAGATAGACGTGACGATAGTGCTGGTACCACACTGATCTACAGTTTTCTTGATTCCACCTGCATCTAGTGGCTTCCTTTGTGCATCTCTTGAGTCCTGGACTTGATAGTTAAACCTCATCAGATCAGCCAGGGCTCTTCCTCGACCTCTCTCTTCAGCAACCAGCGCTTCCTCAGGTTCGCTCCTTTGGATCAACACGTCGGATAGCCTTTTGCAAGCTATGTTGTGATATTCCCCATAAGAAACTTTGTACTTATCCCTGTTTCCAAGATCTTTGTGAATTTCGTCGAATAGATTAATGCTGCAAAGATAGGATTTTTGAGCTTTTTCTAAATCTTTAAGCTCTTCATGAACAATTCCTAGAATCAAATAGCTCATGGCTTCATGGTTTCTTTGCCCTGATTCTCTGCTAGCTTTACAGCACTTCATGCTGTACTCTAAAGCCTTGACGTGATCACCTACACGACGATATACATTACTAATAGTAAAGAGTGCGTGTATTTCGCCATCCCTGTAACCCATTTTAGTGCTGGAATGTAGACAGTCGTAGCTGTACTTTAGTGCTTCTTCGAAGTTGCCAATTTTGTTGTAGGTCGCACCAAGGCTTCCACATATCGAAGCAAATCCATGGTCACGCCTTGAAACACTGCAAATTTCAAGTGCCTTCTTGAGATATTTCAGGGCCTCTGACAAACTACCCATCTCACTGTATACATTTCCAATGGACTGCAATGCTGTTCCTTCCCCGGCCCTGTCGCCCATTTCTTTGCAAATTTCCAGGCTCTTCTTTAAATGCAATATGGCCTTACTGTAGTCATTAAGTATTCGATATGTTGATGCGAGGTTGTGACGTGCATTTGCTTCAGCGGCTTTGTCGCGGACGGTCGAGGCAAAATCTAGTGACTGCTCGAAGCTTTCAATTGCTCTCCCATATTCACCATTTGACTTGTAAGCATTACCGATGTTGCCGTAAGCTTCTCCTACGGCTTTATTGTTTTCCTCTTCTTTAGCCATTCTTAACGAGAGCTTGAGGTTCTCTAATGCTTCTTTATAATTCCCAAAATGGCTGTTTATTCTCCCAATGCCACCATATGCATGCCGTTGTAAGGCTTTATCTTTTATCTCCTTAGCAATCTTGAGTTGCTTTACATGAAACTCCATTGCTTTCTTGAAGTCTCCAATACTCTTGTTGTATTTTGCCATATTAGAGTACGCCTTGCATTCCTCTTTCCTATTGTCAAGTTTTTTTGCAAGATGTAGATGCCTTTCTTGGTACTCTTTAGCTTTGTCCAGTTTGCTCAAGCAGCAGGCAGTTTGACTCAAATCAAAATAAACCTCCAGTTCCCAGGACTCTTCCTTTGCTTTCTTAGCTACTTCGAGGCACTCTTCGAATGCTTCTAATGCTTTCAAAAGGTAACCAAATTGAAAGTGTGTGGAGCCCAGTAGTCGCAGTGTAAGAAACCTTTCATGTCCATAAACTACGTGTGTTTCAGAAAGAGCCTTCTCAAGACACTTAAGAGCGTCTTCGTAACGTCCGAGCGTCCCATAAATGGCTGCAACGCCGCGGGACTCAAAACTTCTACTAATAGTTCCTCCGACATCTCTAAAATATTGCATCATCTTTCGAAAAACCAACAGGGTTCTGTTGAGGTCTCGTACTTCCGCATAAATAAAATACAGTTTGACGTACATGTTCAGTTTTAGATATGTAGGAATCGTAGATACGCATTCTGCTAACTGAACACATTCATGAAACAAAGCTATGGCGGCGTCACGTCGATGAGTGATCCAAAGGTACATAGTGACATAATATCCAACCATCCAGCGAAATAAGTTATCCCTCTGTTGGGGTGAGCTTTCCTGTTAAATAGATATTTGCAAACTTAGACTTTCGGCACTTATCTGTCAAATGGTTGATAAATCTTTGGCACTACCACTCTTCCATGGTTGGACTTGGAATGCTTTTAAACTTATAACAAGTTGTATGACAAAATGAGTACTTTATATCAAAATGAGTACTTTATGAGTATTATATCAAATTATACTCAACCCATAAATCAACTTTTTGATACAAAATGGTCAAACCGTTTTATCAATGGTTGTCAGAGATCTCAGATATCTTTTTCTTATTTTGAGAATTTTTTCCACAATAAGAGACTTTTATGGCGTGAGGGCGGGGGGAGACGGGGGGGGTGGGCTGGTGGGATTTGGGGAAGTGTCTCTGGGAAACAGCATACCCTCCCCCCTCAGCCATTTCTTTCCACATGTCCACATGGTCCCCCTCAGCCTACCATTTTTTTCACATGCCCCTCCCCCCCCCCCCCCCCACTCAGCCTACCATTTTCTTTACATGGACCCCCCTCGGCCCACCATTCTCTTCACATGCCTGTCACCTGCATTACCTCCAAGGTTAGGGGTAGAAGCTGAATAATCCCACCTCACTTGTTCATGAATATTATATGCAAAGAAAACTCATAAGTCGTTTTGTATCTTAAAACACACAAAGTGCAGACATTCAACCTTTTGGAGCAGAAAGATAGGGAGATTATGTGGGTGCCATCAAGGCTGGAGCACCTGGGGGAGGGGGGGAGGGAAGCAGGCTCCCCTGGAAAATTTTCATAAAAATTTTGTCTTCTAAAATGGCATTTTCTGCATTTTGAGAGCATTTTCAGTGAAATTTGAAGGTTTCAGGGAGCATATTCAATTATCAATTACTATTATTATCAATTTTTTCATGTGCCCCCCCCCCCCTTTTCCTTCATTTTTTTTGCATGTATCCCTCTTTAAAGCTTTTTTTTTTTCCGTGGTCCCCCGCAAATCCCACCAACCCCCCTACCTCATAAAAAAATGAACAGCCTCTAATGCAACTTTCAGCTCCAATGTCCCAAACTTTCACAATGAAACGCTCACTTCAATTTATAAAGAGAATAGTTGGTGCGCCCAGGGTTATTCAGGGACAAAGTGACTCGGGTCCTGGGGCCAACTTTTTCTCAAATAAACAGGGCCCTAGATTCCATGAGAGATACATGCACAAGCACAAGAAATATGCATTAGTGAAAACAAGTGACAAGAGTGCAAGGAAAAGAAAAACTTTGGATCATTGTGCTTGCCTCTTTTCACTCGATTTACATGTGCGTGAGCGTATTATTGGACCATCCAATTAGAGGGATCACGTTACAAATTTTCGCACCCTCTGGTCTCAAAATTTTTTCTTTTCAAATCTATGGACATAGACGCTTCAAAATCTGGCATTTAATTGTACAATCATATGACTTGTGAATATGTGTCTAAAAAAATAACAAAAAATGTCAAAATTCATCACAAATAGCCTCCAGTACCACCTTAATAGAGGTTGACTGTTTGATAGAGGTCTTCTTATAGGTAATAAATTAATATTGTTACATTGTGGCCGACTGAAACAAAAGCTGGTAAAAGAGGAATTTGAGGTACACTTTAACCCTAATAACAGCATTTTTGCACTGATTACATGTTGTGTTTGATGAGCTGCCAAATGGAACTCAACAAGCTTGGCTTATCATGTCATAGTGCATTGTTATCTAACAAGGTAGCCATTTAATATAAATATAAACAATAAAATTAGCCAATTGGAGAATCTAAACACTAAAAATACATTCCAATGAAAGGTGACATACAGTAAGTTAAAGAAACATGATTGAACACATTCCAGGACAGAATGTCTAATATGTAACGAAGCTTCTTAGTGCGCTGACATATTTATCAGCCAACTCATACTCACCGGTTTCATTTTTTTCCCAAATGCTGCGTCTCTCAGTTGGTTTTGTGTTCGACTATGAAAGGGCAGAAGTGACCAAGTGTCACTCGTCAAAATGTGAAACAGCACTACCCAGTGTAAAGGACTTCTTTGTGACCTTTGGACTCTCAGTTCTTCTTCGACAGGCAATTAGCACGGTTCTACAGTAGGGGTTGCAAAAGAATACAATAATATAGCTGCATAAAAGGAAGTAAGTACTGTAAGAGTGAAAACACTCAGTCATACCTCAGAGTGTCTGACTAAGACTTCCATGAGGGAGAAATCATAGCAATACTCAACAGTAAAGGTTAAATTTCATCAGTGAAAAAGACCTTGAGTAACTTATAAGATATGATTTGTTGAATTAATCAAGACAATATTTGTCTCAATTAATATTTTTTTCTTTTTTTTTCCACTCACCCCATCCCATCCCACCCCCTCTCAACATCTCACACTACCTTACCATGTGTGACTAGGAACATAAAAAAATAATAGGCATGGAGGGGTGGGAGCATAGTGGTTGTTTGATAATACTGTACACCTGTTGGAAATATTTGGGACGGCAATGGCAATGCAAGGAATCAAAAAATAGTGTCTCCATTTTCCCTATGTCTTTGTAACTTTGCCTATTTTTATAGGTTGCTCAATTTCTCCCGTTTTTGCCGAGGTTCTATTGATTTCATCATTTCCTACTAAGAAGAACGATTGTCGTTATTTTATCGAAATGTCATCCACGTCCTGGCAGCGACGTAAAAAAGAAGCATTTGAAGTCGCACGTGAGAGCACAGCGGCTCCAAGAACATGTCAATTTCAGATATTCACGTGCTTCTTTTGTCTTCTGTGATTAGTTTTGTTTCACCAACGCTGCCGTCCTCCTATTCAGAGGTTAACAGTAGACCCCTTGGACTAATAGGGGAAGTAGAATGACCCCTCAGAAAATGTTAGTAAAGTCAAAGCTCTCGTACTAGGCGATCACCTCTGGAACTCAAAAAAGTGGTCATAACTAGAGCTGGTCACTTACAACAATGGGCTTTAGTAAGCAACCACACACTGAAACATTAGAGGCTGGTCACTTACAACAGCTTTCAGGATAAAGCTGCTCGGATGCTCCACCCAAAACTCGATCCCTCAAACTCTGTAAATTTTAAGTGCCTTCTTTTGATATTTCAGGGCCTCTGACAAATTACCCATACCACAGTACACGTTTCCGAGGGATTGTAATGCTTTTCCTTCCCGGCCCGGTCCTGTCGCCCATTTCTTTGCAAATTTCCAGATTCGTCTTTAAATGCAAGATATAGCCTTTTCTTTATCACCAAGTATTCGATATGTTGATGCTTTGTCACGAATGCTCAAGGCAATGTCTAGTGACTGCTCAAAGCTTTCAATTGCTCTCCCATATTCACCATGTCTACGTTACTACAGCACCTTTTACTGACCAAGGTGTCAATAGCAAAGGCTAAAATTTATCAGGGAAAAAGATCTTGTGTACATTATAAGATGAGAGTGTCAGTGAATTAACCAAAACAACAAACATTCGTTACCCAAATTTCAGAGCAGTTTCAATATTAATTTGTTGAGATACTGTAGGTCGATGAATAGTCCGTAATAGTTGACTAATCCACGCCTTTTATTCTTAAATTAGGAAATTAATATCGAACTAAAGTAAGACGTTACGCACCTTGGCTTCCTGTAAAAACGGTGCTTTCCTCCGGCTGCTTCTAATCTTCTCGGAGGGACAGTTTTCTTAGATGTTTGATCTTCTGCTTGTTAACTACAAACAAATCTGAGTGTCCAACTATACGGTTCAGCAATGGACTTTGCTTCAAAACAGGGGCTGATGATGCTATACTAACAAGGATGTTTTACTAAAGCAGATACCACTGCGCGATGGCACCAAAGTTCACTTTACGAATTATCAAATGACCGACTACGTCATTCAGCGTGGGTTCAAGTTAATAATAAACATGCAAATTAAGAGCATAGAGTGGTTTCACGTGACGTCATCAAAAAAGCTATCTCAGAAGTTACGCATCCTACAGGCCTGATACACTGATATTTTCAAAAATGTAATGCGTTTAAGCATTATTGCAAAAATCTGGGTTGATTAAAAGATTTCATCGAGAACTATGGACGTTTGAACACCGTGACAACAAAGCCGTGTGTCACGCTTGTGGCCGCCTAAAATCGATGCTTGTGGTCTGAATTATATAGTTTTTCTTCCCAGAACTGTTAAATTACACTGCTAAAGATTTATAGTAAAACTGAATCAAACTGAGACAGAAATCAGCTTCAGTTCGTGTTCCGAGTTATTGGCGGCCATGTTGGTGTACAACCTTGGTACACCAACATGGCGGCTCCATACAAAACTTTATTAAATCAATAACAAATTGCGGCTACTTTCACTAAAATTAAACCTAGACAATCTAAAATTCGTATCTGGACTAATTTGAATGTGCTCTTTTCATTTCTGGAGTCAAAAAGGCAGTATGTGCTATTTTAGAAGGGTATTGCCGTTGCGTGACCGCTTGAAGAAAACACTCTATGGAGAAACAAAACAACACATCCGACATAGTGTGTTATATACGTTCATTCGAGAAAGTATTTTCTTATCTCCCTTGTAAGATTTAAACAGATTCTTATTCCACAAGTTTTGATGCTGAACAGTAACTAAACCGTATGCTGATCACTTGTTCGGTCACACAACACACGTGAATCGACCAATCTTCACGTCAGAGATAAATATAATGTCACTTGGTTTGCTCCAGTCCTCCCTCAACACTTCGCGGTTGTATACATCATGAATGATGTACTGGAGACGCCACAAAGTCCGCGGAGAAATTTGGTTCAAAGGTTTTTGAGAACAATGGATTAAATAAAGAGAAACAACTGTAAAATTCCAAAAGTAACTCTAATGGGTACGACCTGTCCCATCTAGAGGCGTACCTAAGAGGACTTCGACAAATTACCTCTAACAAGCAATTTTAGACTAGTAGATAATTGTTGTAGCAGTTGCATCAGAATTTTTTTCTTCTGCAGTAATCCATTTTGTCGGGTTGCCCGGTTCATAAGTCAAACCATTACAAAGCACGCTATTGGCTATAATTTACCTTGTTTAACGATGCTTGTTGAGTTTTAACAGAATCTGGGGATATTTACTCTTTATCAAAGTTACCGATAGCCCCGATAATCTGAGTTGTTTTGTAATAATAAATATTGCTGTAAATCTGCGCTTTATAGTACACGCCCTAATTCCAGTGGCTAAAGACAGATTATACTCCCTCTGCAACTTGGTCTGACAATAACAGTTAACATCGACAATTAAACTTCACTCTTAATGCTGTCCTACTTCTCCTTGCTTCTCTCGTGTACTTCTTATTAATAATTAAATCAGCTTTGTCGCCACTTTTTAGCTTTTTCAATTCAATTTTCATCTGTTTATCATAAACACGTCTAAATTGATTTTCGATTTCTTACCGACCATTTATATATTAAAAATAACAAGCAGTTTTTTTTGAAGTGTCTAGTTTTATCATTAAAAGCTAAAACAACAAATTAAGACACGATTTCAAGTCGTCATTTAGATTTCGTTATATATAGACACTTCAAGTACTTTTAAGTTTACTACCAGTTTTGCTCCATCTTAATCAAGTGGAAACTCTCTATTACGAAAAAGACCTGCGTCTTTTCAATAGCAGGAACGCTTTCTTGCACATTTTGGCCAAGGTTTTGTATTATTTTTTAATAGTTCAATTTATGTTTTGCTGTTTAACATGGTCAAGGCTCTAACAAAAACGACCTGCCCCTTTTCAATAGCAGAGGCGTTCCTCTTGCAGTTTTGACCAATGACCAATAACTTCTAAAAGGGGTTAGATGATTAAGGAATGATTCCGTGTTATTTATTAATTTCAATTTTATGTTTTGTGTTGTTTATCATAGTCAAAACGAAAACAATTGCAGGCTATCGTCTAGAACTTGTTTCCAACAGCACACCTTACTTGAATTTTCACAAATTCTAGAAATAGTAGCCTTCAAGGTAGCTTTTCCTTTAAGACAGTTGTTTCACTAATGAATAAATAATGTAGTTCTCAAGTGTCGCCCTCGGATATTAGTCCAACTGTGTCAGTATTTGTGTTCATTCGTGTTTACTTCTATTTGAAGTTCAGATCATATAAACTGTGGAAAAATCAACAGCAGTAAGTACACAATTTAAACTGACCAGTTAATATAACAAAACACCGTTTAGTACTTAAATTCTTGCTAATTTTGTCTTTCTCTGTCCTTTCCTCCTTTTCTTACTTAAAAAATTACAGTCTCCTGATATTCAATTTTTTTCCGTATATATTTGTATACTTCAAGATATGTTATTTATAAGGAATAGCGTTTACCGTTTCAGTCCTAGTTTTCAAACCAACAGTATAATAATACATAGTTTCTTTTTTATTTGTGTGTGAAAAGTGTCGCGAAAATTTACATGCACGAAAATTAAGTGACCATACATATAAGCTTTAAGTGAAATTTTACGGAGACCCACTCCTTGGATGGGGGGCGATCGTCGGAACTGTACATCGTTACGCCGTTATATATACAAATGACCCACTGTTACATTAGTAAGCCGCCCTGGAATGACACTGGACATTGTACCTAGCATTAGGGTTAGGGTTAGGGTTAGGGTTTACGGTTTAGGGTTAGGGTTAGGGTTAGGGTTAACATTTGGCGCGTGTCTCTTAATAATTAAAACAGTTTAGTATTGCTTTTGTTCAGCTTTCTAGCTTTCTCAATTCTGGTTTTTCAAGTATTTATCATTTAGAATGCGATCTTTTCAGCCGGATTGACATTATAACCACACAGCAAACTAAGCCTTTATTGGCCACAGTGCTACGAGTTCAACCTAACCTTTTCGAAATGGACTTCAAATATTTCTTTTAGCAAAATACATGTATACATTATATATCAACATAATTTAGTCCTCACCAGGCAAGGATTAGGAGCAATTTGTGACCGAGTATGCTACTTTTACTCCCAGCCCAGAAATCTAAAAGAGTCAAAACTTGTGTTAGCAAATAAGCGCTATCAGCAACTTAACTCAGTGTTGAATTATAGATAGCTGCTAACAATTTACCCATTCAACCTATTACTCAGATCTCATTACCACAAACCTTTTTCTAAATCTAACCAATCCTGCTCCACATTAACCAGTTGGAAAAATCCTAATACAAACAACCTGCTCTTGTTGAATAGTGGGGGAGGGACCAATAGCTTCTAACGACGAATTCTACAGTTGAATAATTAATATTGTTCTCAAGTGTCGCACTAAATATTTGCCCAATTGTGTCATTTAGTTCAGTGTTCATTTGTGTTCATTTCTGATCGCACTTCAGATCGATCATCCGTTAATCTGTAACCTGCGTGGAAACTGCAAATAGTAAGTACTCGATTTTATATTTTTCCAGTTAGCATAACAAACATAGTTGCATTAAGCGTTGATCTAAGCATTTTAGACCAAATATTGTTTACTTAATGTATTTACTGTGTTTACGCTTTATTATCTGTAGTTGTTGGTGGCAGGTAATTATCCCTTAATTGTTAACTCCCCATCGAGATAAAGTCTTGCATTTCCTTTTTTCCCTTTTTTTTTTTTTTTTTCTTCTTACTAAAAAAACATTCTCTACCCCTGACTTACTATTTTCCCGGTGTTTCACAGGTCTCTTGTTAGTTAATATTCTATTTTTGTGAGCAGTATATATATCCGTACCGGTTGTACTTTTAAAAGAAGCTGTCGTAAGACACTTTTCACTTTTCCACTTCTTTTTTTCAGTTCTTTTTTGTTCTTTTTTTCTTGAACAGAGAAAAGGCACTATTTTGAGCGTCATGTTCTACCGAAACTATTAAAATAATCCTTTCTCGCAACCCTATCAAAAAAATTATGTCGTCCTCAGAGGCATCGTTTTGTTGAGACACTATTCTGACCAAGCCGCATCATTTTGCCCCATTTTATCAATTTACGTTACAAAGAAGTGTATTAAGCAACTGTAACCTTATACATGCACATTAACAATGACGGACCTACAAGCTCTATGGAATAAATATGCACGTTAAAACCTTTCCAGAGCACTAACAACAATGTAAATTGGATCCCATGCTGGCACTTTATGTTCTAAATTGTGAAACTACGAGAAACTAACAAAATACCAATAAAAGAGTTTAGCAGGAACACAGCAAAGCTCACTCGTACAAGGTTACATCAGTTATTATGTTGTCAAAGTCTCAATTATTGATCTAAAAGGCAACACCCACCATCTACACATTTATATATTTCTTTTTCAGCTCTTGGATGCAATGAAGTCCTGTGTTAAGATGCTGGTTGTGACATTCTTTCTGGCAGCTTTGATTCCAGAACTTGTGCTTTCCTCTAAGAAGGCCAAGAAGCTGCACAAACTCTACAATCTCCACCGTAAGAAAATCTTGTCACAAAAAATGTAACGAAACAAAACCACACACACTCAAATATGTCGTCCGCTCCTTTAAAACCGTGGGACCGTCCCACACCACTGATATTTGTGTATACTTCAAACCGCTCTTTGTTCAAAAGGACCTTCTCGGGCTTTCGGAGTGTGTGTGTATGTGTCGGGGAGGGGAGGGGGGAGGGGGGGGGCGCTTATATTATTGGAGGGAATTTTGCGTTTCGAAATTGCTTGGGCTTGATCTTATTGTTTCGTTCATTGTTATGAAATATGTAATACACACGTAGAACCGTTGTAACTCGTGACTAGAATCATAATTCGGCTCATACGGTACGGGCCATTTGTCTTTGAATGATAAGCCTTATGTACAAAATCCCATGGGCCTATATTTGGGGGATCAGGCTAATTATTGGAGAGATATTTACGTTTACGATGTCTGAGAGGAGGGCTTGATCTTATTGGGTTGGGGTGGACGGGATGGGGCTCATTTACGGAATGTCACGGCATGTGCACCTCGTTCTTTTTTATTCGACTTATATTCCAAGGTGCAAATGACAGCATGTCGAACGCCTATACCAGGATAATAGGCGGAACACAAGCCCATCGAGGTACATATCCATGGCAGGCGGTGCTGGTGACGAACGACAACCGCAGGTTCATATTCTGTGGTGGAAGTTTGATAAAGGACCGGTGGGTTCTTACTGCGGCACATTGTGTCGTAAACAGAGGAAACGGCGAGTATCGTGTCAGGTAGGATTGAGCTCCTTTTCTATTTCGGTCACTTGAGCCAACTCGCTAAAACACTCATCTTTGCATTTCAAGCCCGCGTAATTATGTTCAACCTTTTCCCCCCTACCTTCTTATTGTCAATCCGTATCTATTCCTATACCGTTATAAGAATAACAGAATACCCAAAATCACAGATTTCATACTATCCTGGAACAGAATAGTTGACTTGATAAAAATGGAGGTGCTGAGACCGAGAAAGCCTGGGAACTGGACCTGCTCGGCGCGGGTGCGTGATTTTTCCGCCAGGCTGTCAAAAGAACACGAAAATCAATTTCCGTTTCTTCTCCGCAAAACCAATCGGTGCTCCCAATCTCCGTCTTGCTATCATTTTTTTCTTTGTTTCTCAGTCTTCTGGATCTGCTACAAGTGAGTCCATTACCTCGGTGTATAGAAATATTAAAATATAGAGCCGTTTTTGCATGACTGTCGAAAGTAATCGAGTGATTGCTTTTGGTTTTGCCTTTGGTACGTTTTCCGATTGCCGGGTCCCAACTATATTAGCAACATTCTTGGCCAATCAACAGCAAGATCCGGGTGGCGTAGTCAATCAGATTGCAGGATTAGCATTAGAATACTATTTGATTTTTACTGAAGATTGATAGATGATGTAAGAAGGAACCTTTGCGGCTCTCTTTTGAGGCAGCACTTTATTTCCAGCTTTACTTTTTTTGCAGATTGGGTGCGTACAAATCTGATGATCCCAATTTTGATGCATATGGACAAGAATTTACAGTGGTGCAAAAAATCGTTCACGATCAGTATAACATACCAAACGCCAAATCGCATGACGTTGCTCTTTTGAAGCTTGACAGGGCGGCTGATACAACTCAGCAGTAAGTTGCTTCTGTGATGTTATATAAACAATAAACTACTTTTGGCGAGGAAATATGCACGGATAATTGTCCGAGGATATTATCTGTTCCAAGAAGCGAACAGTTGCCCAAGAGTGAAGCTCGAGGGCAACTGTGAGCTTTGAGGAACAGATAATGTCCAAGGACAATTATCCGTGCACATTTCCGAAGCCAAAAGTAGTTTATTGTCTTTATTATCCTTCAACTATTTCCTCTCGCAGCGCAAATAGTGGCGCAAGGACTGTGAAGCTCTTTGGTGCTTTCTGGAACTGCTTTTTCGACAAATGAATTGATGTCCTCCTCGGTAGTCATCTCGTAATGGATTTTTGTGATTAATATATAAAACTGTGTTCGGATATTGTCAATAAACAGCGATAGCTCGCCAGGCGGGGGTTATTCGCTGATAACGTCCGCTCGTGAGCGGACGTTATTGGGTCACGTGTCACGATTCCACCAATCACGCGCAGAAGGAAATATTTGGTCATAAACAGATATATACATCAATGTTGTACATATATATGTTGGTGGCCCTTCAGTACGGAAACCTTCCCCAAATCCATTCACGAAATTCAGTTACAATCGATTGAGGTTTTGCACGGCAGCCTTGTTGCATGCAAGGAACAATGAAATATTTTTGCACAACAAAAGCTTTTTCTTTCCCAGAGAAACTAAAACAAGGCTGCCGTGCAAAACCTCTACTAGGGTATTTAATCCATAAAAAAATAGTTGCCTTCGCATAGGGATCGCCAAACATATTGTTATACAGTTAAAGTTCCCGTAAGCGGAAACCTACGCGAAGCAGAAAAAGTGTCTGTAACTGGAACTGTCCGCTTGCAAGAATGTGTAATAAATAAAGAGTTTGTCTGAGCTAGAGTTTAAACGGGGTTTCGTAGGCGTCCGTAAGTAGAGTTGTCCGCTTACCATAGTGTCCGCCCAGAGAGCTTGGACTGTATAGATAATTGGCGAATCAGTCGTGAGCGAGGTGGGCTTCAGTTCTGCCTCAACTATAATTAGTGACAAAGTTCTTGGGACACTTTCAAAAATTGATGTATCTCAGACACAAGTCATTGACTAAGTGACTGAAAGGCGCGAAACCATTTTTCTCCCACTTCCCTTCTGTACAATGTTGCGTGTGTTTGGGAAAACAAGTTCAGGCCACTTCAACATTGAACGGGGGGGAGGGGGGGGGGGGGGTTGTCTTTCAACTGAAACAGTAGAGAAATTACTGAAACTGTGCGAGTGTCCCAAGACGTTTGTCACTGATTGTAGCTATCTCCACTACACTCTCCCCATGTCTCTCCAGGTACGTCAAAATCGTTACGTTGCCTCAGGCTGCAGATGCCGCGGAACTACGGATCGGAAAGGTGTGTGTTGCCACGGGGTTTGGAGTTGTGGATAGCCAAGGTACTCTTCCTGACTACATGCAGGAAGTGCATGTAAATGTGGCCGAGCAAGCCTACTGTGCCCGGCTCTACCCGCAAATCACAATTGACGACACGATGCTTTGTGCTGGACGCATTAATGGAGGTTATGCCACCTGTCAGGGGGACTCAGGGGGACCCTTGGTCTGTCGACACGACGTAGGCACCACTTATTACCTGCACGGAGTCACCAGCTGGGGAATGGTACCATGCGGGCAGCCAAAGGAGTACGCTGTTTTTGCAAATGTGATAACCCTGCTGCCATGGATCAACAACAACGCTGTATAAGGAAAAACATAGTGATATTGCTTGCTTTTTTCACTGGTATCGACTATATATCAGACAAGCTTTGCGAGTTCCAATAAAGGAAGAAATATATACTGGCTGCAGTTTTGTCTTTTTTCTTTATCTGTCCTCCTAGCCAATAAGCATTAGCGTCTCTATTTTTCATTCAGTCTTTGTGCATACTGTTTAAATGTTCATCTATTTCTACGGTCACTTATGAAACAACTGTCACTAGCACCTCAAAAGCACTTGTCAGAGTACATAAAACAACTGACAGTCTTAACGGCATATGAGGGCGTGAGTATATAGGAAAGCGTGACTTCCTTTCATATTCTAATATTGGGTTCACAGCAACCATATAATTGCTTCTCAATTTTTCATGCTTTCCAAAATAACTGTTAAGTTTCAGCTGCCCTACCAGAACAGTTATAAAATAGTGAAATGGCATTGGAGTCCTTGTGTTCAGGACTTACAAATACAATACTATATTTAACCACATTACACTTAGGAGCTTACGTGAGACTCGTTCAAACGTGAACGTGAAATGACTTGACAAAGCCACACCGCAAAAGACCTCTCTCCTCCTCAGAGGCTCCTTAGGGGAGGGGGCAGGGTAAAAATGGAAGAAAGAGGTCGCGGTGGACGGCGGGAGGAAGGAAGGGACAGGAGCTTTTTCTCTCTCCTTCTCCCTTCCAACAATCTCCCGCGCACTTCAGTTTTTTTTTTCTTTTTCCAGGCCCCCGCACGCTTTACATTCCCGACGTCAACTACTCCAGGCGCGAACACTGAGAACAGTGAGAAGCCCCGGCAAAAGATGTGAACAAAGTCACACGGCCACATGACTGGACGCCTCTTCAGATTCTTGAGCTGAGTCCACGGCCGTAGACGTGACTGCATCTCTCTTTCGGGTAAGGCTTTCAGAGATGTCTTTTGTTCCACCACCCAAGATATCCACATTTTGATCGAAAAACTTTGACAAAAAGAACTCTGCTAAGTAGTATCTCAGTCCATTGTTGGCCATCAACAGCATCAAATCTACGACGGCTTTCACGTCAGGCGGGTCCCCAGAGTGCACTGCGTTTTTTCCTCGTAAGAGTCGGGCGCTTCCAGTGTCAGTGTCAGTTAAATTTTGGCGGATCTCTTGGATCGACGGATCCTCGTCTGCCTGTGCCACTGTTAAGACTTTGTAAACAGCTATGGTCGAACCAAGTATGGCCATCGTGTAGCACTCAAATGCATACAGGGCCAATGTTGCTTTGTAACAGTAAAACTTCAGCGTTGATTTGCTGTTAGACCAACCACCATTTAAAAACGAAGGGAGAAAGTTCAAGAAGAGCACAAGTGCCACGGCCAAAGACTTCTCGACCATAAAAAGCACGTACGGGATAGTTTTGGATGTTTTAGGCTTGTCTAAAATCACCACCAGATCGTAAATGCAAACCAAAAGAAGAATGAAAACGATCTTGTAGAAGTACTTCCTCCTGATCAAATGATTTAAGGTCGCTAGGAATCCTGGGAAGTTGGGCACTAGGCGAATGTAGAAGATCAGGAAGAAAGAGGTTCCAATGCACAGGAAGAGCCAAACAGATTCAAAGACTTGAGGACGAGGGAAAAGGGCGAAATTCCGGCAAAGCGCCGTGGTTTTAAATTCTCTGAAGAAACAGTCAGATGCCCAGACGGTGAACATGGCCAGCCCGATGAGCCGAGCTATGAGAACTAATAACACGCATGACCACTTGAATACGCCGTAAGCTCCTAAAACGACATTATTAACCCTTTCGAGGTGTATATGGATCTCTGGCGGTTTCACGACTAAAGGCTCCTGCGGGAGAAGATTATATTAGTACGAGGAATTAATGCCACTGTAATGGCACAGTTAGCCTATTCACGAGACAAAACAAGATATGGTTTCCGCTGTATCGCGGTCTATTTTCATTCATTAAGCTAAAGTACCCTCGTTCCCTTCGACCGAAAGCATGCAGAGAAACCTGGGAACCAGGGTACTAAATAGAAAAGAAAACATGGATGCTTTCTCGGAAATATGATGGAGTACACTTTCGCTCTCTCTTTGTTATCTTCACCGCGATATTTTGACGTTGTGAATGGTGCTGTCACTATATTTCTTTCTTGGGGAAGCCCCAAAGCCAACTAATGCCGAAAGTGACATAAGAAAGTTTGAAAGAAAAACTTAAATAAGGATGTTGATACGAATAGGAGGTTTCACGTTGGCTATAGTCTTTCTTTGCGATCAACTTTAGAAAGCACACACTGAAAGTTCCCGAGCTAATACGCATGACGTAATTCAAGTCAACGTGCTTGATATTAGAGAGCTTAAGCACCAGGACGTGAGAGGACGACGGCAACGTCGGTGAAACAATAAAACTCATTGCAGAAGACAAAAGGCGCACGTGAATATGTGAAATTGACATTATCTCGGGGTCGTCGTGCTCTCGCGTGCGACTTCAAATGCTTCTTTTTTAGGTTGTTGTCAGGACGTGGACGACATTTTGAGAAATCACGACATCCGTTCTTCTTAGTAATGGATGATGACTAAGCAATAGAACTTTGGAAAAAACGGAACAAATTTGAGCAACTTAAAAATAGGCAAAGTTACAAAGACATAAGGAATATGGAGACCATTTTTTCACGGTTCCTCGCGTTGCCGTCGCCGTCCTAGTTTGCTTAAGCTCCCTAATGCATAAAGAAACCGCAACTCATGTTTGGTGTTGTTGTCCCTTCGTGTTTTTGTAAATATAGCTCAGGTCGCTTCCCACGGCTTTGGTTGTTCATGTATTCTAATCCACCAAACTTTTCAAGCCAAAACTGTTACTGCAATTGGATTTATATTTGACTTATGCACAATTTTTGTCACGGCGTACGTGTACATGATTGTTTATGTGATTGTGTACGCGATAGCACGAAAGTTTTGAGTAACGGGTATTGACTTGTCAAACGGCTTATCTCTTCGAGTATTTAATAGCAGGAGCTAAACAAGCCACATAATATTTGTGAAGAAATAGAGTTTGTTATAATTATGGCAGAAAGAGTTATTTCTGGCGTTAGTTAACAACGTAAACACTATTAATGCTCCGATACGCGATTAGTTGTTTTAAAGTGTAAAAGTCCCATTAAACATTTAAACGAGGTTACGTACATGAAACCAAGCTAACCTTTTCGTTGTCTTTCATATCGCTCATTCTTTCTTTGGCTGTTGGATAAACACTGGAAGGAGGACGTCATGGAACAGTTCCTTTGTGATTGTAAAACTAAAGTGAAAGCGGAAACTGACCGAGAAGAGAATGGGGCTGAACTTCCGGTTTCAGTTTCAAATTGCCCCAATTCAGACGGCTCAGCAAGAAAAAGGGGTTTCAAACAAATCTTAAATTTCTACTCTAAAACGTACACGCACACATCCACACATACATAAAATTAGCACAAAACGTCAAATAAAACCTAAAATTAAGGTCACGTTTACGTCAGTACATCACTGCCAGCTGTTGGTTTCCAAAGCACAATCAGTGTTTCATGTAGCGGTAACTTGGCAAACTATTCACAATAACATTTTTTTTTCTTCAAAAGAAGTTTTCCCGTTAATTCAAGGTTTCCCTTTTTTCATCCGATGTGTGACAGTTAATAACAACGCTCCTAAATTCAGTAATTCGAACATCAATTTAAAAGCCTGACCTCTGCAAATCAGCGTGGACTGTCCATCTGGGAAAACGTCACAAAGACGCGCCACAAGAGTGCCGCCGGGAAAATCTGCACTGAGATCCAACGTCACTTCCGGGAAACCGAGCACCGCCAGTTGGTTGTCTAGTGGTGGAGTGTCAAAGCACACAGTTGCTGATCCTTGGCAACATCCGCAGCAGAGAAGTTCAGACAATGGTCGGAGGCCAGTCCACAGAAGAGGGAAGATTTTACTTGGCAATACATTTTATCTCTTGTAGACTTCTTTGAACTATTGCCAATCGCCTTGTGTTCTTCGTCGATTCTCTCTAACAGATTCTCTGTGGTCTGTAGGAGAAACTGTATGCTGTGAACATTGTCAGAGGGCCAACATTCTTCTGCAATCCACGAACCAGGCCAAATGCTCTCCTTGTTGGGGTCTGAAATACCTGTGAATCAAAATCCATGACCAAGATTAAAGTTCATTGGGCTTAGCTACACGAACAATTCGATTTTGGTTTACACTCAATCCAAGATATCGAAGGTAGGGACCAAGAAATCGAGTCACAAAAATATTCGTAGCAGAATAACTAACTAGAATAGTATTTTGTTATTGTCAGAAGGCAGCATAATTAAACTTTTACTATGACAACTTCTCAGTATAACTAAGTTCAGTACTGTGGGTGGAGCTTTTACCATGCGTGTCTTTCGCTAAACACGACAATTTTTGTATGGTGTCCAACGTTACAAACATTTTCTGTGAAAGTGTGCGTTGATTGGACAATGTATATTTTTATTGTTTTTCGTGTGGTTTCATTGGCTGAGAACAAGCTGCTAAAAATTGAAATTTGGTCGCACGATATCCATCATTTCTAGCCATGGCAACAAGGCAAAATGCTTGCTCAGTCGTACCTTTTTGAAATCAAAGAAAATTATATAGTCACAGTTAAGTGGCTGTGAAATTCAAATGGGACCCTAGATTCACAGACTAGAAAAATTATTTCTTTCCATGATTCAATCCACTTACCCTCTCTGAGGTAGATCCGTCCTGATAGACCTCAGTGTGATCATTCAGAGCCACTCGTGCGACACAAAGCGCTTATAGTAATTATTCAACATGGCGCAGATTTTGCACAACACCGTCCACCCAAAAAATCTCGATTCTTCGCGCTGGTCGAAAGCACGTGACAGGTATCCCATCGACCCCATGGAACCCACATCAGTTGAGATTAGGGTTGCGTTCTCCTTCGTCGAACGCAATTAGGGTTAGGGTGCTTGTTTCCACTATCAAACCTGAGTGCTCCAGGGGATACGAGTTTAATATTTGCTTGTTTCTGTGGATTTGTTGTGCGTTTAAGTTCCCGTCAGCGTTTTTTGACTCGGTCAGTTCTGACTACCAAACCTGAGTGCTCCAGGGGATACGAGTTGAATGTTTGTTTGTTTCTGTGGATTTGTTGGGCGTTTAAGTTCCCGTCAGCGTTTGTTGACACGGAGTCCTGGCTACAAAACCTAAATGCTCCAGGGATGCGAGCCGCACAAAACTCGCATCATTCCCGGCGCTATATTTAATAAACGCGAAGCTGGTCCACTATTGCGCGCAGAATATCCAGGAAATTCGCATCAAATCAAATTCGCTATAAATCGAGCTGCCTTTCTGTGAGAGTTCTAATATCACCAGTTGCAATCAAATACTAACATGTTGACATGTGACCAGTCAACCCCGGTAATTTGTCGGGTTCATCGGTGGGGGGTCCGTAGTTACGGCCTCATGACGTATGATTTGAAAACAGGCCGCCATGATGATTCTTTTTTCTGCTTATCGCTGACAACACAACATAAAAACCCACAATGGGCAAGTTGTAAATCAAAAAGTAAATATTACTACATGTAAAGGTGACAATTATTCTGTTAGCGTCAAAAAGCAAGAGGTCTCTTTTGTTCGCTTTCTTCAGTCTGCCATTTTGTGTTTAGGACAATATGTGTGTATAATTTTCAACCATGTGACCCTAAACGTTTTCAGATCAAATGCCATGTTAGCATGGCAATGACAGCATACCGTGTGGCAGGAAATTTTCGCGGGAGTTTAATTTCGCGGATTGCTGATTTTTTGCGTTTCGCGGGAAGAAATTTTCGCGAACTTAGATTTTAGATTTACTATTGGAAACAAATTTTCGCGGATTTCAGACAAGTTTCTGTCCGGTATTTCACGTTCAGCACTGGTACATTTTTTTCGTTTTTTTCTGGGTCGAAAATCAGCACACAGTGATTGGTTCACATATCACATGACATGCGATGACGTAATTGACTTCGCGCACAACTTGAGATGTGGGCTATTGAATTGTTCGTTACTCGTGTGCTAAGTTAACTGCATCCCATCCAAACTCATCACCATTTTGCTCTGTGGAACATGCACAGGTAAACTGAATTTTAGGGAATGATTTTGGCTTGCGTTCCTAAGTTCACCGCGCAAATTTGATGGATACCGCTACGGGATTGCAAGTAACTCTGTCGCCGCTAATTATTTAGTCCCGACGAAATTTTCTGTGGCGATACGAAATACTTCTGGGAAAATAACAGGCCGAAAACGGAAACCAAAGCTACGATAAGCTTTAGCCGTAAAACAATGGCGATTTATGCTTTACACTGTACATGACATCTGTTGCCTCATAAAATGCTTCTGCTTATCGTACATTGCCTGTTGAAATGTTTCTTCCATTCAATCATGTAGCCTTTGTTTAGCAATGGTCATTGTATACTAGAAATGCAAAATACACCGAAATACAAAATACACCGAAATAGTCCTGAGCATCGAGTTTGCAGTCACAAATGACATGCTGAATACGCTGTGAACAAAACCGCAATAACATTGTAAAGAAGTCTCGTGTTACATTCCTTGCTTTCAATTTTATATCTCCAATGTCTTCAAAAACGCCTTTCCTGAACACAAAACTGGGAGATACAGCAATGACATGTTTCACAGTAAATCAAACGGTGCGGAGATATACAGGAACAAGAACCCCTGGCAGTCTAAATCAGGACAAACAGCCTCCAGGTAACAAATATTTCACTAGACAAAAATCCGCTCAAAGCTCTCATTCCATGTTTTTGAAAACATCTCCTTCGTCTCGTGAAAAGCCTTCAGTATGGAACGAACATAAAACTTCTTCTCGTCGGCCCACATCTCGCTAAGAGTCTGGATACTAGTATCCCACACGGGTGAGCCAGATGTGCTATTTTGGTCAGCGGAGGCATCTCTTTTCAGTTTCACAATTTCCTCGATGGTGACTCGTGCCGAGGTCAGTTCGTCCTCGGTCACGGTGTACACTTCCTTTATTGTCTCGTCATAAATGGTCCCGCTGTCTTTCAGCAGCTTGCACCCATCGTCTACGAAGCACGTCAGTTTGTAACTTTCATTGTCTGTTCCCACTTCTAGCGTCCTGTAAAAATGTCTGTGTGAAAACCTGTTTACGACAATTTCTCACAAAGTTCCGCGAATCACATGAAAGGGTTGGGGAAGTAAAAGTGTCTTGATGAGGGCTAATATCACTCGAGCTTAATTATAATTTTCCCCTGGGTATATAAATAGCTGTACACTCTAAGATTGCGGTTGATTTTCTGAACTGAAATTTTAAATATCGATGTATAATGTGTGCATGCATTCTTTTACTTCTAAGTTCATGATGCAGATTCTTCCAACAATTCAAGAATGTGTGAATAATTATATAGTGTGAGAATTGATAGTTTGATCAGCCAACTTTTTATTATATACAACGAAAGATTTGTTGATTGTCTGAACTGAAATATTAAATATCGATGTATGTGTGTATGCATGTCTTTTACTCCTAAGTTCATGATGCAGATTCTTCCAACAATTCAAGAGTGTGTGAATAATTATATAGTGTGAGAATTGATAGTTTGATCAGTCAACTTTTTATTATATACAACTCGAGCGTGTTGAACGGTTGTTACTGCCATTGTTCGCTTTACCTCGTTGCCAATTACGAAGGAATGCGCATCGAGCGGTATAAACCATGTGATCTGCACGCAGCCATCATTACTACCCCCTCACCACCCTCCCCCGGGTCGTGCTCGTGCTCGTGCTCGTGTTCTATTAAGCCGCCAAAAAAAAGATATGATATTACCTTTTCATGCCATGAGCTTCTCTCATCCACTCAACTGGCAAAATGGCTGTTTCACAAGGAGGATCGAATGGTCTCAACGATTTATCTCGCTCCAATACACTTTCACTCGCAACTCGCACGGGCAGACTCAGCACGTTCTCTTTCCCAGGGTGGATCGTAAAGCATGTCGGGAATGGTGAAGGCCACACTGTGGGCCAGTAGTTGGAGGAGATGGCGAGCCGTATTTTATGGTCAGTAGCAACAACGTAAGCAGCGGAATCCAGCTGGAGTCGTATGTGATAAGGCTTGTGTGGCACAAGTGGCTTCACGGATTCAGGGGAGTCGCCATCTCGGTGAGAAAGGTTCAGCAGTCCTGAAGGTAAAAAATGAAAAATTCAAAGAATATGATGTGACGCATTCAAAGCGGCGATGTGATCTACTTTTAGCACAAAAAGTCGAATAAAGCCTAAAAATAATCACCCTAAATTAAGATCACGTTTACGTCAGTACATCATTGCCAGCCTTTGGTTTCATGTAGCGGTAACTGGGCAAACTATTCACAATAACTTTTTAATTTTTTTTTTCTTCAAAAGAAGTTTCCCCGTTAATTCAAGGTTTCCCTTTCTTCATCCGATGTGCGACAATTAATAACAACGCTCCTAAATTCAGTAATTTAAACATCAAAAGCCTGACCTCTGCAAATAAGCGTGGACCGTCCATCTGGGAAAACGTCACAAAGACGCGCCACCAGAGTGCCGCCGGAAAAATCCGCACTGAGATCCAACGTCACTTCCGGGAAACCGAGCACCGCCAGTTGGTTGTCTAGTGGTGCAGTTTCAAAGCACACAGACAGCTTGTCGTCCAGTCGCTGATCCTTGGCAACATCCTCAACAGAAAAATTCATATAATGATCGGAGGCCAGTCCACAGAGGAGGGAAGATTTTACTTGGCAACACTTTTTATTTTTTGTAGACTTCTTTGAACTGTTGGCAATCGTCTCGTGTTCTTCGTCGATTCTCTCTAATAGATTCTCTGTGGTCTGTAGGAGAAACTGTTTGCTGTGAACATTATTAGAGGGCCAACAGTCTTCTGCAATCCACGAGCCAGGCCAAATGTTCTCCTTGTTGGGGTTTGAAATACCTGTGAATCAAAATCCATGACCAAGTTCAAAATTCAAGAGTCACTGGGCTTAGCTACACGAACAATATAATTTTGGTTTATACTCAATCTAAGATATCGAAAGTAGGGACCCAGAAATCGAGTAGAAGCAGAATGTCTAACTAGAATACTTCTTCGTTATTGTCAGAAAGCAGCATAACTAAAACTATTGATTTTACTATGACAACTTCTCAGTATAACTAAGTTCAGTACTGTGGGTGGAGCTTTTACCATGCGTGTATGGTTTCCAACGTTACAAACATTTTCTGTGAAAGCGTGCGTTGACTGGACAATATATATATATATATTTTTGTTGTTTTTTCGCGCGGTTTCATTGGCTGAGAACAAGCCTGTAAAAACTGGAATGTGTTCGCACGATGCCGGCAATTCTGGCCAAAGCAACGAGGCAAAATGCTTGCTCAGTCCGCGTAACATTTTGAAATCAAAAGGAAATTATATAGTCACAGTCAAGTGGCTGTGAAACTCAAATGGGGCACTAGATTCACAGACTAGAAAAATAATTTCTGTCCATGTTTCAACCCGCTTACCCTGTCTGAGGTACATCCGGAGCTTTGGTTCCTCCATGATCCCACTGGGAAGGCCCTTCAAGTGACAGTCCCACCAACGTACGGACTCAGACAAGAAGTCAATCTGAGGCCCTGGCGAAGCGTTCGTAGGCCATTGGTGCGACCAGGGACCAATCAGCGCCTTGACCGGGCCACGCAAATGTTCCGTCATCCTAAGTACAGTATTATGGTACAGATCTGCCCAACCCCCGACAAGGAACACCGGACACTGGACCCGACTGTAGTCCACGTACTTTGAGCCGTGCTGCCAATACTCGTCTCGAGTTTGATGGTACAACCTCGGGTGCACCCACGGATAAACATTTCTAAGGCGGTCCAGCCAAATCTCCATCCATCTGAAGAGACGCAAAGATGAAATCCCATTTATAGTTCTTAAATACATATAACACTGAAAACCACAGAAATAAGGGAGAAGAAAAATAAGCAGACACCACCACTCCAAAACCATCCATATTAAGAATAGACGCCAAGATTGAGATGACATTTAAGAGCTTTCGCGCTTTATTTTACTCGCTTAACCGAAGACTACAAAGACTACGACCGAAGACTTGTGGTATGGACCGACATATTCTTTTCTCAGCGTAATACGCTACATAATAAATATCTTATAAACCTCGTCAAATCAGAAGATAAAATGTAAACCCTTTTCACTTCAATGCTGAGAGTGGTCGGAGTGTTTAAAATGATAAAATGACGATTTTGACTAGCCTGAAATGTCAGTTGTCTCCTCGGCCCTCAACCCAAGCCGCTTGGGTTGAGAGCCGAGGAGACGACTGACATTTCAGGCTAGATTTTCGCTCACGTTTTATCCGTTGTTCCGGCACAAGGGTGTGGCGGCCTGCCAGACCATGTTAGGAACACACGGTTGGTGAATCTTAGCATTCCATGTCCTTGAAGACAGCCTCCTTTATAATATATGTTTTCCAAGTAAAGGTCATCAGTAGAAAAAGCAGAGATGATGGCCTTCAAGGCACTGGGTTTTCTGGCGGCTATTTTCGGCCCAATGTAACCTGCCAAACTCTTTCCGTACATCCCTGGCCATGAACACAAAAATGAAAAGCAGACGGTCTATGTCAGTTTACTTCGATATATCCAAGGGTAGGATTAACTATAACGAGGTCTCATTAGCAATGGACTTTGGTAGTTATAAGGGTTGCTGCTGTATGTAGGTCCAAATGGGAAACGATTACGAACACAATTTTATACAAACTCACTGATTTCAGAGCACCTGAATTGACTGCCAAAAAGATTTGTGAAAAACTATTTCCTCCTTTTTGCCTTGGTTTTGTGCTTGCTGTGTGCTCTTCCATTTTGGTCCAAAGATGCTCGGCAGCTGTCACACAAGCAAACAAGTGGCGATGGCTTTCACTCACAACGCTAACTGGTCTCAGTTCTATGTTCTTCTCAATCGTGATTGGAGGTTTTCGCATGACTGCCAAAAGTACTCGTGTGATTGCTTTGGCTTTGCCTTTGCTACGCTTCCCGATTGCCAAACAATTTTAGCAACATTCTTGGCCAATCAAAAACAAAAGCAAAAGCAAAACTTGGTTGCTATCATTATTCAAGGAGCAACCATCGGAGCTGTTCCGCAAAATATGTGTTCCATACAGCATCCTGTGCTGGCAGGCGTTTTGTTTTTCCTTCACCACTCGCTGGGGAAAAAAAAGCACTCATTTCGGACCGCTGGCAAAATTGAGTCTTGCATAGCCTTCGAAAATAGACAGATTTTCCGCCTGTCGCTTTGTGCCGCCGAAAAATATGTATTCTTAAGCTTAAGCCGGCCGGAAAAAAAGGTGATTTTGATCAGTTGCTGGGAGATTTTTCCGGGACTGCTCTGCTGGGAAATGTACATTCGCAAACTGCCTTTCTGGGAATGTGGAACACCTCTGTGTTTGCCAGCAACAGAAAAAAAGCCGAAAAGAACTATTTTTGGGGAAGCTATCCATTGTATTTGCACAAGCAAACGTATTTTGAGAAACATCCTCGTTGGGTGCTCTCGTTATTCTCACGCCGAAGAAGGTAAGTAGCGATGGCGTGTTCTCGCACTGGTAAAGTAAAACCAATCACAATTCCTTGGTTTTGGTTATGGTTTTGGTTCTGTTTTGCTCGTACTTCTAATTGGTCAGACGTGTTTTTGCCACGCCTCATTGATTGGCTCTGTGATTGCTTTGGTTTTAGTTTTCGACAGTCACACGAAAAGCGCTCTGTTTAACAAATTGACGTCAGTTTGTTTCTCAAGCGACGACGCGGGGAAAACACACAAGAAAACTGTATCTTGTTCGATTTGACCAAAATATTGTCAACAACTTTTCTCGCTTTCTAATTGGTCGAGGCTAATATTTAAGACATTTCATTGACCAAAAAGTGACAGCTTGACGTGAGCATTTTCGCGCGTGCAAAATAATATTCTGTCAAAGAAGTTGGAAAGAAATGAAACTAGACGTTTTTCTGCTACGGTTTTCTTGACAATTTCAAGACAAAGCTCAAGGAGTTTCGCCTATGAACACGTCTGGTTCTCTACTTCAATTACCGAATGTCGCTTTTGCAAGAATCGAGGTAAAATTGAAGCTGAATTCACATTCTTCGTCCAAATCACTGTCGTCAGAGCTCGATTTTATGTGTCTGTCCTCTTATTGATAATGAAAATTACTCAATCACAATGCGAGAAACTGACGTAAAATGATTGTAAAATGAAAGTTGTAGCCTGGAAAACCTGGATTGCGCGCACAACCTTATAACCTAGGTAAATACCGCTGATTTGCTCCTCATCCTACTGACTCACCCACAGCTCCAGAGCACCAGGCCTGTCGGCTGATCCAACTGATGACGTCACAGCAGTCATCTTCATCTTGTTTCCCAAATTGTTCATGATAAAGTCCTTGAGAGTCACCAGTGCCGCGCATGTCCACACGGATACCAACGTAACCACGGCAACAAAAGTATGTGTAAGGTATCTCATCGCGCATTGCTGTCCAATCAGATCGACGATACGGAAGAAATTCTGATGCAAAGATGAGATATACGTCATAATGAACTACAATCTCCTCAAACGACTAGGGGTCAATGGCTATGTAGAGCAATTTGCTCCAACGCTCAAAATGTCGGCTCAAATTTTTTAACTGTTTGACCCAGTTTTTACACTTCACTAGTCGTTTCATGATACATCTTCATATACGTTTTCAACCAATCCCTGGGGATTGTTGGAGTCACTCGAATACAGGGTAATGAACAATTTTTGGTCAAACCTTGTCCGGGATGGGCCTGCCATGACGTCACATTTCTATATTACACAAGTCCAACATATAATATTTATAATTATTGCCTTTGATCTTGCATCTTGCGTAGAGGCCTGGCAAAACAAGGACACATTGTGGCGGCAACATTGCTAGCGCGCGCATGTTTCCCAAATGTTGCCCCGTTTTGCCACGCGTGAAACATTTGTTGCGGACACAAATTTGTGTCCTGGACACAAAAAATGTTTCTGAAAAACTTCAGAAACATTTGTTGTGTCCACGCGGAAAGCAACAATGTTGCCGCACGTTTTGCCACCCTGGAAACATCGAAGGACACAATGTTGCCGCCACAATGTGTCCTCGTTTTGCCAGGCCATAAGGCACGATTTGAATAATCTCGTATGCATGCTGATATGCTTTCTAGCATAAAAGGGATATGATACCAACTCAAAAAGGCAGTTTCCTTTGAAAAGTCACTATACACTACCAGATTCAACTGTGGATCCCTATCTTTAACTTCACAGATTTAATGCTTAATATGTCTTTGTCTTTTGCTTTCCAACATTGAAAGGGGAGAGTAGAGGGAGTGCATTAAATGCCACCACATGAGAGGCACAATTTTACTTAAGATCCTGTCCCAATATGTTTGTCCTATGATTGTTGGATTTTTATAAAGACATAGCCTAACATTCCTCCTGACATGTCTAGCCAAAAATGAACTATTGCTATTAACATTTCACTCCCAAGAGTGATCCACTTCGATTTTCTCCTTCAGTTTCTCACCAGAAACTTATGATACAGTAAGGAGAACTTGGCTTTCAATACCTTGCTAAAATGAAAGCTGATTAAACTATCAATTCTCATTACATTACTCATACATTTTCTTCTTAAAAGGTTGGGAGAATCTGCATTTTGAGCTTGGGACTAAAAGGGTGAGAACAAGTTTACCTAAGATAGCAGGAAATTTTTCCTCTGGTTTTCCTTCCTCATTCTCCTTTGGTTTCGGTATCCACAGTGTGGCAGCCAGCTTTGTTCCATCACTGACTGGGATCCACACCAGGGAGATTTTATTTACAGCGTAAGCAGCCATCAGGATAAACTGATACTTGCACTAAGCAAAAGATAAAAGGAAGCAAAAGAAATTGCATAAAATAAAAGAGAGATAATAAGCTTGAAAAGGTTAAAAAAATACTAAAATAATACTTTGTTGAATTATGGATTGGTGGTACTATAAGAGGTCAAAGCAGAACATTCTGTGCACTGCACACACACACACGCACACTTGGCTTGAGGGGAGGGGGGCTTGAGGGGCAGGGGGAGGAGGAGGTGTTTCTGCTGATTCCCCTAAACTAAAACACAAATTTGTAAATTTCACTAATGTCATAGATGGCGGGGGGCAATATAAGAAAAGGCCTGAAGGTTTTGATTATTTAGGCTTCAATAAAATCATGGTGCTGGTTATAAAACAATTATGCAAACTGTTGTTGCGATTTCTCAAGACATTAGCAAGAGCATACACATGACATAATGATCGGAAATCAAATCTTGTCAAACTTCTAGCCATTTCTTTGTTTGGTAGAGCCAGAATTCAGTGAATAGACTGCATGACTAATTAAACCATCAAATGATTCAAGTCTTTTAAAAATTAAAATACATGCACTTTACTGAAGGTACACCACATAATTAATATATTTGCTGCCTCAAGCGGGTAGACCAAGAATAGCCCTGTTTACAGTCCATAGTTACAGGGCCACAAGAATTAAGAAAATGTTATCCTTCTGTCAGTCAAAAACTGAGGTGACTAGTAGAGAATGACAAGTGATTTGAAGAAAGGCGGCCATAATAAATCTATTTTTCTGCTTATTGCTCACTAAAACACAACATGAAAACCACAATGGGCAACTTGTAAATCAAAAAGTAAATATAATATAAACTTGACAATTATGCTGTTCACATTGAAAAGAAAGAGGTCTCTTAATTGCTGTCATCAGTCTGCCATATTTCGTATTTTGATATTGTGCAGAGGCATCCTATCCTCTAAATAGTGGGCTACAGCGTTTATGATTTACAACCATGTGACCCAAAAAGTTTTCAGATTACAAATGCCATGCCAGCTTGGCAATGACAGGGTAACTTTTGGTGACAGTAATGAATGCATTATTCATTGAACAGAGCATTAATATATCTCCAGATGCTTTGAAAACATTGTTATCGCCTGATTTGTTTAGCGAAAGATAAAAACTGCGATTGGTTATTTGAACAATAAACTTGTCACCACTAAATCGCAACCCGCTGAGCTAGGCGATTTCCCACGGGAAGCATTTTTAGTTTATAAGAAAAATACAGTCGAACCCCGCTATTTCGAAGTCCAACGGGACATGAAAAAATGTTCAAAATAGGGGTTTCGAAATAACCAGGCCTCTTCATATGAGCCCGGTTACCGAGATCTCGCCCTCCTACTATTTCCTCTGTAAAAATTCCGATGTGTTCGTATGAGAGGGCGGGCCAGCTCGGTTAAACGGAGATCTCGGTCTTCGCGACCGGGATCTCGGTTAACCGGGCTGGCCCGTTTCTCATGTGAACACTCCAGCCCGGTTAACCGGGTTGAAAATGTTTCAACTATGCGAGTCTGAAATGTACTTGCTTCTTAATTTTGCATTGATGGAACACTTGGCAAAAACGTTTGCATCATGGACACTTTATCTCGGTTACCCGGGCTGAAATTTCTCATATGAACACACGACCGGGCTGGCCCGGTTGACCGAGCCAGCCCGATCAACCGGGGTCATATGAAGAGGCCGTCAAAGGCCATGTCACAACGACGCCGTTGCGAGAAAAGTTGCAGAAGAAATTGCGCGTGCGAAACCTCTCTTTGCAGCTTGCAGTGCAACAAAAAAATTGCGAGACTAGTTGCGGGAAAAATTGAACAGTCTACTACTTTTCGCAACATTGCGTGGTTCTGTTGCACCGTGTGACATGTACTTTGCAACTTGTCTTGCAATGCTGCGAGACAAGTTGCAGGGAAAATTGCTTCGCGTGACATGGCCTTAACCGAGTTCGAAATAGTGGGGTTCGACTGCGAAAATCGTATATCCGGTTTGATCACTTTGAAATACCTAACGTCACAAAGTTGTCGTCAATCAGGAAGCTCGGATGCAGCACGAAGTATCTACTAACCTTGGTACATATATACCACAAATCAGCAGGCTGACGCGCATGCAGAATGTCTTCCTCGGTTCTTGCCTTGCGCACAGGCCCACACGGGCTGATGACGTCATGACCGACCCACTCACAGGATGACTTTGATCAAAATTTTATGCTAAATACATTGAACTTAAATAAAGTTATTTTTATTTTTAATAGGTCATGGTATCAAAACAACTTTCTTGTATTCACTTAACTCACTATGCGTCCAGCTAGTGGGTTCCCTCGGCCACCGCGAAAGAACCCGGCGGGGGGAATCCAGACCGGCTTACACACGTAGGTTCACGCAAATCTGTCAGATGTTTTTGATTAGTTAGTTCTCAGCTTTGAAATAACCCGAATGGCACCAGGCCAGAACGGCTTTACATGTCTCAGCTGTTTACAAAAAAAAAAACCAGGCCTCAAATCTATCAGTCATATATATTTCAAATGCATGGAAATTAGGGTTTAACGGAAAACTAAAAGAAAAAAACGTAACAATATTATCTTACCCAAACAAACTAAGTACAAGCTATAGAGGAAACGATCAAGTACTGTATAAAGTGCCACATGCCCGAAATGCAGTCCACCAACACCTTTTTTACATCACAAAATTACTACTGATACTGACACTTTTATAAACGAGCAGTGTGGCTACTAAAAGAAAATCCATTCATAACTGGAAAGCAAAAAATGTTGTCCAGTGTCGTTTAAAACGCAAAATATTTATGTTAGTACTATCATGGTGGCAACAGTGGAACACACCAAAAATTGACGTGGCCTTGAAATGTTATAAATTCTGACTACTTGTCTCTAAATCGCCTTTCCTACACACAAACCTGGGAGACACAACAATGACATGTGTCAGAATAAATCAACGGGGCGGAGATATGCAGGAACAAGAACCCCTGGCAGTCAATCAGACAAACAGCCTCCGGTAACGAATATTTTACTAGACAAAACTGCGCTCAAAGCTCTCATTCCATGTTTTTGAAAACACCTCCTTCGTCTCGTGAAAAGCCTTCAGTGTGGAACGAACATAAAACTTCTTTTCGTCGGCCCACATCTCGCTAAGGGTCTGGACACCAGTATCCCACACAGGTGAGCCGGATGTGCTGTTTTGGTCAGCGGAGGCATCTCTTTTTAGTTTCACTATTCCCTCGATGGTGACTCGTGCCGAGGTCGGCTCGTCCTCGGTCACGGTGAACACTTCCTTTAGTGTCTCGTCATAAATGGTCCCGCTGTCTTTCAGCAACACGCACCCATCGTCTTCAAAGAACGTCAGTTTGTAATTTTCACTGTCTGGTCCCACTTCCAACGTCCTGTAAAAATATCTGCGTGAAAACCTGTTCACGACAATTTCTGGCAAAATTCCGTGAAACATATCAAAGGGTTGGGGAAGTGAAAGTGTCTTGGTGCTGGCTAATATCATTATATTACCACTGCTGTCAGTGTATATACGTACGCTCAACGGTTGGTGGAGTTCTGAACTGAAAATCCACATGTGTGACGGAACTGAGCAGTAACACTGAAGTTCATTTACTCGCTTTACGTCGTTTAAGCTTTTCACTCCTCAGCTCAAAATACAAATTCTCCTAATCATTTAAGAAGAAAAGGTATGAGTGATTTTGTGAGAATTGATAGGCGAACCAGTTTTCGTCGGATTGAACTATCAAGCAGCAAATTCTCCACACTGTATCACATATCTCTGGTGGGAAACCAAAGGAGAAAATTGTAGTTGATCACTCTCAAAAGTGAAAAGGTTAAACTTTTCACTCGCATGTTAGTGAGGTAGTGGCAGTGGTTTCTGTTCGGCTGCAAAACCAAAACATAACATTACCTTGTTATATCATCAGCTTCTCTGATCCATTCAACTGGCAAAACAGCTGTTTCACAAGGAGGATCGAATGGTCTCAACGAGTTATCTCTCTCCAATCCCCTTTCACTCGCAGCTCGCACGGGCAGACTCAGCACATTCTCGTTCCCAGGGTGAATCGTGAAGCATGTCGGGAATGGTGAAGGCCACACTGTGGGCCAGTAGTTGGAGGAGATGGCGAGCCGTATTTTATGGTCAGCAGCAACAACGTAAGCAGCGGAATCCAGCTGGAGTTGTATGTGATAAGGCTTGTGTGGCTCAAGTGGCTTCACGGATTCAGGGGAGTCGCCATCTCGATGAGAAAGGTTCAGCAGTCCTGAACGTAAAAAAATGAAAAATTCAAAGAATATTATGTGACGCATTCAAAGTGGTGATGTGATCTATTTTTAGCACAAAACGTCGAAATATAGAACCTAAAAACAATCACCCTAAATTGAAGTCGAGTTAACGTCAGTAAACCCCCACAGACAATAGTGATAATCACCGTGACATCACCTACATTGGTATTACTGTGCCAACCAAAGATCGATTGGCTGCTAAAACAAAGAGTTATTTTGTTTAACGATAATTTAGTAACTAAGAATAACAAAGTAAGTCTTTACTTCAAAAGAAGCTTTGCTTTTTATTCGGGGTGTCCCTATTTTCATCATGACGTACGTTTAGCAGGCAACAAAATCAGTAATTCAAACGTGAGCTAAAATGCCTGACCTTTGCAAATCAGCGTGGACCGTCCATCTGGGAAAACGTCACAGAGACGCGCCACTAGAGTGCCGCCGGAAAAGTCCGCACTGATATGCAACGTCACTTCCGGGAAACCGAGCACCGCCAGTTGGTTGTCTAGTGGTGGAGTGTCAAAGCACACAGACAGCTTGTCGTCCAGTCGCTGATCCCTGGCAACATTCGCTACGGAACAGTTGAAATAATGATCGCACGCCAGTCCACAAAGGAGGGAAGATTTTACTTGGCAATACTTTTTATCTTCGGGAGACTTTTTTGAACTATCGGCAATCGTCTTCTGTTCTTCGCTAATTCTCTCTAACAGATTCTCTGCCGTAGGCTGTAGGAGAAACTGTATTCTGTGAACATTGTCAGAGGGCCAACATTCTTCTGCAATCCATGAACCAGGCCAAATGCTCTCCTTGTTGGGGTTTGAAACACCTGTGAATCAAAATCCAAGAAAAATATCAAAATCCAAGTGACATGATTCTAACTCGAATAATTCAATCTTGGTTTACAGCCAATCCAAAACATCGTGATGTCCGTGTTGGAGCCATCTACAATGGAAGATAAAGGATCAAGAATTCGAGTGGTAATATTCGAAGCTAAACGGTATCTGATTGAAATAATTTGCTCTATAGGCCCTTCAAAACTAATCCAACATCGGCGCCAAATATTGTTGCACGAACATGCTAGACTCCTTTGGCCACCATGTTTTACGATGTTGGGTGGTATTGGACGAAGTTTGTCGACCTTTCTGTACAAAATCGTCCAACATTTTTATTTTCTCGAGTTTAATAAACGATGTTTGATTCGTTTGGACAGCCTGTACAACATTGCTTGATTCACCCAGGCGCACTAGAGCTTAATTATACACCGTGGGCTCACTTTTAGTCCCAGAATCCTTATCGACTAGAATGTTTTGTAAAACATGTTGGACGACGTTGGACTCGTTAGTCGGACCTTGCTTGTAAAACTAAAAGGGGCATATTCACAGACTAGAACAAGTATTTCAACCCAAGTTTCAGTCCACTTACCATCTCTGAGATAGATCCGGAGCTTTGGCTCTTCCATAATCCCATTGGGAAGGCCCTTTAAGTGACAGTCCCACCAACGTACGCACTCAGACAAGAAGTCAATCTGAGGCCCTGGCGAAGAGTCCATAGGCCATTGGTGCGACCAGGGACCAATCAGCGCCTTGACCGGGCCACGCAAATGTTCTGTCATGCGGAATACGGGATTAGTGTACAAATCTGCCCAACCCCCGACAAGGAACACTGGGCATTGGACCCGACTGTAGTCCTCGCAGATTGAGCCGTGCTGCCAGTACTCGTCTCGCGTTTGATGCGACAGCCAGGTGTTCACCCACGGGGAAAGATTTCTGAGGCGATCCAGCCAAATCTCCATCCATCTGAAGAGGCACAAAGACGAAGTTCCATATTTCTTAGACCTGTCACATTGCTTGCTTTTAAGGTTCAACAAGAATATGAACTGCCGATACAGAATACTGGTGAAGGCTTGATATCTTATATACATAATACATCATGAAGACCTTGCCATTTGATAGCTTGACCAAACAAAAGCTACTCCTTGAAGCTATCAATTCTAACTAGCTGCGCATACTGTACCTTGTACAATTTTCACCATGAGTTTGGATTATAAGCTGAAGAGTGAAGGCTCTTGGACTGAGTGCTCGAAGTGATAAAGTGACAATTAGGACCACCTTACCGACCACATACCGACCACGTTTCGACCACATACGACCACATACCGACCATGTTCCGACCACATACCGACCACATACCGACCACATGCAGACCAGTGCAACTTGTCCACAATAGACCAGTTTTACAAGGGAGCGCGTGCATCCAAGTTTGATGGGCCAAGACATACAAACTCAACTTTTTTTCATGGTATTCAACCTCAATGTAGATTCTCCATGTTGAGCTCTTATTTGAGTTAGGACGGCTATCTCGAGTTTTAAAGCCGTTTTACAATGTTCACTCTAGCCTACGCGCAGACGTCCTGCATCACCGCGTTCACGCGTGAGTGCTTGCTAAACAATTCTGGAATCGAAGGCTGTCGCCTAGACTACAACGCAGTCCCTTCTTTCCCTTCCGACAAAAGTGCGCAGAGACTGGATCAAGCGAGGTGGGCGGGATTCCGCTGTCTCCAGTCTCCGGCAACTTTGTCGGAAGAGAAAGAACTGGTCTAGTTGTTGCCCGTCAAGCTTGGATGCGCGCGCAACCTTGAGAAGCTGGGCTTACCCACGTTTTATTAGCTGATCCGGCACAAGGTTGTGGCGGTCGGGCATTCCACTGAAACATCTGGCTGGACCAGGACAACATTCCATTTCCATAAACACAGCCTCCTCTATAATGTACATCGTCTGCGTATCGGTCATCAGTAGAGTAAGCGGAGATGACGGCCTTCAGGGCACTGGGTTGTCTAGCTGCCACTTGCAGTCCATTGAAACCTCCCCAGCTCTTCCCAAACATACCTGGCCATGAAGACAAAATAAATCAGTATACTCGATACATTCTAATGATTGGTTAGTACACCCGATACACTTAAATGTTTGGTTTCCTCCTTCCCCCCCCCCCCCCCCCCCCCCTTATTTCCCCCTCCGTCACTTTCTTCCCGCCACCGGGTCTCCTAAGTACGTCCTATACAGCTTACAAAGGAGTGGGTCCATCCTATAATGGTGTCCATCTTGAGAGAGTTGACTGTGATAGCATATTTTATTAAATAGCGCTGACTCGCTTGCTCCTCATCCTACTGACTCACCCACAGCTCCAGAGGACCAAGTTTGTCGACTGATCCAACTGATGACTTCACAGCAATCGTCTTGCTCTTGTTTCTCATATTCATCGTGATAAAGCCCATCGGAGTCACCAGTGCCACGCATGTCCACACGAACACCAACATAGCCATGGCAACAGAAATGTGAGTAGATTCTCTCATCATTCCTTGCTGTCCAATCAGCTCGACGATATGGGAGAAATCCTGTGCAAAGCACAATGACATCACTTTTAGTTTGGTTCAAATTTTTGTCCAAGAATGTTGGATTTGTATAAATGACCATGAAACAAACAGGCATTATAATTTGACAGGCATAACAAATTAGCAACCAAAAATGAAACCGGAGGGGGGAGAGGGTTCCTTATAAAAATGGTCGTCCTACCTCTTAGGGGTCAAAATCATGGTTTTAGTACTGCTTAGGGCGGCTCAACAACAATAGCCTACATTTTTATATCACGTGGTATGTATCACATGGTGTCATGTCGAATGAACTTTTTTGTTGGAAAACAGCAAGGGATAAAGTGCTTGATGATATCATCTTTACAGCATTTAAAGTCATCAAAACTTTAAATTCTTGGTATGTTTTTATTGGCACCTTTCAAAGTAAGCTTGAGCTACGCCATTTCAGTACTGGTACACACAGTAAAGCTCCAAGTGCATAATGAAAACTTTTCCATTCTGTTGTGCTTGAATTTTCACTTGCTTCACAAATCTTACCATGTGAACCTTGCTTTATTCGTGTGAACCAGCCCTTAGGGATCAAAATGAAAATTCCCAATGAGCATCCCCATCGTTTTTGTGGGAGGCCTCCACCCCATAACACTATGCTCACGCAAGCGAAAGATTAACAAGCACATAGCTACCTAATATAGCAGGAAATTTCTCCTGTGCTTTTGCTTCCTCATTGTCCTTTGGTTTTGGCATCCACAGTGTGGCAGCCAGCTTTGTTCCATCACCCAGTGGGATCCATGTGAGGGAGACTTTATTTATGGAATACACAGCCATCAGGATAATCTGGCACCCAATAAGCAAAAGATGACAAGAAAGAGAAAAGAAAAGAAAAAGGGCAAAGGTTAATTCATTATACGTGAGTAATCTACAGATGACTTTGGAAAGAAACCAAAAACTCACTATATATATAATACTTGTTTCCGTCCTAGACAATATATTGAACACAGCCTGAGAAATATCAAGAAACTGCAACAAAAACTATACATTTTAGTACTACACACAAACGTTCTTGTGTCAACTAGCTTTCAACTTGGGTGTTCTTTGACACTCCTTGGAGGATATAAAAACCAGATTGGTAGATATAACAGAACACCCAAGAACAGGAAGTCACTGAAATCCAGTCAAATTATAAATCGCATAATAATTCCCAATACGTACCTTTCCTTCTTAATTATGCTTCCTACCAGGATGGGTCAAGTTTCCTGCAGCCTTTTCAAAAACGAAAAGAAAATATTTTTTAGTACTGTGCTGCGCGCAATATGCGGCCTCTGACCGGGAGCAAAGCAACAAAGTTTCTTTCAGAACAAGCAACACTTCGGGTATATAAAATTTTAGCTTGGAATAGACCCAATCTAACGCAGCCGTACTCAAGGCCAAGTTCAAATGTTTTCATAACTTGTCGCCCAGTCCTCCTCGGACGAGGACCCTCTAATGTGGATAGCTTCCCCCACAGTCATTTTTTTGTCGTCCCCCCATTCCACCTGGAAGAGTAGGAGAACGACAAAGAAGCAATTAACTGCGGGGTGTTGGATGCACAGAAAACGCGGTGGATGGACAGTATGACGCGTTCATCGCTAAGAGGACAGACGACAGTCAGGACAGACATATAAAAACTGAAAATTTGTTATTCGCTCGACCAAGTAGCCGGCCTCCAAGACTGACTTCGGACTCTGTGCTATTTGGACTCTGGGTTTGATTTCAGACCCGAATCCAAAGAGTCTAAGCTGTCGTGAATCACGAGACTCGGATTGCCCGTATATTTATCTACCAACCTTGGTAAGTATAACAATACACCAAAAGTCCAAACCGGTTTGAATGGAGTGCCGAGCTGCAAGGAGACGAACCGAAGAATGTTTTCAATTCCAGCTGAGCAGTCAAAGACAAGTCACGCGCCTCGGAGCGGAAATCGATCATTATAAAACCGGATTGTCCACAGCTCAAGCAGAACATCAAGACAAACAATGAAATTAAGAAAAACCCGGTGGTGTCATATACAACCGGTACTACCATATAGTCCCTGTAGGTGACTCGCCGATGTGGTTTTCATCATCCTTGGCCAGCGTTTAATGTGCTATAAAGGTCTTGTTTGGCGAGGACAACGCACAAGTAGATAAACGGACCAGCCGCTGAGTCCCATCCACATTTCCATACTTCCAGTCGAGCAGGTTGACCCTGGGGAAAACAAACCGGTTAATTCACCAGCGTAATGTTGTCATGCGTTGAATTATTCAGGCCTCGAGCTCCCACCCAGGCATGCCGCCAAGACCACGAACTAACTAGCAGGTAAATAGCGAAGCAACTTCTTTCTGTTTATAATAATCTTTTTTCGATATCTCTGCAATGACCATTTGAGGCAAACATGTAAACTACTCTATTTGATGGTTTCGTCGGGTTTACCTCGACAAATACTCGAATCGCTTCGACTGCACACAGGTTGTTCGGCCGCTTGTGTGGTGACGATGTTTACTCATTCTGATTCATGAGCGCGCTCGACTTTTAGGCTGCGTTCTATTGGGTCTATTCGGAATAGGAATTAGCTATTAAAATGACTCAAAGTATTGATTGTTCAGGGGGATATTTTGTTCGATTCTGTTTTGAAAACATTCCCGCTTGCATTTTGAACACAGCTCCCGATGCCTCTCTGCCTTGGTCAGCTCCAAACCAAAGAATTTGACGACTAGAACTTTTATAGAAGGTGATAGAACTTTTTTATCCACTTTTTATCCACCGAATGAAAACGGGAAAAAGAAGCATTTGAACTCAGTTATTTCAAAACTCCGACGAGTACGGGTTTTAATTTAAAATTGTATTTTTACACAATCATATTGGAAAGAAATGTAAAGTTATGGCACTTTAAGTCACTAAGATTAAAGATTATTAAAAGAGATTCTTCGCCTCTAGTAGTTTTACAAGTTATCTGTAATACTTCCTGGTGTTATATGTTTACATTTGTGCATTAGCATAAATCAAATAATTACTGAAAATTTGAAAGTTGTGCATTCAATACATTTTGAGAAACAGCTACTAAAATTTAAGTAAGCGTGAGAGATGGCTGGGTGTGAAGAGTTTTACCACCTAGCCACAAATATTCTTTGTTATATCTTTATACAGTTGGGGTATCTTTGTTTATGCATAAATTAAATTTTTCTTGTAACTTGAAATTTAATTTATATGCTAATGAATCAAACATGTAAGCAAAGATTTGCCTTTTCTTTGTTATGATTTGCTATCTTGTTTTTTTAACCAGCATTTTGTGTATACAGCATGTCATATGGTATACTTTACCCTTTCACTCCCAAACTCAAATTAACAAATTGACGTCAGTTTTTTATGTGTCTGTCCTCTTATTGATCATGAAACGCGTTGTAACATTGTCAAAAAGTTGTGGATCCACTTGGCGCTTCGCCGAGTGGATCCGCAACTTTTTGACAATGTTATGACGCGTTTCATGATCAATAAGAGGACAGACACATAAAAAAACTGGCGTCAATTTGTTTTTTACAATAACAAAACTCAAGCGACGACGCGGGGAAAACACGCAAGAAAACTGGATTTTGTTTGATTTGACCGAAATGTTGTCAACAACTTTTCCCGCTTTCTAATTGGTCGAGGTTGAAATTCAAGACATTTCATTGGTCAAAAAGTGACAGTTTGACGTGAGCATTTCGTGCCTGCAAAATAAAATTTTGTCAAAGAAGTTGGAAAGAAATGAAACTAGACGCTTTTCTGCTGCAGTTTTCTCGACAATTTCAAGACAAAGCTCAAGGAAATTCGCCTCTGAACACTTCTGGTTCTCTACTTCAAATGCCGAATGTCGCTTTTGCAAGAACTGAGGTAAAATTGAAGCTGAGTTCACCTTCTTCGTCCAAATCACTGTCGTCAGCACTCGATTTTATGTGTCTGTCCTCTTATTGATAATGAAAATTAGCCAATCACAAAGCGAGAAACTGACGTGTTATTGTAAAAATACAGATTCTCCACCTTTTAAACACCAAGGCGTGCTATAAAAGGCCATTGGCCCCGCCATTTGCATAATGTTTGCTGAATTGCACATGCGCCTGCAGCATTCAGAAGTCGCGCTGCCCATAATAAAATGTCTCTGCAGCTTGGCAACTAAAAGTATACCTAAAAGTAAACACATGTGGGCAACTTTAATGTGGAGTTCTGGGTGGAAGGATTTGTGACGAAACTTTGCTTTTGGCTGCCAAAATGCATTTTGAATTTCGTGGTGCAATGTGATGCATGGCTGCACACCAAGAATATTTAATTTCTTGCTTTGAAGATTATTCTTGGATTTTACTCAAATTGCACTCAAAATGAATGTTTGTGTGATGGAAAATTCATAAGGCAACATCTTGTTTTGTGTGGTATTCAAGTACAAGGTAAAACAAAATTTGGAAAATTTTGGCGTTTTACTAATTAGGAGCTGTTGTCTCATTCCCGTTGATTGACAAGTGGCTCTGCGCTTCCCTGGGAAGCACCCTATTACAGTGCGCCTCATGTTTAAGAAGAAACTGTATGAGTGATGAAGCAAGAATTAATGTTTCAATCAGCTTTCATCTGAACAAGTTGTCAAAAACCAAGTTCTCCTTTCTGGTGAGAAACTGAAGGAGAAAATTGACCTTGGGTTAATTACTTTTTTTTTTATTATTAATTATTATATAATATATATATATTTTTTTTTTCAGAAAAGTGAGATAAAGAGCAGACTTTCTGGTGTATTTCTGGTATTATACACCTTTAATCCTCTCCTTTTAAGAGGGGGATGGCCACATACTCTGTAAATAAATCCTTCCTGACGTGGATTCCAGTCAGTGATGGAACAAAGCTGGCTGCCACGGTGTGGATGCCAAAACCACAGGAGATCAATGAGGAAGGAAAGCCAGAGGAAAAATTTCCAGCTGTCCTAGGTACAAGACCCTCTGATTACAATACACAGTGGGGTTAAAAATATTATTTTAACATATTATCCTTATTTCCACATCAGAATTTCTCCCGTATCGTCGAGCGGATTTGACAGCAAGGCGTGATGAGGGAATCCACTCCTACTTCTGTTGCCATGGTTATGTCAGTATCCGAGTGGACTTGCGGGGCTGTGGTGACTCTGAGGGATTTTATCACGATGAATATGAGAAACAAGAGCAAGATGATGGCTGTGATGTCATTAGTTGGATCAGTGAGCAGGGCTGGTGCTCTGGAGCTGTGGGTGAGTTAACAGCAGGAGTGGCAGTGAGTAATATCAAAAATACACTTGTTTTGACAAATGGCTATAAGCACCAAAAATGTAAGCTCGAACTTTCTTTTTGATCAAAAATTGGTGATAAAAAAAAACTATATTTTGTTGGCAAATCGGGGTAACATCCCCTTACAGGAAATAATGAGGAGTACCTCAGCATTAGCTAGGAGTAGCCTTTAGAGCCGTTTTCGGATGACTGTCGAAAACCAAAACCAAAGTAATCACACAGGCCAATCACAGAGACTGAGAGAAAACAGTTCAGCTAATCAGAAGCCAAAGTAATTCACATTTGGTCTTGCGTTTGGTTTTACTTTCCAATCAGTAATGCGAGTACACGCCATCACTTGCGTGAGAAGTGTTTGGTTTTGGTTTTGGTCTTGTTCCTGATTGGTTGAGAAGGGAGTGCCAAACTTGTGTAGTCCAATCAGAAAGCGTAGCAAACGCAAAACCAAAGCAATCACACGATTACTTTCGACAGTCATCCGAAAACAGCTCTATTTTCCCCAAAACACCACTCTCCCTACAGCAGGTGAATTAAAAGAAGGAGCAATAACAAGATTCTTTCCACTGCAGCCAATCAAAATTCACTCTTATTTTGTCTTTTTATGTGGCAGGGATGTTTGGCTTTAGCTGGGGAGGCTTCAATAGTCTACAAATAGCCGCAAGACAACCTAGCGCGCTGAAGGCTATCATTTCTATGTGTTCTACTGATGACCGATACTCAGACGATGTCCACTACAGAGGGGGTTGTGTGATGGGGCATTCCATGTTGTCCTGGTCCAGCCTGATGTTCCTGTGGAATGCGCTCCCAGCCAACCCTCTTGATGGAGAAGGAAACAAACAGTGAGTGATGATTGGCTTGCAATGCAACGCAACACTACAATGCAAAAATTGGTCATTTCCAAGATGCCTGTTGCTCTCTTTCAAAACATAGGCCCAGGGCAAATCCTTGTGAAAATTAGTTTAATTAATCAGTTTCAAGCAAATCAAACCCATTTTGATAAGGTTGGTCTAGCTGGTTTCAAACAGATGCATCAGGAATCCCTTTGTTTTGGAACACCATTTACAAGGGGTAGTTTTTGGAGTCTTTGCTTCCAAATTTATTCTACCAAAGAAAGCAAGGTTACATGGTGGTAGTTCTGTTTTGCTCATCAGGGATACTAATCACCAGGCAAGTCCATCCTGGCACTAGGGGAGCCCACCCAGACCATGAGGGGTAAATCATTTAGGGAGTCCATCAAGACCATAAGGGGTACATTACTGGGGAGTCCACCCAGGCCATAAGGGGTGAATCATTTGGGGAGTCCATAAAAGCCATAAGGGGTAAATCACTTGAAAAGTCTGTCAAGACTTTAAGTGGTAAAAAACTTTGGGGTCCATCAGAGCCATAAGAGGTACATTACTGGGGGAGTCCATCTAAGCCTTAAGAGGTACATTACTGGGGAGTCCATCTAAGCCTTAAGGGGAAAGATACTGGGGAAGCTAGACTTTCAGGTGTAAAGTAATGGGGTAGCCATCTACTGTAGGCCATAAGGGGTGGCCCTAATCACTAGCTGGTGCGGTAGATAATGGTTAAAGATGGACTTCCCTTTAATTTTTATCCTGGTGCTGCCATCTTAAATATTTATGTCTTTGTGGTTCTCCACAGATGGATGGAGATTTGGCTGGATCGCCTCAGGAATCTTTCTCCTTGGGTGAACACCTGGTTGTCCCATCAAACGCGAGACGAGTACTGGAAGCACGGCTCAATCTGCGAGGACTACAGTCGGGTCCAATGCCCAGTGTTCCTGGCTGGAGGTTGGTTAGACTTGTACACTAATCCTGTATTTCGCATGATGGAAGATTTGAGTAGCCCAACCAAGGCAATAGTTGGTCCTTGGACACACGGATGGCCCATGGAGGCAGTGCCAGGGCCTCAAATTGACTTCTTGTCTGAGTGCCTACGTTGGTGGGACTGTCACTTGAAGGGCCTTCCCAGTGGGATCATGGAGGAACCAAAGCTACGGATGTACCTCAGACAGGGTAGGGGGGGTGTTACGTTTTAAGTGCTACTACTGTCTAGTGCTCACTCAAAAGTTGATTAACAAAAACAAACTTTTTTTCACTGTTCAATCGTGAGGTACCTTGCGATATTATGTAATACAGGCTAACTTCCACGAACGGCTACAGCCAGAACCTTTCCGTTCCCGTCTACAATCCATATATTTACTCTTACTGGAACCTCCCCACAACGGCAGCCTCTGAATAACGGTAATGGAAGCATTTGAGAGGTGTCCATCTTAGAGAATACAGCTAGAGTAAATGACTGAAGAAACGGTAGGTACCGCTCCTATTAGGTGTCCGTCTTTGAGGGGTATCCGTTAAGAGGGGGTTAACTGTAATTTTCACTGAGTAGCATTTTCTGAAAAATTATGTAAGTCAGATTTTTTGAATTAGCCTTTTGTGACGCTACCGTTGTTCATATCTTTAATAAGCATACGATTATTCCCAACGTAATTTATGCATGTGGTATGTGATTGGATTAAAGGTATTACGGACCCTCAGAGGAAAAATGTTTGGCCGGGTACGTGGATTGCAGAAGATAATTGGCCTTCAACTAACGTTTACTGCGCTCAGTTTGTGCTAAAGCCAACCGGTCAATTGAAAAGGATTGATAAAAAGAAAAATTCGACTATTGAGCGAACAACAACATCTTCTGGAAGAGAGTTCAGCCAAGTGAAGTCTTCCCTTCTTTGCGGACAAGCATCCGATAATGGTATGCCGTCCACCATTGGAGGCTTGGCCTTTGACCAACGACATGATGACGGACTGTCTGTGTGCTTTGACACTGCACCTCTGGACAACCAACTGGCGGTGCTCGGTTTTCCGGAAGTGACGTTGGATCTAAGTGCGGATTCTTCCGGCGGCACTCTGGTGGCACGTCTTTGTGACGTTTTCCCGGACGGACGGTCCACGCTGATTTGCACAGGTGAGGCATTTAGGCATATCGAATTTAGGGTCACTGTTACCAACTTTTCGAAGTAAAGTTTATAGCGTAGACGAAGATAGGGGCACCGTCAATTAGCGGAAAAACTTGTCGTCAGAGAGATCAGGTCTGCTGGCCTGGTCAGCGGATGTACACGGGCATATAATACCGCGCGCAAAAATGGCGGGAAAGTGTTTATCTTAAGTGCCTTCAGTTATTCATCTTGTCCATAAGGTAGACAGCCAATTGAATACTGTACCTTTGATGCCCCAAAATGGCTCAGTCGAGGGAGTTTTATTGAAAGTGTTTGTGCTCTTTTTCAGGACTGCTGAACCTTTCTCACCGAGATGGCGACTCCTCAGACTCCGTGAAGCCACTTGAGCCACACAAGCCTTATCACATACAACTCCAGCTGGATTCCGCTGCTTACGTTGTTGCTGCTGACCATAAAATACGGCTCGCCATCTCCTCCAACTACTGGCCCACAGTGTGGCCTTCACCATTCCCGACATGCTTCACGATCCACCCTGGGAACGAGAATGTGCTAAGTCTGCCCGTGCGAGCTCCGAATCTGAGTGGACTGATGCGGGACCAAGCATTCAGTACGTTCGAGCCTCCTTGTGAGACGAAAACTTTGCCGGCTGAAGTGATCAGAAAAGCCAGTAGTACGACCAGGTATGACCTGTCCTATTAAAATTTGAGTTTAACGAATGATGGAATGGAACGAATCATAGACTCCAATTACCCGCAGTGACTAAACTGTTCTATTTTCATATTTGTCGATCAATGTTAAATTTTAACTACAATCTAAGACAAAAGTGCCGGGACACCTTCAGGCTTTGTGCACACTCCCCCTCACCGAACTCTTTACGGAAGCAAACCGAACAAATACGACTAGACTACGACAGTTTCACGGGGCTTAAATAGCACACTCTACCAAACACGATCCCAAACGTTTCAAACAACCAAGACGTTCGTTAGACAGATTTACCTGCATTGACGTTTGACCTCTAACTTGGTTCACACTAAGGAGCTTAAGCCAACTAGGATGGCGACGGCAACGCAAGGAACCAGAAAAAAAAGTATATCCGTATTCCTTATGTCTTTGTAACTTTTCCTATTTATAGGTTGCTCAAATTTGTTCGTTTTTGCCGAAGTTCTATTGCCTTTATAGTTTCTTACCAAGAAAAACGACTGTCGTAATTTTTCAAAATGACGTCCACGTCCTGACAACAACTTAAAAAAGAAGCATTTGAAGTCGCACGCGAGAGCACGACGACCCCGAGATCATGTCAATTTCACATATTCACGTGCTCCTTTTGTTTTCTGCAATGAGTTTTATTGTTTCACTGACGTTGCCCGTCCTGGTGCTTAAGTTCCCTACTAACGACATACGGATAACGTGATGACCTTTAGTATTTTCATGTTGCAGAACTCTCGAACTAGACGGTCAGAGCGGAACTTCTAAGTTGACCTACTTCAAAGACTACGGATGTTTCTTTCTAAAAGACAGCGGAACCCTTTATGACAGGACAACAAAAGAAGTGTACACAGTTACCGAGGACGAGCCGACCTCGGCACGAGTCACCATCGAGGGATATATGAAGTTAAAAAGAGAGGCTTCCGCTGACCGCAAGAGCACGACCGGCTCACCCGTGTGGGATACTAGTATCCAGACCCTTAACGAGATGTGGGCCGACGAGAAGAAGTTTTATGTCCGTTGCACACTGAAGGCTTTTCACGAGACGAAGGAGGTGTTTTCAAAAACTTGGGATGAGAACTTTGAGCGTAGTTTTGTCTGATGACTTTATATAATGAGGATGAAACCGGCCCAATGGAAACAAACTCCTTTTTCCAGCCTTGTTTTTTGTTAGTCATTATTCCTAGAAATACAAGAATCAAACGCGTAATATGCTATTTTTAGATGGTAGAATTCATAGTTAATTACTATTGTACATAAGGTGCTTGTAGTTTCCACCGAGAAAAATATAAGACTCAGAAATGCTATTTTTAGATGCTAGAAATTTATGGTTAATTACTATTGTATAAATGTACAATTAGTTGTGCATAAGGTGCTTGCAGTTTCCACCAAGAAAAATACACGACTCATAAAAAAGCTATTTAAGATGCTAGAAATCCATAGTTAATTAATATTGTATATATGTAAAATTAGTTGTGCATAAGGTGCTTGTAGTTTTCACCGAGAAAAATACACGACTCATAGAAATGCTATTTAAGATGCTAGAAATTCAGATGGCAGCATTTTACTGGGGAGTAGATTTTCGGGACTTTGACAAGTGTTTGCTTAACACAGCTGGTTGCTTATACAGATAGAGCCTACAATATCTTACTGAGGGGTATTCTTAGAGGTGTAGAACCTTGTCAAGTGTCCACTTAATACAAGTTTGACTGTAACTGAAAAATATGGAAATATAACATTTCAATACAGGTTCAAGCGAGTGGTTCAGTCGTCTGTGTCTAGTTGTGAATAGCTTTGGTCCTTCCATGTCTCACACTTGAACGGGATCAGGTCCCGGGCCACCAATATTTCAGGTGCTAAAGTCCAATAAAAAAAGAGCCCTTGAGGAACAAAGAAAAAACCGGACTTGCTTGAACATTTTCTGTCTCGGCTTGAAGATATTGCTTCTATTTTCGAGTGTTAAAAACAATATTCTTACTCACTCGCGCAGCGCTCGTTCGTAAAGTATTGTTTTTACTACTCGAAAATGAAATTCATATCTTCACGCGGCCGTAGTTGACCGCTGACCACAAATGATGGTGGATGTCGGGCGGTCATAAATGGCGGTTGCCTTTACGTAACAAGATTGCTCTTGCCGGCAGCAGCCCTTCATGCATGATGATACAAGAAGAGTCAGGGTAACAGTGATGTTTTAAGCATTCTTAGGTGCTGCTGTTTGGTGTTCTGCGTGCTGTAATGCGCCTGTTTAGAAGGGTTCTTGGTTATGGCGTGCTCACGATTGGAGCGTGTTCTGTTTCAACGTATGCAGCAGTCTCTTGGTCGCCGCAGTTCAACAGAAAGTTCTCTTCAAATGGTGCAGTGCGATTTGGCAGAGCTGCTTTGGTGGTAAGTGTTTTCGGTAACACAGAACGATAAAAAGTTGAACAGCGCTGGGCATGAGAAATTTAAAGGGAAATATATACTGTTAGGAGAGTTCCCCGGGTCTGAAACCACATTTCTTACAGAGCAAACTCATGGTTAGTATGAATATACGAATAACTAATTCAGCTGAAATGAGTATATGTGACTGTAGCAACTGTATCAATCATTCAATTCCAGCTGAAACGAATTCATGCAACAACTGGAATTCTTACCCGGGGGGGGGGGGGGGGGGGGGGTACTCCCATATATTTCCTATATAGGGATGTTCCGCCCAATAGGGTATCATTTTCAGGGTCTTCTGTCTTAAACAGGGTATCAAATTTTACATTTTCGAGTCTTAAACAGGGTTATTTTCCAAAGATTTTTTCCTCTTCCCCTCCCCCCTCAACCACATTTTTGCTCTCACCATTTTTGCGCAATTTCTTCGTATGCTCCAGTGGAAACGCATGCAATGCAGGCTAACTTATCTAAACTTAGTCTTGAACAGGGTATCAAATTAGAGCACTTTGTCTTAGACAGGGTAGCAAAATTTCCATTTTTGTGTCTTGAATAGGGTCAGGTTTTTATAGAGTCGGCGGAACCCCCCTACCCAAATTCCTATTAAGTACCCCCCCCCCCCCCCCTCCCCGGAATTCTTATTGATCGATGCACAACCTCTTACACCCTACCCAAAGAGTCACAAATTAAAAGAGTAACAATATCTAGAATCACATATAACCTCACTTAGAGACTATACGCAGAGATCTGCAGTTGCCAGAATTTTTTTATATTATATGAATATAAGGGTGCATCTTATGCATTAATATTAGCTATAAAAAGGCTTCGCGATCAGAGCCTTCTAAACATGCAGCATTCAAGCCATATATAAAGAAATTTAGACTCGTGAAGCTCTAACTTTACTATTACTGTTAAATTTTAATGCAGGTTGCAGCCGTGAGTTTTGATTACAAAACATCTCTATGGGGGGCATCAATTGATAACAGTACCAAGGAATATGAACTGCTGAAATCCCAGGTAAAATGTTCATGAACGCCTCAGGTAGTCAGGTCACACATTGTCAGTACTGTCAACATTAGCAGTTGCCCACTATGCTTGGGGCAACCAAAAAATTTGGTTGTGCAACGGAAATTCAGGGCTGGGCAGAAATTATGAGACTTCCTATTGGTTGAAGTTAATCTACAGTCCAAAGGGCAACCAACCTAAAACCTAATGAAGTTGAGAGCTGCTTGTACCACTACAATATCTAGTGATAATTCATCTGGGCCCGGTTTTTCAAAGCACGATTAGGCTAATCCTGGATTAGGTCTAAACTTTCATGTTATTTATATGCCTGAAAATGCAAAGGTTTTTGTCCACAACAGCTTCCTTTATGCGTTTTTAAGCTGGAACAACCTTTTTAATCCATCTTCGAACAAAACTCTGCAGTTTATTGGCAGCCGGATCGAGAGAAAGAATTTCATTAATCCTGGATTAGCTTAATCTGCTTTCGAAAAACCGGGCCCTAATCTTCTTCTAAATCAGGATCACATAATATGTGATCTACCTATTATAGTGGTGACATCACTACTGTACAAGTGTACTATCTAGTCCAGTCAGATCATTAATGCTATCTACAGTGCCTTATAAACCAATCAGATCACATGTACTATCTATTATTGCAACCATTCAGGTTGCTGATGTACTACTAGATACTGAACTATAATGTAAATATTGTAATAAAAAGTCATTAACAATAATTCTGACTCAACAGGTCCATCTCAGATCTGCTCTTCGGTTGCGGGACCTTTGCTGTGTCAATGGCGGCACATACATCAAAGTTGGTCAGTACATTGCTACGCTGGATTACTTGTTACCAGTGGAGTACGTGCGGACCATGAGAATTCTTCATGATGATGCACCGCAGAGCTCTCTTTCTGACATCCATGTTGTAATAGAGGAGGAGCTTGGCTCCCCTGTTGAGAAGTTGTTTCTTGATTTTGAAAAAAAGCCACTAGGAGCAGCGTCACTCGCACAAGTCCACAAGGCGACGCTGATGGATGGACGGACTGTGGCCGTGAAGGTTCAACACAGATATGTCCAGAAAAATGCTGCAGTGGATATGAAAACACTTGAGGTCAGTAATACAGTGCCGGAGGCTAATTTTTCTTGACTATGAATTCCTGCTGCCAACCTTGTCAAAGACATCTCACTCCTTAACACAGCTGCCAAATGGATTTTGCTGATATTACTTTTTCTGAACTTCCACTTCTAATTTTCCATTATTGAAAATAAATCTATGTTTTATTTTTTACCTATAATTTGCCATTGATTTGCTTAAATTACTTTTTCTTAACTGCGGCTTCTATTTTTTCCATACTAAAAATAACTTTTATCTTATTTTTTAGCTATAATTTGCCATTTTTTTAGTTAATCTGGATTTGCTAATTAATTATAAAATTATGCATGATGTCATGAAAATGAGCCTTGCTAAACTGGAAATTTCTTCTGCATGAGCATCTAAAAAAGTTGGTGGGTGTTTATTACAATAAGATATATTGTTGTTAAGCTAGTTCTGAAAGTGATAGGCATTTAAATTGGTGGGCAAGTGAGAGGGAACTTCTTCTACGCTCCTGTCAGGACAGTACTGGGGTACAGGCGGTGGTTTTAATTTACTTCTAGTAACTAATATCATTTACATTATACATGTACCAGTTTTTAGCCCGTGCTGTTGCATGGCTGTTTCCTGAATTTGGTTTCCTCTGGCTTGTGGATGAGAGTAAACGCAACCTTCCCCTGGAGCTTGACTTTGAAAATGAAGGCAAGAATGCTGAAAAAGTAGCCAAGATATTTAAAGCTTGCACTTTTTTGAAGGTTGGTGGGCTGTTTGTCTTAGTTTCTCTGGTTGTAACTCTGTCTTAAATGTAGTCCTGATTACTTTTTGGAATGTTCAGTACAGTACGTCTTGTAACTCCGGGTTTAGCCTTAAACCCTATGGGCCGATTTTTTAAACAAAGTCTAACTTAGACCTGGTTTATCACTAAATTGAAGTTTAGACGGACGCCGTAAAACAGGGTTAGCTGAACGTTAAACTGCATTTTTAGAACATGGATCGGAGTCGGTTTTTAAAGACGACGTTTAGCCGTTGTCCGTTAAGCATCGCTATTTTTTAAATCTTGTTTATACCAGGTCTTTCTTAACCGCGGTCTAGACCTTGTTTAAAAAATCGCGGTGAACAAACTGAAATGACAACTCTGCCAAACTGTCTTGCCACTCCTGTGTGCACTGCTAAGCGATTGGTAGACAGTGAAAAGTGGTTAGTATACTATAGTTTGTTGGATCTTGATCGTGCTTACGAATTTATCTCGATCAGTCAGCGGACGTCAGACCCCTCCACTTTCCCCAACTCATATGTCACTGTTTGCAAACTAGCTGTCATTCACACTCAGGACAAAGCAAGTTTATTCACCTTGGGTCTTGTTTAGGTTCCTCAGATTTACTGGGATTTATCGACAAAGCGTGTTTTGACCATGGAGTTCTGTGACGGTGGTAAAGTGGACGACCTTGGCTTTATGAAAGAACACAATATTTCTTGTGATGAGGTGGGTAAAGTACGGAAATTGTTTCTTTGGTATCGTAAATGTGAACCATTCGATTGAACCTGGTGCCCACCCAACTCAATATTCACGTGGGTTGCGCGCGCACTTAAGTTTGATTGGCCACAAATTTCAGTATAGAGTTGTTTGGCTAATACGTAAATGTTGGCTTCTGAACGGTTTGCCATTACATTAACTTTAAGTAATTTAGCTCCATTCATTTTCAAAGACAATTTAAGTGAAGTAATACGGGCAACTTTTCTCGCAACTTGTCGCGAGGGACTGGGAACTAGCCTCGAGGGACTGGGAACTAGGAGGGGAGGGAAGGCCTTCCCTCCCCTCCTAGTTCCCAGTCCATCGAGGCCGCTACGCAGGCTATTTCATGCGTCGCTACTGTGTCGTCTGAATCTGAACGTGCACTTCAACGTTGTATTCGTCTGGCAATGACGGGTAATCCGTGTTGAAGAAAAATTTCCCCCGGAGCAAGAGAGAAACTCGCCTGAATTAAATTCGGCGCTTGTACGACGAATAAAGCAGGCCTTAGTGATTTTTCCTCGCTTCTGCTATCCAGGTATCACGCAAGCTTGGCTGGCTGTACAGTCAGATGATTTTTACTAAGGGTTTTGTGCATTGCGATCCACATCCGGGAAACGTTCTGGTCAGGAAGAACCCGGTGTCCCGTATGAACGGTGTGGAGATCGTGCTGTTGGACCATGGACTGTACCACGTAAGTGACGTCAGATTGGCATCTGCCCGTACACAGCTATGAAACTTGATTCGTTTTGTGTGGTGTCAATTGTCTACAGTTCTCTTATTTTATTGTCTTTGTTTTAGACTTTAACGGACGACTTTCGTGTTAGCTATTGCAAGCTCTGGCAGTCCCTCATAGCGGCAGATGTGGAAGGAATAAAACGTCACAGCGATGCGTTGGGCGTGGGCCACATGTACGGCCTACTTGCCTGCATGTTGACCGCGAGGTCCTGGAAAGTAGTCACTGCGGGGATTAATGAGGGGCCTGTGTCTAAGGAAGAGGTTTGTAGCGACTGCAGTATTTTTACATGCGTGAGATTACTATTGTTCCCTTGAAAGGAAGATGGCGCGAAATTAAGGGAGAGACTGGGCAAACTGAGATAAAATTCAAATAAATTCAAATAAAATAAATTCAAATAAATTCAAATAAAATCAAATAAAATTCAGTCAGCTACCAAGGTTTCCTCACTGTGTTATAATATCGAGGTTTTACGAGCGTCACACCGAGCTACGAAATCTGCGCTTGAATCCACGGTATTGTGCAATAGACCCTATTCACATAATTAATAAATTTCCGCTGGTTTGCCGTGGTGTGGACTCTTATTTACCACGATTTACGTCATCACATGGTCAAAATGTTGTGGACTCACGAGGCGCTTCGCCGAGTGAGTCCGCAACTAATTTTGACCATGTGATGACGTAAATCGTGGTAAATAAGAGTCCACACCACGGCAAACCAGTGGAAATTTGTTTTTTACCACAACATTTAGAAATATACAGGAAACTTTCGTTGTATTTCGCTGCAAAACGTGACATACTGGCGTCAGCTGGCGTCAGCATCGTTGTCTGGACTCTTATTTACCACGCTAAATCGACCAATCAGAGAGCGAGAAACTAGTGTGTTGTGGTAAAAACTGATTTTTTAAGTGAAGGAACTGGGATCTTTAACATGAGAATAGCTACTTATATCACAGTGAGCACATAAATATTAACATTTTTGGAAAGTTTCAACGGTATTGGACGTAATCCAAATATGGTATGCAGGATGACATTTATAACCTCTAATCTATAATATCATATGTCTGCGGTATCTCACTTACATTACAATGAGCACATAAATATTGACACTTTTGGAAAGTTTCAACGGTATTGGACGTAATCCCAAAAAGGTATGCAGGATGACATTTATAGACTCTAATCTATAATATCGTATCTCTGCGGTGTCTCACGTCTTCTTTCCCTTCTTCAGGCTGATGAGATTAGGGATGGCGTGACGACGTACTTGGGTGAAATCTCCCAACTCCTGAACAGCGTCCCAAGACAACTTCTCCTTTTATTCAAAACAAACGATTTGCTGCGAAGCATCGATTATCGGCTCCAGACCACCGCGACCGCCCGCTCCTTTATCACCATGTCCCGCTGCTGCGTGCGCACAATCACCGAGGAAAACCTGCGCAAGAGCACCAGTTGGTATCACTGGATCAAGATTCACGCGGCCAGCGTTGTTGCGCACACTCGGATCAGTTTGTATCAGTTGTACGTGTCGAACCTTGTGACGTCAGTCAGGCAGGCCCTGTGCGTCATCACCAGTCATTTGACGTCATGGAATAGATTTGCGGCAGTCTCGGCGAAGAGGGATTTATGATGAAAGGTGATCATTTTAGTTAGACAAGTGTTTTCGCCCGTTCGCTTTTGAGCTCATAATACGAATTCTCTCGTCTATTCAAGAAGAAAAATTCTCTCGTCTATTCAAGAAGAAAATGTGTGAATAATGTAGCGATAATTGATAATTTAATTATATTTTACCAAATCGGTTTCCACATTCTCCTTACTGTGTGATATATCTTTGGAGAGAAAATGAAGAGGAAAAAGTGTGGTCTGGAATTTAATGCAAGAGCATGTCGAACAATTACACGTGAATTCTGGTGAAATTTACAATTTCTTTAATTTTTAGTTTTTGGCGTACAAATCCTTAAACCTTGTGATTGATCGTTTGCAATGCAGACGGATAGTATTTTTAGGTTACTTTCAGATGCATGTCGCATCGTCATATTTGTTTGTGAACCAATTAGCGTCAAGTAATCTTGCCTTCGTCAATCAGGAACTGGACATATTTTGGTTTCGATGTACGGATGCCCAAACACAAATTGCATAGGGGCGGATCCAGGATTTTTGCAAGGAGGGATCGAGTATGTTTGAACACCGAGTGCTGTTAGGGGGTGCGGGGGCATGATTGCCCGGAAAATAATAAAATCTTAGGTCTCTGAAATGACATTTCCCGCGTTTTGAGACAATATTGTAGCACAGTGAAGAGTCTTATTATCAAACGCGATACACTATTTTTCGCACAGTTAGAAAACAATTATATTGAGACACCTCACAGATTGATTACATATATTTTCTGTCATGATTGATACATTTTTGCTACTCCGAAAGGGGGTGGCTAGCCACCCAATCCACCCCCCCCCCCCCCCCCTCCAAATCCGAAGACACTGAACATTGTCTATTTTAATTTACAGATTCTGATATTTGATTTGTTTGTTCGTTTATTTCTTCCAATCCATTTGCCTAGAAAAGTGTGGTAATATTCTTTGTTTATAACTTACTCTAGATGTGCATACACATACAGACTTGCTGCTGGCTGCGCGCGCTAGTTTAAAATAATGGTCAAACATTTTTAAAACTTTTTAATAAATTGAACCTGAACAGGCTCTTTGATGGAGCGGGTTTTGAGTAACACAACGCGAAACACAACGAAACACAAAGTCAAAGTTACGCTGCCAGTCACAGAGGTCGTACTGAGAAGATTAGTCTCAACCAACCAGAATTAGTGACCAATCAGCAGTGCGAGCGACCGCAATTGCCAACTCTGGCTTGATTACTATTGCTTCTTTTACTCCCGATTGGCAGAGACTCCTGCTTGGCCCACCGCCCTTTTCACTGTACACAGTAAATACTTTCTAGTATCCCGCCAAATAGTTGATACAACTAGTCCCGGTTGTTCAAAGCCCGATTGAGCTACTTAGGATTAACCAAGTTCTTTCTCCTAACTTCTTGGCCAACAATCTACATCTATGGCAAATGGTTTGAACCCAGGAGTGTGAACAGTAGGTTGGTTGTGATCGTCCGGGTTAGAGTAGTCTCCAGAAAGACTTGTTGGTGACTGACGTTTCGACAACCTGAGCGGAAGTCATCTTCAGAGTCAAGTGAAAAGTATACCGCCATCTGACGAATACTTTTCACTTGACTCTGAAGATGACTTCCGCTCAGGTAGTCGAAACGTCAGTCACCAACAACAGTCTTTCTGGAGACTACTCTAACCCGGACGATCACAACCAACCTACAATCTACATCTACATGCTTGAATTGCACATTCATACGACATTATTGCAAGATCTTCATAAAAAAAAAACATCATGACCAGATCAATTCCAGTTATACAGTTGACGCCTGTATCTGTAATGATTTACATACTTTTGTCCAAATGGAGTTCGTTTTGTGGTCTTTGAATAATGGTCCAACTTGTAAAATACACGTGTAAATGTTTATTAAATTGGCCCCAGGAACAATATAATTTAGTTCCTTTGGGAAAGAAAAGCTACTGTTGTGCAAAAATATTTCATTGTTTCTGGTATGCAACATGCAATGGTATGCAACATGCTGCCGTGCAAAAACCTCTATACGTTTTTTTTTTTTTTTTTTTTTTTTTTTATTGAATTGACCCCCGGTCTATGGATTTAAAGTTACACTCATCTTCTTAGGTGACAATGTGTAACCCTTGCCTCCATGATTATAGCACCAGACCCCCACAAACACTAGGAAGGCCACTAGCAGAAACGATACCACGGCCACGCTTACGATCGCCGGGACCTGGTTCTTCTTGCGCCCTTTTCTTCCCTTCGCTGCGATCACGGTAGGGAGAGACGGACTTCTGTTCCCCCAACCCGACCCCGCTTCCTCGCCACTACCCCCACAGTCCTCGTCGTCAGAAGAACAATCAGTCGGGTTTGTCTTATGCTGCACCGTGGAAAAGGTTCCTTCTGGAGATGACGTCACTGTGGGCCGACCTGTTGCTGTCGTGTCGCCCGACCCAGACTCCCCACCCCTTGAATCTCCTGAAGACTCTGCCCCAGACCCCGAAGCGGATTCTCCACCAATGCAGTCTTCATCATCAACAGAACACGGTGTGAGCAGTTCTCTGTTCCTGTTTCTGGAGCGAGCTCCCTGTTTGCTTGCTGTGATCAACTTTTCAGTTAAAACACCGAGAGGTTTGAGTTTCGGGTGGTTCCCAGATCTCTGCGCGGAGTTTCGTACTGTTGTCATAGAAACAGACTCGGCACAGTCCCACCTTCCGGTGCCTTTCAGAGAATATCCCTTGGTACCGGTTTTGAGGCCACCAAGTAAATTGACGCTGTTGAAAGTGAGCTTCTGAAGACAACCTTGGTAGTTTTGCTTGTGTACCGCCCAACTTTTCACAGTGTTTACTCCGCCGATAAATACCTTGCCCCCACCGTCTTTCATGTCAAAGCCCACGAAACGTCCAGGGAACTTCTTTGACACGCACAGTTCGTCGTCAACTGACAAGGAGATGCGACGTAAGTCTCGCTGGATATCGGCGAAGTGCCACGTGTTGTCGTCGTACGTTCGGTTTCCCGTCGAAAGTGCGAGGTCCTGTGCTCCCAGGTTCCAGGTCACGTGGATGCTGCCCGACTTCAGCTCGACCACCAGGAAGTCGTGATAGAAACTGGTCTCCAGGATCACTCCGTCACTTTTGGACGTTTTGAAGCGGAAGGTGATTCGGTCCTGGAGCGTGGTTGCTGGAGGTATCTGATAAGTGACGTAATCCATTGTTTGTAGATTCAAAATGAGCGACTCTGAAGACAGAATAAAGTAATGCGATAAATGAGAATCATCGACAGTGATCGCAGGGGCGAAAAACGTATTTCTGCACTGAGTGTTCTGGGTGTTAGGCAACTCCTACTTAACCAATATAACAAGAGCTGAAATGATGTTGGCTGACACATCTTAGGATGAACCCACTTAAACCAAATTATTCGTCTCCCTTTAGATATTTGCTTCCGCATTCCATTGCTGCACTAGATGTATCCCCGGGATACGCCGTAATGTATCTGTATGAATCTTGTATCTTGAACCCCAAAATGCTCATTTTCTTACGCTTTCTGTTGCCAAAAACTTTCGGGCTTGTTGGTCCTTAGCTAATATGCCTTGGAATCGTAATGGATGCTGATGGAATTTCAGCAAAATGAAACCCTGTAACAGCTGTAACGCATATCGAGGTTGACACAGCGAGGCAATTATGCTCGAAACTCAACACCGTTTGGTTCTGTGGAACATATACGGATAAACTGGATTTGGCTTGCGTTCTTGTTCACCGCGGAAATTTCGTGGATTCGATATTTGATGGATACCGCTACGCGATTGCAAATAACTCTGTCGCCGCTAATTATTTAGTCCTGACGAAACTTTCTGTGGCGACACGAAATACTTCTGGGAAGATAACAGGCCGAAAACGAAAACCAAAGCTACGATGAGCTTCAGCCGTAAAACAATCGCGATTTATGCTTTACAGCTTTTGTCCCTGCAACTTCATTGTTCTAGAAAGCTCGCCATTTCTGGCCGTTGTTACTTCTCCCAGTCGTCTTAGCACTACAGAGATCTATTTAAAACTAGATTACCCTTGACGGGTTCAACTAGCGATTCAGTTCTTAAAACGTCTCCCAGCCTTCGAGTTTCGTCCACATTGGAGGGTCTGGGTACGAGATTGCTCAGATTTTCTCCTACTTTGGCGCAAAAAATTAATCCCAATCAGGCAGTATAACATATATGGGCGACCTTACAGCGGCCACGCTGCTTTGAGTTTTATTAAGCTCGCGTTCAGCACGAAGTGCTGAAAAGCGAAGCTTCATGCGATCCAGTCAATTGGAATGTGTCCCGGTGCTGTCAACAATGGATTCCAAATATGGAAGTCGTTCTGTTCCCAATTTGGGCAGTATCGATATTACCGACAACGCAACAAGATCTAGAACACGATTGTCGAAGTAGTTTTTGCGGTGGCATTTTTAAGTATCCCACCTTATTGCAGTTAAGACTGCGCCAGTCAGTAAGTCAGTCCGTCATGCAGTGTCAACAATTGCCTTTGGAATTTGAGCATCATCGAATACGCATGAAGAAACGAAGAGATGGGAAGACGTTTTCAGGAGTTATTTTGATTGTTATCATTATATTCCTGAATTGCCAGTAGATCTGTTGCACTTCAGAACCATTATCACAGAGGTTTTGGTAATTTCTCGGTTTGACAAGGGTAAGTCAAAGTTGAAAGACCCGTGACCACTGACAGCCCTGATCGCGATCGAGCGACTTCAGCTTGTCGAAATATTTCTATCGTTTGATTATATTAGCTTTACTTCGCATAGTTTTCGCCAGCAATGAAAAATGCTGTAGAGAACTGAGAGAAGAAGAATTCGAAAATGAATTTGACCAAAACCGCAAGTAATGTCAAAAAGTTATCAGATTTCACTTAAACTTATTCGACTTGAAATTCAGCCAAAAGAAGAAAGACGTGTTTTCTTTAAGCACGTATTTAGTTTGAATGCAGCCCAGGCTAGAGTATCATGGCCTCTGATGAAGTATGTAGATGTTGGACATAAGCTGTGCATGACATGAGTAATGAAGTCACGGATAGACTTTTTTCAGTGCAACTCCGGAAGGTCTCCTTCCGGTTCAAAGGTTTGGCACTCGGTGAAGGATTTTAAATTCTCCCAATTCGAGCGTCTAAGTTTATAATTTTCATCCTCTGCCGCCTTGTAAATTAGGGTTTTCAAAAATGAGACTAAATCGAATACGCGGTTTACAAAAGTGGAGGCCCGCGGAAACGGATGCGCACTTCCACATACCTAAAATTTTTACGATGTGGCCTTGAGCCAGTTCTATTAAATACCCACTCCCGCAAAAGTACTTTCTACAAATTCGCGAGCTTACAGCTGCTTTGCTGCTTTGATTTTGTCACACCTTCAGGTTTCATTTGACAGTTCATTTGAGTTGGAAGTGAACACTGCTAAATTAGAATGTGCTCATCGACAGCTTTTGTTTGAGTTGGAAGTGAACGCTGCCATTAGAATGTGCTCATCGAGTCCGTTTGAGAGGTCACTAATAGAAAGAACGCTATTACTGGTTAGACTAATCTGGAATGGCATTCCGAAGAGCTCATAAGGGTTGTCGTCGGGCGTTCCCGCCATTTTATTGACTCGATCATAAGTGCCGTAATACAAGTGGCCTCTTATATGATGACTCTCTGGAGGGTGGCAGCAAAACTTTGCAGTAAATATCGGGGATAATGGACTTTCAAGGAAGAGGCTTTTTTCGGTTAGTTCAAGTGCGTCTAAGGCTGATTGATTGCTGTGACAGTAAATTGTCGTACCCACAATCTCATCTTGCCGTATTGCTTTCCTAACATGTAATGCAGACAACCTGCTTCTTCTCTGGATTTTTACAGCACTTCGGTTAGTTCCTTTTAGAAATACCCATTGTGAAATATATGTATCCAAATTTAGAGGGATTGTTTGTTTTCCAACCATATTTATTTCAAAGAATGGACAAAACTATAATCAGACAGCGTCACGAGATGCACATTTTCCCGAAATTTTCAATACGCTGTTTGTAACTATTCCTTTGTACCGAATTTAACCTAAACCTTTCTCTATCATGAGTTTCCCTCTCCAAATGAAACTGACAAGCAAAGATATGAACCCACTCGACGACAGCATGACAATAACAATAATTGCTAGCAGTGGATATGTTATTTAACTTGTAGAGCAAAAGGGATCGGCAATTGTACGATCTATTGTTTCATTTCATCATGAGACTTTGTTTTAGTAATTTTGCTGTTGCTGCGATTTTAAAAAAACGTTCAGACCTAAGTCGCACATAGTAAACTTGACAATATCCGTATGATTTTCAAAATAGCTGTCAGTTCTTACATGCCTGGAGTCTTTTACTGCCAGAGAGAACTCTGGACCAGAATGGCGAACACGTTGGAACTAGAGGTCGCGCATGCACGTTGTCAAACGTTTCTATATAACATAAAAACATGTTATGCACTTTACACATATCATGAATTCAGCCAAATTGAGCTCGGCTATATCACCTGTTTATGTCTTCCCCTGTGCTTATAACAGGCGGTGTCCAAGCCCTGTGCGTGTCTTTTTCCTAGTCTGAGGATTTCTAGATATTGCCTTTGCTGTCTAGTACACAAATATCGAAGAAAGACAATATAAGGCCTTAACACAACAAGTTAATATCGTCCGCAGATAGAGCCTTCTCCCTGTTAGCATCCAGACAAAATGTACTCGTATTAACGAGTTGTTAAGCCGCAAATTGTTTGTTTTAATAGCGTAAACTATAACTAAATAAAACCAGAAAATTGAGGGGGAAGTTGTTTGGAATTTGTAATCTGTCAACCGGCACACTCTAAGTGCAATATCATTCCCGTTTTCGTGCACACAGCTCTTCTAATACAAAAACCTGGATATTTTTGTCGAAACACCGGTTTGAGATAAAGGCACCTTGTCCCAGACTGCCTTTAAAATCCCCTCCTCCTCTCTAGAAGATCGTATGCACGAGTAAAATTAAAGCGATACCGAAGTCTAACCTTTCCCCGCATTCGAATACCGACGCCAGCGGTAAGCAGTGTTCACTTACAACTCCTGAACTGTCAATGAAAGCTCGCAACCGATAAATTTTGCATACATTCATCTTGGAGATGCAAAAGCCTCTTACAGAACACCCAGCCATTTCACTGGGCCACTGTGGATTTGATTCAACTTAGAAAACGCACCGCGAGAACAGGTAAATGAAACCTAACCTTACCACTCAAATGAAAGCCCTCAATGAGTACATTCTAATAGCAGTTTTGACTTCCAACTCACGAACTGTCAAATGAAAACTAAACTTGTGTGACTAATCAAATAAAAGCCCTCAATTGGTACATTCTAATAGCGATGTTCACTGCCAACTCCGAACTGTGAAATGCGAAACCTAAAGGTGTGACCACTCAAATGAAAGCCCTCAATGAGTACATTCTAATAGCAGTGTTCACTTCCAACTCACGAACTGTCAAATGAAAACTAAACTTGTGTGACTATTCAAATGAAAGCCTTCAATTGGTACATTCTAATAGCGATGTTCACTGCCAACTCCGAACTGTGAAATGCGAAACCTAAAGGTGTGACCACTCAAATGAAAGCCCTCAATGAGTACATTCTAATAGCAGTGTTCACTTCCAACTCACGAACTGTCAAATGAAAACTAAACTTGTGTGACTATTCAAATGAAAGCCTTCAATTGGTACATTCTAATAGCGATGTTCACTGCCAACTCCGAACTGTGAAATGCGTGTGACCACTTAAATGAAAGCTCTCGATGAGTACATTTTGACAGAATAGTTCGCGTTGTTATCAGTTTAGACAGAGCAACAGGGCTGAAGGGGTAACTATGGACAAAATAGTACAGTTTGTTGTTGAGTGTATTCCTTGTATCCGACCAAAGACGATTATTATTCAAGGTGTTTTGGTGGGCTATCGATATAGTTCTATTAGCTATGGTACATAGAATGTCAGCCCCTGTTCTAAGCGTAATGAATAAAAACAGTGGGTTGTATTAACTAAAAACTACATATTGTATTAATTAAACGCCCCGATGTTTTCGTGTTTAAGCTCGAGTTTATAGTCACTGAAAAAATGATCTATTATACCAAGAAAAATAATAATTCTCAGATTACCAGACTTATTTCTAAAATTCTATAGTGTGAAAAATTGGGACAAAACTTCCACCTACTTTCCTAAATATTTCTAACTAATGCGTATATCCTGGAAGAGCTTCAGTGTTTTTCTGTGAGTTGACGCAGTTCATAGTTGGTTTACCTTTTTGTTGGTTGGGTTCTTCGTGAATTAGAAAACTAGAGCAATTTACGTAATGTGACATTGCTTAATTAATATTACTGGAATAGTGTGATAAAAATTTCGGAGCTGGCTACTTGATGGCAAAGACGCAAAGGTTTCACAACTGATTTATACTGATTCTACCCTGGTGTTCGAAGGTCGATTAACCATCTCCCTAGTAAGAAACTGCATGGTTTTATTCAAAGATTAAAAAACTTGTTCTCCCTCAAAACATATTGAAGAAGTCGTGCCAGGTGGACGAAACTGTACATCTAACGACAGGAACAATCGATATTTGAAAAACCAGTCTCAGATTGATGACCACTTTAACACTTACGATCCGCATTGTAAAGAGTTAAAACTGCCCCATTAATAGGCCCCACTGGAAAGCAATGCCTGTTGAAGCACTGACTCAAAAACTGCTTTTAGAATGAGCTGAGTTTCGAGTTTTTCTTAAGGCTGGTTTTGGTTTTAAGCTCAGAATTTGTTGAGGAGTGAAAGGGGGTACACGAAGTCTGCAAACAACCGCCTCACGTCAGGCAAAAAAAAAAAAAAAAAAAAAAAAAAAAAAACAGCTTGTCTATACACTGGGTAAAACACAAGTGACGCGAAGCACAGCCCCAATACGTCGACCATGTTCGGGTACAGAGTTTTGTGGAATTGAAAATGGACTAATTGTGGGTCTACCGTGGTAACCATGAAGTAAAAATCAATTCCCGCCAGATATAAACCAGGGCCCGGTTTTTCGAAAGTCGATTAAGCTAATCCAGGATTAACGAAATTCTCTCTCTCGACCTCTCTCCTAATAATGACAGCAAGGTTTGTTCGAAGATGGATTCAAAAACCTTGTTCCAGCTTAAGACGTTATCAAGAAAGTCGTTGTGGACGAAACCTTTCACGTTTTCAGGCTTATAAATGACAAGAAAGTTTAGATCTAACCCAGGATTAGCCTAATCGTGCTTTGAAAAACTGGGCCCAGTATCATGCTGATTCCGTGGCACGTTACTCCCTGCCGTGCAGAGCCGAAGAGTTTCAAACTGCCTCACTGGTTATTATTTACAGAAGTTTTATCGAGACTGTGGGACTAGGGTTAATACTAAACAAAACCATCTGAACTTAGTTTCCGGTCTTAGGTCGCCTTTATCATCTTCAAAGTATGAACAGATGCAGTGAACTAGCTAACGGGTACGATCTGCGCTCAGAGCGTTTTAGTTTTGAAACGAAACTATGAACAGAGACACAAACACAGACACACAAAAAACGTGGCCATAGGGGGAACCAATTTGCCGAGAACTAAGACTAACCTGATAAAATATACTGTTATTGACTGTCTGTTATGACTGAAAAAAGTCTGAACACACTTACCATGCTGACAACTTGGACCCTCGAAGGCCGTGTGTCGACAATCGCATTCGGCAGTGATGAACATATTTACACATGTTCCGCCGTTCTCACAACGGTGGCCTTTGTCGCAAATATCCGTGCATCCGTTCACGACGCCCTTAAAATCTAACAGGGTGGCGTTTCTCAAGGCTCCTTCCGTGTCCTTCGAAACCTCTGGTCCCTCCAAACAGCCAACAAACCTGTTTTTCTTTGATGGGAAGACGAACTTTTGACCACCGAAGTCAGTTGATGGCAGACCGCCAAAGTAGAGATAAGTGGTCATTTTCCATGGCGGTTGCTGATGGCTCACAGTTGTTTTCTGAAGAACGCCATCCAGGAATATATTCACCATATGTTTGTTGATTCGTTCCAGAGCAACTGCATGCCACTTCAGGTCATTGAGTTCCTCGCCAACTTTCGTAGCCCTTGGTCCACTTCCAGAATTGATGATTAGCATTCCTCCTGAAAGCTCGACGGCGAGGAATTCCGATGTCCGTCCTTTACTCTGCGAATTTTGATAAAGAAGCAAGCAGTCTGATAAATACGTTTTGAAGCGAAATCGCAGCAGGCTGCCTTTTTTAGACGCGTCCCAGTTCTCAAACTGAGCAAACGAGTTCCGTCGATCTGTGAAAGTCCGGCTGGAAGAGACGCTACCCAACGCTACAGATGTAACGAAAGCTAGAAGATACCACTGTCTCATCTTTGTTCCGTGGGATTGGGACCACCGAGTTGTGTCCCTATTTTGGCTTTTGCTCATTTGTCATGCCGTGGTATTGGTATTGGTTGTGTGTATTGGTTATTGGTTACAAACATGCACCATTCATCTTCTGTTGGAGACAAAGAGTTCTCAGATTTCTCGTTCCCCCGCATCGGATCGATATCTGAGTGGCGAAAGATGATACCATAAGATAAGGGAAGAGGATATCACATGGACCGCCAAATTCCTGATCGAGTTTTATTTTTAAGACAAAAACAACATGAGCTAAATAGCTTATCCTTACTTTTTAATGTGAAATATTTATTCAGCCAATTGATTGCGCGCTGCTTTGTTTGTATGATAAATATAATACAAAGTAAATATAATGCTATTCGAATGAAAGATTATTTACTGATCAAAACACGTTACAGAACAGCATTTACCACAATAGATTCAAAAGATTTTGAACCTTCGGACGGCTGACATTTCAAGTTAGTCAGCCGTAATTCTTAAATCCAATAACCACCAGTGAATCATATATTTTCTGAGTTCATTCTCACGAGAAAAGAAATTGAATTCAATTACTGAATAATAATTATATCTCTAATTATTAATCGCTAGTGTTTACATTTTTCAAACTGTTACTGTTAAAAATAGCGTTGAAATTAATTACTGAATGATAATTTTATCTCTAATTATTAATAGCTAGTGTTCACATTTTTCAAATTGTTACTGTTAAATATAGCGTTGAATTCAATTACTGAATGATGATTATATCTCTAATTATTAATAGCTGGTGTTGACATTCAAATTGTTACTGTTAAAAATAACGTTGGCAATACCTGTATCTGACTCTAGAGACTTTTAGCATCGATATTAAATGATTTTCATTCTCAACATGGTTTTACATAAAGGTTACACATTTTCTATTTTCTTCGTGATATTTTTTTTTTGGTAGCGTCCATGTTCTATCATTAGTTTACGATTGCTAACAGTTTCCTGAGCTTCAGTTAACTAGAAAATAGACGCCCTCGGCAATCTGAAAATATCTGAAGTAGCTAGCAATACTGAGTCAAATATATACTGTGTTTGTGAATAGCGGAAATTGTATTAATGATATAGACTATTTAAGACCAAAATATGCTATTTTCGACCCTATTTCACACCTGCTGTGTACCAAAATTTGCACCCTAAAGTCAGACCAAAAACAGAATCTACTACACCGTTGGCGGTTAAATTCAATCATAGTTATTTAACGTTTCGAGCGGGGGGCCAAGTTAAATGCAGGCGGAGTGTAAAAATGGCAAAACGGTCTGCAAACTGATTGGCTCCAACCGAGTACGGTACACCGAAAGAGCTGACTGTGGCAGATAAACACTGTTTGCTCAGTAATATATAGTTCAGTAAAAAAGACCGACTTTTCACCTTAGTTCCCACAAATTCTCACGACACCTTAAGAAAGCTTTAGTACAGATACAGAACTAATCGTATCTCTCTTTCCTCCCCCTCCCCCACGGGTTTTACATTCTCGTTCCCAGGCTCTTTTGTGCAGGTCACGCGATTCTCACACACTTCGGGATTCCCCTGATGACGTCATTCGCCAGGACGTCAAACCAGAAAACTAAGGTTGCTTATTACTGCGGAATGATGTATGGTTTGAAAAGCTTCCAGCTCGTGCTGGTCGCTGCAGCTCTTGTTAGTGAAAATCAAGGGACTTTTCTGTGCAATTATGGCGGTGTGACACTTCAGGAATCGAAGAAGGCGCAAGTTGGGAACAACGGTTCTATTCTGAAGATAGAAAATGTACTTCCGCCTAACTTTGGACAAACCCAGTTCTGCGTGGCAACAACACGAGATCCGCAGTCTTTTTTGTTTGTAACGGCAAAGACTTCCAAGACTACTGAAGGAAAAAACGGTAATTAATTTAATCAGTGAAATATTCATATCCCAGTGCATGAATCACGATCGTATTTCGTCACCGACAACGGCACGAAGGATCAAGTAGTGAACGACGAAGAGTCACACCAAGAAACGCCGAAAATAATACACATAGGAAAACATTAGTTCCTTCGTTCTAAATCAGTTGTCAGTCACTTTGGAACATGCAGAAAGTGAAAGTCGTAACAAAAGAGAAATTCGACCCAGTCTCCCTAGTTTACAAACAGAAAAGAAGTTACCTCCAGTTTTGATTTTGTCTCACAGGGTCTTCGGATTATTATTATCATCATCATTAATAATATTATCATCATTATTTAAATTCAGATAAACTAGTCCCCAGTCCCCAACTCCTCAGATGGAAACATGATTTTTAATGGCTAATTTTTCTCGACAGCTGGTGCACTCTATGTCTCCTTGTTTGCCGAAGGTGGAGCACAGCAGGGTCATATGGATGTATTCAGCTCTGCAGGAGCAACTCAAGACTACATTCAGCTGTGTCCTGCACTCAACACTGCATCAAATAATGACACTCAAAGACACCAGATTGTGTTTTCTGGCTCTCCCACTCTGGCTTACACAGCAGAAGTGGCATACACTAAGCAGTCAATCAGCCTCGGACAGAAGAAGAACTTAACAGTCGCAAGTTCATCACATTCCATTTTTTTCAGTTTTGAGGCACCAGAAGACATCACGAGTGCACAGCTTGAAATAACTGCAATATCAGACTCCAGTGTGTCGGCTTATCTGACAGTGTCACACACTTGCAACAAAGTCCTTGGACACAAGATTGGTTCACTAGGCATTGGGACAAGCTCATTGAGGCTTTCATTCTCTAAAAAGGGCAGAATCATTCTGTCCCATGCTTCTTCTCCAAAACTGAAAGGTGGTGAGACATGGTACATTGGAATAGCACTCAAGAATGCATCTGGGAGTGTCCACCTAGGCACATCAAAGAATGTCACGCTATCACTGAAGAAGGGTTTTAATTATGACTACACAAAACCCATGTGTTTTTTGGTTTTTGCTTCCCTGTTTGGGGGCATATTTATTGCTGTCTGGGCACTTTATTGCTTCAGGGAACCCCTATTGCTTGTAAAAGGAGACAATCAATTCAGTGAAAGTGTGCTAAGCGTGAAAAAATCATTTAGGAGCATGCTGAGATCATGTTGTGTTGGAACCGATGAGGTAGATGAACTTTCCCCCCTCCTACCAAGAAACAGCAGAGACAACTCTTCATTGTCAGTCATAGAAGTCATGCAAGCGATGTGGACAGTTTTGCGCCATTACTGGCTTGGCCATGGACCCAAGACATTCTCGTACACAACCTGCATTGTTGGTTTTGTGCTCCTAGTGGGTGCATTTCAGTTTGTGTATGAAAACTGGCATGCCATGGTAGATACTGGGGATCGGGACAAATGCTACTACAATGACTTCTGTTATCGGGTGAGTGGCACCGACATTCCCTTCAACCTGATGATCAGCAACTTGGTGTACATGATTCATGGCATTATTCTGGCATGGTCAGTATGGGTCATGGAGGCAGAACTATGGGCGTGGTCAAAGCGACTTGCAGAGGCGAACAGATTTAAGGTACAAGAGGTGCCACCTGACCACGAAGAAATTCCGAAGCATCTTCTTAAATGTCAAAACATAGCAGCACACATGTCCTGGATGACCATTCCAAAGCTCGAACCCTCCAGCACAGAGGCCAGCGTTATCTATGCCAATGCCCACAAAGGCAGAGTCAATTATTCCATTGGTTACGCTTTTGCCTGGGCCTTGGTCTTTGAAGGATTTTTCTCTCTTCTCTACCACTTCTGCCCAAGTCGGATGACATTTCAGTTTGACACAGCCTTCATGTTTGTCATTGCTGGACTCATTGTGTTGTCTCTGTTTAATGGTTTTTCCGTGAAGGCTTACTGTGAAGAGAAAATTGCAACACCAGTTGAGGCAGGGAATTTTTTTCTTTTTGTGATAGTTCCTCTTTACATTTTCAACTACCTAGGCTCCCTATATGCCCTTGCTAATTACAATCTGAATCAGGTTGTGAAAGTGCTATTTATTGTTTGCCTTTGCGTTTGGTATGTACTTGTTTTCCTTTGGGCTGGGGGCAAATTGTTCTACCGTATAACATCTTGTGATGATTTGTCTAGCTGCAAAGAAAGGACCAAGGTTGTCTTTTTTGTCATCACTATTGCAGTAACATGTGTTTTGCTACCCATTTTGATGGAAAAAGATTTGCCAGATCTGTTTCTGTTCAACTGCATAGCAGCCTCCTTGATTAGCATAATTGGGAAAGTGGTCACAATGCTTTGCCAGAGTGACCAGTCCACATGGACCTTTGAGAGTTTCATTTTCCGAGTTTTTCAGGGATTATATGTGTTCATGACACTGGCCATGATGGGGGTGGCAGTGTGGGTATTTAACAGCTTGGCTACTACAGACAAAACACTTAGCCCAGAGGAGTCTCGAGACTTAAACCGGGAATGCTGTCTGCTTGGATTTTTTGGTTACCATGATTTATGGCATATTTTGTCTTCATTTGCTTTGCTTATGGGAGCATATTTAGTAATGTATGTGAGTGAGTAGTGTGGTGTTGTCTGACAAGCTCAAACCCAAACAAGAGATATTGTACTACCGCCATGCCCATTTTTTCTGGTACAATTACCTGTTATTACATAAAATTTTATGATTCTGGAAGGTGTATATTGTGATTTTCAAAAATGCTGTATTTTAGGTCATTTTAGTTTTGATTTATCATTATTTTTTTAATTTCATGACAGAATTTTCACCAAACTTCAATATTAGTAGTCAAGTGATATTGGTCATTTCATAAACTTTCGTCTGAACAACAGCTGCCAAATCTCCGCACTGAATGATGATTAACTGTATAGTGTCAAAAAGTCATTTACCACCACTATATTAACTAGGGACACTTGACAACAAAACTACACCATTGTAAAATTAGAATTATTAAGTAATTTTTGAAAAGATAGTTTTAAGTTGCTCTGCAAATTATGGGTGTGAGATGACTGTACTGCAAATAACTAGAAATTATGTGCACACAGTAAGTGTAATTTTGCAAAAATAAATGATTTGTTAATTGATTTGTATTTTGTATTCTATAAATATCCAAATATTGGAAATGTACCCTAATCCTTAGATTTATCTTTATGAGACTAGTTTTAGATTTAGGCTTGGTTAGTACAGTACATGCTCTAAAGTAAAAATTGTCGTTTGTTTGCAATGCTGTCGTAAAAATCATACCTCGTCAAGAAATGATCCCTCTCGATTTTTGGCGCAACTGTCGAGCCTGGGAACGAGGTTAGATTGGCCAGCGGATGCATCTGAAAATGCATCCCAACCGCATGGCAGTCTGGGATTGGAAACCCAAGATGGCGGAAGAATTTTCACAACAAGCTACAGGAATAATCAATGATAAACAGTAGCAGAAGTTGATGATATCAACCTTGTCAGGATGAAGAATAGATTTACTACCATCGACCTGTGTGCCTGTCTCACGGAGCTGAGAGAAAAGTATATTCTTTCTGATCATAAGTTTACAAACTGTGTGTTTGAATTCATGACATGTTCTGGGTTTGTTGTACGTTCGGTGTACTGTATGGACCGTGGACAGGATATTTTCATTTTTATATATTTAAGTAATATTATGTTGGAGCTTGGGATTCATTTTGAGGTTTTTAAGAAGCGAAACCTGGGATCAATAATCATTTTAGATATATTAAAATGACAAGAAACCTCGTTATTTGGCCCAGAACAGTACAGTCTTTAACAGTAGCTTTTTAGATAGCTATTAGCAAGAAGGATGGTCGTGCTGTTGTTGTTTATTATGTAATGTAGTTTGCAATAGTTTATACAGGCCTACTTGGGTTACTTCACATTACAGCACTCTTGTAAGTCAGTGCTCGACATTAACGGTTGCCAGCTTGCCCGGGGCAACCAAAACCTTTGGTCAGGCAGGTAAATTCTGGGCCGGGCAACTAGAAATTATGAAACTTTCTATTGCTTGAAGTCAATCTACAGTCTGAAGGGCAACCATCCTAAAACCTTAATGTCGAGCACTGTAAGTTGAGCTTCCTTATTGTTTCACAGGTTACTAGGCATGAGAGTGGCGAATGTTTATGACATTGATAGCAAGAACTATCTCATCAAGTTAGCCATGTATGTAACTATACACCTTATTCAATCACGCTTGCTGATTTATGGATCTTAGCAAACTGAGATCTTTGACATGAAGTACCAACTGCTTTTGGCATTAGGCTACCGCTATTCAGGCTAATTCTACCACTTTTCAAAAAAATCGAAAAAAGGCATATATATTTTCTGTCAATACGAGATCAAGACAAGAGTGGATATGAACATGTGCACACACTACATGCTAGTGTCTATTAGCGATTTAAACCATTTAAATTTTGTCGAAACTACCATGAAAATAAGTGAAGGTTTCAAAATTTTCTAGGGGAGCATGAAATGAAATCACCACTCCCACCCCCTCACCAAAAAAGGCTCGTGTCCTCAGCGCTTGTATCCCTGCCCCCATATCTACCACTATTTGATTTCAGAATGTTGTCAAGTACTGCATGTTCTTAGAGCACCAACAAATCAATGATTTCAGATAGTTAAGTTCTGGAAAGGTTCAATTGTAATGCCATGAATCAGACCCGACATACAGTAACTAACAGTTTGAGTAAATAATCAGTTCAATGCAAACACCCAACTTTACTTCAATATGTATTTCTAGGCCTGATTGTAAAGCCTGGCTTCTGATAGAATCAGGGAACAGAATACATACCACTGGATTTCAGTGGCCAAAAAACCAGCTACCATCTGGATTTTCTATGAAGGTAACAATGAGTAGAAATGTGCTTTAGCTGTACAGGTGTTTCAGGAATCTCTTGCTTGATCTACTTAGGATGTGGAGTATATTATTTGTATCAGCTTTAATGTCACACAAGTGGCAACCTGTACTGATCCACTGATCTTCAGTAATAATAAACAGTCTTATACATGTTCACATAATTGTGTACTAAAAATGATGACCTTGAGAATCTGTTGGTCTGTGATATTTAGGTGAAAGTGTTTCCCATCATTAATTATTGTTCCTTTCACTTCACTTTGGTCTGGCCAATCAGTTAGGCTTCTTAGAGCTCAAAGAACTCGATGAGATGTGACCTGTCTGACAGTACAACTTAAATTTGACTGGTATTTTGTGCCCTGCTTAGTGCCGGAAGCATCTCAAGTCACGGCGTCTAGTATCCATCAGTCAGCTTGGTGTTGACCGTATTGTGGATCTTCAGTTTGGTTCGGACCATGCTGCATACCATCTGATTGTTGAGCTGTATGACAGGGTAAGGAATTATGTATGGAGCCAAATACAGAGTGCAACATATTAATATTTATAAAATAGCTATATACTATGCACATCCTGATTGGCTAAATATCTGTGTAAGATGAGAGTATATTATTACATGCTGACGTGATATGTGATGTATTTTAATATTGACTAATTTTTTTATAAAAGAAATATATAACACATTCCCATGTAATATAGCCTCATCTCTAAACACTTGACGGCCTCATGGTTTGCCTAAGTATGTTACTCTAGTGTTCTCCCAACTTCCTGCATGTTTAGATGAGGCTATATTACACGGGAACACGTTATATATTTCTTATAAAGAATAAGTTATTTTTATTGATGTCTGATACATTTTGTATCTATAGTTGCCAACCACCCAAACTGTTAGAGTGCTACATTACAGACTTAATCTACAATCCCATGCAAAATAGTTAAAGGCACTTACAACATTGTAGCTTATTGATTAAAGCAATTCTGTTGAGTTTGGACATTCAGCTTCTTTACTTACCGGCCGGGCAAGTTGTTTGGAAAATCTACTAACCTGACAGGGAAATTCTACTAGTGCTGCAGGCTGCTTCCTGTGATACCCTTTCTAAAGTTTCACCATTTAAGTGTTGTTTTTATTTGTGTCAGGGCAATGTGGTGTTGACAGACTGTGATTACACCATATTGACTTTACTACGGACTCGAACAGATAATGAGGATACCAAGTACATCGTGAGAGAACGTTACCCCATTGAATCTGGCAGACAGAGGGAACCACTTGTAAGCACAGAAAGGTACTGCTTGAAGTCTGTTATATAACATGTACAATGGAGGCACATATGACTGACCCAAGCACAGCGTTGAGAGGGAATTAAAGCAGCATGCACACAAAAATGTGATGTTGTCAAGTGGTCACTCACAAGCTAATTACGTTGCAGCTTGTGTTGAAGCTCAAAATTAAAGGATAGCAAGGAAGACAGTAAAGGAAAGAAGAGGGAAAGAGAAGGGTGGAAAGAGGAGGGAGGAAGGGAAAAAGGAAGGTCTCCTATTTGTTTGTTTGTTTGTTTTAGTTTGTTTTGATGTCCTTCCCTAGATTGACTGAAATCATTACAACAAGCAAGGATGGAACAGAACTAAAGAAGGCCTTAAACCCTAATTTCAGTGAGTTGTTGAGCATTGTTGTATGCAAATGAAAAGCATAAAATTAATGCATTCTATTTTAGTTATAAGTTAGTATTGTTTTGCAAATTTATTGTTCTTATTCAAGGCATGTTTATGTAAATTGTCTACTTGCTTTTATCTTACAGTGTGCATACATAATACATCTATAGTTCTGTAACTTTTGTACCTTGTGAAGTCATTTTAATTATGTCCAGAGTAAACATCACTGTCACTCTGTCTGTCTGTCTGTCTCTGGTGTGAGCCACTCTGTCATCCACCTCTTTCTGCCTCCAGTTTATGGTGCTGCCTTGTTGGAGCATTGTCTGCTTGATGAAGGATTTCCTGTGAATGTCAAGATTGGAAAAGGTTTTGACCCTGCTACTGGTAGGTCGGCCAGTAAATGTAAAACTTTGGCACCAACTCAAACTTGTACATAAAGTTTTAAGAAACAAAGGCAAAACTTTCCGAGTTGTATGATTGTTGAATGGGACTGTAGTTGATGTTTGATTTCTACATGCCATGCACTGTAAGAATGAATGAATGAATGAATGAGTAACTTTATTAACGTGTCAGAAATCCTTTAGCATCACTACTAATTTGGGACACTAGACAATACAAAACAACCGCTGCGAATAAGAAATTTAAGAGGTATGATTCGCCTTTATTAATATAAACCCATAATCAAATACATATTTTGATTGTTCCTATATAACAAGAGATCTCGTGAAGTAACCTAGGTACTCTTCTAGGAAATGAAAAATTGGATGGATCATGAAAAATATTAAATAATAAATAAATTTCCTCATTCTCATAAATATAAGAAGGAACTATTTCTCGATTTTCTAGAATTTCCATTTTATTTTGATGGTTTCAGTCTTTTTTCTAAACAGATATTCCAAGAGTCATGGATGCACTGAAGAAGGCCGAACATTTTCTAGAACGGGCACTGACTCAGAAGTCAAAGGTGAGCAGGCCATTTCTACTGTATCAAAAAAGAGGGTTTCACTATATAGACTAAATTATTATAAGTTATTAAATAATTATTATTTTCTCACCTTGCCAGGGTTACATTGTACAAAAACGAGAAAAGAAACCATTGTCAGGGGTGACGGAAGACTCAACAGAGGAAGACCTATTGATGTAAGTTATACCAGGACATGTACTACTGTCTACTTGTCAAAACATACTGTATAAAAAATATCTTATATGTCCCAATGATGGAGTAGATTGTGACACATTTTAAACGTCAAGCGCAGGCCAATTTCACTCCAGCTAGCGAGCCGTTATTACTCTGTTGTGCTGAATTTAACTCACTGACTAGACTGGTGTTGTTGTTGTTTTTGTTTAGGTATCAGGAGTTTCACCCATTCCTATTCAACCAACACAAACAATGTCCAATGTTGGAGTTTCCTTCCTTTGATCAGGTACACGAAACAGCAGGACACAGCTCGACCTATAATACATGAATGCACTATTTTTCCTTCTGTTTTTTCCCCTTAATTTCATTCATTGAATTCTTTCCTTTCCGCCGTCTCTATTTCTCTCTTCTCTTTTTTTTTCTTTCGGAGAAAATCAAATATATAAAAAAAAAACACTTTTGAACAAAATTCAGCATTGATAATATATATTTTGGGGGTGCGGGCGTTAGGTATAACTTTTGTATAGGAAAAAAGGACTCACTCAATTTCTCGCTTCTCATTCTTATCAAGTATGAACTTCCGAAAAAACTTTCTACTTGTTTCAGGCCGTAGATGAGTTCTTTTCTAAAGTAGAAAGTCAGAAAATTGACGTCAAAGCGCTAGCCCTTGAGAAGTCGGCCTTGAAGAAGTTGGAAAATGTCAGAAAGGACCACGAGAAAAGGATCGATTTACTTCAGCAGACTCAGGTGGGCAGTTTCGAGCACTCGCTTTGGGTTGGAGTGTGCCGCCCGGGACTGAAAACCCTTACCCTATTTCAAACCAAATATCAAAATCTCCGACCCTATTCCAGACTAAAATGCTAAAATCGATACCCTATTTCAGACTAAAATGCTGAAAATGATACCCTTTGGGGCGGCACATACCTATATGGCTTATATTTGGTTCCGGGGAGGGGGAGGGGGAGGGGGGGGGGGGGGGGGGGGTTGTTTTGGTTAGGGCCGCTTTTCGATGACAGTCAAGTAATCGTGTGATTGCTTTGGTTTTGCGTTTGATATAGTATGCTTTCGGTTTAAAATTGGTCTAAACAAGTTTAGTAGCATTTTTTTCTCACACAAGCAAGCAAGTGGCGATGGCGATTCTTTGCATTGCTGACTGGTTTCTTATTCAGAGTATAACTAAACGCAAATTGCTTTGGCTTGGTTGAAAGTGTTTCTTGTAACCTCATGATTGGCTAATATGTAAGTGCATTAGTTTTGGATTTGCGAAGGTCGACCGTAGACCGCTCTATAATGGAGGTTTCATCCACTAGCAAACTTTCTGAAACTATGTCATCAAGGCGACTTATTTGCTGGCGCTGAGGGTGGTCACTGCCCCAAGATTGGTTTATGTCCTCAGTGCGGGTTTAGTCTGCGAAGCAAGCGTTTCCGTAAGTTTCTGAGCGCATACGACGACTTTTTTGATTTTTGGTCGCGCGAAAATTGAGGTGAGCGCAAAGGGGAGGGGGGGGGCGGGGGGGAAGGAAACCTTCGCCTCCTTCCCCCTTCCCCCCCCCCCCCCCCCCGCCCCAATTTTTGCGCTCGCCCCACGTTTCGCGCGGCCAAAATCGGAAAAGTTGTCGTACGCTCTTCGTATCTAGGGGAAACGCTTGCTACGCAGGCGCTAGTGCGGGTTCTTTTACGTTCTTTCATCAACTCTTTGCTGTAACCTTTACTTCTTTGTTTGAATTTAAAATATATAACCTGTCAGGAAGAAGAGATGTTGAAAGCGGAGCTCATCGAGTTGAACTTATCTCTGGTGAGTTGATCAAGCAGTGAAATACGAAAATAGGTTAAATCATTCCGATTTTGTGAAATGTCATGTCTTGGCTTTAATTTCGGTCCTGCTAACATTTTTAAGCACAGATTATATATTTGTTGTGTAATGGCAGGTTGACAACGCCATCTTGGTGGTGAACAGTGCCATAGCCAATCAGATCGACTGGGCAGAAATCAACAATATCGTGAAGGAGGCACAGAGTCGAGGCGACCCCGTGGCGTGCGCGATTCAAAGACTCAAGTTGGAGTCTAATCACATGACCATGATGCTCAGGTTAGGAAAGAACGTTTAAGTCAACTGCCAAAACAGGCTACAACTTGTAAATTGAAAACGGAGTTTGTTAGCAGAGAAAGAAAGGTAACAAACATCTACAGCTTGTCAGCGACGTCATGCAATATTTCGGCTTACCATTCTCATTCTTTTGATTTTTTTTTTTTTTTTTTTCTTCTTTCACAAAAACGTGCCAAGTCTTTCACAAAGTGGATTTCAACACTAGATCAGCTCTTCTATTTCAAGCAGTGAATATTTCGCCCAGTTATTTTACTTAGTTCAGGGTTGCCGTTCCGCAATTCATTTGCCAGCGTATAAGCTTGTAGCAACGACCTTCACGTCGGGTTTTTAGCTCTCTCGCAACAGAACGCAAAAACATCAAAGTTAATCAGTTCTAGAGTTTTGACCTCAAGCAACCAAGCAAGTTTGTAAGTTTTGCATATTTTGCTATCTTACAGAAATCCTTTCGATGAACTGGACTCGGATGACGAAAACGCAGAGGACAATGGGAAAGTAAGTTGTTGAAAGGAGCGACCGGTTGGCTTGACCACCGCATCATAAAGACAAAGTAGGCTAAACTAGAAGATATAGAGCGTTTTAGGATAATTGACGAAAGTAATCATGTGATTGCTTTGGTCTTACGGAAGCACGCCAGAGGCAATGGCGTTTTCTCGCGCTGCTCATAAATTTCTTTTTTCAAAGTAAACCAAACACAAATTACTTTGGTTTTTGGTTGGTCGAAAGTGTTTCTCGCAGCTTCTGTAAAAAAAGAAAGAAACGAAAATCGCTCTATCAGGATTAAAGAGTTTTAAAGTGTGACATCACGTTGCTTTGACGTCCATAATCTCTACTCTAAACAAACGCGCATACTGGTCGTGGCATCGCGACACTGTTTACAAGTAATTTTGTGATCTTAGGTTTTGAGTGTTTAAGTCTCTATTTACAGAGTGCAAAGAGAATGAAGGTGGACATCAATCTTGAGCTGTCAGCTTATGCAAATGCCAGAAGGTAAGGGTGATTGAATGACAGCTGTCAGTCATTTTGTTGAGATTCAGCCGGTCATGCCATGGTCGATTAAGGTACCATATTTCTTTTATTTTGTACACTTGTGTTGTTTTCTAGATTACCATCTGCTATTCAGATTGCATGCCGTTCCTTTGTGTACTTTCGAACGCGTTTTATTAACGGTTAAAGATAACAGTTAAAACTGAAAGGGTCCAGTGCCCTGAATAAAGAAATGTTTATGTCTTCGTATCTATGTCGGCGAGGAGTCTTTGAATAACTAAACTCTTTAAAGTGAGTTTGGCTATTACATGGAAACAATTTGAAAAAATATATATATTTTTTTATCCCTTTTTGTTAAAACAGCTTGTATGACAAGAAGAGATTTTCAGCCAAAAAAGAACAGAAGACCTTGGATGCCTCAGAGAAAGTATGGCACTGATTTATACTTATAATGATTATTAAATGATTGCTTAGTTGATTGACTGATTGATTGATTGATTGATTGATCGATCGGTCGATAAATGACGGATTTACTTATTGAGTGATTGATTGATTTTTTATCAGGCATTAAAATCAGCGGAAAGAAAAACCAAAGAGACCTTAAAAGAAGTCGCCACTACAACAAGTATACGTAAGGCGAGGAAGACGTATTGGTAAGGACTTGACAACTAGCCGGCGGCCACAAATGCGGCAGTCATATTAGGACCTTTAGTTTCTTTTTTATTTAAACATGTTTGAGCGTTCACCCCAAGAACTCAAGGCTTACATTAGTGTATACTTCGTCTCCATAAGTTATCCTTCCACTTAAAGGTAGCGTAGATCTTGTTAGTTGAGATTTATCAAATGAATTCTATTGGTTATTATCATAGTGTATTTGAAGAAACATTATCGTTGAGACACACTTCATATTAAGGCATCCTTCCTTTGTTATGTGAAACATGACTGCAACCAAAACCCTCTTACCCCCCCCCCCCCCCCGACTGCTTTAGTAACCGATTGTTGCACTTAACAAGTTCATTTTGATTGGTTAATTTTGCTAAGTTCCCTCTCTCAATAGGTTTTTTTTAAATGAGTTTTGATTTTCTTTTGCTGTTAGGTTTGAGAAGTTCCTGTGGTTCATCAGCTCAGAAAACTACGTCGTGATTGGCGGCAGAGATCAACAGCAGAACGAACTTTTGGTGAAAAGACATCTACAGCAAGGTGAAGTGAAAAACAATGTGTAGAAAGGGCTGACAACACAACATGCGCATTTGGACTTTTACAAAGCGGTGCAATTTTTTTTAATATAACACTGTGTGTCTTTGTTTTTATAGGCGACCTTTATGTCCACGCGGACCTGCACGGCGCCACGAGTGTGGTGCTAAAAAATCCCTCGGGCAAACCCGTCCCTCCAAAGACCCTAAACGAGGCGGGCTGCATGGCGCTCTGTCAAAGCCAGGCCTGGGACGCGCGCATCGTCACGAGCGCCTGGTGGGTCCGTCACGACCAGGTGTCCAAGACAGCGCCCACAGGAGAGTACCTCACCACAGGGAGTTTCATGATAAGGGGCAAAAAGAACTTCCTGCCACCCTCACAACTCATGATGGGGTTTGGCATCCTGTTCAAGTTGGACGAGTCGTGCGTTGCTCGCCACGCGAATGAGAGAAGAGTGAGAGTTGTGGAGGATGCGGAGGCTTCAGCTGCAAGTGTGGTAAGCTTCTGTTCTTCTCATCATCAAACCGCCATATCAGGCCTCCGCTGATATTTATACGGTGACGGTCGTCTTTTACTCTTAGCATGTAAGAGCAAAATCGCATGTCCTTTTCGATTGACTGCGTGGTATTTGCTTCTAGGATTTTTTGAAGCTCCACTTGAAAGAAAATGTCGCTTCTGAATATCCATAGCGCTAATAAAAAAATACTATGTTGTCATATGGCACAGATAGTACGCGCGCTCCGATTGGTGAATGTACCGTTTCATAACTTACGGTAGGAACTGGCACGGTTTTTACTTAGGGGAATATACCATAATATATACCTTAAAAACCCCTTTTCTTTGGTCAGTACTGTAAGTTATGGAACCTTATTTCATGGCTCGCGTGTGAAGCCATAAACGAGAGAAAAACTCGGTCCATAATTTACCGTACGGACCAAACAAACGAAGTGAATAAGATATACACATCGTCAGCATTACAAACCCCACGCCTTTTAGGCCCATCGTACGTCATCACAAGCCGTGTTTCTTTTCACACATCTCTTTGAGCACATCTTTCAGGCTTCGAGTAAAGCTCTCTCTCTCGGTTCTTCGTATTAAACAGCTTCAACCCCTTTTAATATTCATTCTACAGGAGATAGAAGATGATGAAGAACTGGCGCTAGCGGATGACGACAGTGGCTCCGAGGAGCAGGAGAATGCGCCCGGGAAACAGCAGCAGGACTCGGACGAAAACGAGGCTGAGGAGAGCTTGTACCCGGACACCAAAATAGACCTACACGTGCAGCGAAGTAGAGAGGGAAAGTATGTTGTCCTTACCCTAATTCTAGTTATTGTTGTTATTGATTTTCTCGTTGTTATTATTGTTGTTGTTGTTGATTTTATTGTTGTTGTTATTGTTATTGTTATTGAGGTTCTTGTTGTTGTTGTTCTCATGTGTACAGTAATCTCTAGTTCGGCCGCTCTAATACTGTTTGCTCTGTTTGGTTTTAGAATCCAGCTTCATCGAGGGGCCAGTTCAACAAGCCAAGAAAATGGCGAAATATTCTTAGGAGACAACGAAAAGATCAGTTTAGAGAACAGCCAAACGGTAACTACAGTAACACGTAGCTCACTTCTCCTGACAAACAAAGACAGTGAAATGAAATAGCTGTCTTATCCTTTCAATGTCGTTTGTTTGTTTGTCTTTAGGGAGCCTCCAAACAGCGACTGTCCGCCAAACAGAGAAGGTAAACATGCTTTTGTTGCTTGTGTGTCTTGTTATTCGGGAGGAGGGTAAGGAGCTTATAACCGGGGTTTATGTTAACAGAAAATTGTTTTGCACGATTTTAGTCGTTCGTTTGTTCGTTCTTCGGCTCTGTCGGATGTTCGCTCATGCGTTCGTTGGTTCTGTCGGGTGTCTATTCTTTCGTTTGCTCTATCGAGTGTTCGTTCTTTGGCTCTGTCGGGAGTTCATTCGTTCGTTGGCTTTGTCGGATGTTTCTTCATTATTTTGTTTGCTTTGTTTGAATAGTTGGCAGACTATTGTCCTCTTGGATTTTTTTTCCATTTGTTTGTTTATTATTTATGTTATTTCTGTTGTTGTTGTTGTTGTTGTTTTGTAAGGGAGATGAAGAAAAAAGGCAAACAAACAGGTGACAGCGTTGGTAGTGTACCAGAAGATCACGATGCAGAGGAAGAGTTGCTGGAGCGGAAACACTCGCAAGTATGTTCTGTGTTAACATTTTTACTTCCAATAGTGATCGACTTCAAGTTTCTCCCTCATTTTCTCACCAGAAATATATTACACAGTAAGGAGAACTTGTCTTTTGATACCTTGTTCAGATGAAAGCTGATTAAACTATCAATTTTCGCTACATCACTCAAACAATTCCATCTTGAAATGTTGGGAGAATCTAAGTGAAAAGGATAGAGTTTGCCTTAACTACATGGATTGCCGGGGCTTCACTGTTAACTAAAGTGTTTGTATTATGACGAAGGGCAAGCACTTGAAAAGTTCATTATTGAGAGTGCTTGCACGTCAACTTTCTAGTAATTTCTTATTTTCTTCACAATGATCAGCAAAGTAAAGATCAGGTGGAGCGTACACAACAACAACAACAACAACAACAACAAGACCAGCAGCGACAACAACAACCAAAAAGAGGCAAGAAGGTAAGCAAGGAAGCTCACTGTGAATAGTTTTCAGTTGATTATTTGAATGGCCAGGTAAGTGTTTCTTTATGGAGTTGTTAAATGTTTGTTTGAAACTCTGCCAGTACCCTAATCCAGAGCCCTTGATTGGCCTACAATCCTGAACAAAATTAGGTGGGACACCCTTCTTCAGCGGCTCTCAACTCGCAGATTCGATGCTTATGTATCACAATCCCCACTCTACAGTTTTGAAGATAAATAGTTGATAACGCACGCACACTATGTCTTGATTCTCAGCTTTCCAACAATGAAAGAGAGGGGGGAGGGGGGGAGGGGGGAAGGGGGGTGGGGGTGAGTGCCGTGTGAGAGGCAAAATACCTAATGTTGTCCCGACATTTTTGTCCAAGATTGTAGGTCTGCAGTATCTTTCACATAGAAAGTGTCCCCCAGATCAACGCGTATCAACGGATTCATTTGGCTTGTGACCACAGTTCAGATGTATTTTTCTTTGTATTTGATCATCTTATCTTGTAGGCTAAACTTAAGAAAATCAAGGAGAAGTATGGCGATCAAGACGAAGAGGAACGACAGCTGAAGATGGAAATACTGGCGGTACGTGGGAGATATTCCATAGCAAGCTCAGCGTATTACAAAATATTCAAATTAGTAGCAACGCAATTGCTGGTGGTGAATCCGGGTCGCGCTCACGAATTGCAATTTCTATTATTTGGTTAATTTTCGTTCGTTGTAATTAGACAAGATTATGTATAATTTGGAAAGAGTCCATACAGAACTGTAGCAGTTCCTTGTTAACCTCATTAGACGATTTTGAGCTAAAGAGAACGATAAAAATTTAACAACTGAGTCGGACCTTTCCTATGGACATTATTACTTGATACTAAGAGGTGGAAACATATAAGACCAGAAATATAATCTAGGGTATTTATACGTTTTATTCTAACTTTTTTCCTTTTGCTCCTTCCTCTTTATCGTGTAGTCTGCAGGGCCTCAGAAAGAGAGCAAAGCCGATAAGAAGAAGAACAAGAAGAAGGCTGGAAACAAGGTGACAGCGAGACCAGCCAGCGGTAAAGACTCCAATGTACGAAAACAACCCCTGCAAGGGTCTGGCCTTCACAATCAAGCAGCGAATGAGTCCTACAGCCCTGCGAGAGGAAAGACAGACGAGACACACTCTTTTAGCGAACAGCCATCTTCAAATAAAGACGACAGTCGGGGCAGCAACAATGTTAGCACAGAAAGGGGACCTGCTGACCAGGGCATCGCAGGCGCCGTTGAACAACAGACGGGAACTGGAGGCCCGGTTGCGCAGGACGGTGGTGTGTCGGAGAAAGCTCAGCTCAGCAATTCAAACGAGCAGAGTGTGCCAGGAGATAACCCAGGTATAAACACGGTTTCGCCGTCTTGTTTGTTTTGTTTGTGCATATGCGCGCCTTATTAGATGCTTTCCCCACTCAGACGTTAAAGAGAGGTTTTTGTCCTGGTGTCCTACATCATATCAGCAATTGTCGAGTGTCTTTTTCTTTTCAACTTTTTGTTTTCCTTGCAGGAGATCAGGAAGCACTTAGCAGGGCGACTGAAGAAAACGTATGTTCTTATCTTAACGCTGGCCACTTCTCCGCGTACTTCCATCTTTCTGTGCCAGTGTATTCACCTACATTCTCAACCTTTCTGGCTTCCCATTCTCAACCTTTCTGACTAAGTGCTTGGCTTCCCATTTATTGTCTCTGTCTCTTTCTGTGTTTGCATTATGTGTGCATATGCACTATACGGGATTTCAATATTGTTTGGTGCTATCCGGCTTTATTTTCACGGAATTTAGTTCAGATATCCTGCACTGTTATTTTAGATTTTGGTCAAATGCATGTACTCGAATCGTAGTGAAGTTAAAATGAAGTGAGGGTTGTCTTAGCGTTAATCAAACTTTTACATTTTTACATATTTGGACAGTTTGGACCCTTGCTTTAACACGTAAAACATATTTAATTTAGTAAACACGATCTAAAATTTCAGGTGTATAATTGCGGTATTTTATTTTAACCTTTGGCATTTTCCTGCTCTGGTTTCTTCTGCCAGGACGACGAAGATGATGATGAAGACGCCGCTACCGCAAAAGAGACTTCGTTACGACAGGATAATATGGGTGCCGTACGTACAAATAAAAATCCGTGTCCTCAGTTACTCAGTCAGTCTTCACCCAGGCAGTTATGAATAACGTAGTTAGCCAATCAGACCAATTACAATTTTTAGAAGGGACTACAGTCATAGTGGTCAAAATTCTAAGAACGATTACAAATTTACCCACCACCCCCCTCTTCCCCAGTTCAGTCCAGCATTGCTCAGCCAATGCCTGCACGGGGGGGGGGGGGGGGGGATGGACTTGAGGCCATAAATTTGAACCCCTTAACCCTTTCACTCCAAGCTCAATTACAGACTCTCCCAAACTTTTAAGAAGAAAATCAGTATACGTGATGCAGTACGATCTGGTAATTTAATCAGCTTACACGTAAGCAAGCTATCAAAACCAAGTTCTCCATACTGTGTACCACATTTCTGGTGAGAAACTGAAGGAGAAAATTGAAGTTGATCACTCTTGTGAAAGGGTTAATCAGCTTTCATCTTAGCAAGCTATCAAAACCAAGTTCTCCATACTGTGTACCACATTTCTGGTGAGAAACTGAAAGGAGAAAATTGAAGTTGATCACTCTTGTGAAAGGGTTAATCAGCTTTCATCTTAGCAAGCTATCAAAACCAAGTTCTCCATACTGTGTACCACATTTCTGGTGAGAAACTGAAAGGAGAAAATTGAAGTTGATCACTCTTGTGAAAGGGTTAATCAGCTTTCATCTTAGCAAGCTATCAAAAGTCAAGTTCTCTATACTGTGTACCACATCTCTGGTAAGAAACTGAAGGAGAAAATTGAAGTTGATCACTCTTGTGAAAGGGTTAATCAGCTTTCATCTTAGCAAGCTATCAAAAGTCAAGTTCTCTATACTGTGTACCACATCTCTGGTAAGAAACTGAAGGAGAAAATTGAAGTTGATCACTCTTGTGAAAGGGTTAATCAGCTTTCATCTTAGCAAGCTATCAAAAGTCAAGTTCTCTATACTGTGTACCACATCTCTGGTAAGAAACTGAAGGAGAAAATTGAAGTTGATCACTCTTGTGAAAGGGTTAATCAGCTTTCATCTTAGCAAGCTATCAAAACCAAGTTCTCCATACTGTGTACCACATCTCTGGTGAGAAATTGAAGGAGAAAATTGAAGTTGATCACTCTTGTGAAAGGGTTAACCAGCTTTCATCTTAGCAAGCTATCAAAAGTCAAGTTCTCTATACTGTGTACCATATCTCTGGTGAGAAACTGAAAGGAGAAAATTGAAGTTGATCACTCTTGGAAGTGGAAGGGCTAAATGCTGTAGGGATGAAAATTGTGCTTCTGAATATTGATACTTTATAGAAAGCGTACTGACTTGCTGGCCGAGCGGTTTGGGGGTGGTGGACCTGAATTCGTAATGAAGCTCCAAGCCAGGAGGTCGTGGGTTCAATTCCCGCGGCCGGCAGTAGTAAGAAGGTTTTTCATCCGAGGAGGCAACTCCAACGGTTTTTCCCTTCTGAACCTGTCTCTTTTCTACAGGTATTCCACTGGTCGGACATTTGAAACATGAGCCTCTGGCTCGGGAGAATGGGCAACCACTCCCTAATGCTTCGAATTTAAATAAACGATATTTATTTTATTTATTTATTTATTTTTCCAACAACTTTTGACGTCCATCGTATGCATTCTGTCAGTCAGTCAGTCAGTCGGCAGCCATTTAGTCAAACGGTCAGTAAATCGGTCAATCAATCAGGCAGGCTGGCAGGCAGGCATCTGTTTGTTTGTCTGTTTGTTCGTCTGTTGGTCGTTCAGCAAATTTGTCTCCCTGTAGAACATTTTGGATTCACTGACTGGTTGTCCGATGCCAGAAGATCTTCTGCTGTTTGCTATACCGACCTGTGCACCGTACAGCACCTTACAGAGCTACAAGTAAGTGAACGTCCCAGCTCTACTCTCAAACATTGTGCTTCACTTTACTCTGCTTTTGTGACAGCTTCACGACACCTCGCGTGAAGACTAGCGCAGGAATACTTTCCAGTGCTAGTTTAGACGCGCAATTTCCAAGCTCGCTTGACATCGCAGCAAGAAAGAAAAAACTAATGGTAAAGCAGGTCTTAAAAAGTGATTACACGCCTTATGTTGAATGCTACACGTTTTGTATCCGCAAAGGTACAAGGTGAAGCTGACACCGGGCAACGGACGGAGAGGAAAAGGTAAGAGTATCAGAGGAGTTTGTGTTTTGCTGTTGTAAGTTTGTTGGTTTGTTTTTGTTTTTGTATTTTTTTGTTTGTTGTTGTTGTTGTCGTTTTTTTTTTTCTTTTTTTTCTTTTTTTAATCACTGCTTGGGTTTAATTTTGTATTGAATTCCAAAAGCTTTTATTCGCCTTCTAAATGTGTGAAACTCAATACTATAGCACTCAGTGCTCAACTATAAGTTTGTTTAATGCATCTTCTTTAATATAAGTTTCGCACAAGAAAAACGGTGTGCAGTTTTATCTCGAGTTAGACCGAGTTACGTTGTAATAGTGACGAACGCTGACCAACGGAAGTGACGTCAAGAAAGCATTTCCGCGTCATCGTTCAGGTGCGAGGCAGTCTTTGTCTCGCACACAGAATATTTGCTGTATAATGTCGAATTGCGTGACTGTACAACTTGCCTGTATATTTGATTATTTTCGCAGCGGCCAAAACTGCACTCAACTCGTTTATGTTCTCCAAAGAGGTCAATCAAAGAGAGAAGGACTTACTGAAAAGCATCAAGGTAAAAATTTGTCACGTGTTGGCATGTCATAAGTGTTACCATAGTAACGGGAATTTAAGAGTGCCGGTAAAGAGGTTTGTAATGCTAAGTTGAGGATCCATTACGATTCAGGAAGGATTCAAGAATAAGGGGCAGAAGGAGATTATATTTGGAAAACGTCTTTGTGTAACGACCGCTTAGTTTCTTGGAAAGAAAAAGCTGCGAAAAAAGTGTGTTTACACCGTGTGTGTATGTGTTCATAATTTGATTTTTCCATCGCAGGATGTAGACTTGTCAAGAGGCTTTCCTGGCAAAGTGAAAGTTTCCGCACCAAACCTTCAAAAAGTCAAGCGAAAATGACGCTAATCGGACGATGGCGGAACACGTCGTTATTTTGGAGCGACATGTTTACGAGGTAAAGGAAGCGTTTTGCGAGCCTCCGCGGCGTCGTCAAAGGAATCGATTCGTCCGGCTGTCGGCAGGCTCATCTGTTATTGAACTATTTATTTTTAAACTACCGGAAACCGAAAGGAAAAAAACTGGTAGGCCCCAAACTCTGCGCGCGAAAAATAGTTCGTGTTGCGAGGCATATGAAACAGCAATTAACCAAAGCTAAATTATCTCTTTTCTCAAACTGGAACTTAAAAATTCAAAAAGAAAATCAACTCCGTTTGACTACAACGTGAACACTGCTATTAGAATCAATCATTGAGAGCTTTCGTTTGAGTGGTCACAGTTTTAGGTTTCATTTGACAGCTTAGGACTTGGAATTAGAGTGTACTTATTGAGAGCTTTCATTTGAGTGGTCACTTTTTCATTTGATGTTTAGGAGTTGGTGTATGCTGAGTCAATTTTGCCTTTAGCAGTGAGAGAGTCATTTTCAACGAAAGGCTGAAAGCGACGCACGATATTTTTTGTTCAGTGCACAAATTTAGAGGGTTTTTAGCTTTTAAGTTCTGTATTTGGCAGACAGAGAGCTGGTCAGGGTCCGATTTCTCCCAAAAGATCTCACGTGAATTATTTGTGACTTGCAGAGAGAGTTTAGAACGAGGGTTTAAATTGCTATTTTGGACTGAAAGCAAACTTTAAATTCTTTGTACACAGCTTATAAATATATCTATTTTAATAGGATTGAAAGAGACGGGTCGGGACATAATTTGTGGCGAAGCGATGAAATGCGAAAGAAATATCAATAAATTTAGACTCTGGTATTAATCCCTCGCCGATAATACAAGAGAAATACTGCTTTAACTTAAAGAGGTAATTGATTAATGTTACTTCTGGCAGCTTTTCCGTTCCTTAAGAATAATTGCGCAGTTTCGATCAGCGAACGCAGCTGTCTGCATCAACTCTGATCTTAGGACCAACAAGCCAGTCAATTCTGCTTTTGCGCTTTTTTTTCTTATTTTTTTATTTTTTATGCCAAACTAATGGAAATACATTATTTCATTCTGACAACGTTGAGTTATTTCTATATACACTATCGGCTTCGGTTCTCGTGAAGAAAAACTTGTCGTGTAGTGAATTATTGAACTTCTTGGGAATGTCGTCTGCGCGCCCAATGGAATTTTTTGCGTGTTTTTTTTACGTAAGTGCTACAAGAAAACGAGATAGAAAGGAAACTTATTTTTCCTCTCTTTTTGCGTACAGCGCCGTTAGTAATAACCTTGTTCTTTGTGGAAGTTACAGTGTTTTCCTGTGGCGATAACCATGAATATAGAGACGTTATTTTCTGGTAATTTTGGTTATGCCGTTAAAGTATGATTTCCGCAGCCTGGGTTTTTTGTATGGGTACATTGTACGGTAGAGAGCGGGCCTTTAAGTTGCTTTTACACCGTTAGATTTTGGAGATAAAATTATTTGCATTTGCAATATGTACACAGGAAAGGCAGATCAGTTTCATTTATCCGTCCCAGCGCGGCAAATCCTCATTATACATTTTCAAGGCGGTTTCCAAGCCAGTATACTGTCTTAAACCTATAATACTTCCAGTCCATCTGCGTTGTGTACAAAACACTATTTAATTCCAATCGGAAATTGATAAAAAATAAATAACTAAAAAATAAAAACGCTCAATATTTACTGGGATCTCTAAACTTACTGCCTTTCAACTGCAATGAAGACTGGTCGTCTTGGAAGCTTGAACACCGAGATGCGAGTCGTTTTTACTCTATATCCTTCGTTTCCATGTGCCTTTTTCTTGTGTCATCGTCATTTATTTAAAAAGCGGACAAATAAACACGAAATTTTTATTCACTGTCTTTATTCTTGAGCCAGACAGCGACGTCGGTTGCAACCGAGCAACGTTGAAGATTGTTCACTCGCATGGCTGTTTTTTAATACCATAAAAGTATATGTCGCACAAATTGAGATAACACGAAATTTGACGAGGTCAGTCGTTCAACTTGTTGTCAGCTGCTTGTTTTACTCCAAAGTTCAGTTCAGCGTTTCCAAACCTTTTGCTGTCTGGCGGAGTTTGCAGAACTTTTCAAGGCGCGATTCGACCACGCGGCGTCGAGTATGCCCAGGAGTTGTTCGTGTTCGCTTCAATATTCAAGCGTGAATCGTCCATTTAAAGACAGGCTTTAGACGGCAGCTGGTTGTCTTGACAGTCTTTTTCTCTTCCCCTGATGCCGAGTAATTAATATTTGAACATTTACGAATACGTTTAACACTGGTCTTAGGCGACTATAATTGCTAATCAGGGTTAACGGTACCAATTCTTCCTCAAATGATTTTGCTACTGCAGTCTCTTAGTCTCACAGCGTCTTGTTACGCGACATTATTTCGAGAAGAATGCGAAGTCCCTTCGCTGAAGCCGTGCCTTCCCTTGAATGCGTCTTTCTTCAATTGCCGTCGCCAGAAAAAGCAACACAGCACCAGAAACAGGACGCAAAGAAACAGCGTACTGAAGAACACCCCGAGTATGAGAATTATTTGATTTTTTTCTTGATCCTTCATCTCTGCGAGGCGAGTACAGTGAAGCAGTCCTTCCCTTGTAAAGCCACTGTTGAGTACAGAGAACGGAGGAAATTTGCTTGACGGTTCGCTTCAAGCTTTTTACATGCCGTTTTCGCTCGCGCCTAAGTTATATAAGTTGAGCTGCTCGATGGTTTCTATGGTGAATTTCCACGATCACAACTGTGCCTGATGTAGACTTTTTGCTTGTGACGTCACAAGCTATAAAATGCAGCGATTTTTTTTTTTTTTTTTATTTTTCTGGGTTAGAGATCTGCATGCGATGATTGGTTGATATTATCATGTGATTTGTGATGACGTTGCGATCACGTGACTTGTCGAGCAAGCAGTTTCGCCATTTTGAAGACAGCAAGATGTGGGAGGTGGACTTGTGTGTTGCTTGCCTTAGTTGGCTCTGTGGATTATTTTATGGACCGCTCATCTTACTTACAAACGCATACGCCAGCTGCGGTAGACCCATACTAAATTTCATTGAGCGGTTTTGGCTTGGGTCGGTCCGTTCAGCCTCAAAAGCCATATTGAAAGCCATGAAAGCAAATGCAATGAACTTATCAATGAACTGCATAACTATGCACAACTGTACAGAAATGTACGAAGAATCTGATATCCAGAACCTGGAGAACTTGAAGGAACAAGCTGAACGAAGGCGCTCGAGATACAAAGACGAGAACCTGTGTAAAGACGGCGATTCTTGACAAGCGCTTGATAGCGGATTATATGGAACTGTTTAGTATGAGGGTGAACTTGAAGGTACTTTGTATTCTTTTACTTTGTATTATTCTTGCTGATACAAGTAAAGCGTCAGAAAATCTGACTTTTGTTTGGAATCAAAATTTCACTCTGCGTGCATTTATGTTGTTGTTGCGACATTTTGGCTCGGTGCCATGAAGGTCAAACAATCAGTGGAACAGATGGCGTTATTATTTGAAAATTGGGAAATGGCTGAGGAAAAAGTGACCGTTGGTAGATCTCGCTTCGCTCAGTTTTATTGTATTCCCACAAATGTTTATGTGAAAGAAAACCGAAGTCCTGCAAGACGAAGTCGTGAGCCAAGCCACGTACCATTGAATTACCTTTCACGCATTTTGAACAAGAGTAGAAAAGCAGGCGACTAATACAAGAATACATTTCAAAGAATGTCCCAAAGTCGTCAAAAGTTCATGATTATACCCGAGCTTACGTACTTCACAATGCTAATGCGTTCCGTGAACGTGCATGTAAACAACATGGAAACAATAAAAAAGCCACAGATGGAAATGGAAAGAGAAAATTAGGATCACTAAACCATCGCTGCGAGAAAGCTAGAAGCTCAAAAAGAAGATTGCCAAAAGTAACCGAGGTGCTAAGATACGTTTGTATTTTAAAATGTGTTAAAACACAGGCATTGCAAGATCAGACGTATTCAGAGATCAAAATCACAGAACCAAGTACAATGGGTTTTCTCTGTCAAGGGATATAGAAAAAAATTCCGGTCCTTCAGTTGTTGATCCAAACAAAACGATCATCGCGGAAGCCATACTTTAAGAGCGATTTTGGCTTGCATTGTTTTTAAGCGTCGGAAGACTTGAAAATAGCCGTACACAAATGCTTGATGTGTTACCAGCGGGACCCCCGTAAAGTACGAAGGGTTGTGTTTTGCAAATGCTCGATTAAAGATACCGCTTCAACCAATGTATCTGTGTTCTGAGCAATATTTGTGTGAAAGAACATCGAATAAGTAGTAGAAGACGTGTCGAAACTTGATAGAACTTGAACTTTTTCCTGCGGGCAGAGCGTCTCCCTTTGTCGGAAACTCTGCGGCTTTGTATAACGCGCGGCGTATACGAACAGTCGGCGTTTAACTTCGTTTTGCGTGCAGTAAAGGTTCTTTGTTTATTGTCTGAGGATATTGAATTACTAATAGGATTGAGGCAAATATCACGCGAGATTAAGATACAAGATCTGTCAATGAAATGTCACGAGCATAATATCATAGAACGGGGAATCCCGAATCATCAGCTACTTAGCTTTCACTCACGCCGCTTTAACAAAAGCAGGAAAGACCGGCAGGCGATTACATCGAGAATATTTGTCACTGAATACCTCGAAGTCTTCAAGGTTGATATCCAACTATCCGAGCCGTAATTGTTCGCTCCACAAGCCCGTGATGCACGCCTTTGTTGTCACGGTATTCAAACGTCTGCAGCTTCCGATAGAGATTAATTTCGTATCGACCCAGAATTTTGCGTTAAAGCTTAATGCATAGCAGTCTTGAACATATTAGTGATCAGACTTGTACATGTAGGATGCGTAACGTCTGAGATGGCTTTTTCATACGAAGTAATTTCATCATGGGAAGTGTCATGTTTTAGGCCCCGTCCACACTACGCCGGATAAATTTGAAAACGCAACTTTATTCTTACGGTTAGGAAAACGCTCTTCAAATTGAATAAATTTGAAAACGACGGCTTTGCGTTTTGGTGTGGACGAAAAACATTTTGAAAACGGAACTTTTCGAAAACCCTGACTCACGTGGTCACGTCAAGTGGTTTCAAAGATTGTCAGGGACGTTTGTAGAGCAATAACAATACATTTGGGCCCGGAAACATTTTATCCGTTTTCCAGTGTGGACGGAAAACATTTCTTGCGTTTTCAGAGTGAAAGTTGCGTTTTCAAATTTATCCGGCGTAGTGTGGACGGGGCCTTAATGTGCTACAGCTACTTGAACATGATGCACACGCTGGGAAGATGAGATAAGGCTATTACGCTGTCTTACAGCTACTTAAGATGTCGGGTATTCCCCAGTCAATCCCATTACAAAATGACAACACAGTTCCTCCACAAAACATGTCAGCTTGAAAATTCACTCAACAAGGTTGCCAGGTTGTATAGAAAGCGTCACACAAGTACTTTCACGTGCATCGGAAAGCAATGAAAACTGGGTTGTTGCAAACGAAGAATATTCCTACGGGGCCTTCGATAATTGTTTTCTCTCAATTATTATAATACACTTTTTCGTGAATATCTGTTTGACCGAAATTAGAAGAAAAGAGGGCAAGAAAAATAAAGGGAGCTCTTGGATCCGTCATTTGCAAAAACTGACTCGGCTATAATATCTTTTGCATATAAACGCACGACAAAAGTTCCTCTCCCGGGACCCCGCGTGTCTCTATTCATTGTACTAATGACGTCACAAGCGCACTGGCCACGGGCTTGTCTTGTTTATATTCAAATGTGCTAATTGGATCAGCTGTTCCAAACTTTCCACCTGCGAAGCAGAAGAAATTAATACAATCGCAGTTATATCTTGCGGTCTGTATTAAATGCCTTTCTGAAGACATGTCACCAAATAGAGGAAATGAAAAACAGCAGTACACGCGGTTGAAATGGCGACTTCGAGATTTAATTACAACTATCAGTATTGCAATTTCATTTGTTTCTGATTTATACCGTTTTTTCGTATTTACTCTTTGAGCTATAATATCTTGCTCTTCTGTGTGTTGTTTGCAGGCAAATTTCTGAATGTGCCGAACGTGGTACGAAAATCCCTTCCTAAAATGATCCTTTTCCGTTTGGGAGCCTTTCTATTTATCCTAAATCGCTTTCTTTAAATAAAACCTTGACAGATCGACTGCGCAAACGGATTGTTGTTTGAAAAACGATAGCGATGTATTTGTACAAGTACTTGCAAATGTAATCACGAAAAAAATAATGACGCGAAATACGGAGATACTATATCACTAGCACTTTTACTTTGTGAATTAGCATAATGCGCACCTCTGCTAATGATAACATTGAAACTGTTCGCAGTTTCTTAGAGCGCTTTTCAATTGACTTTTAGTTGCAGCGCCAATGACAAAGGTATTGAGCCAGCACTTTCTTTCAATCAAACCAGAAGCCAAACTGTAATTATCAATTGGTTTTAATTTGAATAGGGCCGTCTTCAGATGACTGTCGAAAGTAATCGTGCGATTGCCTGTACGACAAAAAAAAAAAGCCATTTCCAAAACGTTTACCAGGAGGAAATTAACAATACGAAGTATATTTGCTATCCCTCAGGGCCCGGTTTTCAAAGCACGATTAGACAAAAGAAAAACCCATTTCCAAAACGTTTACCAGGAGGAAATTAACAATACGAAATATATTTGCTATCCCTCAGGGCCCGGTTTTCAAAGCACGATTAGACAAAAAAAAAAAAAAAAAAAAAAAAAAAAACCATTTCCAAAACGTTTACCAGGAGGAAATTAACAATACGAAGTATATTTGCTATCCCTCAGGGCCCGGTTTTTCAAAGCACGATTAGGCTAATCCTGGATTAGGTCTAAACTTTCCGGCTATTTTGTAGCCTGAAAAGGTGAAAATGTCGTCCACAATGACTTTCTTGATAACGTTTTAAGCTGAAACAAGCTTTCTAATCCATCTTAGAACAAAACCCTGCAGTTTATTGGGAGAGAGGTCGAGAGAAAGAATTTCGTTAATCCTGGATTAGCTTAATCGACTTTCGAAAAACCGGGCCCAAGGCAGCAACCCGTATCCTGAACGAGTGTTGGAGAAAAAGTTTGCAGAAAAAAGAAATTGCATGAAATTTATTTTTCCATTCCTCCTCACGAAATCAAAAGGTCAGATCCTAAAATCAACCAAAAATAGATCAAATAGAGTGGTAAAGATAAAGTTGAGAATATAAAGGTTGAACTGGATAACGACGCGCCACAATCCGCAACCAACGTTGGGAAGAGACTGTCCTTCATGTAAGTACTACATATGGTGAGCCATCGGGCGCACAAGCGCTGGTTTGACTTGCAGGCTCTGGGTCCGAGATACCCACAAAGCCTTGCCGCTTGCATACTAAACCTGGCGGAAGCAAGGACGATTTTACCAAGGCTAGTCGTTTTAAACGGACCCCCTGGCACTGTAGAAGGTACTTAACTAATCTTTTAACCTGCAAATTTGATCATGTCCTGCATTTATATTTGTCAATACCCGCAATCGTGTTGCTTACTTTATCCAACGTGTCAGTGATTGTTGTGCCCAGCAGCACACAGCAGAAGCGCATGCGCACACGTGATATGCACGAAGTTCAAAAATTATTTTGAACGTAAACATGTTTGCTAGTAGTCTTTCATGTGAAATTTATTAGATTTGCAGAGCCATAAAGTGGACATGAGGTTGGCATTTTTCGTCCTGGTATTTTCTGTTGGCGTATTCAACTGTCGAAGCGATTTGATTGCCAAAAGCAGCGTAACGATGTGTGAAAACAGTGCGGCTGATAATGAAGATCCGTTTAACGTTGTCGACAACAAGGCCTGCGAAAAGAAGCTTATAGTGACTATGTCAGTTCAAAGTGGGCAGGTAGGAAGTAATTAAATTGTGTTTAGCATAGGAAGCCAGTCATTTCCAAAATACACAGTTACGTCTCGAAAGCGAATCCAATTTGTAGCCAATTGCTTCTCTATCAGATCTGTAAGGTTCAGAACAATGTGGTACAACCAAAATCAAGGACTTCATAGTTGGGATCGTCTCACATTTACAAATTGTCGCTACAACACTGGATTTCCGTTAGATCATTATGATCAGTGTCTTTCCCTAAATACTTTAACATGAATAGATCGGATATATTTCATCGTACATGCATTTATTCGTTACCCTGGTTATGTTTGGTCCCAGAGATTTTTATCGCCGCTCGGAGGATTTAGAAAACCTCTGGGACTGATGTATTTATTCGTTTGAAAGAGGAGTAGTTTCGCTCACAAACAGCTTGCTCGACATGTTTGGAGCTAAAGCGAGATGCTTAGTTTGTAGACAATGCTGGAGTTTCTTGGCCAAATCGTATAACCGTTTAGTTTTCTAGTTTTTATTTAAAAGAGCTACACAGTACTCTTTATAGTTAAACAAAGCCCGCTTAAAAAAATGTAGCTACTGTAGATTAAAAGGATGTTGTTATTGCTGTTGTATTCCAGAGCTTATATGTTTGTGCATGCATGTGTCTCTTATTGTCTTTCAGAAAGGCACAGAATCTATCGTGACCACATCTAAAGTTTATGACCAAGTTGAAAAAGAAATGGGCAGGCTTTACAATCCTTTTGTGATCCGTCTCGCCAAAACTCCAGTCACTCTTGTCTATCCATACTACCACAGAGGGGTAGGTAGTAACTCGGTGAAAATAAAGTACCTGTCCTTCACCTCCCCTCCAGTAATTGCTGACCATGTGCACTTTCTAATTTCTGCCATAGGTGGTAAACAACAAACCGACCGAAAAGAAAATTTTGTCTGATTCGGGTTGGTGGGCGTCAGGGTCACGTAACTTGTGCAATGATGCCTTCGGGGATGATGAAGCGACTTGTGGCTTCCAGAGAAACAAGAATGGAGATAAACTGTGGGACAGTCAGGTATTGTGCAACAGTAATGGACCTTATTATACCAACTCCCAATCCCACAGCAAGTCAGTGGATAATGTGAGTCAGTGATTAGGTGTTTCGTTGAGTGAGTCAGCAAGTAGATGAGGTTGTTTATAGTTGAGTGATTTGGTGGTGAGTCAATGTAGTCCTCTACATGCGTGGTACGTTTGCAGTGCTGTATGGTGAACACTTTACTGCGGGGTAAATGTTGTGGGTTTTTTTGTCTGTGTGTGGGTGTGTGACAGGGATTTTGCTGCTAGTGCAGTGAGCAGGTGAAGTGGTTAGTTGAGTGATTTGGTGGGCGAGTCAGTGGGTATAAGTGATTGAGTCGATGATTAGATGAGTGAGCCTAGGAACGTAAGTCAGTGACTGGTGAGTGAGCGAGTAGTATCGGGTATTGCTAAAGCCTATTTGTATAACAGTAACAAGGTAAAAGGTACAATATTCTTAACTGACTAATTTGTTGAAGTTTGTAATCACGTAAATAGAAACACGAAGATAAAGACTTTGCTTGAGTGAATTAGTGAGTAAGCAAGAGCTGCATAATCATCTATATGTGTGGTACGTTTGCAGTGCATCAAGGTGAACGCTTTACGGCAGGGTAAATGTTGTGGGTTTTTGTGTGTGTGACAGGGATTTTGCTGCTGGTGCAGTGAGCAAGATAAGTGGAGGAATAGCTTTGGGGATAGTATCCCTGAAACCAGAGGAGACTTAAAGTGCAAACTGTTTAGCAAGAAGCAAGCATCGGCTCACTGCATGGAGTACGACAAGCTGTGGTAAGTTGTTTCATGTTTTTGTTTTTGTTTTTGTTTTTTGCCCTTTAACTGAAGTGACCCCTATGTTTGTTTGATGTTTGTCTGTGTTTATCTCGTGCATTTTGCACCAATTGTGAGCCCTAAACCGGCGTCCAGCCATACATGATCTCCAGAAATGAAAAGAGGGGCACCGCGAAAAAATGTCATTCCCATTGGTCAGCGTTCGTACGCACCAGTACTATGTCACTTGGTCTAACCCGAAGTAAAATTTCACATCGTGTGCACGTCTCTTTTTTCTTGTGCCCAACTTATGTTATAGGAAATGCATTGAACTAAGATAGCTATGATACTACGCGCGTTCTGATTGGCTAAATAACCGTGTAAAATGAGAGTATGTTACACGCTGACGTGATTTGTGATGTATTTTATGGACTAGTGGCTCGTGGTTTCTCTACTCTACTCTCCTGCTCTCCCCATTTCTCGCGTGTTTAGACGAGGCTACATTACACGGGAACGCGTTGATATATTGAGTATCGAGATCTAGTATTGAGTTTCTTAGCTATTAAGTCTTCGGGTTTATGAGCGTTACATAAACTACACAATCTGCAAGACTGCTGAAGCGACAAGTTATCCGAACCAGCTTTAAACTAAATAATCCAAAATGGCGGGAAAGCACACGTGGTATGGTATGCTACCATGGCTACATAGTTTGTAAACCTGCGGTTTGTGCGCATGTCATGAGACACTTTATATACTTTTCGCCCTGTTTTTCGATTTTGGACTTGTTTGCTTCTCTTCTCCCCCCCCCCCCCCCTATTGCGCAATGTTGTTTGAGTGCCCAAATCTGTTACACAGTATTACAGGATCAACATTGAAAAGGGGGAAGGGGAAATGATCAGATTGAGCGCAATTTTACTTAAAGCGAAAGGAACAAACGCGAAATTTATCATTTTTTAAAGAAAGTCTCAACAATTTTGCAACTCATTGCAGGTACTCCGTGCACGAAATCGGTCTGTGGGAGATGTACTTCAACATACATGTGTATACATGGGACATGCAGCTCAAGAAAGTCGGCAACAAGACCGTCAAGGACATGGTGTTTGGAGGAGAGATCCTTATAGGACCCACGCGGCGCAGAGGGGTAGGCTCATATGGCAGGGTAAGTTCATAATGCAGATTCTCCCAATAATTTAAGAAGAACACGTGTGAGTTTGTTTGTTTGTTTGTTTGTTTGTTTTTTGTTTGTTTTTTGTTTTAGGCCCAATTCAGACGTCGTTCTTTCCATGCACCGAACTCAATGCAAATTATCATTTGCATTGAAGTTGGCGCATGCTAAGAGCGACGTCTGAACTGGGCCTTATTGGTTTGTTTTGGCACTTTAGCTCCACGCAAGTTTCATAGGAGAATTCAGTTCACACAAGCAGTTTCCGACCCTGACTGAAAAGCTTCTGTTGATGCCTATGATCGAGAATGGGATCGATCCCAAAACCCACGCCCAGCTCAAAGTAAGTGTGGGAGGAAGGCACGACTAGAGTTTTGTTAGTGTTTCTATTGTCGACCCCTATTCGGCACAAACAGACAAAGGAGACAGTAGAGGGCTAAACAAATAATACACATTCAACTCTCCCTCAACGGACACCCCTCTAAGACGGACACTTCACTAAGATGGACACCTGGTAGAAGTAGTCTCTGCCGTTCCAGTCATTCACTCTAACTGACCTCTCTTCAAGACAGACACCTCCCTAAAACGGAAAGTCGGAGCTGGTCCTGAGGGTGTCCGTCTTGGAGGGAGTTGAAGGCATTGAGCGGGTAAAAATAAGGTACGAATTGATTTTCTCTTTAAGGAAGGACCTGCCGAGTACATGATCATCGACAAACACGAGGTGAATTACAAGCCCGACGGGCCAAATGAGTGTGACAAGATCGGCGTCACGTTCACAGCATTCAAAACCCATGGGCATGCGGGCGGTTGTCAGCAGAAAATGCAGTCGTAAGTCATCTAACCATCTAACTATCCTAGTTTTGTACAGACTCTTGCAAAAACCCCACCAAACAGACTCGCAGGTCTACCTAAGTTTTCAACCTACTTGCAACAACTGTTACGTTTTGCCACCCACTTCTGCGAACTTCGTCCTTGACGTCACTTCCGTTGGCCAGCGTTCGTCGCCATTACTATAGAACTCGATGTTATTCGAGATAAATTTGCACCTCGTGTACAAGCCCCGGTTTATTTTGTTCACAACACTTATGTCAGCCATGAAAGAAAAAAACAAAATACAACAAGTGGTCACCCTTCAAGCTTGAATGCGTGCGAAACTTTACAATGGCGCGAAATTGCTTTCAGCCAATTAGGCAACTGCGTCAAAAACAGTGATTGGTCATGCTATAGCAGCGGTATCTGATTGGCCGAGAGAAGTCTGTAGTTTGTAGTCTGAAGTCTGATTGGGAATATTTCATCTACAAATGATCACGAAAATGATGTTAGATGGTAATGGCGAGGAATGCTGACCACGGAAGTTACGCCAAGAACGTATTTAGGCGGTGTTGATTGAATTGCGCTTCATACCACGGGAAGGACACGTTCATCAACCAAAACAGTAAAATTGCTGAGGATAATAGTTCTGTTCTATCACAGGTGTTTAGGCAATCAACCCAAAGATTATTTCGAGAGAGATAAGGTATGGTTTCCACAGGCGGGTATCCGTCTACTTCCACTCCTTCCGCGTTTCATTTCATTATTGGTGAATGTTCAGAAAATCATATCACTTGCGACGATTCTTTTGAACTTCTTTGACAAGCCTTTAATTTCTCACGCATCAAATTTTTACATCAGAGTGTCTTGTTTTATTTTTTATCTATTTTTTATTTTGGCTTGGTTTTATTTGTTGTTGTTGTTGTTGTTGTTGTTGCTTTTGTTTGTTTTTAGTTTGTTTTTATTTTTGGCCTGGTGGACCCAAGCGGCAGCACTTCACTTTATTAGCGAACTTTTAGTTGATATTGATTGCTTTTTTTCGTTGTAGGAACGACTGAACGAAAATAAGAGACCGTTCTATTTTCCTCGTCGATACGGAAAATTCCTGGGCGTGAACAAGACGCTGGCAAAAAAGCAGTTTGTGCTGGCGTACGAGGTAGAAGAGATCATGACCAGTATGGTTACTTTACAGATCAGCGCTGATGACATCATCCTGGTCTACAACAGGTCAGCAGTCTGTAAATACACGTGTTTAATCACGTGTCAAAGCGGGCTGTGCATTCACGTGATTAAACCACCAGCAGTATGGTCACATGACAGGCAGCAGTTTGTAAATACACGTGGTCAAAACAAGCAGTATAATCACGTGTCAGGTCCGTGAACTGTACATACACGTGACTAAATCTCACATAACAGGTCAACGGACTGTACATAAACGTGGTTAAATCACCATAATCACGTGATGGGTTAGCTTTCTGCAAGAGACACTAGTGTACGTTTTCATTGCTGTGACAGATGACAAAATATACGTTCTGCGTGAAAGTCATGACAAGTTTTCAAATCATGTTACGCCTTCACCAGCGCGATTTCCAGAAACAAACTTTAGACGTGATCTGTAGGTCTCACGAATCCCATCGATAATCATATAAAGTATAATTCCATTTCTCCGCAGAGCGACTGGGAAAATTCTGCAGGTCTTTGCGTCGGATTTCCAGGCGCTGTCCATGGACGGCATGCTGTACGTCACAGTGCAGAACACTGGTTTGGTGACGGCAGATTTCTATGTAAGTAAAACTTGTTCATTTGGTATTCGAGAGCCGCCAAAGTACGTCCCTAGCCAACCGGTTTCTCTCTTTTGATACACAAACACGTATAATACCAACAAACTCGTTTTAGAGAAAGATTAGTGAACTGTGCGGCTTGTTTCCAGGTCATGTTGCATTCATGTACGGTCGGTATCGGAGGCTTTCACGAGAAAATGGCATCCATCAACCCACAGAAGACGCTGAAGTTTTCTTTCGAGGTCAAGGCTTTCAGACAGGAAGACTCCGTCAATACGTGCGTTGGTAAGCCAGACAGGATTGTGTCTACTCGATTGACTAAAATTTTGCATGTCTACATATTTTTCGATTCTTTTTGGCGGTGTCGTATTCCTTACTTGTATTGTTATCGTTGTTGTTTTGTACCTACAGTACTCCTGTATGATGCTCGTCGTAAGCTCATTGACTCGTTGTTATCGTTGTTGTTTTGTACCTACAGTACACCTGTATGATGCTCGTCGTAAGCTCATTGACTCGTCGTTATTGCTGTTGTTTTGTACCTACAGTGCAACTGTATGATGCTCGTCGTAGGCTCATCGACTCAACCAACGTAACGTTTAAGACGTCTGAGCCGTGTTTCTGTGCCGCGGCCTGTGGCTGCAGCGTAAGTAGTGTCTAGGGTGACACGGACTTTGATAAAACAAAAACAATAAACTACTTTTGGCTAAGAAATATACACGACTAATTGTCCGAGGAATATGAACTTCGAGGAACAGATAGTGTCCAAGGACAATTATCCGTGCATATTTCCGAAGCCAAAAGTAGTTTATTGTCTTTAATATTCTTCAAATATCTTCTCTCGCAGCGCAAGTAATGGCGCGGGGACTGTAAAGCTTTTTGGTACGCCAGGCGGGGGTTATTAGCTGATGACGTCCACCAACCACGCGCGAGAGGAAATATTTGATGGGTCATAAATATATAGAGATTACTTCATGGAAAGTGCGCGCGTACGGATTTTATTCACGAGTTGTGAAGTATCATAAAACGAACGAGCGAGGCTTTGCGAGCGAGTGAGTTTTATGATACGAAACAACGAGTGAATAAAAACTGTACAAAGCACTTTCCATGATGTTTTCTGTTTATTATATACACACTGAGACATTTATGATGGGACCGGGAAACCCTTTAAAAGTAGTGAAAAATCGTCGTTTGCAGCTTGTGATTGGACGAACGATTTTTTTCACCTGTGAAAAGCGTCGTTCGCGGCTTCTCATTGGCTAGAACTCATTTGCGTACGAAATTTTACGATATGGCTTTTTCGTGAGTATGTCTCAGTATGTATATGATAAAATTATTTCTGCTACTGGATACTGTTTCTAACAGCCACTATACTAAAATTACTATACTCGCAAATGTCCCCTCGCTCTGGAGTTCAGATACTTTGGGCGCTCCACATTTCGCCAAAAAACCGTACATTTTCAGGTGGTAATTCAGTGCCAGCCATACGAGTGCACGCTTTCTGTCTGCTTCGGGTGTGAGATTTTCAGCACTTCCTCGACCTCTTTGTACTTCAGTGTGAAGCTAGTCACAATGTTGCCTGGAGAACAAAAACCTTCTCTTCGATGTCTCTTCGTGTCGATCAATTGTAATTTATGAACTTGTGGTTTTTTTTTTTTTTTTTTTTTTTTTTGTAGTGTTACAAAGATGGCTTTAAGTGCGTTGAGCGGGACGAAAGAGACTGGTCGACTAATAAGACTGAAGACAGTGGTTTGGATCTATCGCCGGTTAGAAACTTCTTTGAGAGCATCTGGGACAGTATTTCAGGCTTCTTTGCGGGTCTCAGCAGTCTGTTCAGAGGCCTGCTTCTCGCCGCCATTGCCATTGTCGTGATATTGATTGCTGTGGGCTGTTGCAAAAAGTGCATGCCGTTATGTTGCAAGCTGTGCATGAAGGTCCGGGGTGGTAAGAGCAAGAAAAGATCTCCTAAAGCGAAGAAGATTAAGCGGAAAGAGAAGAAAAAGGATGACAAGGCCGAGAAAGATAAAGAAGAAGAGGAGAGTATCTCGTGAGTTGCTATGTCTACCTTAATTATTATTTCTTCGATCCCTCTTTCTCTCTTATTCCCTTCCTCCTTCTACCCACCCCCTCCCCCCCCCCCCCCTCTGCCCCTCCCCCTAAATTAAAATTAATACTTTCGGTAGCCCCCTGAAATGCAGGATAAGACACCATGTGTTTTTGATAGGCCCAGGCTCTCTCGGTCACCCGGTCACGCGGCCAAATATAGTCGAATACCGATCAAAAGTGTTTTTGAGTTATTCCTTGAACTCTGGGTAGAGATATAATTTTGTTCGACGGCCTTGTTTCCGAGGTAAGTTCTTTTACGTACTATTTTATTCTCAGCGGCCAATTAATCGTCGCAACATGTAATGTTTGCTTCGCCGTTGCGTCGTGCTCCCGACGAGGGCAAAATGTGACCGTGTTCTCGAATCGTACTTTACGCGACAACATGTTTCGGTACCAAAGCATAGATATTCATGTTAAAATATTTGTAGAGCGACATTTGCTTTCAAATTGCTGTCATATAGTTCTTTCGGGCACCGTATATTTTGTATCAGAATTGCGCGCAAAAAAATACACCGTGTGTGTCTGATTGCGTGCAATAATAGCAGCAATATTGCACCGAGAGTCCGAACAATACAATTCTCCCAAAACGCTGCTTGAGACAGCTTGCAGTCTTTTCGAGCTGCTTGGCTATTTTGCAACAAAAAAATTATGACCGTGCCTTCGCGCAGGTTGTAGTGCAGGCATGTGCGGTATTTGAATTCACCGCCAAAATTGTCTACGTGAAACGAAACAACAACCGGAGCTGGAAGCCATTCGTCATTTGTTCGTGTTGGCTCTGCCGGCACTGCACAGTTTTCATTCCGTCCGATTTTACCGCCGCGCAGAACAAAAGCCTGGTTTTCACGAGGGATACAAGCATAATAGTCCTTAATTCAGGGTGAAAACAGGCACGACGCAAACACAAGGATCAAACTTTCTATATTCTGCAAAACATATTCTTGGTCGTGGTTCGCTACCGGGTTTGGGTGAATTGATTTGGTTAGCTGGGCAAAGTCACTTATAGTCAACCAGAAGCATTAAAAGAACCGCCGGTAAACACAAAATTATTTTCGGGAAAAAAGGCCTTCATTCTTGTGTGAGATTAGTGTGATTGCTGGGGAAAGAGTTTCTTCTAGACAAATTTGTTCTGCTTCAACGCATGTAAAAAGCCGGTTCATCTTGCAATCATCACCAGTGAAATTATTAATTCGCCTTTCTTTTGCTGTTTTCGAACGGTCTAAACCTGGTTCTAAAAGAGACTCGAGCTGGGGAAGCAGCGAATGGGACTCGACATCAGCTTTATCCGAGCAGCACTCACAAGAAAGCTTGCCACCACCGCCACCATTCCCATCCACGCCTCCGCAAACGAGTGAAGATTTCTTGTCGATCTCACAGCGACGTTTGCCACCGCCACCGCCACCGCCACCAACACCCGCAGTACGTCAACTACGCCAACCATCAGCGGCAAGAGGGGTTATAGCCTCACCATCGCGTCCCCCAACACCACCTCCGCAACCGCGCGAAGCTGATTGGTTGGCAGTCCCGCGTCGACCATTGAGTACCAGGCCACCTCCTCCCACACCTCCTCCAAGTTTCAAGCCACCTCCTCCACCCCAGTAAGATTTTTAAGTTCGGAGACCTGTTTTCAATCACCAAAGGAGCAGAACACGATTGTTGTGATTTGAATAAAAGACTGAAAAAATGAGCCACTTTCTTGATTGTCCGCTGCTCAAACGTGTGGATTATTTTCTCATCTTTGACTTCGAAGTTATTTTCTTCGGCTTTTATGTTATCAAAGCGTAAAAGCTAGACATTTTGAGATCACCTGTATTTTATTTTAAATCCACAATGTGACGCAATTTCATCGTTACGATCCTTAGTAAATACTGAACGGTGTCTGAATCGGTTGGTAAGTCCTTGTGAACAAATACAAGCCAATGCGGAGAGTTCCCTGTTCGCCTTGGCTTGTATTTGTTCACAAGGACTCTTTTTGTGCATATTTTGAGGGACGACGTATTTTTGGTGTGCTGTGGGGGGTATATTTGCGGAATTTTTCCTCAATTTTATCGTCGTATGCGACTTTCTTACGACACGAATCGCAAGAAAGTGTATCAGACATTGTGAGAACTATGAGATTAAATTAGCTTTGATCTGAGCAAAGTATCAAAAGCCAAGTTCTCCTTGCCGTATGATATATATTTTTTATTGAGACTGAAGGAGAGAATTGAGGTTGATCTTTCTTAAGAGTAAAGGGTTAAGATCGGTTGATGAGAGAAGTAGAAGGTTTAGAAAGTCTAGAGTCCACAGGCAGCCCAATCTTGTCATTCAGTTATATAAATATATATATATATATATATATATATATTTTTTTTTTTTTTTCGAAAATGATTAAAAAATACTGAACTCATCTTGTTCCTTGTGGTGTTTTATACCTCGTGTGCTAATTTTCAAGGCCGATGTGAGCAATTCTGAGAGATGTTTCGTCTGTTGGTAACTGAATGACTCACAACAAGATTGGGCTGCCTGTTTAGAGAGCCTGCAGAAAGAATGTCGAAAGAGTTTGACGGTCAATCGCTCAAAGAAGACTCCTACACTGCGACGAAAGTGTACAAGTCACGTGGACGAAGACTCGTTGAATTGGCGTCAATCGGCGAGCAACTTGTCCGAGACGAGTTGTCTGCGACTACGCGGCAATCCAGCCACTTTCTTTCAAGAAGTTCATGATTAGTCTTCTGTGTGTCTTGTCCAGATTGGGCGGATAGCGCGTCTTTACTTGCACTCCCTGACGCCGCAGCAAGTTATCCTGCAAATGTGGCAGGAAAAATGAAAGCCATGTCACACGAGGCAATTTTCCTTGGAACTTGAGATAAGTTGCAGAAGAAACTGCGCGTGTGACACCCCCCTCTCTGCAGCTTGCAATGCGAGACAAGTAAGTTGAGCAGTCTTCTACTTTTCGCAACGTTGCGTGGTTTTGTTGCACCTCGTGACATGTACTTTGAAACTTGTCTGTTAATGCTGCCGTCAGCGTTTCAAGAGAAGCTGCAGGGGGAAATGCCTCGTGCGACATGGCCTGTCAACGACGCACGTACAGCGTTTGTGTTAGGGTGATGCTACATTGGTCGATTCGCAGCGATACGATGTTGCGCTAAAAATCATTGGAGGTGTAACACCCTAGTGCAAACGAATTTTCGCGATATTTGCAGTGCAAATGGCTCCTACAGTTATACGTTAGTTCCCCGGCGTGGAGCACGAGCAAACAAACGTTTCATTCAGTTCTCAGTGTGGATGTAGTTCGTTCGTTTCCGCGACTGCGTTTATCATTACAGTCGGGCTGGATGCTACATCTGAACGATTTTTAGAGCAACGTATCGTTGCAAATCGACCAGTGTAACATCGGTTTTACGATACATTTACTCGACATTCTATCATAGATAATTAGTTTAGTAACAACGATCACCTGCCGTACCTTCAGTATAATGGTCTTAATTGTGAGGTAGAATCCGGGCTTCATTTGCATCGACGTACATAACTGTGGGTGAGAAACAACATTGGTTTGGTTAACGTGAAACCTTGTCCTGTTTCGTTCTTTCTTCACTTAAGTAATATCTGTGACATGGCAACAGAAAGTTAGAGTGCAGTTTTCCGACGTCTTTCGTAAAACCAAAACCAAAGTAAGTAATTACATCTCCAAGCCAAGAAACAGTTGGAGGAAACGCCATCGCTATTTTCTTGCTTTTGTTAAAAGATCACAACAAATTTGGTATAGCGCAAATATCATATCTCCAGTAATCTTCAAATGCGCGCTTTATGGTACACATTCGCAGCACCGCTCGGCCACCTGACCATCCGATCTTTCGGCTCCACATACCTGTTTTTCTCTCTGAGAGAGCAAATGCTGCCCGCTAAACGACTTCAGTTCTTCTGCGAAGTTTGAAGTGGAACCCGAGGTTTCTAAACAAATAGAAGAAAATAGAAAACGATGTGAAATGACTTTTTTCGGAGATGAGTTCGGGGCGAAACTAAACTTGTCATAACTTTTGTTAAAGACTGCGCCACGCCGCCAATTAGGGACCCGTAAATCAAATGATAATCCTAAACATACCCTCCGACTCGTTTGCAAATACGACTATCAGCTTTATTTAATCTGAAAGTGTTATGTATCTGTTTTACCAACGATTTATTAGAGTTTTTCTGAGTTCGTTTGTTTTGGGAAATAAACCAGGCTCTCATTTTTTTTAATCCGTTGATCTCGTCCTACCTTTGTCGTCAGTAGTTTTTCCATCGTTAGATACTCTGAAATAAATAAATAAATAAATAAATAAATAAATAAATAATACATCTTTACCAAAGAAAAAAAGAATGTAAATCTTTCACAACCACTAACAAGATAAAACAGAAAAAAATGGAGTAAGAGCCCGCGGCCTGCAGAAGAAGACATAAAAAGTCCTCAAACGGTGCTTACTCGGTTTTCTTTCCTAAAGAGACGTTCGTTCTTCGTGGCTGCGATCCGCCCTGAAAACCAGAGGAGTCGGGGACAATTTACTACTCAGTACAAAACACACGGCGCACTTCAGTTTAAAACCGCGCGAATCACTTTTGTACTCACCATCTTGCGTTTATTTTCTTTTTTCCTTTCCCTTCTGAGCCGCAGTTCGTCGAATTCTTGACACGCTGAGGTAGTGAAATCAGATTAATCAGTGAACACCGAAACGCCGCTTGCAATAACACAAAAAAAGCAGCCACCTCTGACAGAATTTGCACTATAATAAATTTCGGACCGGAAAGACTCACCGGAAAGCTTCGTGATGCCATTCCTCCTGCAGCGTACCAGCTCTTTAATGCGATTCTTTAATTCCTTTTCTCCTGTAGCAGACAGTGATTCAATAGTAAATTCTTCTTACGACATTCATACTGTCTCTTCAAAAATTAAAGGAGAGTTTGTATTTTAATAAATTCAGAGTTTATACAAGGTTTGAAAACTTACTCGAGTGATCCGTCAAAAATGTTTCCCACTCGTTTGCCGACTTGAACCTGGCAAATACGCGCGTCGCGTCACGAAATTCCCTACAAAACAACAGCACGATTAGAATGTCTTTTACTTCGTCATCACGCGCAGATACGAGAAAAGAGGAAACCATATCTCGAGAAAAGAGGAACACTCGCGTGGCGGTGATCTCCGCAAAAGCAACAACACAATTTATCACTACGCGCAGACTTACTTCCAGCGATAAGAGATTATCAAAAAATCGTTTACTATTTTAGCTACGCCACACCTTGTTATACAGGTGCACGGCACATATCTGGTATAAATATAGAGCCTCAATGGCTGACCGACAGAAATAGTTCATGATTAAGAGGAAAGGGTCTCTTGAGCTGTATCTTGATTCGGTTCCCCTCTGATAAACTTCTTTTTAAAAACTGCTTCAACAATTACATTCGACAAACATTTGCAAACACTGGCTTTCTGCACGTTAAGGTCGCGTTGTGTACCCTCTCGAACTTGATGCGGCCGTACCAGCAAAAAAGAAAAGAAAAGAAAAAAAAAAACTCCTGGTTAATGTTCTCGCAACAACACAAAGCAGCTTACCTATCTTCCTTGCTGTATCGTCTTCGCAAAGCTGATAACGAACAAAGAGATATCGCCGATTCAGTAGACAAGCGAACGGCCGTGGAAGTCTATATGCAACTCGCACTGTATATAATGCAACTAGTTCCTATATATCGTATCAACTGAAAAAGCTGCTAAGAAAGAGAAAGATTGAATTAGAAAACTATGCCATAGCATAAAAGAATTCATGTTCGCCACCACGTACATACCGATAAGCTTGTGTTTACTTGCAATCAGTCCATGTCGTCTGGCAATTCTGAAAGACAAACAATTGATACAAGCTCTTTCGTTATCACTTTTTCTTGGCTGAGGGTCTTGATCAATTGCTTGAGCTCCGTAACGAATATTGACCTCCTGTCCTGGTTCGGCAGTAATGTTTGATTTGTATTCTGACAGTATGTGAAAGCGAGAAATTAATTGAGACTTACTCTTTTCTATGTTGTCTCTCTTTTAATCTTCTGTGGTACATGTCGATCTGGGCCATTTTTAAATCTGTGAAAACAGTAAGAATACACTGCAGTTGATCAAATCGAGCCCCGGTTAACCAAACTATTGGAAATATGCACCTCGATACTTAATGTTCATGACTCTTGCTTGAACCGTACCCACCCAGAGGTCATGCTCACGCAGAAAACCTGACGACTTTACGCGGGAAAACCCAACAATGCGCAATTTTCTAGCAGGAGTGCGTTTCTAGTACGCAGTTGATTGGGTTTGGGGTCTCCTTTTTCGCTATTTACACGGAAACAGAAACAGGAGCAATTTGAAAACTATCCAACTTTGTGACATTGTTCTCGAATCGATGCATTTTTATTACAATTTTGGTCCGTTTTCGCACTTGGGTGAATAATAATTATTCAATATAATTCAAAATAATTATTATTCTATCCCTTCTGCCTTTGAATTTTATTATTATTATTATTATTATTATAATTATAATTATTATTATAATTATAATTATTATTATTATTATTATTATTATTATTATTATAATTATTATTATTATTATTTCACCTATACGCAATTTTAGGATCAACATACCCTTTTCAAAATTTAGGGCAACGACCACTGCCCACCGATCTAAGCAATGACAACTGTAACATCCAATAATTAATTTCGCGTATTTACTGGGTTAATGCGTCAAGAAAAAAAAAGCAACATTTTTACTGTTCCCCTTTCAATGCCGAAGGCAAAAATGACTCAACCAAAAAAATGTCATGTACCTATTTCAATGTCATCATCATCTGCACCAAACTGCAGGCCACTAATCAAGGTGTCTGCTTCATTATCATACTCCTGTGAGGCAAACATACAGTCAACAGTTAGAAACATTGTCATTTAAGATAGAGGCCAGACTACTGTATCACAAACTTATTAGCAACCCAGTCAAGTTAAAATAATATTTGCACCAAGCACTCACCCTTTCGAAGTCATCTCTCAAAGGCATGTAGCCAAGCTCCTGTTGCTCTGCTGTGTTCAGCTCTGGTGGCTCAGGAGGGTGTAAGAGAGTCGGCGAAAGCAATTCTGTGTTATGAAAATCGTCATTGTGAAAGTGTTAAATCAGTGTAGTCAGTCAAGACTAAAACAAGTAAAACTTGGGTCCCAGGGGGAGTTGCCCTAAGTAAGGTCATTTAAATAATTTTGTAATCTGGAGTCCAACCTTGGGCCTTTTTAACAGTCAGATTTTATTTTTAATAATGTATGACTCAAGTCATTTAACCAAACTATACTAAATACATGTGCCAGTTAATCACAGAGCTATCAGGTCTGGCAGTAGGAAAAATCACTTGACCAACCAGCATTACTTACAGATAATATTATTATGTAGCTGACTGTTTGCTGCCAATATTGTTATGCACACAGTCATAGTGGCCCAGATAACAAATTGCAAAAATGTAGAAAAACCCAAAGCAATCCCACAATATTACTTGACTCAACAGTCTTCAGAAAGTTACCACTCCATCTTTCAGTTGAGTATCGGATGAATCATATAGCCCACCTTGATCCGGGTGTTGAGTGTGATCCACAATTTTGTTAACAAATGGAGGTACCGTAACTGAAAAGTGTGTAATTAAACCAGGTATCAAATATAGCTAGACTTAAGCCAACTGAACGTAACTGAAGCACTTTCAACACGCTCACTGTTTCAGGAGTGTTAAAGTGCACATAAGCCCCAAAATGATATCTTTACAATCGAATCTACATGACGGAAATATGTTGACTATTAGAATAAGTCTGCGTTTTAACGCTGCGCCTTTGAGCTATAAAGGTTTATATTTTGAATATGGTAATGACGTGACGTCAAAGAAGGAACAATTTATTATACAAAATCTTGTTGGCAGAGATAATTGACATTTTATCAAGGTCCATTTTATATTTGAATTCTGTGTAAATGATTTTACCAAATATTTTGTATGAATCTGGAAACAGTTCCAATCACGAAGAGAAAGAAATAACATTGAATTACTCCTTTGACGTCACGTCATTACCATATTCGAAATATAAACCTCTATAACTTATAGGCACAATGTTGAAACACAGAAATAATCTAATAGTCAACTATTTACTTTATGTAGAATCGATTGTGAAGATATCATTTTTGGGCTTATGTGCACTTTAAACATCAAATTACTCCCTCAGCCTCTCGATCACCAGAGATATAATCATGACAGTAAGGAGAACTTGGATTTTGATACTTTTCTTAGATGAATACTGATTGGTCAATCCATATTTAGGTGAGTGTGCACTTTGAGCTTGGGAGTGAAAGGGTAAAATGTATCACATCTTTAGCTGTTCATTATTTCACCAAATGGCAGTTTTGAAATGAATGCAACCCTTACCTCTTCCAATCTTTCCATCAATGTATAAATCATTGTAATGTTCAGCAGTTTCTATGGAAGAGTGAAAACACCATGAGAACAATATTCAGAGGCCCATGCAGTTGGACATCTTGGCCAAAAAGAGTGCAGGGTCACAAATTAAACTAAAGCATCAGCAGAACCCCTCTACCAAAAATTTAGCTGAGTACTTCCCCACCCTGACCCAGGGCACAAATACACAAGCAGTGTGATGTCTGAATGTGTCATTTGTTTTCCTAATCATATAACAATTCTCACTGGTAACAGAAGACACAGCTTCTGTAGTGTTCACAGGGGCATGCAGGGTTACCTGACATCAAATAGTATCCATATCTCTCCTTACCTTCCACTGTTTTAGTAGCTATATGATCAGCAATATCATCCCTGAAAACAGAAGTAAAGCATTCATCATATGCTAAACTTCTTGCAAACTAATGAAATTGCTCTGATGAAGGGATAATACTCAAACATCAGCTATTAACCGTGATATTCAACTTGTCCATCAACCACATGATTAAAAGTTTCTCAGCTATTTGCAGCCCAAAACGCACAGGGACTAAAGCACATATTCCATATATTTCCATAAATATCTTGACTACACCATTTCCCCTCATATTTATTTTGTAAAGAAATTGCAATCACCCAGGGCAATAAACTCAGTGAACTCCCTCTAAGGCAGACATCCTCGGCAAAATATTTAGTGTCCGCCTTAGGATGGTGTCCCCCTTAGGGAGAGTTCAGTTACAGAGTAACAAGTAAAAATCGGCAAAGACCAAATCTGCATGCTGTCCACTTTAGAGAGGTGGCTGCTCAGAGAGAGTTGACTGCATATTTATTTAAAAAGAATAGTTTAGAAAATAATATGATGCAATTTATATTAGGACAGACCAGTTTCCATAGCCATGCTGCTCAATAGCATCCAGTAGGAGTGACTCTTCTTCAGCTGTCCACTCAGATTGAAACATCGGAAATGTTCCTCCATCCTATAAAATGATATGAAATGGATACATGCAGGAACATGATTTTGACAGAGAATGTTTTAGTGTTGGTTCATGCAAGTGATTCAGAAATTAATCATTCTCTATATTGCTGTTGGCAGGCTGGAGTAAGTACCTCTTATTGGGGGTGTGACGTTCCTATGGGCAAATGATATCCTTTTACAGATTTGAAAAATTCAACTATTCTCTTCCAATTTGGTCAAGACAAAAGCTTACACATTCCGTCCATATTTTTTTAATCCTTAGCTCCCCAAGAAAGGATTTGGTGAATTCAAAATCAGAGATGCCAATCCCAGAACTATTCAGGCAGAAGAATTTGGCCAGGGTTCTAGGGTCCACTCAGTCAAATGGTGTGGCCTTGTGGAGGGTGGGGTGGGGTGGGTGAAGGTTGACAAATGCCGTTTCAGAGCTGAGGAACCTTAGAAAACACAGTGAGCCTAAATTACGCCTTTTAGCACTTCTTACAAGACTTTTTGTTCCACAGTCAGCTTTTATTTCAAGGGTAGAAGCCCTGCCAAAATATGCTCTTGATCACGGAAAGAGGGAGATAGGACTTCAGACTTATGTGGGAAAATTTTCACATCATACGGGAGACTGATGTGAGTTCGCAGGTGAGCGGGAGATAAGGCACTTATGTGGGAGACTCCCCCATAAAGTGGAAGAGTTGGCATTTCTGGGATTTGGATTTGTCCAAAGAAATACCAATACTAACCTTTAGGATCAGAAATACCTTTCTTTAGAACAAAGAAAGAATTATTTATAGGGCCTTGATATTGAGGCTATGGTAACAAAATGTTTAAAGTTGTTGAAGCAAATCAGCATTTTAGTAGATTTGACTTGCTTCGCGCGCAAACAGGCGTCCCATAATTGGTCACGTGACTTACTATCAATTGATATTTGTGTTCTCTTTTATGTTGACCCATTTCCGCTCCACAAGCAAAACACTGAAAAGAGAAAAAATGCGAACATAAAGAATATTTCAGGACGACAATTCCACATAAAAATCGCACTAGATTTTAGCAGCCGTGCGATAATGTCATACCTGTAAACACAAATCGAAATCTGTGCATTCCGCACACTTGACTCGAATTGAAGTGCAATCCGCTTGGCAATAATTGCAGTGATAGTTCCCAACACCTTTAAGAAGAAAACAAAACAACAGGTTCAAGGGATCAGAAACTGGAAACAGTGATTTTCGTTGTCTTTGTATTACCGTTGGCCGCCATTTTGAATTGTTGACGTTAAAATATCACGTGATCATTTCCCAGCATGCTGCGCTGTGTGAGGCATTTCGTATCTTTTTGCAGTGCGTTGCGGTCGCAACTCAAGGGAAGGTAAGTGCGTATATTGTATTGTGCAGTTATTTGTCTTGTGCTTGTAAACTGTGTTACATTAACTACTTAACACGACTATAGAATAAAGATCAGGTTATAAACATCCTGTGTAGTCTTCCTACTAGAAGATACGAGGAACTTTACATGGTGGCAGCGGGTGAACCTCAGAACATACTGAATGTCTCACAAGGAACAGACCTAGCCCGACGGAGAAGCGCCTAGCACAAGTGGAGCACCAGCGCAGTCGCTCCAAATCCCGTTTTTTTCTCGCGTTATCCGGCAGGTATGCTCTGGATAGCATATCAGCAACGTCCATCTGGCTTCCACGTTCATATCGTAAGTTTCTCTTCTTTTATTTGAGTATTTCCTAAATTATTTTGCGCCATCTAGATCCCCACTCAAACTCTTATAAAATGAAACTCGTTTCCAGGCCCCCTGAGCCTGGGTTGCCTGTTGGCCGCCATTTTGAATTGTTGACATTAAAATATCACGTGACCATTTCCCAGCATGCTGCACTGTGTGAGGCAGTTCGTATTTTTGTGCAGTGCGTTGCGGACGTAAACTCAGGGAAAAGGTACGTAAATGCACATATATTGTATTGTGCAGTTATTTGTCTTGTGCTTGTAAACTGGGCGAAAGTTCCAACGAAATGTTAACGTCAAACCTTAGGAGCTAAGTCGAACCACTCGTTCGGAAAACCGGGCAACAACACGTTATTTTAACGTGTAGAACACGTGTTTTCAGAGTAGATGTCTCGAGGAACCCACGCGCTAAACCCGAACACAAACTAGAAATTAGGGTTTTTGAACTGTACTTGATTCTTTCCTAAGGACAGTGTAGTTCTGAATTTTCATATGGTAGGTCACGGATCACCGAACACCACTCAACATCTTGTTTCCAGGCTTCTCTCCTTTCCCTGCGGTATTTTATGCAACCTCTTCCACGTTGACCCTGAACTCCAAACAAGGATCAAGCAATCTTTATTTGCCCCAAGTATAGACAATATTTTAGGGGAAGATTAGGAGAAGAGAGAGAACACGTTTTTCAATGGCAGGTTGATTGGAGCAAATTTTTTTTTTTGGCAGAAGTAAGGGACCGTCGACATATTCACCACTTCCCCACTTAACGTCCATTGGATGTTTGGTGGGGGGGGGGGGGGGGGTCCGGATCGCCAAAAACATGGATGTTAGTGTGGGAACTTTGGGAATTTTGGGGATAAAACCATAAGAGAGTCTTGTACAAAGGGTCTTGTACGAAGGTTACATTGTACACGCTATGTTATCAGAAATGACAAATTTTGCAATTTAAAGCCATGTCTGCACGTTGATTAAAGCTGTTTGGCACGTGTCGGTGCGAAATATTTAGCCTACATGAAGTACCTAGTGCGGTAATCCACTGGTCAGCGCAACATTGAGAGAAACATGGCGGTGTGGCAGTGATATGTGCACCCCCATACCCAGATCCCTAGTGAAATGTGCAACCCCGTACCCAGATTCCTAAAAAACATGGCGCAGTGATATGTGCATCCCCAGTGATATCTGCACCCCCAAAATTCATGTTCAGTTTTGTAGTCTTAGCAGAAATTCTTCCAGTAGAGAAAGGTAAGACAGTCACTGGTATAATAACGGCAAATTACGGGATGTATTGAGTAGATTTGTGTGCTTTGATTTAAAACTTAATAAAAATCCTTTGATACTTCAGTGTGTGAAGCAATTGCTTTTGGATTGCAAGAATATGTATTATCTTGGTCCATTGAATACATCAATTTGATTTCAATGCCAATACTTAGCAAAAAGCATCACAAAAACTGGAACGATCCAACGAACTGTCACTTTATACTGTAAACATTGTTTCAACAATATTGCTTCCGCCAGTAGTTAAAAATCTGTTTTAACTTCAAGCATTGCTGCATACAGCTTCCAGCCTGCATGAAATGCATTTCCATTGGTACGATCTGCATGGTACGAGCTGCTCGCGGAATCCAACTGATATCACTTGCAGGTCCTGTGGAGAATCCCCTTTTGCTGCTTGGTGAAGCCATCTGGGGAACCGATTATCACCAATGTACTCTACATTTCATTGTACCTCAAAATATTCATCGCTAACTTTATTTAGAGTCCACCTCTTGATGATTTGGTGAGAAATTTTTGAAAGTCGAAAGGATTTATGAGGTTTTATACCAGGGTGCACATATCACTGACTTGTTTTGAAGGGTGCACATATCACTAGGGATCTGGGTACGGGGGTGCACGTATCACTGCCACAGCGGCCTTGGCGATTCACCTCTCTCTTTGGATCGTTGGCATAAAACAAGATTGCAAGTAGCCATAGGCTGTATGTGCACGTTTCCACATACCAGGTATGAAATAAATTCAATCATTTTCATCTGTTCAGAACTTTCTGGTCACCATTCCTTCAGCTTTGGTATGTGTGTTATTTTTATGCTGTTTTTATGACCATGGGACAACAATATTATTAGTGGACGTAAAGCGGGGGACTGGTGAATATGTCGACGACCCCTAAATCCTCCACATTCTTGTTCAATATGTATAAGAGATATAGGGTCATTCCACAGTATTTTGGACATGGATATCAGTTTTCTAAATGTTTTGAATCAAACCCAAAATGTCCTTTAAGTTGTAGCTTGGTGTTGATAGTTTACTTTATGATGTAATTTATGGGGGTAGCATGTTGATAATGATGCATAAATTATAATCAAACATGAAAAAAGTAAAAATTGCCGTTGCGGAGAGGACAAATCAATTTATTATTTAAAAACAAATGAAAAACTGAAACCTCACAAAAGTTATCAGGACATAAACTATTACTGATGCGGTTTACAGAACAGTTGTTACAGGGTGATGTTTTACCCAGAGTCCTGTGCTAGAGACTGTCCATTTGCTAAATGTCCTCTCCGCAACATTTTGACACCTAAAAGTTTATGTTATGGATGACCACATAATCATATTACTTACACAGTTTGATAACTTCTAATTTATAACAGGAGGTATGTTTTATTGTGTTCAGATATTCTTCAGCTCATCACCTTAATGATTTAGGGACGTTTTCTTTTTGTTGCGGAGAGGACATTTCTGTTGCGGAGAGGACACATTGCTTAGAAGTTGATTTAAAATAAACTCATTATAAACTAAATAAATTCTAAAATAAACTCATGTTAGGTAAATTGTACTTTTCAGGGCTGTTAGTATATTTTGAAGTGTGCAGCAGTGTACTTAGACTGCATTAGTTAAAAGTTTGAGAGGAAGATAACATTACTACAGGAAGATAACATTAGTACAAGGCATTCTGTCTACTCAAACAGCATTTGGGAGAGCACTTGCTAATAAAAATCACTTCACCACATTCAAAGTTCTTGCACAGAGTTGGTGCCAAAATGTTTGATTGGCCTCAGATAGATGACATTGATAAAGTACATGCCACCTGTGTGTTTTATGGCCCAGTACGATGGCAGGGCAATGGCCCCTTTGAAACTCCAGATCTGGAGGAACTTGGAACTGTTTTTCAAGCTTTCAAGGAAGCAGAGTTGTCACTAAACTGCTACACTATGTTGCTGTTCAGTAAACATGAGATATGTACAAACATTGTACATTAACATGTACAAGTATTTACATGACTGTGTTGAAATCAACATTGTTGCAACAAGTTTGAAATGAAACGTTTTGAAGTAACTGTGATTAGGACCTTGTTATTGTTGACATTTAACAGCATAGTATGTTTCTTTAAAAGCTGTTATATATTATAGGATATGTTAATAACAAAGAATTTATGTGTACTTGACAAGAATTATTTTGGGGGGGTATTTTTGCCAAGTATTCTGGATTTTTTGGTTTTACCCATAATGCTTTGTGGTCTGAGTCAGCATTAAAGTTTATGCATTTCATAAGTTTTTTCCAGAGTTTCTGGTAACATCAGTTCTTGATGCACCAAATACAATGATTAAAACTACAATGAAGTAATAATGTCTATCCATATCAAAATCAACTTGAAAAATGTGACCACAACCCTTTTCTTTTTCAATACCATGCTAGTCTGATCAAAGGACCTTGTTTTTGTTGACATTTATCACCATATGTTTCACTAAAAGCTGTTTTATATTCTAGAATGTTAATAAGAGTTGTTTAACATAACACACTTTGTCAAATTCAATGAGATTTTTGTGTTATTTGTTCATGGACAAAAATGTCCTCTCCGCAACGTCTTCTCCGCAACAGAGACACATCAAAATATGGTCAGTTTTTCTGATGATCGAACAAATGCAGCTAATTTTTTTTGCCATATATTTAAAATATATACACCACTCTTTAATACAAAACAAAAAGAAATTGTGAATCCATCATAGAATCAGAGAACTTTTCACTTAGATTTTGTAAAACAAAAATAGCAAATTCTCTGAGTCTTCTCCGCAACAGTCACTTATCTTGCTGTAGTCTTCCATGTTTAAAACTTACAGAAAATTGCAACATAGTGGGCATAGCTATAATAAATGTCTACAAGAAAAAGGTAGAATTTTATTACTGTGACATTTGGATTTCAAGCTGTGGCATACTGAATGTCTCTAAATGTCTTCTCCGCAACATACGAAATACTGTGGAATGACCCTATAATTAAACCCATTTAGTTTGTAATATTGTTAAAAAATAATAGTGTCACTGATCATATCACTATTTTTCAGTTTCTCAAGATGTCAACTCTGTTTGACAACATTTTAGTGCAGAATGGCGAGAAGTTGATCAATCTAAGGGTTGGTGCTCCAAGTCAAAACTTACTGAAGAAATGCCGTGACCTTATGTGCCAAGCTTCACAACATCGCCTGACGTCAGACAATGTGGATCTATTACAGTATGGACCTACCAAGGGCCACTCAGACTTCTGTGCAGAAATGGCAAAATTCCTCTCTGAGCAATATGGAGATGCAGTCAGTGCTGATGATTTGATGGTCAATGCTGGAGCGACGCAGGGCTTGGGACTTATTGTGTCACTGTTCTTCAGTCCAGGAGACCTTGTATTTGTTGAAGATCCAACTTACTTCTTGGCAATTAAAGTTCTGTCTGAAGATTTCAACATGAAGGTCATTGGTGTTCCCACTGATGAAGATGGGATCAATGTGGAAGAATTTGACAAGATTCTGACACAGCATGCAGTCAAGGACAGGCCAGTCACTAATAAAAAGCCATTTAGTGGCTTATTGTATTCAGTTCCAACTTTTAACAATCCCACTGGTAGTTCACTCCCACCAGAGAAGTGTAAGGGATTAGTGAAAGTGCTCCGCAAACATAATGTTCTAGCCATTTGTGATGATGTCTACAACTGCTTGCCTTTTGTAGACAGCAAGCCTCCATTCACAACCCCGGGCCCCCAGAGGCTGTTTGCCTTTGATAACAAAAATGATCCTGACTACAAGGGGAATGTTGTTTCCAATGGCTCCTTTTCTAAACTCCTGGGTCCTGGTTTAAGGCTGGGTTGGTTAGAACTCCCAGAGCGTGTCAGAAAGCCTATAACAACTTCTTCATATGCTGATAGTGGTGGCAGTTTTAATCATTACACTTCTTGCATTATTGCCACTGCTCTTAAGTTGGGGTTAGTTGCTAAACATGTGGTGGAGGTTCGTGAAGTGTATCACTCTCAAATGACCGCACTCTGTGATGCAGTCGATAAATATCTGCCTTCGTCTGTAACATACCAGAGGCCCAAGGGAGGTTATTTCGTGTGGGTAACTTTTCCCTCGAGTGTAAATTGCAGTGACCTTCAGAAGCTTTGCAAAGAAAAGTACAAATTGGATTTTAATCCTGGATCTGCTTGCTCCTGCACTGGCAAGTTCACTAATTGCATGAGGTTAAGTTTTGCATTTTTTGAGAAGCCTGTCCTCGATGAAGCCATTAAAACCATTGGTAAAGCACTGAAAGAAATAATGTGATTTGTGCTGAGAACTGAGAACTGTAAGCAGTTTTGTAATTTCTGAAGACTTCTTGTGATATGAAAGTGTTTTGTAACAATTTGATAATAAATACTGGAGGAAACCAGTTCCACAGTGGCTACCTGATTGTGTTTAAATTGCCTGGTGAATTATTCACAGTAGATAATACTGACAGTGTAACCTCCCTGAGTGACCACCTCCCGTAAGCGACCACCTCTCTTAAGCGACCACTTACCAAATGACAGATTGGTCACTCAGTCAATTTTCTATTAGTGAAACCTCTCATAAGTGACCAGCCCTTATAGGCGACCAGAACCACCATTGAGACTCACTGTTTGAGTTTTTCTTTTTTTTTTTTTTTTTTTTTTTTACCTCTGGTAAGCAACCACTCTTTGCTCTCAAAGAGCAAATTTCTGAGCACAGACTAACTTCAGAAACCAGACCAGACAAAACACTAATGTATGTAACGTGCATTAAAACTGCATCATTTGACACTGGTTGTCACTCAAAGCTGGATCTTACTTAGGCCTCCTATGGTGAGAAACTCTCATAAGCGACCACTTAAAGATGAACAAAGGGTGGTCGCTTACAGGAGGTTCCACTATAGTACGTCATATTGTTTGTGCCTGTTTGTTTTGTGGATATTAGTGCCTGCCTTTTATTAACAAGTTCTCTAAACATTTGAGAAAATTGACTAATAAAATTAATATTATACACTTAGGAAGTAGCTCTTTAATTGAGTTAGCTCTAAAAGCTTTAACCTTTCAAAAAGAAAATGATTGTGATGTAGTGGAAAATTATAGCCAGAATCTGTTTTCATCCCAGAGCTATAGGGACCACATCAAAACCCACGTCCCCAAGACTATGTACTACCATGTGAATGGTGTAAGGTCAGAGAGAATCGAAGCTGTATGTGAATCTAGAGACAAGTACACTCGGACAGCTTCAGTCACGATGAAAAACCTTTGACACAATGCTTGAAGCAAAAACGAAGAGTGTATCAAATTATATCTCTATATAGTAATATTACTTAAATTTTAAAAACCGAACTTCAAGACCTAAACCACCTTTCCTTCAATTTTATCAATTCTTATAGTTATCCAACGTCGTTAGATCTATATTCATGCGTACCTTCATGTACAGGTGCAATATTTATATTCCAAGTATGAGGTCACAAGAGAAAAGAACGGTGTGGTGCCATATGTATATTGGCATGTTAAAACGAAAGGAAACATACCAGAAGTGCTCCGTTATCAGCAAAATTGAGCCACAAATTACAAAACACAATCGTGCAACACCTTTTAATTTGTTTTTCGTCTACATCTACAAACTCACAGCTTGACGATCTGTATAATAGCTTTCATTCAGTCACAACCCACACTTCAAAATTAAATTATAAAAAGAAGGGACTTTATATTAAAAGTGATATCTCGGTTAAATACAGCTTTTTGAAAGAAATTCCTTTATACAATGCACGCAAACCTTCGGACAAAAGTCAGCACATGCAGACAGACTATTGTCAAAACAAAAATGTGATAACGACATCGGAGAAACACATCGATCAGAAGCGATGACTAGGATTGCAGTAAAGCTTGACAGTCTCTCCAGGTTATAAAAAGAATCGCCCAACAGAATTAGTGTCATCTACAAAGTGAAGGTCATTTTGACCTTAGCAACGGTACAACGAAGTTCCTGATCATCTAGCTTTGTCTGTGTCAGACTCTGATTCCAAATCTTCGTCGAATGGTTCTCCCATTCCAGAATGATCCATCAAATCAGTGAGTCCCTTCTCTAAGTCGTTAAGTCTTCTCCCTGTGTCGTTGATCCTTTTCACAATCGAGTCCTCAGCATCTTGGAATTTGTCTTGCATGTTCTGTAACGTTGTTTGCACAAACTGGATCAGGTCAGGCACTGTTTTAGGGCTCTCCATTGTCGAATCTGCAAAACCATGATACAATAGAATCAATGTATGACAAAAAGCGGCATTATCTACTGCAATTTAGAAGTGCTTACCAAAATTTCAGGTTAAAATACTGGTTAAAACTTAATGAACGTTGGGGAACTCAACAACTTGGTGGCGTTTTGGCGTCCTTCACCGGTCAGCTGCCATAATTTGAAGAATAATTTAGCATAACCAATCAGAAAGCATCTTAGAAGTGGTATATTCTTGGTATCCTCCAATCAGATCACATGGTTTTCTAAAAAATGTAATTAGTTACTGTAGCTCTGAAAAAAAATACGTCTTTGAGGCATTACTTCGCCCATAGACCCCCAATCCCAGGAAATAAGGAAAAAACATACTCAGCATTTGTTGAACCAGGCAGACTCGTCAAATATTCCAGTAAAATGCTGCCAAGAGATATGCGCGAGAGCGAGGCTGATCTCAGCGTCCCCGGCCGTCGCCAGGGTAACCATTAGCAACCAAATATTGAAGCCGCCATATTGAAGTCCATTCATGATTTGAGAGTGTGTGAAGTAGTCAGTAATAACATTGCGGAGCAAAAATCATAGGATGTGATGGCGTCCATACATCCAGACAGGTCAGATCATTTCCCAAGAATACAGAGACAAGGACTTGTTGAAAACAAATCAAGTTCACGCGGGGCGTATGGGTTTGAAGATTCTGGAGTCGATGTTCGCGACTTGTGGAGGGACCACGGTAACGAACGGCAAATTTTTAGAAGCTCTCCTCCAACTATTGGAGGTTTCCGGCGAGCTGGAAGTCAAAATAGCTCTGGGACAAATTCTCCAGTCCAAAGGAGAAATGAGGTAAGTTTCATCGGTCTCATGTTTCCAAATATTGCTGTAAATTCGAATTCTGTTCCAGAAGAAAAGACATTCGACTCCGATTATTATTATTCTGATATTATGTTACATATTGCAGAAGGATACCATTAAAACTTGTGACATAGCTGATTCTATATTTGCTAAAACTTGCAATCACCAAGTAAAATAAAATCGACTTTTAATATTTCTCGGATAATTTTAGGTCAGATAGTAATTAATACGATAAGAGCTCGAAATATAGATAAAACCTTTAGTACTAGTACACGTTTTTAATACATATAACGTTAAAATCGTTTGATAAGGCGATTCAGAAAAGTCGTTGCTAAGATTCGCTTTTACAGATTCTTCTGATCAATTATTTATGTTGTAAAAGCGCTTGACAACCAAGCGTTGCAGAGTATGAACAGTAGAAAGTGTTGACTTAAGTACTCAGATAAGTGGTTAGTGATAATATTATTTCGATGTCACAAGTACTGAACTGTAAATAATAAAGTTTGTAGGATTCATTGTGTAAAAATAGAGTACAGTACCAGTCCCAGACAGTAAAAAGACTTTGCTGAAGACAGCACACATTCTGATTTCAAGTGGGAGATGACTAATAAGCCACTTTAAAACAGTACTGGAATTTATAAACACATTAATTTCATAAGAAATTAGTTTGGAGACTGCAATTTTGACACGTTTCCAAAATAATAATTTACCTAAAGCCTGCAAAGGTTCTCAGTGTTTGAATAAAAATATCCAAATTGGCTCTCACAGGTTTTGAATATTTCTTAAATTTTAATGCCAGGTCCTTAAAAAGTCCTTGAATTTTGAGAAATTGGGCTTTACCCTCTGGGATCAAAGCTTGTTTCTAAACATGGGCGCATCCGGGGCCGTAGACATAAACTGTTAATAGTAAATATTGTTATTGTCTTGCTAAATTACAGGACCGAGATGTAGGTGGTATGCCGTCACGTATGAGTCCCTCCATCTCCCTTGAGCTGGGCTCGTCACTGGATGAAAGTCAGTTGTTGAGAGACAAGATCTCCAGGCTGCAGCAGGACAGGGAACATCTCAGTGCACAAGTGAGAATTTAGAATATAATAATCTATTTGTGACAGCTGTGGCGAGAAATTATTGAACTTGTCAAGATTCTTTGAAAAGTCACACAGTAGGTCAAATTAATTACTAAAGAATTAAGTCATGCCATGAAAGCTGACTTTAATGCCTGGCAACAGACATTTACATGATTGTGATAATAGCTGCAGTGCTCAACATTAATGGTTGCTAGCTACTATACCTGGGGTAACCAAAAAATTTGGTTGGGCACAGGTAACTTCAGGTCTGGACTAACCAGAAAATATGAAAACATCCAATAAATTGCTTGAAGTCAATCTACAGTCCAAAGGGCAACCAACTTAAAGACTTTATAAATGCTGAGCACTGAGCAGTCAATGATATATTATTTACCAAATAATATTGAGAGGTGTCAGCTACCACCTAAATTAAGAGCTCAAAGAAAATCACATCCTTATATATATTTCATGTTTACGGTATAGTATGTTATTTGTGAAATGTGTATTGAGGTCATATTTTACCCATTTCGGTCTGGGAATTATGATTTTCTTGTAACCTTTGTGATTCTCCTTGTAGCTGTCACACTACAGAGAGCAAACAGAAAATGCACAAACTGACTTAGCAGCAGAAAAGGTCTCTACAGACAGTTTAAAACATGAGGTAAGGAAATCAAAACTCCACAAATCTCTCATGCATGTACAGTACAAACTTGCAATAATATTATTCTAAGTTTGGTGTTTGTTGAATGTGTTGTGAATGAGTTTTAATATTATTGAAAATTCGTTACATGTATTATGCTGTAACTGCGATCCACTGTATGTCAGTTCATTGAAGAAATATATAAATATTAAATGTGACATCATTGATTTGGCTATGCTTTATGGTGTGCAAAATTTATAATAAAATTAATATTTATTGCACATTAGTCAAGTGCGGTTCTTTTGATTGTGGCTTTTTTTTTTTTCAGCTGAACAATATAAAAAATAGACTTTCAGAAAGAGAACAGCAACTCCTGGAGCTCAAGGTAATAATATCGTCAGGTTAATATACATACTATGCAGATCCACCTGATGAAACTCACAAATTAAGAAAGTCGAAAATTGAAATGTCCAACTTGAATATGAGTGCAACCAAGTCCATTTCCTATCAGGGCAGATCCAGGGGGGGCAGGAGGGGGGGGGGGTTGGCTCACTAAACAGTATGCAAAATAGTGATCTTGCTCAAAATTCCCCTAAAAAAACCAGGAATGCCATATTTTGGGAAATCTAGTAACCCCCTCCCAAACAACCCACATTTCTGTCTAAAGTGTCAACATCATTGACTGTGTAATGCACTAGATAAATTATGTTTATCAGAATTTTCTTAATTTGATTTCATGTTTCAGTGTGAAGTTGAAAGTAACAAACAGAATGCTGCCAGGCAGTCTGCTCTTATTCACTCCCTGAGAGACCGAGTGCGTGATGCAGAGGATGCGGCCGTAGATAAAGAAAATGTTGCTTCTCGCAATGACGTGACCATCATCTCTCTGCGCAAGGAAATGCAGAACCAGCAGGACAGGCTGCAGCAAGTGGAATCGTCGCTGAAACATCACATCGCCGCAGAGGAGGAGGCAGCAAACAGAGCCGCGCAGTGGGAGAGTAAGGTAAGCATAGAGATAAACCATGTCAGCTCATGATCAAGGGCTGGTATGCTCAGGTACCCAGCGTCCCTCAAGCTATCAGACCAATCTACAGTGTAAGTGCCCCATGTGGACATAAGCCCCTAAGATGCAGGCATTTATACTTAAAATTCTTGATTATAATCAATAAAACATAAATATTTCAACAAAGTTTTATAATGCACTGAAAGAATAATAATTGTTATATAGACACAAGTGTTTTACTGGAAAATATACCATGCGTAAAATCCATACGAAACTACATCCGGGACCCGAGTGGCGTATTTTCCATATCCTCACTAGTGAGGATATCGTTGGCATCATTTCCCGCTTTTGCACGGTTGTTTGTGCAATTTCTCGTAAAACACTCATGTCTAATATAATAAAAAGAAAATTACACTGCGGCTTGAAGATATGGATTTTATTTTCTCGTGGTAAAAACAATATTTTTACTCACTCGCGAAGCGCTCGTTCGTAAAATATTGTTTTTACCACTCGAAAATAAAATTCATATCTTCGTGCCACCATGTGGTATCCTCTATTTATTATTTGCATCTTTTTATACAGAGCTGCAAGTACAACATTCTTCACTTTGGTGTATCCCAGCCTATCATTTTGGTCTCTGGGAGTGTTTATGTCACAGTTTTTACTGTACTGTATATTACTAACTGTAGATTCATATTGATGTGTTTTCCTCAGTATGGTGACCTGCGATCTCGTTTTGCATCTGCCCTTCACCTGGATACTGCTGAGTCTGTGTCAGGAACTATGGAATCTTTTGTTACTAAGGTAATAAAACACATTATATTAATATATCGAACTTGGCATTTGTCACCCCTTCTCCACTGTCCACCAACCCTTCCCTATTACCCAGGTGAAATTATTGCTAATTCAGATTTGTTTTCTGTTCTCCCCATCCAAGGTCTCTGAATTAGTGAGGGAAAGAAAGAACTTACAAGGAAAGTTTCAATCACTGTCTCGCAACTTACATGAGAGCAGCTTAGAGTCTAAAGCAAGCAGGTATATATCAATTTTCATCAACATTCAGTTTCCATACATCGACCCCAAGTTGGGTCATGTACTAAAGGATATCATAATTAGCCATCACAATGTCAATAGTAATCACTCTGACTTATACTTTTTTACATTGTGTGTGCAGCCTTCAGTGCTCGATATTATTGGTTGCCCACTATGCCCAGGGCAACCAAACATTTTCGTTGGGCAGGTAAATGTAGGGCCGGGCAACCAGAAATTATGAAACTTTCTATTGCTTGAAGTCAATCTACAGTCCGAAGGACAACCAACCTAAAACCTTAATGTCGAGCACCAGCCTTGCTTTCTTTCTTCGGCTGAGTCTGACACTCTAAATACTTTTCTCTGAAAAGACCTGCAAAGGAAGCAAGTGTTTAATAGCTGTGTGTGTGTGTGTGTGTGTGTGTGTGTGTGGTTTTTTTTTGTCTTTTTTGTTTTTTTTTTTTTGTGACAGGGAAACCATTATGCGTCTGGTTTCTGAGGTCGGTCAAGGGAAGAAGGCCACCAATCAGAGCCAACAGACCATTGATTCCCTGACAAGGGAACGGGATAGTCTACAGCAGAAGATCAGAGAGATGGAGATCCACGCAGAGCAACTGAACATCCAGCTGGCTTCAAGTCAAGAAGCCTGGAGTACAACACAGAAAGAGCTGGACCAAAGAGAAAACAAGTAAATAGAAAGTTGATGTTTCACTCCCAAAGCCAAAAGGAGCTCAGTTGCAAGTTATTAGCAAAGGCACTGGACACATGCCGAGAGTTTAAATTGTGTTTTATCCATTTTTTTAGACTTCGTTCGATGGAGCACACACTGCACACAAGTGAATACACTGGTCAAGCATCACAGTCCAGAGTAAGTGAATACTTAAGCCACTCTCTCCTTCCCCATCTCTGTTTTCTACTAATATTTGGTGACATTAGTCAATGAGCACTCAATTATTTCACTCCCAAGATTGATTGATATCAGTCAGTATAGAGACTTTGCCACTTGATAGTTTGCTCAGATGAAAGCTAATTGGACAATCAATTCTTGCTTCATCACTTATATATCTTCTTGTCAAGGTTGGGAGAATCTATAGTTTTAGCTTAGGAATGAAAGGGTGCTAATCCCAGCGGGGGTACTCTGAGGTATATTAGTGACTGGGAGGTGCAACGGTCTTTTTTAGGTTTGAAAATTTGCGATTTTTGGTCCCTTTTTTGGGTTAGAAATTTTCAGGTGGACATTTTTTGGGTTAGAACTTTTTTTTAGGTACAAAGCGTGGACGCATGAACTATTTCGCACTCTCTTGATGTTTTTACTTTATTTTTCTATGCGGAGCAAAAAACGTGATGGGGGGGGGGGGGGGGCGTTAGTCCTTTTTTGGGTTTAAAAATTTGGCGTCCGTCGCACCTCTGCGTCACTAGGGACTTTAAGATACAGGACGCGAGAGGACGACGGCGACGTCGGTGAAACAATAAAACTAATCACAGAAGGCAAAAGAAGCACGTGAATATCTGAAATTGACATGTTCTCGGGGTCGCCGTGCTCTCGCGTGCGACTTCAAATGCTTCTTTTTTACGTCGCTGTCAGGACGTGGACGACAGTTCGATAAAGTAACGGCAGTCGTTCTTCTTAGTAGGAAACGATGAAATCAATAGAACCTAAGCAAAAACGGAACAAATTGAGCAACCTAAGAATAGGTAAAGTTGCAAAGACATAGGGAAAACAGAGACACTATTTTTTGGTTCCTCGCGTTGCCGTCGCCGTCCTAGGTTTCTTTAACTCCCTACTAGTATACCCGAGTACTCCACCCCCCACTCCCCCCCCTCCTTCTCTTGGGGTGCTAACCCAGGATATAATTGTCCAAATTCTCAGTACGTTCTTTGTGTTTGAGTAAACTGTTTTGTTTTAAGTTTGTGGATACTTTTCTCTGTTGCAGCTCCACAAATTTAAGAGACATTTGGCTCAGGTTCTGAGTGAAGTTGATGAAGGTGTTAGTGACGAGGAAGAAGCCATTCTGTCCACCGTCAAGAATATTGCCAGACATTATACAGACATGAGATCGGTAAGGACTTTCCCACTACTAAGTGGTCATAACTAATCTACAACTGATCAGAACTAACTACGAAAGGTTACGACTGGTTACGAACAGCCTACGACTAGTCACGACTAACCTACGAAAGGTTACGACTGGTCACGACTAACCTACAACTGGTGGCAACTTTCCTACTACTCAGTGGTCATATCTAATTTACGACTGGTCACGACTAACCTACGAAAGGTTACGACTGGTTACGAACGGCCTACGACTGGTCACGACTAACCTACGAAAGGTTACGACTGGTCACGACTAACCTACAACTGGTGGCGACTTTCCTACTACTCAGTGGTCATATCTAATTTACAACTGGTCACGACTAACCTACGAAAGATTACGACTGGTTACGAACAGCCTACGACTGGTCACGACTATAAACCCACGACTGTGCAAGTACTAGCTGCACGTACAGTGTGTGCGTACTGATGAGCGTGGGAGGAATTATGTTTTGTGTCCTTTGTTCTACAGGCGGATGAATCGCTGAAAAAGCAGTGTCGTTATCTTAATGAGGAGTTGGACAGCCAGCGAAATCTGCACAGGACGACACTGAAACGCGCTACACAGGCAGAGGAACAGTTGAAGGAGGCGCACCAAAGAGTGACAGGACTGGAAGGGGAGCTACTCACTTCAGACGTGGAGCGTGACCGACTTAAGGACGAAAAGAGGAAGGTACGTAACGTAGTTAAGTATTCACTTGTGACCACTTCTCTTCAACGACAGTGTCCAAAACATCTCCCTACCTCCCTTCATCCATCTCCGCCCAAGAACGACCACTCTACGATCCAGAGCGACGGTTGTCGTACGTTGGTCGTGACCAGTCGTAAGTTGATCGTAAGCAGTCGTGATGTCTCTATAAATCCTTAATATCATTTCGAGGGTCGTTTTCACTATCATGCTATCTGTAAATTGACAATCTCATTAACGGCCACACCCACTTTACGATCTTGCAACGGCAGCGCTTTCTGATGCCCATAACAACTAATTCTATTTTCAAAGTTCAACATTAAATTCCTCTCAAAGCAAAGAAAATCTGTACCATGTCCTTGTCAAAGACGGTAAGTAGTCTCGTATGGGATTAAGTTTATGTTGTTGTTGTTGTTGTTAAATGACTTTTAAACCTTTACCCTCCAGTTTGTGCTGTTCTGCGAGAAGTTAGCTCGTGTTATGAAGTTGGATGAAATAGCCGACGATGTGGGCTTCGACGTGAACGGGGACGCTTTAGTTGCGAGAGGAGAGCAACTCGTCAAATTAGAAGTAAGCCGCCGTATCCTGCTACTATGCATACATGCTCTTGAATATTAATGCATAGATCAATTCCAGCTGTAACCATCTCCCCGGGGATTTTTTTGGGGACCTGTTTGCCCCGGGGGCGGGGAATTTGCACGACAACCTTAAAAAGTTAACAGGAAAAGAGTGGAAGATGGAGTGAAATTGCCAGTTTTTCCTTGCCCGGGGGCGGGGAATTTGTATCCACGAGTGAAAAGTCCCCGAGGAGATGGTAACAGCTGGAATTGATCGATACATAAGGGGTATAAAGCGAGGACGTAAGAGGAGAGCGGGAACCCCTTTCTCTGTCTCTCCGCGCTTTTTCCTCGCCCCATGTCCCGTGTTGCAGAAGCTGGGAGTCGACATATGTGTCAGTGCATGTACATCAACTGTCAAGATCTTTTAGTGAATCATGCTGTCGTCTTGGAGTTTGCCTCTAAGGACTGGAAGCGAAAAACTGAGCAACCGCAGGCGCCTTATTTCTTACAACTATTCCTTTGTCGTCAAATGTTCCCGGATGAAAGCAAGAATAGAAGCGCGCAAAGCACCACGGTCATTTCTCAGAAAGTGTTAAACGCAAAACTTTAAATTTTTCAGTAATTGTGTACAAAATCTGACATTTTATTTTGAAATCATATAGCATGTTTATTGTTTATAGCTTGGAGTTTGATTTATCCTAACGAGGAAAACATGCAAACAAAGATCCTTATAAGGTGTATAAAGTTTCTCTTCCTTTGTTTCCAGGCTGAGGCTCTGGACGATCGTAGAACGACAATTTACAACCTTCAGCGGCGCCTCAAGTGGTCCAAACAACAGCTGGAGAGCAAAGAGTTGCACCAGGGTCTCCTGCGCAAAAAAGTAGCCGACCTGGAGGAACTGCTCAGGGACAAAGGACGGGTTGAAGTGGAGAGAGACGACAACTCCATTAAGTTTAAGAAAATTGTCAAACAAAACGAAAAACTGCAGCGAGAGCTGCTGGAGTATAAACAACAAGCTGTTCACCTCAAAGCGAAGCTTCTCGAATCCAGCGAGCTCAGGGTAAGTGAGTGTGCTGCTTCCCCTTTGATGTAAAGGAAAGGAGGGAAGGAAGTAGGAAGGATGGATGGATGGATGGATGGAAAAAGAAAGTTAAAAAGGCAAACTACAGACTTACAATCTCTAAATTTCAGGGTAAACAAAAATTACAGTTCAACGATATTGTCCTCAAACCGAATCTAGAAATCATGCTTTTTCTTTGATGGAAATTAACGAAATAGGAAGGGCAGAAGGAGGAAAAGAAAAAGGCGAACTATACAGTGGAATCTCCATAACTCTAACCTTCAGGGCAGGGGAGACGAAAATTGCAGTTTGAGTCGATGTTGAATTACTTGAATGTAGTAAGAAATTGCCCTCAAGCGGATCCAGTAATTAAGCTATTGTCTCTTTGACGGCGTTCCATTACCCTCATCAACACTTAGTTGATACACCAGTTTGTCTTCCGCCACGCCGACGCAGTCACCTAGTTCTCTTAAGAGCTGGTATTAATTAGTTTGAGTTATCCAGGGTTATCGAGAATCTACTGTAGTGTTACCTTAGTTTCATTAATTACTCCAGCTCTCGTTCTTATTACGAGTTTCGCTTTAGATGTTATTATGACAATATTTTACTTGGAAAACTTTAGTCATTACACAAACTTACTCTAAATATTGTCGTACATCCAGGTCAAGACACTAGAACAAGGAAAGACAATCGAAGACTTAGAACACGCCGTCAACAAGTTGGCGAAAAGTAAGCACAAGACCTCAGCAGCGCTAGCAGGAATCAAAAACGACCTGCAGGCGTCTGCGTACGAGGCTAGGGAGACTAAGGCACAGTCTAGCGCATCGCTACAGCAGCTGACAAGAGAACTGGAAAGTGTAAGAACAAATCTGGAGGAAACACGAATCAGGGAGAAACAGGTATGGGAATGCTGTCTTTATTTTGTGATTTGAATTGTGTGAACAGACCGTTATAATATTTGACAAAAACTTGGCGAAACAAGCAGTAATTTGAAGCAGTACTCTCTTCTTATTCAAACAAACGTCCCAACGAATTGTCTGAAGAATTTCACGTTTTAAGTTTTAAAACAGAATGGGATGGTAAAACTTTGTGCTATGCAGCTAAAAGTTGAAGTTGTCAACAATTTGGTCAGTTTTTTATCAGTGATCATTATCAAATTTCCCGACCAAAGCACTGGTTCCCCGCGCAAGTGTTCACCCATTTGAGGGCGAGGGAGCAATCTGCGATTATCTTATTTCTAGTTTACGTTCAGGTACTTCGCGCACGTGTGACTCAATAATTTGTTCGTTTTTTTGTTTTTAATTCCCCATAATCATAGAAACTGAGAATCTCTACACGGATGAGTCTTCATCAAATTATAAACTATACTCATTATCTATTTGACTCGGTTCCAGCTCCTTGACTTCCGCCAAGTGCTGGCGCGGCTGCTGGGTCTGGACATGAACGCGCTCTCGGTACCAGACTACGAGATCATCTCTCGGCTTGAGAGACTGGTACAAGCGCATCACGCTCACTCGATCACCACGCACAGCCTGGAGGCGAGTCTACAAGACATGGAAAACGGCTTCCGGTCCGGATACGACGACTCCATCGCCATCTTGAGAACTCCGTCGCCCGTGAAGGCGTCGTAGCTTTTAATATTATTGATGTATATACATACGCATAGAACTTAGATTAGATTAAAATATCGTGACAGTCGCTGTGTTCGTGCTTTAGAGACGCATGTGTCTGAAATGCGACAGGCTTCTTGGGGTTTGGGGGTAATGCTAGCTAGTATTGCTTTGTTTGTAGTGACACCCGAGCGATATGCTACACAATGTTGGATATAGATTTAGGTGTTGGATATATAGAGGATATTACACGGCGGTGCGAAGATATGAATTTTATTTTCGAGTGGTAAAAGCAATATTTTACGAACGAGCGCTTTGCGAGTGAGTAGAATATTGTTTTTACCACGAGAAAATAAAACCATATCTTCAAGCCGCCGTGTAATTTTCTTTTTATTATATTAGACACGAGTGTTTTACGAGAAATTGCACAAACAACCGTGAAAAAACGGGAAATGATGCCAACGATATCCTCACTATTGAGGATATGGAAAATACGCCACTCGGGTCCCGGATGTAGTTTCGTATGGATTTTACGCACGGTATATATTCCAGTAAAACACTCGTGTCTATATAATAAATAGGTAGATTTGTGTTACTTATGTCTTGACGCAAAAATGGGCCAAACTATTACAGAGTCGAAAGAGGAGAGATAGTTAGCGCGCAAGTGGTTGTGGGTAAAGGTTTAGCACTGTCTCTGTTAAGGGTTGTTCTTTTATCCTCTCAATACAATCAAATAGTAGTGCTCTCTTCTCTCTTTTTCTATTCCTGCCGTATGGAAGCTTTCAGAAGAATTGGCCTTCATAAAACATGCCAGGAATGGAAGACCAAATACAACTTACTGCAGAACCAATAACGAAGGCCGAAAGAAAAGCTTGTACTCTGATTGGTCCGACCGGATAGCGCATGTGCTCTGATTGGCCGATTGATTTGTCTGCTTTGGTACTTGATTGATTGATTGATTGATTGATTGATTGATTGATTGATTGATTGATTGATTGATTAATCAATTACTCCTGTTTCTCTGGCGAACACATATTACAGAAATAAAATCAATAGCAATTGTGAAATTCCCACAATTACACGTGGATTTTATTGCAATATTTGTTTCCATTTTATCTTGAAGTTGAAGGAAGCCTTGTATATAGATTATGAAACTGTAAATATCGGACTGCCTGTGTTACAGGCATTTTTTGTCTCGTATATGTATTTAATGCAGACATTAACTAGTGATAACTATAGTCCTTTGATTTTTATTTACGTTCATTTTAAATCCGTAGACATAGGAAGTTGTGTAAATTGAGATCATGCAGATATTTAAGAGTAATTGTACTCAAATAAAGCAACGATTTATTATACGACTTGCTCTGAATAGGTGCTTTCTGATTCGCCGTCCACACTACACCATGAAACCGGAGTTTTCGAAAATATCCACTCTGGAGAGCGTTTTCAAAAATATCCGTTTTCGGTCACCGAAAACGCGTCTTAGTGTGGACGGGAGGCCAAAACGGATAAATAAATATCCGTTTTCAAATTTATCCGGATTAGTGTGGACGGGGCCTGAGGCTACGTCCACCACCAATGCCCGTTTTTCGCCCGTCCACATTAATCCTCCGTCTTCGAGTCGCCCGTCCACATTATAAATTTGTTTTCATTTGAAAACGCATCCATTTTCGAAAGTCTCCACCTTGGACACCGTTTTTGAAAATTGACGTTTTCAAGTCATCGTTTTACTGTGGACGGAAAGCCAATTTGCCTTGCACTAGGTTTAGCATGGTTGGCTTTTTTTTATTTATTTTATTTTTTATTTTTTATTTTTTATTTTTATCCTTTTTTAACATACTCCGGTCCTTTTAGTTCAAAGACAGCCGGCCTTGATATCACTTAAATAAACAGTTATAAGTCATAAAATATCTGAGTAAAACGACTTGTCAGAGAAAAGAGTATTGCAGCCAACAAAGCACAAATAAAGACGTCGAAAGTCGTCTTTCTCTCCGCGGTTCGATTCGGTTTGGTTCGGTTCGAGTTCGTTCGGTTCTGTTCTGTTCGGTTCGGTTCGGTTCGGTTCGGTTCGGTTCGGTTCGGTTCGGTTTGCCGGTTCGGTTCGCAGCCGAGTGAGTGCGAAATAAAACAAAACAGGAATAGAAATTGGCGAACCGAGAGGCTTTCAATTTTATCAGTGTCGCTTGTCAAGTAGGTAAAGAGACTCATTTCCTGCAAGTAAAGACGTCTACTTTTCTTTAATAACATATATAAATTGTTTTTCTGTCGCTCTCGCCTTTGTCTTCACCTTCGTCTTCTCTTGCCGTTTTTTAATTTCGCGTTTTTTTTCTTCTTCTTTTTTTTTTTTTTTACCTTATATTTTTCTCTTTCTAAAATGCAGCAAAGCACACAAACACATCGACGTTATAATGTACTCATGAGAATTTTCATTTTAATGCATTCACACCCTATGGGTTAAATTCGATTCTGCGAGTAAATGCATTTGAGTAAATGAGGTTCATTTTTGTTTGTTTTCAAGAAATTTTTGTCGATGTTTTCTAGTCAGGGACAGCAAAAAGCGCAGTGAAGCAGCTTAAAAAAAAAGTAGAAAGACCCCAGAGAACCCTAATAGGCAACCGTTGTGAAGCCAGTCTGACCCACGCCGCGATTTTGGCTATGATTTAATTCATGATGACGCATCGAGTCCAAGCAAAATTTTAATAACGCTGTGACACTAATATTTGTGCGAAAATTATAATACCACGAATATGCCCACAGGTGAAAGCAAATAGCTGGGGAACAATAACGAAAATTGACAGCAAAGTGTCGCGAATTGAAATACGAAATGGAACTGAATACCGGCTGACAGGTTCATGCACTTCAAAATCTGAATTTCCATCAGCTTTTTGTTCAGCCGTCGAACTCGTGCTCTGTCAATCCATTTACCGGATGCACACATATTTTGGGCCAATCAGAGTCTTTCATGTCGGGAGTGTTTTTGTTATCATTGTTTTTATTAAAGGAACAGCCTAAAATCGTGCTAGAGGCACTTTATTCATTGCGGAACCTTGTGGAACCACCTGGAGTTGCGACGTAACAGCAAAAGCGGCAGTTTACGGTGTCCATAATGCTCTCCTCGATCTCTGTCATTGTCATTTTCCTTGGGGTTCTAGTTTTCGTCGTGGCTGTGTTGGTGTTATGTTGCCTGTGCTGCCACATTCGCTCAAGACCCAAGCGAGCTAACTCAAGAAGCAATACTGGGCGATCAAAAAGCGATAAGGAAACATCAGTATCGGAACTGTGACACTCTAGCCTGCCGATTCTGTTTCATTTACAGCCGATCTCCGTAAGTGGTTTACGCCGGACAGCAAAAAACAACACTATACTGTGCTTGGCACTGCAGTTACTCGACAACCAATGGACCAAACATCCCGTTATCGTAGAGACCATATAAGCTTTGCAAGATTGGAACATGAATCGAAGTTAATACTATGATACTCTCTGAACCGCCTAATCCTCATTATGGGTTTTTGCCTCTGCGATTGACACCCACATCTCACTTTGGAGTCTTGTGGCCCAAAATGCTACGGAGTGTAGGTGGCAACTCGTATTTGCTTTTTTCGTTGCACCTGTAAAATGTACCTACTTAGTTGTTTGTCACAGGGAATGTGGTTGGCATATAAAGAACACGCCAATATAATTTGCGAAACGTGAGGCGGTTTCTCTTGTTGATACATTGACACAGTTTTGTGAATAATCCCCAGCTTAGAGTGTGCTTTAGTACCAGATATATTTTCTAATTATTGACAATTGAGACTTAAGACGGCCGGGATAGTAGCCGGCGGGTGATCGATCGACGACATCTAAAGTGGTTCTAGTATTCTATTCCTGTTTAAAACTGAAATCCACCAATTTCTTCTTGTATTGAAATTTTCACACGGTAATTAATAAACGGCTTTATATTATTATTGCTGCACATTTTATATCAAGTTTTTCAGATACGTTCGATGAGCACTGAGCAGACAGGCCGGATAATCCGCAGAAAGCGATGCGAAAATTACGACAGTTTTTAATGTATGGCGCACTTAACGATAAGTCGCCTTGGCGCAGCCCCGTTTTAGTCTTACATCAACAACGTCACGTTATGAATAAGAACTGAATTAAGGTTAAACGTCAGACAGTCAAAGTTCCTGTTTTATCAATATTTTCCGCTCAAATAATCCGAGCGAGACTACATCCGCTATACGTACTGACATATCAGCGGTCCTTTTAATACTGAAAAAAAGCCCCAAATCACTTAAGCTTGCAAATAGAAGGCTGAGAAAACGAATCAACTCTCTAAAAGTTGTCAAATGTATCTCACTGGTGTGACAATTTTAAAACGCGAAGTTCTCCATCAGTCACTTTCAAATAGCAGTGTTCGTGTTTCTTGGTTTAGCGTAATTCATGCCAATTTTCGTGCTGTTTTTCTTTTAATTTTTTTTTAGTTACAGTTGGACGTCAGCTGGGGTTTATTGTAATTCTGGGCAATGGACTTATTCGGATATTAATATTGCTTTTTAAAGGCCGCCAATTGACGCTCCACTAAATAAATGCAATTTGGAATTCAAGATTATACAAAAACTGCACTATTTTATGACAGGTAATAATACAAGCTGAGTGGAAACTCTCTGACTCAGACACTTCAATATTTTGCCCTCCCCTCTCACGCAACAACACGCTATCGAGCAGGTGATTTGCCAAATGCATCCACTTTGAATACATAATCAAAGCAGCAAGGCAGCTGTAACCTCGCGAATTTGTAAAAAGTACTTTTGCGGGAGTAGGTATTTAATAGAACTGGCTCAAGGCCTCATTGTAAAAATTGCTCAATTTTAGGTATGTCAAGTTCGCATCCGTTTCCGCGGGCCTCCACTTTTGCTAAACCGCGTATTTGCTAGTCTCAGTTTTGAAAACCCTCAGTTCGAGGTGGCAGAGGGTGAAAATTATAAAACTTAGACGCTCGAAATGGGAGAATTTAAAATCCTTCACCGAGTCCAAATCTTTGAACCGGTAGGAGACCTTCCGGAGTCGCACTGAAAAAAGTCTATCAGTGACTTCATTACTCATGTCATGCACAGCTTATGTTCAACATGTACATATTCATCAGAGGCCATGATACTCCAGCCTGCGCTGCATTCAAGCTAAATACGTGCTTAAAGAAAACACGCCTTTCTTCTTTTGGCTGAGTTTCAAGTCGAATAGGTTTAAATGAAATCTGATCACTTGTTGACATTACTTGCGGTTTTGGTCAAATTCACTTTAGAATTCTTCTTCTCTCAGTTCTCTAAAGCATTTTTCATTGCTGGCGAAAACTATGCGAAGCAAAGCAAATATAATCAAACGATAGAAATGTTTCGACAAACTGAAGTCGCTTGATCGCGATCAGGGCTGTCAGTGGTCACGCGTCTTTCAACTTTGACTTACGCTTGTCAAACCGAAAATTTACCGAAACTTCTGTGATAATGGTTCGGAAGTGCAACAGATCTACTGGCAATTCAGGAATACAATGATAACAATCAAAATAACTCCAGAAAACGTCTTCCCATCTCATCGTTTCTTCATGCGTATTCGCTGATGCTCAAATTTCAAAGGCAATTGTTGACACAGCATGACGGACTGACTGACAGTCTTGACTGCAATAAGGTGGGACGCTTAAAGATGCCACAGCAAAAACTACTTCGTCGATCGCGTTCTCGATCTTGTTGCGTTTCGGTAATATCGAAACTGCCCAAATTGGGAACAGAACGACTTCCATATTTGGAATCCATTGTTGACAGCACCGGGACACATTCCATTCGACTGGATCGCATAAAGCTCGCTTTTCAGCACTGAACGCGAGCTTAAAAAGCAGCACAATGCACTAATTTTGTTTCTGTCTGATCTTTGGTATTTTATGCCCAAAGTTAGAGTTAGAGCAGATACACAAAGAAAAGCTGATTTTTTGCTCGCGAGCGTTGTAATCGTAATCATAGCCAGTGAACGGCAGCAATATTGTAGCAAACAGGTGCCTTTTTTCTTGGTGGTGGGAGGCGTCCTGGGTCACAGTAAAAATTCTACACGGCGTTCTCATTGGTGACAAAGCAACAACCAATAGAAATCCTCTTTAAATTCAATCGGAACAAAGATGGCGGACGAAGAGAGAAGTGAAAGTGTGCAGTTCGACGAAGCACTTCTCTTCAGAGAGTTTGATGCAGAGGTGGCCACCAGAGAGACAAACGTATCGGAAGAAGTAGAATCTCCTGAACTGAGATCGCTCCAGCGAGAAAACGCACTCTTAAAGGCCGCGTTAGGCAAAATAGTATGTCACAAGTCTGCCAGTTCCACTCATGCGGTGAGGACGCCACTTATACAGGCACTGTTTTTCGACAACAACGATTCAAGGAGAAGAAGACAGCAGTTAGAAGAGTTTCTTCAAAGCACATGTTGTAGCAGTGAAAGCAACGAGGAGCCCTGTTGCTTAGGAAGCGAGAATTTTCAACCCTCCATCTCCGAGTTGAACCTCTCGCGTTCTGTTGTTGTCGACAGTGACGACCTACTAAGTGAAAACTCGCAAACATCATTTATCAGCTCTGTGCGATATTTTGACATATTTTGTATTGACTGTACTGGCTTTCCTCTCGTTGACTTCAATCCAGCTGGGACCGATGGCTGGACAATTCCATTTTACGAACAAACGTTTTTTACAGTTCTGCCTTGCAGTGATGATTCTGCCAAGATTAAGATTCGCCAACGGAAGAAGTGCTTCAATTGTAGCAATGAAGGCCACGACGTGCGAGACTGCCCAGAGCCCCAGAACCAAGCTAAAATTGATGCAAATCGAAGAGAATTTGTCAACAAATTCTCTTCACCCTTCAGCAAAGAAGCTAGATACCATGTCGAAAACCAAAAACGCTATGGTCATTTTAAGGCGGGAGTTATAAGTGACAATTTAAGGGAAGCTCTTGGCATTTCAGAGAATGAGCTTCCCCTCCACGTGTACCGCATGCGATACTGGGGGTACCCCCCAGCCTACATGCCCAAGTCTGGGGATCAGCCATCCTTGCTGATATATGACGGACAGGGGAATATTGACAACAGTGTGATGGAGGGGGCAGAGGAGGAGGAGTCAGAGGATGATTCTTCCATTTTTATCAAGTATCCTGGTTTCAATGTACCAGTACCAGAAGGTGAGATCCAAAGTGCCTCGTACTGTGGTCTAAGCTATAACAGTACACTCACGAGAAAGTCAAGTGAGGGGTTGGGCCAAGCCCTGTGGATCCCTCTGGATCTGCTACAGATAGCATGGTGTTCAGGGAGGAGGGGGCATACAATCAGAATAAAAAGTGTATCAATAGAGAATTATTTTTTATAACAGCACTAGTCTTCCCACATTCTTGTTTGGGTTCAAGGTGATCGTCTGCTTTACTATCCTTCAAACTTAGAACATTACGGTCATGAACGTTTTTGTTTACCATGATAATAGTTGCAGTGCTTTAAGTTAATAGCAATGTCTGGTCATCCAAGATGACTAACATTTATCTCTGGTGGCTGGTTTTCTACATGAAAAATGTGGATTATGAGAAAGAGGAGCAAGAAAGAAAACCTCAAGAAATGTGGGCAATCAATATTATTCCTCGGGTTTAGCTCCAACATACATAAAACCTAGATTAATTCTCTTTCACTCCCAAGTTCAAAGTGCAGGTTCTCCTAACCATTCAAGAAGAAAATGTGTGAGAGATATGGGGAGAATTGATACTTCAATCAGCTGTCATCTTGGCAAGCTATCAAAAGCCACCCTCTCCATACTGTAACGATATATCCTTGGTGAGAAATTGAAGGAGAAAATTGAAGCTGATCACTCTTGGGGGTGAAAGACTGAGCTAAATTTTGAGCACTGTATTTTCTCAGAGTTCAAGTGTACAGGTAACTTCATAATGTGGTGAGAATTGAAGGGGGGGCGGAGCTTCTGTTACCAACTGTTGGGCTTATAAGGTGGGGAGGGTCCTTATGACCAGACTTTACTTAATCAAACATGCAGTCACTAATCATTGATTCACTCAATATTTGTACCAACATCATCCATACAGGCGTAGTTGACAGAGCAAGGGAACTCGGAATGCCACCTATGCAAGAACACCAACAACTGCACAATGTTTTAAACATGTACAAACAGATCAGGAACAGACAGCAGGGAGACTCCAGTGGCAGGAGAGGGCAGCCGCCAAAGAGGAAGTGGAGTGAGCTGGACAGACAAGAGCAAGACATGGAGATGGATGATGAAGGTTAGACACCCAATGTACACATTTATGATATGGTATAGCTGCTAAACGTTGAACACTGATTTTTTTTTTTCTTTATCATTTATATTTACATTGTTCGGTCAACTACGTTTGATTTCCAAGTTGCTGGTTGGGTATACTCAAATGGCATTAAACATCCCTGGGGCTGTTTGTTTAGAACTGACAGAGAGTTACACTATAGTTGTTCTCAGACCCTCCTAAGTCCCTCTCACTCTGGTTGGATAGGAGGGTCTGGTGATGAGACTGAGACAGGTGTCTGCTAATGTCATTGTGAAAAAAAAAAAACTCTCCTTGTTGTACCACAGGTGCAGGCTTGCCAACCAAAATTGGTCTACCCCAAACGAAACTCAATGGAGGTTACCCACAAAAACGACTAAAATACGACGATAGCAGCAGTGATGGAGGGGGCTATTCCCCTGCCCACCCAGGAGTGGAGTGCGGCAAGGCGGAGATAGAGCTTCTCAGTCGCTACAGGCGCAGGTCCAAAGAGGACAAAGACCAACCGCCCCTCCCGCAAGGACCCACGGAGACTGGGCACCAGGAGAAAGCGTCCGCTGGCTCGTCAACCAGTAAACGGCGGCGCAGCAGAGAGGAAGGCGAATTAGTGTCGGATGAAGAGGAAAACGAAGAAGAAGAGGAAGAAGAAGAGGAGGAGGAGGAAATTCCACAGCGAACTTCAGGATTTTGGTTGAACGAGCCGCTCGCTCAGCTGCTAGAGAGGGAACCGAAACCACGGCCTCCCCCCAGGCCCCCTGTGGTGCTCCCGATGGATGCTTTGACTCGTTTCTACACTTCCTGTACAGTGTTACAACAACACGGTTTTCAAGACCGCTTCCTGTGGCTAGACCCCGTGTACGGCAACGTGCAGGTGCCCTCGGGAAGATACGACAGAGTCAAGAAGATTCTCGGGAAGAAATCTTCTCGAAGATGAAGCGAGCGGCGGGTTTTCCTGTCGAAAACGTATCCTGAAGTTTGTTTCAGTTTATAGACGCGTAGAGAGACTCAGGGTTCCTCGCTTCGAAGCTCTTGATAAAACCTGAAACCCGTACGTGTTGAAAATGTATCCTGCGGTTTGAAGGTGGTGCAGATACGAAAGACTCCAGGTGATCTTGGGCCAGAAGCTCTAGACTATAGAGAAACTGTACATGTTCAGAACGCGTCCAGTGGTGACATTCTGTTTATACTGTACGGGGGGGGTACAGACAGGTTTGCACCGGTTTACGGAAACTGGTCAAATTCTTAAAATTTAGTTCTCATCCTCCGGAAATAGCAGGAAACGGCGTCTCAGAGTGCCAAATCTCAAACTTTTTCCAGAGGAGCATGCCCCCCCCCCCCCCCCCCCGGACCCCTCTAGAATCTCGCGCCTTTGGTGCTCACACATTTGGAAACCGGTCAGATTTTCTCCTGGAGCCGCCCCTGCTGTAGGATGTTGCGGAGGTTCGAGAGACTCTGTAGCGAAGTTCTTATATCTTAGTATTAGACAGCATTTTTCAGTCGAATATTTGTACGCGGAAGAATTACTGGTAGCACACGTGCCAAGACAATACGAGAGACTCAAAATTTTAGTGAAAAGCTGCCAAGAGCTGCATTTTAAAACAGCACTCTGGTGTTAGAATCCTGGAGGTACGACCTGTACATGCGGTCGCAAGTTAGCAGTCTTTAGATGGGCAATATATTTTTATCGTGGTTGTTAGATACCATAATCAAAATAGGGTCAGTTAGAACCAAAATTGAAGAACTTGATAATTTGGCTAAGAGGTTGACGAACTGTAGATCTCCACAGGGCGCAGAGGTGTAAAACCTAAATACTGTTTCTACATGAAGGCCACCGCATAACGACTGCATCGCGGGCTAGCAAAGGCATTCGTGCGCGCGCACGCTCTCTGCAGCCTGTGGAATATCTTTCGAAAGCTTCGTCATCTGGCTTTGTATGTCCGGTTTTTACCTTGGAATTTGTACGTTTTCTTACAGTAGTTTATTCTTGTACTTTCTTCTTCCAAGAAAAACCCACACTGACATTAAAAATAAAAGCAATCAAAAATATTGCAACATGGAAACAAATTCTAAAAGTCTAATTTTGACCAGAACGGGCCTTCATAGACGCACAGCCAGAGCACAACAAATACAAAGTCTTTTGTGCCATTTCAAATCTTGTGTATAGCGCATGTTTCCTTGACTGCCTTTTGTGATAGCGAAAGCCGGATTAAAGATCTGAAAGGAAGTTGATCGATCCTTTTCGGTAAGTAACATTTTGGTCGGCGTTCTCAAAGTTTTCGAAAGTTATTTTTACCACAACACACTAGTTTCTCGCTCTCTGATTGGTCGATTAACCGTGGTAAATAAGAGTCCAGATAACGATGTGACCGCCAGCGTGTCACGTTTTGCAACGAAATACAGCGAAATTTTCTTGTATATTTCTAAATAGTGTGGTAAAAAACAAATTTCCACTGGTTTGCCGTGGTGTGGACTCTTATTTACCACGATTTACGCCATCACAAGGTGGAAATTTATTAAATTCCTCTGTCAATATAAACTCTCCTTGTGTTATTTAATTTTACATTATTTATCTAAGATATTTCCCCTGCAAGTAGCCGAAACCGCGCACACAAGTACACAAAAAGGAGGAATTACACGGAAAAATACACAATACTTAGTTCGGAATGTGAGAAAAGAAAAGTTAACGGCCTGGCATCCGCAAAACTCGCGATACGCTTTAATCCTGAACGTTAAAACTCGTTTCTATAACTTCAAAATACGAATTTGCTTCAGCTCCAGAAAACTTCCAACTCCGCATTGAAATGGTGTTCGACCACTCAAACGAAAACTTTCAATAGGTGGGCAAATTTTTCGTCTTTTAGTTTAATTCACTCGGACAGACTAGCAACATGATCCGATATTAAATATTCTCCCATCACTAATGACCATCTTGCCATTACTTATTTTTATAATTAAGTATCTCAATTTCAAAACCCGTTTTAAAAACAACTATACGTTTGTGGTAATATCAGTGTCTCTTACAATGGGACAAGGGATTAGTTAAAATTTTACCGAAAGGTATAATTATTGAAAGTATATATTTCATTTATGCTTCCTGAGTTATTTTTTTACTTATTATTCGGTTGGGAAAATATATATTTTTATAGTTCGACTAATATAGTGCATGTGACTCTTGTCTCGGTGATAGATCGATCGATGTCGCTCGATAACGGAAGTATTTGTTTTATATCGACTATATCGACTTATTCTGAAATCTTCATTTTCTTTCCCTTAATTTGTTTGGCTCCTGAATGCCGAGTATAGACCTGAACGAAACGCCGCCTCTCTGCAAAATTAAAGAGAATGTTTCTGAAGCAAACGAAGTCCTTTATAGTATTGTCATTCGAATAAGTCGAATTGACTGTGATTCTAAACTCGTAGTGACAACATGACCACGGTGTGACGAACGGTGCCGGAACGAAACTCGGATCAGTTTATAGCTGACTTCGTGCCATAACTGATGGCTGCGTGGTTAAAGTCTGAATGCCCACCAAATATACAGTATTTCGTTATCTAACAAATTATCGAGAATTCATCCCAAAAAGGGGCGAAAAGCTTGCCCAGCCAAAATTTATCCTGTAAGATAAAGCAACTGCCGACTTCTAACCTTTGGACACTCTGAATTTCGTTTTCTGCCTGTTACCGCTGTAAGTCTACTTCAATTTATTTTCAAAAGGAATAGATTGTATAACCGAGACTGGAGATAATGGCCTGCGAACCTTTGCGCGCTGCTAACTGAACCCCAAGGTACTTTTCTACTGCATTAATGTATATTTGCTTTTCTTCCAACGATAGCAAACAGCCGGTTGGTTTCAAGTTCATATTTTTGGCACCTTCATTTGTTATGGCAAGCAGTTATCGCTTTTTAAAATGACATGTTTTGGTGTTTCGTTTTAAATTTGCTTTTAAGCAACAAAGGCTGACATAGTTTTAAAACCCTCGTTTAAAAAAGAAGCTGATATCCCCACTAAGTGTGACAAAAGAATCAGGACAAACAAAGCTTTTCCTCTTTTCCTTTGGAACAAAAGGAACAGTATTCTCGCTATGGAAAATTTTACAAGATGTACAAAGCACAGTTTGTTATATAACAATCATTTATTCAGTGCAGCAATTCTACATGTGTCGCCTGGGCTTGATTAGACTTAGAAACATCCGCACGAAGCAAGCGTTTAATTAACATTAATGGTTTCTTTTAAACAAAATGTGTGAACAAAAGAACTACCGAAAACCTTGATTGTAGGGAAGATTAAAATACACCGAAAGTGAAAAACGGCGGGTACTGAAGCCTAGGGGATAATATTTAATTAGAACCTGCCCTAAATTTGATTAAAAATAGACAAGTAAAAGGCCAAAACAAGAGACTTTTTTCAAATTTATGAAAGTCGGCCTGTTTTGAAAGAAAAGTATTGTTATCGCTTTCTTTGTATCCAGCTGCTGTTGTGGTTTTTGTGGGCCGAATGAAAATCTGTGCTGAAATCAGCGTGTAGCTAAAAAGCGATCTCTAGTCAAAACTTGCAGCCACGCATCGAAATTCCCGCGCTGATTTTCTGTGAACCAGTTGCTGGCGTAAGAGGCTGCCAATAACATATGCACATCTTGTGAATAGCCTGCGTAACCGTGGTAATAGTCGAAGCATCGCTTGACCGCGTTGAAAATGCGATTCCTGTCCACGTAATAAGGTTTATTAAGCAGGTAGCGAGAAATGAAACTCGCCAACTGGGCTATACTAGAGGGGGAGTAGCCATAAGAGTAGTCGGAATCCCAGTCGGAGTCAAACTCTTCTTCTTCGCTCCTTACTTCAAGTTGATATTGCATTTCGCGTAGATCTCGTTTAACGCGCAGAACTTCCGTTTCGCTGTCTTTGAGCGCGGATTTAGTTTTCTTCAAATCGATCTCGAGCGCGGTCACCTGTCGCGTGAGTTCCTCGATGGTGATACCGCTGCCCTTTTTCTTCTTCTTTGCCGCGAGATCTTGTATCACTTGGCATTTTTCATGATGCTCTGGTAGCTCGAAGCGCTTCACTTGAACACCACACGCGACGCATTGAACAAGAGCGTTGGCACAAGTTTCTAGATGGCTGTCCAGTTTGTCCATCCTCAGAGTCATTCTACATCCGTGCTCCACATTGTCGCATTGCACCGTCAAGCTGTCCACCATTCCCCTGAGAGCCAACACTGGAATTATCTCCATTGTCGTGATCCTGGCTCGGCACGATGGACATGTATGCGTGTTTGGTCTCTCCAACCAGATTTTAAGGCACTTTTCACAGAAGGAGTGCCCGCAAGGCGTGATAATGGCTTTCTCGAGGACCCCGACACAAATGCTGCAGGTGAGATTTTGATCTACATGGCCCACGAAACGGTTCAAGCCGTAACCCATCTCGAGGGTTTGAAAAGACCACGCTTGCTCGATGCGCTTCGGCGAATGCTGGTTCAGTTTGAAACGCTCCAATATCGAGACGAAAGAATTAAGCCTGATATAGCCGACTGATCAGCTGGGAGAATGTTTTGAACACGTCAGTTGCAACGAACAAAAGATCGCGATTAGCATACGAAAATACACGCCAGCGCACGCGCAAACGACGATTAAATTTGGCGCGAATGACAAGCTTCACACGTGTGTGTATGACACGTGCCCAGCAGCTTTGTTTGAACAGAAAACAAACGTGTCAAATTTAGTTGTAAGATTCACTTTCATGATTTTTAAGTCGGTATTGCTCAAGAGTTTTAATGTAATATTGGTCTTAGGTTTTGCAAAAATTCAAACCTCTTGCGTTCAGTAATGAGTTATATTTCGTATTGTTTTTTAATTGTTTTTTTCGTTGAAATAATTGATATACAACTCGGACAAAGAGAAGGTGCTGCATTTTGGTGTATGGCGTAAAAAGCTCCCAGGAGAAAGCTTCGGGAACAAAATAGTAACTTTAAAACTGTGAACAAGCACCATAATATTGCTCGGTAGACTGGTGTCGCCGGTATTCTGCTTTCATCGCTTCGATTTCTGTATTGTTCACGTGTCTCAAATAATGTGAAATTTGCAATTGCAAATAGTTCGTTTTGTGAAGTGGGTAGAATTCTGAAACCCCATCAACATTAGCCAGCGTGCAGACGTCCTGTACATTAACACGCGCTACAAAAGAATAACACGGCACCCCCAAAAGTTAGTGTCGTGCCGACTTGTATTCAGAACTAAACCTCTATTTCGTCAGTCCAAACTTTATTGATGTACTGGACGAGAAGTACTCTCTTCATGGGTAAACTGATCTCCTGCTAACTTTTGGGGATGCCGTGCCATATCTTTTCCTTTCTATTTGTTAGCGCCTGTAAATGGGATTTAAGGTTCTTTCACCTTTTTACTGCATGTGTTCATGGTCAGGGAGAACGGCAACTTTTTGTATTCCAAATTGCTGTCTTTCCCGCACAAGCAAATGTGCGCATGTAACATAAAATCACTGTCGATAATTTCAAGCTCCTCGGACGAAAACCAGCTCATGATGACCGTAAATCGCTTTTTCCCACAAAGCCTGCTGTCTGCTCCCATTGTTTTTAAAAGAACGCCCGCGTTCATTTTAAGCGGTTACTCCACGGATACAATACAACTCCTGCGCTTTTGCCACTAAAAGTTCTGAGTTTACTATTGTGTCTTGAAAAGCCCATGGGGGAAGGAATACAATGAATAATAGATTTTAATTAGCTTCTATTCATTGCCTGTCTTTTCAAGCAAGCAAGCGTCCTGCAAAATTAAGTCATTTGACAACTTCGCTCAGCGCGCCACAGCATCAGTTTCGACGAACGGGCAGCACCATGGCATCCCAAAGTGCTTTCTTTCCAAGTTCGTTCAGTTGGTATGAACAAGAAGCTGACAGCAAAGCAGAGGTTGCGAGGAGGGACTAAAGTGGCAAACAAAGTCGGGAACGAAGTAAGACGATTAACAGCATTTGGATGGGAAGGAACGCCAAGTCTTCTCAAAGTCGGGAAAGAAGTAAAGCGATTAACAGCATTCGGATGGGAAGGAACGCAAAGCTTCGAGGACGACGAACGATCAAGGAGTGAGTTTACTTCGCTCAGCAAATCGGGAAATAAGTTAAGCGATTAACAACATTCGGATTGGAAGGAATGCAAAGCTTCGAGGACGACGAACGATCAAGGAGTGAGTTTACTTCGCTCAGCAAGTCGGGAAAGAAGTAAAGCCATTAACAGAAGTCGGATTCAACTCAAGCTCAAGCCTTGACGAAAAGATTGTCCCATACCATCGCTAAAAGGCAGCCAGGTTTAAAAAGAGACAAATAAATCTCGGAGGTTCTTACAGCACGTCGGACCGAAAGACTTCATGGGATCGCTCACCGGGGGCGCGCCAAGCCGGAAGCTCTTACAGCAAGTCCGACCGAAAGACTTCATGGGATCGCTCACCGGGGGTAGACCAGTCCGGAAGCTCTTACAGCAAGTCGGACCGAAAGTCTTCATGGGATCGCTCACCGGGGATAGACCAGTCCGGAAGTTCTTACAGCAAGTCCGACCGAAAGTCCCGCGGTTATTCAATAAATAATTTATAACATGAATTTGAGTTTTGTGTTTTGATTACTTGCCCTCATACACAATTTCATACTGCCAGCTGTCAGACAATGGTTAATTAACAAATTAACCAAGAATTAAATCTATCGATGAGTAATCAGGAGGTTAATATTTCAAACGAAATCAAACTCTGTCGAAAATTTTTTCAATAACAGAGTCTATTAAAAACTACCCTTTTAATTTTGTTTTCAAAAGAATTGCTCAATTTTCAATTGAGTAAATATATCAACCTATTTGATTTATTGACCGATATGCCCGATACATTAACTTATTTGGTTTATTGATCGATTTTTTATTTGCTAAATTTTCAATTGATCGGATATATCAACCTATTGGAATTATTGACCGGTTTGTCCATTTCCTAAATTTTCAATTGAATGAACATATCAACCTATTTGATCTATTGACCGATATGCCCGATATATCAACGTATTCGGTTTATTGATCGATTTGTTTATTTACTAAATTTTCAATTGAATGGATATATCAACTTATTCGAATTATTGACCGATTTGTCCATCTATTGACGCGTGCGCAGTAGACCGCCAGTAGACACAAAAATTATCTGATCAGAATTCCCTTATTCAGCCAAATAGTACCTTTACTCTTACTGATATAATGCAGTTTCCCGGTGCATTTTAGGTGACATATTTTACAGTACAACAAACAAGACGTAGCAATGTATAAATAAAGCTTTACTTTTATCTTAGGAAATGAAATGCCATAAAACTGCAATAAATTGTATATTCTTTTATAATTGAAAGTACAGTAATTTGCTGTGGAGCAATGTGTATACACAATATCATTTACATTGTATTAAATGGAAATGCCATTTACTAAACTGCTGCAAAGTTTCAAAGCCAGAGGTCAACTCTGCTGAAAAAAGGTTGGCTTTGAATTTTCGAGGATCTTGTGACTGGCGGATCAAGAATTCAACGCGCGCAAAGTATTGTGGATTAAAACGGAACCCGAAACCTACAGTTGTTCGATACATACCTTGAGCGACAGTTTCCACGTTCTAATTGAATGGCAAAGATTCAAAAAGTTACGACCAAGCATTCTACTTGTTATTAGTTAATTAGTGACGTAGCAAAGATATGACGTAATCGTTTCATGACTGAATACGGGGACCAGAGAAGCGGACTGAACCGGCTTGTCGCAATGGCTCATCTTGATGACAATACACAAACCGAAACAAAAAGATCCTTCTTGAGTGATATAATGAAGATATTGGACGACTTCTTAAATACACAAAATTCCGTAACGGCGCTGATGGGAGAGTTGGAAGAGAAGACAAAAGTGACGAAGAGGGTGCAGTTCCTGGCAGTTGTAAGTTTTTTGTTCTTCTACCTCACACTCGGTCAGGCCGCCGGTTTTCTATCCAAAGTAATCATCCTGGCATTTCCATGCTACGCTTCGGTACGCAGCATAGAGACCGCTAAAAACTCAGCAGACGAAGTCAAGTGGTTGATGTACTGGATTGTATTTAGTTGTGTGAGTGTTGTCGAAGCTTTTGTATCGTGGGTTCCAACTTATCGCCTTCTTAAAGTTCTCCTGCTTCTCTGGTGCATGACCCCTGGGAGGCCCAACGGCGCGCATGTTATCTACCACTACCTCATCCGACCGCTTGCCATGAAACACAGGGACACCGCCGACACTGCCATCTCTCAAGCGGCGAAGACTATCCGAAGCAAAGTCGAGAGGGTAGCCGACGATTACCGACCAAAGCGGAAGACAGATGTGCAGGCAAATATATTGGTCGCAATCAAGCAAATCGGACGACGTCGCGGATTTTCTGACAAAGATTTCGCCGATGACGCTGGAGGCGAAGATATGGTTACAAAAGAGATGGACTGAAATTCAAGTCTGGATTTCACTTCTACTCTTAAAACACAGGAACCAAAGTTTTGTTTCAATCGGAAAGTATAAGCCTTCAGCGCAATAAAGGTACAGCTGTGGCACTGTGGCAACCATTTCTATTTTGTAAAAATGCTTCTCTTGCTCTTTTGAAGAAATACAGATCGGCCCGTTCCAAAATCTATGAAAAATGGACAAAATATTATCTGAAAAAGGGTCGAAAAGTCTCAAATATATTTTTATTTACATTTTGGAGCAATGCTACCTAACACGAACACAGAAAACGGCAAATAGAAAGAAACCATAACAGCGCGAAAATTACCGCTGCTTCAAGGTTGGTTAGTTATTAATGCAGTGGGGCGACCGCTGACATAATATAATCAGACTGCGGGAGGGGGTAACCATCCTTGCGCGGGAATTCGCTTCTCGTTGTAGACGCCATTTTCTTTGCTGGAGGGTAGTTACCAGGTTACGCGCGGAATGGGATTAGTTTTCTCTATATCAGTGAATGCCATTGTCAGATAGTATTTCACTATATCCGTTAATGTTTGCTTCGAGAACATGTTGACAGTTCTGAGGTTGCTGGTCCCTATTTCCCCAAGGGTCTGAGGTTGCTGGTCCCCATTCTCCCAAGAAGCCTGAGGTTGCTGGTCCCCATTCTCCCAAGAAGCCTGAGGTTGCTGGTCCCCATTCCCCCAAGGGTCTGAGGTTGCTGGTCCCCATTCTCCCAAGGAACCTGAGGTTGCTGGTCCCCATTCCCCCAAGGGGCCTAAGGTTGCTGGTCCCCATTTCCCCGAGGGGTCTGAGGTGAACCTCTGCGGGACGCTGGTAACGAGTCATTCACAAGTCATCCTTTTTTTATTTACATTTTGGAGCGATGCTACCTAACACGAACACAGAAAACGGCAACTAGAAAGAAACCATAACAGCGCGAAAATTACCGCTGCTTCACGTTTGGTTAGTTATTAATACTGTGGGGCGACCGCTGACATAATATAATCAGACTGCGGGAGGGGGTAACCATCCTTACGTGGGAATTCGCTTCCCTTCTGTTGTCCCAGTCATGAAAAAACCCTGGGAACGAGGTTGGTATGAGAATGTGGTATATGAAGTATTACATGAAGTATTTTATTGGGTCGCATTTGTAATCTACAATTCGCGGTAAACTTGTATATTTTGCCCGTTAAAGAACAATGTCAGGTTATCTCCCTCATAACACCCTAAATCATCAGCAAAAGAGGAGAAGCTTTATCTACAATCCTGGCGCAAATCGAGCAGCTACGACTCCAAAAAGTTTGGAAAGTACATCGGTAAAATACGAGCACTTGAAAACCGCGGCAACTTCCCCTCAGCCCCGGAAGAAACACAAGAGCTTCCATGCTGTAGATGTGTACCCAAACAGAGTTGAAGAACTTGCTGCAGAGGAGGTTTGCCGTGATCTCCCGCCTGATGCTTTTGACGACGATCTGGAGTGTGGAATCGAAGACGATGATGATCTGGATGACGATATTTTGACAGAACAGCTCGACGAATTTGAACGTGCAGCTTCTTTGGAACTCGGCTCAGCCGATCATGTTCCGAATATCGCTTGTCTCTCTGTTCAAAATGAGAACACAAACGTGTCACCTAGTACAACTGCGCCGTCTGAATACAGTTTTAAGGGTACTCAGAGCAAGTATTTAGCTCACGATAAATTGCGTTCTTCCAAGGCATACCTTTCATCAGACAAACACGAGACTTCGATCCCAACTTCTTTGAAGCATTCATCAGTGAACTCACGGACAGGAAAAGAGGCTAGGCATTCCTTAGTCTCACACACAAGTGGGTTTCTGAATGAAACAGTACCCTTATTTTCAGCAAAGAATGAAGTAAGTGGGGCTACTTGTTTTAGTGACAATCGCCTCAGCAACCAAAGTGGGGGGCTTCATGGAAGCATCCCAGCAGACAAGGACTATATTCAGGTTTTGGAGAAGAAACTTAAGGATTGCACAAGTAAATGTAGTTTGGCAGAGAGCAAAGCTCAAACCCTGCAGGAACAAATGCTTGGTAAGGAAGGAGAAATTAAGATTCTTCGGGATTCCCTTGAGCATTCCCATGCACAAGAGGTGAAAAGACAGAAGGAAAAACGGGATTTTGAAGAACGTAGTGCAAGGGAGCAAAGTATGCGGGAGAAAGATTTGGAAAAACAAATAGATAGCTTGACCACAAGACTACAGTTTCGAGAACAAGAAATCGGTCAAGTGATTAAACAGAACAAGAAGCTTGCAGCAGTGGTAAATGATACCGGTAGCCCGGTGAAAAAAGGCTCAAAGTTGGGTGAAGCATTTCCATCTGGTAATTCATTTTTCCAAAGAACACCACCCAAGCGTGCAAAGTCCCCTGAGGATGCCACAGAAGGCACTTCAAGTCCTTGTGTAGGCACACCGTTGGTCAGGAGACCTGCAATATCACTCCCAAATCCCTTGCCAGAGAAAATACTGATGCAACTTGAGCACAAAGACTGTCTCCAAGTTGAACTTGTACAGAAGCTGTTAGCTGTTCAAGATGGAGATAGAAACCATTTGTGTTGGACTTATGACATGGCTAGTGCAGATGATGATAGTTTTCTTTCAGTTTTGAAGTTTGACTCAAGATTAATGCAAAGTTTACAGTGTGAGCAAACTGTCAGAAATGATGTATGTGTTCCACAAACCTTGCTGCAAATCCAGAAACAGGCTTCATCCAAAATTTCTAATGAGGACATCGATCAGAGGCAAGCCTTGTGTGGACTTTACACACTTTTGAGTGAAAATTCACTAAACAGAAACTCTCAGGACAGCGGCATTTTACTCCCAGGTCCTAGTTCTTGTTTGGGAACAACTGAAAACTTTCTTCCTCTGTTGGAATCACACATAACAGCATATATTGAGGAAAGAGCAAGAATAAGCACACGTGATGATAGTCTTTCAAGCACATACCAGCCAAGAAATTCACCCACCCCAGATTCAGGTGACCAGAGAGAGACAACACTCTCAGAAGCTGAGCAGTTGGAGAGATTGGCTTGCCTTTGTGATGTGGCCATCAAATCGCTCCGGCTTTTGAATATTCTTGTGCTTTACAGTAGTGCACTCAGAGAGATAATGCTGAATTGTTGTGCTGAAGGACAAAATGAGGTACCAGTACGTAATTATTTGTCATTCAACCTTTTTGACTACATCTTTCTTTCAGGCAATCTTGGCAAACTTGCATTTTGCATTTTGCTTACGCCCTGGCCAAAAAAAAAAAAATCCGCCTCCATAAAAAAAGCCAATGCAGTCTCCTTGCATTGGCGTGACTCGACTTGTCAACTTGGGTGTCAATTTGATCTTGACCAAAGTCAGCCCAAGTTGAACCAAGTGATGCGCAAGTTAAATCAAGTCAGGTTGATTGGGTGTCCATTTGGCCAGAGCGTTTGCCTGGACAACAGCCCATATTCAGTATTTAGTTGTAACATACTCTTGCAACATGCACTTCCCCAAGAGTGGTCAGAGAAACTTCTCTACTCATTATAAACAGTTTGAGCCACCTGTATGATGAAAATTGCTGGCTTTTGGTTCATGCTGGTTAGACTATGAAAACGTACTACTCAATCATATTATGTTTACTTCAGAACAGGCCGGGAGAATTAGAGCCTATTAGGTATTGAGCATGTGTGTGGAGCATTTGTTTAATTCTTAGTTAAGACATAGTTCGATGTTCATTTGCTTTGTTGTTACCCATGTTCAGAATCTTGGCAAGATCTTGCTAAGATCTAAAATAATTTGTGATCCTCACCTGCAGGATCTTGCAGGATCTTGCATAGTTTCATGTTTACATGTTTACATGGTTTCTTGACCAGATCTTGGGAAGATTTTACCAAGATTTTACCAAAGATAGATCTTGCGAAGATTTCACAGGATCTTGTAAGATCTTGCCAAGATGTTGGACATGGGATATTCTGAGTTAAGCTTTAGTTAAATCTCAAAAAATAGGGAACACAGCTTCTCATCGAGGATGGAGATGGAGCAACATTCAAGGAGCATCCGGCTTTGCCTGGCATCAATGTCTTAATCAAAGTGAGTGCTCTCATGTCCTCTTTTATGGACAATCATGCATCACACAGACATACACATGAAGGCTTGACTGTTCATTGCTCATGGAGGAAATTAATGTTCATGTACATTCTAAATGCATGGGGCCATGAATGAGGGTTCTTGAGATGGTACTGTATACATTGTGAACTGTATAAATAACATGACCCATGAATCTTTAGATTTTTGTTTTCAAGCCACAGATTTTCCCAGGAGCGTTGTTTTTCTTCTAATTTTGGTGTTCAAAGTTGACAGCATAAAATTAGGGGGAGGGGGAGGGGGCTTATTTCAAAAATTGACCTTGTAAAGGGGAACTTATTGGAGAGGGGGCTTACTAGAGAATTTAGGGTTTGGTAGTTTTGACTTACAGTACTGGTCTGGAGCAGAAAATTATCATGTTAATATTTATTTAGTGTGATTCAGGAAACTGAAAGTTCCTTCCTTTCTGCAGTTTGCAGATGATTCCCAGCCAGACAAGATAAGTTCAACTGATCAGAATTCAGCTTGTCAAGGTAGGAAAGCATTGACGTCTTCCCCAGTCATTCAAGGAGATTTCCAGTCAGCTTCTTATGTCACTCAATATGACTCCTCCAATAAAGGGGCCCTTTGAGCCAAACCAGTGGTTTTGTTTGCGTTCTCAAAAAGTGTGGTTAAAAATGATTCTAGCACTTTCTTTCAGATCTGCAAACACCTTGTGAACTGGTGCCATGTCTTGCTAAACTCCTTGTTCCTCAACCAGTAAGTGAAGCTGGCATTAATATTGTTTATTTTGATTTGAAATGGCACATTAGTCAACATATTGTTGTCAGGGAATATGATGCCTCAACATCACGAGCTGACTATGCGATATTTTTCAATATTAGAGTCAACTTAGGATTAAGAGTAAGACATTTTGAACTAATAATATAAATAGTACTTTTTTAGGTTCTCAGTTTTATGTGTTGTTTTCCTGCAGAATGAGCCTCCAGTTGTTGTACAGACTGTTCTTCAAGTGTTCCAGTCACTATCACAGAACTGCTGCACTGAACAGCTTACAAGGTTTGAACATTTCCTTTCGACTTACTTTGTGCTTTTCTGCACCTTTTCTATTTTTGTCTTCTTTGTTCTTGTGTCCCTTCTCTGCCCTCCTTTCAACTTTGTCCCAATTCTACTGCTCTCCTCCCTATGACCAGTACTGTTCTTGTTTCTTCCCCTTGCCTACCCTTACCTAACCTGAACCATCCTGTCTTCTCTCTTTTTCTCTCCTCCCTTCCCCTCCCCATTGCTTTATTGTTTTGTCACCCCTCCCCTCCCCAATCTGAACCATCCTGTCTTCTCTCTCCTTTTCTCTCCTCCCTTCCCCTCTCCATTGCTTTATTGTTTTGTCACCCCTCCCCTCCCCAACCTGAACCATCCTGTCTTCTCTCTCCTTTTCTCTCCTCCCTTCCCCTCCCCATTGCTTTATTGTTTTGTCACCCCTCCCCTCCCCAACCTGAACCATCCTGTCTTCTCTCCTTTTCTCTCCTCCCTTCCCCTCCCCATTGCTTTATTGTTTTGTCACCCCTCCCCTCCCCAAACTGAACCATCCTGTCTTCTCTCTCCTTTCCTTTCCTCTTCTCCCTTTCCCTCCCCTTGCTTTGTTGTTGTCTCCCCTCCCCTCCCCTTGACATGAACCATCCTGTCCAATCCTGTTTTCCCTCTCTCTTCTTTCAGTTCTTTTGCTTTCTTCGCCATCCCCCAAGCGGACTTTTATCTTTTCTACTTCGTTTCAACTTCTCCCTCCTCCGTTTAACTTCTTTCTGCTCTGCACACACGACTTCTGATAGACTACTGTTCCTGCTGTCTGATGGATCACTCTCCCAGTCCATGTCCAAAGATTGGAGCCTGACAACCCTCTCTCTTGTCACCTCCATATTGAGTTCCCTGGTGACTTGCACGAACATTCTCCACAAACTTTGTTCACAGACAGGTGAGATGGAACAACTTTGCATCAGTAGACCCCTTCACGGTATTGAATGCATGATGGGTAATCAGGGAAAATGAACTGCATATACATTCTTTATTCTGAGCGGTAAAACTTCGAAACACTCCAAATTGTCATTTGCAAGCTTTCAGTAGTTCTGATTGTGAGCGATTTTACTATTAAGCCGAGACTTCTCGCACGCATCGTCGCCATGTTTCTCTGTTCTTGCATCATGCATTCAATACCGTGAAGGGGTCTATCGATCACGTAGTGTTTTTTTCCCATAGCAATGCCACACTTGGGTTGCAAGCGAACCAGTCGTTCCATAGTTACGAAGATAAGATCGCGCGTGCTGGCTTTGACCTTGAGGGTCTTCTTTTATAGTTTGAACGCGATTCGTAACAGCCATTCTCCAGGAGATTACAAGATAATCTTTGTCTGTCTCTACATTTATAGACATGCCTTGTCTGATAGTTGGATTTTGTGTTGATATATTAGTCAAATTCAATTATCGGGTTTTATTTTTTGCTTTAGATGATTGCATTTTATCAAAGATGTACCAGGCCCTTGTTTTTGTTCCTGAAGATGTTCCCATGATACATGTCAGGATTCTCCACCAGCAGGTATTTGCATATGTGAGCTTTGATGAAATAGCGCTTGGTACCGCATGCATTTTCTGAACCGTATCTTGATGTCATTTTCAGGTCGTTGCACTGTTGAACAACCTTTGGTCAAACCATGAGTCTGCGCTCTCCTTTCTGCTTGAAACAGAATGTCAATGCAGCTTAGAGGTAACGAGTTTTTCTCTGAGGATTCAGCGAGTTTTCCTGACAAAAGACTCCAAGATTTCGGCCTGATCGTGCGTGAAGCGCAGGCCTGCTGTTGCTGTAAACGTTTAATGTTACGTCTACATCTACGACAACAAGAATAACATCATCATCTTCTACTGCTGCCACCGCTCTGCTAGTTCTAATTCTAGTACTACTGCTACTTTCCACTGCTACTATTACTACTTACAACAACAACAACAACAACAACAACAACAACAACAACTACTGACAGCCTACATGTTCTATTACAACTACTACTATAAACACTAACGCCACACTACGAACTAGACCTACAATTATTATCACCACGATCATGATCACTATACTGATATACTGCTCTTCTTTTACGTGTTGCCTCTACGAAAGCAAAAACAACAACTCAGTAAAATATTAGAGTGATTTCAATAAACCCGTGAAACAGTTTTTATTAGTGAGGGTGTACTAGTATCTAGTAGAGAGTATTTGTCTATATTTTTGATTCGAAACAAAATGTCGCGATATTGGGAAATTGAATATCCGAAGTGGCCGCGATCCGACCGCTAGCAAGTGTTAATGTCGGCGTCGATACAAATATATTGAAAGCATATCTACGGAACGTCACTAAAAACATGCGAGCCGACATCAACTCAAGGCAATTTCTTTTCCTTTCACCGACCAAATGCCAGTAGTGCATGCAGGCTCATTAGTTTTGCAAATTACGCGGAAAACGACAATTCTAGGCTCCTCTCGCACAGCTCAACACGCCAATCAAGTGCCCACATTGTTTCTTAACATTAGATGGGCAAGAGTCTTAGTTTACTGTGAGTTTTGTGTAAGGGTTTTTGAGGAGAATTTTTGGTGGCAAATAAACATAGTCCATTGCCGTATAGTCTGACATCTACTTGGAGTGTGTACGTGTCTCTAATAGTCTCTAATAGTCTAGTATCTGTTTCACGGGCTTATTGAAATCACTCTACCACACTACTTCTACAACCGCTATCATCAGCACCACTACGAAAGCAAAAACAACAACTCAGTAATTTTACTACTAACACTACTTCTACAACCGCTATCATCACCACCACTATTACTTTGTATCCCTGATGCAACTGTGTGATTACTAACGATATTGTGGATATTCTGACACTCTTTCAGCTTATCAAGTGTCTTGTCCTGATGTTGAACCGGGAGGTGCAAACGGTCAGCGCACTGCCAGAGGAGTTGTTAAGTGAAGATACTGACGGCAGGTAAATTAGCCATTTAATTAAATCTTTCACTCCTGAGCTCATATTACAAATTCTCCCAACCATTGAAGAAGAAAATGTATGAGTGAGGTAGTGAGAATTGATATGCCCATCAGCTTGCATCTGAGCAAACTATCAAGTGGCAAATTCTCCATACTATATACCATGAATCTCTGGTGAGAGACTGAAGGAGAGAACTGAAGTTGATCATTCTCAGGAGAGGAATGGTTAAAAGAAAAGGTTTCAACACGATTAGTCCAGCATAAACTGAATGGTGAGGTTTTAAAAATAAGAGTACAAACAAGTTTGGCAGCATTCAAGGGCCAATCGGGAACAAAAGCAAAACCTAATTGGCGATCTTCCCACGCACGCAAGCAAGCAAGTGCATGGGGATGGCGTTTCCTCGTACTGTTGATTGTACATTCTTCTGTGAAGTTAAACCAAACGCGAGTTACTTTGGCTTCTGATTGGAATCCGAAAACCGCTTTAATACTAAAACTAATATTATACCTTTTAGAGCCGTTTTCGGATGACTATCGAAAACCAAAACCAAAACCAAAGCAAGTACACTGCCAATCACAGAGGCTGTAAAGAACAGTTTCAACCAATCGAATGCCAAAAGTAATCCGCGTTTGGTTTTACTTTGAGGAATAACACAATCAACAGTGCGAGAACACGCCATCACAACTTGCTTTCTTACGTGAGAATATCGCAACCAGGTTTTTCTTTTGCTCTTGATTGGCCATGAATGCTGTTAAACGCGTTTGGACCAATCGGAAAGCATAGCAAACGCAAAACAAAATCAATCACACGATTACTTTCGACAGTCATCCAAAAACGGTTCTAATAAAATTAATATCAATTACGTTGACGGTAACAACTTGGCACCCTTGCTCTAGGTCCAGCTTAGCACTGTTGCGGACTGGCATGTTCCTACTAATCGCGCTTTGTACAAGCAATCGACTGCAGAGCGAACATCGCGCAGAAGTGGAGCATCAGTATGTGAGTCTCTTGAACAGCGTCACCAGGCTCTACAAAAGGATCACGGCTGACATCTCGGAAGCAGAAGGTAAGGACCCCTTCCCCCCACTGCGGATTTTGTACTCGCCCCAGTCGTAATTTGCATTCGCCCTAGTCCTACTCTCGGATCAAACTTGGCCTGAAAGCGAACTGGAGCGCCTGCCACGTTTGGTTGTTCTGGACATGTGCAGTCGTCTGTTGAATTCAGTTCAGGAGTCAAATGTGACAGAAATGCAGCGTTTCTTCCAGTAGCAATCCATTTTTATCGTGTTGAATAGGCGAGTCACATTTTCTACAGTTTAGTTCGCCACGAGGTTCAATATGTATGATAATCGTCTGAAGTATGATGAAAAGAAGCGATGTTATTTCACTTAACTCGATAAGGCTTGTTCATTTCATCGTTCGATGAAATACACAGAAGACAGCCATCTTGGATTTACCGACATCGTCCGATTCTCGGTCGGGTCTAAACTCGTTTTCAGTCTTGCGCGGCTGTCCTTCCCGTTGGTACGATTTAGGCACAACCGAACGAACCCGATTTTGGCATAAATTAGGTGAAACACAAACAATATGGCGAACGGAATGATGATTGGTAGAACATCTGGAAAACTTTTTTGGGATATTTTTGCCTGCTAGTGATCAATCATTGCAGCTTTGATGTAAAAAAATCTTCTAGAGCGAAATGCAGGCATCTCAGGGGACTTGTGCTTCACAGCTGTTTATTGGGTTGAGAGTTGTGTATGGAAGGTTTCTCATTTTTGTTGTTACTTCTGTTTGTGAGGTGTTCACCTTGGTTTAATGTCTTTACTGTAGTCCTTGCACTTCAAGATCTGTTGGACTTTGAGCGAATTGAGGACATCGACTGGGCACAGGATTCCGAGGAAGACGAAGACGAGGGGGCCGAGGGAATGGAAGTCGACAGCTAGACGTACAAGTGTTGAAAACCTCGGTGACGGATCAACCCTTTCACTCCCAAGTTCAAAATGCAGATTCTCCCAACCTTTTAAAAGGAAAATGTGTGAGTGATGCAGTGAGAATTGGTAGTTTAATCAGTTATCGTCTGAGCAAGGTATTAAATGCCAAGTTCTCCTCACTGTATGATATATTTGTGCTGCCGAAATCGAATGAGAAAATTGAACTTGATAACGCTTGGGAGTGAAAGGTTGATACGCCGAAGGAGGTTTTGCGCGGACGACAACGAGACAGTTTTGAGGGAAACAAATTCTGAAACTAGCACTTCTTCAGCAAGTTGTCTCGCAACGGCGAGAAAAGTACACTGTAACATGGCCTTTATGGGAGATGGACTCTCTGGTTTTATGTTGCGTTACGTTTTGTTTTGTTGTGGATCAGACGTATGAGTTGAAAGTAGTTTTGTATCTTGTTTTGTTTTAGAGAAGGCTGTGGAGCTATGTGTACATTGTATCATTGTTTACGAACATTCTTTTGGTTATTCTTATTTGCCAAACGCTAAACAATAGAACTTTGTTTTATCAGCCAATAGGTGTCAGGTTTGCACAATAACAATAGGTGACGTCACGGTATTTATCGTAAGAAAACATGTTCATGTACAGCTCGATTTCAGTCTTTGTCTTTGTATGTTTCCTTTCCCCGCTCTCCCCCACCCCCACCCCCCAAGTCCAGAAATCAGCTTCTGAGCTTTGTTTTAACTTCACTTCAGGCTCCTTTTCAACAAAAGGAGCACCAAGCTTGGCCGCTAAAGAATCGTAGCGTGTTTTCGACAATCAACTACGGGTGCTGGAAAGCAGAGTTGCATAAAGTAGAAAAATAACATAGAAATATCTTAATTTTCGTAGTCAGTCAACACGTATATTATCTTGATCAACGCTCTGTGACTATGCGTCAGTGTAAACGGCTGGGCAACAGAAGCAGGAACAAGAAAAAGAGAATATTTTGATCCTTATGCCAGGCTTGGCCACTCTACCCCACACCCCACCCCACCCCCTCTCCCCCCACCCCTAAAGGAAGGAAACCAGTGAAGGACTATGGGAAGCATCAGTTTTGGCGGTTTGCATGTGCTGTGTTTTGATATGAGTTTCCTCAGTTTTGCTCGCATTTTTCGAGGTCCCGTAAACCTGAACAGAATATATTCTGTTGCGTTTCTTCCGGAGAGGGTAAGCTGTTGTGGTATAGCCAGCAAAAAGGCGGAGCCCCCTAAACACCCTGCCGTGCGCCCGAAACGCCCTGCCGGACCATACGCCGCCTTTGCCTCCGAATACTACCAAACTACCAGAAACGAAAACCCCGAAGCGAAAGTAGGAGACTTATTTGATCTGCTGGCCACGAGATGGAGGGGCCTGTCAGATACAGAGAAAGAGAAATACCAGTCGGATTTCAAAAAGAAGTTGGCGGCTTTCAATGCTCCGTTTCGCAAACTCCCTCGCCGTCCTGCAACTGCATTTGCCCAGTTTGTGCGCGACAAGTACGCAGAAGTTGAACGTGAAAACCCCGATGCAAGTGCCCCAGAGGTTATCAAGATTATAGCTGACAAGTGGAAAGAAATCCCTGAGCACGAAAAGGAGTCTCTCAAAGAAGCGTACGAGGGTGAAAAGCGCGACTACCAACGGCGTGTTGTGGAGTTCGACGAAAACTTGAGCAAAGATGAACGCGAATTTCTGGAACACTTCAGGGGAAGAAAAATGCAGCAATTGTACAAAGAGCGACTGAAGCTTCTCAACTTTCCCAAGAAACCCGCCACGGCTTTTGCACTCTTCCTGAATTTGGAAAAGGAGAGGTTTCCTCGAGATTTTGACGAGAAGCCTTCTGACTGGGTGAAGAGAATGTCTACCACTTGGAAGGAAATGTCCGAGCAAGAGAAAGATACGTATCGACAAAAACATAAGAGGGCTGTGGCGAAATACGAAGACGAAGTCCTTGATTGGCAGAGTAAGCATGGACAATGAACGATAAGGGTACATATTAAAAAGCAACCATGGGGCCGTTTTAAATGTGTACCCTCTACATTGAGGGTTTGGCAATGAGGATATGGTTGCATCCCCCACCCCCACCCCTATGATATTTGTTCATTATGAGAAGTAACACCCATGGAAACACAGGTTTTTGAGATAATATTGTCCTGTGGTGTTTGTACTTTGTGTAACTCATAATGTGCCCCAACCCGAGTCTCAACCCTCTGGATTTTCGTGAGGATTCCCTCCCCCATGGATATCCATACCCCTAAGGGGGGGGGGGGGGGGGGGGGGGGTGGTGTGCAGATGAAATGGAATGGTGTAATGTTCTTGCTGTCAAGTAAGGCTTTAGTAAGGTTGAATTTTTGCATAGCAGACTAATATGAGTACAACTGCTTTCTGCCAACCCTCCATATATTTGAGAAAGCAGGTGATTTTGATCCATCCTGCTATGATGTTCTTTTTTTCTGGCTTGTATGCTGTAAAACCCATAGTTGATCATAACCTGTTGATTGAACCCTTTTGCTCCTGAGCTCATAATACAAAATTCATTCTCCCAGCCATTCAGGAAGGAAGTGTAGTTTATCAGTGTTGTTCGTGTGCCAGCTTGTGGCTACCAGATGTGCCCGTCTCCCTATTAAATTTCCCAGCAAAGTGCTCTGTTTGACCTGCCCAAGTTTGTGTGTCGTGGTTACAAACTAATATTGTCTTTGGGATAGCTGGTAAATTTATTTCCATTATGCCCTGGATGTAGTGAAACTAATTTAAAAGTTAATTTGCTTCATGTTATATATACTACGAATTATATACTTCTTTTATAAAATAATTAGTCAAGTAAAATACATCACGTATCACGTCAGCGTGTGATATATAGAGATTACTTCATGGAAAGTGCGCGCGTACGGTTTTTATTCACGAGTTGTGAAGTATCATAAAACGAACGAGCGAGGCTTTGCGAGCGAGTGAGTTTTATGATACGAAACAACGAGTGAATAAAAACTGTACAAAGCACTTTCCATGATGTTTTCTGTTTATTATATACATACTGAGACATTTATGATGGGACCGGGAAACCCTTTAAAAGTAGTGAAAAATCGTCGTTCGCAGCTTGTGATTGGACGAACGATTTTTTTCACGTGTGAAAAGCGTCGTTCGCGGCCTCTCATTGGCTAGAACTCATTTGCGTACGAAATTTTACGATATGGCTTTTTCGTGAGTATGTCTCAGTATGTATATAATAAACTCTCATATTACATGCTTATTTGGCCAATCAGAATGCGTATAGTATCGTAAAATAAAATAAAAATAAATCACTTTATTTAAGTCTCATTGTAGTTAGCACTGCCATGCTAATTGGGGAGACTTGAAATGCAGAAACGAAATATCATAAACTGAACGCAAATTTGTTAAGAATCCCAACTGGTCAGAGGCTAACCAGTTGGCTATTTACATAGTGTGGCCGAGGATTTGAACTCAGGGCTACCGTGTTGCAAATTCAACTGGTGGTGAGAGCGGGACTTGAACCTGGGATCTCCGAATTTCAAGTCCGGTGCCCTAACCACTCGGCCACACTGCGTCCTGTAGTTATTTATAAATACTAATACAATACATGTATCTCCAGGGAAGAATGTCTTATAGAAGGTTTTGGTCTTTCAAATGTTGATAGGCAGGAATTTGCACAGAAGCAATACAGGGGAGATAGTGGTCATCCTTACATTTCCAGATAAGACTAATATTTTGACAAAACCATTAATTTTGTTCTGTTTCATCAGGCAGAAAAGCCAAAATTCTTGGATAACCTGTTACTGTTACTTGTTATATTGCTGTAAAAAAGAGTGAGAGGCTTAGAAGAAGGCAAAGCTTGAAATTAAACGGTCTCACACTATCCTCTTGGATAGAAAACATAATGTAATAAAAACAAAAAAATGGGGAAAATGTGTGACGTCATCACTCTCTCTCCCGACCATGTGCGTTGTCCCCAAAGCGAGTCTGGCACGTGACACGACATTGGCGAGGAAATATGGCGACTTACGCTTGGCTGAAGAGTGTGCCGCGATTTCAACGTTTTGGTCGCTTTACTGTGGCTTATAGCGCCCCTCTTTTGCATCGATATGCAAGGTTGGGTCATACGGAGTCTTCAGTCTCAGTGGAAGTTGGAGGAAGGTGATTATTTGGGTTTAAAGAGCACGAACAATGCGGTCTGCAAACTACATGTGTTTTAACGAATTTTATGTCTCTCCAAGGCCTATGACGTTTTCGAAGGGAAAACTGGCAAATATTGCAGATGGCTCAGTTGTCGTACAGGTCAGTGAGCTCATCCAGAACAAAAAAGCAATAATCAGACGTGCGGCGTGTTGAAATTTTAATTTATTACTGACATTAATAGAGCATAATTTTGTGCACAAATCCACATTAGCATAAATTGTGTGTATGTTTCGCGCCTTTCTAATTTTCGGACGAGCGCTTTTCATTTGAGGGCCGCGATCGCTCTGAACAAAAATCTTCGTTCACCGTTCTGTGTATTCTCCCGCCTCCCATGGGCTCATGCTGTACAGCAATCAGTTCCCTTTCTTAAACTTCTACAATCCCGGACAAAATTGTGTGGAACATAGTATCCTGAACGGCTCTTAGGTTACAGATTCAATGGTTATGTATCCCCCCTCCCCCCTCGACAATGTTGAAGACTTAAACTTGACAACACACACACATCATGTCTTGGTTCTCTGCTTTTCAACATTGAAATGGGAGGGGGGAGGGGGAGTGTTTATTGTCGTGTGACAGGCACAAATCATGTCTCTTGTCCCGACAATTTTGTCCAGGATTGTATTTGTCTTCTTTGTTGAACTTGTTGTATAGACAGTCATGCATGAATTTGCATTTCTTCCATAAACAGCACAGTATCTCCACTTGCAGTACACTCACTCTGGGTTTTAAAAATTAATCGATAGGATAATTTTGGATTGCTTTGATCCCTGTGATTGCTGGAGTGTGGTTTCCATTAAAAAAAATGTTGATCACTATGGTCCCATTTCACCTCAGTAATCATGGTTGTTGTGATTCCTGTGGTATTGCTTTTATATGATAGCTATGATCTGAATGCATTTTTCAGCATTCGTAGCAAATACAGATAGAATTTGATTCTCTTGATCAAATAGGTTAATTATTTAGTCGCATTGCATAATATATTGGTTATCAGATTTCCTCCTCGTGATTCAGCATTTTGCACCTTAGCTGGTTAGATCTCCAGTTCACTCGCTAGTCTATTAATTTGTCTCCTATCGATTAGTGATAAATAATTTGATCATATGGAAACTGAGTGTGGGAGCAAATTGAAATCACCCTGTCCCAGCATATGCCATTGATCAAACTGATAATGGATATCAATTGATACCGATTAATCGATATTTATAATCCACTGGCAATTGATGAGGAAAACGATTGTGACCTTATTGATTATTATTTATTGCAAATATTTATTGGTTGATTGACATCGATTGTTATTGATAAAATAGCAATAGGTAACTGCAACTGTTGATGTCTTGAAGGAACAGTGTCCTGATTCTGCACATGGTGGGACCTGGTTCACGGTGTGAACGCTTTTTATTTTGTGCCTGTACCCGGGCACTAGTGTTCCAGCACCCAAGTGTGAACGGGCCATTACTTTCTGCAATTCAGATTTGCATAAATGATTGATCATGAAACTTTGAATTCACACATGTGCAGGATCGGAACACTGTTCTTTTAGCATCTTATTCAAAGTATTTGTAGCTTACAGACCCGTGCAGTTTCTATTGAGTTCTCTCCTAATCTGGTCATGATTCTTTGCAGTGTGGAGACACAGCTTTGCTGGTAACAGCTGTTAGCTCACAGAAGTTGACTAGTTCAAAGGACTTTTTACCTCTTGTGGTGAGTTTAGTATTATGATCTACTGTTTTGGAGAAAAAGAATTGAGCATTTTGCATTGCTATATTCCAAACTATTGTGCTCGAACAATCTTGGACAAGGCCTATATTAGCTCTAAAAAAATAACATGTGACTTCACATGGGCTGTGTATGTATTTTTACCTGTGGTAGCTATTCACATGAGCACCAGATCAATTTGCCTCTTCTTGATGTTGAACCTACAGTAGAAAACCAGCTCTAAAGAGAACTACATTGACTGCGTCAGGGTGGAGAAATATGTATAACTTGGATTGACTAGTGGTCGATGTGTGAAAGCTGAATGCCTCGAAAGAATTTGAAGCTAATGTTTCAAGTGCTAGTCCTTAGTCTGAGCAAAAAAGAAAGGAACTTACAAAGAGCTAGTGATCAAAACCTTAACTTCAAATCCTTTTGTGGCATCCAGCTTTCACACTTCAACCTTTAGTCAATCCAAGTTCTACAGTTCATGTACTGTGTACCAGTATTATACAGTATACACCAGATTTCCATAAGAATGAAGGAATTGAAAAGCAGAAACTGAGTTGCAAAGTGGAACTGCAGTTTAAACTTGAGTTCCAGCCGTTTGTCCAGTTGGAATAGTCTTTATCTGAAACACTGTAGTTTGTGACTGAAGTTAGATCACCTGAGATGCAGTAGTTATCTTCAAGATAGAATGATGACTTTCTCAAGTTGTAGAAATGTTTTCTGATCCAGGGGATTACAGGAGGTGAGATGCAAGAGGACTGTGTGTACATGTATGTATAAGCTGTGTTTATTATTCACAGGTTGACTACCGGGAGAAAGCTTCAGCTGCTGGACGTATTCCTCAGAATTTCCACAGGCGAGAGCTATTACCCACAGAGAGAGAAATACTTGCAGGGAGGTGTATTGGTAAGCAAATACTCAGCATGTGACCTTTTCAGGATAAGGGTCAGAAAAAGGAGTCTGATATACACTGTATGCACTGTCTGTTGTGAATATATTTTATGACTGTTTCAATATTGAAATATTTAAAGCTGTTAATTGGCTTGATTGAACTTGTACTTGGGCTTCACCTGCAATTTCTTGTCTTGCCAGACAGATCCATAAGGTCATTATTCCCAAAAGGATATACATCTGATAGTCAGGTAAGATTTCTCATAACAGGACTTATCCTATGGTACATGTAAAATATTTTGGTAACTACAGCTGAACTTCCACCTCTATTTAACGGCCAGCTATTTTTGTCCATACATTAAATTTTTATTGTGGTCTGTATACTGTACATGAGTGGACATGTTCTGCAAGTTTATTTCTTTATATTTGTTTTAGCTCAGTGTACAAATAGTGTGTTACCATCGCAAATTCCAGACCAATATGGAGACATCAGAAAGTTAATGAGAACACCAGATTTGTTTTTCCTTTGAATTAACACAGTTAGTAAACAAATGGCATATGCTAGATGCTATTTTGTCACTTTTTTTCTGTCTGATTATCTAATGTTTAGATAACCTGTAACTTACTGGCATCAGATGGCATGAACAACCCAGATGTGGCGGCTGTTAATGGAGGTACGGTGTGATGATCAGCAGAGCTATGATGTTGCAACTTAAGAATACTGCACAGTGTAGCTTGTGCATGTACAGTAGTTAACGCTTGAATTTTGTTTTGAAGGGGACATATTATGTTGACATGAATATTAAGATCTGACAGTAGGGAAGGGGATTAAACTGATGACTAAAATGAACAGAACTTGAATGGTAAAGTTGGTGTTCTTCTTGAATTAAAGTTTTTGCAGAACTACAGTAATTATTAAGTGGTAAAAAGAATTTGGATGGATTAAAGATAACTTGAACCCAAAGAGAGAAGAGGGACCGATTGCTAGTTAACGATTGAAAGTCATGTAAGGTGTTTGTGGAGAAGAATTTATAGATTTTTTTTCCTCAACAGCCTCAGCAGCACTTGCTGTCTCAAACATTCCATGGAATGGACCCATTGGTAAGAAGTACAGTATGGCAGTAGTTTTAATCATCTGAATGGGTTTCAGTAGAACTATTTTTTGCAAGGGACCATTGATGGATACATTGTACTTATCTTCAATGTTTATATGTTCCAAGAAATGAACAGTTGCTCAAGAGTGTGGGTCAAGCTATTAAGCTTTGAGGAACAAATTTTAATTTCTTTTGAGTAATTGACACACCTTTCACTCAATAGTTCAAGGACTTAGGATTTCTATGTCAGGTTTATTACCATTAACAGTGGTAGGATAGACTCACAGATTCTCACACTAGAAATGTTATTTCTGCTACAGGAGCTGTCCGGGTTGCGGAAGTGGATGGCGAGCTGATTGTGAATCCAGTGACAACACAACTATGTGAGAGCACTCTGAACTTGGTGGTTTCTTGCTCTGAAACAAAAGTTGGTGGGTATATCAGTGATGCTGTAGAATCCTCTCAATAATCCTTGGTGCCCTGGTGGTTTTTTAAGGCTGCATTGTCATGGATAGGTTTTTACGAAACAGTCTGTGATTGGCAGAGTTGATTTTAACATTGAGACAGCTCTTCATACTTTGTCTGTAGAATTTAACTTTGATCAAAGCTAGTTGCATGCAACCCAAGAAATTATCAACGTTTCTCTTGGCTGTGTGACTTTTCCGTAGTGATGCTGGAGGGAACTGCTAAAGAAGTCAACACAGAGAGGTTTTGTGAGGCCATTCAGCTAGCTTTTTATGAGGTAATGTCTATTATTTTTACTGATAAATTAGTTTCTCTTCCCATGTCTAAACATAGACCTGTGGCCCAGTTAGCTGACCCTCCCATCCTAAACTAGCTTTTAGATAAAAAAAAAACCTTGGTTTGGGGTTTGCCACTGTCTTGGGCTGGCCTAAAAGCACATGTAGTTTGGTCCCTGGTCAGCCATGTTGTTGAAAATTTCCCCATAATTTTTAAAAAAATAGTTCTGTTATTGTTTTTCCCCACATTCAGTCACAGCCTATCATCAAGGCATTAAAACAGTTCCAAGAGCGTGCTGGGAAGATAAAAAGGGATCACACAATCCCCAGCCCTCCATCTGTAGAACTTACAGATGCTGTAGAGAGGTTAGTATTCCATATGACATTACACCTTCATTCATTACACCATCATTTATTTGCATTCACACATGTGGTTACAAACAAGGAACTATACTAGAAAAAAGGTGGAAATATTCAGCAGTTGGTGTGATGTCTTCTCACAGATAAACTCCTTCCCCCTTTTTTTGACACAAATTTTCCAGCAAAATACCACTCATAAGTGCTATACATAGTATAGGCTGTCAAAATACTGTGCTCATACGAACAGTAAAGAACTAATGTGTTTAACAGTGACTACGTATCACTGCTGCTTGTCAACCCCATGAAACACCCATGAAATTTCCATTAAAAAATTCATGGGTGTTACCCCATGAAAATAGATGGGTTTTCATGGGGTTTTTCATGGGGTTTTCATGGGTTTTTTTGCTATGGTGAAGTACATACAGTACCCCATGAAAATCTATGAGAAACCAATGAATAGTCAAAAAATTTCTTGAGTCTAAAACTCATGAAAAAAGTGCTGACCACCTCAATGAAAATCCCATATTTATCTTATTGACACATTCGGAATGACTCTGTACTTATTTGTCACTTGGTTGACATTTTTTGCTTCTTGTTTTTGGCTTGGAATTCTTAGACTTCTTTCTTCTGTTACTCATGTTGCTTTTATAAATCAATATTCAAGTTTCTTTTGTTTACTTGCTTCTTTAGATTTGCAGCTGAAAGATTAGACCAGATTTTCTCAAATTTTAGTTATACGAAGGTGAGTTTCAAGAGGTAACAGATGTCAGTGCAATGAGTGATATCTCCTATTTTGTTACCATTATGTTTGTGTCCAGATTTGCGTAAATGCAGTAAATGTGCATGACAACCACACTTTGCCAACATTCTTCAAGAAAGCCATACTTTCCTCTTGCAAAACATTTGCTGGCAGTTAATTAGCTATCTGCAAATGTTCGTCTAGTTAGTTAATATGTAGGTTTATAAAATAACTATGATACTACGTGTGCCCTGATTGGCTAAATAACCATGTTAGATGAGAGTATATTACACGCTGACGCAATACGCGATGTTTTTTACTTGGCTAATTATTTTATAAAAGAAATATATAACGTGTTCCCGTGTAATATAGCCTCATCTAAACATGTGGGAAGTTGGGAGAACACGAGAGTAACGCCGGAAACCACGAGGCCGCCAAGTGGTTTCCTTACGCTACTCTCGTGTTCTCCCAACTTCCCGCGTGTTTAGATGAGGCTATATTACATGGTGACGTGTTATATATTTCTTAAATACATTAGCAAATCCTGCACCTCAAACCACTATACTGCTTATCTATTTTTTGATAGCACAGTTTACATGTGTGAACACAAAACAGTGTGTTATTTAGTTGATTTTGCAGCCCCATCCCATATTGCTTTTCTTTACTTTCAGTTGGAAAGAGATGATGCTATGTTTTCATTAGGGGATGAATGTGTTGAAAAACTTCAAGGTATCAATATTTAGATGTAAAGAGGACTTTAGGTTCCATATATACTGTACTGTAAGTTTGATTCTGTTGTTCAAAAATTTTACAGTGCTTAACATTAATGATTGCCCGCTATGCAGGGGCAACCAAAATATTTGGTCAGACAGGTAAATTTAGGGGCATGCAACCAGAAAATATAAAAGATCCAATAATTTTTGTTTGAAATCAATGTGCAGTCCAAAGGGCAACCAATCTATAACCTTAATGTTGATCACTGTGTTTTAAGCCATTGATGCAAGTGTAAGTCGAGTAAATTGAGAGCAAGTTCGATCCATCATTGCAATTCAAAATGACCGAGCCAGACTTTCATGTTACCACGATTCAGTAAGATATTGAGATGCAGTTTTACATCTGTGACCAGTTTTAGTCAGTACTGTAAGTACAGATCCTAAAAGACACTTTACATCAGTAAAGTGTCTTTTGATCTGTTTTGCCACACACTGACATCCTCTGTTAAGTAACTAGTGCAGATATTTCACAAGTATTTCCTGGGTTGACCATCAGTAATAACATTTGGCGTGAAGTCACTGTACTTAGCTCCCAAATACTCAAGGATGGCATAATAATAAAGTGATCAATTAAGTTTGTTCTTTTTTTCTGATGTTTGCAGAACAGTTCCCAACACTTGAGCCAAACAGCATATCAAATGTGTATTTTGGTGTCTGTCGGTCTGTTTTACGAGGAAATGTTTTGAAAAAGTTGCAGAGGTACTTACACCTACAATAACACTTGACTATAAAACCAGACAGTCCAAGCAAGTTACATAGTAATAGACTATTTGAGATGAATGCTGACCAATGGAAGTGATGTCAAGAATGTATTTCCACTGTGCAATATATAAACCCATAATTGATCACTCTACATATATATCACCATACATCACATGAAACTTAATTCCACTTGTTTCTATAATGTAGATGCAAACAGCAACTTCAGATTGGCTAATTAAAAAAAGCCACCATTGTTATAAGCACTTATCCATTTGTTGGTGCTTCTCTTGTTTGCAGATGTGATGGTCGTGCATTTGATGCCCTTAGACCGTTATCTTGTGAAGTGGACTTGTTTTCTCCATTACATGGGTCAGCTCTCTTCACAAGAGGAGAAACGCAGGTACTTTGATAAATCTTCATCCATGCATGTCATCCATGTATGTCATCCATAGGTTGTCTATGAAGCTGCCAATTTTCATTAGGTTTTGCCTCATGGGGCCCTCTGTATTTGACATCGTGTTTGTCTAAAAGCTGATCTCTGGCAGTCTCATTTAGACCTATTATGGTGACCATCTTGCTTTGGGTGCTTATTGGAGGTTCCACTGTATTAATGTGGTCAGCAGAAAATTTAAGAAGTGAACTGTATTGTCTTGGAGTTATAACTACTTCTCAATCCATAGTGGACGACATACATATATTGGCTAAGCCAAGATTGCCTTTCTTCTTACAGGTCTTGAGTACAGCTACTCTTGGACCTGAAGGGCTTGCTGGTAAAGTGGACACTACATCAGAAGTAGTGGGGTAGGAAACCAACAAATATTGTGCAGTTTTAACTTCTTTTAGAGGCAAACGATTCTGTGGAGACTTCATAACATAACACAAGAAACTTTCTATTTTGATAAGCAACGTCTTTGATATATTTTTATTTGGTTTGCAGGGGTGAAAAGGAGAAGGACTTTATGCTACATTATGAGGTACAGTAACACTCAACACCCAGTATTACATCATGCATACCGGTAATGTACTTTTTCGTTTCCTGTTGTGTAATTTTTGTTTCTGTTTATTATTTTTTGTTCTGTGCCCAGCTGAAAGCAGTCTTTACCTTTTCCAGATAGGTTACGATACGATACTGTGGTACATGTGAAAAGAATAACATTTGCAGTTGACACTGAAGGGTGCTATGTTCATTGTTAAGTTCCCTGAATCTGGGCTACCACATTTTGTGTCTCACAAGCCCTGTTCTATTAGTTGATACTTATGTCTGCATCTTGCTCTGCACATTTACAGTTTCCTCGATTCTCAACGAATGAAACAGGAAGAGTTGGTGGATTTAATCGCCGTGAGCTGGGACATGGTAAGTTATCAAACCCTCCATCATAGACTTTGGTGGGGCTGTCTGAGTTAATGGGATGATTTGATTTACAAAGCTTTGTTTTTACATGCATGCAATGATAACAAAATAATGTCAAGTAACAGAACTTTAACATTATTCTCAAACCAGTCAGATTTCTGCAAAATCTTGCCAGTTGCTTTTACTGTGATTATTCACTAGTTATATAATCTTTTGTTTATTCTTTATAGGGAAATTGGCAGAGAAAGCATTAGAGCCAGTCCTACCTAAAGACTTTCCATTTACTCTTAGAGTAACAGCACAAGTTCTTAGTTCAAATGGTAAGTAGAGGGGTCTGCTGTATACTGCCAGCACTAACTACTTCATGCAAAACATGGGTCTCTGATGCTTTGTTTGATCACCGAGAGTTCAACGTCAGTTTATAACATAAGACAGATAATTTGTGTTACCTGATTAGTTATAAAGATCGCAAGCAAGCCATCAAACTTCAGTGTCTTTGATCCTTTCTACTTTATTAGGGTCTTCATCAATGGCATCTGCTTGTGCTGGCAGCCTGGCACTGATGGATGCAGGTACGGTGACAAGATAGACTTGTGTTTGCAGTAGAATTTTGTTGGTGGGGAAACACATAAGGACTAACTTGGGAAGAAAAATATTCTTATCTGATGAAAAAGTTAGAAAGGTCAGGGGTAAAAGGAGGCAAAGAATAGATACAATCTTTCGTTCTGACATCCCATCATGCAATTATTATTGTTTTGTTAGAACATGCAGGTGGATCTAAAAGTGTGTTTGACAGCATTGCTTAAATTGTGAGCATGCTGATCAGTGTAACATCACACAAATTTGGAGGGCTCCTTGAGCAATAGTGTGTTTGTTCCATGCCGTAAAACAGTGCGGTAGCATAGAAACTTTCCTGCAGTTCTAAGTGTTGTTAAATTTCGTCAGTTTTGGATTAAATTTATCGGACGAGTTGGAATTTTACACCTGAGCAATTTTTGGCACAAATCATATTGCAAGGTATCGATTAGTAAGAACACCAGATTCTAAACCAGCACAATCTGTGTTGCGCTGCTTGTCCCAGGTGTACCCATAGAAACGGTCCTGCAGTTCTGTTTTCATCCATTTTGGATTGAATTTATCTGGCGAGTTCGAACATTGCACCTCGATCAGCGTGACACCAGATTCTCCACCAGTACAATCTGGTTGTGCTGCTCTTCCCAAGTGTACCCATAGAAACATTCCTGCAGTTCTATTGTAATCTGTTTTGGATTGAATTTATCGGGCGAGTTCAAACATTACACCTCGATCAGTGTGACACCAGATTCTCCACCAGTACTATCTGTGTTGTGCTGCTCTTCCCAGGTGTACCCATAGAAACATTCCTGCAGTTCTATTGTAATCTGTTTTGGATTGAATTTATTGGGCAAGTTCAAACATTACACCTCGATCAGTGTGACACCAGATTCTCCACCAGTACAATCTGTGTCATGCTGCTTGTTAGGTATACCTATAAAAAACTTTCCTGCAGTTCTATATTTTGTCTGTTTTAGATTGAATTTATTGGGTGAATTGGAACATTACTCCTTGATCAGTGTAACAGCAGAATCTCCACCAGTACAATCTATGTCGTGCTACTTTTCCTAGGTGTACCCATCAAGAGACCAGTGGCTGGCTCAGCATGTGGACTGATTACTAGTGCAGATGCAGAGGACCCACAGAAACCAGACATTGACAAGTATCAGCTGCTCACAGATATCCTGGTGTGTTTTTGTTTCTATTTGTTTTTGCTGCCACAGTGTGGTTAAGCCAAACCAAATTAACTTATTAAAATGACACAAAAAAAAAAGAACTCTGCCTGACAGTAAGTTCTATTGTTGACACTGTCGTGTTGAACTTAATGCAAATGAGCAAAATCCATTGTTTGAGGTAAATTGCACTGAGCTCAGAAGGTTAGTGGCATGGCATTTGAAGCAGGCCTAAGTCTTCTGGAAGCTCTCCCCTATGCTGACTAGTTTTTTTTCCTCTCTGTTTCCTGTATACATTGACACAAAGGAATGTAACTTTGATGTTAAAACTCTCTTGCTTATTTCAACTGGCTCCTGTTTCCAGGGCATTGAAGACTACATGGGTGACATGGATTTCAAAATGGCAGGAACAAGAGAGGGTATCACCTCTGTACAGGTGTGCCAAGAATCTGTTTAGATTTGCATGGTTGAGTCATTCAAATGCACTGTGAGAGTTCTTGAGAATCTTTGGGTATTATTTCGAGAGGAGCGAAATGTGAAAAAAGGCAATCTTATTATGTTGACCAAATCCAATGTGTATGTACCATATGTACATATTTTATCCATCGAAGTTATGTGCATTTGTTAGTGATATGTACCCTTAATGGTCTTACTACTCATAGAATATATTGAAAGTATTGTTGCCAAAAGACATGGCACTGCATATACAAGAAATATTCATGGTATAGAAGTATTCTTTTCTCCATTTATTCCGTCATTTAGGCAGACTTCAAAGTCCCAGGTATTCCGCTTAAAATTGTCGAAGAGGCAGCAAGAAAGTGCACAGGTAGTGATATCTTCTTGAGGTTTGTCTTCTTTTAGCTGATGATACTGAGTTGTTTGGCAGCAAAAGGCAAACTGCTGTACCATTGAAGCTCAGTTTAATGAAACTCTGAGTCAATTATCTTTTCTTTTATTATCCATTTTTGTCATTATGTGGCATGCAACCTAAACAGTTTCAGGAAAGCCAGCTACGAATTGAAGTCAGGCCGTTCTGGTAAAAGACTGTTGTACTAATCACCAGGCTGCCTGAACAATCTAAAGAGACTACTGGACCTGATAAATGTTTTCCTTTAATGTTTCAGAGGACCGGATGAAAGTTTTGGATGTCATGGATGATGTTTTGTCTGAGTCTAGAAAAGAAAACAGCTCAAACAAACCAGTAACTGGTGAGTTTGATATTTATCTTATTTCAAATACTGTGGAAACAAAACCTTTACTCCCAAAGAAAGCAATAACAACACCCTTACCCACCATACAAACACTAATAGGAATGTCCAAAGCTTCTTGAAAGGGGCCCTTTTAGTCAAGCGGATGTTTTTTGGAGGATGTTGACATTGTCCTTTATAGGTGTAGTATCTTGTATTTTTGTTGATCACATTCTTATTAGATTTTACTTCTTACCCCAGCAACAATCAAAGTACCATCCAAAAAACGCGGCAAGTTTGTAGGAGCAGGGGGATTTGCCATAAGATCACTTCAGCGCGAGACAGGTAAGGTGCTCACAAAAGTGGAAAATACGGTGATTTATGTTAACATTTTGGAATTTTTGAAATATTTATGTTCTGTTTAGAGTTGAATTTCCCACTAGGAAGATACACAATTTTTATATCACAGCAAAGTAGGTAAAAGAATTAAGCTTGTGGCGTACTACTTTCTGTCAAGTTGGTTGTACTTAAATGGATGCTTCTCTTGATTTTCCATTGCAGGTGTCACCTTTTCCTCAGCAAAAGAAGACGAATTTTCAGTTTATGCTCCAAATGAGGCATCACTCAAAGAAGCATTGAAGAAAGTTGATGCAATATTAAGTGAAAAGGTCTGTTTACCTCTAAAAGAAACTTTGTTGAGAGTGCTTCCACAGATAGTTACTATTTTTAGCAGCTAATTAACGTTATTGGGGAATTTAGGGTTCAGAAAAAATCGCTAAATAACTCGGTGAAAAAGAATGAGACACTACAAATAGTAACTTTAATGTAATAATTCATCAAACTCAATACGTAGAGATGAGGACGAAACCTTGGCAATGAATGCTCCGTGAATATTTTTTTCTTGTGCTTTGATTTTTTCCTTGTGATAATGTTTAATACTAGTATTTTTTAACTGGGCTAGCAGGGTGAACAATTTACAGATGATATTGCATCCATATAGTACATTGAGGTAATATTGCTGATTTACTTTGTTTTTGTGTTCATTGTGTGTTTTGCAGGACTGGGATTCACTTCTCGAAGTTGGTTCCAGTTATTCTGCAGTTATAAGAGAAATCAGGTAATGTGTCACTTTTACCACCAAACTTAATACAGCAGTCAAATTGTTCTTATATGGACTGTGGGAAGAACTCTCTCATCTGGGAGTTTGCACGACGTAAAATTGCTTTGATCCCTTGCATGCATGCTGCAAAATACTATGTATCTGAGACTTGGATTGGTCCTTGTACATAGCAGAAGTACTCATTGTTTAATTAAGTACCATGGCCCAGCACCACTAGATGTGGAACTGCCTTAGGGTCAAACTAAGCTCTAACTTGTAAACAACAGGTGTGAATGTTTTGTCAAGTTTACCACTAATGTTATATTTTATACTGCAGAGAATATGGTGCTATGATTGAGATGTTTCCCAACATGCCAAATACTCTTCTTCATGTGTCAGAAATGGATCACTTTAGGGTAAGAGAAATCTCAGTAAACAGGAGCGTCATTGACGAGTATTATTCGTGAACGACAATTAGGTAAAGCTTTTTAAAGGCAGACTTGATCGTCATATAAAACGTGACTGTCATTGCACTCCTTTAAAAGATCTAAATGAACACACGTTGTTTAGCAAAGTTCATGGTTTTATGTTGTATAATTCATTTCAATAAAGAGAAAACATGTCAGTAAAAAGATGAATATAGGGGGATTTACATCTGTATTAATGCTGACCAACGATGGGTAAATCATTAAGGGAAACAGCATCTGACACTGTACCTTGAAGATGAAAGCTTATTAAACCATGGCTTGCCGCCATTTCACCTATGCATTTCTCTCAGTGGTTTGAGAGAATCATCTGTTGAGCTCAGGGGAACATGTTGTGGATATTTTCATCCAGGCTGGTAGTTGCTCTGTAATATTAAACATTTTTCATCTTCAAAGGTGCGTCATCCAAATGATGTGGGTCTCAGAGTTGGCGAGACTATCACAGTTAAGTTCCTTGGCTTAGATCCTGTTAACAAGAAACCCAAGGTCTCTAGAAAGGCGCTGTTAACCCCAGCTACACAGAGAAAAAGGCGAACCAGTGCAAATGACAAATTCGTCGATGCCGTTCTCCAAGACGACAACAAGGGAGTGTGATCCTTATGCTTTTTGTGAGGGGGAGCAGAATGTCTACCCGTGGAGAAGGCGTAGGTTGTTTTACTTTTGGTTAGAGCGGTGTTCAATTGGCGCGTATCACAAAAGCTGCAAGGCAACAGATTAAACCAACCAGAATTTAAAGCAGTTTACAAAAACTTGCTTGTTTCTTTGAGCTAATTGCGCTGATCACCGTGGGAATTTTCTCTGGTTTCTGATTGGCGAAGAACCAACCAACCAAAAGCGCATCAAATGTCAAACAACCACACGATTATGTTTCGTCAATCGAAAACCGCTCTATGTTGTTCTTAATGACTTAAACAATACAATGTCTAAGAAGGGATCCCTGTGCTTTGCGAGGTTCAAGGGTGGGCGGCCGTGTCTCCATACACAAATTACAGCGGAGGGTCCAACGTTCATGGTCATGGCATGCATTTGTTTGAGGGATGAGACCAAGGTTGTTTAAAAAATCCCCCCCCCCCCCCCCCCCCAAAAAAAAAGACTAAATGAAAAACTAAACCAAAAACAAGACAAATCAAAACAAGACAAGACAAATCATTTCTGTCTGGTTTGGTTACACGATATCACCGTGCTTTTCCATTTACAAAAATCAAAAACAAATAAAACTAAGCAAAAACTAAGACTAAAACAAAACAAAAAAACAAAAACAAAAACAACAAAAACAAAAACAAAAACAAAAACAAAAACAAAAACAAAAACAAAAACAAAACAAAACAAAACAAAACAAAACAAAGCAAGATATGTATTCATATTCTTGACTGACCGGACTTATTTAGTCCTATTCCCCCCATCTCACCCCCCATATTTATTTGGCCATGAGCAAATGTAAGAAGCCTCTCTTTGACAGATGGGTCGTGATTTAGGAACGTGTTTTTTGGGTACATCTTTGCTAGGGCTCTACTGCTCTACCAGCCTCGCTTCCATGGCAAGGACAGGGGATGGGGTTGCGGGGAGGGAGTTGTTTGGAGGGGGGTTGCATTGATACTGCACGCCAAGTAAAGTAATGGTGCTGTTACTGAGAATTCTACAACTTCACTGTTCTGTTCTCTGCTGATGCGCGCCTTGAATTTTTGTATTGCTGATCGACCTCTCCACCGAAGGAATGCGCTTTTATAGGGTTTATCAATAGATTTATACAAGTGAACACGCGACTTGTACCGATCAACCGCTCTACCATTGATAGATACTATATTACCGATCGACCGCTCTGCCGGTTTACAGTTCTGCCGCTCTACAAATTTCGGTCGTTTCGGCTCGCCTACGTCTCAGGTCGGTTCGCTAACGTGTCAAAGTCGATTCGCTAATGTGTCAAAGTTGATTCGCCTAATAATTTGTATCACACAAAAATCGTATTATCATAACTCTGGCGTCGACAAGCGAACAAAACTCGGGTCATGGTTGGAAATTGGGTGTAAAATGGACCCAACTTGTAAAGCCTATAAAAGTCAGCTTTTTAATGCAGGATGATGAAATTTTGCAGGATGCTACAGAATGGAATGATGCATAATAGAAGTGATCTACATACCATAATAAGCACATTATAAGTTAAATATTAACCTGAATGTCATTTTCACAATATTTTCACTGAATTCACTCCCCATACCTTTTTTTCTAGCCTATTAACTTGGGAAGGCTAGTATTTGTCTCAATGACACTAGACACCTTGCACTACAAACCTATGGAGCGATTTTGGGTTTGACGAAATTGTGTTGCTATGGCAATGTCATTAAGTCTCTGAAAATATAACATGCAATAACTAAGAGAATTTGATAAAATGAAAAAAGGCTCCATAGGTTTGTAGAAGAGCCTCACATGAACAACTGGGCCAAATTTGGTGGCAAATGGATAAAATCTGAAAAATAAAAGTGTAAGGGGGCAGCTAAAATATGCGAAATACACTGTTTTCGGGAAATCGTCACTAAACTCTGAGAATGATAGTACTGAAAGCCAGAGCAGAACTATCACCTTCTGTCTTGCCAGCCTCCGTGCCACCCTGTATTTCTTGTGCTGCACATCAATCCTCTTCTCTGCTCTCAAAATTCATGTGGAATCTCTCCTTTTGCTCTCATCACTGGTGTGGCAACCAACACTTAGTCCTGCCTGCAGCATAACCTTGTGCTTGGCAGATGCTCCACTGCTAAAATGCAGAGCAGCTGATGCTGTTGCCATCTGAATTCTGTTCTGTCCATGCCACTTGTGTTTTGGACATCTGGCCCAAACCAAAGCATTGACAGATTCATTTGCATTCTGGGTGTACCCAGGAAGGCATCTTGAAAGCAAGACAGGGTCACTGAGCCTCTCATATATAGGCTCCAAATGCTTTTCAAACACTGGGTCCAAGTGATATGGCTTGTCTGGACATGGCAGTTTTTTCTTGTGCTTGCACCAAGAGTTGTTTGGGCAGTATTGGTGCCGGTCTTTGTCACCAATCTTCAGTCTGTGGTATAACCCAGCCTTTATTTCTTTCTTCATGGCATTGACAGCAGCATCTCTTTCATGCACTGAAGTGATGTCTCTGTTAACATTGTTCCGGATGGCTTTCCCGTAGTTACGTTTGAGTTTTCAATAGCAGTTCCCATAAAATCTTCCATCCTCTCTGGGCCACTAACCGAATCAGATGTCTCCAACACTCCGCTCAGCTGTACTGTGGTCACATACGGTGCTAAAAAAATCCTTAAAGTGTCTTACAAGGTCTGTGTTTTCCACTGCTGAAGTTCACTGGGCCATCTGAAAGAATTAATAATATTGAAAGTTAATAACTCCATGGAAAAACGGTGTATGTGATTATGTATAAGTTTTCATTAAAACGCTGGTGAGAATTTGTGAAAATTTCACAATATTGACATAAATTGCATTTCAATGTTTTTCTACTGCATGGTTTTGTCTGAGTAGAGAGGTTTTCTTCAGGGCTTTTATGAGCTGAGTAAAAATTGCAACATAAGTTTTACAAATAATACACCCCAATTTAAGTAAATCCCTACCATCCTTGCTGCCAGGATGCCACATGCCCATGAAGAGGCCACCCTGGTCCCCTCTGCAGCCTCTCCAAGGCCACCTTCCACAATTGCAAGACATTCCTTGAAAAATGACATTCCCTTTCCTGTGTGGAGCTATTGCCTCCAGACGAATTACTTCTCCAACGGTGCTAGACACTTGCTCCAGCAATATTAAGAAGCGTCTGAACCAAAGGCTTTCCCATTGCGACTCATCCTGTTTGGTCATGCAAGTTGACCTTCAGGGAACTTGATTTTATAGGCTGTGAGGATCAATGTGCAGAGATGTGCTGAAGGAGTGGTAAAGTTTTTGGGATTTGTTCTTGTTTTGCTGTTCGACCTCTTGCTTTCTTGTTCCTTGTTGTGCTTCTCTGTTTTTCTATTGCGGGCTCTGGAGATGCGGGCAGCAACTTCTTTGGTTCCTTTGGTGTGACCACCACGTCCATCAGTGCTGGCAGCAATGCTTTTTGCAAATCTGGTGATAAAATATTATACAATCCTGCATTCCAGATTTGCTTTTCTCCATATTCTGTTAAAAGACGCACAGTTACAACAAAGTAGAAAGAAATGAAAACAAAATATCGATTTTATATACTCGGAAGTTTAACAAATTAGACTTACCACTTCCTCCCTCAAACAATCCAAATGTATCATTGTACGCTGTAGAAAAACCGGAAAAGCTCACCCAACAGTGGTTCCTAAAAACGAGTGTAAGTTTAGACATAAGTTGATCGTGAAACTCGAATATTTCAGGCACATGAAAAATTCAATGGTATTATCTTACTCATGATAAAGAGCACTGCAACTCATACAGACTCTCCACGAAACAAACATCAGTTGCCGGGGGCCTTCATAGAGCTTTCTGCCGTTCGCGCGTGTACCATTGTTGTCGTAGTTGAAATTGACACCACAAGCTTCACATCGTCGCGTCACCTTCACACCTTTCACTGCACCATACAATGTCAGGATGGAAACCTCACATGGTTTGTTGTGCTTGGCTAAACGACTACCGCAAGCAAGACACCATCCAGTTGACGGGCAGTAAGAAAGGATGGCTGGCAGGGAACGTGAGGTCATTGCGCTGGGTTGAGAGCGTTCACTCTTTCTTACTGAAGTACGATTGACTCATTTTCATTTTGTCACATTTTCTTTTCTTTTTCTTACTTTAACAGCACCGCACCATACTTGAGAAGTATGCTGCCTTTGGATTTGGTGCTCCACCTAAATTTACTGCATTGTTATCTGCGGGCGTTACGAACTGATTATAAATCACTGTCCTTTTTTCGTGTACCTTGCTTTATTCCAGTACCTGGTATTTGGTTCCTTCTTACCAATACTTTCTTGTGGTACGAAGCTTTTGTAGTACTTATGTACTTTGTTATCCGTTTGTAGAAATGGCATAAGCTTCATGAACACATACGGTCTTTAGGTAGTTTTCCGTCTCGCTGTTATTATATCGCAACTATTTTGTTGGGTGGTTAGCTGTGTTTGCTCATTTTCCAGCTGCTCCTTGTCTTTACCTATCTTTCCTTTATCTATGTAGTAGTCCTCAGCGCTTCCACTCACAGATTTTCCTACTCATCTTTTTTACTCCTTTTATCATTTCATTTGATGGTGCATTTTTCTGCCCATTGTTTATTCTGGGCTAATTCCATCAGACCCAAATTGAGGCGTTTTAAAATTTGATCGTATTAATTATTATTTTCATCTACATTTCTTCAGTGCTGCTTTAGCTCATAAAAACATTCTTGGTTCATTATTGTTCTGATTTAATTTCCTAATTCTCCAGGAAAGCTAATTTAATGATCTCTTTAAGATCAGGTGGCTCTTCCCCACTGAAGTAAAATGAATGCTGTATTTCATAGACAATATCACTAACCTGGAAATTGCTGGAGTCTAAAATAACTTTATTTATTTGTAGTAGTTCAATGGGAAATTAAGGCTGTTTAAAATTAGAACGTGATAATTCTTATTTGCATCTACATTTTTTCTGTGCTGCTTCAGTTTATCAAGACATTCTTGGTTCATTAATGTTCTGATGCAATTTCCTATTTCCTTTCCACTAGATGAATAGATAATAGATTCATTATGCGGTAATAAAAAATGAAATGAAAAATAAATCACTTTATTTAAGTGTCAATGTATTTAGCACTGCTGTGCTAATTGGGGAGACTTGAAATGCAGAAACCAAATATCATAAACTGAACTAAAACAAAAGGAACGTAAATAAAAAGAAGCAAAGATATAATTATGACGTAACTCGAACCTTACGATGGCACGTGGCTATACGGAACGTGATCCTATTGCACATTTCCCCCTAAGGAGGAACTTTGCCTTGAAGTTCAAATACTGCAATTTCTTGCGGTACCATACTATGACTAATGACTAAGCCAAGCACAAAAGATTTTCTACTGGCGACTGATTGTTCTGTGTTGCCAGAGTCAAAAGTGCTGCAACCTTCTGTGTCCAGGCTGTGTCACAGATGAGGCAGTCAGGAGGTTGAGTGATTTGTCCAGACCTGGTACTTGTGCCATTTGGAACTGAACCTGCATTAGCTGTGGATTGGGCTTCTGTTGGGTCAAGAACCTCAGCTGGCACTGGTTCAGGTAAAATCACAGGAGGAAGATTCTCTGGAGGTGAATCCCACAGAGGTGGACCGTCTGCCTGGACAGGTACATCCTGGATTGGGACCATGAGGGTGGTGATACCAAATCGCCATGGAAGTCTCTTTTTCTTGAGGCTGACACCTGTCTCGCCGATTGTGGCACAACAGCCAATCTTCATGAACACCTTGATCGTCACAAATCTGCTTTACCATTATTTCAGGTCGTTTTGAAATCATCTTTGTACTTTTGCCATACCAATAATAATATAGTAATAAATTGCCATACCAATCATACCTATTCTTCTCATGCTTCACGTTCTTCACCTGCATGGCTTCTGTGTTTAATATTTCGTTCTCCTTGCTCATGTTCTCCAAGGATTCTCTGGCTTTCTTGTCTGCTCTCTTAAGCTCTGTGTCATACATCTTGTCTGCCTTTCCATTCTGGCTGGATCTGTAAACATCATTTTGAAACATTCTATCTTTTGCAGAACTTCTCTGTCAATTCCTAATGTACCTTTTGAGCCTTGCACCGTTTTATTTTGTCAGAAGCATGACACTACAAAGTGTTTGTCACTCACTTTAGTCAGCTTCTGTCTAAGCAGGCTTTGAACCTGTTTCAGGGTCCATGAATCTGCATCCAAATGGTCAGGGCTTAACCCAAGGCAGCTTTGTCCACCTTAGCTTTTGCTGGTTAGGGTTTTAAGCTGTTGAATCATTACTTGTTGGTTGCTGAAGATGATGTTGATTTTTCAAATTATATTCCTTAATTTTTGTTGAATGTCAAAAGGCAACAGTTTTTACTCCCTCATCTCCAGAGCAGATGTTTCAGCTTGGGTTGACTTCTTTCATAAGCACCACCTTTATTCCCTATCTTTTTTGGAGTAGTTTGCCTCCGGACAACAGGAGCCCTGTGCTTTTCCTTTTGGTAGTTGTGTTTCATCAAAACCCTACTCTGACTTTGTGCCGCTCGCCTTTTGCGCCAGTGTTTAAAGCGTTCTTTCTCTTTTTCTTGGTGAGTCTGCATTTTATAATCAAAACACCTTATAATGAATGCAATGTCTTTCACCATTTCTGGTTTTCTCCAAGCACATTTGCCAGATTGGCTGGGAAACTACCTGCCAATGCGCAATAAAACTTTTGTCAGTAGTCAGCCGATGCATAAAGTTCTCTGTAGAGAGATTCTTATCATTTTATTGTGACTGATTTCTCAGATCATGCCATTATTTCTTAGTTGTGGATATTCTACATCTTCATTTTCTTTAGTCGGTAAAAACGTTCTTGTGGAAAGCACACCAACTGTACAAACAATAGACATTCTTAGTTGTTTTATCTAATCTACTATATAATACGCCTTGCGATGGTAGAAATGTTGCTGCAGGTATTTGGTCCCATAATCCATCGAGTTTGCTAGAATTGGGCAGAGTAGGGGGTGAGATGTGCGTGGGTGACAAAAGAGATAAATAAAAATAGAGGTAGGGGTGTTGTGATGGTGAGAGTAAAATATGTGATGGCAGATTTTAGTTAGTATGAAATGAGTTTTGATAATGGCTTAGCTAGTAAATAGAGTGGTATGCTGGTGAATTTTGGGGCAAGAGGAAGGGGAAATGATATAGTTACAGGAGAATAATTTACTGCGGGGGGCAAATAGACTGAAACAGTTGTAAAATAATGGATAGCACAGAAAATAATTACAGCAATACGAAAATAAGCAAGGTATAAGAATTAAAGTGGATGAGATATTGGGCACGCTCATGTTCACCTTGATCAGTGTACGGAACAGCCAATGGAACAGTTGATGTAACAGTTAGTGGGACAGTTGACGGAACTGTTGGCGGAACAGTTGATGTAGGAGTTGACGGAACAGTTGGCGGAACAGTTGTCGGAACAGTTGATGTAGGAGTTGGCGGAACTGTTGGAGGAACAGTTGACGGAACTGTTGGCGGAACTGTTGAAGGAACAGGATCTGGCAAAGAGAAGAAAAAATATAAAAAAGCATATTCCAGTAAAGCTTCAATTGCGTTTCAACGAAAAAAAATTCCATCTAATCTACAAATCTGCTGATTGCAGTCTACATATCCAGCAAGCTTATTTTCACTTTCCCACGGTTTGCATCGAAGATTCGTACAATCAAAGGACTCGTTTTCTTCAGATTGTTGTCACTGGATCCATCCACAGCCAATGAAAACGGACTTGTTTTCATTTGCTCAATAAGTGAAGACCTGCAGTAATAAGAGTGTATTGTAATATCAGTTACCAATACTTTGTTATATTTACTGTCTTGCACAGGGTTAATGGGCACCTTGCAGCATTACAAGTTATTTGTTCCTCTTTTTGTATATTTGCTTGCTTATTGTGTAGCGATTTTGCTTGAAGGTGTTCCTTCTGTTTATATCAAGCTACTGTTAGAAAGGGTAAATTCAGAATTTAGTCATTGCCTTAGCTGTGCCTTGGCAACATAGAAAATACATTCCCACAATCCCAGTTCCTGCCTGCGCTATTTTGATTTACATACCTGAAATTATGCTTGAGTGCTTCATTGACAATACACATACTTTTTGTGCTGGCGCAAGCATATTAGCGAGCTACTGCTGAGTCCGAAAACATCAGGTGCCAAAATGTTATGTATTTGACACATGCCCTTTTTCTAAATATGCTTACTTTGTGATTGGAGACTGAAATTGGGAGTGTATTGAAGGTTGCGAAGTCGGATCAACTTGTGTTTTCCTGGCTATGTGACTTTGGCTGGCCATGTGCCTCTTTACGTCGGCTTCTTCCTGATGCGCAACATATCTCGCAGAAGAAGCTGGTATTGCTCCTTGGAGACGGCTTTATGTATAGCCACTTGGAATTATGGGAATTGAGAACTTGCACATGATCATGTATATCATGTTGCCATGGAAATATGTTCGTTCCCTTAACGCTATTCTTCCTCATTTTGTAGGGATTCTCAAATGAAACCAAGACCATTTTCATTTCAGTGGCACTTTAATGGATCTGGGCAGGATCCTTGAAGCTTGTGCAGTTTTTGTAAAGCTTGAATTTGCACTTTACCTTTCCACTGCAGTCCAGTTTTGACTGGATTGCTTCCTGCAACCTCTCAAGAAAAGGCTGCTCTTCTTCCTCTGCCACCAGATTGTAGGAGGCCAAGGTTCTCGTGGTTTCAGACAGGTCTGGATTCATTGCAGAAGTGACATGGAACTAAAAGCATAAGGAATATTGAATCACATGATTATACAAATACCTTGACCTGAATATCTCCCCTTCTTTTCCTTTCCACCATTGCATATTGGAGAAAACCACAAATAGTTGTTTTTCTAACACAAAAAATATGTTATAAGTACACAAAACTTACCACAACATGGGTGTACAACAGGTAGGCAGCACCTTGCACCATGCTGCTTGTCAGGCACAATATTCATCAGCGCATTTCTGAAAGCTCTGTGGTGCCCCTGCCTGGAGCCCTCAACCCAAATCTGGCAGAAATGCATGATCCAGGCAAGAAGAAAACCCTGTGATGTCAATGAAATCATTACAAGCAAATCTGGATAATAATATTTGAATAGGTTCAGCTGTTGCAGTGCATCAGTACATTAGAGTATTGTTTTCATTAGAATAGTTCAAGTGCTTGATATTGGTGTAGGGTCTTGCATATTTTTTCTAGCTATTATAATGACAAGTAAACAGAAATACTCGAAATTTTTGAATCAATTTGGAATATGACATAACCTGGGCCCCACCACACATACCATACATCCATACCTTGTTCATTTCTACCAATTGGAGAAGCTCATCCAGGCTCTTCTCTTGTGTTGCAGCAAAGTTTCCATCTCGACTAAACTCCAGTCGAATCTCTCGACCCTGTAATCTTCACATACAAGGAGAGAAAAGTGAAGCATTTAGTCCTACTGTGTAAACTGCAGTTCATGTAACGCGATGGTCAAGGTAGTCACATTGCAATCAAGGTAATTTATCTTGGTACCTTTCATTCTCTCCATTTGTGGAGAGTAGTACACCTCCCTTTGGCGAAATTAGCCCTGTCTGCATACTACCCTGGGAAAGTCCACTCTGCACTTGCAAAAGGAACTTCCATGGATTCTGTCATCTTGGGGTCATCCACCAGTTTTACATTTTTTAGAGGAACCTTTTTTGCCAACTGTTTTCCACTTGCATTAATCAGTTGGCAGGTACCCTTGTTACTTATGTGTGAAATGGTGTATGGGCCAAACTACTGATCTTCCATTTTGTGGCCTGCTTTGGTCTTTTGCAGCATGTTCCTTTGAAGGACCAAGTCCCCAACTTTGTACGGGCACTTGAAACCACCTTTTCTCCTCTTATACTCTTCCTTCTGTTTTTCTTGGGCTTTTTCTATGTTATGGTCAACTGTTGCAAACAGGGCCTCTTTCATCTGACTAATATCTTCTACATGCTTCTTGAACACTTCCTCACTACTCATTTCTTTGATCATTTCCTCAACTTCATCTGCACTTGTTAAGGGTTTTTCTGTTTTTGCCACTTCAAAGGGTAGGCGGGGATTTCTGCCAAACATCAGAAAAAATGGGCTGTACTTAGTTGTTGTTGACTTGTTTGTGTTCAGTGCAAAGAGTGCCCCTTCAATGTAGTCATCCCATGTTTCCTTCTTTTCATCCATGACTTTCCTCAGAGTTCTGTTGAGTGAAATACACCAGCAAGTGAGTCAGGTTATATTCATTCAATGATATATCATTTTTCACATTGGTATAAATTTGTTAATGCTGTGAACAAATGATGTCACAGAAATATGAAATTAATTTATGTAGGGTTATACAAATGGTGAGCTAAAATAACCACAGAAAAAAGAGTAGGCCGTATTGGGTAGATAAATGTAACTTGATATAAGTTGCCACATTCAATTACATACCTTCGAACTGACTGGTTAGTCCTCTCATCTAACCCGTTGGATTGAGGATGGTAAGCTGATGTGATGCGGTGGTTCACATCGAACTTTGTCAGCAATTCTTCTGAAACCTATTGAGTGAAAAACATGTTGCCCTTTTACTTGCACCTCCCAGGAAGTATCCATGTCTAAAATACAAAGAAGGGTATTTCAGGGTCACAAAATAGCTTAACTTACTCAATGTCCCTAACTGATGAGGATACTGTACTAAAAAGTATTAGGTGTTGAAAGGGGTTCAAGAGTGGGGGAAAATTTGTGTTAGGCTTCCCTATTTTATTACCTGGTTAACAAATTCTCTTCCTTGATCAGAAATGATGTGAACAGGAGCTCCATGTCTGTTATAACTGGAGGCCTTTTGGTACAAAGATGGCACTCTTGCTTGGAATAGGGATGCCTTCTATGTACTTCGTAAAGTAGTCAGTTTGTGTCAGAAGGTATCTGTTGCCCTTGGTAGATGTTGTGTGGGCATCAACAAGGTCAATGCCAACTAGATGCCACACCCTTGGCACAACCTTCACTGGATGGAGGACATCATGATTAGCTTTGCTCTCTGGTGCATTTCTTTGGCATCGTAAAGCAATGTAATGAATAAGACTTTGAGGTAATGTGTACCATCACAGTCTAAGCAAATATTATTTTCGATAAAGAAGCCCTTCTGGACTTCAGCCATCCCTAAAGAGCAAAAACGTAGGGAATTGAACAGCCACCCCTCAGTGCAAAGTACTTATGCTATGGCCATCTCCAAGTCACCTTGTGAAATGATAGCTGAGAATTCTTCTCTGAAATCACAATAGTCTTCATATGTTGATGGCAGTTCTAAGACATAGCCACAAGTGTGGAAAATTGGCCTTCTGTTAATTCCCACAAGTGTTGTGAATGAAACATGAATACCATCACATAACAGCACATCAGATCCAGTGCAGAATCTCAGAAACTTCTTTAAGGTAGCTTCATCCAGCCCTTTAATCCACCTCTTCAGATAATTGACTACTTCAGCCTCTTCAGGAGTTGTGGGGTTTGCTTCAAGAAGTCTTCAGACCTTAGATGGTGTGGGGTGAAGGCTAGCATAAAGCTGACTCAGACTTTCTTTGTTTGGAATGTATGTCTTCAAGGTGGATAGGATGGGCACCCAACAATCTGAAACATATTTAGGTTTTTGAACAAGCTCCTTGTGTGCAAGCTCAATGACAATCCCACAAAGGTTTTCCATTAGAGCAGATATAAAATTTTCTGCTAACAGAGCCTTCATGAATGTTGTGAGTTCCAACAACGCTTCAGGTCCGGTAATTCTTTCAACCGTGATGGGGTTGTCGATCCTGCTCAAGAGGGATTCCTCAAAAACAAACTGCTGATCGTCCACTTTAATCTCGTGGCCAGCCGCATCTAATTGTAGGTCTCTTCCAAGTACCCACACAGCCGATCTCAGCTGTCTCCCTATCAACTACCAACATATTTAAAAAGTTCTAAGTCAAGTTGCATGACTGAATGTCTAAGCGTTGCACGACGTTGCTTTTTGATTGCTTGCTCGATGTCTTGCTCTTTTTATCATTTCTTATCATCATTCGGTGATTATTTTTGTGGAGGAAAGGGGTGCTTGCTGTATACAAGGCTGTGTACATGTAATATCAGAATGGAGAGCTTTTTCGTACTTGCGAGATATGTTTAATACTGCAACCTTGTTTCTTGTAAATCACTGTTACAGTTTCTGGTGAAATCTGTCGCTTACTCTGTTGTGGTGATCACTATACGTGGTTTACATTATTTTTAAGTATTCGCAAGGTTTTTGTATGGTTAGTATTTTTTAATAACAAAACTGAACGTGTATATTTTTGCACACTGAATATAAATGATGTTCATTTTTGACCTTACACACTGCCTAATTGGTGATCTTGTATTGCGATAACGTCTTGAAATGAGCTTATGTGATTAGTTTCTGGTTAAAACGGCACGTGTTCGTGTTATTGCTTAGTCATCACCAGAAGGCAGAGTTCGTTTTTATTTACTTCTTCGACTTGTGCTTTTTGGGCCTATCGGTTTTCTTCTGAGGGCTGCTCTTGTGCTTCTTGCTGCGGACAAACTCGTGGTCATCACCCTCGTCGCTGTTCTCATCTTGGCTCACACAGATGTGTTGTAGTGCAGCTTTTCTTAGGCTACAGCATCACGTTGTAGCAGGTCAGGGGTAAAGTTCTGAATGAATTTGAAAGTAAAAAAGACGTTTACTTTGTGGGTAACTGGTTTGTAATAACTGTCACAAGATGCTGCGGTATTCTTTAAGTGCTAATACCTGCTGCGGCTTCCGGTGGTATTGTTTTTGTTAATCTTTTTTCTTCTTTTTTTCCTTTCTTTTAAATCTCTTTTCTTCTTCAGCACAATCTTTCTTTGGCTAAAGTTACTGTCGATTGATATTCACGTGGTTTTTTACATTGAATACCGATTAATCATTCATACAGCAAGAGAAGGGGTGGGGGGAGGGCCCTTATTTAAAAAAAATGCAGTGTATGGGGGGCGCTTATTGGAAGGAGGGCGCTTATTCAAATTTTTGAGGTAAGTGGGATGAGTAGCTATTCATGATATGATATTCACCTTGACTTTTATAAACCTTTATAACTCATAGACACTACATTCAAACCAAGAAATATACTAGTCAACTATTTACTTGATGTATAGTCGATTTTGCGGATAAAAAGTATTTAGGATTCGGGGCACTTTAAAGATCCATTGCGCCTAAGTCGCCTAAAACTCAAGTGTGAAGCCACCTGATAATAGCAGGTCATTACTGCCATTTTTTGTTTCTGTTTCAAGCAAGTGACCTGTTGCGAAATGTTTGTATGAACATGGTTTGATAGTCACGGGAACGAACATAATTGAGAGAGAACATGTAAGACTCAGTTGAGTGTACTCACGACAACCATATTTTTACCTTGAGATCATGTGCGTGAAAAGCTCTTGACAATAGCATGCAACTGCGGCCATTATCATACAGATCACTCTGCAGACACTCGCACAAACTTGCAGAGGATAATGCGCTGAACAGGTGTCTCCGCAAATATGCATTCTTGCTGCGAGCCGTACCATGTCACCCATGAAATTTATTACGTTGCTGTAAATTGATGTCTGCTCCTTGTTAATGGTTTTTGCTAACCACATCATATAGTCACTGGTAACCCACCTAGTCACACAGAGGCTTGACATCTCATAATGTGTCATTTCATATGCCGGCAGGACTTTATCGTACCGTTCGCTGTACAAAAGTCTTTCAAATTCTTCAATATGAAAGGTTGGAGGATATTCATGCACGTCTCGTGGTTTGCAGTATGGTCCAGAGAACCAGGCCTGCTCTTCTTCCACAGCTTTTTTAACATCGCTGGCGTGATGAATCTTTATCATATCGTCGATGCCCTGAATGTCAAAACGAGCCTTGCCCATCTCTTTATAAAAATACCCGACCCCGTTTGAATTTTGTACATTCAGTTCATCTCTCCATTGTTTCAGCATACTAAGAGGCAGTATCTGATCTAGGGTAAAGGGATCCTTCACCGATTGAGCAGCGACTGAGAATTTAAGTTGAGCTCTTCCTTTCGGACATCGTGTGGTGGGTAGGCGAAACTCAAACGCATCTTTTCTGGTCATATTAAGAAGTCCGCGGGAAGATGCACGGCGACTTTTCTGGCTTGAACATCCAGAAGCCTGAAGATAAATTTTTTATTTGAACCTCTCCTCATATGGACGATTTTTACGATTTTTCCTTTTTTTTTCCTTCTTTTTTTTTTTTTTTTTGCTATATTTGCTTCATATTATTCAATTTTGCTAACAACAAAAGCAACTCCTGTCCTTAGAACGGACGTTTTATGCTCTTAAAGCAAAGCTTACTGGCGCCCTTTCCCCCAACCCACGCCCAAAGTTTCATTACAGAACGTTTTCTTACGTGAGCTTACTTCGACATCTTTGTATCGGGATTCGTCGTCAACCACGGAATTACACTTTTTGAATTAAGTGCGATTGTCAACCAGGGAATTTGTTTTCAGCTGGGCAACTCAGAATAACTGAAAGGAACAGACGGTGGCATCCATCTCGCCCTCAAATTTAATCAACACCGGTAAAATTTATGTATGAGAATCTCATTGACAACTCACCTTCATACAGGTATCTGTTCTTTGAAACATCTCTACTTTTGTACGGTGGAATTGCTGGGCAAGCTTTCGGAACTCTTTCGAAACAAAACAATCACCATGCACTCTACTGTCCAGCGTATGAAGGAGAATGCGAAGACGTGTCAAAATATCCCGCTAAAATTTGAGACTGTGGGGGTGGGGGCTGGGGTTGGTTTGGAACAAGATTAAAAAAAAAAAAACCCTTAATCGGCCTTTTTGGGCCTTGTCAGCATGGCATAGCTATATTTGGGCTCGGGTTCCTTACATTGTTCGGGTTCCCAGCACATTGTGACCTCTATATTACAATTCACAAATGCTCAGTACCGTCACCAAGGATCTCGAACCGGAAGCGTTACGGACGGACGGACAAAAGTGAGAAGCTTATTATTATATAGATTTAAATGTCAGTACATTATGACGAAGCCATTGGTGTTCATTTGTTCTTTTTCGGCGGCGTTGTTGCACACAAAGTTTGACCGGACTGAGTTTCTTCACTAACACGATAATTTTCACATAATTTTTTCAGAATGAAGTGCCAACACCCGGTAGTGTCTTCCTTTTGATGTATAGTTCTAAAATTAAACTTGTCAATATAGAAGTATTTCTGTATTCCTAATTCAGTCCCAAGCTGACTTGAGTTAGTTAGTGAACGGCAAAACCGTAGTAGAGAAACTTGAATGACATTACTTTAATCAGGAAGTGTTCAGTTTACTTGTATATAGCTAAAAGCTATAATAATTATAGCATTAAAAATACTATTGTGTTTTGCTACACCTGTCCTTTCTTAAAAATTAATTGAGTATGACCTGCTGGTTCAGTTCGCGAATAAAAGAGTCGATTATGTTGGGGCTATTCGACATTGTGAAAAAAAAGTCTACAACTAAAAACTGGGTTGCTGTTTGATTCAGATGAAGCTTCGTCAGAGCCAAAAGAAAAACAAAGACGCGTTAGAGGGGAGATGTGAAGCCTAACATAAAAAAATGAAATAATTGTTTCATCTGGGATAATTCTGTCATTATACAAAAGCACGCCATGCGTTTTTATGGCTCTGACCTACAGCATAAAATTTTGTTTTCATTTATAGATCACGTGCCCAACATGCACATGCGTGCAGTAGGATATTTATTACTTAATGTTTGTGTAAAATTATTGTCATGTTAAAACCGACGCTTTCAGCTCTGGCTAATTTTGCTTGAGCAGCTCAGATCACGAAAGGTGGGTTAAACGGGAAATGGATCTCGGAAATGAAACCGACTTGCCAAAGATTTGCCTTCAGTTTAGCTACACCCCTGGGATAGCGTGGATTGATATACTGAATTGTATCGTTTCCGTCCCAACTTCAATAACTGCAACACTGGCGAACCTATTGGTGATTGTTTCGATTTGGAGGACTCCGTCTCTGCATTTACCATCAAATTTCCTGCTTATGGGACTCGCTTTGTCTGACATGGCCGTCGGTCTGGTCGCTCAACCAATATTCTTTGCGTTCAACGTCGCCAAGATCAAGGGACTCCCAAGCATGCTCTGTGCCAGCTCCATTTCAAACTATTTGGCAAGTCCTTGCTTTTGTGGTGTATCACTCCTCACTCTCACCGCAATGTCTCTGGACAGGTTTATGGCAATACATCTTCATCTCAGATACCAAGAGATCGTGACATCAAAGCGAGTGACCGCGTTGCTCATCCTTATTTGGCTTTTTTGCATTCTATATCCGATGCTGTTTATCTGGAACATCAAAGTTACAGACTATTCTGCTGTTGTAATCATCGTGCTCTGTTTCGCCACCTCGCTGTTTGTTTATTGCAAAACATATTCAGTGATCCGACGTCACCAGGTCCAGATCCACGCTCAGTTACAAGCGATGCAATCAGCACAGCATCAAGAAAACAATGAGAACTTTGCACAACTTAAGAACTCGTTAATCAATACGCTTGTTATATATTTTATCTTTTTCCTTTGTTATTTTCCTTATGCTATTATGGCTTTGATATCACTATCAAATAACACGACACAAATAGAGGCTTTATATGATGTTGCAGTTTTGCTAATCCACATCAATTCAACCCTAAATCCATTCGTTTACTGTTGGCTCTATCGACCAATTCGGGCAGCTGTAATCGAAACTGCGATGCATTATTGGCTGAAAATACGTCCACCGTTTCAATCGTGAGGGTCTAGTTTTTGCATATAGAGAGCCATTAGAATGCTCTCATCAATATTTTTTACAACTAATAATAGTCAAACTTTGTTTTTGCCCTCAGGTGAGAAGATACTAGGTCTTCCATGTTTAAATTAAAGGTCCTCTCGGCACCCAAAGGCTTCAATGTGTGTCTACCTGCGACCCCTCTCGCCCGCGTACTTGACTCTCATAATTTTGGGTGAGTGTGTGCCGCACGCAGTAATAGTTCTCAAAGGCTACAAATGTCACCACCTGTGTCCTGAAACATATTCCAGACCAAAGAGACAATCTATACGGCTAAGTTGGTCAATCTTGGGAGTGATCGAAATGGTTAAATTACGAATAGCAGTTTTAGGGTTATATTACGATTATGATTAGTTGTTTTGATGTCCGACCATAAACCTAACCCTACGCGATTAGCTCTGTTAGCTTCTTTGACCTCATTCCTCATTCCCCGTTTTAGCAACATCGGGCTTGCGACATTACGAACATCTCATTCAACACCGCTGTTGTCACATGCAATCGACTGGGCTGAGTTCTTTAGAAATGCTATTTTTAAGTACTTAGAATAAACTAAGCGCAGCTAATGTTTTGTATTCCTAAAATTGAAGTTGACGTGAGGTTAGCGGAAAAATTGAAGACATTGCAGTTTATCAGCGAATGTTTTACTTGTATATATAGTTAAAAGCTATATTATAGCAATAAACATCGTCTTTTTGTTACACCTGTCTTGTTTATCTCAACTGAATTATTTTTATGGACTCGAGCTTGAATGACACTGCAGTTTATCAGCGAATGTTTTACTTGTATATATAGTTAAAAGCTATATTATAGCAATAAACATCGTCTTTTGTTACACCTGTCTTGTTTATCTGAACTGAATTATTTTTATGGACTCGAGCTTCACATATAATAGTTGGAGTATGCTAGCTGCGTCTTCTTTTCGATTGCCGTTCCAGTGTAGTCCTGGTCTGCACTGCCGGTGTCATGATATTCAAATAGAGACACAATAAAATCTACTATCGAGAAATTTAGAAGAGACTATGAATCGACTTGATAATTCATTAAAAACTTCAGATAAAAATATCAGCAATTTATAATAATTTCAAACCTACAAACTTGGGGAATAAATATGTAAAGATGACCCGTTGATAGAAGACCTGTCCAGGCTTCAAAACACGCACATCTTAATTTATGAACGTTATTAATTGCAAACGACATAAATTACTATCAATTTTTGTTTTTACAATAACACGTCAGTTTCTCGCTTTGTGATTGGCTAATTTTCATGATCAATAAGAGGACAGACACATAAAATGATAGCTTGCGTGAGCAAAAACTACGTGAGCAAAATTTACGCGAGCGAAACATTGCGCGAGCAAGCACTCAATATGGACGAAGAGCCACGTTTTGAACTCGATTTAGGTCTGAATGCTTTCGAAAACTACATTCCGGATTGGAGCAAAGAACCGGAGTGTTCTGATGAAGAACTTCTAGCTTGTGCTGAGGTTGCCGAGGCCGAACTAGAGAAAAGTGGTCGCTTCGCTACGCTCAATAACAATGAGCTACAGAATATTGTGACAAATGCGGACTCCAAAGGGACAAAAAGAAATACAAAATGGTTTGTGAAGGCATTTGAAGGTAAATATCAGTTTATTTTTCCTGGTGTTTTTACATGACCTATTAACTGAATATAAACACGAACTAAAAGTTTGTACGTACCTCGCTTTTACAGATTGGTGTAGCGAGAGGGGCATCAAGAAAACCCTTTTCAACATGACGGTCGCTGAGCTGGACGAAAATCTTCGCAGGTTCTATGCAGAAGCGAGAACCAAATCAGGCGAGGAATACAGCCGATCCTCGCTCCTGGGTTTCAGAAACTCGGTAGAGCGCCACTTCAATGCCAGTGGGCGATCTTTGAAACTGACGAAGAATCCGGCTTTTAGCCGAAGCAACAAAATGTTGGAGTCAAAGTTAAAATCCATACGCAGAGCGGGGAAGGAAAACATAAAACACAAGCCAGTAATCGAGTCTGAAGACCTACTGAAGCTGAAGAACAGCCCCTTCATGGATCACAGTACGCCCGACGGACTCCTTCGGAAGGTTTGGTTCACTGTCACTCTGCACTGGTGTCGCCAAGGTTGCGAAGGACAGCGTTCACTTCGCAGTTCCAGCTTTCAGTTTAAGAAGGACGCAGACGGGACTGATTATGCAACCATGACACACGAGGAACTAACAAAAAATCACCAAGGAGGATTTAATGACCGGCCCAGCGACGAGAGGCAGACCCGTCTGTACAGCACTGGAAGGGAAGGCGATGCATTTTCTTGCTTGAAAATGTACCTGTCTAAACTGAACCCCGCACAGGAAGTATTCTTCCAAAAACCGAAAACCAAGTTCGAATGGTCGGATGCTGTTTGGTTCCAAAACAAGCCTCTGGGGGTTAATCGTCTGTCGACGATTATGAAAGAAATCTCCTTGGGAGCTGGTTTGTCAAAAGTCTACACGAACCATTCTGTTCGTGCAACAGCCATTACCCTGTGGTCAGATGCGAGCGTTCCAGACCGCCACATCATGAGCATCTCTGGCCATGCTAATGAGCAAAGTTTGGCGAGCTATAACAGACGGCCCTCCAAAACTCAGCTGAAGAATTGCTCAGAAATTATTTCACGTGCTCTCGAGCAAGGTGGTCAAGCTCCGAGCCAAAGCGCAACCTTGTCTTCCAGCTCGTCAAGATCGGTGGCTGCGTTGGCGACAAATGGCTCCCTGAACGGGATTTTCAATTCTTGTAACATTGGCCAAGCACAGGTTTTTATCTTGCCACAAAACACCTCTAATTCTTGAACAATTGTGCAAATTTTGCCGAACTTTCCTTGACTGAGTTTTGCCTTCTTAATTTATTCATGCTTCAAATGCTCACGTCAAACTGTCATTTTTTAGCCAATGAAATGTCTTGAAATTTAACGTTAACCAATCAGACAGCGTGAAAGTTATTGACAATGATTTTGTCAGATTGAATAAAGTGCAGTTTTAGTGCGTGTTTTCCCCGCGTCGTCGCTTGATTTTTGTTATTGTAAAAAACAAATTGACGTCAGTTTTTTATGTGTCTGTCCTCTTATTGATCATGAAACGCGTCATAACATTGTCAAAAAGTTGCGGATCCACTCGGCGAAGCGCCTCGTGGATCCACAACTTTTTGACAATGTTATGACGCGTTTCATGATCAATAAGAGGACAGACACATAAAAAACTGACGTCAATTTGTTAATTTGAGATGAATATATTACCCTAGCACAATCACACTCGCTTCACAAAATTATAGTTTCACGACGTAAAAAAAACAACTGTTGACTTTGACACACATTTCAACATTTCAATCCATGCGCAACGTGCACCTGCAATTCAAATGTGTTGTCAAAACTAGAACTTGTCATATAATAGCTCATATTTAAATAAATATTCAGTTAATGGACTACACAACCTGCTGCTGTACTAGCGCTAATTTTGATCAATAAAGGGCGTAGAATTTTGTTGAAGTGGGCATTACTCAGCAAACAAATTGATACTTATAACTTGAATCGACTCAAAGTTGAAATAATTTGAAGCTGACGCTTCGAGCGCTGTGCCAATCTCGTACCCAGACCCTTTCGCTGTCTTACGGCGCATGCTCGACGAAAACGAAAGACTCTGGAACAGACCGATTTTTTAGGCGATCCTGATTGGTTATTTCAAACAATGCAAATACGACCGGAATATCAGCCGGAATTACCAGCGGGCAAACATGGCGGAGTTTTTCACAGGGAACGATGAAGTTTGCAGCCACCCAGTTGATTGCATCTGCATCAGGAAGCGAATATAACCAGATACAGCAGTTAACTAGAGTGCAACTTGACCCAGTGATGGCTTTGCAACCAAATTCTGGCCTTGTTGTACTTAAACGTCATATTCGCGATCGAGCGCTGTTTGACATCAATCGCTTCTCTGATTTTTAAACGAAGGAAGGATCCTTCCTGTCGATACATTATGTCTTCAGGTAACTTTGAAGCACATTTCTGTCAGCTACAGAACCAGCTGAGAGCGACGAAGCCTTTAGATATTTCTACATTTGCCATGCTGTCGGATCGGTTAATTGTGTTATGGTCCCGGTAGTTGTGGTACTGAATTGTTTTCTGTGCTTTGTATTTATGCCATGTGTGCAAAGTGTGTGTAACATTCTTCGCGGGTACAAATTGAACATGCAAACATGACCAGGCTATATGTATATCTGCATGGACAGAGCTGACAAACGAACTGTGCATGCGTGGCCGTGCAGGCAAGCTTTTTCCCGCGGAAACTGGCGCGGGTGTACGCTCCACTGAGTCCCTTTGTATTTTTTAATTGTGTGGCGAAACATAGCTTCCGGCGGAGTTTTTTTAAAAAAGTTAAGACGCAGAAGCAAAAGTTAAGCTACAAATTTTTAGAGTTTGCAGTTCAATAGTTTTTCTCTTCCTGAGCTTTTGCACCTACCACTTTCCTCCTAGAATTGCTTGACTGAATTATATTTGACACAAAATGAGCCTCACAGTGAAGCAGAGTATAGTAAAGTGTGGTGTCCTTTCCGCTGGTACGCTGTCTTTGGATCGTACCAGCTGTGAAAGTCGTAGGTAGTATAAAAGGACACTATACTCAAGGTGAAAGAACCGGTGTCACAGCGGATTTTATCCCCCCGTGAATTTTATCCCCCTAGACTAATTAATATTCAAACGTTTGAGTTGACTTTTTACCAATGCAAGAAAAAAAAATATGGTAAAATTCTTTATGAAAAGTATATATTTTACTAAAAACAAATATTACAGGACACAAAAATTGACTTTATTCCATTATTTTACCAAATGTTAAAGAACATCTTGACGAGACATGAGTGACTTTCAGATATTTCCCCATAATTTTGGAAGACTTAGTTTGTAAAAGTGTCTTTGTGACAGTAAAGATTGTCTATTCTTCAGTATTCTTACTTCAAAGGAAAACACACTGCATTTCCCGAGCTTAATGAAAGTAGCATATTTTACTTACTGAGATAGATCAGGACTAATTCCTAGTAAACAGAGGATTACACTTAGAAGTTTTACTACATGTTCAAACTGGGCACAGTTACCATGGTAAAAAACAACTCAAAAAGTACTATTTGCACCATAGTTTATAAGCATCCATCTGGACGTGGTAATTACATGACCAAATGAATATAAAGCCGGACGTGGTAATTACCACCACGGAACGAATCTGAAGCCGGATGGTAATTACCACGACCAAGTGAATCTAAAGCCGGACGTGGTAATTACCACCACGAAACGAATCTGAAGCCGGACGGTAACTCCACGACCAAGTGAATCTGAAGCCGGACGTGGTAATTACCACCACGAAACGAATCTGAAGCCGGACGGTAATTACCACGACCAAGTGAATCTAAAGCCGGACGTGGTAATTACCACCACGAAACGAATCTGAAGCCGGACGGTAACTACCACGACCAAATGAAAATAAAGCCGGACGTAGTAATTACCACCACGAAACGAATCTGAAGCCGAACGGTAATTACCACGACCAAGTGAATCTGAAGCCGGACGTGGTAATTACCACCACGGAACGAATCTGAAGCCGGACGGTAATTACCACGACCAAGTGAATCTGAAGCCGGACGAAATATACGAAATATAAAAATTCTTGAAAAAGGTTTGCCAAAGAAAAGAGTTGGTTGGTGAACACTGGTCTGTGGGCTAGGAGACCTCTGAGGAAACCTCTCCTGACACAAGTTCACCGACGAGGCGATTACAGTGGGCAAGGGACCACGGACGTCTGCAGGCTGGCCACTGGCACCATGTAATATTTAATGATGAGGCTAGGTTTAAGGTGTACCGCCATGACGGACGTGTCCGAGTATTCATTCATTCATTCATTTGCGGATTTTTTCTCTTTCACGAGAAGAAATTTTCGCGAATTTTGATTTCAGAGTTAACTGTTGGGAATAAATTTTTAAGGTGTACCGCCATGACGTTCAGAGTACGTCAACGACGGAACGAGCAGTACCGGCTCACTGTTTACTGAGGTGGTGTTACTGTGTGGCTTACCTTCTATGGAAGTGGCAAAAGTGACCTGGTATTCCATATTTAATGTCAAGTCTGTACAATGATTAATAACATTGTTTAATCTATAAACGGGTTTATTCTACCTAAATCCCGTTTTCCCACGCGGCTATATAATCTATACTTACTACATACCTATCCATTGCAGTAATCAAATTGTGCTTACCATGCGTAAAATAGAGTATATCACGTTTGAAAATTAGACTCTTAACTGTGCTCCAAAGTGGTCTCAAAACGCAGGAAATGCCATTTCAGAGACTCTAGGGGTGCTTACCATTTGGCTGAAAAATCCGTTTGGGATGACCGATGCATGATGGTAAGGGAATTCCCGAATTGCGTGACCAACCGGATGGGATCAGACTTACCATTTGAAGGTTGAAGGTTGTTGATGTGCCAACTGGTAAATGTCTTCGCCTACAAAGGGAATTTCGTCGGACACTGAAAACAACAACGGTTTGTGAATTTAGCGGGAAACTTCGCCTCCTGTCTTTGTTCGATACAGGTCAACTTTGGCCTCGAAATTCTGTTCAAAACAAGAAAATAACTGAATACAAAAGTCAGTAAGATATCTTACCGTTAGCAATTTGGCACGAGTGCAAAAGCAGGCCTTCCAAACTTGATTCTGTGTGGAAACACAGACTGCACTGATAGTTGGTGGACGCCATCTTGCAAAACCGCACGAGTGATTTCTCAAAGAGAAAGATTGGAAACGAAAGAAATTTTCAAATGGTACGGAAAATTCCGGCGGTCCGTTCCATCCGAAAAAAGAGGACTACCTTTGAAGGTACTCCACAATTTCCAAACGGATTTTCCGGAAATTGCTTGTACCATTTGATCTTCACCCGAAATTTCCGGATTTCTTGTCAAATGGTAAGCACCCTAGATTTCAAAATTTCCCGGGGGAGGGGACATGCCCGCGAGAAATGGTCATTGAAGATATTTGCTATTTCCAGTGGATCATTGACCGCAGTCCCGGTTCGACCGTGATAATTCCTGACCGCTTAGGTTGATTACCAAAAAAGTTGATTTATGCCGGTCCAAGTTTTCTTTGTTTGTCCTTTATTGTTTTAGAAGAGAGAGCCGCGAAAATTTATTCCCAACAGTTAACTCTGAAATCAAAATTCGCGAAAATTTCTTCCCGTGAAAGAGAAAAGATCCGCAATCCGCGAAATTAAATTGCCGTCAAAATTTAATGCCACACGGTATGTTTTTGCCCGCTGTACAGAAAACTCTCTTTTGCATACAGTAATCCTTTTTGGGTATAAGAAGGGCGATGTTATGTTCCCGTCCTCTAAAGTTATAAGGTATGCTTTCAGTGATTGGTTTAAAAACCTCTGACATGTGGGGGGTGTATAATCATTTAGAAGTTGAGCGAATATCATGAAATCTGACGTCATAGTTGTCACGTGTAATTACTCTTGCTGCACGATTTTGCAGCTTCTGAAGCCTGTCCGTTTGTGACCCTTTGTTACTGTTTGTTACTAATGTGACGCCTTGTTACTGCTTGTTAAGGTTGTCAAGCCTAGTTACTGTTAGTTGCAGGTGTTACTGTTAGCTGGCGGCTTGTTCCTTCGTGTCATACTCCTTGCGATGACTCACCAAAAATCGGCAAGTACATAGGTATTAGGCGTATAAAGCAAATGGTCATTTATGGTGCTCATACACCCAACGTGGGTAACGTGTTACGCTATGTGACGCGTAACAATATACTCTGTAGAAAATTACCAACCCCGTTAGCTTGTCCCCAGGGCCTTCCGATCATCTCTTACACGGGGGACCTGGAGACGAGGTGATTGAAGCAATATGGCGGACTTGCGTCGTTGGATGGATTCGAGAGCAAACCCGTGTCAAGAAGAAGCAAAAGCGTCCATGAAATGTTTAGATCAGAACAACTACGTCAAGAGTAGGTGCAAGGAATACTTTGAAGCGTACAAAGAGTGCAAAAAAGCATGGAATGCTTGGAGAGCCGAACGTAGGAAACAGGGACTTCCACCATACGGCAGCGATTACACGAAATAAGAAACAGAAATGCCGACGGGTCCCAGCTCACGGCATTAGAACTTACTGAAGAATACACATGCAGATGTACGAAAACGCGCAGAGCGGAAGGAAGTGGACTAAACGCTTGCTGAATGGTGTGACGGAATTTTTAATCACTCATGGGCTATTGCGATAACCTTCAGGGTTTGCCAGACGCTGTTTCCTGCTCATTAGGTTGGTGGCCTTAGCATTCAGCGAAGCAGGGAAGGCAACAAGCTACTTGCATCTGAATCGGTGGAATGAGCTTTTGAACCGTCCCTGATGTATTATATTGATTGATATTAAATTGCATTATATTGATCGATATCTACATCATCAGCAGACCATTAAATTGTACAAATTGTATCTTCTTGTTTTTGTCACACATGTTCATGTTATGCCCCTACGGTATATTTTTTAACACAGGGCTGACCCTGGGTATACAACTTACACTGTGCCATACCATTAAATATATGCACTCCCCTATCGAGGGTAGCCCCTTGAATATGACCACAAGTTGGACCCCCATGATTTTCACACAACCTAATCCAATGGAAAATTGACTGTAAAAAGTGATGCACACCAGCTTCCATATATCTATTCACTTAAATCCCTCCATCGCCCTCCTGGAAATCAGGCATTTTTCAGGAGGCGCATTGTGGTATCCCCCATTATGCCCCCTTCCCTCCCATTGATATTCCACATCCCTCAAGGGGTGGGCATAAATAAAACGCATATCCCACTTCAACATCTTGATTAGGGTTGGTGTCATTCAAAGCACAATTAGGCTAATCCAGGGTTATTTAAACTCTTTTTGTCATTTTTAAACCTGAAAATGAGTGGCTTTCATTAAAAACATTTCCATGCTTTTGAGCGAGAACAAAATTTAATGATACTTTGCTGACCACAGGGTTGACAGAATGAATTTAGTTAATCCTGTTGTTAGCTTACTGGGCCGGTTTTTCGAAAGCCAATTAAGCTAATCCAGGATTAACGGAATTCTGACAACCTCTCTGCCGATAAAATGCAGGGTTTTGTTCAAATATGGATTAAAAAGCTTGTTTTAGCTGTATACGTATCAAGGAAATTATTGCAGGACAAAATCTTCACATTTTCAGGCTTATAAATGACAAGAAAGTTTACACCTAATCCAGGATTAGCCTAATCGTGCTTTGAAAAACCGGGCACAACTGAGGCCTGGAATATGTGTGTAACGTATAGACTCCATGCAAAAAGAGTGGAGGACTGGGAATGAACAGCTCAAAAGAGAACCACCAATAGTTCATGAAAAAGCATGTTTCAGATGGCATCTCTGTGCAATTTGAATGTCATGTATTAAATTGAAGCAGAGTTTATTTAAACTCAAAGTGCAGGAAAAACATAAAAGTGAGGCTAGTAAGGCCAGGGTGCGTTTCTATAATAGATCCATGATCCAAAGTATCCAATTTTGGATATGATCCAGTGAATCCGTCCTCAGTGTGGATCACATGGATTCATTATCCGGATTTGGATTTCAGTAAAGAAACAGAGAATCTGTTTTTGGATTTGTGATCCAGATTTGGATTCCTAAAAAGAAACACACCCTTAGTCACACGTGGATTTCTGTGTGCGTAAGCAAAAGAGTATGCTGTCAGTTATTACTTTCGAGGTGCGACGGCTGACGTGCCCCACCGGTCCGACGGTCGTACCGGAAAGGAAGCGAATTGCCTCGCACAAGCTGAGCCCACGAACTGTCCGGAACCAATGAGCATGCGCAAAGGAAATGACACGTTTATAGCACAACAACATGGCGATATGTCTGGAGATTTTCTGCTAAAACTTCAGTACTGACAGGGTAGACAGTCGGTAAGTAAGTATAAAATAACGTACCAATGTATCTTTAACCTCCTGAAGCGTCGAGGAGCGGAAATTCGAATTTTTTCTGGTGTGAAACTCAGGCGACATTCGTGTGGTTCATCTGGTGCTTTAAAAGTTAAATGGGTTTCTTTCGACTGTTGTTTTCTTGATATTACTCAAGAATCGGATTACAGGTTCTTGTTTTTGTGTTAACTCCAATCGGTTTGAGGAATAAGTCAAGTTATAATTACGCGGTACAAATGATGCCTTCGTTATCTAGATTGTTGATTGTTTTCGAAATGAGGGGTTTTGAAATAAACAAGCTAGTCAAGCTAAATCGAGAGGATTTGGCTTGACTTCGAAATAACAGTAACTTTGAATTAACCGAGTTCGAAATAACGGGATTCGACTGTATCTCTTTCTGTTCCAGTTCAGTCCACTGGACTACAATGTCCTGGATTACCAACTTAGCAGGCAAAGCAGAGTTACTACTGGAGCAAGTGGATGGAGTTGCAGCAACAGCCTTGAAAACACAGGATGAGCAGTTAGACCCTGCAGCTGATGGCAACAGGCAGCCAGGACCTGTCCAGAATCTTGCTCCCAGCATTAAACAGGGCAGCATTCCCAGAGTATCAAGTGAAAGTAGTATACATGGTAAGATCGTGTCACGTACAGTACATCTGTCATAGTGTCCCTGATTAGTATATCACACATGATACGCTAGAAGATTTGACACTTAAATAAAGTTCATGATGATGATGATGATGATGATGATGATGATGATGATGATGATGATGATGATGATGATGATGATGATGATGATGATGATGATGATGATGATGATGATGATGATGATGATGATGATGATGATGATGATGATGATGATGATGATGATGATGATGATGATGTACAGACTTGTTCATGAATTACTATCACTGAGAAGGCTGAACGAGATGGGGTTGTAAAGCTTTATTGACCAAACGATAAGAATAAAAAAAATACCCCCAGGGAGTGGGGGGAGGGTGCTTTCACAGCTAAGAGATTACAGAACTGAGCCACGCGAGCACGAGGTAATAGCTATAAAAGGCTATAGGTTAATTATTAATCGTACTAATACTAATTACTTATTTTAACCGAAGGTTAAATCCTCCATATGCAATTTGTGTAGTGGTAAATAGTTGTAAGGGGCATGGATTGCCTTCTGTACCATGATCCCCATAGAGTGCCAAAGTGATGGTGTCACAAAAAATACTGGTGTACTTTCTGAATTAATGGATTTTGTCCAAATCTTTAAAGTAGCCTATCTGAAAAAAGTTTACACACAAAAAAAATTGGTTTTATGGCATTGAACAGCAAAGGTATGGGCTTTTGAAGGCCAAATTGCTTCATACTAAACCCTCTCATTTAGTATCAGTTCCTTTGATTTAGAACTGATGCTAAATAAGAGAGTTTAGTATGGGACAATCTGTAACTTTAAATGTCTGTGTCTTTGCCTTCAGTAGGGCTAAAGAGTTTAAATTTTGCACACGTTCTTGCAACAGCTGTACATTATTGTATATCACATGATGTGGTTTTGAGGTTGAAATGGAGATCAACTTTGCAAAATGATGATGTCACACTTTAGAACTAGGGGTGGCAAATGGTACCTGGACAATCGTGGGTCTCGGAAACTTTAAATATGATTTTGAAATCTAAGAAGCCTTTGTGATGAGTCAGGATTTTACCATTCGCCACTCCTGGAACTCTATTTTGATGTATAAAGGATATTACATGGCTGGGCAGAGAATATATGGAACATGAGAAAATAAAATTTGTGTCTCCAAGTCTTATATGTGACTTTTTATCTCACTCTTTTCAAAATCCAGATATTTGTTGTGTGTGATCCCTATCATTTTGATCAGAAACACATGAAGAAAGGACATTAAGTCAAAGATCAGATTGGACACTTTTTTGTCGGGGAGCATTTTATAAAATTATCATATATATGTATCTTGTATGGTTATGTCCTCTCACAGGAGGCCCATCTGCACCAATCAAACCTAGGGCACCACTCACAGTCCCCAGACCACAACCCAAGGTGACACGGAGAGAGCAGAAAAATGATGACCAGCTGTTTGAGTTCCTGAACAGCTCTGCACCACCCTCTAAAGACCGAAGACCTAACAAAACCAAACCTGCAGAGGACTCTACTGAAGCTGTGACAGTGAGACAGACAAGCAGTACACCTCAAGAGAACAACAAGGTAGATCACACAGATGGAGGGACTGCCAGTAGAGGCATTGGTGAGTATCGGAGGTGCATCTTTTACCTCTCGAGACTGAAAAACTGTCAGTGTGAGGTGTTTTATTTAAGTTTTCGAATTCATCCATATTCAATTTACTTTAATTTATTACAACATTCTGTTATTGTACACAAAAAATGTATTTGCAGTCTTTGTGTCATTACGTACCGCACTTCAGACTTTAGTCACGCTAAAGTCAACTGCTGTGTGAATGATTACCAGTAAATTTGAAACAGGATGAGATTCAACTTAGTGTGGCAAATTTCAAGGCACTAAGTCCATTTCAAAATAAAATTTTAAAAAACTTAGGAGTACTGTCAAGTGTGGGAATTCATTGAAACAGTTCACTTGATGAGGTGCCAAATGAATTCCAAAGGACATTTGGCATTGTTTGCAAAACTTTGAAAATTTGCATGTGAACTTTTCATTCACTAAAAGTCAACTTGAAAAAGACTTGGCCACGAGTGTGAACCCAAGTACATGTACTATGTATACAGTGATGTTGTTGTATTTACAGTACCTGAGTGATGTCTAAAATACAGGTACAAAATACAGTAGCCATCCTTGACAAGAAGTGTTGTGTATTTTCATCTCCTTTCAGGAACACCAGCCAAGAGGGAGGAACCTGCAAGTGATAAAAAGGTTGTACCTCCTCCTTCCCAAGTGGAGGAGCCAATGCCGCAGGCCATGTCACATGAAGCAGCTCCTGTAGCTCAACTGCAGGACCATGCTAGTGACCATGTGTCTAATCTGGAGTTAGAAAACACATTGTTGAGAAAAGAGGTGGCTTCCCTGAATGGGGAGATGGTATCAGTTGTACAACGGGCTAAAGAGGCAGAGAAGAGTAAGTGTTTTGGCCAATGGACTTCTAGTTTCACCTATGCCGTGATTGCATGACACTGTGGTACAAACTCATACTGATTCAAACTCAGATTGGCACAGAGTCGTTTAATGAAACCAGTATGAAAGCAGCAAGTGAGACCGGTATAATTTCATAGTTTACATACACTGTTACACATACATACATACACTTTGTTTCTGTAACTTGCATAATACTAGTTTAGGAACTCACCTCAGACTGGTTTGACTTATTCCGGGAGCAACTACACAAGTGGACAAACTGCCGAACCGGTCTGACTTATTCCTGTCGGTTCAGCTCCCGGAATGAGTCAAATCAGTCTGAGGTGAGTTTGAGCTGGGCTCATGTAAACAGAAACAAATATTCCTATTCTAATTGAGATATATCATACAATAAGGAGAACTTGACTTTCAATCTCTTTCTCACTTCTCATTACTGTACATGACATTTTGCATCAATTCAAACCAATTTGATTTCATGCAACATGTCGAAGGCATGTTGCCTCATGTGACAGGACCTCAAGGCCATGTATCAGTGACACACTGCACACACACATACATACACAACACAGACACTAAATTCTAAAATGAAGTTGTTGACTTGGTTTCAGGGCTGCATGAGGCAGAGAAGCAGGTGCAAAAAACTCGGCAACAGTTATCGTCGAGTGAAGGTGTTGTGAGGCAACTGCGCAGCCAGGAAAATGACTACAATGAAGCCCTCAGTGCTAAAGACTCCCAGCTGGCAGTGCTGCGTGTGAGGATCCAGGAAGCAGACCAGGAAATGCTCAACAAAAAGGAACAGTTAAAGGAGCTGCAGCTGCAGCGGGAGAGGTAAGGATCCTCATACTGTACACTGCATCAAGAACATCAAGTGTTTAATGAGGAGTCCTAGTTAACCAAGGTGGTGCTTTTCACTAGGGTCCTCCAAAATATAATGTATTAGCAGGACATAGTAGATATAGTACAGTGTATTAGTGATTAGAATGTGTTTGGTCAAACGGATTTCACAAAATCGAAGGTCATTTGTCTGTCCATGTTATTTCTTTGTGAAGGTTGCTCAAGGACCACACAGACTCATCTGGTATCCAAGGCCACGCATTAGCTACTCTCAAATCCAAGCTAGAGGACACCGAGAGGAATCTTAACAGAGAACAAGAAAATCACAAAAGAACACAGGTTAGGATCAGAAGTCAACCACTCACCCAATACTCCCTTTGTTTATCAGTTTTTCAACTGGTGAAAGTAACAATATTGTTGTTTTTTATGTTGTCAATGCCGTTTGCCATCCTCATTTCCAGGCTCTTTTCCCTACCTGAAAAGAGCCTGGGACGAGGGTGGTGGTTTGCTACTGGTGGTTGGTCTCCTTGAAGTTGTAGCTTCTGTACATGCTACTGTGGTTACTTTTGTACATGTTACTGTGATTACGTTTGTTTCAGTCATGTGGCTGGAAATTTCTTAACACAAATATGTGTCCCAGAAAATTACCTGGGTGGACGTGTTCTATTTACTCTGGCAACTAGCTAGTGGATTGTTAGTACTGGACTGAATGCTTGGCACAATAAAACGCACTCAAGTCATTGGTCTCATATCAGAAACAATATCTAACGTTGCTGACCACGTTGCCAACTACAAACCGACCACATACCGCCACATGCCGACCACATACAGACTACATACCGACTACATACCGACTACATACCGACCACATACCGACTACATACCGACCACATACCGACCACAAACGGACCTCATACCGACCACATACTGACTACATACCGACCACTTCAACTTGTGCACTTTTCTGCAGCAAGAAGCGATGGATGAGCAGAGCAAACTGCAAGAACAGCAACAATCTATGGCTGAGAGTCTGAAAAACCTGCAAAAGAAGTTGAACGAGGAAAGGAGTATCCTACTGAGTTTGAACAACGTCAGAAGTTGTTACGTTTTGTAGCTGTTAGTTGATAGAGGTGGGTGTTCCCAAGTGAGATGAAAGAAGAAAGAATCGAAACTGAGTGCTACTTTAGTTTGTGAGGCGTACTGGATCTCTCTAGCCAGAGTTCGAGGGGGCATTCCAGGTAAACCACCAGGGCCCGGTTTTTCGAAAGTCGATTAAGCTAATCCAGGATTAACGAAATTCTTTCTCTCGACCTCTCTCCCAATAAACTGCAGAGTTTTGTTCGAAGATGGATTAGTATGCTTGTTCCAGCTTAAAACGTTATCAAGAGAGTCGTTGTGGACGAAACTTTCACGTTTTCAGGCTTATAAATGACAAGAAAGTTTAGACCTAATCCAGGATTAGCCTAATCGTGCTTTGAAAAACTGGGCCCAGGGAATTTATTCTTTGGTTTACGAGCAAAAACTGTGTGTTTGATTCTGATCTGTTCAATCTAAAATACCTTAAGTGAGAGAAAAATTGTGGTGGTCGGCTATGCATACTGTCTTAGGGTCAGGTTGGGTGGGTATAAAAAACGCGGCGTTCTTTTTACCCAAAGAAAGGGCATTGCTTCTCGAAAAAGTGAATCGAGCCTACAGGGAAGACGAAAGATGAAGGAAGATAAAATGGTATTGCCGCCTTTCACTGTACGGTGGACCAGTCTACCTCAAATGAACAAGTAGAAGCTTTAACAAAAAATCCAGATAAATCGAGTGAAAACTTTACAGCCGTCAAAGCTGCGAAAATGAATTTAGAGACAGCCAGACAGGAGTTGAAGGACTACAAAGAAAAAGCTGGACGAATTCTGCAGGTAAATCTATCCTTGTGTCCTATTTACTGTTTACACGGAGGAACTTGTCGCAGGGGTATATCTTAATTTTAGATTTGTTCCCATATTATTTATACCCTTCTTCCCACAATATACTGTTCTCTTTCTTGTTTTGTCGTCTTTACATATCCCTTCAATTTAAGGCAGTTTGAATTCAAGGATCATGTAGCCGCGACAAGATCTTTTCGCGAAAATTGGATCGTTCATGTACGGCGGCGAGTCCCCGCGACGTTTCCTTTCTTGTGTGTCGACCTTACTAGCAGTGACATCACACACCTAACACATTTTGATTGACCGCTTTCCAAAATTGAAATTGTGAAGGAAAGGGGAAGTGTGGCTGCTTTGTGAGAGGCACATTGTTGAAGTCGTCTTACATTTTTGTCCGGCAAAATGCGGTGTGGGCTCTTCGGTATAGTGTTCCAGGCGTGGTGTTCGTCTTACTTGTTTTGTATTTTTGTCTAGTTTCCCTGCTGTTTAATTTCTTTCCTAAGTTGTTGCAAGTTAACAGTAACAATCTTTAATGTTCTCTTATGTGTTAACTATAAAGCAAGGTTTTTGTTCAAACAGGCTAAGGACAAAGTTATATCGACCCTGCGAGAAGGCGGTAGCACCGACGAAATGTCAGGTGTGACAAGTACGGAGTACGACGAAGTGTGTCGCGAGCGAGATATGCTGAGAGACGATGTCAACCAAATGAAATACAGAGTGGAGCAACTCAAGGGAGATCTTCTGGTATCTTTGCTGTTCGTGAACGGGGAGAAGGGGGGGAGGGGGGGGGGGGGGGGGAGGGAGCGGAGGGAAGGGGGTACCAGTGACGTAACCCGACATCGACTGTACCGTGCAATCACCGTATTTTTGAGTCAGCGGTCATTGAACAGAACTATAGAAACGACAGTAAAATTTAAGTGAAGTTTTCGTAATTTGTAGAACGCTTACAAAACCTCAAGACTTAAACAAGAAACTCAAAACTGATTCTCGAAACTTAAGTATAAATTAGTTCAGTGCATTTTCTATGACATACGTTGAGCACAAGCTAAACAGGGCTTGCACACGATTTAAAGTTTGTCCTCTAGTTGGACAGTGATAGCGACGAACGCTGACCAACGGAGATGACATCAGGAACGTATTTCTGTGGCGCCACACAGCCCCTGTATGCCCTACTCAGGGGCCCAGGAGCAGATCGTGGGACCGGGCGGGAGGGGGAACGATAACAGAAAGGGCTCCACTTGGATTCGACTTGTGCTTTGAGCAGCTTGGCCATGAACAACAGGGCTACACCTTCGTGAAAAGTTTGCTTGACTCCAAAAAGTAACTGATTTGTTTAAATACAGTCTACTTTTACACTGGCAGGATATGGAGCAACAGCAACAGGCAGAAGCAGATCTTGCACAGGAAAATATCAGAGAACTGGAGAGTTCGCTAGAAAATGAAAAAATGAAGAGGGAGGCATGCGAACAAGAGTTGCAACAACACGTCCAGGTAATATTGCCAACCCCCCTCTAAGACGGACACCCTCAGGACGAGCTCTAACTGTCCGCTTCAGGGAGGTGTCCGTCTTAAATAGAGTTTAGTTAGAGTAAATAGAAACTTTAAGCAAACTAGGACGGCGACGGCAACGTGAGGAACCAGGAAAAGGGTCCTTCCATATTCCTATGTCTTCTGCAATTATTTCTATTGTTTCGCCGACGTTTCCGTTGCCGTTGCCGTTCCGGTCCTTAAAGTCCCTAATGACTGAAGGAACGGCAGAGATCGTTGATAACGTGCAAACGAGGGGTGGAGAATTCGAGTAGATCTGTAGGAAAGGGGGAGTCTATAGTTCTAATGTGCGTGGGTGTGGAGATAAAACGTATGATGTATCACCCGATGGTTGATGTGGAAAAGCTCAAAAAACCTCTCGCTTACAACGTTAAGCTTGCCACATCAACTTAAGATTGGTGCATCGTACAGGTCTTTAGGTCTTTCTTTAGAACTCCAAAGTATAATCTATCGAGTAAAGTTCTATAGCCGCGTTTTTCGAAGGCTGCGTTTCTGCCATCTGGATGCAACTGAGTAAGTCTCTGTTTCATCTACATTTTTCAACGTGGCAGACTAAATTCGATGTCTGTACTGTTCCTATCAAGATGACAACATACACAAACAACGTCGATAGAATTTCCAACCTTGTCCTTGTGTGTATTGAGAGAAGTGTTAAATCGAGGCTGAGAGGACTATGTGCTGTACGTTTATGTTTGCGTGTACGTTTTCTCTTTTCTTTTTTAGGATCTCAAGTATTCGCAGGAGGAAATTCAGAGAAGTAAAGACAGCGCCATGGGACAAATTCAGGTGCTGCTGATTGCTTCCTTCCTTGCATATTAACAGTTTCCCTCCGTATGTACGGCCTTTATTTGTTTATTTACAGCTAATGCAGAGAATACAGCAAGGCTAAGAAAAACAAATGCTAGTCGTTTCTTGACCTCTGACAGGTTGAACAAAGTACAGTTGGTACACACGCATCAAGAGTTCAGACTTTTGGTTGGATTGCACTGTATTCGGGGTAGGTTAGGCTCAAAAAGTTAGCACCAACTCTACAATATCCGCCATTTTGCATTTCAAGCTTGGAGCCTGGTAGATGTGTACGTTTAAAACGGATAGAAGCTGAATGAGCTCCAAGCGTGAAGTGCAAAATGGCGGATATTGTAAAGTTGGTGCTCACTTTTCTGAGCCAAACCTACCCAGAATACAGTGCGATCCAACCAAAAGCCGGAACTCTTGATGGGTTTATAGCTGCAGACAATACGTAATTACAATCTGATCAAAAGTGTTAGGACGATTAAATTATTATTTCCTCATGTTCAGGGGAAGGATGCTGAAATCCAGAGACTTAGGAATCAGGTAAGTGTCCTGATTTGTCGCCTCGAAACCGTCTTATTTGGCTGTCGTCTTTTCTTATCCCGGTAATAAATAAGACTCGACTTCTGACAGTGGACGTTCAAATGGATATCGTCATCTGAGCGCACACTATTAGCCCCAGTTGGAAATATACCGATTTGTAGCATCACAAGAAATGCTTCAACACCAAAATCTTAGCCTGCGAATGCAGCCGCCGCTTCGCGTCGGGTTGTTATTGAGCCCCACGTCTCCTCGGGGCGCTCAAAAGTTGTTTGACTTGGGGCGGCTGTATTCGCAGGCTACCAGAATTGATATATATGGACATACAGAGTTATTAAAACGGTCAGTTACGTCTCGATTGACTATTTTTAGGGGAATTGTTTGGCTTTTCATGGAATTTTTTTTTCCTATACACACATCTTGATCGATGTTTGGGGGGACATTCGGTTTTTCGTGGAATTTGTTTTCCACACACCTAGATTTCGCCAGACAGGTCTCTTCAGATCCCCCACTCTTCCTGCCCAGTTCTGGTATGCGCGTGTGACACGCTTTGTGTCTGTGTGTCCAGCTTGCAACCAAAGCCCTGACGTCCACGAGTGAAGAGGAGCTGGAGAACAGAGTGCGAGCGCTGACGGAGAATCTCATCCAAAAGCAGACGCTTATAGAGGCGCTCAGTACCGAAAAGAACTCTTTAGTGTTGCAGTTAGAGAGACTGGAGGTGCGTATATCTCGTTCCCGGGCTCACTCCCCTACCCCTCCCCCCAGGCGGCTGCCCGATCCCGCATTGTGTATTTAACGATAGATTTGCCACCTCCCGGGGAGGGGAGGGAGGTATTCGCTTTTTGAAAGCCATATTGATATATGCCATTCCCAAAGGGTATCGTTTTCAAGGGTTTTAGCCTGAAATAGAGTATAGATTTTGTCTCCTTGGTGCGGAATGGGGTTGAAGATTTTGCTTATTTTGGTACAGGGCGAACATTTGGGTTACTACAGGTCTGAAATAGGAAACAAAAATCGTACATTTTGGTCTGAAATGGGCAGCACACCTCTACCCAAAATTGAGGAGTACTTTGTTGTAACTGCAGGTGTTGGGCTTACACTTAGAGTCAAACGATGGGTTAATAATACACTGTAACCCGATAGTTGAGTGTCGGAAACGCAGGAAAAAAAATTCTAGCGGGCGTTTCATAGAGGCCATTGCCGGAGACCTTTACTCTACACGTCAGCCTGAGTTCAGTTTTCAAGGTGCTGCGTTCATCTCATAAACGGTTAGACCCATCGGTACAGAGTCACCACAGCCTGCAGGTCTCAGCAGTTTGTCTCAGTTCTCACAGTCAATCTTTTCTTTTCAGCAACAATACAGGGACGTCCAGGCGTCGACAGCCAGGCTGACCAACGGTCCGGTCCCCGTGTCGTTGGATGCGTTTGATGGGGAATCAGACGAGAACACACGTACGTAAAAGTTAGGTTGCTTAACCCTGTCACTCCCAAGAGTGATTAACTTCGATTTTCGGAAATCTCTGTATCACACCAGTGTTTATTCTCTTCGCTCACTCGTGAGATATCGAGATGAACGCTCGAAGACAAATTTCATATCTCCGCGCACCCATGTATTATTCTCTATTTATCTGCGAGTGTTCATCTCGATATCTCACGAGTGAGCGAAGCGAACAAGTGAGATATCGAGATGAACACGAAAAGATAAATCCTATATCTCCAAGCGTCCACGTATTATTTTGTTTATTTCATAAACTCTGGTGTGATACAGAGATTTCCGCCACTAAGAAATGTAAAAACATGCAAGATCACTGCTTGGCTGATATCAACACACGTAGAAATATCGTATTTTTACGTGGGTGTTCAGATACGACATTTTCAGTGTTATTTTTTTATCTCTGTATCACACGTATGAAAAAGAACTTATTATTTACAGAGCAAAATGCGATGACAACACTATGATTATGAGAACGTGTGCTTGACCATCAGTGAGCTTAACAGGTTGCTGCACAAATGCCACATAATCAATGAAAAATAAGCGTTCGACAGAAACATGTCGTCCTATCTCTTAACCTGCGAAAGGCCCTCCTTACCCTCCCCAGTGGCGAAAAACACAAAAAATAGAATTGACCGTGAGAGCTTGGCCCTGGCCCTGAGCCTGGTCGCAGGTTACCATCTCTCGGCGAGTTTTTTCGAGTTGTATTCTGGTGTTTTATTCTGGAATTAAGAACTACACAGCTCAAAAATACAGTTCTTTTTGCAAGGTTTGTCCGTCAATAGTCGTCGCTTTCGCATTGTGTTCAACAACACATTGTGTTCATTGCGTTCGTTGCCTACCAACGTGCCGGTCAAAGAAGCATTCTTTTCAATTAGTAGCTCCACATGAAGACAGCTGTTAAAACGAAGACTTAGTGATCACTCTGGTGACAGCCAACTCTCTTGATGCGACCTTTATTACACTTGATTTTCTTTATTGGCGGCGCGTCCGTTTACTTTGTATTTAAGTCCTTGTATAATTTAGGATAAATCCTTTGTGGTCTGCAACTCGAGAATGTCAAACCAAATCTCAGACCAGACACAATAAGGCCATCTTGTACATGTTACCCGATTGGACAGTGCAAGACTAGTTCCCAGCTTATTTGTACCTATCGAATACTACACCCATTCAATAACGTGTGTATATTTATGTTTCTGAAACCACCTTATCAACGTTCGTTTTTCCCCTGCCGATCTAAGTTCTTGTCGGGAGGTGGGTGAAACCTGTACAGTATACAGACAATTTATCCAACTATAAAGCTCTAAATAGTCTCTCACTTGCTCTTCCAGACGATAGAGAGGTTCCATATTGTAATATGGTTAAGCACAAAATTGACCATTTATTTTTCATCATTTTTTGGAAATTCTTGATGCCTGTAGATACAAAATGCAATACCAAAGTACAACTTGTAAAACTGTCCGAGAAAAAGGAGGACACGTTGCTGGCAAACGCTTATCTTTCCTTGATTGTGCGGCACACAAAAGGTCAACAAAAACCCTTATTTCTTCACGTACGCTCTTTCTCTGTTGTTGGGATTAATTAGACATGATTTACACAATCAGCATGGCAAATGGACAATCAAACAAGTAAATCGAAATGAATCCCATAAATATAGTGCAAACCTCTTACCTGATACAACATCCCCATCCCCTACCCCACCCCCAAATCTTGCTTTGCTCTTTAGGGGATGTTCCTCGTTGAATTTTTATTGATCATGAATGCTAGTTTTTATATCGTGTGGTGTTTTCTCGTTTTCCAGTATCTCGAGTGAAGTCCATCACGTCAATCATGCCTCACAAATTGAACGAGTCAAGACCAGTGAAAAAGGCCGTGAACGAGATCGATAAGTTCAGGTAAGGACATCATGCTCGTGCGGCCGCCCACCGCTGGGACCCGATGTTTAGAAATATTTGCTTGATGGTCAACCTCAACACTTGCTTCTCTCCCTCCCCTGTTAAAGTTTTGTACCAAGACAAGTCACGACAAAAACAAAACTCCCCAGGTCTTTTTACTCATTCTGGTACCTTTAGTCCCCCTGCCAACTGTGATCACAATTTGATTTTTGCTAATCTAAACTTTCCCGTTAAGAAGCAACGCGCGTACAGAAGACATATATGGAATTTTAACGGCGTTGAAGTGGATGTGTTAAATGACACCCTTGCTACTGCTGAATGGGACAGCATATTCTCAAGCTCTAGATCTGAATTGAATATTGACACTATTTATGAACAATGGTTTTCGTTGTTCTATAGAATTGTTAGTTTTCATATTCCACATAAGAGTGTTGTTATACGCACGCGTGACAAGCTGTGGATGAACGGCACAATTAGGTGCGCAATGAGAAAACGTGATCGCCTTCTGAAAGCTTTTTCTAGATCAAAATTGGCATCTCGCTGGGACAAATACCGTCGGCAGCGTAATTTGGTTGTACCTGTAGTTGTATTAGAAAACCATACGAGATAACTGTAGTTGTATTAGAAAACCATGCGACGATAAATTGGAACTCGCAGTTACCCCCCCCCCCCCCTCCTCCCCTCCCTCCCTCCCTTCACTCTTCTCCTCGCAGTCCCCTATCCCGCAGGCATGTCCCCGGTCCCTTGCCCGGGGGGGGGGGGGAGGGGGGGCGGGAATTAGACAGACCGCTCTGTCCCTGGAGTGGGGCATTTGGACTACAACCACGTGCGAGTTGCGAATTGATCGGTACATTACTTTGTATAATCCTGACATCTTGCCAAAGATTTTCTGTATTGAAAAGTTGACTTCTTTTTCGCTTTCCTTTTTACTGATTGTCCTCTAATAACATACACTGAATTCTACAGCATTCGACTGGGCCTCTTCCTAAGGAGATATCCAATTGCGCGCCTGTTTGTCATCCTCTACATGGTAAGTGTGTGCTTCTGCCGAGATGTTCTTCACCGTAGCATTTGTGAGCACGCGCGTGGCTCCGGCCTCGTGATTGGCTCTGAATAACTTTGGTTTTTAGTTGAAAAGTGTTGGAGCTGTCGGGGGCCTCTCTTTTGACAGGTTTCCCATGTGTAGCAGCTCTATTTTTTCTATGGTTTTGCAAGGTTTGAAATTAATGGTTGTCCAGTTGTCCCAGATAACTGAAAAACATGCTGACTTCTGTTTTTTTTCACTTTTTTTTCTTTTTTTTTTCTTTTTTTCTTTTTTTTTTTTTTTTGAAATATTTTTTGCCGACACGGTGCAAGACTTAACGAGGGGTGCTTCATCAACCTTTTGGTTTCACGAGAGCCACTCCAAACTGGACTAAACTAGTCTGTGTAGTCTTCGTACCAAGAGAATGTAAACAAAATTATCGCGACTGGTTTGCCGTGCGATAGTATAGTGTACAGTGTTGGCCCCGTGTGGCGCTTCCTTTTTGAATGTAACAAATTTATGTTGCCCTACAGATTCTTCTCCACGTCTGGGTCCTCGTTGTCTTGTTAACGTACAAACCTGAAATGCACGAGTCTGGTCCACCTGGTATGCCCCATGCCCCGGCCCCGCAGCCGCCCAAGTAGTGAACCATTTCCAAAATGAATTCAGGATATCATGTCCGCGTTCATCCGCCTCAGTTCGTCCAATTATCCGACTATACGGTGGCAGCGGTCCAACCGTCGTTCGTTCTCAATGCCTCCGTTCTCTAGAGCGGGAATCTTGTATGTAACATTTGGAAGGGGAGACGATTTGAGTTTCGCCGGCAAGCAGGGGGATCTGTTTTTGGAATGCCAAGAAGATTGCGCAGATAATGTGAAGTAGTACGCGTACATAGCGTAATGTAAAGGACCTGATTTTGCCCTTCAATGCAGAGACGTGATTTTAGACGGGACGGGATAGTTTAAATCGTTTACAGTCGTCAAAACAGAGAAAAGCGCCACTTCTCAGTGCAGTCCAAGGACGATATAAAATCTGTAAATACTTTCAGTATTTATTTAAAATAGATTACTTGTGTTAATTGCAAACAGTGTGAGGTAATAAATAGGAGGATGTAGTTTGTTAGGGATATAAATGGTTCATATACTGTAACGTGGTGTACTACCCCGGGAGGGAGGGAGGAGGTACTCCTCAAAATTTTGGGTGGGAGTGTGCCGCCCGGGAATGAAAACCCTTACCCTATTTCAGACCAAAATTTGCGATTTTTGACAGTATTTCAGACCAAAATTTGCAATTTTCGACCCTATTTTACACCAAAATGCGCAATTTTCGACCCTATTTCAGACCAAATATCAAAATCTCCGACCCTATTTCAGACTAAAATGCTGAAAATGATACCCTTTGGGGCGGCACATACCTATATGGCTCATATATGGGAGTACCCCCCCCCCCCCCCCCCCCCCCCGGGTGTACTACACGGTGTCCAAAATGGGTAACGAAGAATAGTGATCAACTTTTGCTTCCTGACCTGGTTTGAATTTTCCTGGACACGTAAAGATAACAGATTCCGTCGGTCTTCTCTCCCGGCCAGGCTTCTTTGACCATCTGATATGAGCCAAGGGTTCCACCTTACACCTTCAAAACATTTATTCATATTCTTATTTCCTATGTTTCCTTGAAGCGGTAGCGCTCATCACACGGGTTGCTTCTGTAGTGAGAAACCAATTTTTCTCCAAGCAGGAAAACTTCCAAGGTCACGCAACTACACTGAACAAGAAAGGGAAATTAATAAAAACAGAGAAACATTAATAAGCGAGCGGTTGGCACCCCAACGATTGAAGCGGACGGGAGGTCGTGATACCTTGCTCCTCTACTGGCTTATGCACTAAGTGGACTAGATGTCCTGTTGCTTTATGTACATCTGTCATCTTTCTAAAAAGGTTTTATTTCGCTTTTAGCAGGGTAAAATGCTAATGACTGGCTGTTTTCTGTTTTGTTTTTTGTTTTTTTGTTTTTTTTTTTTTACATTAACCCGACAGACGCAGAGCAAGCCGCTACATATTAATAATAAAGCACCTGGCGGCGTCGCATGGCGATCGATGTTATCGTTCTTGCATACTAAAAAGCTGCGTTTCTCTCAGGCGGAGCAGAAGCGTAGACTGTGCCAGTCCTCTCTTTCTGGCCAAAGATCGACCTCGGATTTTCAAACGCGTTCGTTTTTACTCTCTGTATCGGCTGTAGTCCGCAGAAAAGGGCGCTGGTCCCCGCCAGAGGCTTTCTAATCCTCCGAGCCGCGCGGCTCAATTTCCGCCGCTCGGAGGATTAGAAAACCTCTGGGACCAGGGTAGGGTTGCCGCGGAACAGTTAAAAAAACATAGCGACTATTAACAGCTTATTCGGGCACTTTCCAGTTGTTTTTCCTGTTCATCCGATCTGTCGCGTCAGACTATGAAGGCCTGACTGGTATATTTTCTAGAAAGTGCTTTGTGAGGGGGGAGTGGGGGGGGGGGGGGGGGGGGGGGGGGTAGAATTTTAGCATTTTTCGATCAAAAAGTCGAATTTTGCTCCGACAGGCTGCGTTTACACGGCAGATGCGTTTTCTGACCTCCCGTTTTCACGAAAACGATCGAATCATAGTCCATAATCATAATCATAGTCGGCGATCAAAACGATTCGAAAATGCAGCCAAAACATGAATCATTTTAAAACGCTCCAATTTTTCTGTTTTCTTGTAAAGTAGCAAAAAACTAGATGTGAAAACGCATCGTCTTCAAATAAATGAGAACACATCGCTAAGGGCTAACCCCGTCGAACGCAAAGAAAAAACACCACTATAGCTAAGAGATTAGTATTGCATTTTCGTGAAATATGAATAGCCACTCTGCCGCGGTTCAATATCTATTATGACTTATTGTTATGGCAATGTTTTATAAATGATGAACATTTATCTTCACCGCAGGTAATTGCTTAGTTTTAAAACCCGAATTTTTACGAAATTCTCAACAGGCTTCGCGTTCTTTCTATAACGCGCACGATCTTGCCACATGAATCACGCAAGGAAAAAAGAATGCCTGGAAGGTTCCGCGAAAGTGCTTTTCTATATTGTTGTCAATACCACGTAAAGCTAAATCGAATGGAAGTTTGTCTTGTCCGTTAAATTGGCCAGCACGAACGTGTTTATCGTACCTCCCAGCTGGACATGAACGTGAAACAGGTCAAGTGTCACAAAAAAAATAAAAACAACCGGAAGCGTAGCCGGCCAATTTGCTCGGCGCTTTATGTTCCTGAAAAGATCATTCTAATGATAGGGGTTAGTAGTAGCAGGACCCAGTATAGTTCTAGAAGAAGCGGCAAGCATTCGTGTCCTTCGCCCGGTCCGGTCTTTGTCTCTGCTCTTATTTCCCTCTCTCTTGTATCTCGCTCTGTCTTTCCGTCTGTTCAATTCGCTTATCTGTTTGCTAAGGCGACAACTTGGTCGATGTTTGAAAAGGACTTATAACATTGTTGTTTGTTCAAATTTCTCCTTTTGCTTGGGGTTTGGTTATAATTCGATCACAGAACTTACACCGGATACGCTCGTGGCGTTATTAATAACGCGCTTCGCAAATAGACTGATCGTCAGGCTCTACTGCGCATGTGTTCTCAAGGGAACGCCTCGATAAATTTATGCAGATAGTTTGTTGTGAATATTTTCAATTGGCGAATGCAAGCCAGTTGTTTGGTGTTCTTCATTTCAGGTACAGCCACTAAAAACAGGGGCAGCTGTCATCTTGTGTCGCTAAATTTAAATGTGAAAAGCCTTTTCGCGCTTTTCACGCACCCGAGAAAAGCCGCTTGGAGTCTCAATACAAGACAGAGAAATCAAGAAAATCAAACAGTAGTCGACAAAATCTCGTTTGAGTTTTGAAGATTCATTGAGAAACTCGACGCGGACTCAGCGAAGGAGCCCCGCCAGTATGACTTCGCTTTCATTTTGGGCAGGTGTAGTTTGCGCTCTCTGTTTGCTACAGACTGTTCGCGGACAGGAGTGCGAGTTCGCGAAGACAGAGTGTCGACCAGGCATAGTTTTGCCTGTGTGGGAAGGGTCTACATCGACTGGGGGTCGAATTGGAAAAGCATTTGTGTATTTGCTTGCCCTCCTTTTCTTCTTCCTTGGTGTTTCGATAATAGCAGATCGCTTCATGTCGGCCATTGAAATAATCACCTCCAAGGAGAAAGAGATCACAATCCACGACAAAAACACTGGCAAGGAACGAATTCTAACAGTGAAAATTTGGAATGAGACTGTGTCAAATCTGACTCTCATGGCTCTTGGTTCTTCAGCCCCAGAGATATTGTTGTCTGTCATCGAAATATGTGGTAGAGACTTCAAGGCGGGCGATCTTGGTCCATCTACTATCGTGGGTTCTGCAGCATTCAACTTGCTAGTTATCATTGCTATTTGTGTGTACGTAATCCCAGACGGTGAAGTTCGCCGGATAAAACATCTGCGAGTATTCGCATTGACGGCCAGTACCTCTTTGTTCGCCTATGTTTGGCTCTATATCATTGTCTCTGTGAGCTCCCCAAGCGTCGTGTCAGTATGGGAAGCCATTCTGACCCTGTGTTTTTTTCCTCTGCTCGTAATCACCGCGTACATGGTGGACCGAAAGATGTACTTCTACCGTGCGCTGAGAAAGAAGAAAAGAAAACAACTCCGAGGGGGAATGGCTGTCACGCAGACTGGAGACTTCGATATTATTGGAGTGCAAATCAAAGACGGAAGCGTGGACGGAGACCTCAAGGCTTACGATATAGAGGATGCTGGAGGTGTGGACGACGAAGACCTTCTCCACGACCTGACGGAGGAAAGGCGCGAAAAAGCCATCCAGGCCCTCAAAGAAATCCGGCACAAATACCCGAATGCTGACCGAGAGACCATCGAGCGTCTCCTGGAACAAGAAAACTTGAAGCTACAGCACAAGAGTCGCGCTTTCTACCGCATCGAAGCTACGCGCAAAATGGTAGGAAGTGGCAATGTTCTGAAAATGAAGCACGACAAATTGGAAAAGGCTAGCAGTTCTGTGGCAGAAGTAAAATACGAAATGGAGGAGGTGGTATACGAAGACCCACAGGTCGTGAAAGTGCAGTTTGATCCCGTTGAGTACGCTGTTAAAGAGAACTGTGGCCACGTTCTGATGACAATTACACGCACGGGCGGCGATCAAAACACGGCCGTGTTTGTGGATTTCAGGACGGAAGACGGAACCGCAAAGGCAGGGGAAGATTACGACAAAACCGAGGGAAGCATCTGCTTCCGCCCGGGTGAAACCACCAAAACGATCTCGGTAGCGATCATCGATGACGATATCTTTGAAGAAGACGAGCATTTCTCTGTACATCTCGGCAACGTACGGGTAGCTGGCCCAGATGGTGACCTAGTGCGAAACACGTACCGTGGACCAGCAGCGAAAATAAGCAAGACAGGCGCTGTAGCTACCATAGTTATCCTGGACGATGACTACCCCGGTAATTTCGGCTTCGAATCTGCGAAAGTGGATGTGACTGAAGCAGATGGTGTGGCGAAGCTGAAGGTTGTTCGTACGACTGGTGCCAGAGGAATCGTTCGAGTTCCTTACCACACGACTGAAGGCACAGCAAAGGGAGGTGGCGATGATTATGAGGATGCCGTGGGCGAATTGGAGTTTCAGAACGACGAAACCTGGTTAGTATTATGTTAGTCGTCAAATACACGGTAGTTCTCTTGTTTAACCTTAGAACATTGGCTTTGTTATAAACACGTTTGTTTGAATCTTTCTGTTTTATATTTACACTTCCCGCCAATATTCAATCTCCCGCGAAAACATTTTTGATTGAAACCCGTGAACAACCGCATCATTTTCCTCGCAGTCTTGCCTATTTAAACTTCCACTTCGGTGTATATCTTTTTTGTTTTGTTTTGTTTTGTTTTGTTTTTCACAAAGAAATTAGCATATAACACCGTTCTGCTTTTTCTCGGTTGTCAGAACCGAAGACCTGTGCAGTGCTCCTTTTTTTCGCGAATAAGTAAGTAAATTATACCGCATTCGTTATCAATTTACTTCAATTTTCACGCTTTTCGGCCTTCTGTTCGCGATATGAGTCTTTTTAGAGGTAAAGCAAAGTTACCCTGTTAATTCGCTTGCTTGTTGTCTTAACGTTTCTCTTTTTAATTTTTCTCTATCTTCCGTCTTTCTTTTTCTTTTTCTACAGCCGAGAAAAATCTGAATCAATTTTATGCCGGATCCACATCAACCACAAATTAATCGTTTTATATTTTATTCGTGTAATTTACAAGGCATCTGCGCTCGGTCAATCGTGCGTTTGGGTCTGTCAAACCCTAATCTTTATGTTGCTATACTGAATTAGTGGTGAACACGCCACGTCCAAGGATTATCCCAAAGAACGCACTTATGTATGTTTTTGTGCAAAAAGCCCACCTTTTTATAACCATTTTAGAAAACAGCTAGAACATGGCTTACATGCGCTTGTCAGTATGTGGTACTATAGTACGATACAAAGGCAGATGTTTTCGGTTTCTGTGATAGAAATTTCCAGAATCTCTAAATAAATTACTTAAGTTGTGAATACAGCAAATTGAGTATCTTATGAGTGATGTTCTAGTTTTGTTACATATAATTTATCTCAATCACATTGCAGGCACATTGTAAGTGTAATTAAATAAATGTGGGTAAATATGTAATTGTTTTTTTTTTAGAAATAACATTCTGACTTTTTGAATATTCATGATGAGCAGGAAGGTGTCCCTTCTGTCATATATTAAACATAGTTTTACATACGCTGGGAAATACTAAATCAATATGTGTTGTTTGTCTCAAGGGAATGCCTGGAGATAAATGCATATTTTTCCATTACCTATTTTGCAATTTCACTCAGATAGGGACAGATATAGAGGATATTACATGGCTGCGTGAAGATATGAATTTTATTTTCGAGTGTAAAAACAATATTTTACGAACGAGCACTGCGCAAGTGAGTAAAAATATTGTTTTTACCATGAGAAAACAAAATCCATATCTTCAAGCCACTGTGTAATTTTCTTTTTATTATATAGACATGAGTGTTTTACGAGAAAATGAACAAACAACCGTGCAAAAGTGGGAAATGATGCCATCGATATCCTCACTAGTGAGGATATGGAAAATACGCCACTCAGGTCCCGGATGTAGTTTCGTATGGATTTTACACACAGTATATTTTCCAGTAAAACACTCGTGTCTATATGATGAAATGCAATATGCTTTTTGGACTGCTGTAGTATGTGAAGGGTTGTTTTCATAATGAAGGATTTAGTAGTCTGGAGGAAACAAAGTCTGATCATTTTGCTGGTGTATACCCTCATGCTTCTTAATTAGCTGACCTCAAGTTGCTAGAAATTTGAGATATCTTGAGGTTTTGTATTGACATACACCTTCATAGCTCAGTGGTTACAGCATTGCACCAATGTCATGAAGATCATGGGTTTGATTCCCATTGAAGCCCAGATTTTTTAGGCTATCTTTGCAACCACACTAAGTTACTTCATAACTGCAAACGTGATAACTCTCACTCTAATATTTCCCACAAGAATTGTTGTGAAAATTTGTGTCTTACAACCACCCCATTTTATTTGTCACAAAGGAAATACATCGAGATCAATATAATTGATGATGAAGAGTATGAAAAGCAGGAGACCTTCTTTGTTACTTTGGGAGAACCCAAGTGCGTCAAAGTGGATAAAGATGGCATCCACACTGAAGTTTCTTATGACCCTGAAAAGGAGCGCATAGAAGAGCTGGGCAAGCCAAAACTATGTGAGTAATCTTTGAATTATCTATTGTGCTACACCCCATGCAATGATCTTTGATCCAAAATTGAAGAGACCCTAGGGACCCCAGAACTTCTAAGACCTCCAAATGCTGTTAAAACCCTCTTACAGTAGGATGAGTTAGTGGGAAGCTTATTTCTATTACCAATTTGGGCCACTTCAGGATTTGAAATTAACCATTGCACTCAGTTGTCCCAGGGACAATTACAAATCATATTTTGGTTGCCCAGGCATGTTTTTGGTTGTCCAGGACAACTGAACAACCATCTATTTCAAACCCTGCACTTACTTTGTGCAGCCAAATGGAAGACTCAGGTGTTGCATTTTGAATGTGATTACAGTCATGTACATTCAGTCATTGATTCAACTCCTGCAGAAGTCCCAATTATATTTTTAGGGGGGGGGGAGGGGGGACTTCCATACATGTCTACCAGCAGTCTTTATTATCACACCATGGTAGTTATTTTAGATTGTTAGCTCAAGACTACAGTGAACCCCCTTTCTAAGGACTAGATTTAGTGTCTGCCTTAGAGAGAGTTCAGATACAGAGCAACAAAACAGTGAAAATTGGCAAGGACCAAATATGCATGTTGTCTGCCTTACAGTTGTCTGCTTTAGAGAGGTGTCTGCTAAGAGAGAGTTGACTGTATGAGCCTTGGTGTCATTTTGATCTGGCCTTTTATCATTTTTTATTCTATAGCTGCCAACTCCAAAGTTGAAGTTACCATTGCTGAGAGCAAAGAGTTCAAGAATACAGTGGACAAACTTTTGGTGAAAGCCAATCTTGCCCTTGTCGTGGGTACTTCAACATGGAGGGAGCAGTTCCGAGATGCTCTAACAGTGAGTGGGAGTGCTGACAACGAAAGCGGTGAACCGTCCACCCCTTCCTACGGTGACTACATGATGCATTACCTGACGGTGTTCTGGAAGCTACTCTTTGCCATTGTCCCACCCACTGACATATGGGGTGGGTGGGCATGCTTTGTTGCATCCATCTTCATGATTGGCCTTCTGACCGTCTTTATTGGTGACATTGCCTCACATTTTGGATGCACCATTGGGCTGGCAGACAGTGTAGTGGCAATTACTTTTGTTGCCCTGGGGACCAGCCTTCCAGGTAACTTCAGCTATTTAATTTAGAATACAGGTTAAGCTCCCATAAGTAGACACTTGAGAAGCAGAAAATTTGTCCATAACTGGAACTGTCTACATACAAGAATTTGTAAATACAGAGTTTAGCAGAGCTAGAGTTTAAACAGGGTCTTGCAGAGGGGTCTGTATGTATAGAGTTGTCCATTTATGAGAGTGTTCACCCAGAGAGCTTCAACTCTATGTAGTTATGTGACGGGGAGTTTCTGACTTTTTGCTGACTGTAGAACAACCATGTCCACTGATAAAAGAGATTACATTCTTTTACTGGGGCCAATTCTATTAAGCATTTACAAGTGTATTTTACAAGTTGGGCCAATTTCCTCACACGTTAAAACACAATTTAATCCAATACCATGACCAGATCAGTTCCAGTTATACAGTTGAGACCTGTGATGTTTTGCAAACTTTTGTCCGATTGAAGTCCGTTTTAATAGTGGTGTTTGAATAACGGTCCAACTTGTAAAATACATGTGTAAGTGTTTATTGAATTGACCCCTGATCAGCTTTTTACAGTACTGTAGTTTTGCTACATATTCTTGATAAACATGTTGCAACAATCAATTAATGTTTCTGAACAGAAAATGGCTGACAAAAACCTATAGTACCTGGAGCAGTCTGAAAAGAAAAACTCTCTGACGTTAGAAACAATATAATAGCTTTCCCTGACTTTATGTACAGTTACTGGTTGTAGAAACCATTTAGGACTGCAGGTACACAATATTTAAAAAAAGAGTACAAATTATGGAATGCTATTTTTATTTATGTCAGCATACACCTAGATGTTTTGCGAGAGATGTTAAAATGCATAACCTGTAGAGACTAGTTCTATTTTAAGTCATTCACTTATCTATTAAGTAATTTGCATCTCTAGGATTTATCAAGTAATTTACATTTAGAACAGGGGGTTAGCTATGTAGTGAGTTGATTTAAGGTGTTACAATAATTTTGCAATTTGTACAGTATCTTAATTTAAAGTAAACCATTTAATTCTTAATTGTACACACTTCAAGATATGTCACATATATTGTGTACATATCTATCATCACCTTGTAGTAGTTAGCATTTATGAGAATTAGAAAATAAATTTATTTATTACATAAACTCTGGTGTGATATAGAGATTTCTGCCACTGAGAAATGTTGTATCTGAACACATGTAAAAATACGATATTTTTACGTGTGTTAATATCAGCCAAGCAGTGATTTTGCATGTTTTTGCATTTCTTAGTGGTGAAAATCTCTGTATCACACCAGAGTTTATGAAATAAACAGAATAATACATGGACGCTTGGAGATGTGAAATTTATCTTCTCGTGTTCATCTCGATATCTCACTCGTTCGCTTTGTTCACTTGTGAGATATCGAGATGAACACTCGAAGATAAATTTCATATCTCTGCGCGCCCATGTATTATTCTCTCTCTCTATATTTTTTTTATGATCCAATCATTTTCTTATTCGCAGCAGTTTTGTGAATGTCTAGTGTCCCCAATTTGTAGTGATGTTAAAGGATTTCTGACATGTTAATATAGGTATCCATTCACTCTGTATTCTCTCTACCTTTCAGATACATTTGCCAGCAAGGTTGCTGCGATAAATGATGAGTATGCTGACTCCTCTGTTGGTAATGTGACAGGAAGCAACTCGGTCAATGTTTTCCTTGGTCTTGGAGTTGCCTGGTCTCTAGCAGCAGTGGTCCATTCGATAAGAGGAGAAGAGTTTGTTGTAAATGGTGGGCCTTTAGGATTTTCGGTACTGATATTTTGTATTTGTGCAATTACTTGTATTTGTGTTATGGTACTTCGTAGATCAAAGAAAGTAGGGGGAGAACTTGGTGGCCCCAAAAACATTAAGCTTGCCACAACAATAGGGTTATCATTTTTATGGGTATTTTATGTGGTAATGTCTTCCCTACAGACATATTGTCACATCACGATAAACTTCTAAGCTGATGATTACCACACCCTTTCCTTATTACCTGAACTATTACTTTCAGTAAGAGTGTTAATTTTATGATCGTAACTGTCCAAGGAATTACACTTTCCTGTATTTTACCCCAGGGGTCTTGTAGACACACCTTCAATATACCAGACTTTGATATTGCTGAGCTCGTTATGCTTCCTCAGGCTGGTCACATGACCAAAGTCCACCACATGACTGAAAATTCATTTTGCCTTGCGTCCCATACAAATCTTTGTTACATTTCTGAACTTCAAAGTGCTGCCAAATTAGATTTTATGAATGTTGCTGAAATTTTGCTTTCCTACATATTTTTTCCATTTCTGGTATTCAAAAGTCTGAGGTGATGAATTTCCAGTCATGTGATGGTTTGGTCATGTGACCTGCCTGATGCAAAGGCCTATTGACTCCAGCTGTTACCATCCCCTCCTCCCCTTGGGGCTATTCGGTGTGGCTACAGTATCCCCACCCCATCCCTGGGCAATGGGAATCTCTTATTTCGAATCAGATTTTTGTAAACTCCAGAGGCAAACCCCCTGGAGTTACTGTGCTGTACTGGGGGGGGGGGGGGGGGGGGGGGGGTTGGGGGGGTTGATGTTTTGATATGTGTATGTCAAATCCACTGGCCAGCTTCCACAAGCACACCATTTGACAGAATAACACAATGTTATGATGAAGCAAAAGCAGTCAAACTAGCTGATTTCACAAAAATATTATGGTGTAAGGCAAAGGTGTGATTTGCGATAGGTTGAGCTTCTTACTGGATTGACCAATAAGTACATGTAGATTGGCATACTCCTTGTGAAAATGGTAATCATTTAGTTATACATGTACGTAGCCTCCTACACAATTTGCACTGTTAAAAGCATGTATATATATAGTTGCACTGATAATAATTTTAGAAAACATAGCTAGACTAGAAACAGGGTTGCTAGAGCAAAAATATGGAAATCACAATGTTGTCTTGCTAAAGTGGTAAACAGAGTCTGCGGGAGTACAGGAATTTGAACAACAACAAAAAAGAATGGAAGATTATCGACCAAACCAAAATCTGTAAGTTAGCCCTTATATACTGGGAAAAAAAAAATTAGGCAAAGAGATAATAATAATAATAATGTACGGTAATTTTTCAGATGTACCATGATATGAAATTACAAATTACCCATTAGCTTATGGCTATGACTGTTGTGCAAAGTGCTCACAGGTCAAGACAACTGTCGGTGAAAGTAAAAAAGGTGCAGGGATAAAAGTCTTATAAATTGATATTTGGTACAGTACTACAAAATGTGGCATGCATCAGTTTGAGGACATTATATAGTAGCAACTATCGGAAGATAAAAATTATATGCTTAAAGGCAGTTCACACTTGAGTTTGTTTTGTTTCATCAAATCGGCTGGCTGTTGTTTTTTTCATAAGGACAAAACTGTTGCACTCAATGCTTCATGGATTTCAAATAGGTTACGGCAGACATGAGAACATTTTGTTTAAGTATTAAAATCACAAAAACGTGTTTTCTTTTCAAATTTATCCTGCCCAGCCAAAAGATTGTCCCACATGATCCAAATACATGCAATGACTGACAGGACTATGTTATTCATTTTTGTCTATGTAAAATAATATGACCTACTGCAGATTGCCCCTGTTATGGCACCAAGTGTAGTTACCATGAATAACATAATTTTCTGTTGAATAGTTTTTTGTCTTTTGTACTCTGCATTTCAAGTACCAATCTTTGTTTACAACTTCAAAACTCTAAAAAGACAGTATTGTTTATAAAAGCCCCAACTTTTATACATTTTGGGTATGAGCATGCAACTACTGAACAGGCAAGAAAAAAAAAAGTGATTGTGCAATAAACTCTCGGATTACTTTCCGTGGCAGCCACTATAACATGAACATAGTTTGTATTAGACAGTATAGCATGCTGTAATACTATATTTTATGGATAAGTTAACTGGCCAGTGCTTCTAAGCCACATACAGAAGCATTTTTGTCTGGCAAAAAGACTTGGGTATATATATAGTACTTTTTCTTTATAAATCAACTTTTTGTCTTGGCTAGTCTCTGCGGTTGAGGATGTTGTATTAGTTAGTATAGTATATTATATTATTCAGTTTCAGCAATCAGAACCTTTAGATATTTATTTATTTTAGGGATTTATGTGTTGAGAGTACATGTTTCAATCCCTGTGATCTGATTGAGAAAAATGGGCAGGTCCCAACCCATCATTTGCAAAATAGTATTAACTTATAATGATATTAATATTACCATTAACTGTGAGCAGTGTTTCACTTTAGAAAGTGCAATAGCATATTTTGGTCGTCTCCTTTCTGATCCCTGGATTTGTCAAGTGAAGAATGGTTTGAGCATTTTAGTTTTTAAGTTTTTGTTTCTTTTAAATTTTTCTGTTACCGTTTTCCATTAGAAAAGATAATATCTTACCCGTCCAGCAGAAATCAAGAGAAATACTCACCCTGAGCCGGTATGAGTTCAGCCAATCTAATTTTCCCTCCTTTATTTATTTTTTGGATCTATTTTATCAATAATATATCTACCCATTACAAGCCAAATTCACAGGGCAATATATACATTCTCCACTTATTACCAGAAATCTATTTAGGACTAAATCTTCAAGCAACAGTTTGAGATTTGTAATCCTGATACAATCTATTTAAGTGGAAACCAGTGTATCCCAGCTGCCAAGAAGTAAATCAAGGGTATTTAGGATTTGTAGAGCCAATGCATATTGCACAGTAACAAAAAAATGTGCCTGTGATAGTGAATTAATTACATGCTTATTGCATGACTGCTTGTCAGCCCTTTCACTTCTAAGTAATCAACCATTTTCTCCTTTAGTTTCTCGATATAATAGAGACAAATTGTACAGGATGAAGAACTTAACAATATTGATAGCTTATGTGGACCAATTAAGCAATCAGTTTTTCCTCTACTTCTATTCCATGCTAATGTCACTGTTCTACTCACTGGTGCTTTGCTGATGTCTCTAGCAAAAACCAGCCTTGAGACATTTTCTTGCAGAATGTTTGGGTAGTGAAAGGGTTAACAGTCAGTACATATACTTCAGAATAATACTGTGCCCAGTTCTAGCTCTTGGATGTTTGGGTGTTTTCAGAAGGTTTTGGGCCTAAGTGGCAATAATTTAGGATAAATGTTGTCTATATTATGACATCACATACATGAAAGGCTGCTCTCAGGGTGGGGGTGGGGAGGTCCAGGCCACTGAAACACCCACATGCTATGAGTTGAGCATAGAATATGAACAGGATATTGTTATTTGAGGATATAGTATAATCGTGATTAATATTCTACCGCCCAAGGCAGTTTTCAGTTATGGTTTTTGCTACATTTCTTGGTGAGTTAGACAAACGAACTGGAGTCTAGTCTGACCAATATTTTTTTAAATACAACCTGTGATTAATTTCTGGTTGGTGGACAATGTTTTCTTAGGTATTAGTTTGGTTTTGGGATTGTGAAAATCAGTAGAAAACTGTTCTGTGGTTAGAATTAAGTTACAGTTGAATCAGATTCTTCCCAGTGGTCTACAAGTCTAGGAACGTTGAAAGAAGACACTTTAACAGTCGCATTTAGGACTCAAACAGTCCTGGTTATATTGCTTTATAACGTTGATGAATGTCATATCGATAACAGGTACCATTCACTCTGCTAAAGTGGAAAGGAAAATCACATTAGATCAGTGGTCAGAAAGTGATGACGTCAAAACAGCTAAGATATAGACCTTTGAAGTTCAAATTGCTCCGTACTAAACTCTTATTTAGTGCCTGTTCTAAGAACACATGCTAGACAAGGGATTAGTATGGGACTGTAAAATCGTAAGGCTTGTGGGATGTGACTTAATTTACATGGTCAGAATACTGCACAATGTGCTGGTAAGCTGAAGCCACAGAATAGGGCACAAAGGCCACGGTGGTAGCGGGCATTACCCCTTGATCTACCAAAAAAAAAAAAAAAAAAAAAAAAATTGTGAGCCCAAGCTGTCCATGGCTGCTATTACTTGGGCTCACAATTTTTTTATTTTTTATTTTTTGGTAGATCAAGTGGTAATGCCCGCCACCACCGTGGCCTTTGTGCTCTATTCTGTGGCTTCAGCTCACCAGCACATTGTGCAGTATTCTGATTAGTATGGGACTGTCTGGAACTCTAAACGTCTCTATCTTTACTTTTAGTAGTGCGTAGCTGTTTGAAATTTTACGCACGGTCTTACAGCAGCTGTGTGTATTGCATATTGGTTTAGAGCAAAATAAGTTTGCAAAACGTCACACTTACATTATGTAGGCACTGAGACAACTTTAGTGATACTCAAACTGTAACATCATTGGTGCGACGTAGCAGACAGTAAGTTGTGCTGATGTACTAAGTACAAGTAATTATAAAAAGTGTCGCCTGAAGTATAATTTATTAATAGCACAACTGGTTCAGTTTTGCATACTGAGGGCACCAACTTGGGCCACCAACCAGTGTATGTACGCAGTGCTGAGGCTGGAAGATGAAATGTAAGAGCAATGTGCATGTAGTGTATGGTACCAATAAATTATATATAGCCATCAGAAGTGTTTGTGTGGTACATGTTACTGGGCAAAACATTGGTTTTTGCCAAAAATGGCCGATTTTGAACAAAATTTTAAAACTCTTGAAACTTCCAGGAGACCTTCCTGGGACTATAGCGAGACTTTTTGCAATACGTTTATCTTGTTTTTCTTCAGCCGTTAACGAGATATAGCAAGAAAACTATGCATTTTTATGCTCTCGATTGAAAATGGCCGATTTTGAGCAAAATTTTAATACTCGTGAAACTTTCAGGAAACCTTCATGGGACTATAACGAGACTTTTTGCAATACAATTGTCCTATTTTAGTTCAGCTGGTGACGAGATAGAGCAAGAAAACTACGCATTTTTTATGCTCTTTTGATCGAAAAGGTTGAATCTTAAGGCAAAATTCTGCTCTACTCTAATTACTCGCGACCCGCTCAATAATTCTTCATACCTTTTATATCAGAACCTCCGTTGTGCATCCAGGAACATTCCTAAAGTTTCATGCTGACATTAGGCCAAGGCTGTACTTCGTTGCTAAGATTGGGTCAAAAGTAGCCGATTTTGAGCACAATGGTATGGTTATAGTCCAACTAAGGGTTTCCTGAAAGTTTGGACTGAAGAATTTAAATTTTCGGTCAAAATAAGCAGATTTTAATCAAAAAGTTTAGCCTAACCCTTAACTATTTTGCGAAAATCGGCCATTTTTTGCCCCTTTCTAAAAACGATCTACCGTCTCAGCCAATCAATCGAATCGCATAAAACTTTCAAGGAATGTTTCTGAATGTACTTCAAATGTGCTGATATGCAATTTATGATCATATCCGTATCAATCTGCGAGTAATAAGACCACCACTTCCGGTCAAAATTACAGATGAATAAATGAGTCATTTTAAAGCTGTATCTCGTCAGCAGTGACGAAAAATAAGCCAATTGAAACGCCTGAAGTCTCCTTATAGTCCCAGTAAGGTTTCCTGAAGGTTTGGAAGGATTTAAGTTTTTGGTCAAAATAGGCCGATTATCGACAAAACGTTAAACCTAATCCCCTAACTTTTTGGCGAAAAACGGCCAATTTATTATCATATCCAAATCGATCCGCGAGTAATAAGACTTCAAATTTCGCATAACAAACCGCCATTTCAGGTCTAACTTACAGATGAATAAATGTGTAGCTTTAAACCTATATCTCGTCAACAGTGACGAAAAATAAACCAATTAAACCACCTGAACTCTCCCTATAGTCCTAGTAAGGTTTCCTGAAAGTTTGGAAAGATTTAAGTTTTTCGTCAAAATGGGCCGATTTTCGACAAAAATTAAGCCTACCCCTTAAAAGCAGATGTCTGTAAAAATTGAAAAAAGAACGGCAAAACTCAAACAATCGAAATTGCTCATACTTTGCTTAGTTGTAGGCATTAGTAAGTAAGAAAACGTGACGCAGTTAGTTTGCCCAGATTTCACCTTCTTTGGGAGAAAATTTGCAAACGGCTCTGTAATTCGGTCCATTGTTTTTCGTCGGCATAATCCCACGAACGTTTCCTGAAAGTTTCATGCGATTCTGAGATGGTCGAAAAATCTTGGAATTTTGACAAAATACTAAGACTATAGCACGGAGTTTTTTGCCGATTTTGGCCAAAAATTGAAAACTCTTGAAACTTTCAGGAAACCTTCCTTGGACTATAAGAAGACTTTTTGCAATACATTTGCTATATCAATCTTCGTCCGTTGCCGAGATATAGCAGCTATACTCCAAAGGTGTGATGAATTAATTAGTGCATGATTTGCTGTAATTTGCTTTAATTTCTCACGACGCGCGCGATAAAAGTTTACAAAAACTATGCAAACTTTGTCGGCATAGTCCCACGAACGTTTCCTGAAAGTTTCATGCAATTCTGAGATGGTCGAAAAATCTTGGAATTTTGACAAAATACTAAGGCTATAGCACAGGGTTTTTTTGCCGATTTTGGCCAAAAATTGAAAACTCTTGAAACTTTCAGGAAACCTTCCTTGGACTATAAGAAGACTTTTTGCAATACATTTGCTTTATCTATGTTCGTCCGTTGCCGAGATATAGCAGCTATACTCGAAAGGTGTGATGAATTAATTAGTGCATGATTTGCTGTAATTTGCTTTAATTTCTCACGACGCGCGCGCTAGAAGTTTACAAAAACTATGCAAACTTTGTCGGCATAGTCCCACGAACGTTTCCTGAAAGTTTCATGCGATTCTGAGATGGTCGAAAAATCTTGGAATTTTGACAAAATACTAAGGCTATAGCACAGGGTTTTTTGCCGATTTTGGCCAAAAATTGAAAACTCTTGAAACTTTCAGGAAACCTTCCTTGGACTATAAGAAGACTTTTTGCAATATATTGCTTTACCTATCTTCGTCCTTTGCCGAGATATAACAGCTATACTCGAAAGGTGTGATGAATTAATTAGTGCATGATTTGCTGTAATTTGCTTTAATTTCTCACGACGCGCGCGCTAAAAGTTTACAAAAACTATGCAAACTTTGTCGGCATAGTCCCACGAACGTTTCCTGAAAGTTTCATGCGATTCTGAGATGGTCGAAAAATCTTGGAATTTTGACAAAATACTAAGGCTATAGCACATGGTTTTTTGCCGATTTTGGCCAAAAAATGAAAACTCTTGAAACTTTCAGGAAACCTTCCTTGGACTATAAGAAGACTTTTTGCAATACATTTGCTTTACCTATCTTCGTCCGTTGCCGAGATATAGCAGCTATACTCGAAAGGTGTGATGAATTAATTAGTGCATGATTTGCTGTAATTTGCTTTAATTTCTCACGACGCGCGCGCTAAAAGTTTACAAAAACTATGCAAACTTTGTCGGCATAGTCCCACGAACGTTTCCTGAAAGTTTCATGCGATTCTGAGATGGTCGAAAAATCTTGGAATTTTGACAAAATACTAAGACTATAGCACAGGGTTTTTTGCCGATTTTGGCCAAAAATTGAAAACTCTTGAAACTTTCAGGAAACCTTCCTTGGACTATAAGAAGACTTTTTGCAATACATTTGCTTTATCTATGTTCGTCCGTTGCCGAGATATAGCAGCTATACTCGAAAGGTGTGATGAATTAATTAGTGCATGATTTGCTGTAATTTGCTTTAATTTCTCACGACGCGCGCGCTAAAAGTTTACAAAAACTATGCAAACTTTGTCGGCATAGTCCCACGAACGTTTCCTGAAAGTTTCATGCGATTCTGAGATGGTCGAAAAATCTTGGTATTTTGACAAAATACCAAGGCTATAGCACAGGGTTTTTTGCCGATTTTGGCCAAAAATTGAAAACTCTTGAAACTTTCAGGAAACTTTCCTTGGACTACAAGAAGACTTTTTGCAATACAATTGCTTTATCTATTTTCGTCCGTTGCCGAGATATAGCAGCTATATTCAAAAGGTGTGATGAATTAATTAGTGCATGATTTCCTGTAATTTGCTTTATTTTCTCACGGCGTGCGCGCTAAAAGTTTACAAAAACTATGCAAACTTTGTCGGCATAGTCCCACGAACGTTTCCTGAAAGGTTCATGCGATTCTGAGATGGTCGAAAAATCTTGGAATTTTGACAAAATACTAAGGCTATAGCACAGGGTTTTTTGCCGATTTTGGCCAAAAATTGAAAACTCTTGAAACTTTCAGGAAACCTTCCTTGGACTATAAGAAGACTTTTTGCAATACATTTGCTTTATCTATGTTCGTCCGTTGCCGAGATATAGCAGCTATACTCGAAAGGTGTGATGAATTAATTAGTGCATGATTTGCTGTAATTTGCTTTAATTTCTCACGACGCGCGCGCTAAAAGTTTACAAAAACTATGCAAACTTTGTCGGCATAGTCCCACGAACGTTTCCTGAAAGTTTCATGCGATTCTGAGATGGTCAAAAAAATCTTGGAATTTTGACAAAATACTAAGGCTATAGCACAGGGTTTTTTGCCGATTTTGGCCAAAAATTGAAAACTCTTGAAACTTTCAGGAAACCTTCCTTGGACTATAAGAAGACTTTTTGCAATACATTTGCTTTATCTATCCTCGTCCGTTACCGAGATATAGCAGCTATACTCGAAAGGTGTGATGAATTAATTAGTGCATGATTTGCTGTAATTTGCTTTAATTTCTCACGACGCGCGCGCTAAAAGTTTACAAAAATTATGCAAACTTTGTCGGCATAGTCCCACGAACGTTTCCTGAAAGTTTCATGCGATTCTGAGATGGTCGAAAAATCTTGGAATTTTGACAAAATACTAAGGCTATAGCACAGGGTTTTTTGCCGATATTGGCCAAAAATTGAAAATCCTTGAAATTTTCAGGAAACCTTCCTTGGACTATAAGAAGACTTTTTGCAATACATTTGCTTTATCTATCTTCGTCCGTTGCCGAGATATAGCAGCTATACTCGAAAGGTGTGATGAATTAATTAGTGCATGATTTGCTGTAATTTGCTTTAATTTCTCACGACGCGCGCGCTAAAAGTTTACAAAAACTATGCAAACTTTGTCGGCATAGTCCCACGAACGTTTCCTGAAAGTTTATGCGATTCTGAGATGGTCAAAAAAATCTTGGAATTTTGACAAAATACTAAGGCTATAGCACAGGGTTTTTTGCCGATTTTGGCCAAAAATTGAAAACTCTTGAAACTTTCAGGAAACCTTCCTTGGACTATAAGAAGACTTTTTGCAATACATTTGCTTTATCTATCTTCGTCCGTTACCGAGATATAGCAGCTATACTCGAAAGGTGTGATGAATTAATTAGTGCATGATTTGCTGTAATTTGCTTTAATTTCTCACGACGCGCGCGCTAAAAGTTTACAAAAATTATGCAAACTTTGTCGGCATAGTCCCACGAACGTTTCCTGAAAGTTTCATGCGATTCTGAGATGGTCGAAAAATCTTGGAATTTTGACAAAATACTAAGGCTATAGCACAGGGTTTTTTGCCGATATTGGCCAAAAATTGAAAATCCTTGAAATTTTCAGGAAACCTTCCTTGGACTATAAGAAGACTTTTTGCAATACATTTGCTTTATCTATCTTCGTCCGTTGCCGAGATATAGCAGCTATACTCGAAAGGTGTGATGAATTAATTAGTGCATGATTTGCTGTAATTTGCTTTAATTTCTCACGACGCGCGCGCTAAAAGTTTACAAAAACTATGCAAACTTTGTCGGCATAGTCCCACGAACGTTTCCTGAAAGTTTCATGCGATTCTGAGATGGTCGAAAAATCTTGGAATTTTGACAAAATACTAAGGCTATAGCACAGGGTTTTTTGCCGATTTTGGCCAAAAATTGAAAACTCTTGAAACTTTCAGGAAATCTTCCTTGGACTATAAGAAGACTTTTTGCAATACATTTGCTTTATCTATGTTCGTCCGTTGCCGAGATATAGCAGCTATACTCGAAAGGTGTGATGAATTAATTAGTGCATGATTTGCTGTAATTTGCTTTAATTTCTCACGACGCGCGCGCTAAAAGTTTACAAAAACTATGCAAACTTTGTCGGCATAGTCCCACGAACGTTTCCTGAAAGTTTCATGCGATTCTGAGATGGTCGAAAAATCTTGGTATTTTGACAAAATACCAAGGCTATAGCACAGGGTTTTTTGCCGATTTTGGCCAAAAATTGAAAACTCTTGAAACTTTCAGGAAACTTTCCTTGGACTACAAGAAGACTTTTTGCAATACATTTGCTTTATCTATTTTTGTCCGTTGCCGAGATATAGCAGCTATATTCAAAAGGTGTGATGAATTAATTAGTGCATGATTTCCTGTAATTTGCTTTATTTTCTCACGGCGTGCGCGCTAAAAGTTTACAAAAACTATGCAAACTTTGTCGGCATAGTCCCACGAACGTTTCCTGAAAGTTTCATGCGATTCTGAGATGGTCGAAAAATCTTGGAATTTTGACAAAATACTAAGGCTATAGCACATGGTTTTTTGCCGATTTTGGCCAAAAATTGAAAACTCTTGAAACTTTCAGGAAACCTTCCTTGGACTATAAGAAGACTTTTTGCAATACATTTGCTTTATCTATCTTCGTCCGTTGCCGAGATATAGCAGCTATACTCGAAAGGTGTGATGAATTAATTAGTGCATGATTTGCTGTAATTTGCTTTAATTTCTCACGACGCGCGCGCTAAAAGTTTACAAAAACTATGCAAACTTTGTCGGCATAGTCCCACGAACGTTTCCTGAAAGTTTCATGCGATTCTGAGATGGTCAAAAAATCTTGGAATTTTGACAAAATACTAAGGCTATAGCACAGGGTTTTTTGCCGATTTTGGCCAAAAATTGAAAACTCTTGAAACTTTCAGGAAACCTTCCTTGGACTATAAGAAGACTTTTTGCAATACATTTGCTTTATCTATCCTCGTCCGTTGCCGAGATATAGCAGCTATACTCGAAAGGTGTGATGAATTATTTAGTGCATGATTTGCTGTAATTTGGTTTATTTTCTCACGGCGTGCGCACTAAAAGTTTACAAAAACTATGCAAACTTTGTCGGCATAGTCCCACGAACGTTTCCTGAAAGTTTCATGCGATTCTGAGATGGTCGAAAAATCTTGGAATTTTGACAAAATACTAAGGCTATAGCACAGGGTTTTTTGCCGATTTTGGCCAAAAATTGAAAACTCTTGAAACTTTCAGGAAACCTTCCTTGGACTATAAGAAGACTTTTTGCAATACATTTGCTTTATCTATGTTCGTCCGTTGCCGAGATATAGCAGCTATACTCGAAAGGTGTGATGAATTAATTAGTGCATGATTTGCTGTAATTTGCTTTAATTTCTCACGACGCGCGCGCTAAAAGTTTACAAAAACTATGCAAACTTTGTCGGCATAGTCCCACGAACGTTTCCTGAAAGTTTCATGCGATTCTGAGATGGTCAAAAAATCTTGGAATTTTGACAAAATACTAAGGCTATAGCACAGGGTTTTTTGCCGATTTTGGCCAAAAATTGAAAACTCTTGAAACTTTCAGGAAATCTTCCTTGGACTATAAGAAGACTTTTTGCAATACATTTGCTTTATCTATCTTCGTCCGTTGCCGAGATATAGCAGCTATACTCGAAAGGTGTGATGAATTAATTAGTGCATGATTTGCTGTAATTTGCTTTAATTTCTCACGACGCGCGCGCTAAAAGTTTACAAAAACTATGCAAACTTTGTCGGCATAGTCCCACGAACGTTTCCTGAAAGTTTCATGCGATTCTGAGATGGTCGAAAAATCTTGGAATTTTGACAAAATACTAAGGCTATAGCACAGGGTTTTTTGCCGATTTTGGCCAAAAATTGAAAACTCTTGAAACTTTCAGGAAACCTTCCTTGGACTATAAGAAGACTTTTTGCAATACATTTGCTTTATCTATCTTCGTCCGTTGCCGAGATAGAGCAGCTATACTCGAAAGGTGTGATGAATTAATTAGTGCATGATTTGCTGTAATTTGCTTTAATTTCTCACGACGCGCGCGCTAAAAGTTTACAAAAACTATGCAAACTTTGTCGGCATAGTCCCACGAACGTTTCCTGAAAGTTTCATGCGATTCTGAGATGGTCGAAAAATCTTGGAATTTTGACAAAATACTAAGGCTATAGCACAGGGTTTTTTGCCGATTTTGGCCAAAAATTGAAAACTCTTGAAACTTTCAGGAAACCTTCCTTGGACTATAAGAAGACTTTTTGCAATACATTTGCTTTATCTATCTTCGTCCGTTGCCGAGATATAGCAGCTTTACTCGAAAGGTGTGATGAATTAATTAGTGCATGATTTGCTGTAATTTGCTTTAATTTCTCACGACGCGCGCGCTAAAAGTTTACAAAAACTATGCAAACTTTGTCGGCATAGTCCCACGAACGTTTCCTGAAAGTTTCATGCGATTCTGAGATGGTCGAAAAATCTTGGAATTTTGACAAAATACTAAGGCTATAGCACAGGGTTTTTTGCCGATTTTGGCCAAAAATTGAAAACTCTTGAAACTTTCAGGAAACCTTCCTTGGACTATAAGAAGACTTTTTGCAATACATTTGCTTTATCTATCTTCGTCCGTTGCCGAGATATAGCAGCTATACTCGAAAGGTGTGATGAATTAATTAGTGCATGATTTGCTGTAATTTGCTTTAATTTCTCACGACGCGCGCGCTAAAAGTTTACAAAAACTATGCAAACTTTGTCGGCATAGTCCCACGAACGTTTCCTGAAAGTTTCATGCGATTCTGAGATGGTCGAAAAATCTTGGAATTTTGACAAAATACTAAGGCTATAGCACAGGGTTTTTTGCCGATTTTGGCCAAAAATTGAAAACTCTTGAAACTTTCAGGAAACCTTCCTTGGACTATAAGAAGACTTTTTGCAATAAATTTGCTTTATCTATCTTCGTCCGTTGCCGAGATATAGCAGCTATACTCGAAAGGTGTGATGAATTAATTAGTGCATGATTTGCTGTAATTTGCTTTAATTTCTCACGACGCGCGCGCTAAAAGTTTACAAAAACTATGCAAACTTTGTCGGCATAGTCCCACGAACGTTTCGTGAAAGTTTCATGCGATTCTGAGATGGTCGAAAAATCTTGGAATTTTGACAAAATACTAAGGCTATAGCACAGGGTTTTTTGCCGATTTTGGCCAAAAATTGAAAACTCTTGAAACTTTCAGGAAACCTTCCTTGGACTATAAGAAGACTTTTTGCAATACATTTGCTTTATCTATCTTCGTCCGTTGCCGAGATATAGCAGCTATACTCGAAAGGTGTGATGAATTAATTAGTACATGATTTGCTGTAATTTGCTTTAATTTCTCACGACGCGCGCGCTAAAAGTTTACAAAAACTATGCAAACTTTGTCGGCATAGTCCCACGAACGTTTCCTGAAAGTTTCATGCGATTCTGAGATGGTCGAAAAATCTTGGAATTTTGACAAAATACTAAGGCTATAGCACAGGGTTTTTTGCCGATTTTGGCCAAAAATTGAAAACTCTTGAAACTTTCAGGAAACCTTCCTTGGACTATAAGAAGACTTTTTGCAATACATTTGCTTTATCTATTTTCGTCCGTTGCCGAGATATAGCAGCTATACTCAAAAGGTGTGATGAATTAATTAGTGCATGATTTCCTGTAATTTGCTTTATTTTCTCACGGCGTGCGCGCTAAAAGTTTACAAAAACTATGCAAACTTTGTCGGCATAGTCCCACGAACGTTTCCTGAAAGTTTCATGCGATTCTGAGATGGTCGAAAAATCTTGGAATTTTGACAAAATACTAAGGCTATAGCACAGGGTTTTTTGCCGATTTTGGCCAAAAATTGAAAACTCTTGAAACTTTCAGGAAACCTTCCTTGGACTATAAGAAGACTTTTTGCAATACATTTGCTTTATCTATCTTCGTCCGTTGCCGAGATATAGCAGCTATACTCGAAAGGTGTGATGAATTAATTAGTGCATGATTTGCTGTAATTTGCTTTAATTTCTCACGACGCGCGCGCTAAAAGTTTACAAAAACTATGCAAACTTTGTCGGCATAGTCCCACGAACGTTTCCTGAAAGTTTCATGCGATTCTGAGATGGTCGAAAAATCTTGGAATTTTGACAAAATACTAAGGCTTGTAGGACAGGATTTTTTGTCGATTTTGGCCAAAAATTGAAAACTCTTGAAACTTTCAGGAAACCTTCCTTGGACTATAAGAAGACTTTTTGCAATACATTTGCTTTATCTATCCTCGTCCGTTGCCGAGATATAGCAGCTATACTCGAAAGGTGTGATGAATTAATTAGTGCATGATTTGCTTTAATTTCTCACGACGCGCGCGCTAAAAGTTTACAAAAACTATGCAAACTTTGTCGGCATAGTCCCACGAACGTTTCCTGAAAGTTTCATGCAATTCTGAGATGGTCGAAAAATCTTGGAATTTTGACAAAATACTAAGGCTATAGCACAGGGTTTTTTGCCGATTTTGGCTAAAAATTGAAAACTCTTGAAACTTTCAGGAAACCTTCCTTGGACTATAAGAAGACTTTTTGCAATACATTTGCTTTATCTATCTTCGTCCGTTGCCGAGATATAGCAGCTATACTCGAAAGGTGTGATGAATTAATTAGTGCATGATTTGCTGTAATTTGCTTTAATTTCTCACGACGCGCGCGCTAAAAGTTTACAAAAACTATGCAAACTTTGTCGGCATAGTCCCACGAACGTTTCCTGAAAGTTTCATGCGATTCTGAGATGGTCGAAAAATCTTGGAATTTTGACAAAATACTAAGACAGGGTTTTTTTGCCGATTTTTGGCCAAAAATTGAAAACTCTCGTCGTAGTACGGGAAAAAAGAAAGACTGATTTTCCAATTTTGAATTCATAGGCAGTACAATTAAATAGGCTTCTTGTGCAATTTGTTTTTACTCTGGACTACATGCACAAGACTGAGGCATGCATGTTTAATGAGCTCGAATTGTTTTTGTACGCGAACGCGCTCAAAACAACATGATTTCTCATTTGTAATAAATCTGTTTGGCCGCTTTTCACGACATCCTTGGTTGTAACTTTTAAGTTACAATGCTTTAGACATTGTTTACCTAAATCGCTACTCTTATGGAATCCCCTGGGTGGTTACTTGATAAATTTTACGGTGAGTGGGATCTTTGGCGTAATGATACATTTTGACAGAGGCAGAAGCAGGAGCAGAGGCAGGAGCAGCAGAGGCAGGAGCAGCAGGGGCAGGAGCAGAGGCTGGAGGGACAGATGCAGAAGCAGGAGACCGCTCCTTCTCCCAACGTTAGTGTGGGAGCAGTTACCGCTCCTGCTCCCAAAAGAGTTGGAGCAGTTACCGCTTCTACTCTCGTAAGAGTTGGAGCGGTTACTTATGTAGACTTATGTAGACTGACTTGTTTATAAATTTTTATTTTAACTATATGATAATCGGGAGTGGTAATTGAAAAATCGGCCATTGATGAGAAAAAGCTATAGCCTTTTCATTTTTCGGAAATTGCTCATTTTTGGCCTAATGTCAGACTCGCATGAAACATTCAGGAAGCCTTTCTAATGCTATAACAAAAATGTCTGTATGCAAACTTTGACACTTTAGACAACCGGCCGCGAGAAATAAGAGAAGATCATTGACCAACACATAATGCTTGCTAAATAGAAGAGGTTCAAACCATGCGTAGTTTTCTTGCTATATCCCCATTAATCATTAGTTTCCAATCTAATCCATAAATCATTGCACAGATCTATGCTTGTCAACCGTTATTAGTGAATTTCAAGCCAAACTAGGTGACGGCCAGGAAATATCCGATATTTAAGATTTCATTTTTCAATATTGTTTTACGTACGATTTCTTTCTGCCACCAAACCTTGCCTTTTTCCTTTTGGAGGTACAAATCAATATCCAAGAGCCTGATGGACCAGTGTATTGCAAGAAGTCTCGTTATAATCCCAGGAAGGACACCAACACGATGCTGAGTGAAAAAGAGATCTTGTGCGCTTAATATTATCGTTACTAGTGCGGGTTTTCCATATTAATTTTAATCACGTGTCATCCAGTGCAATACATTGGTAACTTTCTCTTTAGACAATCGATGCGGTCGTTTGATAAGCAGGAGCTATCTTGGCTGACAACCATAAAGTTCAGCTCCACAGACTTAAACGCGTTTACACTACAGAAAAACCTAGCAAGGCTCGGACGAAGGAGTTAAACGTGTAAACGATTTTATCCGCAGCAAAGTTTGCGTTCAGTGCCAAATCCCGGGGGGGGGGGGGGGGGGTACTCCCATATGTGAGCCATATGGGTATGTGCCGTAATTTTCAGCATTTTAGTCTGAAATAGGGTATCGATTTTAACCTTTGGTCTGGAATAGGGTCGGAGATTTTGATATTTGGTCTGAAATAGAGTCGAAAATCGCAAATTTTGGTCTGAAATAGGGTAAGGGTTTTCAGTACCGGGCGGCACACTCCCACCCAAAATATTGAGGAGTACCCCCCACCCCCCCCCCCCCCCCCCCCCCCCCCCGTGCCAAATGTACCCGTTCGGGGACCATACAGGGTTATGGTCCGGGAACGGATAAATAAAGACTTGCTTCCGTATCTTCTGTTACCGAGCAGTGCCGAATTCTTAACAGTTCAAACGAGCCTTGATTTTAGAAAATGATTACAGTTGAAGCTCCCATAAGCGTACAACCTTGGGAAACAGAAACATTGCCCGTAATCCGAACCAGAATGTAAAAATAACTGAGTTTGACTGAGCTAGAGATTAAACGGGGTTTGTTAAAGGCGTCCGTATGTAGAGCTGTCCACTCACGAGAGTATGCGCACTTAAAGTTAACCCTTTCACTCCCAAGCTCAAAATACAAATTCTCCCAACCATAAAATAAGAAAGTGTATGAGTGATTAAATGAGAATTGATGTTTTAATCAGCTGTCACTTGTGCAAGGTATCATATGCCAAATTCTCCATAATGTATGATATATCTCTGGTGGGAGACTGAAAAGAGAAAGTTGAAGTTGATCACTCTTGGGAGTGAAAGAGTTAAGGCTGGAGATGCTCATAGGTAATTTTTGTTATGACCTTAAAGTGCGCATAAGCCCCAAAATGATATCTTCACACTCGATTCTACATAAAGTAAATAGTTGACTATTAGATTATTTCTGTGTTTCAACATTGCGCCTATAAGTTATAGAGGTTTATATTTCGAATATGGTAATGACGTGACGTCAAAGGAGTAATTCAATGTTATTTCTTTCTCTTCGTGATTGGAACTGTTTCCAGATTCATACAAAGTATTTGTTAAAGTGGACGTTGATAAAATGTCAATTATCTCTGCCAACAAGATTTTGTATAATAAATTGTTCCTTCTTTGACGTCACGTCATTACCATATTCAAAATATAAACCTTTATAACTCAAAGGCGCAGCGTTAAAACGCAGACTTATTCTAATAGTCAACATATTTCCGTCATGTAGATTCGATTGTAAAGATATCATTTTTGGGCTTATGTGCACTTTAAAGGCTGACTTACACGCTGCGATATTGCTTACGGCTGTCGTATGCAATTTTCTTACGACACGAATCGCATCGTGTAAATCTGCATCGCATAAAAGTGCCAGCGTTTGACGTTAAGCACCATCAGTGGTACGTACAACAACCCATAATTTGACGCCTAAAACGTACGACGAGCATCCCAGACCAACAGTAAAACCAGTTTGCAAACTGGTCAAGCAGGTCAGAAAAAGGCGACGACGTTTTTTCGAACTGCTGATTGGTCTCCTTCGAACTAAAACCAAGTACAAATTACTTTAATTGGCTTTTGGTTGGTTCGTTTTCTTACAGCCTTTGTGAATGGAGCTGCTTTTACTTAGGTTTTGGTGTTACGAAAGTCATATCCAAAAACAGATTTAAACAGACTTACCGACTAACCGGCAAAGACATAGATACAATGTAGACTGATTAACCTTTTGACTCCCAAGAGTGATCAAATTCAATTTTCTCCTTCAGTTTCTCACCAGATATATATCATATAGTATGGGGAATTTGGCTTCTGAATTTTGAGCTTGGGAATCAAAGGGTTAAAGATACGGTTACCGTGACAGCTTACACTTCCCAGCCTCCTCAAAATATTGACGAAACAGTCGAATTTACTATAAACCTACATCGTCTACTTTGTTTCCTTTCACGCTCAACTGACCATTTCAGGTAAGCTCTGGTTCCTCATTCATTCCTTTCTTGATTCTGAGTAGCATTGTCGTCAGCCACTGGTCGAGTCGTGATATGCTGTCGTACTCCTTCACCTGAAAGACAAAGCAATGCTGATGTTACACTCCGACATCGTATTTTATGCACAATATTGTGAGTGCATAGCGTGCATTTGTAGAGCTGCCTATGCCTCCTACCATCTGTGCACCCGTATGTATTTAGAGACATACAATTACACTTGTGTACGATATATAGAGGATATTACACGGCGGCTTGAAGATATGAATTTTATTTTCGAGTGGTAAAAACAATATTTTACAAACGAGCGCTTCGCCAGTGAGTAAAATATTGTTTTTACCACGAGAAAATAAAATCCATATCTTCAAGCCGCCGTGTAATTTTCTTTTTATTATATTAGACACGAGTGTTTTACGAGAAATTGCACAAACAACCGTGCAAAAGCGGGAAATGATGCCAACGATATCCTCGATATCCTCACTAGTCTTTGCTGGTTAGTCGGTAAGTCTGTTTAAATCTGTTTTTGGATATGACTTTCGTAACACCAAAACCTAAGTAAAAGCAGCTCCATTCACAAAGGCTGTAAGAAAACGAACCAACCAAAAGCCAATTAAAGTAATTTGTACTTGGTGTACTTGATATGGATTTTCCATATCCTCACTAGTGAGGATATGGAAAATACGCCACTCGGGTCTCGGATGTAGTTTCGTATGGATTTTACGCACGGTATATTTTCCAGTAAAAACACTCTTGTCTATATAATAAAACACTTTATTATATACATACTGAGACATACTCACGAAAAAGCCATATCGTAAAATTTCGTACGCAAATGAGTTCTAGCCAATGAGAGGCCGCGAACGACGCTTTTCACACGTGAAAAAAATCGTTCGTCCAATCACAAGCTGCGAACGACGATTTTTCACTACTTTTAAAGGGTTTCCCGGTCCCATCATAAATGTCTCAGTATGTATATAATAAACAGAAAACATCATGGAAAGTGCTTTGTACAGTTTTTATTCACTCGTTGTTTCGTATCATAAAACTCACTCGCTCGCAAAGCCTCGCTCGTTCGTTTTATGATACTTCACAACTCGTGAATAAAAACCGTACGCGCGCACTTTCCATGAAGTAATCTCTATTTACAACGCTTAACCCTTTCACTCCCAAGAGTGATCAACTTCAATTTTCTCCTTTAGTCTCTCACCAGAGATATATCATACAGTAGGGAGAATTTGTCATTTGATAGATTCAAATGAAAGCTGATTGGACAATCAATTCTCGCCGTTTCACTCATACAGTTTCTTTTAAATGGTGGGGAGATTCTGTATTTCGATATTGGGAGTGAAAGGCTTAGACACGAACAGTTGTCCAAGAGCAACTTGCTCTCGGGGCAACTGTTCGCTTCTCAGAACAGATATAATATCCTCGGACAATATTATCCGTGGGTGTTTCCTCGCCAAAAGGAGTTTACTGTTTATTTATAATTCATATCCATGACAAACCAAGAAATATTTCACTGAGTCAACTATTTACTTGATGAACGTTTGATGCTTTAGGCACCTTAAAACTTGTAACTGTCAATTTACTCTTTCAATTTTCTCAGAGTAAAGTGAATTTTGCGTCTGACAACGTATGCAAGTATGAACGCGGATGGGACAATAAATTATTGCCCTGTCACTCCCAAGTTCAAAATACAGATTTTCTCAACATTCTAAGAAGAGAATTTATCATCGCGAGAATTGCTAGTTTGACCAGCTTTCATGTGAGCAAGGTATCAAAAGCCAAGTTTTCCTACTGTGTGATGTATGGCTCTGGTGAGGAACTGAAGGAGAAAATTGAAGTTGATTACTTGGGAGTGAAACTTACTGCTTCTGTGAAGGACTCAACGTTTTGCTCTTCTTGTGCTTCTAACAAAGTCTGCAAAAGATTTTAAAGCAGGTGATCAGCACACTAAGCAAATCAGGGCACTTATCGGGGTGCTTATCGGGGAGGATGCACTTATTGGAAGCTGGGGGCTTATTATAATCAATATGGTATAATATTATACATTTCAACATTTACAAGGAAAAGCTACAGGGGAATTGATCCTGTACCTTCAACAGCTTGCACTCCCTGGTATCTTGGAATGCTGCATACATGTCGCAGTACTTCTCCACTTGTCGCTGAGCCTCGAGGACATCAACACACATGTGACACAGAGCGGCCTTGAAGAAATACTCCTTAGCGCTGTACTTCAACAAAGAGCTCTCAATTGAGTCTGTGGCGACCTATAAGAGAGAAGATAAGACATCATTTGGGATCGACTTTGCTAAGCCTGGTTTTCACAAGTGATGCAAACACTATGGCAAGCACAGTAACCCTCATTTTACAGTGAAAACAGGTTCATTGCAAGCACAGGTGCCAGAACAAGAGCACTGTAGGTTCTATAAATTAGGTCACAATGCAGTACAGCACTTGTTCATAAAATAATAATAATAATAATAATAATAATAATAAAAAAAAAAAAAAAAAAAAAAAAAAAAAAAATAATAATAATAATAATAATGGCATACAATATTATTATTATCACCTGTTCATAAATCTCAATGGCCTTCATGTAATCCTCTCTTTGAGCAGAATACATTGCAACCTTGAGTAAGCATTTGTTGGCAGAGCTAGCAGAAAAAAAAAAGAAAAATTACATGGAATTCAGTGTACCAAAGAAATCTGGGCAGAGTATATAAATTAATAACCAACTTAAGCTTTGGAATGTTGCAGTATTTGTACACCTCCATTTAGGTCCCCTCATGATCAATCTTCTATTCTTTGGTAAAAAATACAAAAGCTATTCTGGAGGCTTTCCCAGAACAAACATTTTTTTTGTATTATCTGTTTACAGAAATTTATACTTTGCTGGGGTTTCAGCCTGCAGTTTCAGAGTGAAGAGAGGTCGCTTGGTTGACGGGTGGGGTGTATTGGCAGGGGTATGATATTTTAATGCCAAATTATTCCTAAAATATGTTACAGTACAATATTGCTGCTGACCTATGCAAACTCATTAGAGAGGAAAGGGTGTGCACATGTGTGTGGCCGTGCGTATACCTACAGTAGAACCAATCAACCTTCATTGCTAGCAAATATGGGATTTGACATATGTTTTGACAATAGCCTAAGTTGATTTCAATATTTATTAGTGGTCTCGGCTGAACACATTTTTTTAGAAAGGGAAAACATCTCTCATTGTTTGAGCACATGTGCTGTAAAAGCAGCACTGCTATTTTTACACAATATTCTAGATGTAAACAAAAACATTCAATGGCTGAGACTGGGCCCCTTAACTCCATGATTGTGTGCATTACCACCAACCTGTTGGATTCCTCTCCCTTGTAATAAGTTGCTGCTTGTTCATAGTGCAATATGGCCTACAGGATAAGATCAGGGTAATTTTTGTAAAAAATGAATGATAAAATTATCATGACATAGTAAGAATTGACAGTTGACTCTGCTTTCATCTAAGCGAGGTATCAACAAAAAAAGCTAAGCTATAATTCTTAAGGGAAGGGATGAACGTATAGAGTATGTGAATATTTAGTGGAGATATGTGTTGGATGTAGGGCTGTTGTACTGTAAATATTTTAGGTGTGAGAAGTGCATGATTTTATTGAACAAAAAGAGAATAATAAAAAGTGAACAGGGTCAAAACTCTGTACAATGAACACAATAGCAATATAACTAGTTGTAGCTTTCGCTAAGTGCCAACGAGAGAAAAAGAACTCGATGACAGATGCTAGTGAGTGCATGTGTTAACCTTGTGCATTACTCCCTCCTGATTGGCTAAGAATGATAACACCATAAATCAACATCTCTTTTCATTGGCTCTGTTGGCTCTAACATTTCCGGCACCAAAGTCTCCAGGGAATCTACACCTTACATTACACTTTTAACAGCTCGATCGAGAATTTTTCTGCCTGCTGCAATACTTTGCATGGCATTATGCTGGCCGCCTCACAAGCCGACCATCTTTGCTCGGCTTGCTCGTTGGCAATAATAATCTATAATAGTATCTCTCAGTTATAAACTTTTATATTAAGGGTGGTACAAACCTTCTCCAGATCCACAGCATTTGCTTCATATATTTCAGCCACTGTGATGTGATGCTTTGCAGCTATTGTGAAACGACCCTACAAAATAAACAAACAAAATTGTTTCAGGACATTTTAGGTTGCCAGACCTGTGTTGATAAGGCAGCATTTAAACATTGCACTTACCATATCAGTGAAAATGTCAATTGCCTTTTCAAAACTCTTCACAGCCTCTGCAAGAAAATACAATTCTATAATGACTGCAATGTACAATTATTGTACAATGTATAATATTTACTGTTGTTCAATGCTTGACTATGCTAAACCTACATATTTAAAGTCTGCTGTAGGTTTTGTTTTGTTTTGTTTTGTTTTTTTTATTTGATGTAAAACATCAAATTATAAATTTTAAATAGCTATATGTTATTGGTTTAATTGTTGACTTAAAATGGTATTTAGCTGATCACCAAGAAATTTGCAGGCTTCGGCTCACAGTAGCTTCCATTATATTTGAACTTTGAATCATTAAACGTTGAATCACATACAGTTTGTACAATATGACTGCTTACTCTAAAATAAGGTGATTGCACAGCTGAATACAATATTCATGGTGTGTCAACACTTTATGAAAAAGACAAGACTTGTATCCCAGAGGAAACAGATATTTAAAAATACCTTCTTGGTCAGCCTTCTTGAAGCAGTTTCCTGCATCAATGTACCGCTGGCCAGCTTCATGCTTGGAATCCAGATGGTTTAACTGAATCTGCGCCGATTCAGTGAATGCTGTTCCAGCAGCTATTGACACACAAAACACCTTGCAGTTAGGACTTTTCTAGACAAAAGCAACCTGGTAAGCTTAACTCTCGAGCCTTTCACAAGTTCAAAACACATAATTTACCCAAGATTAGTTGTGGACAAATTTGCTCATTGCACAGTGCTGCCATCTTGGATTCAAAAGCGAGGCTAACCCAGCATGAAATTTGCCAAACATGAACCAAGAGAGTTTATTGCTCTAAAGTACCAGGGCATCTTCACAAGATATGCACATGTTTCATTTGGGGAGTTATGTGCACAAATTTCCAACAAGGTAACTTTCTCAATTATGCCAGCTGGCTTGTGCTAACTGTTTCCGTACAAGGAGCCCATCCTCCAAAACGTATGCCACTGTAGACTCTAGTTCAAGATTCACTGTATACATTATTCATTCTCTATATGCATTCTTAGGAATACTCCGTATGCGCCTACAGTGTATGGACATCTGTAGTGAGCAGTATGACATGTATACAAAAGTTGAAAGAGAAAATTAAAGTTGATCACTCTTGGGAAAGATAGTGTTAAACTTCTGACAGTTACGATATATATTTTTTTTCTTTTCATTCTTCTCACTGAAGATACACATGCATGTACATATCTGTCCGTCCGACAGTAAGGTGAATTTGCAACCTGATACTTGCTCCGAAACAAAATCTGACACAATGTACTATCACAGTATTCTCACAACATCACTCATGTTTTCTTCTCAGAGATGGTTTAGAGAATGTTGTATTTTGAGATCAGGAGTTCAAGGGTCACTTCACAAATTCATACAAATTCTCCAACCCACTCCATATGAGGCAATTATGTATTAGTACAATATCTGGATGACAGTGAGAGTGGATAGTTCAGTCATACTGATTGTCTGATTTTGTTCCGATGGCACTAAGTACGAAAAATACTGTCTACAGTTGGTAGATGTAAACTAAACTTTGATCTGCAAAGCCACAGGCGACTACAATCTGTTCCGTGCTTGTGCGATTGAATGTGCCACGTCTGACAAACATACCACTCCATTTCTGCGCCATTTTGAACATATTTGCTGCTCTTGTGTACAACTCCGCCGCTTCTTCTAGCTTTGAAGCCCTCCTGCATAGCAAAAACCCGACGGTGAAATGAATATTAGGCCGGATTTCTTCACTCAGGTCGACCGCTGGAGGTAGATTCACACTTACCCGAAAATTCCACCCAAAAAGCCTTGGGAAGATCTCACTTTGGCTTCAGCCTGTCCCACAAGCTCTACTCCCTTATCTTCGTTAGACATCCTTTATGATCTTGTGTTGAGAATCGCTACAATTTCACTGCACCATTCGAAATGTTGCTTAAAAACCATAAAGGGAAAGATGTATTCCTTCAAATGACGTCACCACACCTGACAAGAGGGAGACTGAGTTCGAGTGTTGATGTCCCGTCATGCATTTAGAGTTTTTCCAACATGGCGGACGAGTGAACAAAAAAATCGCGGGAAAAAAAACAAGCTCTGAAATCTTGAGGAATATCTCACCGATTTGGCCAAGCGGTCAAAAAGACAATTTTCAGAAATGGGGGTAAAGTGATGTCAGTGATTTAAGCAGGGAATAGGTCAACGTCACTAAATGACAGAACCAAAGCTCGTTCATTTCAATACAACTTGAGTTAATGATTTTTTTTTTGCAAACTTTTAGAGAAAATCGGCTAAAGGAAAGGAAAAGAAACTCAAACGTAAAGAGGTAAGGACGATCAACTAACCTGATTGCTGTAAAATACGTTCTTTTTTACTCGACATCTCAAAGTTTCCGTCCCCCAATCAACCCGCCCTCTTGAAGTTTGTAGATTATGAGTTAGTGGGTAAATCCTAATCCTCAGAAGATGATCCTACGTTCCACCTCCTCGACTTCCCCTTTCCCTATGCACCAAGGGAATGGGAAAGGTGCATGGCACAACACCCCCACCCCCTCCCCCATGAACATTACTTGTCATGTGTAACATTTTGTGTGCTTGATTTTTCCCCAGGAGATGGCTAAGGCCAGTGCTGCTCAAGTTGTTGTTGATGCAGCCAATGAGGTAAGATAACCAAACAGTGTCCATGTATAATGTACATGAATAATCAATCTGACTCAAATAATATTATCAGGAACAAAAAAAAGTCTTGTGGAGTCACAATCATGCCAAAGCTTAATTCCACTTGATTACTAACCAGGCGTTCTGTGACAAAACGTAGACAAAGGAGACAGGTGGTGAGAGAGAGGATTTCCTTTGTCTGATATTTGTCACATAATGCTGCTCGATTACTAAAAGTGTGGACATTGTTAACCAAACTGCAGACTTTGGTTCCAACTATAAGGTCCACTGGTTTCTGAGGACCTTCACCTTCTCACCCCAACAATCAACTCCCTTGTGTCCTGAGGTGATAGAAGAATTCCAAAGAAAACCGTAGTCACAAACCACAAACAAGTTTAGTAGAGTTGATAAGATTTGGCAAGCCATGATTGTCTAAAAATGTAGATCATACTTATTATTTTGCATTAGGGAGGTGACAGGAGTGTTGTGGAAAAAAGACAATGTGTATGTGTTTTTCATCATTAGGTTGCAGATCCCATGGCACAACTTGCACCGTTCAAGAAATACAACAGGAATGGGTAACTTGTATAATTTGATATATTTCTTTTGTTTATCCTAAATCTTGTTAAAAGCACAGCTGAACCAAAAGTGATCAACTTCAATATTGTCTTTATTCAACGGAAAAATTGGTATTTGATTGCTTCCTCAGATGAAAGCTGATTGAACAATGAATTCTCACAACCTCACTCATATTTTCCTTCCTGAATGTTTGGGAGAATTTAACATCATGCCTAACCATTATTTTGTTTCCAGATTCGATCTTGACATTGAATGCTGTAAAGCAATAGCAGCAAGTCCCGAGGATGTAGAGTGGGCTTTTAAAGTCACTAAAGACAACATGCAGACACTGTAAGTCCCTGATGTTACTGTAGATTTGATGTTTCTTTGTTTCTTCTCGTCAAGTGTTCGTTGTTTTCTTTTTAGATATGAAAACAGTTCTTGGGGTTGGAGTGATAAAAAGAAGCGTGAAGAACTCACAGAGGATAAGGCATGGTAATGTACCACATTTGTTACCTGATAAATTATGGTTGCTATAGCTGTACTGAATAGTATCAGGGGATTCCAGACATCTCATAGTTATTTGCAGAGTTCTAAGTACCAATCTTACCCAACAACATGTGGTAAGTGACATCACAATAAGAAGAGAGAATTGCTAAAGGTGCAAGTGAATTTGCTTCACAGGAGTTCCCTCTCTGTATTTTGGCAATTTTAATTTTGCTCTTATTACTCCAGTGGCTTTTTTCCTTACTTCACAAATGCAGGAATTTCAATGAGAATTCATCCTTGATTACAGGAGAATCATAGTATAAACTTGAGTGACATGAGTCTTCCCTTATGTACTTGTGTAGGTACCTGGTTGCAAAGGATAATTCTGGAAAAGCAATTGGATTTTCACACTTTAGGTTTGACTTGGATGAATCAATAGCAGTTTTGTATTGGTGAGTGCTGCATTCCAGTAAGGTTTTATTCCTTTTCAGTTATGTACTGATGACAAAACAAACAGTTTCTTTTTGACACATCAATAATAACAAAAAGATAGTTCTTTTCACTTAAAATTCCTTTGAATCATGCCATGTAGAAGTACAGTACGGTAAGACCATGCCTGGTAATTTTATACATGCAGTGTTAAAGTTAATAATTTGTTATTTTTATCAAGTTATGAAATACAGATTGAATCTTCTGCACGTGACAAAGGCCTTGGGAAGTTTCTCATGCAGATTTTAGAGTTGATTGGACACAGGTATTTTTTGAGATCAATATTTTACTACGTAACATATCACTGTCTCTTGCGTGTTCTTGAATGGCTAGTTAACTTTTTCTCAGAGCAAAATAGCTCTAATGAATTAGGGTTAAGTTATCTAATATTGATTTTTTTCTTGCATCATAATGTAGTGAAATACATTATTTTACAGTATATGGTAGTATCATTAAAATATTAAATCACATTCTATTATTCTTTGTTTTCAGGGCAAACATGAAAAAAGTGATGTTGACTGTGCTTAAAGGTAATTTGCTTCAAAAGTATCATTTATTTGTAGCATTTCCTGCTCTAAGTATCAAGGACAATGAGTGATAATTGTGAATGTTCCTAACATCATGTACTACCAGAATATTTTTATGTCTTTGATACTCACCATATTGTAGTATTACAGAAGATTCTTTTCCTTTCCAGATAATGAAGGTGCCATCAACTTTTTCACCAACATCATGAAGTAAGCAGGACTTGCTGTGTTTTACACTGCAGTAGCACTCTATGCTCAGTGGAATTATACTAACATTGTACCAGAAAATTCCAGATAGAATCTCCCTGTATACCATTTAAGGCTTTGTAAGTTTTGTTGGTTTTGTTGGCTGGGGGTTGGGTTATTTCTGGGTTGGCTCATAACCTAGAGGGTCTTTCTGTTACTGTGACTTTGTTTTCTCTCAATTTTGTATCTTTTTTGGGGAGGGGGGGGAGGGGTGGGTTGGGGTATGTTGCATTGCTCTCAAAACCCTTAACCTATCTCAAACCAAAGTATAGGATTTTCCTTACCCTACTTCAGAAATTCTTATCACAAAATGTGCACCTGATTTTCTGCTAAAATACGAAAATAAACAAACTCTACTACCCTGCTGTATGCCAGACTAAAATGCTAGAAATCAATACCCTTTGAGGTGGCACATACCTATATGGCTTATATATGGGAGTACCCCCTCCCCCTGTTTAGCATATAGTATGGGGTATTTCTCTTATCGATGTGGAACCACTTTTTAATACCTTCAGGTTCCAGACAGATGACACATCACCAAGTGTGTGGGATCCAATGAACCCAGAAGACTACTGCTACGAGATTCTCAGTAAACCTTTGGTAAAGAAAACTCAAAGTTAATAACTGGGTGGTCAAGAAAAGAACTGATCAATTTTCAAGTCCCACTTCTGTAGTTGGATGTCAAGTGTGTATACTTTTGCAGTCCAAGGCCTGTGTTTAGTGACACATTACTGGAGGTAATGTGGCTGCTTCGAACCAAGACTAAAGCTCCAACCACTCTACTTAGAAATTTAAGTGACAGAATCCAGTTCTTGTGGTGGTGATATCGCTCTTTATGTTCCACCATCATGTAGCGGATCATTATGGGTATTGGGGCCACAGGCAAACTAGAGTTCACATTCTTAACATGAGTGATTTGATCATGTTAAACTGTATATGACCGGGGGTCGGGGCCCGATACCCGTAATGATCCCATATAGCTATATTGTAAGATGCTTTTTGTTGAGCAGCCGATGTGTTGGATAAGGCAACTTGTAAACATCTGGTGAAACTGGATAAAACTTCACAACTTTTTTACTGGTATGATATCCAGTTTTGTAGTGGTGAACTGTCAATGCAAAAGACTGTATCTGCAACAAAGGAAATGTCTTTCTTCTCTCTTGTTTTATATTCTCTGGGCACTGCGAAATAATCATTACCATCTAAAGGCCTGTTTCAAATGTTGAACTTCACAAGAGTCAAATTGACACTTGAAACAGGCCCAAGTTTCTTTGCAAGATATTGACTGAGGTCAGCATTAATTTTTTCATGTTACACCACTGCATACAAACACTAGCATAAATACTTACAGGATCTAGCCAGTTTCCATTGTAGTCCAAATGAAGACAAGAATGTTACATGCATTCTTTGAAATCCCTGTGGCTAATACGACATATTTTTTATAGTGTGGACAATACTTTATAGGGACATACCCTACCTGTATCTTCTTGAGGTGTGGGCAGATTGAGGGCTTCGTTTACAGTAGATTTAGGCCACTTCAACTAAATAAAATACAATATTATGTAATTCATACTGTATATCCTTGTGTTAAGCTCAAATCAAGGAACACATAAATTGGCAGCAAATGCAGGCAATCAATTCTGTATGTATACTGTCCCTCCCCCCCAAAATGGAAAATGTGTTCTTTGTGTGAATCCCAGGTATGGGTCAGGCCAGTCCTCCCCTGGCCGTTGTAGAGCATCTTGATGGCTTTACCATCATGAGGAATGGAAAGAAGAGTTGTATGACACTTTCATTTGAGTGAGGTGAAACCTGTTGAAAATGACAGTTTCTTTTCACTGAAAAAAAAAAGTAATCTCCCCTGTTGCTTTTATGATTCTTTCAGAGAAAAGAAAAACTTCCAAATTGGGGAAAGTAGCCTGCGAAGACAGCTGTCTCCTCAAAAGCTGCCTGACAGGAGACAGCTGTATTCGCAGGCTATGGGGGAAGGGGCTAAAGCAGCTTTGCTCAAGTTGTAGGAGTAAATTGTGCATCTGGCAGACACTGTGTGCACAAAACCATCTTTCCATATCAGACTCAATATCAAGGTATTATATACCAACTTGCAAAAAACCCTTTAATTAAATAATAATGGCTTGTTAGTTAGCTAGCATTAACTCTACTCCAAGCCATTCATACAGAATATGCATGGGTAGCATTATAAAGAATAAATAGGCATTGTCCACGTCTTACTTAAGCTGGTGTTACACTGGTAGATTCGCAACGACGATTTGCAACGCCGATTTGCTCCAAATCCACGCAACGGCGTTGCAAGTTTTTGAATCGCTTTCAAAAACTTGCAACGCGTTGCAGCACTGCAAACATCGCGAAAAATCGTTCGCAATGGGGTGTTACACCTCAACGATTTTTAGCGCAACATCGCATCGTTGCAAATCGTAGTTGCAAATCGACCAGTGTAACACCACCTTTAAACACAAATTTCTCACCCTTTCTTGGTCAATGTTCCCTATTCATTTTAGACCATAACAAATTTGATTCAGTCCCCCCTCAAGAGTGAACACTTGGGTCGGTTCACACACGGCATGTCTAATTATTCACAGGACCAATGAAGGCCAAACCATAACCCTAACATTAAACCTAGTCAGTCCTAACCCACAGTTATGGTTACAAGGTTAGGGTTTCATTGGTTCCATGGCTTCTGTGAATATTAAGACAATTGCCTGTTCATACAAGTGAAGCAAGTGTATTTGTAAAAGCAAGTGAAAATTGCAGCAATGTTCACACATCAAAAAGAGACTGAAACTTTTCCATTCTCTTGCACTTGCTTCTAATATGTGAACCAGCCTTGACTGAATGTACACTCACTGAGAGCTCACTCCCTTTCTATTTTATTTTGGCACTGTGTGAGAGATTATGAGTTAAATAAAAAAGCAAACATTCAATATTTCACACATTTTAGAACACCTCTTACCTTAAATACAAATAAAAATTCAAATATTTTTTACATTCATCATGCAACAAAGTGTGTTGAGTCAAAATAGCAATGCTTAAAAAAATGAAGGAATAACACTGTTCAATTTACAAAGCATAAGATTGTACTATAATATGGAATTTTTTTAACACTATCATTATGTTCAACATGATGGATGGACATAGCTGCTGTGAGCTACGAAGGTTATAAAACTGTCTTCCATAAAGAAAAACGCATCAAACACCCTAACAATAAAAACCTACCCACAGTAGTATCCATGACAACTTTCATTTCACAACACATGACATTTGCTGTCACAGAAATCTGAACCCACAGTGATATCATAAGACTTAGTAGTTGTAGCCATGTATCTATGATTATTACACAACTTCACATTTTCGAGTGCAAATAAAGGCCAAAACAAGTGCAAAGATGGGAGTGTATTGCACTCATCAGAAACCAGATCAACTGGTTTATTAGCTTACGCGATCAATTTTCGCAAGCAAAGTTTACGAACGCGTCATTTTTTGACCTACTTTTCGCGTGGCGAGAACGGTTTGCCCTGCTTCGTTTGTCGCATAATAAACAATTTATTACACGAAAAGTCGTGCAATACGGCTGTATTTGTACTCGTCAGTTTTATTTTTTCTCGTCTGAAGCAGGCTCGAAAAAATAAAACCGACTCGTAAAATACTCTGCCATATTGCACTCCTTCTAGTGTAATAACCTCTTTATAGGATACATCTATAATATTTAGCATAAGATATAGGTTTCCTGTGTTTTAAATAATTATAATAATTTTGACCAACACACCAAAGGATATATGAAAAAATATTGGTCTTCACACTCATATTATTAGGCAGCAGTATTGATGACTTGGGCTTAGAGACATACTGTAACTTTGTCACACTAAAGTTGTTAATATTATATTATATAAACAATAAACTACTTTTGGCGAGGAAATATGCACGGATAATTGTCCGAGGATATTATCTGTTCCGAGAAGCGAACAGTTGCCTGAGAGCGAAGCTCGAGGGCAACTGTGAGCTTCGAGGAACAGATAATGTCCAAGGATAATTATCTGTGCATATTTCCGAAGCCAAAAGTAGTTTATTGTCTTTATTATCCTTCAAATATTTCCTCTCGCAGCGCAAATAACGGCGCAGAAACTGTGAAGTTTTTTAGTGCTTTCTGGAACTGCTTTTTTGACCAATAAATTGATGTTCTCCTCAGTAGTCATCTTGTAATGATTTTTGTGACTAAATAAATAGGACTGTATTCGGATATTGTCAATAAACAGCGTTAGTTCGCCAGGCGGGGGGTTATTCGCTGATAATGTCCGCTCACGAGCGGACGTTATTCGGTCACGTGTCACGATTCCAATCACGCGCGGGAGGAAATATTTGATGGGTCATAAAAGACAATAACTTACATTGCAAAGCCAAACCATACTAAAATATCACTGTGGAATTCAAACAGTTTGCCAATACTGTACTTAATTCTGTTCCACCACTAAACCAACATGCATCAGGCCTGGCCAGCCTCACATTTCACACTGAACCCAAAACACAAATATATCTACACTGTACTACCAAACCTACACTCTAATAATGCAAAGTTCATGTGAACAACAAGGTACAGTATGAGATATTGTAATACACACCATTATATATCATGGCAAATGGTTGTGATCACCTTGGTGAGAGTAGTCTCTGGGAAGACTGTTGCTGTTTACTGTTGACCTGTTGTTATTGGAGCCTTTCCGAAGAGAACTCTTGCCAGGACGATCACAAACAACCAACACATCCCTATCATAGTGTTATAAAAATAATCTATACATGAAAAAGTCCCCAACTTTCTTTGACAAAACAGTAAGTTTTGACTGCTCACAATGTTGCTGTGCTTTCATGGGTATCAAAAGAGTGAGATCATGGATTCCCTCGAAGGTCCCACACCAACATGTTGAACTGTAAGGAAAACAAAAGGAGTTTGTAAACAATCCATGCAAAGTCCAGGTCCAAGAGGGGGAGGGGAGGGGGACCTGGTTTTCAATACTGTGTGTGCTTTATTTTGTAAAAGAAATGGACAGAGAAAAATGATGCATAATAATTTATTATTTACCAGTAGTATTAATTTTGATCACTTCTGGGTGAAAGGGATAAAAAAGTTTTTTTTGTTTGTTTAGGAGACTCCTGGTAATACTATTATAGGACACACTTTAGTTGAAGCCTAGCTCTGTTGTGTTGTCCCCATCTTTCTTGATTTATTTGTATTGTCAATGGCAAAGTAGATAAGCAAATAAACATTGGTGGTCAAAATATTGAGCATTGGTCTGTCATCAAGACATTACTATTTTTGACATTCCTATATAACAACATTTACAACTTACTTGGTATTTGTGTTAGTTCTTCAACTTTTCTGACATATGCTTGAGCATTGGCTGGCAGTTCACTGAATGTCTTGCAGTCCTGGATGCTGGTTTTCCAGCCTGGCAGTGTGATGTACTCAACCTCTACTTTGTCCAGAACTTCCAGTGATGCTAAAATAACAACGAGAAGATAACAGAAGCTACAGTAAAAACACCCACCTCACGTATTTACCTTGTACTTAAAACTGTCAAACGTCTGGCTGTGAGTCCTTTTTCCAAACTTTCTTCTGATCATAAATGCTGTACATGTATAGAGGGTTTGCACGGCAGCCATGTGGGATGACAGGAAAAATAGAATTCAATTCCTCTGGGAAAGAAATGCTATTGTTATGGGAAAATATTTCATGGTTCCTGCCATCCAACATGGCTGCGGTGCAAACCCTCTATACAAGAGATTTGCTTCTTATAGTTGTATGAAGGTTCAGTATTCATTTTGTTCTGACCTTCTTTACTTTTACACCTGCAGTGAAGAGTTTTGGTTGTTATTCTCTTTTCCCCTGTTGATCTTTCATTCTATCTTCACATTGACCATCTCACAGGCAAAAGATTAAGCTGTATACAGTAACACTTTGTAGCACTCTGAAAACATACTTTCTTTAATTTCCCCTGGCATAGATGCCGGCCACAACATGTTTTCAGGCAGGAGATGTAGGTCTTGTTCGATGGAACCAACTGGGTTGGGTTGGTTGGGTGTTTAAGGTTTTTACGTGTTCTATTAGGAATCAACCATTTTCGGTAGGTCTGGTTGGGGAATAAAACCAACCCACCATCAATAATATTAAAACATTGACAGTTACCTGGAAACGTGTCCAGAACCTTTCCATTGTACTTGTACGCAACACCAATCTTCAACTCATCAAAGTCATCCAAGATATCAAGCTTGGCAATGGCGAGGCTGGGGATAAGAATTTATTTTATTTGAAGGAAAGCCACTACTGATAAGTGCAGTGTGAGTTTTGGTAATGAGAATTGACAGCAACACTACACAACTCACCTGGTGTAGTTATTCACCATGTGTGAGTACTTCAGCATGACAATGTCTAACCAGCCACATCGCCGAGGCCTGCCAGTTGTCACTCCAAACTCACGGCCAATCCTTTGCATGGCGGCTCCAATTTCCTGTAAAATGAAAGACATTTTCAATATACCTAAATAAAGGCTGATCACTAACTTTCACCAAAAACTGTCAAAATGATGCCTCATACCCATATATACACTACATGTTCATGTATTATCTAAAAAAGTTCTAACTAGCTCTCTAAAGTGGGGAGATAAACATCAAAAGGTGAGATTATCCTTAACCCTTTCATTCCCAAGCTCAAACTACAATTTCTCCTAATACTTAAATTTAAAAAATTATATGAGTGATGTAGGGAACCAGCTTTCATAATAAGCAAGTTATCAAGACAAGTTCTCTGGTAAGAGACCGAAGGAGAAAATTGAAATTGATAACTTGGGAGTGAAAGGGTTAAATTACACATGACTTCTCTCCTGGTACACTTCCATCAAGATATTGTTAAAGCACTGCTTACATTTGTTAGCTCAGTTGGGAAACCACCCTTTCCTACTCTGGTGGTATACGCCTTGGTAACTCCATAGACATTTCCAATGGCAGCAGGAGGCACCCCTAATCCAGTGCAGACAGCACCAATGCTACAACTCGACGATGTCACATATGGATATGTACCTATTTAAAAGAAGTTGGAACATGAATTTTCTGTGTTATACAATAGTCCTGTTAAAGTTTTCCTGTGAAAAGACCTGGGGTAAAAGAAAAAGTAATTTAATTGTCCTCTACAGTGCCCCTCCCCTTCAATTCCCTACTCTGTTCCCCCACCTTGTCTTTACCCCCCCCCCCCCCCCTTTCATTTTCTCCCTCTCCTTTTCTACACACACAGTCCAGAAACTATCTACTGTGTTAAGATCCTCTGTGCCAAGAGAATACAAACTAATACACTCACCAAAGTCAATGTCAAGGAACATCGCATTTGCTCCCTCAACCACAATTTTCTTGCTTTCATCTTGAAGAACTTTGTTCATGTAAGTTACAGTGTCACAAACCAAGGGACCCATCTTCTCTGCATACACCTGTGAGTGATACAGGAACAAAAACGGTTGTTACAGTACCACATTATGCAATTTAACTATTTCAACCCCACCTCCCCTTCCCCGGAGGGCCAAGCTATGCAAGCTAGTACATTCATGTATATACTGTACCTTGTACCTCTCCAGTTCTTTATCGACATCCACCTCAAGGTCTGGATAACTGAGAAAAGAACATAGCCAGAGATTTTCACTATGGGGCAACAACAGAATCCAGTTTGTTCTTTTTCTTTTTCCTGCAGATGCATCAATATTTCCTATGCTTTAAATTTTGATTTGATTACCTTGAAAACCTAACAAATTGAGTCTATTATACCTGAGGGCTCAACTTTTTGTTTTGAATCAGGGTTTTTTTTTTACTGGTATATATATTTTAACTGGTTTACATTAGAGTCAACCACGGAATCATGTATGGTCAAGTCAGAGAATATGAATCCGAAAGTTTGGAGTTTGAATCTCAATGATGAAGAGAGCCAAAATGTATACGATGAAGAAAATGAAAGGGGAGGGGGCGGGGAAGTGACGGTGGGGAGGGGTAGGGGAAACTTTTTATTCTTTTTGTTCTATGATACCCCAGAGTTACAAGACAGTATTGCCTCAAGCAAAGAATGACTTCAAAACAGAACTTAGGACCAGCCATGGTACGATGGGTACTTACAGGTTTTTGAAATGAGACACCAAGGTTTTGAACCTTCAATGTACAAGAAAATGCAGCACATGAGTCCCATACAAGAGTGATCTTATGCCTTATAATCTTCCATCTTGTACTTGTACCAGTTAAATATTACAACTTAAACACTACAAGAAAATTAGACAACTGACTGCCATGAGTAAGCTGTTTCAAACATCGAACTTCACATGTGTTGAATACAACGCAAATGAACAAAATTTATTGTTTCAGCTAATTTATATTGTATTCGACACACATGAAGTTTGATGTTTGAGACAGGCCAAAGTTTTATAATAGGAGAATAATATTCTCAATATTATCAACTTCACCTTGTTGCAAACACCTCAAAATCACCAACAAGGTCTCCTAGTCGAAGACCAATCCTTTGTGCCTTTATTGAAAAGAAAAAGGCAACATTTTATATGTACAGTAAAAAAAACAACACCAATATCTGAGAGATATATTCAAGAGTTTACGGTATCCAAGTAAAACATGCAATATGGTAATAACATGAACTCTTGTACCTTTGAAGCATATGTTGGTCCAATTCCTTTTTTTGTTGTCCCAAGACTGCAAAACAAAGCAATTTAAAATAAGGCTAAACATCTTATTGCTGAGGTGAAAAGTAAAATATTTAAAAAATTACTCAGCTGGCAGTATGCAATAATAATATAATATCTGTAGGACATAAAAACTTTGTTGGCATGCCAACAATTATTATTTCAAAGTTCATAACACTAACCTTCCCTTTCCACCTTCCTCTTTTAACCGATCAGCTTCCTGATGCAAATCAAACACTATAACAAAGAGAAAAAGTAGGGCAAGTTATAATTAATGCAAACACAATGTACAATGGTAAATGGCATTCAACGCAGCAAGCTGGAGAAGCAATACAGTATGTACAGGGCCTTGCCGTCCAGCAACTTTTCCCATACAAATCTTCTTAATAGTTCGAAACTTTGAAGTATCAACAAACATCTAGCTAATTATGCTACGGACCTGAAATTTTACAAGTCTGCATATTTTTTGATGCTCTTTCTGTTTATGGTATTCAAAAATGAATTCTTGTAAGTAAAATGTTGGGTCACATGACCTAATGTTGAAAAAGGCCCATACAGCAACACTCACCCAGATGTGCCCTGTCAGACACCAACAGCCTTCCATTCCAGTCTTTCACTCCTGTAAAAACAACAAAGAAGTTCAATAGAATTTAGGTTAACATTCAATTTGGTCTTATAATCATGATCAAAATTGTTGGGAAAATTACAAATTAATTTACCCCCTCTCCTACAATAGTTCTATTGTTGGGTACAGGTAGTTGATTACTGTTGGACTATTTTTGCCTACACAAGGAGCCAACATTAAATAGAGGGGGGAGGGGAGGGAGAGGAACCAAGGAACATGAGCCCCTTATGGGTTGAATGAATGGAATTTTTGCTCTTCTTGTGCATATTGATACTAACTGGTATCTTACCTTTAGCTTCCAGCTTTTCCAGTTCTTCGAAAAACTGTGGGATGTGTATGACAACACCATTGCCTACAAACACAAGACAAGTCAAGACTACAGGTCACTACAGAGAATTAACTATAAATCTATTCACATACTCAAGTTAAAAGTTATTTTGAACCATTTCACTTTGATTAATATTACCTTTGCCTTAGAACCAATTGATTATTTGAACTATTGTTAATTTTAAATATTTTGCAAACAAAGTAAATCATTCACTGTGGGGAACTCCACTAGCTTAATTTTAGAGCTGCTGAAGGAATGGTTGGTTGTTACCTGCTAGTGAAACCTAAATTTATTTATAAATACAAAAAAAAAAAAAAAAAAATACAGTTTTGTCCCTCTGGAACAATACAACTTCAGTGCTACAACAATACTCGGAAAGACCTCCATGCCTTTGTCCAACTCTAAACATCCTTAATTTTGTATCATTCAATTTATTACCTGTAGGTAAAATTTTAAAATATCTGTCCCAACTTACCAATGACATTGACTGAGTTTGGATTCACCATTCCGCTGCAAACAAAATGACACACCAGTCACTTGTGACCTTCTTGGTGACCTAGTGATCCACTTCAATTTTCTCCTTCAGTTTCTCACCAGAAACATATGATACAGTAGGGAGAACTTAATGGCTTTTGATATCTTGCTAAGATGAAAGCTGATTTAACTATCAATTCTCACTGCATTACTCATACATCTTACTCTTAAAAGGTTGGGAGAATCTGCATTTTGAGCTTGGGAGTGAAAGGGTTAACAGACAAAAGAATACCACACCGTACCTTGGAATCATGTGAAAGAAAAACTGCTTTGAGTCGACGACTATCGTGTGCCCAGCATTGTTTCCACCCTAAAGACCAGGATCAACATGTTATTTTTGTGCTGTCCAACTATGATTTTCTCTTTTCATATTCCCACTAGAGATATTTCATATTGTATAATGTACAGCATGAAGAACTTGGCATTTGATAGCATTCTTAGATGAAAGCTGGCTTTTGAAATTTTACTAGTAGCACTCATGTAAAATTCAGGAATATTCTTTAGAGATAAATAATAATAATAATAATAATAATAATAATAATAATAATAATAATAATAATAATAATAATAATAATAATAATAATAATAATAATAATAATCTTATTTTGTGTCTTGTTCAAAATATGAGTTGGTGGCTTATTTTGTGTGCGGGATCATATATAGATCCTTACAAAAGACTTGTTAACTGAAGCATTCATGCGTGGTCGGAGGATGAAAAGTGAAACTTCAATAAAATGTGAAACTCCAAATATGTAGAAAGTAAAATTCCAATGCTGCAGTGTGGAACTCCAATGTAAAAAGTAAAAACTTGAACACAGCAAGTAAAAGTCGAATTTTTGTGGGGATATAACGTCATAGTAACCCCTTCACTTTGCTTTTAGGCTTTCAAGGTGCAGGCAAATATATATTGCTTTTCAAGTATTTGCGTATTGCCACAACAACTTCATGATCAGTAGGTCGCCATTGGGAATTTTGAGAGAGGATCAGCACCTAGTGCATTGGTAGGTGTACTGGTGCTCTATTCCAATATTATTACGAATTAATTTCGTGAATTTATGCCGCCATGTAACTTCACAAATGTCATATTATGCGTGAATCCATATTTTGTAGTTCTCTTGTAATCAGCCAGAATACAACTGCCTGGATACCCAATGCAAGCTATTTCAAACAGAAAGGCTGTTCCATTTTGAAATACTTTATATAATTAATATCAAACTAGTACATGTACATGCATGACGTGGAATATCCCCCGGAAAATTTCCAAACTATATACGGTACCCACTAAAACGTAACTCGACGCAATAAACATATCAGAAGTATAAATCCAGCAACTTACACCTGTCTTAAACGAAACGTTAAATGAAAGAAAAGACATCGATAAATACTATTTTTTTAGAACAGGTTCAGAATATTAAAAACATTTTTCATGGTCAATATCCACATATACACAGTCACCGAAACGTTCTAGCTGCTAAAACTTAGTTTCTAAACGTATAATTCGGTTGTCTTTGCGTTACAATGCTGTAAATTCAGTCGAAGTTTATATATTTAACAACCGTTTATACGGAACCAAAATGTCAACAACTTTGCATTTCTCGATATTTGAGTCGAAGAACGATGTATTACAAGAAGCGACGTACTTCTGGAACACAACAGCACAAGGAACTTAAAAACTAAACCCACTAAGACATGAATTCTCACCTGACAACGGCAAACAACGTCCGCATTCGTTGCTAAAATATCAACAAGCTTTCCTTTGCCTTCATCGCCCCACTGAGCGCCCAAAACGACATTCAGTTTAGTTCTTGGACCGGGAGCCTTGAGCGTTGACAGAGTTCCATTAACTTTGCCAGACATACTTGTGTAAGGTAGAAAGCCGAATAAGAGGTAAGCCTTCAGATCAAGGAAATTTCTTCCGACAATTAATTATTTCACCGGGCGCCAACTACAAGACACGTGCAATTATGCAGCTTCGTAGCCGCGCCTGCTTGGAACCTGATCAGGGCCCGGCTGCACAGCCGCTCAAAGTCGTATATAACGCGGATGGCCCTGAGGACGAGGTTGATGTCATGACAATCGGAAATTTATGCGTTTTAGTCTATGAAGTCATGAACAAGAACGTTGATTGAAAAATATATTGAAAAATATATGTCCGGAAAGACTTTCCAAAAAAAAAAAAAAAAAAAGCAGAAAACAGCAATGTTTCACAAGTAGTTACCATTGTTGTTGCAATAAAGGAGGGATTACTTTTCAGGGGCTTTATTGAAATTTCTGTTGTTCAACAACTGCGACCACTATTCACGCTATTGAATTGTTGATAATTGAGCGGAAGAACCTGTTTGCATGACATTTGGCTTCGCTCTCGCATAATCGGAGACTGACTTATGTTTGTTTTCTGGCAGGCCCACGCTCGAATAAGCGCTTCCTCCCCTAAGCTTTTACAGAAAAACGGCAAACACTGTTACGCAGACACAGGATGATATTTTAATTTGTGCTTAACCAATACAGTAGAGAAAGAGTTTTTCTCATTTAGCGATTGACTTGTAAAGAAAAATTATCGTCGGTGTCATGCAAGCTTGTATTATTAATAAGCGCCCATGTTCGAATAAGTGCCCATGCACGATTTAGCGTCCCCGCTCTGGAGCAAAATTTGAAATAAGCGCCCAGGGCGCCTATTCGAGGAAATACGGTATACGATACAGTAATTTTAAATCAATTTTTGTTTGTTTGGGGAGGAGGAAGTGTAGATTCTTCATATCAGTCAACAACAACAGTCTTCCTGAAAACTACTCTAGCCCGGACGATCACAACCAACCTACTAAACATGCTAATCTGACTTGTAAATATTCCGCATTACTAACACTTTCTTCCTCCGGCTAACTAATTGAGGAAAGTTTGTATCATACCAAACATGAATTTTTAACAGGACGAATCTTATCAGCAAAATATATGTGGGCGACTCCATTGTCGCACATGACACGATGAGCAAAACTTTTTCCGCTAGGAACTCTTAATATATTTATCTTTGTTCAAGTTGGTTTGTTGTACTTTTTCTTTTGTAAAACTCCGTCTGCTTGTTGAACAATGTTTATTTCCTTGTCTTTTTTCTCGAGTGCCAGACCTTCCAGTATCCTACACAGTGTGGACGACTGACTTGCGGTAGCGTTGAGAGACCGCAGTGGTTTCTGGGTGGGTGTATATTCTCCACGCGTGGGCGCTTCGGTTGAGACTGATACCTACAATTCTCTCTGGGTCAAGCAACCTCTATGCGATTCCTACATTTGCATTTTCATCCGCTACTCGTTTCGAATATTGCGCTGCAAAAAGAAAGAAAGAAAGGAATAAAGGGAGTATTTTTAGTGAACTTTCTTGATTTTATGACTCGGGTTTTATGTTTTTATGGGCGATTGTTCATATAATCGTGGTAACCGAAACATCATTATTTTACGTTGTGTTTGTATTTGTCTTTTCTTGCTGTTCAAAATAAATACAATTAGGGACTCCTGCATGTGTTGTCTTGAGTCACAAATTTAACGTTGAGTCATTCACGGCTCCACAAAAATTCAAAGTGATTTAGAGAAATGTATATGTTGGATCGTTTTATGCTGGGAATGTCCTCTATTTTGTGAGGGACTTTCACTGGCTCATTAGTTCTCGAATTGGAAGACAAGTTGCATTGGAATTTTTCGGAAAGCAGTCAGAACTTCACAATAACAAGATATTTGGTCCTGTTCACGACATTTCTTTCCATCTACCGTATTATGTTTCATTAAATGTCAAACTTACAGGAAAGCCCGACAAAGGCGCAACCCCACGTGACGCTCCAAAACCAGCCAATGAATAGGAAGACGACTGTTGCGAGCTGTAACAGACCCACGAAGCAGTTGGTACAAAGGATCATGGTCCTGTCGTACGAGCTGAGCTCCTTACGTGATAAGAAGAAGGCGATGAAACCTGATAACATGGTTCCTGCGGGAAAACAAGTAAATACCAAGGAAGTAACAAGTATAAAGACAAGTAATACAAGTAAAACCAGATTCTCAAAAGAAGACAAATGAATCTAACAAAAATAAAACTGCGTATAGAACGAATACATTTACATATATTATGCGACATGGGCTACGTACACACCAGGGCCCGGTTTTTCAAAGCACAATCAGGTCTAAACTTTCTTGTCATTTATAAGCCTGAAAATGTGATGGTTTCGTCCACAGCGACTTTCCGGATACGTTTTAAGCTGGAACAAGTGTTTTAATCCATCTTCGAACAAAACCCTGCAATTTATTGGCAGAGAGGTCGAGAGAAAGAACAACCGGGCCCAGGGCCGGAACTTTTTGAAAACGCAGTTTTCCATTTTTGGCCTTCGGTCCACACTATGCTAGCATTTTCGGTTACGAAGACGCACCTTTTTGAAAACATTCTCCAGAGTGGAATTTTTTCATGACAACGCAATTTTGTAGTGTGGGCGGGCGAAAAACGGAACTTTTCGAAAACTTTGACGTCATCAATCAATCAATTTATTATCACCTTATTATTAGTTTGTGTTGTTTCAAAAGGTTAAGTGCTGTACACACGTGACGTTTTTACAAGTAAGATAACAATAAGTAGAATATTTAAGAAATAAAATATAATGCGTTTCCGTGTAATATCAATCTTTATTATATAGACACGAGTGCTTTACTGGAAAATATACCGTGCGTAAAATCGATACGAAACCACATCCGGGACCGGAGTGGTGTATTTTCCGTATCGAGTGAGGATATCGATGGCATCATTTCCCGCTTTTGCACGGTTGTTTGTGCAATTTCTCGTAAAACACTCGTGTCTGATATAATAAAAAGAAAATTACGCGGCTTGAAGATATGGATTTTATTTTCTCGTGGTAAAAACAATATTTTACTCGCTCGCGTTAAGCGCTCGTTCGTAAAATATTGTTTTTACCACTCGAAAATAAAATTCATATCCTCGCGCCGCCAGCGCGAATATAGTAAATTATATTTTTTACCACAACACGCTAGTTTCTTGCTCTCTGATTGGTCGATTTACCGTGGTAAATAAGAGTCCAGACAACGATGCTGACGCCAGCTGACGCCAGCTGACGCCAGCATGTCACGTTTTGCAGCGAAATACGAAAGTTTCCTGTATATTTCTAAATGTTGTGGTAAAAAACAAATTTCCACTGGTTTGCCGTGGTGTGGACTCTTATTTACCACGATTTACGTCATCACATGGTCAAAATTAGTTGCGGACTCACTCGGCGAAGCGCCTCGTGAGTCCACAACATTTTGACCATGTGATGACGTAAATCGTGGTAAATAAGAGTCCACACCACGGCAAACCAGTGGAAATTTATTAAATAAACTATATAGTAAATTACATATATTTATATAGTATCATATAAATTCAATCTTAACCACTTTTTTTTCTTGTTCACTAACTCGCGTTCTCTCTTCAGATTTCCTGAGTATGATTTGTGTTTCGACTTTTTTTTTTCCAGTCAGTCTATCACGTCCATGAGCAACTGCTCCGTTTGCTAATTCAGGCAAAATCCACAATATGTTCATTAGTGTCGCACCACCTGCTCATCTTAACCACAAATAGGAAACTGTGGATCACAAAATCATCGATATATATATATATATATATATATAACGCTTTTCAAACGTGTTTACAAGAAACGGGAAATTTCTGTCCCGGAAAAAAAAGTAAGAAAGAAAGAAAGAAAGAATAAGAAATCGGTGAACATTAAAGGAAAAACTGCCATCATGCGACCTGGTTGACGAGTTGTTTTCAGTCCGCGTTATCCATCCATTCAATAAAATGGCCGTCTCCACTATCAACACAAATTAACAATGTTTTGATGCGTCGAAGAGTTTGCACTTGTCAAATTTGAATAGCTGATGACAGAAATGTTGGTAAGAGATTGTGAGCTAATAAAATTCAATACTTCGCATTTTCCTCAAACATTTCTCGTAATTACCCTGTCTTATTTGTTGTTGTCATTCAGCTCTTCTTATGATGACTACGAAACCTCGTTAAAACGAATCCAAAATAGCCTGACCCAATCGCTTACTTAGCTCTTACTTTAACACGGTCTTGCTGTGTGCCAATGAAAAATATGTCAACTGACCTGACCCGGGTATGACCACATTGAACATCAAACAAACCACAGCCACAGGCAAAGGCATGATCGGAATCGCTTTCTGCATCTGAAAATTTGACTTTCTCTTGTGACTCGAGTTCCCCATCGAATATGCAGGGACCACAGTGGTCTCGGGCATCTCGAAGGCAGCGAATGGAATGCTGGATCTTGTAGTATGCTGTGACATTCTTGTCGGGTTTGGACTCAGTAAAATCCTTGAATTGCTTTCATTTTCTGTTTTTATCTCTCCATTGTTGGTGTGGAGTTTGTCTGGCTGACATTCACCTCTCTTCTCCTGTCCTATCGTAGGACTTATCGTAATAACCGCGCCGTCTTCGGGACTGTTTGCCTGTCCTGCCATCGGCGCATTTAATGTCGACTCGGATTGGCAAAATCCACTGTTTGCTAAACCCAGACCTTGGTCAGTCGGCGTCTCTGATGCCACAAGCAAATTCTGGGTAGACTTAGGTTCTCGTTTCATCGTGACTCCGACGTATTATTAATAACAGTGTTTGTTTTAGTCGAGAGGGAAAATTTTCGCCGAGAATTAACGGCCTACGTTTCGTCTCTTTGAGTGCCGTACAAGAACGGATGAACCAATTATTGTTGCTGCAACTTGATAGGCTATAACAAGCTCATGTAACTTGATTGACTTTTGAGTTGCCCGGGGGCGTGTTATTCCTCTGGAAGTGTGATTTTCCTGTTTGTCTTATGGATTTATGCGTCTGATCCGCAGGATAACACACACTGTGCAACAAGCTGTGATGGTCTGTGATCGGATGGGACCGGATGAAGTAAAACAAATGTGAATGATATTGTAACGTGTGCCACATTGAGATAATTGCGTAATCTTCCATTACGCAAACGAACCCATGACCTTAAAACGGATACTGCTAATTATTAACCGAAACTATATAAAAGCAGATGAATTGTTTAAATAAACCTCTTCTTGTCCCGGTTCACGTGTGCGTCGTTTGGTCCGTTTGTCAGCTCGGCTACGGTCGGGCCTTTAGGCTCAGCCAGGCCTGAGGGCCCGGCCTTAAAACGTTACATTGGTGGCAGCGGTGGGATGCGAATCAGTGCTTTGATCCGATCAAGATGGCCAAAGACGACATGAAACGTTGTAATGACGGAGGCAGAACCAGATCAAAGTAATGGTCGCCCTTTGATCTTATCCGAGACCCGGCAAAATTATGAGCAAATTTGGAGGAACTGCATCAAGTAGGAGGACTGAAGTCTGTGGCTACACGGAAAAGCCAGAGATCCGCAGAGTGCCAGCACCGGAGGAGCCTAGTGTTCGTGGAAGACGCAGAAATGGCGTAACGGCACGGTAAAGCTTGGTGGCTGAGGAGCGGATGGCTTGGTGGTCAGCACAGAGCCAGTAGTTTTGGTAGCAGAGAGGAAACTGTGTCGGATTAACCCTGAAGTCTGTGGCTACACGGAAAAGCCAGAGATCCGCAGAGTGCCAGCACCGGAGGAGCCTAGTGTTCGTGGAAGGCGCAGAAATGGCGTAACGACACGATAAAGCTTGGTGGCTGAGGAGCGGATGGCTCGGTGGACAGCACAGAAACGGAATGGTTTTCGATGACAGTTGGAACTGGTATTACTCGGATACAAGAACTTGACTGAGAGATGAAAGCCTTCGACCTTGTGATGGGCGCTCTCTGCTAATACCTGTGGTTCGATCAAGAGACGCATGGGGCGCAGCTGGTAATTGTGTAATGGCTTGGATTGCCGGTGACGAATGGACGCGACTGTCTTCGTGGGCAGAGGATCAAGCGGGAAAACACAGAGTTGGCGCGATGTGCAGATCGACTCGGTGGATGCAGGACACTCATTCGAGTAGAAGATTTTTGAGTAAAGTTGGCGTGGTGCTTTTCTTTTTATGAGTGTACATGGACTTGTGATGCGGACTAGCTGACTGTTGGGACTACCGGACTTGTCATTTTATTAGGGACTGATCTACTGTTAATGTTTTGGTTATTTCTATCAACTAGGAATTCTTGTAATTGCAGTGCCCGTACAGTTAAACATCAGAGCTTTTTATTACGTAATCAGTGGTAACTTGAGGCTGGGAACGCATGGGGATTCGAGATTGTGACGGCTAAGGCTTGTCAAATCTTAGGTGAATCTGTTCTGTTTTTTTTGGAGTCGGTTGAGACTCTGGTATACAACACTGGAGCTAAAGAATTAGTTGTGTTGTGGTTTTCAGTCTAATCGGGGCTGAATGTTTTTTTTGCGTGCTTTTAGGTACCTTGTTACGTAATCAAATTGTTTTTCTTGTGTGTACAAGTAAGATTATTTGTAAAGTTGCAGATGCGGGGACGCATCTTTTTCTAAGAGGGGAATAATGTAACGTGTGCCACATTGAGATAATTGCGTAATCTTCCATTACGCAAACGAACCCATGACCTTAAAACGGATACTGCTAATTATTAACCGAAACTATATAAAAGCAGATGAATTGTTTAAATAAACCTCTTCTTGTCCCGGTTCACGTGTGCGTCGTTTGGTCCGTTTGTCAGCTCGGCTACGGTCGGGCCTTTAGGCTCAGCCAGGCCTGAGGGCCCGGCCTTAAAACGTTACAATATAATGAAATGTCGAGACGGAGTGTGTTGCCAGGCTTTGCTTATCAACTGTCTAGGGATTTCTAAAGTTCATTGCAATTTGCTCGGTCTCTTTATCTGAAAATTGAAAATTAATGAAAAAAACTAACACAAAGTGGCCGCGGTAGAGGACTGAAACGAGGCCTTTTGTGCCTGCCGAGAGATTAACGGCCCCCACTAATGGTTCACCTTTTGTCTCGCGATAAATTAAGCGTGGTGGACTTTACAACAAAAGCAATTAAGAATCGAAATGCGATTTAGGAGTGTTAACGACAAATACATAATCCAAATTTTGGCTTTTATAGGACAACGGCAACTGAAAACGACTAAGTGGCCAACTAAGCCGTGTTAATCATGTGAATCTGCCCCATATCGGGGAGCTGATTGGTCTATAAAGCACTTGAGATATATCAACGCCAGTGTGCTTCCCACGCAAAAAAAAGAAGCTATTTCTCTGTTTACTGAATCAGCTGACAGAACTCAGCCTAATCAATATAAAGATTCCGAGTCTAAAATATTTGATAGGTTTGGTGCACCAAATTTATACCCTTGACACAAACGCTCAACACGATTCTCTATGGGCGGCGTATACCTATGAGGCTTATGTCTCTGCATCAAATGCATGAAAAGCTCTATTAAAACAGCTCTCTTTTTTACATGCAAACTACGAATGCAGTCAATGATATCTCAGCTCGAATTGAGCCAGCGATATTTCTCCTGGAATACCGCTGGCGGTGGCTGCACGCGTACCTTTTCATTCTTGAGAGTAATCAACTTCAATTTTCTCTTTCAGTCTCTCACCACATGGTCAAAGTATGGAGAATTTGCCACTTTACAGTTTGCTCAGATGAAAGCTGATTGGCTTATCAATTCTCATTACATCACTCACGGGCCACTTGAATGTGTACCCATCAGGAGTGAAGGGGTTAAAAATGGGTTCATGTGTATTGATGTTCCTCTACACGCACAGCTCCTAAGTGAAACGTGAATAAACTACTACTACTACCGACTACTACTATTATCTTGCACCGCTAGTATACTTATTCCAGCCCGCAATACAGTAAACGGTCGGAGAAATCATGAATCACGTCGTACGATATCGAAACAAAACACTGCATTTCACCCGGGGGGGGGGGGGGGGGGGGGTGGTACTCCCATATATGAGCCGTATAGGTATGTGCCGCCCCAAAGGGTATCATTTTCAGCGTTTTTAGTCTGAAATAGGGTATCAATTTTAACCTTTGGTCTGAAATAGGGTCGGAGACTTTGATATTTGGTCTGAAATAGGGTCGAAAATTGCACATTTTGGTCTGAAATAGGGTCGAAAATCGCAAATTTTGGTCTGAAATAGGGTAAGGGTTTTCAGTCCCGGGCGGCACACTCCCACCCAAAATTTTGAGGAGTACCCCCCGGGCATTTCACCTTACAGAACGTCCGTCAGAGAATATTTGATTGGCTGTCTTACCTTCGTACCATCAGTTTATTAGGTAAAATACTAATGCGCATACAGTGAAATATTATGCAATAATTATTCTTGTGACAATTTGTGTGTGCTCATATGGAAAATAAAGGATAAATATCTTTGTTTCCAAGTAAAAGAGGGAGAGAGTGCAAACTTAGGTTTTAAAAGGACGGGCTGTTTAGGCCAATTGGGACACATGATCAGCTGAGTAGAATTCATACACAGAGAAACAACGGGGATACTCGTAATACTTGTAGTTGGTCGAATGACTTGATCCTCCATAGAAGAATTTTAACACGCAACAATTCTGCCTGATAATCATATAAGTTTACTTCTGTACCGAGTTTTGCCGCCAGTTTGATAGTAAGCTGGAGTTCCAAGGTCGAATCCATCTCCAAGACCGCGCGACAAAAACCAATTACACTCCGAACAAATCAAAGAAACAATGCCATTCTTTTTGGAGCGGGCACATAACAAGATCAGCCAGGTAGTAAACAACAATACACTTGAGTTTTTCACATCTGTTTACTAAACACCGCGACCGGGCGAGGAACACAAGACAAAACTTACCTGAACCTGGTATCAGCACATTAAACAGCAAACAAGTAACCGCTGAAGGGAAGGGTATAACCTGAGGGTAGACGATTCTCTTGGCGGCTTTCTTCTTCTTCTCTTCTTCTGATTCGCTGTCAATACTGCTAATTGCCACAGATTGCTTTCGTAGCCTGTTTTGCAACGCTTCCACCTGAGCGGTTGTTTGGGCCTCAGCGCCTGTCCTCATTTCGGCTAAACTGACGTTTGAGTGTGTGTCACCCGGATGGACAGAATCAGGGAAAGGGTGCGCGAAGAGGGAACCCGCCGGCAACAGCACATGGCCAGGAATATGGAGACCATTCTTGGATACGATTAGAGAAGGGCTTTCTGGAGATTGCTCTCTTTTGATGCTATTGTTCATATTCTTGCTTGAGCAAGCTCTCTTGACAAATATCTGACTTGTTGAATACGGATTTTACCGGCGAGACCAGTCTCTACTGCAGTGCGGGTTTAGTGTGTTCTTGTTAGCTGCTTGTCTATTTTGATTCATCTCGACTCTTGATTTCATTTGCATATCGCCGTTTTATCTTCCTGAATGGCTTTGATTTTAAAGACAATTAGAACCGGGGCATAACAAAGGCGTGATTTATTCATTATAGTCTATAACACCCTCAGCCAATTCTGTAAACAGAGTTCGCGCACAATATTCACAGCAAAGAAACTTCGTATAATACAGACTCCGAATGTATTTTAGAACCAATCACTCGCATACTGCGTTGCAGAAACATGATTTTGTCAAATGTAAATAATGTCTTCTGTTTACCCAACGCTACCGCTGCAATGACACGAAATTAATGAGTTTTAAAGGATGTTACTTGACAGAACAAAAAAATAAATAAATACTGTTAGCTATAAAAACCGTACTGTACCGCAAAATCATAACGGCTACTTTGAAATCCGTTTATTTTTTATGCAAGAATATTCAATCTGTGAGACTGAGTGACTTGCTAAATTAAACATGTATCTTGGTGAGAAAGTAACACAAAAAACTTTAATTAGCCAACTAAAGTGTACTCTCAAAGAAGAAATAAAACGGGCAAACAGGATATATTTACATAGCTACGAGATGTCTTTGAACCGTTTCATTGTGATGTATGTTTCAGTCCCTGTCCCTCAATTAAACCACCAAATACGTACTTCACAAGAACAGTGGAACAAGATAATGTGTTAAACTCAAAATTTAAAGCTGAATTATATTATCTGAATAAGCTACAGTAAGTTTTACATGAGCTAAAATCAATTCAACTCAATTGAATAGGAGACATAAATTACGAATTAAAATAGCCAACTACCAAACTAACACCACATGATCCGTCTGTTTTTAAGATTTATGGCTTTACAATAATGTTCAAAATTTCAATTAGAATTCAGTTTATTACAATAGAAATTTGCACACTATGGAATCAAGAGCAGTGTAAATTGAAAGCAGATAGCTAAAAGAAAAAATAAGAAACTAATACGGCTAAAGAAAACAAAATTAGTAAAAATATTTCTCGTATGTATAAGTACGATACTGTTTGCTTATTTTCTTTAATGCCTAAATAATTTTTTTGTTTGTTACGGTTACTTTGCTATTAGATTGTATGCATCAAGAGTTTAGGGCATGTGACCCATCGGGACTAAAAGGAGTATTTCCATATTCTCATATATATAAACAATATAGGTATGGCTAAAAGAATACGGTTAAAGAAAACAAAATTAGTAAAAAGATTTCTCGTACTTATAACTACGATCCTGTTTGCTTATTTCCTCTATTCCTTAACGCCTAATTATTGCCTTTTTGTGTTAAGGTTACTTTTCTATTAGATTGTATGCATTAAGAGCTTAGGGCATTCCATATTCTCATATATAAACCACTAATATAGGTTATGTCCGCTCTTATTCACCTCCCCACCTCTAGAGAGTCCCAGTCCCCACCACTAGAGAGTCCCAGTCCCCACCGCTAGCTACCCTCACTGACTGCCACGGCTGATTGGCTTTAGAAACTTTATAACACAATAAAAGCAGCTGTATCTTTTTCAAGTCCAGTCTCAAACTTGGGAGAATCTGTGTGGGGATCACAAAGCTACCGCTCGGCAACAGCAGTAGTTCGGGCCACAGCCAGCAACTTTACACGAATGATGACGAAAGACAGCGAGACCGAGCTTATGAGAATCTGTATATTCATCATAGTTGTCTGCCAAGGCGGGCTGTCGCTTGTAGACGTGCAGGGACTCGATACAGGACCACGAGAGCTGCCTTACCTCGGTAGGGCCCTGCTGACGAAGCGCGGGATCCGTACAGATGCGCGCGCAGTCCTGCCTCTCTCCGCACGTGCGGCGGACGGAGTACACGAGTCCAGGCCCTTCCGTGGGTAAGGAGGCGCATGTTGCCATGGAGATCTCGTCTAGATAGTTGTAGAAGTAAGAACGGAACCCGCGTTTGAACCTGGAGTGAGCTGGATGGAATGAATTTGCTCGTTTAATCTTTTAACAACCGCCACTCAGTTTTGGGCCATAATATAACCTGTTCTTCTTCACTTTGTGCTCTCACGAAGGCCTAACGCTTTGAACATCGGGAGTACATGCTGTATGCAGTAAAGACTGGGCTGCACACCGAACTTAATCTGGTATGTTTCTGTGTTTTACCACTTGTAAGTTGACACAGACGAAAAATACTTGAGATTAGAACTCGCACATATTTTGATCTAGTCGCCTGCCGCAAATGCAAAGAGCTAAAAACGTCCCTTCACAAATGAGATTATATCTCCATCCGTTTAAAAAGCTAAGATTGGTCCCCGAGCTTTCCTCGGGTTCTCAATTAAATTCTTGCCTAGTCATATTCTCTTGATTCTTGTCCTACACCTTACTATATAAGCTGGTGTTGAAGTTCATTTTAAACCTTACAACACTAGTGGCCTAAAAACGCGTCGAAAGAGGGATGCATTTACTACAGACGTACGATTAACTATACGTGTAAATTAGTCCAGTTTCAAACGTTGGTCGGCACCCGAATACAAAGTGGCTCAAATTTTGCTAATTTGCATTAGGTTTGGCTCACTTTGAGGAGCGACGTTTGAAACGGGCCTCAGCTTCAAAGCATAGTCGCATAATTATACGATAGTATACCGTGTAAAAATCGGTCTTTGTACAAAAGCACCTAGTGCTAATTCAATAAACATTTACACGTGTATTTTAAAAGTTGGACCGTTATTCAAACGCCACTGAACAAATTTGGATCTGAAAAAGTCTGTGGAAAGTTACGGATACGTGTCTCCAATGAATAACAGCAACAAGATGGCCTTGGAGTAAAGTTTGTCTTAATGTGTAGATAAAATGGTACAAGTTGTAAAATACTGACTTGTAGACTGTTTCATTGAATTGGCCCTTGGATGGATAGCACATTTTCAACACAAGTCTGTCAGCATACCTCCGGAACAAAACGACAAATATCCAGATACTGCGCATAACAGGTAAAGTGTTCTGAAAGGCGGGCATAATTTGAACATAGCGATGTTGACAATGTTGATTGCACTGGTGTCCACTCTTCTAGGTCAATATTGCAATCTTCTTGAACCGTAAACTGTAGTAAAATATTGTGTGCTTTTGGACGATCATGAGGTCAGCAAAGTTTTCTTTAATATAGCTCTGACAATCTATCCAGTAACATTCTTGCCAGCCCTGCCCTTTAACACTCTTTAGCAGGTGGGATAGACGGGTGGTCGCAACAATGTACGCACAGGCGCAAACTGCCAGCAATCTCTAGTCAATGGATATGTGACGGCTTGGCAAGGAGTTAAATTTATTACTCGAGCTTCTAAGTTTTTATGTTAAGACAACAAAGTCGTAGTGCTTGTTGTCAGCGAAAGTTGTGACATTACATCACAACTATGATGTAATGTCTCCGAACTTTAATCGCGGTACATTTCCATGTGGCTGGTAAAAATATCTAAAAACAAAACCACGAAAAAAAAAAAAAAAAAAAAAAATCGCTCTCAGGCTGTGCTAACCGAGCGTTCCCACCAAATTGTGAATTACGCGTTTTTCCAGCTTACTTCTGAAACACGTTGTGATCCTTTTACCGGTGTCGACGAACTGTGTTTACGGATTATAGGCAGTGTTATTAGAATGAACAATACTCAGAAGAGCTTTCATATGAGTGCTGGCAATGATGACAATTCAGACGTAGGTACTATCGAGTTAAATTTGCCTTTGGCAGTGACAGGATCAATTCATTCGACTCAAGCTTCTTTGAAGCATTTCCCACAGGAGCTGCAGAAATTGCTGCTCGGTGAACATTTGGTACCACAGTCCAGACAAACTTTGCCGATGATGTTTGAATGCTGTTGTTCATTGGACTTGGCGGTCATTTTGTAAGGAATATCGTTGTCGACGCTGCACTTTGGTCTGAGCCCGCACTTTTGATGCGCTACGTACTCAACCATCGGATACGGGTAGCGATGGGAACCATGGATAGGGTATACCGCTGGCCTCACTGCGCCGGGGTAAGTCGCACGAGCAGCCGAAGGAACGAACGAAGGGCGCATGCCCGGATTATACGGTAAAACAGGATACTCGGCGCTTTTCAATGCTGCGACAGCTTTTTCGTGACTAGGTAACACGCACTCGATTGCTCGAAGGGTGTTTCCATGGCAACCCTTGAGGATTAGTTCCATGACACTACTTTTCTGAGTCGGGAAGAGCCTGGCGAGCAGTTCCAGTGGAGGGATGCGTCCCCACTCTCTCGCGTGGGACTGGTACTCACCATTTTGGTTCATGACGTCGCTTTCGCCGTTGGTTTGTGAAGTCGGCGCGTTTTCATGATCGTCGCTGTTACTCCTGGACGCATGCGCGGGACTTTCACCTTGAGATGACCGCAGCTCATCATGTTTGTGGGCTTCGTCTTCGTAGAATACACTGTCCTCGCCGACTTCAGGGGGAGACGGATAGGACGAATCTGTGTCAGACAACTTTCGCTTCAGCCCTGAAATATGAGGGCAGAAACGAATTTATTCATGAGCGCCAAGAAAATTTGCGCCACAGAAGGTTACAACAATATTTTCCGGCATTTGCTACATGTATCCATTGTGGGTCTCATATATACCAACTAACTTTGCTTTCTGAGTTAGCGTTTCTGGAAGGGGGTTTTAGTCGGTGAGATAAAAGATAGCGCGTTCAAATTTTTTTGCCGACAAAATAGTGACGACGCCCGTGAGACTCGACACTCGCCTCTTCTTAAGATCTGCAAAGGGACAAATCGCGAAGGAGCTCTTAAAACGAAGTGTGTCGTACGGTTTACATTGCCATGTAAGACATATTGGAAACAGTACTAAAATAACATTTCTGGAAGGGATTAGGCTTTAGTCTGCTGGTTGCATCAGTGACCCGGCATAAGATAGCTTGCCTATTGTGCGGGTTTTTTGTTCGATTCTTTTTCACCTTGACCGGCTTAGTTACTGAGCACAATATAGAAATTGAAACGCTCGTAAAAAGATGCTGAGTGGGTGGAGCAGCAAGCTAGACGGTCAGGACAATAGTTAGAAGAGTAAGACAGACACCAAATACTCCGACCAAGTTATCATCCGTAAACCTCTCTTCAAGCTGACCAGAAAGAAGGCAGTAGAGTGGTAGACTTCAACGGGATTGCGTATGCTTTCACCTGGGAACACTTTACAGCGGAATTCCGGTTAATTTTCATCTTTGTAGTCCAGGAAACCAGACAGTATTTTCCCAGGGGTTTTCATTTAAGACACACAAATTACCCCTAACATTTCGCAATCAAAGACTCTTTCTCTTCAGTGAAAAAATATTTTTGGCGACGGATCTATTTGTTTTTCTCCTCCTTTATTGCTCTTCGTACTTTTACTGTAAAGCGCTGCTAACTGTAATCACGATGATGCCATGCTGATGAACGTTTGAGAGAAGAATCAGGGGATGCTATGATTCCGTGTTGGTGATAATAAATTATATTGGAAAGTCAAATTCAACTCATTCCATTTTACTTTGGAAGTTTGGGAGAACAAAACTGTTGATGCTTCAGCGACGGCCATCAGAGCGGAGAGACGGAAAGACAAAAAGACGGATACAGATTAACAGAAAAAAGCACCGCTTTCATCTACGAGAAGATTTGTGTAATAATTCTGTCCTGCACTTAGGGCTCTGTTGATTTACCTAAGCAGACGCGTCAATCATGGCTACATTTATAGTCGCTTTGTCCGAAACTAAAACCGGAAAGAAACTGGCGAACGTAGCAAAATTGCTTTAGATTTTTCGGTTCAAATTTGTTATAAAAGCTGGAAAGCTCTTTTGACGGACTCGACTGCTAGACGACCAGTTTAGGACCATCGAAACTAAAATTATGGGGAGCCTTCAGTGACGTGACGCAAAATTCTTCTTAACAATATTTGCACTGTTTTCTCTGACCAGGACGACACTCGTACTCAGTAAACCGTACATTAGCTACAGCACTTCAACGAGTCAAAAGTCACAGCTTTTAGTAAGCCACCATCTCACTGTCCAACGTTACTTAAGATCCCCAGTGTATGAATACCTATGGCGCAGCAAGGATAAATATAAAACACTATTTAACCTGATCAACTTTCGCTGTGGCTCTGTGACCTACAGCATGAGTTGCGCACATAATTTTCAGAGAGTGTTACAGTTGAAGTATGCGTTTTGATGTCGCTAGAAAATAATTCGTTTTAAAGATAATTGGACAGAGTTGCTCTAAAATTCTTTGTCTTAAAATAAACTTTTTCTTTCGTTGTGACGGTACGTATACAACGGGTACACACACCTATAAATTTGAATCAACTTTTGGGAAAATCAGTAAAACGCCGTTTCTGTACCCGACTTGTCCGTTTCGGACAGTAAACACCAAAATACACAAAAGCGCGGTTTATAAGCAGCCGGAGTTGAACCATGGATAATTGTCTCGACGCTTCCGCCAGAGAACATTATTCAAAGAAGACACACAGCGATGTCACGGTTCACATAGAAGCAACGTGTATTCGGAACTGTTGCGAACTGACAGCTCCAAATTTAAGGTCTTTTTTTCACTAACCTTGCGTCAGATTTGATGCACTTTCCTTAGTGGAATGACCCGACACTTGCATGGGATCGCTTGTCGTACTGCTGGAGAAATTATCGACCGGGTTGTTATTGATATCAGCGGGAAGTGGCTGGGACGGGTTGCCGGAATCCGGTGAGGTCCCGTACGCCAAGTGCCCCGCGGTTTCAGAGCCAAAAGGAACATCGTCTTCTTCCCGTTTCAGAGCAACTTGTGCCGCCATTAACCTCTGCCGTTCGATGATGAGGCTGCATTTGGGGCAAGTACACTCTTTCCAGCTGCAGTAGCGCTTGTGCCCCTTGAGATACGAGATTATGCCGTGGTTTCTACAACGGGCACATCGCGGAGAGCGGATCAGGTTATCCGCCTCGCTAGTGTACCCTTTGTGCTGCTCGACTTCGCTCATGACGCCAGGATTGTTTTCCACGCGGAGACACTTGACTCGTTCTTCGCAACAGCCCGCCAGAAACTGTTAGTTTTGCAATTTGTGCTTTTGCAATTAATTACACTCAAACAGTTGAGATATCACCTCTGGTGTCTTTGTCAGTAAATGTGTGCTTCTATTGTGAGCGAGGCGCTTCTGATTGGTTAAACCAGACTTTGCTTGTGACTGCTACTCATTAGATAGTGGCGTTTTTAATAAGACTCGCTTTATTTTGATGTTAATTTGCGGACACTTTGAAAGGTATGTCTGCTGTTGATAATCTGTGTTGGCGTAATTGGATTTCGCTTGATGGCGTAGACAAATGTAGGTTAAAAGTTTCGAGCTTAGAACTTTGTTTTGAAACTGTTTTTGTCCGAGCTTTCTGTTTACATCTGACGTACTTCATGTCAATGTCAACAGATACGGCGTTCAGCTTTTGAGAGCCGGGTGCTATGCCAAATCTTTTGTGATTGAAAAAGTCTGACAGCTTTTAGAAGCAATCTTTTGTGCAAACAACAATTGAATTTTGGCCGTATTGTTTCGGCTGTGATTGTTAATTCGGCATTTTGACAGGGGACTATTACAAATTACGGCAAGGATTCCCGTCTATGTAAAAGACAAGTTGTTTTATGTTTCGTACCTTGCTTAATTTCCGCTAGTATGATTTTGAACAAGCCACTGAGTCTTGGCATACTTTCGGATAAACTAAGGCACACTCCGAATCACGCAACAAACTTGTCACTGCGTTAGTTATGAATTTTATACAGTATACCTTCTTTTTCATGGTGCATTGAAGTTTGTGTACGAGAATAGAAGCAATCTAAATTCTAAATTCTCTTACTAATTTTGTTGGCTGTTAGTTTAGACTTCCTGATGGAACTTCCAGATCTCATGACCACAAAGGTAATCGACAAATACTTTGTTGAGTAATAGTAATAATAATAGTAATAATAATAATAATAATAATAATAATAATAATAATAATAATAATAATAATAGTAAAAATAATAATACTAATAAAAATAACAACAACAACAACAATAATAATAATAATAATAATAATAATAATAATAATAATAATAATAATAAAAATAACAATAATAACTGATACTATATGTGGTAACCATATTTTTCAAGCCTCCTGGTCATGTCTAACAAGCGTTGCACGAACTGCAATTTCGATAAAATTCCGTTTCTAATTTGTCAGCAATGACCGCTGACTCAAAACACTGCGGTGAGACACCGATTCACGTCCCGATAATATCGAGGCCAAAAAATTAACCCCCTACAAAAATATATATATATATATATTTTCAAAAAAGGTTGACCCTCAAATAGGCAAATACCACGACCGAAAGGGACATTGGGATTCGTGATTAATTTCAGCTTGCTTACTGAATAGCCAAGAATTTTAGGCAAATATATATTTTGTCTCCACTTCACAACTGCAGTAAACACACTGCACTAAGGGCAAATAAGTTTATTTGGGGAGGGCCAGGTGAGAACCAACCCGAACCACGGTACAAGTAAAACAATTCTCTCCCTACATAAACATCTTTACATACAGTGTAACCTTCCCTTGTGGATACGAGAAGATATAAGGGAATACCGATCGAAGTAAACATGCCTTACTTCACATGCATTTGTGCTAGAAACTATCAGGAAAACTACCAGACAGATGTCAAACAAATTGCCATTGAGGCTGGAAAGTAAACAGAGCGTTTGGTATTCTTTATCCCCCTTTTTTGTCAGGTAGACTGCCAGTTAGGCTGGGGAATTCCAAAACACTTGTCCCCCTTTTTTGTGTCAGATAGACAGCCAGTTAGGCTTGGGCGTTTTTCTTTCTTTCTTTCTTATTTTATAACTCAAGTGCCAAATGGAAGGAGACCAGAGTACTAGCTAAAGGAGCTGAGCAACCGCTAACAAAAGGGGTGCGGTTAGAACGGAGGTCAGAAAAAACCTGCCACGAAAAACCCCGTGGGAAAAAACGTGACAGGAAATCTGAGTAGGAGCCAAGGTTCGAGCTCCAAAAAATTGGTAGCCCATCCTACGAAGGCTTTACATAAAAGAATCGTCCTTATCTACGGAACCTAGAAAAATAAAGATATACAAGCAAAAATAAATAAAACTAAAAAGCGCTACCTGAACGCGGTCGGTTCGTAGGCCTAGATGACAGCCACGTGCTATACTCTCCTATATATACCCCTACGTACTACCCATAATGCTCCGGCCTGAGACCCAGACCACGTTGTATCTCGTGCCGCCAAAATATTTATTTCAGCCTTATTCGCAGGCTCATTCGTCAGGAATAACATTATTCTCCAGCGAAGTTCACACTCTACGCACACGACGTATATATATATATATATACGTATATATACATATATATACATATATATTACAATTGCGTATTGTTGTGTTATCGAGAAAGTAACGCACAAGGTCCGGACGGTGTTTCATCGCACTGGGTACAAGCGCGCAGGCAAAGGATCATGTTTTTCTTTAATTATTATCTTGAGTTATGTGTGCAGGGTTCTAATTTCCGATTACATGGACGTGAATGAATTGAGCCACAAGTAAACCCAAAGGTAGACCCTTTATTGAACATCTACTATTAGTAATATTAGCTATAGATTATTTGCAACTATCTGATCTTAAGCTAACACAAAACTCTCCTTCGTACATCTTTATATTAAACAGTAGAAACATCTTCACCATAAACTAATCATATTTAATGCCTGTGATTTTTGTAAGATTGACTTCTATGTAATATCGATTACTTCATACTAAAATTAATTACTCCAAATATATAACTACACGCGTCATCTGCTGTACAGAAGCTGAATGTACAAAGCAATAACAGTCCGCTTGTATAAAATAACATAAAATCTAGGTACAATTCAGTCCCTCGCTCGCGGTTAAGTTGGCGTCTACGTCAACCTGGCGGGACCTGGTACGAAATACGATCTCTGTGAATTTATTTAACCGCCATCTCTCTTGTATTACTCTTGCCTAACAAATAACAATAAGAATTATATAAAGTACAATGGAAAAACCGAATGTGTTCGGTGGACGGAAATTATTTGGAATCCAATTCCATACTGTGGAAATTCCTTTTCTTGGAATTCTTATTCTATGTTATTGAATAAGTCCAATTTTTCCAGGAATAAGAGGTGCGGAGAAGTATTTGAATTTAATTATCAGGAATTTGCAAATAAGTTGATCAAAGGACGCTTTATTGAATAAGTCCAATTTTTCCAGGAATAAGAGGTGCGGAGAAGTATTTGAATTTAATTATCAGGAATTTGCAAATAAGTTGATCAAAGGACGCTGTGCCTTGCATTAACTCACCTAATCCCATCGTAAAAAAAGTCTATTAAAAAGGACGAAATATTCCTTGTCGCAGACGAAGAGTTCGGCTTTATGGACCCCCCTTTTTTTGTTCTAACTGTTTTCGCGCTGTCAATCGACTTCTCCGTTTGGTTTTATGTCCAACAAATTATAACTCAGGTTGGTACTTTTGTTTTTTTCTGTCAGTGACACCCAGACATTTCCAGATAAAAACTAATCAATTTATACGCACTAAAAGTCCTCTTTCTCTTCTAAAACGTCTATAAATAAAGTTCGCCTCACTCCTTCTTTGTTCTTGAATCTTCCGAGAGGGAATTCGTGGCGTCGTGTTTCGGTGAGCAACGGGGCGAGATCCTGGGGGAGGGGGATCTATCATTCTTGATTGAAGACAGCGCACCTGGGAAGACTCGTCCCATGGAGCTCATCGTCATGAGGGCGGCGGTCGCAGAGCGGATGCCCTGCCCACTGTAACTGCGCATGTCTTCAAGATGGGATACTGGCATGCGTGGGACTGGGGGCGAGCCACGCTCAAGCATTGGCGGTTTACCGATTGGGGGAGCCTCGAGGAACTCTGATTTGCCGTCCTTCATGTGATTTAACGAGCCAGGCAGCTGGCCAATCCCGGGGTAGTATACACATCCGGGACACTGACCACTGGCGCACGACACAGCTGCGTGGTACTCTGCCGGGCTCATGGGAAGACCAGGAGGGATTGTGGGAGAAAGTGGTGTGAAGGCCGGGAAGCCATTAGGTATTGGGGAACTGGGGAAGATACCACGTGGGCCGGATGCAGCGGCAATCATTTGTCCCCTGGCAATGGCTTCTTCGTGACTCGGTAAAACTGTTTCGATAGTCTGCACAATATCGCCTCCGCAGCCCTTCAGAATCAAGTCCAAGACATTCCTCTTCTGCTCTGGAAAGAGCCGACTTAGGATGTTCATGTATCGAGTGTGTTCAGAAGGGCCCATGAATTTCCGATCGTCTCCGTTTGCCAAATTTATGTTCTCGGGCTTGCGTCGCTTTGTTTCCGGTGACGCTCGGTTTTTGTCGCTTCTTCGCTCTTCATCTTCGTCAGGTCGGTCTCGTTTCCACTTAGAGATCAGTGGCTCGTTGTTGCTGTCCATGGGTGATTCTAAATGAAAACAATAAGTTAAAGTTAGCGAAAGGTTGCACTTATAGTCAAAAAAGGACGTGGTACAGAAAAAATATCTTTGTTTGCATCATGACTTATGTGATACGCTGTTTTTACCACTATTGCACAAAGAAAACACATGAACCTCTGCAAAACATGCAATATTTCGCCTGTCGAAATATCCTCTTACCACAAAAGCGACGTCGCTTAAATTGACAAATTTGCTTCAATGATCATACACTTAGGGCTACAACGTGGCTCAAATTCTGACTCTTAGAGGCTGAGAATTCACGCCTCTAAATAGGATGCTAACTACCACGAGTCCAATATGCGTCATTTGTTTTGCTTCCTGTATCGAAATGACAAGCTCGTAACGCAATCATAAAATTATCACTGCATCGACCATAAACACTCCACGTGGAGCCACAATATAAATATCGCAATATCCTCTCCATTACATTTCTTGATAACTGTTAAATGTAATTTGACACTTGTCGGACAAGTTGAGACCAGTATTAAAGGTTCCAACCTCTCAAAGCAATCCAGAATATTGCTCATCCTTACTGCAAGCACTAATTATAAGGTTTTAGTGCATTCGTTGGGTTCACACCAACAATTTCCATGGTGTAAAAGTAACACACTGTATTTGTTCAATAGAAAGTTGAAACATGAAAGGGATCTGTGTCAGAGAGATGACGTAAGAAAAACTGTTATTGTGGTTCGTGATTGGCTTGGCGACACACGTCCTTGAAACGTCTCGAAAACTTAAAAGATCACAGGCGGAAGATGTTTCGAATTCCTTACTTGACTAGGAGTATTGATAACGTTTCTTTTCGATAAGATATATATTCTACATAGTGGTAGTGCGGAATTTTAAAGAGCTAAAACCACTGTCAAGAGCTCAACACAGAGAAGCTTCATGAACTCTGAACGGACAAATGAACTACTAGAACGAGAAGCCGTTGCTGTGAGTACATTTTACTGTTATGTTTCTTGGTTGCTACCGTGAAGAATTCGGCGTTTTCTTTTAAAGTTTGAATCTGGATAAAGAAGCAACATGTTAAGCCAAAGACAGTGGATTTAGCGTAAGTTTTGTTAATACATCTCTGGCTGAAGTTCAACGTCACGTGTCGACACAAATGCATCTCAAAGTTCCTATTAATATCTCTGATTTCGATGTCATAGTAACTGCACTCATACAACAGATTCATTCTTCTAGCTCATAATCAGTTTTTTTTTAGGCCTGGCCACTTCGGTTTATACATCTGTAGCAGGTAGTTACCATGCCGTGAGATTAGAGGCAATCTGAGGCAATTTACATACGGCAATATTGAGATTGCTTGTGTGCCCTATAAATGTTTCCCCAAATTTTACAGAGATCTGCTCGGTCAGTCCACAAAGCGTTAGACCTGTATCCAGAGCTATGGCATAGACATAAGTAGACCAACTCGAGGCAGCTGAACGAAGTACAAGAAGTGGCACGCAAACAGCTAATTATGCGAATTACGTAGAGATTTCTAGTCGCACCGAAGCCACTTCTATTCAAAATAATCGTGAATGGCTAGGTGTCAGCAAAATAAAGCGAACTACGGGACTCACTTTGAGTTTTCGCCAACGTGGACTTTGCCAAGTACTCGGAACTACGGTATTGACTGTTTTCGTGACAGAGTTATGTAAATAATCCACCAGTCACTTCGCAACTTGTCACTCAGGTAATCAACTATGGAAAACACTTGAAAATCATTCGAGAAAGTATGGATCACGCGAGTACTTGACACACTTAACCTGAAGTGAATGACAGTGTGAACCTATTGACTAAGCCGCGTTGTTTTCAAAACGTAGATGTGACTTCTGTCTTACAAGTTCCTCGTTGAATACGACGATTGATTACCTATCATTTACGACGCGATATTAAAATTGCTTTTCTTTCTTAAGTGCTGATGCGGAACCAAGGATTGCGGCCCGGTTTGCAGTTTATATGTGAAGGGAAAATAAGCCAACAAAAGCTATTGTCAAAGCCATTGCTATATCCGTTGATTTCTTAGATGACTGCATGATGGATGGGAACGTGTTCGTATCTTCTTTGACAGCAAATTAGACGGGGCGACTATTAATGGTATCGATATTAGCTTTGCACCGATTACCAACCGCAAAGTAATTTATAGCTGCTCGGGTTTCGGCTTTTTTCAGTCACGCTCAAAATAGCGTCTTCACAGGGGGTAAGGCGGGTGGGAAGACCACGTGTCTGTATGAAGTCACTGTATTTAAAACAACTGGCTCAATTCTGGATAGTTTAATTGCAAAGGGGAGCTAAGCAAAGTATTCAACGAAAACGAGTGCAAGTCTTTCCAGGCCAAGCTGATCTGAAGTGTTGATCTCACCTGGTTCAATCGAGTGAGCGAATGCTTTTCGCCCGATTTAAGTCAATTAAGTCTCATGCATGGCAGATTCAAATAACGAAAGGGCACTTCTACCATGGAACAGCTTGAGTACAAAGCGATAATCAAAGAGTTGTTTGAAGCGTTTAGATGAGAACCGATGTCTGTTATTCTCGCGCTTTTGGAGCATCAAGAGAAACGCGGTGTGCATAATTCCCGCGCTTTTGGCCGCGGATGTGCTTCCAAGGTAAATGAAGCTCTATTTGGACATGCGACGAAACATCGCTCCTTGTTGATAATGCACTTGTAAAATGTATTCCAAGCAAATTTTGCAGTAGTATAGCTCTCTATCTGTGCCAGTGCATAATATAATGAACCAAAGACAATTGTTCGGCATCAACCCGAACCGCTGGCAAACTGCGCAAGAGTACTTCACAATTTGAACAATAAAAAGACATAAGATAATTATCGTCTGATTTTCCGCACGACAGGGTATCTAAATGCAAAATGGCTTTCTCTCGTTTAGATAAACCCACAGGAAAGAAATACTACACGGCAGTTCCACTGTGGTTTTCTGTTCTTACAGTGTTGCAACTGGGCTAATAGTCTGCACGGCAAACCAGAAGAATAAATGTCTGTATTGCTGGTGTATGCAACGTGTTGACCTTATAGATTTAATCCATTTGACGAAACTAATTGTTCAAATAGAGGCTCAGCATTCAAAGGTCGACAACCAATAAAGTATACTTTTCAGTCTATTTACTCTGGCGAAGAGCACAGTCACAGTTTTATCTTCCCACTTTTGCATCGATTTGTAATTCATTCTACAGATTTTCCTCTAGAAAAAGATGGACGTCTAAGCACAGGGCGAACAGAAGACATTAAATTTCACGAATGTCTGGATTCAAAGCACACGTGAATGGAGTTCGAAGCGGATTTAAAACAACTGATTTCAAATCTCAGCAAAAGACTAACCTCTGTACCTATATATGGCGTCGTTGCGTTGACCCAAAAGTAACCCGTAGCCGAAAGAAGACCAATGTAAATAGAGCTTGCTTTCCGTGCTCGAAGAGTATCGGACTGTTGAGTTGATCACTCAAGTGTCGTTGGCACCAGCCAGTAAACAGACAACACTCGAAGTTCTGTGAGCTATGATTGGCCAATCACATGTATTTACAACACGCGCTTTCGTAATTAGCATTTATTCCATGCGGAGGCGCCCACTGTATGTTGCTGGATATTTTTTTGTGCTTCAATCCACTTCGTGGTTCGCGTGATATATTCCCAAACGATGTTGGCGGCGCTTTCGAAGCGGGGCCGATGAAGTGTGGGTGTACTTGGCAATTTGTTTACTGCGGCACTATAATATAGACTGATACACGCTGCATGGCTGGCAGCAGCACTTATTCACAGGCTGGATAAATATGTAGACCTCAATTTTTAAATTGCTTCCCAAAATTAATTTTAGACTGAAAAAATAAAAAAAGTGCTCAACCTCTTTCACGCATGTCGGGCATTATTTGTCTGTTTATTTTTGCATATTTTGTATGTTTCTCGAATGGTTTTAGATTTGATACAGGCCCCTTAATCAGACAATTTCACTGGTTAACACCTGCGAAATAGTGTTCCCAAATAGGATTGTTTCAGCAAGGTACAAGGGACTTGCTCTGATGACCAGAATCAAATTTCTGCATGCCCATTTTCTAGTCAATGTTGATCAACTCAGCAAACAAAAAACCAGTCAGGTAATCCACAGGATATATCGACCTGAATAGTCTGATACCAGGCTGAGGATAACAGAATAAAATTATTTATCCTCGGTCGTTTATACTGAATACCATGCCGATTACTTTCGGGAACCCATTGAGAGGATTAAGAAGCTACTGAGATGCCATTCAAATATTTACGCCGAAGAAGCCGAAAAAGCGATAATTGTAAGGGAAGCACGACACAAAGAAGAAGCTACTATCTCCTGAAAACGCGCCCGAAATGAGCCCAAAAAGTTACGGCTATAGCAAGGTACAACTTGAAAAACGGCTACGGCAATGTTGTAGTGTTTATCGAGTTGGAGTTCGGCATACCTAACCACGCCAAATATTCAAAACTCAGCAGACGACTAACCTCTAATTTTTCGTCTCTGTGGGACTCTAAGTAGACGGCGTTGCTGAAAAAATGTCTAATGTAAACAGGACTTTGAATCGGCCTACACTGAGCAAATTGAAGACACTCACGCGGATAAACTCGCGTGTCGTGGGCACTAGTCAGTAAACAGATCCTAACAGTCAAGGGTATGTGAGCTTTGATTGGTCCATCACAAGGATTTAGACTATTCTATATAATTCCTACATAATTAGCATTTAATATTCCATGCGGGGGCGCCGACCAAAAGTGCTGTGCAGTACTGGTGTTTCGAGTTTATATTTGAGATCCCATGTCGTGCTTCCGTGTTACGTACCGTATTTTAGTATGATACTTGAGGTGTTTGAACATGGAGTTTGGAGTCTTCTACGACTTTGTTTGGTTACACTGTGTTGGTGCTGTATTCAGCGGCGGAAGTTCAGACAAAAACGTTCATGCAAAACCTATAATATTGATGTTCCGATTTTTGAAGACCTTAGCCTGGAAATCGGAGCAACACATAACTGCTTTGAGGAAGTTTGACATCGATTAAATAGCTAAAATTTCATATTCAAGCAAGGCATTAAAATTTAACGTTTTCTTGTTAACTTAATTGATCACAATCAAGAAGGGTTTTTTGTTTGCCTTATCTTTTCTCACGAGATTCGTGAGCACAGCCCACGTATTTTGAGCCAACATCTGACTGACCCCGGATAGTTAAAACACTACCCCACTAGTAAAGTCTCTTCTTCTAAGTAACTTATATTAAAATCAAGATATTCACTGATATTCCCTCACTCAAATGATCGGAGGAAATATCCACTTGCTTGATTGCCTATGATACAAACTGATATCCAGCCAAGCACACATAAAATTGGTAACATATAACCCTTTCAGTTCTTCGTAGTATTATTTTAAAGCTGGTCGCCAATTCAGCCAGTGAAGAGGCCTTCCACTGTAAACTCGAGTAATGCAGGAAACTAAAATTGTACCAGAACAAGAAGCATCAAATTTCGTGATTCATTTCGATTTCCTTGTTTGCCTTTGTAAGATAACCATGTGATGAGTGGAAGACGGAAAGACGAAAAACATCAAGTTCTTTCCACCAAAAAGTTTGAAAAATACACGCTTATAAAAAATAAATTATCTGCGGGTAAGAGAGTTCCTTTGTGTTATCGCTGTAGCAGCGCACGGTATCTTTTGTAAATTCCTGAATTTTATGTCAACAGCTGACGAGTTTGCTGTGGTGCATTTAAATGTGCATTTTCAAAGTGTATCAATCGTAAGTCTGGGCAAAAAAACGTGGCATTTATGCCAATAGCTTGAAGTGAAATGCCGGAGCGAGACTTGGGCTCCGGTCGCACTCGTAACTTTAACGACATTGATATCGACATTTGCATCATATGAAGTGCAAACAGCGCTTGTCACCAGATATATATGTCAGCAAGCTGCTACCAAACATTGAAGAAGCCGTCGTATTGCTCTCGATGCTGAGTTATTGTAGACTCAACTGCCCAGTGCGACCGGGCTCTTATTAAAGCATAATGCGGTGTGTGGTTTGGGAACATGGCTGTTACATACATTTGTGGAATAACACGAGATAGAATGGAAAAACCACCGCAATGTAGTCATTTAGTAGTGTTATATACCGTGAGAAATGAGAGTTTTTAACTGGTTATACACACGGTCGAAAATTTCGTGGCTTCTGCTCTGGCCTTTGTCCAACGTTCTTTTATAGTCTTTCCAATATATTTTTTATAACAAAAACGTTTCCCCTTTTCCTCGTACCGTATTATTCCACTTTTTATCACCCTCTTTTCCCCTTAATATATTTGCCCTCTCTGTTTGTTTCATCCTTGTCTCTTATGCCTGCCCCCTGTTCCCTTTCATTTTCTGTTCAACTGGTTTTAAACTGCTCGCCCTTTTCCTTCCGAACACTGTTCTTTACGCTGTCATGTATTTCCAACCCGTCCAATGTTCTTCGCCAATTATTACCCCACTACTTTCCATGACTTTATAATTAGACAGACAAGGAACAAACTCATAATTTGAATGAAGTTGAATTTTGCGTGTGCCTTTTCATTCGAGCAATTTACTGACAGAAATAACATTGCACAGATCGAGGCAAAACAACGTCTCAAACGGCTGAAGGCTGGGGCTACGAAGGCATGCAACATATATATCAGTGCTAGCTGAAGCATTCACAGTTAGCAAGTACATGGTGCGATATCAAAATAAAGGAAGACAATGTCCAGTGAATATGCCTACAGTATTTCGATCACCTCTCGGTGAGTGATATGGGGAGCTACTCGTTTAGTCAATGGAAGTTGTAAAGGGGAAGACCGGCCAGCCTTCGTGTACAGTATAGACATACAGCAATCCCTTTCGTATCGTCAGAGCTTCAAACTCAATGAGTTAGCAATTTCAAGTCATAAACCTTTCATAATGTGAACTATATGTCTTGCACTGTTAAAAAATTGCTACAGGCAAATTAAAGCTATTGCAACGCCAGAAATTGCAGCGATGGTAAGGGATTTTTCCTTAATTTTAGGGGTGGCGTTGGTTTTTTTCATTCAATCAGATTTTGCGATAAGAAATCAACTCTCATGTAGCTGGTGATGAGCTTGCAGATGTTATCTACCTGCCTTAATATTTACACTAGATTGAGCCTGATTGGGATATCGTGAACTGATATTTAAACGTAATCAAAACTGTTCTCGTTCAGTCTTTTGTGGTTCTACCTGAGGTGCACGACCCCGGCCCAATCGAAAAACAGCGAAACTGATAAAGATGTTGTGCTGAAAACATGCAACGCAATGTAAACTGATTAAATGCAAATATCCTGCCGACACTTTGAACTTCCACTAATTGACACATCAGACACATTGCTTGTCAATCAGTGATTTGTTTTAGGATTGGAGGATTGTGGAACTAATTTTAAAACAACCGTGGATGTCATTGAGCGCGTGAACCGTGTCCCACAAAAGGGTGTTTCTCACGGACTGCTGCGACGGAAATAAACTGCTAGTGTTGAACTGGCTACTTAATTTTTGATGTGAACGCTGGAACGGAAAGCTGATTGCCTGAAAACCAATTATGAGAAGATACAGTTGCCAAAATTCTAACAAAGCTTTGTGCTGCGAAAACAACAAAAAGTGGAGCACGTGCAACATTGCCAAAATGAAAATTTCTCTCGATGCAATGAAGTGATCAAACCTGACAGGGTCGTTCTCTGTTATTCTATCAGTCCAAGGCGAGTGAAAGAAACTAATTCATGTAGGAAAAGTTGCTTCAGCAAACAAACAAACATTCATAATGGATGCTTGATGACTGAACGCTTGAGCAAGCTTGAACATTGTTTCTAGTCACAAAAATAGAACACGAACCTTTCATGCCAAACGGTGCATGGTAATTATAGAGGCATTGGCGAATGCATCACGCGAAACGATTAAGGAACATAATAGTGATTGTGAGTGTCAGTGTGGCACATTACTCGGAAATATTGTTCCTGTCCTGTGGTACCGCTTTCCTATAAGCAACTAGTGAGCCATCACGACGACGGCTGGCCTGAAATATTAGTCGAATTGACAACTGTCGCTTGAAAAGACACTATGTTATTAGGCAAAAATGAACTGTATACAAAGTGTATACTTTGTTGCAGACTTCAATTCATCGAGCATTATGAAACAAATACACGTGCCATATTTGACATGAAAGCTAACAATATACCTTGATTACTTAACGAAGCGAGAGGACAGAGCTAAAAAGAAACAAAAACTACCGTTCTCGAGACACCTCAGTATCCCAACCCGCCCAGTAAAAAAAATCTGCAAGCAACTAAAGCCTCACACTCACCGTCTGTGGAGTTCGAGGAAGGCGAAGCACGACCACTTCTTGCACCTTCAGCCGGAGAGCCGCAGCCAGATGACAAGTCTACACTGGAGGTTCGTTCCCTCGGTGAGGACGGCGTTGGCTGAGGATAGCTTGGCTGCTTGTGCAGGCCAGGAGCGTAGAAGTATTGCATGCTGCTGTAGTTGTAGCCCGAGCCTACCTCGTCGCTTTCTTGCTGCCTTCGCAGGGCGACTTGAGCAGCCATGACGCGCTGCCGCTCCGCGATAAGGCTGCAGTCGGGGCAGGAACAATCACGCCACTTGCAAAAGCGCTTGTGTCCTTTGAGAATTGAGATGACGCCGTGATTGCGACAACGAGCACACTTTGGAGAGCGTTGAGATATAGAACTCATTGGAGGCATTTGGCCAGATTGGGACTCGCAGATATTCTGGAATGGATTGGTAAGACTTGAGTTTATGGCATTTGTCATGGCAGGGAAAGAATACACTGCCTATAAGTTGTGTTATCACGCTGGGTAAGCTATGACGCACATGGAAGTATTTTTAGCCACCATTTGTAACCACTAATATAAACAATTCTATTTTGGGCACGGATGCTATTTTTAAGAGGCGTCACGCCGCATGAAGCTTTGTTACTTTTTTAGAAACAATGTATTGCATTTCGAGAATGCATTGTGTGTCCACTGGACCGTTCTCGCCAGAAAAAGACATGGAAAAAAGTCAGGATTCTGAATCGAGAACTTTTCTCCGTCAAAATATGGAGGCCTGCTTGGTGCTGTCAAATTTAGTGCCCATTCGTGTTTGCGGCAGACTGAACTCTTTCGCCCTCCATAGAAGGAAAGGGACAGAAGATGCTGTTTTACTGATTAAACATGTTGTTATCCATCCAGTTGGTTTATATAATACACAGGTTGAATCGCTGGTTGAATTGACTCAATGTCCAGTAAGCGATTCAACCTGTGTATTATGCTGTTTTACTGTCCGCAATACGTTCTTAGTGCAAATAAATGTAAATTACATATCTTGATGATTCTTGAGAAAGAAAGGCGTAAATATAATATAAGACCATATTAATATGCGAGTGAGTTTGAGAGTGGGCTTACGTCGTTTCGCGGTTACTGATGACAAGTCACATCTAGCTCGCGGTGCAAGAGCTATGCAAAACTACGCGCCGTCAGACATAAGGTCAAGGTTGTCGACTCGGATACGCGTTTTCTGGACTTTTCCGATGACGCCAACGCAAAATAAACGGATCTAAACGCTCGTTTCTAAGGCAACAAGTTTCAGCAAATTCTTAGTGGTCATAATGAAACATTTGTAGCATGAGAAGACACCCACGTAAAAACATTTAAATAAAATGTGGAATAATCGTAGTCCCTCTTAAAATTTAGAAAGATCGGAACTAAATGCTTTAATTTTCAGTCTTGTTCTCACACTGGCTCATGACAAGGCGTCAAAACTGCTACAATCGAGAACAAAAGTTTGCCTTCATAGTCAACCAGGATATAAAGCGTATGTTTGGTACGTCAGGCATTTGTTGACAAGACAATGAGAGTTCAGGTGAACACCAAACCAGTTGCAGTTTACGGTTCAGCGACCTTGCCTGACCGAGATTTAGTCAAGTTTCGAAAATAAGAAAAGTGGCAGAAATGTTAAAATACAATAGTTACGGTGTTCTAATGTAAATTACTTGGAAGCAAACTAATTTACGTCAATAAGATGGGTGGATCTATTGGTCACCCGCTGAAAATTAACATGTGATGTAACTAGTTGGTTTTACAAGCTTCAGCCGTGCATTCAAAATATATGATCAGATTGCTTGCAAGATGGAGGAAGAAGAAGCAGTCATTCCCTTGGGAAATTTTTGTCAACGGCAAGAAAGAACTTACAACTTGTTGTATGCGGTGCAAGTTCTCCCAGCTTTGCGGAACAGTCAAGAGAAAATATACATAACTGGCTATGTCTTATTCTTTATCCACGCCATAAATTCAGAGGTGCTTGTGATAAATATTTCCTTGCTATTAGCAAGTCTCAGCTGGTGTTTCCGCGATAAGTGGATATGTTTTGCAAACTATCTCTCCACATGCGCTAGTACTGCTGCAGACAAAAACATCGTGGTCCTAACGACAACAACACCTGATAAATCACAAATAGTTGAACGTGATTCATTAATGATCAAGGTCACCTCATTGCACTGATTTTTCTTAAAATTAAGAAAAGTACACCAGGATAAAATGAAAGGAAGTAAAAAAGCACATGCACCCCCACACACAAAGAATAATTTCAGAATACCTCCACTTTTAACAGTACTTGTAACATAAAGTGGTTAGTAACATTGAATTGTACTTGTCTCAACTTACACTGTTCCGGCAGTATCAATGACTAAATCTTTCGTTGTGTCGGCCTCTCGGAGGTGGCCCAATGCGGAGACTCAGAAAACTAAAGGCTCTAGACGCCCTTCTAACACTCCCGACGTAAACCGATTAGAGCACAAACGTTCTTGGTGGCAAATCAATTGTAATGTTAGACGGAGCGGTTGAAAGGAATCTCCCAGGAACAATAAACTCTCATTAAATTTTAAACGACTTCGCTTGTGTTCGCTTTGGCAGCGAACACATCTCAGCGTTTCGAGCACTACTATAAACATCTCAGTAAATATTTATTTTACAAATATATCGTTTCGTGCAGGTTGCAAGCCATTTAAGGTCGATCCATCACCTTTTAAATACCGTCGTTCATTTAGTGCAACAGTGTTTCTTTGCCACCATTTAAATTTGCAACACTTGCCTTTCGGTGGCATGATTCATGATTTCTTAAAACCCTAATGGGTGTAACCTACTTTAAATAATAAAGGATCTCCGCCTTATATTGTCAAGTTAAAGAAAACAGCAAGCACTATCTAAATACACTTATTCAAATCCAAAATATATGAAGAGCAGCACACCACAAATTATCCTTATTCAAGATAAGTAGTTTTCTTTTGGCGCCAGTTGAAAAATCTAAATGTTTGTTAGAAATAATTACTGACATCATGGGGCGATGCATGAAACAAGCACATAGAGACAGCTGTCTTTGTCAAGTAAGTAGAGCATGGACTGCAGTCCTCACTTACCACAAACAGTTCCATATACTGTTCTGTAATGTGGCCGACATATTGTCGGTATCTAACATTGTGGGTAGCTCAGTTAAGCGAGTGACTAGAGTCAAGCACAGCACGTGGGATATATACTGTTTCATCTTGAAATCAACAATATCAGACGCTATCACCTGTAATGTATTGCTTTGTGGAAATAAATCGAAGCTTGTTCCATCAAGTTCTATCATTTACATTCTCTCGCTTAGTATCTGAAGGGCACACAAGAAATGTTCATATCCGTTTCCTTTTTGCGCCCTTTTGCTTAACTTTCGTGTCCGGGCTTCAATCGATATCATCCAGTTACCTCTGAAATACTATCTTAATAGTAAAAAATAGTTCTTCGGAATACTGATCGGTCGTTCCTGTTCCTATTCCCCAAACAAGAATTGGCTTAGAGTCTGGACTACCCACAACATTTCCACACGAAGACTACAAAACTATGTTGAATTACGAAGACAGGAGAATGTTTCAAAATGGCATGACCTTGACTCATATCTCCAAAATATTTTATCAGAAAGACTCTTTAAATAGAAGACCAACTTACGAACGACTGATTCCTTTGGGATTTATCATTCGGCTGCCAAGTATTCGTGCTAAAAGCTTGCATTAGATTTCAGCATAACCCAAAAGGTCTTTGCAACTAGCTAAATATACTTCCGACTTCAGTGTCGAAGTACTGAAAATTAGCAAATCAAATTGAACTGCCTGCCGGATGTCAGTTTTTTCAGTCAGCCTGAAACTCGTACTTTAGTTGGTAACTGAATAAGTTATCCGCCAGCAGCCGTTAATATGAGAATGAAATGGTAGAGTGCGGAGTTAGAAGTGCAAGCGAACTCAGCATGAACTCGTTCAGTTGGCTTCGTCCTGTTGAAGTGTGCTAATGAGAAAAGTCAATAGTCCTTTGTGTTTGCCCACGCATTCCTCTTTGTGTTTAAACATACATTTTCGTGCTTCGATAACTTTAGCATTTTAACACAGCTTGACAGATGGATAGACCTTGGACCCTATTTTTTCAATGGCTTCTTCTTTCTCTTGTCACTCTCAACTGCTGATCAATCTACTTTAGCCTCTGCGTACAGCAAATCAGGGCATAAAAATAGCGGGTTTCATATGGACTTGACATATTGACTTACTTTGCATTTATTGTGATTGCCAACAGCGTGAGCACCGACCTCCATGTTGTCAGCCAATGTTCTATTATTAGCTCGGTATCAGGAGTGGAATTAGCTTTAGTTGTTGTGAAACAGACCTCCACACAACCTTCGATAAGCTTGTAAATTATGGAGGCTCTTAGCTGGCAAGAGTACAGGGCCAAGTAACTGCTACTGGTATTTTATGATAACTGTTTGCAAAATCTACAGCTGAACTAACCGCAGTTAGTCTACATATGTGCTTTCTCTTTGGATCTTAATTCACTTAGTCCAGAAGTGCTGAAAGGAACCCAGTATCAATTCTCTAAACCGTGGTCTAAATTAAGAAACGACAAATGGAGTTGTTAGATAAAGCAAAAGAAACTAAACATCACCATTCGAAACTCGTTTACACAAAGAAGTCGGCCAGAAATGATACAAATTCGACAACTGATAACCCAATAAATGCAAATGAGGGGAACGATGCTCGAGGGCTCTCGGATTCTTGCACGAGACACTTGCTTTTAGAAATAGCGTTGATGGGTATTACGGATTACAGGATCAGTCAGCTCGACGTTTCTTATACCGGTCGATAAAAAGTGGCTTCGTGAATCATTGTTTTGACATCTGTTGCTTCGAATCTGTCAAACGCAAATGTACCTTTTTCTACAGTCCGTTGCCAGGTCATCTCACGTTGTATTAAGTCCTTCCACTAATAACAGTAAACGGTTTAGTGACACGAATTTAAATCTCCTTTTGAAACAAGTTTTGGGCTTGATTCTGTCGATACCACGAGGTAGAAAAGAAAACATAAAATGCAATCACAAATTTCAGTCCCTTTTGTATCTTACCTCTGTGACGTGATTCTGGAGCCTTAATATAAACACAAAGCAAGGAGGCCTCAATACTGACCGCCGTGATGAAGCTCTTTACTATTCGGCAGTGAAGCGATTCTGCAACTGTGAATGATGCACCCGTTCATCTAAGGACCAGGGTTTGAGTTCTTGGCATTTTTACAATTTTAGACTGATGTCAACGTTGCGTGAGTCATATCATTTTGGAATGTTCTAGCTAATACAGGAAACGAGTAGTTTCTCGTGTCGTTTTTCCGGTCTGACATGAATCCAGACTGAGCCACAATCAAAACGTTCACATGCAGCGACGTAAGTGATATTTTCCTAATCAGACGCTTGCATCAAACAGAAAATACGATTTAGAGCCTGTGGTGATTTGATCCGAGAAAGATTTGCTCAATTTGCGACGACACACAAACAAAGGAAATACCAACACAAAACGCCTGTTGCAAAGTAAATCAAGACAAAAATGACTCCATTTAGGATCACCGCGATTTACCTAGCAAGGAGCAAAGTTAGATTTGCAACAATAATAAACTCGTTTTGTGAGAGGCCTCTTTCACAGTCGTTATCAAAAGCTTTTGTTCATTCTTAAATTCATGGTCTGTGTTTCATGACCACACATGCACATCAAACCCTTGAATTTTTACGCTGCTCGCTGACTCGACGGTTGATGACGTCTTTGATTGTCACTACTTGGTCTTACTGTCAAATGTCTTTCAGAAGTAAATTAACACAAGAAGAAATGAACGTCCACCGATTGGAGATTCTGAACCGAACAAAGGACTCATAACATAAAGCAGTGATGGCTTCTCCGCTCTATCTTGAACTTATAAGCGGATTAGCCCTATGTATTACGCTAATGTCCTTTAGTGATAATTACTGGCAGATTATTTGCCATTTAGACCGCATTTTCGATACTGAACCAAAAGCCCGCGAAAAGCTTTGACATAGGTGAGTAAAGCTCTTAGATATTTAGGGGTTTGCACTGACCAACTCTACGCCCGAAAATACAAAACCACTCAGTTAGAAATCAACTCAGGCAGGTGCAGCCACTAGTACTAAAGGCACTCTCTGATCCGTAAACGTAAGACTTGAGCACCTTGTTTGTGTAAAGTGAGAGGCAGTAAGCTGTTTTACGCAGGCTTCCGGTCGGCCAACTGAAAGCCGAATTAGACCCAGAGAAATGAAAAAACAAAATTAAGATTAAAGACAGACAGTGTCGGATGAAGCCTAAGGGATTATTTCTGACGTATATAGTACATACCGAGACACCTGCAATTAGTACATTATATACAGAAACAACAAGTTGTGGATGCCCCTGAGAGTGACATTCCATTAAATTTAATTTCTTGCGCCTTGTTACTTCTTTCAGTTATAGTTCCTGAGAAACTGCGAAGTTAGTGTTGAGAACTTTGCATTCAGGTTTGCAATTTAGGGATATGTGAAAGTATCGAGTGATTTCGTGATGTCTTGTACTCTGAAAAGGAAAGGTAAATGGCGAGGTGTCGTCATACATTTCAATTCTCTCCATCATCGGGTTCTATTTTGCTGCAAAAATGGCGCACAGGAGGTAGTTGTACTAATTAAGGTGGGCACGCAATACGTGTATGCGAGAAATGACGACCTGCTTTTATCGATAAAAGATACATGTCCTGATAAGTTTGTTTCTAAAGACAGTGTTCGGAGTACATTGGTCTTTTGTGGCCAAAATTTGGACGTTTCTGAGTTGGAAGTGAACACTTCTGTTAGAATGTACTCATCGATCAAGAGCTTTCTCAATTGAGGGTTTCATTTCACAGATCAGGAGTTCAGACTCTTTCTATGCTGAGTCAAATTTAGCAGTGTCTCAAAAAACCTCGGCTAGCCTTTACTAAACGTGGACTTGGCAATCAGAATTTCTTGCAGGCACACTATTTCACGAAAGTGTACTCTCGCATTATTTACTTTACTCTTCTTTGCCGCCATTTTACCTTCTCTTCCCCCTCTTCTATACTTCTCCCTCTGTCACTCTCTCTTTATTTCTCCTGTTTGTGTTTTGGCAATATTTGTATGATGATAGTATCTCGCGTTTATACTCTTGGATACTGCTTCCATCTATTGGAACACGACTCTCAGAAAGGCACTAGGCATAGAAGTAAAGGTCAAACTATTAAGAGGCCCTTCGAATTTGTATACTGATACACTTCACACAAACAACTGATCCCGCAATATTCACTGAGGGTAAAAAAAAGCCATTAAGTTCTAGGCCCACTTGACTATCGAATATGAGTTTGCTACCAAGCACACTATGAGTAAAAAGAAATCTCTGGTGTCTGACGTTTATGCTTAGCCGCATTCTTTGCTAGGAAATGAGTGCAAACTCTTTCTGTCTTTAGAAAATGTAGGGCTGCCTTCTGTTGTTGTAACTCAGTATGAAATGAAGATGACTTAGTTGACTATGTGGCTGTGAATTTTTCCAAATTGTAGACTGCAATACTCGCAGATTAGATGGCAATGTTCACTAACAGTATCCTCTTTGTGCGGCTGGAGGATTAAACCCTTTCACCGTCGTTTTCTCTGCCCGAATTCCATTTTAAAAAATGGTGAATGTAGCTCTGACGAGAACGTAAACGCTGAGGGATTTCATTTAAGTGAAAACACCATTTTCATTTGACAGTTAATGATTTGGAAGTGAACACTTATGTTAGAATGTACTCCCTGAGAGCTTTCATTTGGATTTATCACACCTTTAGGTTTCATTTCACAGTTCAGGAGTGGACGCTTCCTATACTGAGTCAAATTCACCTTTAGCAGTGTCTCTTCGTGGCTAGCTTTTACTAAACATGGTGGCTTGCCAATAAGAATTTTCCTTACACGCTTGAACGTCCAAGTCGAAGTTCAATTTATAGTACAAACACACCGAAACTCATCACCCCTGATTAATAGCCTGCAAGATACTTCCTTTGTGGTACGATGTGGTTCTTTGCGTTGATAGTTATAGGGCCAAACTTCAACGATACAGTAAAACTGATATCCTCGCACTGGGACACTTCTAGTGCTAATGAAACTTGGACAGGAGATGAATGTGCACTCGGCTGGGTAAAAAAATGGCTGAAATTCAGTGCTTACAATTAATAATCCGACAAATGAAAACCAGTCCTTCAGTTACATATTCTCTTTTGTACTTTGCATATTTCACGTGGCAAGGTCATACTGCGGTAGGAACTACGCGTCCCAGGACAGTCAAATAGTAATGACGATAATTTAAGTGTACCAATAAAGCGACATACGGAGGTCAATGTGTGAAAATAATAATCCGACACTCCCTTAGAGTGTGTTTTACGCAAAAGTTCCCATGCAAGGAATGGAGTCTTCTTGTTCATCAATAACCTTTGTTTTTTTTTTTTTTCAAGAAAGAAAGAGCTAATTGGAAATCTCTTGGACCTTCGCTACTGCTAAGTGCTATCTCTAGCTCGGAACTACAGGTTATGTTCATGTATTTCTTAGCTTTACTTCAGCAGCTCGGATAAAATACCATGTTTGTTTGTACAAGAATGGCAACTGGCGTTGAAGCCTCTCGTTAAATAAATAATGCATCACCGCATATGGTCTACTTCTTTGGCTCATTCTGTTAATTAAGTTAGTTCGCTGTCCCAGGCAACCTATTTCAGAGTTTGCTTGCCACCATTTCTTAACTCTCATCATTGATATCGAGTATCAACTTAAAAATCTTCAATTTTCCACTGTTAATTATGCTGCATTTCGTCCACCGAAATTTCCCGTGAAAACAACGACAATGAAAGAAGGCTTATATGTACCAGTGAGACCGAATCTGTAACGATTACGGCTATGATGTGGAAAGTTCTAGACTCAAAGTCATTTGAAAGGTGTTGTTCATCTGATTACAGCACTGCAGCATCTTCTGCGATTCAACTAACAGAGAGAAATCAACACAATGAACTACCTTGCTGCTTACAAACTCCAAGCAAAAGCATTATCGATTCAAGACGAAAGACTGATTTAACAACAAAGAAGTATTTCTCCTATTTAAATCATGATGGATATCAGAGCTACTGAGTAAAAACACATAATCGATTCCGCCTCCTTTCAGGCAGAATTACTTCCACTTCTACGGAACAACACGAGGACTGTATAAATATTAATTTACAACTGAAACAGTAGTTACTAATGCCTGGTTGGAATGGATTTCAATCTTGAAGATTAGAGTTAGTTTTAGGAATCGTTCACTTCGGCCCAAGCAATCACATCCATTGGAGGGAACTCTGTTCCAGAGGGGGAAAAAGTGCGAAAGATATAAGCAACACGCTTTTCAACTACAAAATACCTGTAAAGACATGAAACTAAAACTGCCAAGATTTCTTCAAAGCAATGGATTTTTGTGGCTTGGCACACACAAGTCTTGCCAGGTTGACCAACACAAAATTTTGGCCAGCTCGAACTCTTCCACTGAGCTGAATCAGTGTAACTTTCGAAGGAACTGAGATGACGTACTGGCTAAGTTTTACTTAGAGTTTAGGGAGAAAATATTTGACCACCAAAATTACGGGGTGTTTTGTTTCGGAAACAAGATACAGAGTATGCAGAATTTCACGCATCTCGATACTTCCTACTCCACTGAACACGCAACATATATCGACACAACCGCATGACAACTAGACTGTGAAAATCAAGTGTAAATTAGTTTGTCATCCCTCCCCTCTTAGCAACGCCATAAAGAATTGCCAAACAACGTAGAACTTGTAGCTCGCAGTAGCCGTGCACTATGTCACATGCTTTCATGTATCCCGAGTACAGTATATCTAAAAGCACCACTACAGGGTTGGTTCACCAGACCGACAAGTAGCGTGAAAATAAGGACATGCGTCAACAAATACAAGCTGTACCTGCACCACTATGCCTTTTCGTGATGACAAAGAGTGTGTTCCAGGTTCTGAGTTTTGCGGACCTAATTCGTATAAGATGACTCAAGCTAGACGCTTTTCAGAGTAATAAAACGAGCTGCAAAAAGTAAAAAATAACACACAGTTGCTTCGTGTGTCCCTCTGACTAAACGTGAACTAAATTGTCGACGAGTGTTCGCAAAGAAGGTGCGCGATAAGTCTGGATAAGTGTATCTTGTTTGCCTAGTATAACCTTGAGGATGACTTCTATGCGATTGATTAACAGATACCTGCTTGATCCACTTTCCGTAGATACTCGTGGACATAATGCTTGCTTGGAATTGATACACAAGCAGCTAATATTTTCTTTTTATCGCTAAAGTACTAATCTGATTTTCACAGACCAAACGGAGATAATAATGTGGCACTGTACAGGAAGTGGTTGTCGCTAGAATCGCCCATCGGACGGCTCCAAATTAAATTTAAGGATTTGCTTTTCGTGTCATTAGCTTACCTTGAAATAGATCGGACAGCGCTCTGCCGATAGAAACAAAGAACGAGCTCTCCGAAAAGGTGAGGAGTAATGGTGGATACAACTACTCAACGCATGCTCTTAGGAGATGGCGTGCCACAGTGCCACATGTTGTTTAATCAGCGAACGCTGCAAGAGTTCATACCTCTCATTTTTGTAGTAAATGCTTTTTATTTCGCACCTCAAAACAGCGCGTCTTTGTTTGCTTTATTATCACTAAATTGTTTAGAATTATCGTGATAGATCAACGCACTAAAAATGGATCGGAGGGGATAAAAATAAACTCCCCTAACAATGATCAAGTCATGACCTCCAGCTGTGTCGTCCAAGCTTATCGTGGCTCGGTGGCCTTCGTGGTTTTGGCAAACCTTCAACTGTAAAATTTCAGTGCATTTTCTGATTTTTTACCGACTTCCCTGTTTTGAATTTTGCATTGTTCGTACTTGAGACCGGAACTGAACGTGGTGGGTCCACTGACCGTTTAATATCCTGAAGGTAAATTCTCGCCAAATCTCTTTTCGCAAGAGTTCACATGTATTGTTCTGCACATTTTTTTCGTCCATTCCTTGTGTTTAACAAACCTTCACTTTGCGTCACAGCATCTGTTCAAATTAAATACTCTTATCCATATACGGTAACACTTGCGATTCGATAGCGGTCGAAATCGTTAACACTACATTTTTGTCTCCTTTGACATAGCAATTGCTCAGGGTTCCAGAAGATTCAAGTACAGCTAGCTAGCGGCTATTGTTGTGACCTTGGGGTACTATTACTATGACAACAAATGCCACGCTTATCCTGGTTTTCGAGTAGAAATAGATGTTAGGCGGCAGTCGCAGTCAATAGTACTGCATTTTTAACAGCTCGAGTTGGCCGGGGAGTGGTGAAGTGACCGCACTTTATCCCATCCACTTCTGTCTGTATTTACGTCTGGAATAATCCATTCTCACCACAAGCAACTGTGTACAGGTTCACTGAAGAGAGGCTAAAAGAAGCCGGCACAACTCGAGCAACCGAGTGAACTATGAAAACATCGGTGGTCGAGCGGATAACTTTAAGCAATGCCCACTTCCGCTTGTCTGCACTTGATCTTAATTTTATTTTCCGGACATCGAAGGCGACACAGGTCCTGATCACGAAATGACTCACAGACTGTTTTGTGCTTTGAAAGGACCTCGTCAATTCGGAATGTGTGATGCACACAATACTTAACAATATTCAGTTGTTCAACCATACCGCAATTTTGTAATTATCAAAGGATAAAGTCTTATCAGTAACAAGTATATTTTGTAACAGCCGCCGGTGTCAAAGGTTGGGGAAGGGGATGCTGGGTGTTAGAAAGGATGGACACAGTGCAATTTTGCAGGGCTATACAACTTTCTTGACCATTTTCGCCAAATCTAAAACGCAGTTTTGCGGTGTAAGTATGAGAAACTGACTACTTGAGGTAATATTTGGTATACGGCTATATTTAGATTCGCCTTCTATTAAAAATCTTCCATCGTTCAGTTCAAATTACATCCGTGGGACGATAATAAGCTTACTATTCTTGGCAAACCGGAAATTGCTGACACAAAAATAAACCATGTCTTATCAGCTCAATCGACAGACACTGAGATCTTTTAGACGGCAAGAAGCAGCTCGTATTTTGATGATCCTGACAAATAGGAATGGCACTGTGTATAATAACTACATGCTATGCAAAAAAAGAAAGCAATGTATGATAGGTTTGTAAGAATTGAGGGTTACAAACAGTAGAAAAAAGGAACTGCAATTACACGACTGAATAATTCAGGGTGAAGCACAAGGCCTAAGGGGGAGTAACCAGAAACCCTACCTACTTACCACAGCATGCCTTAGTATCAAAATTGTCTTCGTAAAATTAAACTTTTTTTAGCAAACTCACGGCGATCACATTAATCTATCATTATCCATCTCTCTTATCCAAATCTTTCGGTTTTGGTCGAAGTCCAATTAAAAAAAAAAAAGGATTTATTTCAAAACATATCGAGGAAGCGGTTAGCTTATGAATGGATCTTTCTTGTTTTTAAGCTTTACGTTGGGAAGAACGATTCTTCATAATTCAGGGCTAGTCGTAATGTGCTCTGAACTGAAAAAAATCTATCATGAGCCACAACCCGTGCAAACTAAGCCTCTTTCGTGGCTTTCTTGTTCCACAATGTTTAATTACTTGCTGTTGTCTATTGGATTGTAATGTTTATAGTTAGCTACCGTTGTTCCATGAGTCAGGAGTTGTCGTCTTTTTGACACCCGTGGCAAACAGCAGACAACGAAAGTCAGCTGATAATGGGCCCGGTCGCACTAGGAAGTTTAGTCGATAGTATCTCAGCATCGAGAGCAATATGACGGTTTATTACACGACTTCACATTTTCGAGTGCAAATACGGGCCAAAACGAGTGCAAAGATGGGAGCGTATTGCAATCGTCAGGAACCAGATCAACTGGTTTATTAGCTTACGTGATCATTTTTCGCAAGCAAAGTTTACAAACGCGTCATTTTTTTGTTCCATTTTGCGCGCGGCGAGAACGTTTGCCCTGCTTCGTTCGTCGTATAATAAACAATTTATTACACGAAAAGTCGTGCAATACGGCTGTATTTTTACTCGTCAATTTTATTTTTTCTCGCCTGAAGTAGGCTCGAAAAAATAAAACCGACTCGTAAAAATACTCCGCCGTATTGCACTCCTTCCCGTGTAATAACCTCTTTTTATTCAATTTTTGGTAGCAACTTGCTGACATATATTTCTGGTGACAAGCGCTGTTTGAATTTCAAATGATGAAAATGTCGATATTAATGTCGTTAAAGTTACGAGTGCGACCGGAGCCAATACGAAAAGTTTAAGATGAGCAAACTAGAAACAGAGCGTGTGACCTGAAATCCTGCTTGCAATATGAAACTTCACACTATCACTGCTACTTTTAGACGACCACAATCTCAGTAAACAACCTTCATATGCTGCCGACATGTCAGATGCGCTTCAGTTTAAGGAGAAAAGGAACATGTGACAAATCCTACTTGTATCTGCAACTTCATGCTGCTGGCTTTATCCCACCACAGACAGTGCTGAACATGTGCCAGGCATGTTGTTAGTCATTATGCTTGCAAATACTACCGCCACCTGCTTGGCGACCAGCTGCGTCCCAGCTGGTCTGTTAAACACGTGAATAATGGCCAATGATCAAATAAAGACCACTTATTTCTTTGAAATATCCCGAAACATCAGTCAAGGGCACGGGAAATTGGATCTATCAAGTTAACGTTAAAATCTGGTTACCGGGATAAATCTACTAAATACAAAGAAGACTGTTCCTGCCCTACCTTTGAATTGCAGCGAGCAGAAAGCTAATATATTGTCACGACACTGGTATTTGACATACCTGCCAGTAAGACCGGGTGAAGGACAAAGTCAGCAGCGTCCTCTGGAGTTGCTCCCTCGTTCATGGGCTCAAGCTACTAATGATACATTGACACAAGTATAAACGCAACACAGGAAACTAGAAATTCATTTATAATAGTATAAATGCTATCTGTAGGCGGATCTACCAAAAGAATGCGTTCATTCTATTTTAGTTCAGGATATTAAAAACAAGTTAAGAAATTTTCTCTAGGTTTCAATCGCAGTTCTCTGTTATTGGCCTTTGTAAAACTTGGTGGCGACGTTATGTCGAGCATTCCGTGAAACGTAGTCAATATTTGAGTCGAATAAAAGCACTTAAGGTTAACGTCATTGCGCTATCATCAGCGTCAAGTTCACTATCGTTTGTCATAGAAGCCTGTCTCGTACTTTCTACAGCTTTCGAGCTGGTCTTCTTGGTTGGAAAAAGCAAATGCACTAACTTCTTGGGCTTGCAACAATCGCTTTAAACCGGAACGGAGTAAACGCCAAGCGGGCGGTCTATACCTAACAACAGAGCTGGCCTTGCACTTGATTCGGTACAAACAGTCGATATTCGATGCTTGCAAGAATGTTAAAGAAGCTATACGTTGTAGAGTTTTCAAATACACATACCACAAATTAAGCATTGCAACTAACGCAATTAGTCTCTTTCGGAGAGCTTCCGGATTTTCGAGCGTTTGGTATATACTGTTATGTTGTAGCCTCCCACGTCCAATTAAGGCACAGAAGTGACCACAAATACTTGCTCCGCGCATACGTCCAACATTTTTCTTACAGTCAATAAATCATGATTTTACGAATTCCGTTATTTGCAGTTTTGTAGCTCTACAATTTTAAAGCACTTATAACTGGCGCCGAGGAACTATTTGAGGGAGCAATACGGCCATCAAAAACCAAAGCAAACCTACTCCCTCGTGAAGCAAATGAAGTGAGTAGAAAGAAATAAACAGATATCACTAACGATATTAAAACATACAAACATAGATACGGTTCTCACAGTGCTGTTTACATTACATTCCGCTACATAGTTCGAATAAAAGAGAAGCCACCCTGAATGAAGTATTGCTTGAGTCTGCCGCCAAACTTCTGGGCGGCCCTTCCTAAAATTAACCCTGTCCACCTTTTTGCCCACATATTGGACCACATATTGTTATCGCCGGCGCGTACTTGCATGTTTTTTTTTTTTTTTTTTCTTTCTCTCAGAGTTGAGTGTTTTCTTCATTGATCGATTCATTGCGCAAATGCAAAATCCCACTAATACACCAATTGCCCGATAGAACGTGTTCGAAGAAAGTGCAAGTTCCAACATTCAATACGGGCTTCTTCGCGATTCCAGTCAATTTAAAGAAGAGGCCCTTTAAACACCTGAAAACGTAGACTAAATTTGCAACGCCTCTCGAGAAATGAAATCCCAGACCACAGCCTGCACGGCTACGTTGTGGAATCACTAGTATGCCCGGCATCTACTGTCAGCAGCTAGGCCTAAGAGCGAGTAACTGAAGGCTCAGATCTTCATCTGAGCTCAAATTTATATTATTTGTGCAAGAGTTATTTAAATATACGGTGTTTTATATGCGGGTGGAGGAATTCGGCTTTCAATCAATGCATAGGTCCTTGGGTTCTTCAGTTCAGCTAAGGATGACATGTTTTTGAAACTCGGTTATTCAAAAGAAAGATACATTTCCGTGGGTTTTCTAAGCGTTTCATGATCATGCGAGCCCTTGGTTGTACTTACGTGGCCGCGTCAATTATTTGGGAGTTGCAGCCTGGTAGCGTCTTATAAGGCTATCCTTGCCGAACGAGAGGTGAAGGCTGAGTGAGCCTGGATAAGGTTTCACACCGTCTATAAGCACCCTTACGTATCGGCACTCGACTGGCCAAGTGCGATCTCCTCAGTTACTGGTACAATAATATCGCTCACATATTCGATCAATGTATTCTGTAATAAATATGCCCTGATGACTACAAGATGCTCGAACTGGACTTCAAAAAGAAAGAAAGAAAGAAAGACAAAAAAACAAAAACAAAAACAAAAACAAACTAAATGGCGCCAATAATTGTCCTGTTGACTACTGCAGTTCAAAGTTTGATCACACGTTGCTTTACGTTCCAATCTTGTAATTAGCTCCGTTCCAGTTACAATATGTAATGAACGTCTATCTAATTTAAACCGTTTCATCATCAATGTACTTACTGATGGTCGAGTGGTTTACACCTATATGTTTTGTTTGATAGATAAGCTACATAATTTAATCATATTCGCCTTTGAAAAGGGTTAAAATATTTGGAAATGTGGTATAAGCATGACCTGAAGGACGCGCCGAAAGCAAATTGAAATAGCTTGGATATGAAATAAAATGGCTTCGAAATATTTGGCACTCTCCTTTTCTGGCCAGCACAACAATTTGCAAGACCATGATATGCGTTAATGGTTGGATTTTCTCTTTACTGCGACATCAGTCTTGAACAATTTTCCCACCGAGGAAAAACATTGATTGTTTCGCAGTCTACACTCAATGAGATATATATATATATATATATTTTTGCTGGTCCTGCACTTATTCATTCTTTTGTGGTGGCTGGAGTCTACATGAACTGAGCGGATGTAAACTGGCCCATTCAGAGGAAGTTTTCGAACCATAGGAAATAGCTGCATTTCCTTAGCTGGTGAATCCGAGAGCTCACCTTTTTAGGTGCCTGGTGAGCGGATTAGAAGCCATTCATTCTGCGCTTAGTAAAAAAATAAATACAATGGAGCTAGGAACTGGTCAATATGAATCAACGATATTGTGGTGCATTACAGCTATGCCTTGCTCTCGTCAAACCCCTTTAGCCCGGGATATTTTCCTCAAGTGGAACTGGAACTTTTCCATAGCTCTCTAACACCACAAAACCGCTAAAATATGTTCTCCAGCTCGCATTCTTCATCACTTGGTAAAGGTGTTTCCACTCCTCTGTTCAGTTAGTGCAAGAGATCAGTAAACACGACGCAATTTCGGTAACCAGGTTTATTCGCATAACCGGACCCAACCATAAAAATGTCACAATTGCTAAGACGAATCAGCAAGGCCAATAAGACATTAAGTTGTGGTTAAAGTCGGGTAGTTTAGAGGACTTTAAAAAATCTACTAGATATTACAAAACCAGTGCGCTTTACTGTTGTCGGCTAGTTCATAGAACTATTCAAATGGAGTGGACAAGTTTGCTAAAACAATAACTGAACTGCCACAGTTTGCACCAGAACCTTAGCATGAAGACAATTATGACGGAAACGTGTCAAACGAGCAGTGAACATTCCGCTAGTGTCACACCCAATAGCGGGAGCACTGTGAAGACCGGTTAAAAAGTGCATATTGTTCTGCCTTCACAGCAAAATTTGATACTGGATTTTGTGCAGAAAGCCGCTTTAGTTAATGTAGCTTACTTCTCAAAAGGAAATAGAACAGAAGAACAAATTACTAAAACATTGCGTAAACAGTCCAACTCATTTATTTAACTCAGCGCCTGGTTCCTCAGGTATTGGGGAAATTTATTTGAAGAAACTGCACTGAATGTTTGTACGAAAAGAACACAGACTGGTTATTAGCACTCCAATCAATATACATTTATATGGCATGAATTTTCAACGCAAAATCTGAGTGCAACCGGACTCTTGAGACTAAGCGTGAGAGTGGATGACGCATCGCACGCCCATAAGACGTTCAAAAAATGCACTTGTGATATATTTTTCCCACGCACGAACCATGCAAAAGCGAGGAAACACTCAAAACTGGCCAAAGAGAGAATGCCTCTAAATGTTAGCACAGATTTCAAATCACGAGACAAAAAAAGAGACACGAACTTTGTATATAAGAACAAGAACTGCAGTCAGAATGCACTAACCGAGAGCTTTCATTTGAGAAATCGTTGTTTTACATTTCAGGAGTCAATGTTTAGAGCTGATCGCTATGTGGAGTTGAAGTAACATGAAATAGTTATAAATGTCATCTCCAAAATGTGGGGAAGCAACTTCATACTCACGTATTAGCTCTTCAAGAGTGGCCCGACGGCTTTCCCTCTTTCGTCAACATGAGCGTACCATAGCCCTATAGATCTATTCACCCAATTCTAGCTAAACATCCAAGATAGAAGCCGGCCATGACAGCTGTCACCAAAAATAATATCAAGCCTGGGAATATTTGTCACAAATGATGACGACAAAGCCTCCGGGGAACTGGCAGTTACAGATTCAGACATTTTGTTGGGGTGTGCAAGCATATGCGTGCATGTTCAAAACGAAAAAAGGACAATATTTTCTCATTTGTTCATTACAAACCTCGATAAGGCGTCCATGGGACTTGATGTAAAGCATTAAAAAAATAATCACGCTCCTAGAAAGCGAGTATTCGCGTTGGCGCTGTGCAGTATTTCTTACCACACTTCTGTCAAAGGTGTGAACAAGCAAATATTCATCGTGACACTTATGCGTGGGGCTGTTACGAGGTGTAAAGGACCTAACGCCTTTGCAACACATTGTTGGATGAAACTGTCTGCATCAGGACGTTTTCTTTACCAGAACCTCCCTTCCTTACAAAGGCCGCCTCAAATGTGCATCTTTAACTGTGTGTTTGACAGACTGTAGTCGACGTATGGCTATATATACAGCTGTCAAAATGTGAGTTCACTTTCCAGAAGGTGTCCGTACAAACGCAAATGAGATATTGTAATACTTTACACTTTGCATGTGCCTTCCCTGCTACTAAACCAAAGCTTCGTCAGACACATAAAAAAGGAGTTAAAACCTGCAAATATTCCATTCATGTCGAGGATCATACTGTTGTTTTTACTCTATAAGTCAACAACCAGAGGTTAGTGATTAAGGAACACATTTTGGTGCTTCTGCAATAAATCTCACCAGATGTTGAAACAACCAAATGTACGTCTCCAACGCTTTTACCTTACCTCAAGAACAAAATATGATTTTTTAATGCAGGGCGACTATACATGAACACGAACTGGCACTTTTTCCATGAATCAATATTCACTGGTGCACAATATGCCCGTAGAAAAAAATATTTTGCGCAAACCCTCGGCAAAGATTCGCTAACGGCTGGGTTTAAGTCCATGGGGCAAGTCCACTTTATTTGTTTGCTTGCAAAGCCGACATATGTTGTTATCAAAAGAACATAACTTACAGTTGGAAGAAGTGCCTCTGTAACAATTCCATGCCAATCTTCAAAATTGAACCGGACTTCCCTTTTGCTCGTTAACAAGAGTAGTAATATAATCTAGATGTGAAGTAGCTCCATTTTCACGACTTACATTAGCCTGCACAAGCGATAATGAGCTTAATTTATTTAGGCAACTCGACTATCGGTGTAAGACAATTCTTCTCCTTGTGAAACGTAGTGGTCGATCCTTTAGTATGCGGTTGGTAATGCGTCACTCTTTCTACTCTTCACTAAAACCAAGATCTTCCAATCGGCTCAACTTGCGGCAAAGATCGGGAGAAAATCAAAGTGATAGAGTATAAAGCAAGAAACTAAAATATCAATTTCTGACAAGAAGCCAGTTTGAAGACAATTAACTGACGTGCTTCTTGATCCTTTTTATCGCTTAAAAAACCATAAACCTGAATTTCATTTTTCATATTAAGTTTGGAGAACTTACCTTTGGTGAGTGACGCGCGCGTCGTGCTAAACCTTGCAGTGTTCAGACTAAAGTATGGGCGGAGATAAAACGGCGAAAAGACACTTTTGGAGACCTTCAGTCGTGGCTCTTATCTCACATATATGCAGCCAGTCTGAAATGCTTCCAGACGCTGTGCAGAACTACTTGTGGAGTGAGCGCCCCCATTAAAACCCGCCAGATATTCCATTGAGAAGCAAACTACGTCAATCTGCGTTAGCTAAATATAGAAAGCAATACCTGAAAGGTTTCGAAAATCAAATGTATATATATATACATATCGCTTAGCCTAGGTAACCGACTTAGTCCACAGGCGAAAGCTATTCTTTGCCCTAAATCTTTGCACCATTGCTAGTAAAATGTATTGATATTCATTTTCGTGTAGACTTTCTTTGCATGCTTGCCCATCGAGTAGCGAACAGTGCCCAAGTGTTAAGTGAGCTTAACTGATAACGTGCTCATGAAAAATATATGGCACTCTGAGTAGACCTCTGTTTGACACGTTAAAAAACCAGTAACGCAGTAAGAAAGGCTCCACTCCAGGTGTCGGAGGTGGTACATTATAGAAGCTGACAATGGCGGATAACTTTCACAAGGCAACCTCGCGTGCATTTAAAGTTTATTAAGAAACCCCAACTCTTTAAAGAATACATGCCATTACGGATTTGTTGCCAAGTCAAAAATCTTAACAAAACAAGGAAAACCCAATTATAGGCTTTCTATACTACATACGTTTTCATAAAGCTGAGTTCTTAATACTACGTCCTTGACGAGTTATAGAGCTTTAAGCTAGTCAAATAGGGAGCTAAGCATAGAGGAATGGAAGGTTTAGGGTAAACTGCACTGTTTAACTAACCCTTTTGGGTACAGTTGTTAAAAAAACAATTATAAGCGGTTTTGACAAAACTTGTGTACAAAGTTATAATGTTGGCAAGTATGACCACCACATACTGCCTCGAGTTCAAAAATTCTGTATATGGAAGTCTTCAAATGTTTCACACTCGTACGAAAAGAATGTCAAGAGCCTGATAAGGCGAGTTTATGGCGCTTTCAGTATCATGAATCGAAATCGTCTTAGTTGCATGTTTCTCTCTCTCTCACACACACACACACAGGAGAGATACCCCAAAGTCAAGAATGTATTGAAATACTTATTCGTACTTTCCAATAAGACATTGGACAATATTGCAACCTTGTTGATCATGACCCACAGAGTAAAGGTTCTGTGAAAGGGCAAACTACTACCACCCGTTTCTTCGACCTGTTTGCAATATGTTTGTTTGCATTGCCTCCCCTTTCACTTATTGCTAAAATGTTAGGTTTATGTCAGGTACAGCAGTTCTATCTGCAGCTGCAAGGAAAAGCAACAGGACAGTTGCTTTGTATGCAATCCTTATGTCCCTTCAGAACTATAACGCTACCGCACAGACGTTATATGCAAAGCTTCGACTATAGTTAAAAAGCTCGACTTAAAATGGATTGATGGTGATCGAATCTTGCAGCAGCACCTAAGCTGAGCTTCTACTTGAGCAGCAAGTTCCTCATCAAATCCACTATTCAAGCACGAATTTCCCTCAAAGATTACACTAAGCTGCTGCTACGAACTGCTCCGACTGTCCAAGCTAAAATATTCCTACCATGAAAATAGATATCAAAGTTTTTGAGCAAAGGGGCAGTTTCACTAGCTCGTATTCCCAAACATCAGCAGTAAGCCGTCCATACTCTTCCTCAAAGCTAAACCAATATCATAGCTCCAACACGAATAACGCTTTTGAACAAGCCACAACTGGAAATTTAAGTGATGTCCGGAAGCCGTAAAAGGACCGTCCGTATTGCCCAGCAATTGAAAAACTGACATGGAAACAAAAGATGATAGTAATGTACTTTGTTCGTTTTGAAAAACCCTAAAATCTGTGTAAAAAGCTGTCAATTAAATCCGAAGGGTGACATTATCAACATTCAACTGTAAAACGTTCGGGATACGGATCTGAACTGACGTGGTCTTCTCTATCTGCACGATTCACTTTGACCAGTGGTGTCTCGTAGTCGAACATGTTTCGAGGAATATTTTCTGGGAAAGGGAATCATTCTCAAACTAAATTCAGTGAAGAGAGAGGATGTTTTGCTTCAAGATGAAATGCCAAACCCGGAAAGGTTAATCGACTTTCACGTAACAAGCTTGACCCCACCTTCTCCTCTTTTGTTTTGCTGGAACTTTATAAGCGCTATGGTGGGTTTTTGCAAACGCCACGAGAAGAGCGCTTCGAGAAGCAAAACCGAAGGGATTATGAATTTGATTTTATTACTCCTGACGTACCAATATCGGTCACATTTGGGCTTGCAGTCGCCCGAGTATGGATAAACACAAAATGTTCTTGAAACGTACCTCATGGCTAACTTTGCTCTAGTCAAGGTGAGCTCGTACTGAGCATAATGCTGAAGGAAAACACCAAACATTCATAAATGCTTCCTGAATAACAAACTGGTAACTGCTTGTCATGCGGTATTGCCTCAATGATCCAGACATAAAAAAGAACAGATGTAGTATCAGGCGGCATTTTTTGGTACTTCTTGGCAGCTTCAAGAGAATGTGTTTTGAAGTGAGTTGCGACACTAAGAACGACAAAAACCTGGTTGATATCGCGCGGACGGTTCTGAATAAGAAAACTCTAAGATAAGCAAAACACAATCATGACAATTGAAGACGAACTTTGAAAAACGCAGGAAGTTGGAGTGATTGTACCGCTTCACACCGTAAGCAAAACAAAACAGTACTTCCGGACCCGGACTGGAACGTCTCTTATTCGTCTTATTTCGACGCTCCATGAAAAATCACTTAGTGCTTGACAAATCATGTAAGAAAAGTAAAAGAAATACAGCAAGGCGTAAAATGCAACTGTAGGCGCTTAAGTCAAAGACTGCAGTCCACTACAACAAGTATCACATACTGAGTGCCGTGACTGCATTTGGGGACACGGCTGAATCACAATATTAAGTTTTAAGCCAGTGTAGAGTTTCCAACGATGTGATTTCCTTTCACGTTTGATAGGTGCAGCTTGTCAACATCACTGAAACTGATCTCCTAGTTTTCTTACCTGTGATGGATCGGCAGCTGTTCTAGCACCTGGTCTCAAAAAGTCGCTGGATTCGCTCATTATTGGTCTGCTAGTCAGTTCCTGCTAAGGCCGCGTGCTGTGTGTTAACTGTCCTGGCTGAAGATCTGTCACGGAGTGTGAGCTCAAAGCCTCTGGAGCAAGAATATCGTAGTGGTTTTGATATGAGATATTTCAAGCGGTGTGACATGTGCTCTCACGAGTACTTTTGTTTAAAAATGTTGATCACAAGCTATATTGGTCTGCCCAAAATAGTTCACCGTGCATCATCGCGGCGTCTTCTTCTGATCTACACCGAAGAATCAGCAAAAAGCACGGTATTAACTATTTTCACCCACGACTTTCAATAGTTTGAAGCAAAGCAATGTCGTCTGAAGAAGGAAGTATAATGTTGGACAGGTTTTGTATGAACTTACTTCCACTGCTAGGGAGCAATTCCTGACCTAATACGGGCAAGCAAATCCTATTTTCCGTGGGTGTACTATTTATTTACAAACTTCACGTGGTGTCCACTATTTGCGTTTGGTCGTTCTAGAACTTGTTAAGCTTCTTATTCCTGTAACAATAACTTGATACAATAACACTTCCACCCTTGACTCTCATGATAACTATCTTTCTAGAACATTTGATTCAACGCCCTGATTCGCAACATTGTAGCAACTCTGCTGAAAAAAATCGGATGAAGGACAATCATGAAATTTAACTTTCGACCACAGCAACGACCGGTGTAGAAGCCACACACTAGAAGGAAGCATGGATCAATATTTTTACTAACGTGATGTCGGGACGGACTTTGCGTGACTATTATTCTGGAGTATTCTTCTGGGTTCTAAATTGTCTGGATATATCGCGGATTTGGCGATTGGTTGTGTTTGCCGGCATCAGTCCGTAATCAGAGGCTAAAGATGCCGCAGTCAAATCTACAGCTGAAAATCTGCCACGTGAACTAGCTCAACCTAGTAGAGTAGATTGCATAGGATAGGTTCTTCATGATTGTCAAGAGCGCACTAGAGTTATGGATTGAAGTAAAAGTCCATTAGCGTTTCCACTCTAGAGTGAATCTGGTGCCCTGTGACGCAAATGGAACACGCAACAGAACTGAAAGCATTATCATTAGCTACAACTTCCGCTCTGTAGACCCTTACACTCCATGATCATCAGTGTACAGTAATGGCAATGCAAAATTGATGCGTTTTAATGTCGCTGGGCGCATTTCCACACTTAGGCCGTTTTCTCTCTCTCTCTCTCTCTGGCTAATTATTCTGTTCCCTACCCACATGAAGTTCTCCGTTCAGCATATGAATTAATTCAAACGAAAACAGAATCAAAACTAAAGTTATAAATATAGAATCAAGTAGCAAGTGACACACTCATCCACTTGTTACCAAGTTTTCATACCGTATCATAAAAGAAACATACATTTTTCGGACGATTGAACACCCGTCATAAAAAATAATCAGATCCAGATATCGTCTTGACATTTTGGCCGTCAATCTCTTTCTTTCGCTCCTCGACCGCGATAATTGCAGTACCAAAGCTAACAGTTGCCTGGTTTTTTTTTACTAGATATGTACAAAACTGCTACATAAGTACTCAAATAAAATGATTCAAGCTATGCTGTACCCTCGATAGATTCGAAGCCCTTCCTGAAAATCCAATGAAGTTTCAAGAACTTCCACAAGGCATTTGAGTGATATTTACAACATTAACATATTTAATTGTTCCCCGGAAATAAACGGAAATGACGATACCGAGAGACGGTAAAATGACAGATACCAAACCACAAGCGATAAAAAACAAACAGAAACTGTGTTAATCAGCTGCCGATCTATTGTCTATATAATATTTGATTCTTAGTTTCGCACTGACGTCGACATTTTGACCTTTGGCAAAATTCCAAGGCCATCCCATTCTCTCAAACAAACACTTTTCGCTGCATATACTTCAACCATTCCCTATCTACATAAATGTGCAGTTCTGTCACGGCTTCTTTTTGTCTGACCGCGTTCTTCGTAATAGACACCGGCCGTAAAATGTCTCCTCTCGTCACCATATCCCCCCTCCCCCCCCCCCCCCCCCCCCCCCCCCAAAAAAAAAAAAAATAAATAATAAAAAAACTTGAAAATATTAAAGAAGGCCACGAGAATCGACCGGGACAATCTAATAATCCAAACCACTCTTGGGTGGAGATTAATGACGAAGGCCAGTCAGCTGATCAAATGGATAAGGTATCAGATACTCCGGTGGTTCGGAATGCGGAGACACTAATATTGCATTAAAAGCCTACTGTCATGTATCTGGGCAAGGTAAACAGTTGTGGACTGCATTCATTCACAGGTCCTCATATGGAGTGCCGTATTAACAAAACATTCATACGAATACATGAATGGATTAAATGCATAATAATTTCACTAAAGAAAAGTTGGCGTGAGTTGCGTCCACTCTAGTGCGACAGCTCTTGAATGACTGAACCTTTTGAACGAACAATTTTCACTTTCGTATGGTATAATCGTGATAGCTGGATGGTCAACAATCAAGGTATGACAATAACACTTACCAACTAACTATGGGAGGTTAAATTGTAAATTATATTGTCCCTCAATTCGTGGTGTTCCAAACATTTATTCCATTCGATCACTCATAAGCACTATGGTCACCTAAAATCCAATTATTTTGCTTTTTAAAATGTGTTGTTTTAACAGTACCATGCTATAAAAGGTTCTCCAGGACCTGCCTACATTGTGCAATTTTCTTACGTTAATCTTGGTATTAATTTTGTTAAGAAACTGCACTTAAGTACGAGCATCCCGGCACAAAGATGAAGAGTACGTTTCTGAATTAACATTTTCTTTTCTTCCAGTCAATCTTTAGTGTTAAGCCAGACCATAGCATACTTTAGAGAAAAATATGGGGAGTAAATTAAGAAGAAGGCTCCAATTTGTTTGAAATAATACATTGTGGCACATCGATGCCCTATTTATCCTTATATATACTGGAATAATATCACAAAAGTCTTTTTCTGAAGTTAAAACTTCCGTCGTTGCTACATTTATTAGATTGACATGCGGGGCCATTCCTGGGTAAGGACGCTATCTTTAAAGCAACTATGGGTAACGTTAGATGTGAAAATCTGTATTAAAACGCACAATGCACTTTAACCAGAGATCGTCAACAGCACTCATGCCGTTGCTACCCTTTCTCATTCTGATTAGTAAAAGGCTCGTTCCAACGGTCACTGCGCTATTTTTAAAGTGTTATTCATTTAGACAAGTATAACTCCGCAACAATTGCCTTGGTCAAGTATCGATGTCGGCTCTGTCTCTTCTACTGGCTAAGTCGGAGATTTCATTCAGGAATTTGTTTATTAAAAGACCCATTAAGCTATCCAAACTACCATTAATACCAGCTATATCGGACAAACGGCTAAACTACAATGTAGTCATAAATCACGCTCTCTACATCTCTACTCAGTAAGGTGTCAGATATTTGTCGCCAACCTCTTGTAGTTGACATCCGACTTGTCACAAAAGGCGATTAATCCTCTTATCCTGGCCATACACATGTTAAATCAAGAACATTTTAAACAGCTGAAGTGGTATAAGACCAAGTCATGACTGTGGAAAATTCTATCCGTAAGACAGTTCGTTTCATACTCAGCAATCAAAAAATACACACCGTCACCTTTCCAAAATGGCATATCAGCGATTGATAAATATATATTTGGGAGCAGATATAGTTTCACTTTATTGCCGATTACATCTTGTAATGACAAATACCGAAGTTTTGGCTCGTGGATCAGCTAAATGGATGGCTCACTATATCCACGGAAAATACCTCTGGTGACGCACGAGCCATTGCAATTAGCTGTACGATTGAAACGAGCATCTAAAAATATCAATAACACTGACTTGCTAACTTGGGAGCAAAACAATGGCAACTAAATTCTTACATATGCACAAAAAAAAGTAATCTGGTTTTAGCTGGAAGGTTGGATTCCAGTGTCGCAACTGGTTCGTCTTACTAAACACCACACATTTAGATTGCCACTCCAAACGTATATGCCAATCTTACAGTTAGTTAAGATTCGAAGACATTTTAAGCCTCACCTTGCTGGCACTAGCGCAGGTGTAGTTTCTGATGGACAAAAACGGCACTACAGTCATGTAAATACGTCATCACGGAGACATTTACGCAAGTCGTGTTTATTTTAGCTTGAAAATGATATTTTTTAATTGTATTTTATCTAAAACGATAGTCTTCTGTTCCTCCAGGCGCGGGTTGACAGCCCATAAGCGCCGTTCAATATCGCATATCAATCCAGAAAACCTTTTCAATACCCTCTCAAAATAGTAAAGGAATGTAAGCAAAGTTGCTTCTTTTTCCTCCACTTTTCTGTGCCATATATTAACTCAGCCAAGAAAACTGGAAGAGTATACAAAATCATACATCGGTGTAATTAAATTTCTCATTTATACAAAAACAGTGAATTGCTCTGCAACAAAATAGAAACTTGTGCATCGTGGGAAACTCCGCACAACGGCATACCGTTTGCATTGCACAACGGCTGCTATATTTAGCTTTTTAAAAAAATATTTGCCCTTGAGTGGTTATCTTGCAAAAGAAATAGTGGGGAAGAGTTGCTCTATAAGCTGCAAAAACGTCGATTTAAAGTTTATAAGGCCATGAAGACCTGACACTGAAGGCGAGGATAAATCGCGAGTGCTATTGCTGGCACGACGCCAAAACGACGACTCTGTGACGTCACGGCAGTAAGAGGCATTTAATTTTAGACCCATCGTTACTATTTTTGCTCGAACAGGCGCCTCCTTGTGTTATTGTTTTCCGCCGGACTGTTACCAAGATTTCACGCGGAAGTTGCAAACGTGTGGCATTCAGCGGAATGAACCAGGCACAGACATTTAAGAGCCTTGTCTTTTTTAAGTGGTCAGCACTTTCTCCTCTAATGAGTGGTCATTAAATAATAATGGCTGCAATGTGCCTAGCCTAATTGCGCAGCGGTTCGAAGTTTTGCTGAGCGCTTTAGTTCATTTGGTTCCGCTGAGTGCTCGCCGTCCACTTGAGTGCATAATTATGAATACAAGGAAAAGAAGTCATCCTACATCTACACCATCCCAGTCTTTCTACAGCATTTCCATCGCAGGCTACCAAATCCTTTGTCCTAAATATAGATACTTGAAGATAATTCTTGGCCCTCTTCTCATGCTCGTCGGCAAGGTCGTAAACAACTTGTCATCATAGTATTAGCAGCGGTGTTATCAGATTTCCCTATTGAACAGCACACTTCATGTTCCATTTAGTCCTCTAAAAATTGATACTGCCCGCATGATTTGAAAAGCTAACTACAGTAACAAGCGAATATGAACGGCTAAAAGCAGTAATTCAATAAAGGAAATGATGGGTTCTAATCTATTTACTTCATGGTGAAGAATGATCACACATACGTCTTCCAGAAATTTAGGTAAGAATTTTTAGGCACACCTGCGAATAAACGCCCTTTAATGGCTCATCAATGCAGGAACTTGAGCAAAGAAACAACTTACGTCAATGTGTTGATAGCTTGCTAAGTGTTTGCGGCCAGTTGCCTAGACATGACCAAGGGCGATTATCGCCTTAGATCCACAGCTTTGCGAGACTATCCGATATTATAATGGTTGCTGTATTGCCCGTGCGATCGCCAATGATGACATTAGTCAGCCTATATGAGAGTCTAGAAAAAGCTGACAAATTTCAAGAAAGATTTGCTCTCTTGATTACGAAAGTGCTCGAAATACTTCTGATTACAGCGACGATATCAGTGCAGGTGTTCCGAAGCAAACCTGGCCAAATTACGATCGAGCTTATTCTAGAGTGAATTTTACATTTGACGTTGGTCTTCGTTTACAGAAGCAACTCTTTTTGCGATTTCCGTTTTAGAAGGATGTAGTTTAAATTCTCTTATCTTTGGAATTTTTGTTTCCGCTGTTTTAAGTGCAACAGCACTTCAGTTGTTTCAACGCTAGCCCACTTGAATTACTCAGACCTGTGGCGACTGTGTTAATTCAGCAACCATATCACCTCCCTTTGGTCCGGAGACCAGATGTTCAACTAGAATGGCGTTGCCAGTGAGCTCGCGGCGTTAGTTGGGTCGAGAGCAGAATAAACTAAAATGGAAAGCAAGGACAAGAGCGGAACTTCCAGGAGACTTCCAGTTTCTCACCAGAAATATATAACACAGTATAGAGAACTTGGCTTTTGACACCTTGCTTAAATGAAACCTGATTAAACTATAAATTTATCATTACAGCACTCATACACTTGGTTCTTAAAGGTTGAGCGACTCTGCATTTTGAGCTTAGAAGCGAAACGGTTACCCACCGAGTAAATCTGAGTAATGCGTGATTTGTCTTTTTATGAATCAATTTTGACAGTTTGACTTCGAACACTTAATTCTAATCAGAGGCCACGATTAATCCAGCCTTCGCTTCAATACTAGTCTGTCTTGTTTTTTTTTTTTTAACTGAATGCGTTTCACTTCTATCAGGCTTTCGAGTATTTGTGCTTTGTAACAAATATAAAATTGAAAGCGAGAAATGTAACACGAGCCCAACACGAGACTTGTTTACAATATTATTGCGGTTTTGTTCACAGCGTGTTCAGTCCATTTGTGACTGCAAACTCAATGCTCAGGACTATTTCGGTGTATTTTTCATTTCTAGTATACACACTGGGCAGCCCAGGCTCCGGGGGTCTGTCTGTCTGTCACACAGTGATATGTGATACCTTTTTTATTACGAAAGAACACGACCTTTGGCAATTATAAAGAAATGTATGGGGATTTTGGTCGTTCGCCGAACGGCGGTCTTCGGCAACGATTGAACTTAAAAACTGGCTAAATATGTTTAGTTGCGCGTTATCTTACCTCTCTCCGAACGTCAGCTCGCTGCGCTCGCTGGAACCGGTAAAAATTTCGGGGCGAAATTCTGACATCTCTTCTTATGCACAATCGACTTCGACTCTTATTTCTAATCAGAAGCCACGATCAATCCAGCCTTCGCTTCAGTACTTGTGTGTTTTCTTGTATTAACTGAATACGTTTCTTCTATCAGGCTTTCGAGTATTCGTGCTTTGTAACAAATATAATATTGAAAGCGAGGAATGTAACACGAGACATGTTTAAAATATTATTGCGGTTTTGTTCACAGTGTGTGCAGTCCATTTGTGACTGCAAACTTAATACTCAGGACTATTTCGGTGTATTTTTCATTTCTGGTATACAATGACCATTGCGAAACAAAGGCTACATGATCGAATGAAAGAAACATTTCAACAGGCAATGTACGATAAGCAGAAGAATTTTATGAGGCAACAGATGTCATGTACAGAGTGAAGCATAAATCGCCATTGTTTTGCAGCTAAAGCTCATCGTAGCTTTGGTTTCCGTTTTCGGCCTGTTTTCTTCCCAGAAGTATTTCGTGTCGCCACAGAAAGTTTCGTCGGGACTAAATATTTAGCGGCCACAGAGATATTTGCAATCCCCCAGCGGTATCCATCAAACATCTGTTTACGGCTATTCTCAAAGCTTCCGCGGTGAACTAAAGAACGCAAGCCAAAATCGTTCCCTAATATCCAGTTTATCAGTGCGTGTTCGGCACAAACCCAAACGGCGTTGAGTTTGGATTAAATGCAGTTAACTTTTACACACAAGTACCGAGCAATTCATGGCCACACTCGAGTTGTTTAACGAAGTCAATCACCGTGTTCTGCTTCTCGACCGACAAAAAAAAAGAAAAAAAAAAAAAAGAAAAAAAGGAAATTGCAGTCCTAAGCTCGCGTTGGGCCCCAGGCCCCCGCGAGCAATAACAGAAATGAAAATAAGCAACATTCCTTTGATATCAACTAGTTCGTCCCGAGGTTATCAGGATTCATCCGTGGAATGTATCGGTTTCGAGAAGCGATCGGATGCACGTTGACACGTGCAACATATAATTTGTCTGAATACAAATAAGTCTACAGGTGGAAGAACTTTACTATGCAGTAGCACCTCATTATCAGCTTCTTACGCAGCTCAGAACTGCGTTAGCCCTGATCTGAACAACCTACCCAAGTATAGTTGATATTTACTAGTTGGCCCTGAGATAATAATAGTTATTTCAGTTTCTACAGAATGTATCAGCCTCGAAATGCAAATGGTGGAGATATTTTGTGCCTCTGTTTTGCAGCACTCGCAATGCCTCGGCAACAGTTCATTAGTTAGAAAAAAACACGGCAGAAATAAACACACAGGGAAATATTTGTGTTCTAAGTCGCATGTAAAAACATACTCAAATTTTTTCCTCCACTTATTCGTGTGATACGCGCACCACATATTTTGGCAAAAGCTGGCATAATATAGGTTGGTGGTATACCAACTGAAAGTTGATCGAGGTACTGGAACGCCTAGCCCTTCGTCAGAGCGAAAGCGTAGACCTCATCCATTCGCTCTGACGAAGGGCTAACGCTCGAAACGTCAGCTACTGTTACTCTTAGGGCGTTCCAGTACCTCGATCAACTTTCAGTTGATACACCAGCGTTTTTATCACCACGCCGACGCAGTTAATCTTGTTCTCTTAAGAGCTGGAATCATACATAATATAGGTTGTGCTGAGATGGTGGGAGGTGATACTTTTTTAACCTTAGTTCATGAACATCCAGTTTTCATACAACCAACCATCTTTGTAAAATCGTCAACACAACTTTTTCACTATCAGACTCACTATTTTGTCAGCTCCGTTGAAGCGTGTACGAGTGCAACTGTAGTTGCAAATGACCACTAAATTGTCTCCATGGTACTTAACTTCTGTTCTTACCATATTTTTGTTGCGACATTCGTGCATTATTTATTCGTGTAGTAAGTATGCTTTTCCGATAAGTTAAATCGCAGTCCCAGCATTTTAATCAATAAGAGCAATCAGGCTAGACCTTGATAAAATATACCACAGAACTTTACCTAACGTTTTGATATCATTAATGAGGTATCAAAATTCGTTACAATCTCCAATATCTCAGTGCAAAATTTGGAACCTGTATAACATCACATAATGAAGTTGATGCCAGGGGGTTGTGCCACACGATTCTCAAAACCCTTACTTTAATTCAGACCAAAGTATACGAATTTCCACAAACTATGTCAGACCTGCGGCCGTATTCACCAAACTTGCGTACGAACAAAAATGTTCATAAGTATGGCTTATGCATCAGAACAATGACTTACGCATATTATCTTGAGCGAGATAGTATGCGTAAGTCGAACTTACGATTCGTAAGTCATACTTGCGAACATTTTTGTGCGAAGGCAAGTTTGGTGAATACGGCCACTGTATCCCCTGTATATTTTCAACCCATTTCCGACATGTATAACAAAAATTGTACCCCACTTCAAACCTATATCCAATACCGTAAATGCTCTAATAAGACCCTCTACAAGGTAGATTTTTGCAATAAGCCCCCCCCCCCCCACTTCATCCTTACGACTGTGAGCGAGAAACAAGACTATTGACGCCGTATTAGATGCTTAGTGCTGTATTTTTTAGCTTTACATTTTGTTGTCATTGCATCTTTTAAAATGAGCACCCCCCTCTCTCACTCTTTCCCGCCCCCTTTCCAAGGATAATTTTTAAATGCCCCCCCCCCCCGGACTTATTATAGCATTTACGGTATGTGGGTGCTTTTTTATACCAAATACCGAAAGAAACGAAATATACTACCCTACTCAAGACCAAAGGACAAAATCTATGCCCTATGCCAGATTAAATGCTTGAAAATGTATCCCTTGAGGCGGCACATATGGGAATACGCCCCCCGTCCAACACAAAGGTCCAGCGTCCCTCTCTTAACTGACCGGCATCACCATAGCATTCTAGACGCTAACCGTTATAACAAGGACAAGTATCGCCAGATTTTTCTCTTGTTTATGTTCGTCATTCTGTACACGGATTATTCCGTGCAATGCACAAGTAGAATCGCCATGACTGCTGAAGTCTCCGGTCCAACACAAAAGGTCAAACAGCGCCTCTATAACATTCCAGACGCTAATCACTATAATCTGAGTGGACAAGAGTCGCCATATTTTGTGTCGAGTGGATAATAACGGATGCATAGGGGGCCACAATCTAAACAGGAATTGTGGAAGGAAATACTGCAGGGATCGTAGTATGAGTCTTGGACGGACAGTTCAGAAGTAGGTGACTGTGTTAGCTCCCATATATGGACACCCTTCTCAAAGTACTTGATACTAACCAGCGGCGTTGCGCAAAACGTGATGCGCAAGTCATAAATGTACGCGCGGTTCTTGAAAGCCTGGGTTTCAAGGATTATTTTGATACCAAATTCATCGGCAAAAAGACACGATTTAGCTGCGGTATTTTGACCATTTTTGTGGACTGAGCCAGTCCGCTAAGCTGCTGATAGGATCACCGGGGCGCCGAAATAGATGGGCGAGAACAGAATTGTAGGACGAATTAAATCAGTCATATAAACCGCTTGCCGTTTGATAACTCCAAGGAATTTCAGGAACCTATATGAATATTCATGTGATTGTTGCGCAGTCCTTGCGTCTGGATCCTCGCGTTTAGCGGGAAAAAGCCGGGATGGCAGATTTTCCTTCTCAAACTTGGTCTGAGCCACAGCAGCAGTCCGAATGTAATCTAGACCCATCAATTTATCGGTCATTGTGGCAGTTCTGCCACTAAAAATCAACGTAATGGTCCTTCACCATGCTTTTGTGGCTGTCGACCACAGTGGAAGAACAAATTTCTCTGGCCATCGCGCAGAATTCTATTGTTATTCGCGACATGTACTTACGGTGCGGATTTATGTTGGGCCGTGCATAATAATCTGTTACGTCAGAACTAATGAGCTGTGATAGGTTGAAATATTTTGCTTTGGGAATTCTCTTGGCCCCCGGGTTGATTTAATTGCTGTCAATCAAACGCTTGGATGCGCGAAGCGCAATTTGTGAAACAAAAGCGCGCTCGATTAAAGGTTACGCTCTAATTACGCGGTCAGAGGTGCGAATTTTAAACGGTCCTGTGGGACGCTCTGTCAAACTTATTATTCATAAAACGCGCATCTGTTCGGACGAGTTGAGTCATTCATGTCTTGCTTCGACGATGGCATCCTCGAGTTTGATGCATTGTTTTAATTGAGTGTTTGCCACCTAGCGTTATCTATTGTTTGGCTGGCACATCGATAACAATGCTAATTGCGGCGGCATGCGCACGGGGGCGGAGCTTAGAGTAAGCAATCTACCGGCGCGAGATTTAAATAAGTCAAATGTATTCCCACAGGAAAGGCAAAGGCAGAACGATCTACATAGGTTTTGGAAACTTGGGTTTTGCGACCATTTGTAATCGTTGCAATCAAACGAAAATTCACAAGATGTTTCTTAAAACGTCAAAGTAACTTTTCCGTATGAATATGTGGAAATCAAGCTATCTTATCCCGAGTTATTTCATCTTAAAGTTCATCGAAAGCGGTTTCTCATACTAATAAGTTGTTAAAAATAACCAAACATCAAAGCAAATTCGCTACCGCTCATAGAAACGCCACACTGTAAAAAATGACAGATAATTATTTATTGACATCTCTTCTATAAAATCCCTATGAATACCAATTGCTATGAATAGTAGTTTTGCCGTTAACGAACAAAACGTAACCCAACTTCGGCATTTTAGGCCACTTTCTCTATTGTTTCACGCGCGGTCGACTGATTAGCTTTCAAATTTAGCGCCAGCGACCCAACAAAAGTCCCGGATGTGTCGCCCCATTCTGCGCGATGCTTTGAAAAGCACGGAAAACACAGGCAAACTAAAAAGTGATGATCGCACATCCTTTTCTCTTTTTATTTTTGTTTCGTTGTGGAATGTGGACGTCTTTTTACCCGCTAACTCCATCCTGTAGTCTGTGTAGTTGTATCTAAAATTTCCCGCTCGCGCCGTCACGCTGCGCTTGAGATTGCAGACCGGATATTGTTTCTATTTAAACTGTCAAAAACATTATGTTACGCATGCGCTAAGCTGCATTATTGCATAACAGAGCAAATGTTTTTCTCGAGAGGGTGATTGTTTGGCATGAGAAACACTCGGCAATGAAAGGGCTGTCTGTTCGTTGCTTACCACTTTATAGTGATACTAATATCGGCCTTGTGAAGTTTTCATTGTGCATGCAGCGTCTGTTTCTCGAAGAGATTGAATCGTAACCACACAAAAACTTCTTGCGTCAATTTTTCTCAAGAAGAATATTCCAATCATGGTAGTTGTTGTCGTCAATATCAGTAATAAGGCATCGTTACATTTAGCATCTCAATACAAAAAGAAAATGTGGGACGTCACAGAAGTTCAGACAAGAAGGGAATCTGCATGCGCATAACCTGGTTATTTAACTTGCTTTGTATAATATATGTGACTTGTTTCTATGGAAATGGCACTTAATAGTCACTTTTACCGTGTTCCTAATTTTTGTCATGCTGCACAACGACTATTTCGTGCAACGTGGAAGTAGAATCTCCCAGAAAAGTCAAACATTTATACGAGTTAATTGATCGGCACCACCACAATATAGCTGTCAAACCAAAAATGCCAGACTGCAAACGTTACATAAAGCATCTTAATACAGAGATAAGGGACACGACAGTACAAACAAGAGGAAAAAGCTGTATGCATAAGACCTGCTCATTTCACAAAGTATAGTGTATGTTACCTGTTTCTATGGAATGGTATAAGTCACTTTGGCCGTACTCCTACATTTTCTCATTCTACACACGGATTATTTCGTGCAGGATGGGAGTAAAACGCTTCAATGCTGCCCCCGGTCCAACACAAAAGGTCAAGCATCCCTATAACTTAACTGATCTAAGGTCTTACAGCATTCCAGACGCTACGACAAGGGCCGCCAGGTTTTGTTGCAAATATGTTTGTCATTCTGTACACAGACTATTTCGTGTAATGCGAAAGTAAAATCGCCCTGACGTAGTCCCCCGCCCAACACAAAGATCCAGCGTATCTCTCATTTCACTGATCTGCAGTATCATAGCATTTTCATTAGCATTTTGTGTTGCTTATGTTCGTCGTTCTGGGACACGGATTATTCCGTGCAACGTGAAAGTACAATCGCTTCAGTGCTGCCCCCGGTCCAACACGAAGGTCACAAAAGTTCCTAGCTAATTGATCGGTGTAATTTTCTAGACATTAATCCAATATAAGCAGGAAAATTGTCGCCAGGCTTCTTGTACAGTTCTGTCGATAATTTAGTCCTAGTTACTTGTCCAAGCCTGCAGATCCCATAACGAGTGCTATGCATCAGATGTCTAGCTTAGAACACATGCATCAGTCTTGTTGCAGACACCTCAGAACTAAAAAAGTGCGGTCTATCTTATATGGACAAATTACCAGTCACGCAGCAGGTCTTTATCTGCAGAGCTTGCAAATGGGATAGCGAGTAGTTAAATCTGATGTCATGAAAATAGCAGTTAAAATTAAGAGAGTCAGATTTTGTATTGATTTTGCTCAGCTTGGCACTGAGAAGGTTGCAGTAAATTAGATGAAGCTCTTTGTGGGCGGCATTTAAAATGAGTCACTTTTAGATCCACTTATTTTTTATGTATTGGTGAAGACAACTCAGAACTAGGTGAACACTTTATCTTTTCCGACTGCAAATGTGATGGCGAGTGTAGCTAGAGTAGTTCAATCCGAGATCACATAAAAGTAGCGGTTAACATATAGAACTCTAGTGGACCTTTGTGCTTTGATTTTCTTAGCTTGGGAAAGACAATAAATCGGGTGAAACTCAATACAAACAACCATAGAGAAAAATACGTTAACTCTCATCACGGGCGGCACTTACTGATGTGTGGTTGTGCTTGAAATGTCTCCCAGGAATATTGCTTTAAGTTAGACTATGTTAAAATATCTCTTGATAGTTGGCACTAACTGTATTGTTTCCATTGATCTAAAGTCAGCTTTTTGGATAAGTTTCATGACAGTGCAAAACACGACTCAACGGTTTAGTCGATTTGATTACAGACACGTAGCATTATTATGGTAAAATGCGACACACACAACCCTCATAATCGTCATCATCCAATCCTTAATGAAGTAACGTAAATTACCAGGGTTAGTGTTCAGCGTCTAAATTCATATTAAGCAAACTCCGATACACCCCTAAACGTTATCTATAAGCGAATAAACAAAAGGAAAAAGTTCCAAGGTGGTGCGTTTCCTCGTAGACATGTCTCTATGGAAATGGTTTACAGCCTCCTTGGCCGTGCTCCAATTTTGATAACATTCTTGCACGCGTTGCTCAATGTGGCCCCTTGGTCCAACACCAAATCAATTAGCTCTTTTTTCCTCAGGTACTCATCTGTACATGAAAAACCTAGCAGGACCGTAGCCTCCAGATTTCGTGTGCAATTAAGTGAATAACTAAATCAAACGGAAGCGCCTTAGCACTTTGAGATGGTGTTTGGAGTCCAACTAAACTGCCTAAACGATAAATACAATAAAGTATAAGTGCACTACTACTCTTGCTGCTAGTTCAGTACTTAGGAATTGTGCCAGCTGGGATCTGAAAAGCATGCTAAGAATACTCGGGATTTTAATGGAAATTATAAGGGCCAAATAGTTTGTCTGACCAATTTAAATTCGAATGCCAATAAAAATCAGACCAACCAACTTACATCCAAATTTATCTGCAACTCTTATTGAAGTTAGAAATTTCAGCATTTCCAGGGGATAGAGCCAAGTAGTTTATCTTACCGACTTAGTGCGAATGTCACGAACCAACTTTGAAATTTTGTGGGAACAGTCCAAAAGTCTCCTTGGCTCATACTTTGCACAGAGTTTGCCCAAAAGCGTATCATTTTACTACTGGGCTCAGTAGACGCAGATAAATACGTGGCCACCTAGAAGACGCAAAGGAATGATACACACGCAACACCTTAGGTAGAACTGATCGAGAACCTTCAAAAATTTTAGAAGATATAGAGCTGCATAAGAAAACACTGCGTTTATACGCACGCCTCCTTTCAAATACATGTCTGAATTAACTGCTGCATTGGCTCGACACATGCATGATGCAACATTGGCATTAAGGTTCAGTCAAGACTGATTAACTCGCATGTCCAAACAGTTTGCCAGATCAAGGAGAGTGAAAATAACAGACGTTTTGGGAATTAAACGTGGCCGCCCAAACCCTGCTGTGATAAAGCTAGTTAAGTGTTGAAGGAGAATAAAAGCCAGTGGGGTTGAAACGATTCAAATAAAGAGAAGCAAATATTATGCTTCAGTTGTGTGCCGTTACAAGACGGGTAAGCCAAAGAAGCACCTCTTTACCATCACGTCACACTTCAAAGAGATGTATAGTGCCCGCTAAACCATCCTTAGGCGGCTCCATTGGGATTCCCAGACCGATTTTCGCGTGAACACCAAACTTGTGATAATAAAAAAAAAAACAAAAATGATTTTCGTACTTCTTTGTGTGATATCAGAAGTTATGAGGACATTCTAAGAACTCGAAATAAAACCAGTTTACGATGTGTCCACGGATCTCTATTCCATGTAAGAAGTAAACAAAGGTTCCAGTGCCTTTTCAATCAAATTTACAGCACGGCTTACTTAATTGCCGATCTTTACCACTTTACCTTTGAACATAAACAGCTCTACTGCATCAGTTTGAAAGTATTGTTCCTGTATACCCTGTCAGGCTAATAACTAAACAAGCAACACACGATGAACAAATTTCTACAAATGACTTTATTCCGTTTGAACGCTGCTCGGACAGTCATTTCGGTAATCACGGCAACGGGCAAACAGTTACAACTTTGCCATCACTGCCTGAAGGATAAATTATTGGTGTTGTTAGGAAGCTTTACAAATTATACCAACCTGCAGGGCTTGTGCCCTTCTCAGTTCGTGGCAATATCCTAAGTGAGCACCGCGGAACTCAATCACGAACACCGCAAAAGCAAATATGCACGAACTTGAGGGAGCACAATCCCCAAACTTGCTGGCAGTGGACTGGCATACTATGCCTTGAAATAAAGACTTGCAAACAGTCTTCACGGCTTTCATTGGGATCGAGTGATGAAATTTGTTGAAGCCGCCATCACCTTCAAACCGTTCGACTTCGCCAAGAGTATTCCACAAAGCATAATTCGTAGCTGAAAAATACGAGCTTCTCAAGACAAGCCATACTAGACAAAACTTCAGGAATTGCATGGTGTTATTTCTGTTTAGTTTCGCATCCTCCTGAAAAGTTGCTGTTACCTGCAAACAAATAGCCCGCGCAACAGGTCCTCGTAACTGTACGCGCGGCTTAATGTCCGCGTTGTACGCACGCGCCACATAAAACGCGACAGTTGACGTCAGCACTGCCAAAATAACAAATGGCACGAACATTTTCTCCGGTTCTATTCGGCAATAGACTTTGCACCAAAAATATATCACTACGTTTTTGTAGTAAAAATTTACAAATATTCTATAGATCGGAAGGTTTCCTTTTCTTCAAAAACACAAATTTCCAAAAAGTGCAAATTTATCTTTGTAACCCGCTTATTTTTCTCATCTATGTTTACTTCCACTATAAACATGGAAACCTTTCCCTACAGAAAACTATTAAAATGACATGACAATATTACATACGTAATACAAATATTGCCTGGCTTTTCACACTTTTATTTGCCTAGTTTCATAAAGCTCTGTATTCACAAGGTGTGCATAAAATACTTTATTTGTAAAAGGAACAAACTCCAATCGCAAAGACGACTTTGCCTGACCAATCCATAACATTCATCACTGTAACATAACAAAGGCCAAGTATCTGCACTTCCATAGCACTATCACCGTTTGAAGTTTAAAAAAAGTAGTTTCCAAAGCTAAATCTCACTCCCTCACTTTTTGAAGCTCGGAAACACATTTTCTGTCAAGCGAAAAAGTCAAATGCTTGACTCGGGTGTTTTCAGAAAAAGTCAAATCCTATCGCTTGTACGTATATAGTACGTATGGAAACAAACATCACATTTCCCCCCAGTAAATCCAGCCAATATGGAGGTCAGAAGAGTAAGATTATTATTACAAGAGAATAGTCTCAGACTTCTTATTACACGAGGGGTCTACGACACATTAAGCCATGATTTTTTTGACATTAGAAATTAAATTGGCCCATGAACCAAAGTTATTACAAAAAGACCTAGAAAAAATATTAAAAAACTCTCGCCTATTTTTTAATGACTCCTTTATTTGTCCCGGGAATTTGTTTTACTGTAATTTAAAATTGCTTTGTGTATAGTTGTGTCGTACTCTTTGTTGTTTTATTTTCTTTGGATTTCTTTTTTCTTTTTGTCATTAATTAAGAAACGCAATAACAGGAAAAACAACATTTAATTCGAGTCCGGATGGTATGCATAGAGCTTTCGAAAAACAGAATCGACGAACAAAAAAGGAGAAATATATAGACTAATCTGATGGTGGTTCATCAAAAAGGCTGTCTTTCTATAATCGGTATGGTAGCCGTGCTTCAAAATACCATTTTGTTCGTCGCATTTTGCTTGTTGTTGTCCTCGGCGATTGGAAACGGTAAGCATGTTTTCTTGATCTTGTTTATGACTTTAGGTATTTGGTTCGTTCTAGCGTTTTAGATAAGCGTCTTCTCTCCGATATATTTATGTAACTCTATTGCACGAAAACTGGTCAAGGCAAAAAATAAATAAATAAATAAATAAATCACAGTTGTGACGCAACTTTTAGCAAGAAAATAGCCCTGTAAAACACATTCAGTGTCTCAACGGGTCTTTTCGGAGTACGTCTAGTGTGAATTGCCAAAATAAATGGTGAGAATCAAAAGATGTATAAAATAAAGCAGCTGATATATGAACTTAGGATAGAGAATACTTGTGAAATAAATCAGTCTTCGCAGTTGCAAAGTATTACCTTTTCAGGCCGGTAGAAGATTAAGATAAAATACACAGACGACAAAAAACACAATAGGGCCGTTTATACGAGAGAAATAAGACGCGTCTTAAATAAGGTGGCTCCATAGGGTTTTCAGACGCAATTTCGTGTGGGCACCAAAATCACAATGAAATAAAAACCCGACTTTCGTAATTCTCTGGAGGAAATCTGAATTTAACAGGAAATCCTAAAATCTCGGAGTAAAAACAGTTTACGATGCGTGCACGGTTCTTCGAGTCACGAAGAAACCAAACTTGAAAGCCTTTCAATCAAACTAAGTACACGCTGGCTTTACTTGATCGCCGATCTTTATCACTTTACCTTCGAATGTATATAACTCTACTGAATTAGTTTGAAAGTATTATTTCTGCACATCCTGTCAGGCCAATAACTAAACAAGCAACACAACGATGAAGAAGTTCTACAATTCAGATTTTATTCTGTTTGACTTTGAAATGAACAGCCGTCACAAACACGACTCGAACGGTCATTTCGGCAATCATCAGTTCCAATGGACAAACCAGTACATTCGGCCTAGTCACAACACTGACAGCAATTCTTGGAAGTAAGCAAACTTAGACAGAAATTATTGGCGTTGTTATGAAGCTTTGCAAATCCTACTAACCTGCAGAGTTTGATCCCGTGTGTCAGTCTGTGGCATATTATCTCAGGTGAGCAGTCGCTAAACTAAATATTTACGAACTGTACTGAATAAGTATGAATGAACTTGATGGGACACAACTGCCAACAAACTTGTTGGGAGCTAGTGGACTAACATTCGACGGCTTGAACTGACGACTTTCGAACTGTCTTCACGGCTTTGTATTGAAAAGGATTGAGTTGTTGAACAGCTATCACCCTCAAATTGTTCGAGACTTCGCTAACAGTAGTTCGCACAGCATAATTCGTGGCTGACATATCCAGTACGAGCTTCTCAAGACAGAAATTCAGGATTTGCATGGTGTTTCCTTTTAGCTTCGCACCAAGTAAACTTGCTGTACTTGCAGGCGTGCGATCGCCGCTGTCTCCTCGTGCTTACATGCACACATTACGGCTAACGCATGCGCACTTGTCGATCTTGTCGAGTCATTATTTTGCATTTGATGGCGCAATACGCACGTAAAATATCAACTTTTTCTTTGCATTTTTCTCAAGTTTCCTTCGGTGAATCTGTCTTAAATTTTGCAGGCAAACGAAGATTATATCCGGCTTTGTAATATTTGATTTTAATGGAAATTTATGGAGCAGAATTTTTTTTATTTGCAAAAAACATAAATTGCCAATTAGCTCAGAATCCGCTTCTCTAACCCCAACTTTTTTTCATAGTTTTTTACCTTATACAAATTTCTAAACATACTGAAAGTTTCAGAAAAATTCACCGAAGAAAACTCGAGAAAATAGAGCAGAAAGTTTGAAAACGGGGTAGAAGACCTTTATTTCAAGGACGTATTGTTTCCATAGAAACCACACTAGAGTGACAAAAGTAAGACGTATACGCAACAGACCTTTCGAAACATCTACCCTGCAAATTTGATCAAGAAAGAATATAAGGAAGTGAAAATATGACGGTTTTGGTGTCATAAACTAAATACGAGCAAGTGCAGGGAAATACCCTATGGAGCCACCTTAAATAAGACTTGTCTTACGCAAGCCGCGTCTTATTCTAGACCAGGGTTTTGAGCTGTTCTTATTCAAGACGCATCTTAAATAAGACTCGAACATGCTCGTATAAACGGGTTCAACAGTTATTCGCGGCTTATTTTAGCTGGGAACACATACTGCTCAAGCGTCGGGTTTGTTGTTGGATCCCAGTCTTCTCCCGGCACACTATAACTATTTTTAAAATCCGTCTCGTCCCTCGTATGCGTAAATCCGCCTTCACCCAGTTACGGTATCGTTTTAGGATAATAGATCGAAACTATTTTTAGAAGATAGGAACTTTATTAAGCACAGAATTCGGAAAGTTTAAACACTAATTTCTACTGAAGCTGTGCAAGCCATTCAAGTGCAGCTTTGATGACTCCTGTCAAAGTTTGTCCAGTTACTGCGTGCGCAGATTTGCAAAGCTGCCAGTTTCATTCAAGCCAAAATTTTTACTAATATTGCCAATCCGAATCGTCTTCTACCTGCGTGACAAGCAATTCACTGAGAGGTTAAAGGACAAAAGTGACCACAATGAGAACAAATTCTCTTTCAAGGCAGACCATTTCGAGATGCATGGCAGAAGAAAGTCGAATAGCTCGATCATTCGAGTACTTTCATAATTCTTCGGACTGACAACAAAGCTGTTTTGTGGAATCTCCGATAGATACCCACGATAGAGAGGGCAATGGATTGCAAAAAGGCCTGACATTATACAAGACTGTTTGCTGATCGACACCAGATACTTTACACCGGACAAAATGAGGCATCGCCACAACGCTATGGTATGTCAGGCTAATATTTGTAAATGCTCAAAATAGTCCTTCTTTCCAAGGAAATCGGATGGTGCAGAGACTAATATGATACAAAACAATTCAGACGGGAATTCTGCTCAAAGTCACCGACAAATCGGAAACGTCAAGTTCAATGTAAAGCTGGAACGTTCTCCATTCACCTCCTCTTCTTCGCAGTTTGCCATTGTTATTATATTGTCATTACACAGTCAACATCGCACGAAAGTTTTGCAAATAGCACTTTAGTCTGTACGAACTTCTTGCTTTACGAATCCCGTAGCTTTTTACATGACATTTTAGCCATGACAAAAGACCCTGAAATGAAACACATAAACGATGGTCTTGCTGGACGCGAACCATTTATACGAGCACTTCACATCCAACACAAGCCGCGCTCGTATGAATGGGTCAGTTCGCGTCTTATTTAAGGCGCGTCTTATGTAAGACGCGTCCTATTTTTCTCGTATAAACGGCCCTAATGTATACATCTGCCGTATGTTACAGCCCGCTCCCGCAATTGATCTGTACTGCCACTTCATAAATTTCAATGACCCACCTGTGCAAATATTCGTACAATGTCCTTTTAACACTCTCGAAAATAGTCGCTTTACATTTCCTGGCCGGTTCTTTTTATTTACACGAAAGGCAAGCTCCATACACGACTGTGTATCAAAAGAAACGAACAAACCTGATTTGATTTTTCATAGTTTGTGCAAGAACAAACGGGCTCATTTCGACCTGAATCAACAAGTTATGGAGGCACCTTACACCGATATCTCATAGATGGAACTAGAAATGCGGTATTCGCAGACAATGGTCAGAGATAGTTATGATCTTTGATTCGGCTCATGGTGAAAACATTACTAGAAAAATTGATTAGCACAAAGATAACTATTAACAGGAACTGATGTCACTTTTCTCCTTATTCCAGGCAAACTAACAAAGCCGGTTCAAGCTACTTTCACATGTGATTCGGAGCTTACGCTATACGTGGATGGAAGATTCGCAGGCTCTAGTAAAAACTGGCGCCAACCTATCACACACACGTTTCCTATTGGATCGCGACTCGTCGCCGTTCTGTGCCGAGATAGCAGAGATAACAGCGAGGCAGGCATCATGGGTAGCTTCCACAATGGCCTGGTGACGGACTCGCAGTGGAGCTGCATACGGTTAGGCAGGAACGAGAAACACTGGCAGCGACTTACGTTTGATGATCACTACTGGCCGCTAGCTGTCGAGTACTTTGCCAACGGAGAATATTATGAAAAGATAAAGGGAATCAGTGAACAAGCCTTTTGGATATGGACTGCTTACAAAGCTACGGACCACGTGGTGGGTTGCAGACGCCTACTCTCTGACAAGGTCCCGTTACGGACACCCAAACAAGGTCAGTTAAAATTAAGAGGTATAGTTTTATTTAGAGCAACATCTTGTATATTCCGCTTTCTAGGGATGCGACTCTTTTTGAGTACCAACCTGATAATCACCATTGCTAAGCGAAGCATTTCTCGTTTATTACTGTTTCTGTTAGTAGTACATTTAAAAATTTTTACATTTTGCAGCAATTTTTAATATGTCCTCCCTCGACTTCAGGAATCTACGTCTCAAGCCTCGAAAATGTCAACTTTTCTCTGCACGGTCACGTCGAAGACTTTTTCAAAGTTGTCGACGTTGATCAGTGCGCTCAAGAATGCCGGAAGGATGCAGACTGCCGTTCTTTTAATTTTCAACACACCGTGACAGGAAAACCAATGAGGGCATGCGAACTGAACAAACTGTCAAGGTACCAAGCACCTCGCCAGTACAGTAGCAGGCCTGGCTACACGTACTATGATGACGTTTCCGGCTGAAGATCCGCGAAAGTCTATTCAAAGGATTTCAGTTTAAACTAACATTCGCGCTTTTATAGGCCAGGGTAAATTTCTTTCGGAAGAAATAATCACTTCTTTGTTCAAATTAAACTTTACAACTACAAAAACAAGTGAACTTCACTCGTGAACAATCAAAATTCAAGTATCATTCAAGAGTCTCATTTCACACTGCATTACTGTAAAAGCAGGTTGACGTATTGGCCATAAAATGTGATTAACACGGATTCCTTTTGCTTAGAAAGAGAAGGAAAGGTGGAATAAGGCATGAACAAATGATTCCCAAATGACCCAAGCATCTGTGATGGCATCACACTACAAACAAGACGCTAAAACTAGGATCACAACAGATGCATCCAATGTTGGTCTCGGCATCAACAAGATGATGTACTCTACAGACCAATCTACTATGCCAGGCGAAAACTCAACAACGTCGAGGACAGATATTCCCAGTTTGAAAGGGAGACGTTAGGATCAGATGGGCCTGTCAGAATGGAAGCCATGTGGCTCAGAACACACGGACTATCAGAGACAGTGCGCAGCAAAATTGGGTCACTTTCAATCGCTTCCAAGGAATTTGCCGAAGGTTTCTTTGATTACCTTGGAATTGACCACAAGAAAGGTGTACCATACCGGCCCCAAGGGGGATGCTAAACAGTGCAAAATGAGACCTTTCTCAAGATGGTCGGAATAGCCAATCTGGATTGAAAGGTTTGGAAAGACTCCCTCCACAACTTCCTGCTCCAGTAAAGGACAACACCTCAAACCTTGTATCGCCAATCGAGCTACTAACGCCGTAAGTGCCGAGTGACCAAGCCACAGAGGTGCAATGGCAGCAATTCCTCAGGGAGAGGGACGCCCGTGCAAAGCTACGATAGCCTAGCGCCGCTAGTCTCTCCTTGATAGTCCCCTTTTAACAGGCTAGTCGACAGTTGATTTGTAGATTTGACCCCCCCCCCCCCCCCCCCCCCCAACTTGTCCGTGTGTGGTCTCCAACACCTTGCTTCAGTATTTGCTTTTCAAGTTGGCTTTTTAATCGTTTTGTTTGTAAAGTTTGTTTTTAACCAACAAAACATTGTTCTCTGCGTGGTTACACTAAGCTCGCAAGCATGCTCATGAAGACAGAACACACGCCTCCCCCAGTGTACGTATCTTGCGTATAACGTGCGCCTTCCGCAAGGGAAGAGTGTTCAACAACAGTTGTTTTCACAAAAGCGTGTACACCTCTTTCCCCTACGCACACACCTTTCTTTTACGTAATCGTGTCTTTCCCTAAACATTACATTCCTTTATCTAGTGACAGGAAGGTACAGATTAATACTTAAACTGTGATACTCTATCTGGAATACTAAAAGAGGAAATGATCTGCTGCCCACCTGTGGTTGATGCAGGTTTCAGATTTACAGCAGTGTGGTGGTTCCTCCATGTTCGTTTTCCATATTCTTGCAAAATATGTCCACAATGGAGGCGGTGTGCTTCTACTTCTGCTGATCCTGATGCCCTGGGCCCGGTTTTTCAAAGCACGATTAGGCTAATCCAGGATTAGGTCTAAGCTTTCTTGTCATTTTTTAGCCTGAAAACGTGAAAGTTTCGTCCACAACAACTTTCTTGGTAACGTTTTAAGCTGGAACAAGCTTTCTAATCCACCTTCGAACAAAACTTGGCAGAGAGGTCGAGAGAAAGAATTTCGTTAATCCTGGATTAGCTTAATTGACTTTCGAAAAACCGGGCCCTGGTCTTGATACAGTAGCTGTGGCATTTAAGAGTGCATTTTCAATTCTAGGAGCACCCTAAAAGTATTTAACCTGTTTAATAGCCATTTTACTTCACTTAATATTTTTGTTACATATACCATGCATATTATCAGTTCCATTGAGGAATACTATCAAACAACCCTTCCCTACACAAATCCAATTTAAGTTTAATTGAAAGATCTTATCATTACAAGTGACTTTGCATTGTGGGCTTTTCTGTCAGAAACCAGATGGCAAACTTTACATGTATCAAACTGTTGTTGTTGTTGTTGTTTTTCTGATGGAGTAGGAGATCTTCATACTTCAATGAACTTCACATCATGATCTTGATCCAATTCTCTCACAGTCAAACAAAGTTTTGTCAAGTTTTGGGAATCAGAGTGAAATTTCCTGTCAAATTTCAGGGATAGAGTTCTTAGGCTGTACATTTCACAACTTCAGTTTCTTACCAGGTATACATATCGAACAGCTTGATGGAGAATTTGATATTCTATGGCTGCTAACATGACAGCTAATCAAAATATCATTATTCACTCATACAATTTTTCTTGAATGGTTAAGAGAGTCTGCATTATCTAAGAACTTGGGAATGTTACAAGTCAGTTCAACATATGGTGAATGAACCTTAGGTTGATGTTGGCAATCTGTATGAATGGCATATAGGTGGTAAGTGCAGTGCTAGCTGACACCTTTTTCCAATGAAGGGTTAACTCTCAAGATATCGCAGTCTCAATATATTTCTTACCAGAGTTGCACTAGCATCCCATTCAATGCCTGAAGAAACTGCAGCTTCACCATTTAACTCCTGAGAAGGAGTTGTAGTGAACTTAATTTTATTTTTTCAGCTTCTAATGCTTTTCTCTTTCTGGAGGATTGGAAGAATATTTGCATATTATTGAACTTGGGAGTACAAGTGTTTCACTTGATGGAGCAAAATATTCCCATCTGGCAAATCAATCAGGCTGATATTTGACCAAGTAAAAATCAACCAAACAAGGATTGATGCAGTGACATTATTTTGTAAATATTTGGCCATACTAACTGTCACCAGGTCAAACACCTTTGGCTTCATCATTAGTATACAAAATATTGATCTTAACACTCAAAAGTATAACCCTAAAAAATGCCATTTCAGGGAACCTGTGAACCCCCCTTGAGAGACTTTAGTTATATAATAATATTAGTATAGCATTGGATGAATACTTCAGGTGCACTTGAGTATTTGAGATTGGCATTATTACAGTGAAGCGTCCATTTTGAACAAAGCAATATTTTGCTTCTTACCTTGCAAGCACAGGAGCCCATAAACATGCCTGCTTAGCCTGCCATTCACTCCACTGTTGTTTGCACCCTTCACAGCCTTCATGTGCAAACCTTTGCATCGACGGAAATATATAATTGCATCAGTATATCTTATTCCCCGATCTTTTCCAGGTTTTTGCTGAACATTCTGTGATGTAAGGTATACTGTAAATCCATCCGGGGAGGGGGGGGGGGGGGTACTCCCTATGATCGGCTATACGGGGAGGCTCCGCCCGAAAGGGGTGTATTTTTACAATCGAGGTATAAAAAAGGTATAGGAAAATGACGTTTTTTAGGTATTTTAAAGGGTCAATAAAAAGGGTGGAGTGAGGAAATAATTTTGGTATTTTAAAGGGGTATGAAAAACGCCAGGAAAAACCGGGGGGAAAAAATGGCAGAAGACCAGAAACTCCGCCTTGTTAAAAGTGGGAAGCACCCCGCCATGGAATCGAAGGCTACAAATCAAAGCAAGAGGTATTTGTACTGCCTGATGCTTCCCGCCAGTTTAGGAACTGAATAAATGATCTGTTGAAGAATATCGCGTTCCTGATCAAAGGTATAAAAAAGGGGTGCATTTGTACTGGAGGTATAAAAAAGGGTCCCGATTTTGCCCCCAGGATGGCATTTTAAAGGGTAAGGGGTTGACAGTCCGGGCGGAGCCTCCCCGTACAAAAGTCCTTTGGGTATCCCCCCCCCCCCCCCCCCCCGGGAAATCCATCGGCGTTTATCGCACTTTGCATCCTCTGCATTCTAGATTGTCTGGATTACGGCCGGAGTTACACCTTCATTGCCTTACATGGGATGATTTCGGGGGCGATTTAGAAGGGTTTTGCATCGAGTAAGGCAAAAACAACACCAACCGAAGAACCGTACCGTTTCAGAGCCGGTATTTATTTACCTTTGGTTTGCCGTTGATCGAAAATTCTCCAAACCTCCTCTCCAGTAGTTAGCGGCTTTTACTGACGTGCAGTCGGGTTCTTTCGCTGCACGTTGTCCTTTTCTTTCAACACCGGTACGTGAACATACAGCCTCACTACTTCGGCCATGACAAACACACTGACCACGTGGGTTTTCCGTGACCATATCCCACAATGCACAGCGCATGACAGTAAATGTGGCTAAAGTCACAGTATTTAAAACAGGGTCATTAAAATACATAAAGCTTCATAAACGCTTCCAATGAGTTTCGTGGTGTTCAAAACATGTGTTTTATGGTCGAATTGGAAACATTTACAAAGCTTCCGGTACTTATCCGTGCTGGCAATCAACCACCGGAAGCACGAGCTGATACGCACGCGCAGTTGATCAAAACAAGCAGCAAAGATGGCGGAGTCAGGCGGCGGAAAGAGTCGGGCCGATGTCCCGACTCTTTCTTTGCCCACGAGGCCAGTACCTATGCAGTTGTTCGCTACGTGGGAAGTCGAAAGAACCTCACCAAACTGCGTACCCAGGTAAAGCTATGTTTCCCTATCTTTTTACTATGCGACGTGTGCGTGTGTTGTTCATGTGATATGCTTGAAATGAATGCCGGATGCCACTTTGTGGACAGCTTTGCACAGAGTTACGATGCCGCCGTTTAATTTACTGGTATGACTCCTATAGTCCTATCTCTCTGGTGCATCTTAAAGTTATACTTGACTTGCTGATTAAATGACTGTTTGCCTCGAAAATTGCACGAATGTTCGGGCCCTTGAATTAGCCTACCTTAGCTTTGAATTTTTAATCTTTCAAGTTTTCTTTTCAGTAACTCCAGCCACTGCTTACTTTTTCCTCTTGCTATAAAGCAAAAGCAATAATATTACCGATTCACTTGGCGCCAGCGATAGACAAGCCTCGGGGCAAACGCGATCATGGCGGTTATTTGGTACGGAATTGGGTGTGAGGAATTTCACTCGGAACCGGCGCTGCCATATTTTATACTCGCCGAAGTCTATAATCCATATACTTGTGAAGTAATCTTTCTGCTACGAATCCGTTTTTAGACGAGAAGAAGCTATTTTAGGTGCAATTTTAAATCCGTATTGCTTGGTATTTTTTGACAGTTTTGACAACTGCAATGGGCCGCAACTATTTGAAATATCCGTGATCAGGATACATCAAAACATAACACAAGTAACTACAGGATTGCTAGAGGAATTAAATTTATTGAAAGTAGGCGCCTTTTCCTTTGCCGCAAGAACGTTACGTACAAACCACAAGTTGTGTACATCATTGCCATTTTTGGGAAAATTGTTCTCAAAATACCCGATAATCGAGTCATCATGGATTGCAGCTAAAAATTTGCATTTCTTTAATAATTTGTTTTGTAAGTGTAAACTATTTGACAGTTCCAGATTCTTCTTATTTTATTTAGTTTTGGCAATAAAGTCTGCCACAGGATTTTCTCTGCTGAGTTTAGATATTTATCCTGCAATCTTTTTGTATGGGTAAAGTGCTTTGCATATAATCTTTTTGCTTTTATTTTAACATCATTCAGTAAAAACGGCTACACATAGTCATTATGTGAATAAATTCTAGTCAATAACAAGCAATTCATACAGAACTCTTAAATGAGTTTCTATGTTCAGTTATACAGGTATTTATTTTTGACATAAAATCCTCATGGATTCCAATATTGATCAAGTGTTGCAGAAATGAATAAAAACTGCCTTTAGTCCATCTGCAATGCCTCATGTCTGAAATTTTGCTTGGAAGGATCAAGACAGCATGAGAGCAGTGATATCAAACAATATTGTCTTTGCACTCAGGGGAGAAAAATATTTTTAAAAACCAATTGGTGACAGGTGTCCTTTTTTCATTGTAATTATTTGGATGCATTACACAAAAGTGTTTTATTTTTAGTATTGGGGCCCTCATTACTATCCATGCATTCTACTTCATAAACATGCAAATTTGATTTTAGAATCAGCTGTTCGTTGTTTGTCTGGAACATTCAAAATTATTAATAATTTAAAACTCTTGGGATCATCTACCTTCTAGTATAAAATATTACACCTTGTTTTAATAGACAAACGTGTCAAATTCAGTATAATAATTAACAAAAATCAAGTCAGGAAATTACAATACTGGAAAAATTGGATAAGGTGTCACAAAGCATCTACCTATCGTAAATAATTTGTTTACATGTACATGGGTGTTTAGGGTCTGTATCTGAGAGAAGATTATTAATAACTTAAAACTCTTGGGATCATCTTCCCTTGAGTATGAAATATTACACTGTATTTTTTTGAACAGATAAAATGTGTCAAAGTTGGTATAATATTAATCAAGCAACACAAACACCAAGTCAGGAAATTAAAATACTGGCAAATTGGATAGGTGTCATGAAGCAACTATCTATTGTAAATAATTTGCTTACATGTATGTGTGTCTATTCTAGGTTCTGTATCTGTGAGAAGTACTCTATTTTTTGTGCATTGGCATAGCAGTGAAAGATAACATGCAGACATTGCATTTTCACACAAAATTCTGCAGATACAAACATCTGTGTACGTGTACACATATTTTAAATTGTCCCTCACCTAGATGCACTCGCTTGCCTGCACCCTACTGATATTTATCCAGCTTTGAAATTCAGAAAATTTCTCAACATTAAATCACGAACAACACCAGTTATGCTTTACTCTACATGAAAGTATTTGCTGTTTGCATTTTTCATTTTCTTTATGCAGAATGCTCCACATGAGCCTATATGCAATATGGAATCCTGATATCCCTCAATAAGTTGAACCTCCTGAATACTCAAACCAAAAGTTGTTTCCCTTTGATTTGATAATACTGTAGTTTTAGCCCCAATAACTTGAACTCCCAATAACTAAAGCCAATATTTTAGTTTCCGTCAGAGATTCAAATCGGGATTCCACTTTATTATATAGACACGAGTGTTTTACTGGAAAATATACCATGCGTAAAATCCTTACGAAACTACATCCGGGACCCAAGTGGCGTATTTTCCATATCCTCACTAATGAGGATATCGTTGGCATCATTTCTCGCTTTTGCACGGTTGTTTGTGCAATTTCTCATAAAACACTCGTGTCTAATATAATAAAAAGAAAATTACACGCCAGCTTGAAGATATGGATTTTATTTTCTCATCCTAAAAAACAATATTTTACTCACTTGCGAAGCGCTCGTTCGTAAAATATTATTTTTATCACTTGAAAATAAAATTCATATCTTTGCGCCGCCATGTAATATCCTCTATATAATTGTACATATCAAGCAGTGCAATGTCTGATGTGTAAAGTTGATGTTGGTATTCTCAACACTAATATATGAATGCACTGAGCTGATGTTTTAAGAGTCGGTCATCTAACAAGTTTTATTGAAAAGTGAACTTTGCCTCTGATTGCCCTTGGGTTGATGCCCTTTGATCACTCCAGGGCTCTCAAACTATCCGCTAGCCTGATTCCCAGGACTAGTAAATTTTGCATTGGGCTAGTAAGAACTGTTTGCTTTCTGCCCAATGGGCAAGTAGTCTTTCTATTTCCAGGACAAGCTAATTGCACATTATTTTATGCAAATCTACAATATTGCATGTTATCAAATTTCCTGACCAATAGAAAGAAATGGTTTGTGTAAATGTGAAAGGAAATACAGCGATTTGTCAAATCTAATAAATTACAACAGCAAGGGAGATAATGGATTTTATTTTCCTTTGGCAAGAGCAATATTGCTTCCTTAACTTTTGGAAAAAATGATTGAGGAAAGTTTATCGCTAGCCAAAGTGTGCTCACTTGCCTAATTCAGTCATCTATGTGCCACACTTGATAAAAAATCTCAGCTTTTTAAGAAATATATAACGTGTCACCATGTAATATAGCCTCATCTAAACACGCAGGAAGTTGGGAGAATACGAGAGTAGTGTAAGGAAACCACAAGGCCGCCAAGTGGTTTCCGGCGCTACTTGAGTGTTCTCCCAACTTCCCAAGTGTTTAGATGAGGCTATATTACACGGGAACACGTTATATATTTCTTTTATAAAATAATTAGTCAAGTAAAAAACATCGCGTATCACGTCAGCATGTAATATACTCTCATCTAACACGGTTATTTAGCCAATCAGGGCACGCGTAGTATCATAGTTATTTTATAAAAACTCGTAGTGCAATTTATTTACAGTACCACTAAAAAAATGACGTTGTCACCCAAATTTGCATAAAACATTTTAGTGACAGTACTGAGCTTTAATAAAACAGAAAAATGAATTAAATTTGAATTTGCTTGTACAATGTAGCTGGTAATAATTATATATCATGGGTAATGTAGTGAGAATATTGATAGTTTGATCAGCTTTCATCTGTGTTAAGTTCTAATTCTCCCTACTGCATGATAAATTTTTTTTTTTAATCTTTTTTGTTTTTCCTTTCTTTAGGCTGTGTGTGCTGAAGTTAACAAGACTTGAAGTCTCAAAGCTGTTAGAACCAAACTTAACTGAAGTGGTCATATCAGTCTCCATGCAGGTGAGGTGATTATCCATCTTAACCCTTTCACTCCCTATAAGCTCAAATTACAGGTTCTCCCAACCTTGTAAGAAAAAATGTATAAGTGATGTAGTCAGAACTGATAGCTTAATCAGCTTTCATACAAGCAAGGCATCAAAAATTCTCCATACAGACAGTGTGATATACAATCATGTATCTGTTCTAGTGAAAGACTGAAGGAGTAAATTGAAGTTGATCACTCTTTTGGTAGTGGAAGGGTTGAAGATGATGTTTACAGTCTGTGATACAGAACTGTACCATGTGCTGTACAGTATGTGAGGTATTTCTCAGGCAGCTATCCCAAAGGCAAGTTGTAGCAACAGATAGTTTGAACAGAGCAAATTGTCAGGAAAATCTACTTCTCCAAGCTAGCACACATAACTGTTGTCATGCCTTGGTTTTTTATTTTTAACTTTTTTTTTTGTTACACAGAGTTCTCGCAAAATACTGAGGTCCAATGAAATCACTGTCCGACCGTCTGGTTTGATAGATGCTGAATTGGATCTGTCATTCTCACTTCAGGTTAGCCATCAAAAGTTGCACACTCAGGAGAAGTGTACTTGCATGTAAATAACTAAGCCACTTTCACAGTACAGTGGAACCCCGTTAATACGACCACCATCGGGACATAAAAATCTGCCTGTATTAACAGGGTTTTCAGATAAGAAAATGACTGGGCGTTTGTTCCACAGGACAAAAAAAAGTAGTTGTAATAACGGGGTGGCTGTAATAACGGGGTGGCTGTAATAACGAGGTGGCTGTAATAACGGGGTGGCTGTAATAACGGGGTGGCTGTAATAACAAGGTGGCTGTAATAACAAGGTGGCTGTAATAACGAGGTGGTTGTAATAATGGGGTGGCTGTAATAACGAGGTGGCTGTAATAACAAGGTGGCTGTAATAACAGGGTTCCACTGTATTATGCACAGTAGCAAATAGTAACTTGTTCCCTTTCACTCTAAAGTTCAAAATGTAGATTCTCCCAACCTTTTAAGAGTACAATATATGAGTGATGTAGTGAGAATTGATGGTTTAATCAGCTATCATCTGGGCAAGGTATCAAAAGCCAAGTTCTCCTTACTATATTATATATTTCTGGTGAGAAACTGAAGGAGAAAATTGAACTTGATCACTCTTGGGAGTGAAAGGGTTAAATTTACTTTCATACACACAAGTGTCTGTCAAGTAAATCTCTCTGCTGAACTTGGTTTTGTTTCTACACACGACTGTAACTGCATTTTGACCAAAGAAGCTGTTCTCCACTCTGCCTGACAAATTTTATCATCAGGTGACCCACTAAAATGTCTCAGCCTTGCAAACCACACATGAATACAGACACTATTTATTAACTGTAAGTGGGCAGACCAATTATTGTCCATATACAGATATCTCCAGTGGCCATAAGTATTACAGTGCAGTTTGTCTTTCTACTGCTTCTCAATTTACAGTATGAACTCAACTGCATTGTGCATGTATTAACAAGTATTGTAAACTTTATGATGTCCTGCTTTTGTATCTTTAGTACCCCCACTTTCTCAAGCGAGCTGGAAACAATCTGAGAGTTATGCTTCAGCGAAGGAAGAAATACAAGACCAGGACTATCCTGGGCTTCAAGACACTGGCAGTTGGCCTTGTCAACATGGGTCATGTAAGGGGCATCTGCATTTGAGTAAATTTGACAGCCATCCAAAAATTGATGACTAAATATGTACTGTATCACTAAGTTCAATGACTTGTGGCCCATGAGTGGCTCCAGGTGTGATTTGTGTCAGATGTTCATAATTATGTTGTAGTGCAAAGGTGAAGACTTAATAACCCATGATGCCTGTTTCAATGCTGATGCTGTACCTGTCTTGTAGCATGGAGATCTGCGTATGAGATCTTTATGCGTCTGCATAGTGCACGTTATGAGATTTTGTTTTTGCTGTTTGTAGGTTCTACAATGTTCTGTGGACAATCAACTGAAACTATTCATGAAAGGAAGCTCAGCTCCAGTGGCTCAAGTCACAGTTAGCTCTCTTACAAGGTTAGATATCATATGACATGATATGACATGACATCAAGGTATTTTTATCCAGTAGCACAGTATGTTGTTCATACCTGTCAATCCCCCCCCCCCCCCCTGATCGGTCATACTATACATTAGCAAGGTTTCACAGAATACTTTATTGACAAACAGTACATGTGTGTCAAACGGCATCACATGGAAGGCCATGTTAGATGTTGTTTGTCCATTGCTAAAAGCAGTACATACAGTAGTTTATCGGCTTAGGGTGCTCACCATCAAACGCTGACATTTTTATGTGACGTGGTACCGTTTAGGGGTCTAGTCTCAGTTGAATGAACTTTTGTTGTATTGGTGTACTTTTATTTGTACCTTTTAGGGGTCAAAGTAAGCTCAAGCTTGCCCATTCTAGTACCTCTTAGGGGCCAAAATGAAAATTCCTGACAAGCATCCCCGTCCTTTTTATGTGGGAGTCAACCCCTGGGGTCCCAACTTTGCCCTGGCTGTCTTTGTCTCCATCAGAAGTATTTGCCAATTTTTCACTGTTTTCTTTACGATCTTTTGTAGTCAACCAGTTGAAGCTGACACAGAAAGAATGAATGGGTCAGCAAACAGGAGTGCAGGCATGTAGCTGAACAAAACCTACCTTAGAAAAACAGCTGTCTTGCATCTTGAAATCAGGCCAACCGATGGAAGAGGAACTGTTTTGGGGTGTTAAATAATTAACTGGTCAACCCTTTCACTCCCAAGTTCAAAGTGCAGATTCTCCCAACCTTTCAAGAAGAAATGTATGAGAGATATAGAGAGAATTAACACTTCAATCAGCTGTCATCTGTGCAAGCTATCAAAAGCCAACTTCTCCATACTGTAATCATATATCTTTGGTGAGAAATTGAAGGAGAAAATTGAAGTTGATCAAGCATTCACCAGTTAATGTATGAATGATGTGGTGAACATTAATTGTTCGGTCAGCTTTTATCCCAGCAAGCTATCATTGAGCTAGATCAAAGCATTACAAAGCAAACTTATTTTCTGTATTCACCGAAACTTCTTCTCCTTTAGACGACCGCGGCGAAGGTGACGAGAACTCTAGTGATGAGGATGATGACTTTTCTATGTCAGAAGCAAGTGACAGTGGAGGAGATCCAGTGAGTTGGCTTAGAGCCGTTTTCGGATGACTGTCGAAAGTAATCGTGTGATTGCTTTGGTTTTGCGTTTGCTACGCTTTCGGATTGGTCCAAACAAGTTTGGCAGCATTCTCAACCAATCAGGAGCAAAACCAAAACCAAAACCAAACACTTCTCACGCAAGCGATGGCGTGTACTCGCATTGCTGATTGGAAAGTAAAACCAAACGTAAGACCAAACGTGAATTACTTGGGCTTCTGATTGGCTGAACTGTTTTCTCTCAGTCTCTGTGATTGGTCTGTGTGATTACTTTGGTTTTGGTTTTCGACAGTCATCCGAAAACGGCTTTATACCTTTCGTTGTTTGTATTTATTTCTCCAGTGGAAAATAGAGTCGTGAATTTTGCTCAACAACAGCAGCTATTAGATTGTGCTCATTCGGAGCTTTCATTTTCAGTGGTCGTACCTACAGGATGTGTCCAGCTGACAGTTCATAAGTTAGAGTTCGAACTTTAATTTCTGAATCACAATTATTGTGAAGTGAGTTGCACTGTCGGTAATTGGTCGGTGTTTTGTTAGTTCGGTTAGTGGTCGGTAACGTGGACGGTTGTTGGCTTGCCTTCTGCTGTGAAGGGGTGACATTGAAAACTTGGTATGTCTCTCTAATCAGGACATTCTCGATGACGAACGTAGAAGACGGGGCAAGATGACCATCCCAGACAAGGTTTGAGCCGCCTTAATACAACTTATTCCCTCTCTCCTTCGCAGAGACTCTCCTGGGGTGGGGGGCAGGGAGGGAAAGGAAGAAAGAGGGCACGCGGGGGACGACGGGAAGAGGGATCGCGGCGCGCTCGATATTCTTTTCCTTAAGCTTTCGCGCGCTTTACATTCCTCGCGCTAAATGCTAAATTACACTGAAAGGCATCTGCGGGGAAGAGAGACTCATTCCAGTAACAATTAACTGACTTCCCTTGAAACAATTTGTGATTTTTTTATTATTTGAATTCAAATACGTTTATTCCATTAAAGTTCACAATATTTCCTAACCTAAATGTTATGGTCCCTTTCACAGCATCAAAAGAACTTCAAACAGAAATTTATCGCTCTTCTTAAGAAGTTTAAAGTGGCCGACGAGGTAAGTAAGGGAATATGTTACGGAATTTAGTGGGTTGGGGCAAAGAGTTCAGAGCAGTTTGGCAATGGAGCAATATAAAATAAGGTCCGTACCTTTTTAGTTTCGGCACAAAACGCTGAGTTCTCGTCGGGAAAAAAGTCAAGAAGAATTCTGATTTTAGTTTTACATTCTCCACTAGTTTGACCATATTATGTACGTGTATATGTGGTGATACATGGCAATCTCAGTAGACCAGTTCCTCGGGATTGCGCGCGATTCCAAGCTTGACGGGCTCCAACCTTCGATATAAGAATTGTTTAGCGAGAACTCATACGCGAATGATCTAGAAAGACGGCCGCAAAACACGAGATAGCCGGTCCTAACTCAAATAGGAGTGCAGCATGAAGCATCTACATCGAGGACGAGTAGAATCCGCCGTAAAAGAAAGTTGAAAGTTGAATTTGAAAGTCTTGGCCCGTCAAGCTGGGATGCTCGCGCAATCTGGCCTACTGCAGGAGAGAGACGTACACTGTAAATTTAATGAATTTCTAAATTATGTAAATTCTACAAATCTTTGGGTGGATCATTCTTTGTGTGTGTGTGGTTCTGGTTATCTAATCGGTGACATGTACATTGCCTTGGTTGCACAGGAATTAGTTGACGATATGAGTAATTATCCCGACATAAGTCCGCCTGAAAACGAGGCTAATGATGACTTCATGTTCCCGGATTACCTGGAGGACCTTGACAGTGATGCGGAAAACGAGCTGTTAGAAGATACCATAAGTATCATCTCCACGCCGAAACCTTCTCTCAGGTTTGTGAATGGACACACACACACGCACACACAAAAAAGCAAGTCGTCACATTTTTAGTTCCTACTGTCGCGACTTGTGATACATTTTAGTGCAGTATCTTTCCACGTCACTACAGGTTGTAAGATGGAAAGCCAGATTGCTGTTGTCAGTTTTCTTAAGGATTTTTTATTGTGTTGGGCGAGTTGCAATAAGTAATATTATGCCTTTAACGTTGCCTTCTCTTTTCCAGGCCATTCTTTGATCTGCGAAAGTCAAATGAGAATGTGCGAAGCAGAGCCTTGGTAAGCACTAATGGAGACGTCTGACAAAAGCAAAACCAAGCACATAACGAAACAGCGCGCTATCAAACATCTACTATGTATATAATAGGTTGCACGCGGCGTCCACGCGTGAATACTCGTGCGTTTCGTTGCAATACTTTCGGCTCCAAAGTTTTAATGAGCATTTTCGTAAAACTTGCGACATTTTGTTTATTCTGAAACATCTTATTTTATGTAGTGTTCAGATGCATTGAAAGGAAATCCTCGAAAGTTATCATTTTCATATAGCTGTTTAAACCATGTATCAAATTCATCAATCTCTGTGATTTTTATTGTAACTGTAGTCAATCGTCTTACTATTGCACTTTTAGTCTTGTGCGCCAATTAGTCGATAAAAACTAATGAAAAACGCTTACAGTGCCCCTCGAGTTAACCTTTCCACTCTTGTTGTTATTTGTCCAAATTGAACGTATGTTTAAAATTCGCGAATCCCGCTCAACAACTACGTTAGCACCGCAGCCCGCTGGTAAAGATACTCATCGAGAGCTTTCGTTTGATTGGTCACACTTAGCATTTCAGGATTTGCATGATTTTTTTTTTAGGTCAATTGAGATTGCGACTGGAAGTGAAACAATTAAGCAGCTGTAATCATGGAAGGTCTTTTTCCTTTGCTGTTACTTATGTCCCGCTTGCTTTCTTACCAGGTTGACGATGAGTACGAAGCACATACGTCAGTAGCGCAAGGGGCGGAAAGTGAGGATGTGTCCACTGAACCCGAGAGTCTGAAGGTTGAGTTTTGCTTCCAAATCAAAGACTTGGTTATAATGCAATTTTATTATATAGACACGAGTGTTTTACTGGAAAATATACCGTGCGTAAAATCCATACGAAACTACATCCGGGACCCGAGTGGCGTATTTTCCATATCTTCACTAGTGAGGATATCGCACGCATCATTTCTCGCTTTTGCACGGTTGTTTGTGCAATTTCTCGTAAAACACTCGTGTCTAATATAATAAAAAGAAAATTACACGGCGGCTTAAAGATATGGATTTTATTTTCTCGTGGTAAAAACAATATTTTACTCACTCGCGAAGCGCTCGTTCGTAAAATATTGTTTTTACCACTCGAAAATAAAATTCATATCTTCGCGCCGCCGTGTAATATCCTCAATATATAGTACAAAACCAAGCTCAACAGAGAGATTTACTTGACAGACACTCACTTATGTGGGGAGTAAAAAGTACTTTTTGCTACTCTGCATGATTGTGAAAGTGGCTTATAGCACAGTTACTTTCGACAGCCAATCGTGTGTGTGTTTTTTCAAGAGTTTCGTTACTGGAACCGTCGCGGGCTGGGGTTGAGTGTATTCCCTTTTGTCTCTAGGACACCCTGAGTCCACCGTCCGATGTCGACATGCTCTCGGATTCGACACCAGCGTCAGACTCAGTAGTAGCGGAGAGCACAGCAGTTAGACGAAGCGTATCCCTCAGGGAACGGAGGAAAAACAGTGAAACGTTATCTGAAGGCGGTCACAGACGCAGAAAAAGTGACGAAGTACAGGTCAGTCCAGTTCATCTTTGAATGATCGATTTAGTAAAGTATGTTATTACGAGTTATTTGTGTTAGATAAAATATGAACGGCCGATCTTTATGGGCATGTTAAAGTTCCTGGAAGAATAGTGCTGACATCGACGAAAGAGTTTATATTGTTCATTCATTGTTGTAGCGTTGAACTTTGTCAGTACAGGCGAAATTCATTGATTTGGACGTCGCACATCTGCCGAATTTACTTGTAAAATAGATTCAGCACGGCGGTGTTTGAACTTAGCGCAACACGCAAAATGTCACCGTCCATTCAGCTAAGGCCCGTCCTGTGATCTGTCTTCTACAAGAGACACTGATAACTACCACGTTCACGTTTTAACGACTTTCATTGAAGCTACTATGTGTTGCGTGCTTAGATTAAGTAAATTAATCTCGGGTGCGCAGCGCGAAGAAGCTTAGAACTACTACCCACATTTACATGTACGGTAAATCCAGCTGAGTAAGCGTCACAAAGGAGGTGGCTCAGAAACCCTTATTTTTTCATTTCAGTTGCCTACGTGTTCTCTTAGCGATCAGTTAAGCAATGTGTTGCCATTAGACGATGAGATCCCGGACAGCATCCTTCTTGTTAGCACTGCAGAGTGGCAAGGCCAGGTGAGGCCTTGTTGTTGTCTCTCTCCACCCCCCCGCTCTGGCTCCCCGGGTCAAATTTTCTCCATATAAGCAAGGTCTTATGTGTCTAATACCCTGTTCACACCAACTAAACCAGTTTAATTAAACCAAGTTTGCAAGACTGCGTTTTCTAAATCCTGTTTTGATTTTGTGTCAATTACACAACATCTTACACCACCTCGCACAGGTTGTTTAGTTGGACGGGTTTTAAACCAGTTTAGTTTTGCCGCACTCGCATTGTGAGCGGCCGACCTAACTAAACAAGTTTTATTAAGCACCTTTTAAACATGTTTAAGCATTGGTGTGAACGAGGTATAACACTGTAAAATTACTGTCGTAGTGCTGAAATGTAACTATGAAGTTGTTGTAGGAAAGGTCAGCTGCTGCACTGAGCGATCCTCTTGTTATTTGGGGTTTATGGTTTTGTGTTGTGCTTTTAGCTTCTTGCGCTCAGACTTTGGGACAAAGACATCAAGATGATTTGCGCAAGAACCAATGCTGACACTCAAGCCGTGTTCGCCGCTATCGTCAACAAATACCAAAAATTGTGAGTGAATTATTGTCAAACCCGTGGGTCTCTCTCTCTAAAGTACCGCACTGCAGGTTCCTTCTCCAGTGTCTCACGGCACAATTGTTGCATTGTGTTCACTTTCACTCAGTAGTCCCCGAGCCCTGCGAGGTTCTAATCGCGACGCTATCTCGCATTTTGTGGTGGACGTGGAAGTCTAATATGAACTGTAAACACGTCCGAGTGTTTCCCCTCTCTGCGCATTTTAAGCAGCCAAAGCTGACAACAATTTCCGTAAGCAACGTGGCACGCAGTGACAGCTGAAAGCCGTCAAAACAGTCAAGCGATAATTAACGTCGCAAAAGTTTATAATTTACTCTCCGAAACAACTAAGCCTCCAGAGCGAGGAGCATCTGCGAATATCGTGTTCTAGTTTATATTTTGTTTTATGCACCTTATTCATTTTCCCCGAACTTGCACTAACGTCGTCCTGCACTGTGTGACAGCTGCAACACGCACTCCGACTCGCCTCCCCATCTCCGTGTCGCTATTGCTGGTACAGAGGGTTTCATCAGCGCCGTGCTACAGCCCTATGTAGAGCAGTTCTCGTCCAAACCTCCAGACTGGCAAACTTTCCTCACTTTTCTACCCATTCCGCTTGGTAAGTTTGTACTGGTCCCGGGGGGTGGGGTGGTACAGAGGGTTTCAGTAGCGCTGTGCTGCAGCCCTATGTAGAGGAATTCTCGTCCAAACCTCCAGACTGGCAAACTTTTCTCACTTTTCTTTTTCTTTTCGCCTTCCGCTTGGTACGTTTGAACTGGTTTAAACCTTTCACTCCCAAGTGATCAACATCAATTTTCTCCTTCAGTCTCTCTTCAGAAATATATCATACAGTAAGGAGAACTTGGTTCTTGATAGCTTGCTTAGATGACAGCTGATTAACCCTTTCTCAAGAGTGATCAATTTCAATTTTCTCCTTCAATTTCTCACCAAAGATATCATTACAGTATGGAGAAGTTGGCTTTTGATAGCTTGCTAAGATGACAGCTGATTGAAGTATTTATTCTCCCGACATCTCTCACACATTTTCTTTTCGAATGGTTGGGAGAATCTGCACTTTGAACTTGGGAGTGAAAAAGTTAAACTGCCAATTCTCACCATGTCGCTCATACCTTTTCATTTTGAATGATTGGGAGAATCTGTGTCATGAACTTGGGAATGAAGTGTATGAGTTTTACAAACTTTGTTCTTGCAGGGACTCAGCCTTTGGCAAAATACATTGCAGCGATGGACTCGACGTACAACTCGCTCTTTATGGACAACTTTTGGAAGGAGGCATTTGAGCATTCGGATTCAACATTAGGTCAGCTACTTTGAGTTTTTGTTGGTGGTCGCTGTTTTTCGTTTTTGTTTGTTAATTTTGTTGTGTCGGTGTTACTGTCGTCGCTCTCTTTTTTTTTCTGTAGTTTTTTTTTACTGGTGTTGTAATGTTGTTGCCTTTGTGCCAGCCCTCTTCGTTGTTGTTGTTGTTGTTGTTGTTGCTGCTGACTTTTGTTTGGAGTTTCGATTGCAGCTGTTGTTCAGTTGTTGTTGTTGTTGTTGTTGTTGTTGTTGCTGCTGTTGTTGTTGTTGCTGCTGGTGGTTTTTGTCTGCAGCATATATTAGTTGTCGTTGGTCATTGTTGTGGTTATTTTTCATATGCATGTTGTTGTTGTTGTTGGCTGTGATGGTGGCTTTCTTAGCTGTGATTTGACGCTAGTTTCCTGGAAACATTTATTGTTTTCTTCTGCCAGATATCGATGAAGTAGAACGGCGCGTAGACAAATTCATGTCAGCGACAACATTGACGCATAATTTACCCATTGCTGAGGCTTTAATCAACACAAAATACAAAGGGTATGGAATATCCAGCCAGACTTAGCTCGTAATGTTGATAATTTCAAGATAGAACAATGTTGACTCTCTCTCCTCTGTCCATTCTCTGCTTTCTTGGAAGAGGTTTCTATAGGAGAGGCAATGCATTACTCTGTTCTTTTGTTTTGACATCTAAGCAAAACTAACTGTAGTTGTTCTCTTGTTCCACATCAAGTGTCCGTTTGTTTTTCTCTTTGCGCCGACGCAAACTGGCACCCCATAAGTGAACAGCAATCTCTTGTTGGTTATTGTTTTAGTGTTGTGCAGGAAATGCATCTAAAACACCCATTTTCCATTTTCTAAACTCATTATCCCCCTCTCCCCAAAAGCGGTTGAGTTGTTCATTACTGATATACCAACTGATGGCGCTACCTTCGCCACTCTTCATTCTCTGCGATGACTGTTACCCTTCTACTTTCCAGCTCTGATGAAGGTTCGTCACAAGTATTCGTCCCCTTCGTCTGTGTGAGTATCAAACGTCGTGGTGTGCGTTGTTTCCGCAATAAGCGTCTAGCTGTTTTGAGGAACTAATAGCATCACTCACTTCATCTGACCCCTATCCTCACTCACTCACCATTCACCCAAGCTAAGCAGTCAAGGATGAAGCCAGGGCTGTTCTACAGTGGAGAACGCCCCCCCCTCCCCCCCCCCCCCCCCCCCCCCCCCCGCGTTAACTGGTCTCTAACGTGATGAAAATGCCCCTTTTCAGGATGTACGCATTGGATCTACCGATGGCTTACAAGGTGAAGAACGTTGAGAAATGTTGCTGAAGAGAGAATTGCATCGCAAATACGATAAGACAGAGAGTGGATAGAAAATAGGCCACTTAAATATTGTCGATAAATTTCCTTGTCTTTGATTGTACCTGTGACTGACTGCAGCTGCAACCACACTATGAGTATGACTTTGACTGTGCTTATGGATGGCTATTCCTATGTCTGTTCATTTCCATGACTTGGCAATAAAAAATGTGAGAATCAGACACTGACCACTGAAACATAGGGCCAATGGCCGACTCACGGATAGTTTTATCGATACCGCAAATATTTAGGTCCTAATTCGCCCAACCTGCCCCTAAAAGAATATTTTCCTGGTTGGGCCGCCATCTTTGGTTGTTTGTGGCTTGTAAACCGCGCTTAAAAATTTTCACCTTGGAGAGTGAGTGATCGATGAATTGTAGACACCAATAACTCCCAGATATACTACATAATGAATGTCCGTGAGTCAGAAATGACAGCGGTAAAACAAATAGTACTTACCCTCGCTTTGACTTTGACTATATCTGAATATAACTGTGATGATGACTATGGCTATAGCTAAGTTGGTTGAATCTTGTTACACGACAGATTACGAAGCCACGGTAACAAGTGGTACCCCTACTAACGCGGCCAGTGTAAACGCAACGGGCGGCACAAGAGGAGAATTTCAAGGACCCTCTCCTGGATCATCTCCGCTCTTACAGTCACCGTTCATCTCACCCATGTGAGTTGTACAGTACGTGTGTGTGTGTGTGTGTGTGTGTATATATATATATATATATATATATATATATATATATATATATATATATATATATATTTTTTTTTTTTTTTACCACAACTCACTAGTTTCTTGCTCTCTAATTGGTCGATTTACTGTGGTGAATGAAAGTCCAGACAACGATGCTGACATCAGCAGGTGACGCTTTGCAACGAAATACAACGAAAGTTTTCTAGATATTGTGGTAAAAAACGGCGAAGCGCCTCTTGAGTCTACAACATCTTGACCCATGTGATGACGTAAATCGTGGTAAATAAGAGTCCACACCACGGCAAACTAAGGGCACGTTCTTTCTGAGCTATTCTGTCTATTCCTATTCCGGAATACACGGTAATCGCATTTTTTTTTGGGGGGGGGGGGGGGGGGGGGGACCTATTCTGATTCTGGAATGAACGGAACAGTATGCTCCCGATAACAGAGTTGATGGAACAGCGGTCTATTCAGAATGGACAGAATAGCCAGTAATCGTGTGTTTTTTCCCCGTATTTTGTCACGTAAGCTATTCTGTTTTCGGAGTAGCGCAAAGTTTGTTCTTTTGGAAACTGGTATTCTGTGTATTCCTATTCCGGAATAGAAATAAACGGAATACTCCCAAACGAATATAACCTAAGCTATAAAAGAAGTTTGTTTATTTTGCTTTTGCTTATTGTTTAGTCAAAACGCCAATTCGCTGTCTGCGGAGTTATTGGAGTTGCAAGTGGACTATTGGTTAATGGCCGGCAACAAGAAAGAAGCCGTCACTAAGGTCTGTCACTATGTTTCTGTACATGTTAGCGTTGGGTAGAAAGGGTTTCGAAACAAAACCTAACTTAGACCTGGTTTATCGCTAAGTTGAAGGTCAGACGGAGTCTGTAAAGCAGGGTTTGCCAAAGACTAAATTGCATTTTTAGAACATGGATCGGCGTCGGTTTATAAATACCACGTTACAGCTGTGGTCCGATAAGCAAGGCTACTGTTTGGACCTTGTTTAGACCGGGATTTTCGACGCTTTTGATGCGGTCCAAACCTTGTTTAAAAAATCGGCCCTAAAGATTTTATGGAGTGCATCTGTTGGAACACCGTTATGTTTTATTGACGAATGGTTAGAACCCAAGAGTATTAGTTGTTTATCTACCAGAGTTGACTAAGGTGAATTCTCTCTACACCCTCGGTCTAGGTGTCTGGCTTATAGATAGTTTAGATACAGACAAATAAGTGAAATTCGGCTGGCCGGTACCAACAAACTCTGTCCGGAATGATAATGAAAGTGACCCTTAAGTTAGTTATGAAGCGACTTACAGGTGCGCTTTACGGTGTCCGCCTTGACAGATTCTCACCCGAACAACAGTTGCATTGTTGTTGTTGTTGTTGTTATTGTTGTTGTTGTTGTTGTTGTTGTTGTTGTTGTGGTTGTGGTTGTGGTTGTGGTTGTGGTTGTTGATGACGACTACAAATCGTGCTTTGGTGCCTATTTGTCTAATGTTACCTGCTTTTCTCGTTACTTCAGTCGTCCCTCAAGACCACCTTCAGGTCGTTAGTCGTCACAAGACTTCCTTCATCTGAAGACTCATCTGCACTTTCCGTAACAGCAGTGACGAAAGAGCGCAAACGAGGTCAGACTGTTGTTTGTCACGCACTTGCCTTCATAATCCCCGACCTTGTTTGTCACGCAACTTATCCCTGCCACTTCCGTTTGTTAAAGTTTCATGCATGGCCGAATAGCTGGAAAATTTCTCAGTGTTATCTCCTTTCTATCTCTCTGACTGACTGGCTGGCTGGCTGATTGTTTGTCTAGATATGTGCAGTATACAAATTATGTTAAACATGGACGCGAGGCGATTTATTCCCCTTGAAAATTGCCTAAAGTGCGCCTTCCTGTTTTGGTTAATCCTTTTTGTTTGTTTTTTTTTCAGTTTGTGAGTTTGTTTGTCTCTGAGTTTGGTTCTTAAACGCAGTTTTCAGAATGTGTAAGACCATGGTAAGATCGTTTCTAATCATCTTTCGTTTCCTGTGCTTTAGGTCCAAAGCTCGAAGCCATGATGCGCTCCATGAAAAAGTCGAAGGAGAAAGATGCAGAATCGAAAAACCAACCTGTGGTGGCGAGCGTTTCTAAGCTCGTGTGCACAACAAAAGCCCAGAGCAGCACATTGAACGGTAAGCTTTATTAATACAACAAACCGCGATAGAATGACCGAATGCTCTTAATCACCACAACGCTTTTAATCTCCTTCAAATTCTAACACGTCAGGACTTGTGTATATGTGATAAATTTCAATTTTCTATTTCACCCTTTCGCTCCCAAGGGTAATCAACGTACCAGAAGTATATCATACAGTACCTTGACTTTTGATATTTTGCTCAGGTGAAAGCTGGTTAACCCTTTCACTCCTGAGCTCAAATTACAAATTCTCCCAACCATTCAAGAAGAAAATGTAAGAGCAATGTAGTGAGAATTGATAGGCCAATCAACTTTCATCTAAGCAAACTATCAAGTAGCAAATTCTCTCTACTGTATGATACATCTCTGGTGAGAGACTGAAGGAGAAATTTGAAGTAGATCACTCTTGGGAGTGAAAGGGTTAAACTATCAGTTCTCACAACATCTCTCATACTCACACTCGTAGAATCTGTATTTTGAGCTTGGGAGTGAAATGGTTAAGTTTCTTCCCGAAGAGTATCAGCTTGTTTTAATGAAATCTGATCAAACTATCAAATCTCGTAGCATCACTCATACATTATTTTCTTGAGCGGTTGGAAGAATTCGCTCACGTGTTATTAACTGTCTTGTATCTTTCTGTAGTGGTAATTGACGGCGTAACGTGGAGTGAAGTGAAGTTCTTTTCGCTGTCCTCCCAATGGCCGACGCACATCAAAAACTTCCCCATAGGTATCTTTAGTCGAGCAGAAACTAGTTGCTGAAGTCAAACATCCAACCACCGTGGCTCACATCTGTCGTCCGTACACTAGGTGGAGTGAAGTCTGTAACTTAGACATTCATCCATTTCAACTTCTATACGAATCTCTAGTAAGTTTCCCAGAAGTGAGTCCCTTCCAAGAAACTTGGAGGGGTTTCTTATAAATGAGTTTCTTGGAAACGTTGAGAACTATTCAAGACTATCCTCGGATTTAGAAACCACTGTTTTCAGAATCAGATGCCTTTCTAGGCAATTTTAAAAGAGCTCGAAAGAGTTTCTTAGTGTGTTTCCCAGAAACGTGTTTTCTGGAGCCTGCATAAGCATGTTTCTAAAGGCACTTTATGTAGAACCACGTCATGAGCTTTAAGAGGAAGGTCTATTATTTTTTAAAGGAAGATGTCATTTAGGATGTAGAGTACATAATTGACAGTGCTTTAATGTTATTTATCGGGAATAGTCAATTCAAAGAGATTTGAAGGTCAAGCCTCGAAATTTAAGAAAAAAAAATATCAAAGCTGAAGGAAATCCATAAAGATTTATTACTTTAATAGTAAACTATGCTTGTACAATTTTGGTTGAAGATAAGGCCTTTAATAATTACGTTTTATATACATATTTTGTCGTTAATCAAAACAGTTTGGTGTTGTTTTGCTTGGCGTATTCATAGATAGTAACAGCATATAAATTGTTCGCCTCGTTTATCCTTACATGACGCCTGATCACGTGTACTGAACAAAGTTTAGTTGATAACTGCGTGTTCCACTGTCCATTGAGAATTTAATCTTTTTTATTGAGTTTCATTAAATTAAAGTAGTTACAGCTCCAATCACAGAGGCCGCAAGAAAAACTTTCAACCAATCAGAAACCAATACAATCGCAGCGCCACTCACAGGGCCGTGAGAAAACATTTTCGACCAATCAGAAGCCAGGATTTTTTCTTAATTTTGACGTAAAGAGAAGTAAGCATTGCAAACAAACGCAATAGTCAGTTCCTTGCTTACTAAACCCAAACATGTATTTTGCTTATGATTTGCCTAGGGTGTTGCAAACTTGCCAAGAAATGTAGCAAGCGCAAAACTAAAGCAATATCACAAAATGTCGACAGTCGATCGAAAACCATTCTAATCAGCATTCAATTCAGCAAATACTACATTCTATGAATTTTTTTTGTCCCGAAGAGGGAACGTATGCAATTTTGTAGACAAAGGGAATATGGACCTCTGTACACACCGGTTTGGTTATCTCATGAGCCGCTGCTAACAACTATGGATGATTAAACGAAAAAGAAACCGGTTTTACAAGTTTTACAATCATACGCATGTCACAAAGAGTTTATTACGCTGGTTGTTTACGAGTCGTTTCATCACATCCGCTGGTTCGATGTGCGTTCACAAACTCAAATTCGTAGTATTGCGCATGCTCTGTAGAAAATAAAAGTCTTGTATACTTTATATAAACGGAATGTCTGCCTAGCAAGGTATTTTCTAATGAAATTACATCGAGATGTTTAGTCGACGAGCTGAAAAAGGTTACAGTTCTGAAGCCCGTTCCCGAGAGAGTTCTTGGATTCAATACAGTGGCAGCGTCAGGCCTGGGGCCCATTTAGTGAAATAAATGAAACTCTTACTATAATCCAAATGCCATAGCCAAATATTAATGCATTCTAGATTTAACTGTGTCGTACTTTTGTTATATATATTTTTTGCTACCCGACTGAAGTCCGTTTTCTGATGTCCGAATGATCACCAAACTAAAAGTAAAGTAAAGTATCGTGAAATGTTTGAAATTATCGACAAAATGATAATAATTATTCGATGGGCTCGGAGATTCCAGCGACTCAAATGACATTTGTTACCATTTTACCCCGAGAGGTTGACCTCAGTTACCACGTGATTGTTGATTCAAACATAAAGAATATATTGTAATATAATTGTGATTAGCAGATCAGGAAACGGTACTTTTTTTAGATTGGGTGACGCCGATTCTTTCGAAGAAGAATTTACGAACGCTGCACAGAACGGAAGAATATAATAACCCACTTTAAGGATATAGCTTACAGGCTAAGCGGGCTACAATCTTGAACGAATCCTGTCGAGGCACTCTGCAAATCATTGTTTCTTTTCTTTGAGAATACAGAAACAGCTTTGTCCTCCCTTCTTTTCGGCAATGTTGAACCTCGAATGCCAGATGTCACAGTGGTTAAGATGTCGTTCCTTACAGCATTGAAAGGGAGGAAGAGGAGAGTGGACTTAAGTCTCGACATCTTGTCCAAGATTGTAGTTAGCATTGGACGCCTTATCATAAAAACCAGCTTTGCCATATCATATTAATTTTTATTAAAGCTATACCCGTCATTCTACTGGGACCAATTCAGTGAAACATTTGCAAGTGTATTTTACAAGTTGGGACAATTTCCCTGGGAAAGTTTAAGCGTACTTTTACTATTATCCAAATACCTTGGCTAAATACTTTTGCATGCATTTCAGACCTACACCCGTATACTTTTTTACAGACATCGACCAGATTAAAGTCCATTTAGTCCGAAGGATGACCGAACTTGTCAAATACACGTGTAACTAGTAGTTATTGAATACGCCCCTGTAGGGATGGCCTTTTCAACAATTGTTCACGTGACATATTTTTGCCCGTTGCGACTCGTGTGAACGAGCTTCTTCTTGACGAAAGCGAAACGTTTGAACGATTTACCGCAAGGAACACAACCCACATGAAATAACGAAGAGAGTGAGCAGACTTGGCCCTTTCTGTCCCAAGAGTGACCAACTTCAATTTTCTCTTTCAGTCTCTCGCCAGAAGCATATTTTAAGTTATAGAGCATGGAGAACTTGGCTCAGATGAAAGCTGATTAAGCTGCCAGTTCTCACAACATCACTCATATATTTTCTTCTAAAGGTTGAGAGAATCTGCATTTTGAACTTGGAAGTTAAAGGGTTGCTCAAAACGCCGGCTACTTCTTCGTGTTTGTAATCCAAAGTGGGTTCGAAGGCCTGTAAGTCAAAACTCGCGTACAGTTGGTTTGTAACCCGACAAGACGTTTGTATGAACTAAATAGTCACGTTACCAATTGTTGCAAAAGGCTCTGAATACCATCAAGATTATTTGCAGTTAACTGGGATATCAATTAGTGTTGCAACTTAACCATTAAGAAGTTATTGAACCAGTGGGGAAGATATGGAAGTAATTTTTTTTAGCAGATTTGAGAAGTTTTTCGTGAGATCTCTTTTATAATTGCATTTGTGTTTGGCGTTATTATTGTTATTTTTGTCTGATCTTAAAAAATATTCAAAATAGTCCAATTTATTGATGGGGCCGGGTGTTCTATTGTACAGTGAAAGTTCATCGAAATGAAAATTAAATCATTTACCTGCTTGATTTCTGAAAGGTTAGTTTTCATTGAATCGGCACAACCTGTACCAGGGACTTTCTCAAGGGGTGTGTTTAACCGATTTCAAGGAGTCGAAATTTCTGTTCGTGGGAATTTTTCGAACATAAAAAATAAGTCTGCAGTGGTAGGGATTTCAACTAAACTATGGCTTTCAACAATCGTGCACTGTTAGTCTTCTAATTTTGGGGAGTGCTCCAAACTAACAATTTTGAAAGCCATTCAGAGTCCTTATAAGGCGAAACACAAGTCTTCTCAAATTTCAAGTTGTTCAAACAGATTTTCTTAGAGCTCGAAAGAAGAAAACTACCCAGACTTGCAGATTAAGACAAAGCTTAAACCTAATTCAGGCTTATCCTAATACTTCTAAACGCAAAACCAAAGCAATCACATGATCCGAAGACGGCTCTACACAGAACTACAACCCTTGTTGACGAGCTGCTGCGGCTTAAAACTGCCGCTTACTGAGCTCCAGCGCGATCTCCAACTGTCTCTGTTCGTCCAGTTCGTCTGTAGGCGCAAGCGAGCTAACACTCTGTCTCTCGACAGGCGGCATTACGCTGTCCCAGAAATTCGTCGTCTCGGGGCTCGCCGATGTGTCGGTGTACGTTGGACAGCGGTGTTGCGCTGCCGACCACTTTCTATCGCGTCTTGCTTTTCTTTTGTTGCCAGTTGTCCACTTGTCGTTGTCATGGTTATTTTCAATAGGAGGTTTGCGATACATTTGGGGTTCGTAGACATGTCTCTTTTCTGGCATTGGGAAAGCTCTGACTGACTGTTGTTGGGTAGTATCCATAGGACCCCTTTCATTAGCTATCCCCTTTGATGACTTGCGTTCGTTTTGGTGATCGTAGTCTTTATGTTTGCTATGCGTGTGATATGAAGGGCTGCTGGGGAAATCATTCACCCTGTACTGCTTAGCTTTTCTTGGTTTTGGCCGTTCAGCCTTGGAGTATTTCGTTTCTCCTGTGTTACTCTTTGGGGTAGACTTGACCTGTCCATCCATATTTACGCCAAACTTTTCCTCACCAAATAAATCATGCTGTTCGGGAGGGCAACTGCTTTGTATTCTTTCGTGTAATTTAACGTTGTTGGTCGGGTTCACTTGTTTACCAGCAACGGTATCTTTTGTTTCTTTTTGCTTTCCCGTTTCATTTTGAGGCATTTTTATTGGTTTTTCAGCATCCTTCCCAACCTTCTTTTTTGGATACTGTCGTCGTTGACCTTGTCTTCCGCTGTGTAATGCCTCACCGTCCCCTGCAGACTTTTCACGGGATTCGCCTTGCTCGCTGTTTTGGGTTTTGTTAACGCATGCTGCTTTTCTTGTTTCTTCTTGTTTCTCCATTTCCTTCTTGCTTTGTAATACATCTGGCTTTAGTTCTGCTTCCTTTGCAATTTCTTTAGCCTTCTTCCGTCTGTTGCGATTCCTTCTCTGATTTCGTCCGTTGGCTGCCGGGCCAACGACACCCGGTTTGTCGCAAGGTTTGAAAGTGTCATCATCAACATCGCAGAGGTCGTCTTCTTCTGTTATTTGTCTTTGTTTTTCTTCGTCACCTTCATTTTGAGTTTGTTTAGTCTGCTTGTCATTCCCCACTTTATGGCCTTCGCCGTCGTCATGGTAATCTTTCCTTATTTGTTTACAAGATGAGATGTCGGTATTTCCATAATGCGTTGGCCGATTTTTCTGCGATTTTAAAGGAGTATCATGTGCTGTTGTTTCATTCGGGTTCTTTTTTTGTGAACTTCCATTATCAGTAACCACAGTATCACTGTCACCTGCTTTTACCTCTTGTTGTGTCATAGGTGACGGGTCTGCCACTGGTAGCCCGCCTTTCTCGGAAATATCTTCCCTTTCTTGGAAAGCTTGCTCTTCTGCGTTAACATTGCTCGTCCCCTGTCCCCTTACTTCTTCTTTTATGTCCTCCTCCTTTTGTACATTCTCAGCAACTTCTTTCTGCCGCTTCCATTCCTCGTATCTCTGCTGTTTCTTGCTCTTCTTCTTGGGTTTAACTTGCGGAAATGGATTTGGCTTTGCCCTTGGTGTATAAACCGGAACTGATGTGTCCTCGACGTCGAAACTCTCTTTTGAAGCAAACCTTTGGTTTCCGGAAGATTTAGATCTACCTCGAGGTGTCGAACATCGGGTCCCCTCTCCTTTACTCGATCGATCTCCCATGTTAGGGGAGTCATAATTGTAACGTGGTTGGTACTTTTTATGCTTTCTTGTTCTCGGGAAGCCTTCTGTCCCGCTCATGTTTGCTCGCCTAAAACTTGGTTCCTCCCGAGCACGGCTTTGTTGATCATAACGCCACGAGGACGGTCTATACCTTGAGCGACCAGATTGGTCTGAATATTGTGGGCGGCGACGTTCAAAGTCGTCTGCTGGTGGTCGTGAAAATCTAAAGAATCTGCCATCAAAAGCCGCAAACGCGAAGTCATCTTCGTCGTCACTGTCCGCAAACTGAGCACGGAAGATATTCCTCATAAACTGCTGCATTCTCATTACGTGTAGAAATACTACAAAGGGATCGATACCGGCTGAAAAGTCGTCTTCGTCGTCGTTCCCAGACTGTATCCTGTGATATGCCTCGCCAAGTTCTTGAAATTTGCGAGTTGCCTCAGGATCGTTTGGGTTTTTATCGGGATGGCATTCTCGCGCCTTGAGCTTGTAGCTCTTTCTGACTTCATCTTCATCAGCCGACTCTGGCAAGCCAAGAATATCGTAACTCTCCCGCAAACTCGGTTTCCGGGCCGCCATTAGAGAGTGTTGTTCGAGCAGTGAATATTTGATCAGTTTAGTAAATGATGTCATTTTGATCAAAATATCGTCCAATAAGAGACGGTTTATTTTGGATAAATTTAACCTCTTCTTGAATCACGGAGTCACGCAACGCCACAACAGGAATTATTTAGAATTTCCGGCCCTCGAGCCCCAGTCACGCGAGTGTGAACTGTGGGCCCTAATTATACCCCGGATTAATCACTCACGCAGAGGAGCCATCGAAATAGCGAGTTTTAGTGTGAGAACTAATTTTGAACGTATCAATGCATAAACGTGAGGTACAGTACTGTATGCACTTTGGTCTCGGCTTTGATCCTTAGGAAACTTTAGTCACTGTACTTCGAACTTCGGTTGACACATGTTACGTATAACGAGATTACTCGCGGTAAAAATTACTGTAGGCTGATGGACTAAAAGTGCACACAAGTCGAAGACAATTTTACTCAAGCAATACTGCGGACTTCAACCCCTGAACTCTCAAGTACAACATGGATTAAAAACTATTTCTGGATACAAAGTATCCCGATTTAAAGTTCCCACTTTCGATTCCAGATATGTTTTCTCTCCGGATTCACTAGACTATGGCAGCGGATTCACACAAAAAAAAAATTGATAAAAAAAAAAAAAAAAAAAAAAAAAAAAAAAAAAAAAAAAAAAAAAGAAAAAATGTGAACGCTTTCACGAATCCGGAAACAAATGTCTCGAATCCGGATAAATTAGTGTTAACGGGGCGTATTACGTTTGACTACAATATTGAGAGACGTTCATTCCTGACAATTCAAAATAAGTGACGGTTCTTTACATATGGGAAGTCTAAAGACTTTTTATTAAAAAAAATCAGACTGAAATTGCCGAAAGTTTTACGATATAATTCTAAACTACTGGGCACAAATGAAATGATCACTTTATTCTTCACTTGTACACATTGGCGCACTTAAGAGTACCACTAAAAATAACACTTCTAAACTAAACCCTTTTCGCAGAGACCACTCATAACGTTAGCGGCCATTCGACTTATACACATTCCAGAAATGAACGCTTTCGTTCAATTACTTAAGCACACCCCCCCCCCCCCCCCTCCCCGAAGAACAATTAACAACAGGATGAAGTGCGCTCAGAATCCTGGAAAACGTTGATCATCCTTTGAACCTGAACAACGTTTAAAAACGTTTTTATAACATTGCAACGCCGCTCGTGTTGTTTTGTTTGTTTGTCGCCATTTTGTTTGTTTGTTTGTTTGTTGGTTGTTGTTTAGGATTGGTCCATTGTTCCATTGTTAACTACCCACCAACCCTAAAATATAACATCTCGGGCCTTTTGAGTCCCCGAAGCGGAAAAAGCAGGGCATATTACATAAATTTAAATTTTGGTGATTTCAGAAATGCTCCATTACTTGAATAGAGAACACAGTAAGCTGAAACATTGCATAATTCTACACTTTGTGTCCATTGCTGGTAATTTTCAGATAATTATTTTAAGGTGATTGTACCACATAGATAGAGGATATTACACGGCGGCGCGAAGATATGAATTTTATTTTCAAGTGGTAAAAACAATATTTTACGAACGAGCGCTTCGCGAGTGAGTAAATATTGTTTTTACCACGAGAAAATAAAACCCATATCTTCAAGCCGCCGTGTAATTTTCTTTTTATTATATTAGACACGAGTGTTTTACGAGAAATTGCACAAACAACCGTGCATAAGCGGGAAATGACGCAAACGATATCCTCATTGGTGAAGATATGGAAAATACGCCACTCGGGTCCCGGATGTAGTTTCGTATGGATTTTACGCACTGTATATTTTCCAGTAAAACACTCATGTCTATATAATAAACATGGTTTACTCGGGCATCACTAAACTCTTTACTTACTGAAACTTGCTACATCTAGCCCAATAACTGGAATTATTACACGACTTCACATTTTCGAGTGCAAATACGGGCCAAAACGAGTGCAAAGATGGGAGCGTATTGCACTTGTCAGGAACCAGATCAACTGGTTTATTAGCTTACGTGGTCAGTTTTCGCAAGCAAAGTTTACGAACGCGTCATTTTTTGTTCCATTTTACGCGCGGCGAGAATGTTTGCCCTGCTTCGTTTGTCGTGCAATAAACAATTTATTACACGAAAAGTCGTGCAATACGGCTGTATTTTTACTCGTCAGTTTTATTTTTTCTCGCCTGAAGCAGGCTTAAAAAAATAAAACCGACTCGTAAAAATACTCCGCCGTATTGCACTCCTTCCCGTGTAATAACCTTTCTGTAGTCTTGGGACAACGCGGATTTGTAGGTCAAGAAGATGGCGATAAACAGAATCTCTCGACAGAAAATTTGCCCGGTTTGTCGACAAATTACTAAATATATTAACACACACCTTTTCGAGTTTCCCCTAACACTCTAAGAACTACCCCATCGCGTTACCATATAAAGAAATGAAACATAATTTGTTATAAGATCTTTGCAAAACATCTGTACTTGAAAGAAGAAGCAAATAATTGTCAAAAGACATTCCGAGGACGACAATGATTAACCGTTTCACTGCCAAAGGTGAGTTTGGCAACTCAAACACTAAGCATCTCGAGCAGTCGAATGAAGCCTAAAGGAGTGGCCACTCAAATGAAAGCCCTCGATGGATACACTTTAAACGGGCGCGGTCACGAGTTCGAAAGCGCGGTCGCCAAGCTCCCAAACTTAAAAACGAGAGGTTCACGTTGTCAAGTTCAACTAAACGAAAGTCCAAGTTTCAGAACTTCAAAACCAAACATTGATCACCAGTTTGAAATGGTTTCCGTGTGACTGTCGAAAATAATCGTGGGATTTACTTTTGCGTTTTCTGATTGGTCCAACAAAGATTTGACAGCATTCTTGGCCAATCGTCAGAGACAAAAGCTAAGCCCGATCGCAAACAAGCAATTGGCAATGGCGTTTTCTGGCACTTGTCTATTGTTCAATTAAAACCAATTGCAAAATTACTTTAATAGGCTTCTTGTTGTGTTCAAAATTCATCCGAAAAAACTGCTCTATTTTCGAGTTTGCAGCTTGGTAACCGTGCCCCTGTTCCCGTTGATGTATAGTGCATGGCAGTGAAAGGGTTACTAAGCTCGTCCAGAAATACAGTTGCCATAGTTACGTGTATCTATACCGTGTAAATCCTAAGCCTTGTCTACGATGCTTCAGATCCGGGTAGCTTGGCCCTGAAATCTCTCCACGTGTCCATCTTCATGCCTGTGGACTGCGCCAGATCAGCCAATTGTAGGATGCATTCTCCCACTAACTTTTCTTTGCCCAGCTTTTCCACCCCATAAAGTCTCACCCTAATGGCGGAGCGGTACAAATCTTGCATAATGAGGCGGTCAAATATGAAGGTCTCACCGAATTTGGGATTAGGGGCCTGTTTCGTCCTGCTCTTGAACCGCTGCTTCCTGCCTGGGAGTAGAAGCATGTGCATGCAACAGTTAGGCGAACCGCCGCGGTTTTTACCCGGGATTTCTTTCGCTTCGACAATGATCAGCGATAGCCGACCCACGTTGGGGTTGAACTGCAGTTTGAAGTGCACTTGACCGAATACGGGGATAGCGTTATCGTCTGTCTTGAGACCGGTGTCTACTTGAACGTCTCCGTAAGCGGTGATGGACCTTGGGAGTTGGGTAGTTTCTTCTCCCTTGGGCTGGAGTGGATCCAGTAAAGATTTCTTAGCGAGTTCTTGAATCTGTTCGTCGTCCATTTCTTCCAAATGATCCTCTTCCTCCTCGCTCTCTTCTTCGCCGAGTTCTTCGTATCCCTCGGGCTTGTCGGGTTTGTCTATTTTTGTACAGGGACACATGTCCCTCACCACGCATTGGTAAGCCGACAGCAGAATTATCAAAATGACGACAATGAAACAGAGGAAAACCACAGCGGGGATGTAAGCTGCAAGGAAAAAAGAACGGTGTTAAAGAGACCCTCAGTCAGATCGATCAGTCATAACGTGGGCGCCTCAGGAAAGTCGAGCTCCGGATGTAAATATAAACATGGGCGCGCAAAGCATTTGCGGTGAGAGAGTCGGCTCTTTAAGTTAAGCTACAATCAAATGAAAAAGTAGTTGAGACACTGTGCATATTTTGAGCAATTTATCGGCTTTTAAGTTTTGTTGATTTCTACCCCCCCTCCCCCCGTCTCAATGTTGTTCGGGCCTGAAATCTCGTTGTGCGATATTGGATACTCAACATTGAAACGGGGAGGGGGGGGGGGGGGGGGGGGGGGGGGGAAAGATGCTGTCAAATAAAATCCAGATGAGAGTAAGGAAATAGAAGAGAAGAATGGGTCTTTTTCTGCAAGTGTCTCAACCATGTTGCATTAATTGTAGGTGAATCTTTACTGTAGGACATAACACGAACCGTTTCACTTCCAAAACTTGGATTTCAGTCTTTGAGGCACTTTGCTTTATGGACTAACTGTTCTCCAAATGGCATGGATAATTGCCGACACTGAATGCAAGCCAAAAGTCCTAAACAAATGATTACACGTTGCTTGATATTAATTTTGCTTTTAAAACGGATTATTTTAACAACAGTAGGAAATAAATCAATGGCTTTCGATTTTTAAATATTTGTTTCGCCGCACAAGCGTGGACTGAAGACGTGCCATGACATTTTAATAATATAAGAAAATAGAATATCGTAATATAGATATTGATGAACTATCAGGGTTCTCTAGAGTCTAAAAATTGAAAGATATCTTCATCGCACGCGATATATTCACACGTGAAAGGCAAAAATGGTGTCTTCACCGTGCGCGAGACTCATAAAGACAGCAAGTTCTGACAGGAAACAAAGGCTGTGAGATGTCTTTGTTCTGGATATTTCATCAACATCTGTATATTTAACAGAACATTACATCATCACTTGCAAGATACGATTTCATCTTGTCGTGTCGAAGATAAAATTCGTATCTCCACGCGGCCACGTAATATCCTATATATATCCCAAACAAAAAGGTGAATACATGAAGGTCACTTTAGTAAGGAAAACATATACGACGATCAAACTTTTCTTGATAGAAACGAAATAACACTTTTGTAGTAAGTAACTCACTGAAATTTCATGACAAAACTTCTGGGGATCCTTCTGTAAATCACAACAGAAGTCGCATCACTGTAGCATTATACGACAAAATGGTGGCACAATTTACAGCAAGCAAACTAAAAATTGTGACTGAAAGTCTCTCGTTAATGGCTCCGTACACCACGCAACCCCCACTGACCACAAATGTAGACTAATTTTTCTGGGCCATTTAGTATGTGGACCCGCGGAAAGCATGTACAGCTACTCCTCTATCTCCCCTCTTTTTCCATTCAATCTCCAATTTTCGTACGAGTAAAGTAACGTACGAGCTCGTGATGCAGCAAAACAATGAACCAAAGTTACTTTCGTAAAAATATAGGTTCAAACATATTATGTAAAACATTACCATTTATACTAGATTTTATTGTTTGTTCTTGCTGTGTGGGTGGCATCCATTCATAATTTTACAATCTGTAGCGAGTGGAAAGACATATAGACAACCCATTCAGATTTTACGTACCTGACCAGCTAACAAAGTTAATCATTTGAGCTAACGTGAGATCAGAACCAAATCTGCTTCATTTAGAAGGACCGTCGAACTGGATGTGTTCCCATAACACATCTGGCACTAATAAACTCCTTGATGTAGATTTACTCGAGATAGCGGTGAGAATGACAGTTTTAAAACCAGTTGGTAGTCCCGCTGACAAAATCAGAGTTTATATCTATTTGTTGGGAATAATTTAAAACACCCTAACGAATTTAATCAGTTACATTGTCAGAAGAAAAGTAGGGTTTCCATGGTCACTTGTGAAGACCTTTGTCTATATGCTTACATCTTTCTCAATACAACCCATGCCACGTGTTAGTGCAGATTGCGGACTGGCCCCGTTTTTTCGAAAGTCGATTAAGCTAATCCAGGATTAACGAAATTCTTTCTCTCGACCTCTCTGCCAATAAACTGCTGGGTTTTGCTCGAAGATGGATTAGAAAGCTTGTTCAAGCTTAAAACGTTATCAAGAAAGTCGTTGTGGACGAAACTTTCACGTTTTCAGGCTAAAAAAATGACAAGAAAGTTTAGACCTAATCCAGGATTAGCCTAATCGTGCTTTGAAAAACCGGGCCCAGAGTTTTAGTGCGTGCCTTTAACCGCTGCTGTCAAGTTTATTAAATATGAAAAACCAAAACGTGAGCTCAACAAAAATGCTGCTATTAGGATCTATTCACGGATATACGGTCAGCCTGAGATGGTCACACCTCTACTGGGTTTCATTTTGCCAGTTCAGGGCCCGGTTTTTCGAAAGCCGATTAAGCTAATTCAGGATTAACAAAATTCTTTCTCTCGACCTTTCTGCCAATAAACTGCAGTGTTTTGTTCGAAGGTGGGTTAAAAAGCTTGTTCCAGCTTAAAAACAGACCAAGAACGTCGCTGTGGATCAAACCTTCACATTTTCAGGCATATAAATGACAAGAAAGTTTAGACCTAATCCAGGATTAGCCTAATCGTGCTTTGAAAAACTGGGCGCAGGTCTCAAAAGCTTTCTACACTTGTACTATACGCTTCCTTGTTGTGTTGTAATATCAGATTAAATAATGCATCCGCGAAAACCTAACCGTTGTTTTAATAGTTATGTGTGCTCTTACTGAGCAGATTAGCCAACTTGTTATTTTAGTGAGTAGCAGCAAGTACTTCTTAGTTAATTGTAACTTCTATTTACTTTTCTTATTAGTTGTACTTGAAATAATTGTTGTTTATGTTGTTGTAAGTTGCATGAAACAGCTCGGCGCCTCATGGGAGAATTAGTCCCTATGACATACTTGGCAATAAAACACGCAGAACCTGCGCTGTGATGTGGATATACTTAAAGCAATCTCTCCCACTATTAAAAATAAATTATCCATACTGTACACTATGATACAAATCCTTGATACCATCTCTTTGAAGCCGATAGCCATCAGCAAAGACTTGATCACTTCCAGGAGTGGTTACAAAGTAACCCGACACGTACCCATATTATACTATAAATTTATAGCCGGCTCGACACAAGTTCAACACTAATAATCCTTAGGAATTAGTCGATATTGCTTATTAACTGTACGCTAAAATTCTCGGCTCTTGATTTACCGCTCAATGAATGCGCCAAATGCGACAAATCCAACCACATTGCGTATGACGGAAAATATTTTTGCCTTTCAGTGAACCGCCAATGCTTTTGAAAATACAGCTGCTAGCCAGAAACCTTTGAAACCCGAAAAACTTGTTAAGCCCCAAGCACTCAAAAGTTAAAGGCAAATGATTAGTTCTGTCAGAAGAAACTTTAAAATGAGAAATCGTGAGAATTGAATACACCACAGAGAAAAGACTCGTGTGTTCCCTTTGATATCAGTCTTAATGTATCCGCTGCTTAACATTCATATTTACAATACATACAGTATCATTCAGACTGATATTATCGTGTGGCAGTATTAGTTCCATGTCCGTGGCACGACATGGATCTTTGTCTAGCATTTTTAATATTAATATCAGTTATCTGCACCATCAATGGTTCACTTCTTTCAGGGGATCACTCCCATCACCAATGCGGCTACTTTGCTAAATGCAAATTCGGCATTGTTCACACCCTTTGGGAAAAATATTTAATCCACCTGTCGATGATAACACAAATAGTGACCAAGCAACGTCATTTTGTCTGAGTAAACTGGAGTGAGCCAAAGTTGGCACTACTAGAATAGAATTCGCCTGTATGACCGTCTCACGGAGCCTTCAGTCGTCATTGCATGAGGTTTTTCCGTTTCGTGTATCTGTTTGTGCAAATCAAGGCGCCGCGGGCTACGCCTGGGTGCATGAGTGTCCCCCACTTACGGAGTGAAAGCAATTCTTAAATAATCTTATTTTTGATGTTTTAATAATAATCCCGATGTAAACATGTTGAATTTCGTCGATGCTCTTTAACTGTGTTCTACTTGGGCCCTTTAAATTCCACTCGGCTAAAGAGCGTTCCATGCCATTGTTGAAAGAAGAACAAAACAATACTTTGTCAAAAAAACAATGCCAGTTATGAGAAAAACGAGCGATAAAAATGCATTGCTCTTTGACGAAGGCGAATGAGACTGCCACGTAAAAAGAAGCTGCGCCAAAACTTCTAATCATCTGAAGGAAACCTTCATATACGACTCATGGCATCTTTGTTAAAGCAGCGGACTCATTGAAATCAACAGTTAGCTTTTGTTCTTTACATGATTGCGCCTCTTGAGAATAAAGGCAAAAAAGGGCGACTCCCTCAAAGTTGTTCCAAACAGTGTTCTTTTGCTGTAAAAAACACACTAAGGTCACCAAAAGAGCAAAGCTTTCCGGTTACGAGTTCTGAACTTTCAACGACAAAACTGCCTATTTTAGACTATTTTACATTTTAATTAATTGAGTTTATAGAGTTTCATCACATAAACTCAGAAGGAACTAGACTAGTTTCAGTGTCCTCTCGAAATACGTTCTGAATAAATTGTTCCTCTGCAGTGCTGTGGCTTCAACACGCGGGTTGTTTATATGTCTTCTAAAAGAAATTTGGGGAACATTTCGACCAATTTTGCGCCCTTTTGTTTTTTACATGCTAATTAATTTCGTTAAATAACTTACAAGCGGGAAACTTTCTGTGTGAAATTCAGATAGTAACTAGCTCGCTGAAATAGTCAAGGATACTCTTCGACAAATGATATCACCTTGTGTGGGATAAGTAAACATGAATGAGATCTATGCAAGACTGTAAACGACAGGACTGTAGCAAATATGGAACTACAGCAATTCCTTCAACTATTTGACTGTGAACCTGATCTGGGGATTCAAATGCCTTTTCAGAGCTTTGCTCCTGAGCGCATGTGGTTGCTATGAGTAACCAACGAGTAATAGTTTAATTTAGTCGAAGCATGTGTTGCTGGGAGTCTGTCAAACTAAACAAGAATCCATTAAGTGCCTTATCTCTCAACCGACGAGCGCAGTCAACCATAACAACTGCTCTCAGTGCTTAAAACTTCGGGGACAATTTTGCTGCTTCAAGAGTCAAATTACGCAAAAATGGCGCCAAAATGCTAGCACATTAAAGGCACGGACCCCGATGATGCGCGAGAACGACAAATAACCATTTTCCCCTTTCTGGTATCTATGACGAATATTGCCTAATTATTTATTAATGTTTCAGCCATTAGGCGGAGTGGAGAACAGATTGCTCACAGTCTTAGATATACCGTCAGAAATTCAAACCCTGCTGTATCTGGGGGGTCAAGGCTTTCACACAGATTACAGACCAAGATGCGCCAGTAGACTACACTCGCCTTCACTTCAAACTGACATAATTAATACGTGAGGCAAGAAGCGGGAAACTAGACTAATGTGTAGCTTAATCAAAGCAAAAGAGCAAAGTTAAAATCTACTTACACTCCATTATTTGTTTGTGGTTGCGCTGTATCGGTTTTAATCAGGCTCGGCGCCCGCTCACTTGGCTCCCGACGAGTTCCGTGCGACTATGAGTTCGGTAGTTCCTGTTGTCAATCGATCCCGCCAATAAAAGCATGTCAATCCAATCTTTTTAGATTTCAGATATCTTGATGAGGTGCTTCTGCCACCTTAGTCTCGCTATTCACCATCCGTGCAGCAGTTACGGAGTGTAAACGAGCAACGAACTCGGACAACAGGAGATCGGGTGAAACTTGATATGTGTGTTGGGCGCAAACTTTCATCACGCTTCGGTGCTTAGCAATGCGCATTGTGTTGGCTGTTTAATCAGCCTTGAATCCCATGACGCAAGCATTTGCTCCATTTGTTTGTGAAACATGGTGATTATCAGTTAGACAGCACTCCAGGCGACAGCACGGCGGCATTTTATTCACTGAAGTAAACACTTTTTAAAGTAATAAAAACAGGTCCGTTTTGTTTGAGTCGTCAGAGAGAAGGAGGCTCAGTCAAATAAAAAAAAAAAAAAAAAAAAAAAAACTGTCTGAGAGTGGACTGCTGAATATTCAGTCACATGGATGAATCGAGAAAGTGGGCTGGGTCTGGCGGGGGTGGGGAGAGAATAAAAGATATGGAGTGAGAAATGATAGTCAAATCGTTGGTGGTGATTCCTAAGTCATTCATTAGAACAATATAGGTCCGGCCTAGTGTTTTCCTCGCATGGTCTTTCCTGCACAGAAACGACACAGCGATGGTGGTTTTTAAACAAGGCAACACTGAGGTATAGTCTAGTCAATTGTACATAAACTGCTGCGGATCATTAAGGCCGATTTTCACTAGTGAAGTAAGTGGAGACGGAGAAGGAGACGGAGACGTAAGACACTTGCGCGCGTGTGAAAATTAGCGAACGGAGACGGAAGCGGAGAAGGAAGGAGATGCTATTTTTGGCGTAAGGTCGCGCGGTCAGTGGGCTGGGGACGTGTTTTTATCGGCCTCAACATCTTTGTAAACATGGAGGACGACGATGATAAACTACTCCAGTTTCTTTTCCTGTTCTTGAAGCGGCGGAAGAGGAGACGAGAACTGGCTTGTCAGAGACAACCAAAGAGATTTTGGGTCAGGGAGATGTTTCTGAAGAGGAAAACCCATGGACAGTTCGAAAACCTGATAAAAGAAATCAGGTTAAATGACATATTTGTTTTTGTTTGGTAGCAAGACGCGTTTGGCATGGGAACTAGTAGTATTTCAGCCTCGGGAGACGCCTTCTGATTGGTTGATTCGTTCCGTCTCCGTCTCCGCTTCCGTTCAATCGATTTTCACAGGAATGTAATCAAAGTAAGCAGAGTCGGAGACGCAAGAAAAAGAAAACCTTCCGTTCTGCTTCCTTCACCGCTTCCTTCTCCGCTTCCGTCTCCGTTCGCTAATTTTTACACACGCACAAGTGTCTTTATTACGTCTCCGTCTCCGTCTCCGTCTCCGTCTCCGCTTACTTCACTAGTGAAAATCGGCCTTTAGATATTTACCCCCATTCCGGCGGCACAAAGAAAAACAAAAAAACAAATAAACAAAAACATTATGCGATTCTGTAATTAGGCCAAAAAAGGAGCGTTTTTCTTTTCTTTAAAAAAAAAAATGCAAAAAGTGTGCTTTTTCTAACTCTAGTCCACCACCTTGTAACAAGGATTCCTTTGCAAATCACTGTGTAAAACATACATCGTTCTATCAGGATCCTGTTTTGTTGCAATAATTTATGGATTTGAATTATGTACTTTTATTGATAGAGATATAGTATGTTAGCCTTATGCTAGTATATGACCCACCCCTCCCCTCGGACAACACGTGGGTCACTGCAAATCTTCCGGGATCGCGGGCGCTTATTTCATTGATCTGCACACGCGCTACTTTTTCTGCGCTTCCGTTGACTTTGCCCAGCGGAATCACCCAAAAGTCCAACATGGCGAATGGTATGGCCGATTGTTATTCTGTTGGAAGTATTTCCCAGGCGTTGAGTGGCAAGAAGAAAAGAAAACAAAAAGGCGATACCAAAAACACAGAGCTCAGTTCTCTGTTTAGCAGCGGTGTTTCCTGCGAGCCACTTTTTGTCCCTGTGACGTCTTCGGTAGGTGATGAGCTTGGTTTCATGTTGTTGCATGGCTCCAGCGCGCGCGACTTGTTCTGTTGTTGAAGTATAATATTGTCTGTTATAGATTAAACCTAAAAGGCCCAATGATGTTGTTGAGAAGGAGGACACTACGAAGAAGAAAAGGAGAAAACTTGAAACTCGCGAAAAAGACAAGAGTGCAGCGAGTGACGAAGGTATTTTAGACCAAATTTAATGATGCACATTGCGAATATGCCACAACTTTATGATGCGGGTTAGTATATACGTATTCCAACTGTCCGCTTTCGATCAAGGGCAATGGGCAACTCAATTGGCAGGGCTTTCAGTAACTTTTGAAGTAGACGTCTGTATTGAAAAAGTATGCGGCTTACTTGATTTAGTTGGTTGAAAAAAAAAATTGATTTACTAAAACTACACTAGCTAATATTAAACATCCATAAGAATACAGCCAAACCGACCAACTTGGGGTTGTTTTGCATGAAAAAATAAATCTCAGTCGCCAAGGAGAAATTTTCTGTTGTTCTGTTTTCCAGCTTGGCTGTATTTCTTTGGATGTGAGGGTTTAAGTCACATACTTATTTGTTGTAGTTGTTGTTGTTGCTGTTGTTGTTGTTGTTGTTGTTGTTGTTGTTGTTTATTTTCGTTATTTTTTTATTTTTTCATTGTTGTTTTTTGAATTTTTTGTTTATTGAATTATGGCAAATTATTACTATCATTCAAGATTATCTGATGTAAATATAGTAAAATTGTAAAAGTGAGGGGATCTCTGAGAAAAGTTTGAAAGAGCTTCCTGAGATCTCCTGCTTCAAAAGTATAGTTAATCCTAAAATGTAAATAGTGGTTCAATAATAACAGGTTTGAAGCAAACAATAAAGATTATTATTAGGATGGTCAGGGTTACCACCAGGTTATAAAGTTATGGCTAGGTTACCAAAATCCAAACCTCTCTAATGGTTAACCTCAGTGACCTCCTTTTGAAGGGTAGTGAAGTGTGCTCATCCTTAACACTGTCCCTTGTCGGACCTCAGCTGTTCTGGACCCCATTTCCTTTCAGGGGATATCTTATTCTAATAATAAGCCATGTATTTTTGGTAGCTGGCTAAAGATAAAACAGTTTGCTAAAACTACTGTACATACAAGGTGGCATGGATTAATGTCCAGTGAGTAATTGGATACCGGAAACGAGTATTCTCGTCAGCCGCAGGACAAGGGTTAACAATAAATTGGACATATATTTATAATATTTTAGGTGAAAGCATAAAAGGCGACCATGGGATTGATGTAAAGCACAAAAGGAAAAGAATCAACAGGTGTGTTGATGATGTTATTGTTGATACACAATAGTTTTATAGAATAATAATATGTGCACAACTCATTTTTTGTCATTCACTATAGCTAATCATTATATAGACACGAGTGTTTTACTGGAAAATATACCGTGCGTAAAATCCATACGAAACTACATCCGGGACCCGAGTGGCGTATTTTCCATATCCTCACTAGTGAGGATATCGTTGGCATCATTTCCCGCTTTTGTATGGTTGTTTGTGCAATTTCTCATAAAACGCTTGTGTCTAATATAATAAAAAGAAAATTACACGGCGACTTGAAGATATGGATTTTATTTTCTCGTGGTAAAAACAATATTTTTACTCACTTGTGAAGTGCTCGTTCGTAAAATATTGTTTTTACCACTCGAAAATAAAATTCATACCTTCGCGCCACCATGTAATATCCTCTATGTTGATGCACTCTTCTATAGAAAATTTGTTAAAAATAGTGTGCAGTTAAATTTGATTAAACACTGCACTTTGGGGATTGTTGTTAATCTTTCCAACTTGAGCACTCGCTCATGAATTGTATTGAGAACTTATAAGATAACAAGTACAGGTGATTCAATCCCATGTTCTAGTGATAATGAAGAAGACCAGCTTTCCGAAAATACAATCAAAAGGAGGAAAGGAGCAAAGAAGACTGTGGAGAGTCCAGAAAGATTGGGCAGAACAATTTTTGTTGGCAATCTCCCTGTAGCATTTACACACAAGGTAATAGTCTAACCTTGAGTATAAGCCCACCATGTATTTTTATACAGGTTGTCACATGACTGCAAATTGTTGTTCTTAATACAAATTGGCACTCACAGGTGTATTAAAAGCATTGCTGCATTAAAAGCTTAATATCCTACTGCCTATTGATTCAACAGGCTAATCCTACCACATTTTAAGAAATTCACAACAAGCATTCTATGGTACTGTATTTTTCTAAAAAGAACCCAGAAAATGCAGGAAGTGCTGTTTCGGGGAGACCAGAATTTGAAAAGTGTTTGACATAGAGGATACCTGTTAAGGCCCCCCTATTCTAGTCAGTTTGAATTTCAGAGACAAGAACTACTTGTGACTAAACATTAAGTTCCCTGTGCACATGCTTTTATTCAATAAAGCAAAATAGTGCAAAAGAAACTGGAAGCTTAGTGGAATTCTACACAACACTCTGAGGCTACTTACCTACTGAGATATTTTTTCCATTTTCTGTAGAAATTGAAGAAGTTATTCAAGGCATATGGTGAGGTGGAGAGTGTACGCTTTCGTTCAGCAGTAAGTGTCAGATAATTTTGTTATTACTTTAGATAATTTTTAATAATTTGTCAGATAATTTTATTATTTTTATTTTTATTTTTATTTTATTATAATTATAATAATTGTTATTGGGAATATTTTCACTAAAGACGTGCAAATAAACAACTTTAATGGAAAACATTCTTCTGCTATGTATATTTATTACACAACTTCACATTTTCGAGTGCAAATAAAGGCCGAAACGAGTGCAAAGATGAGAGTGTATTGCACTCGTCAGGAACCAGATCAACTGGTTTATTAGCTTACGTGATCAATTTTTGCAAGCAAAGTTTAAGAATGCATCATTTTTTGTTCCATTCTGCGCGCGGTGAGAATGTTTGCCCTGCTTCATTTGTAGTATAATAAACAATTTATTACACAAAAAGTTGTGCAATACAGCTGTATTTTTACTCGTCAATTTTATTTTTTCTCGCCTGAAGCAGGCTCGAAAAAATAAAACCGACTCGTAAAAATACTCCGCCATATTGCACTCCTTCCCGTGTAATAACCTCTTTATATTTAGTATTAAAAAAGATTAATATGTTCTTTTTAGTTTCTAGATATATTATTTCACTACTTCATATTTTATTTGATCTTTTGAAGTTTCCTCTTGCCTTAATTGCACCTGCAGAAACCCATAATTTAAAACAAAGCAGATCATGATAATAAGTTTCTTCTAATAGTGTATTGTGTAAATTCCACACTATAAGACAATAACAAATAAGTGTGTTGGATGCTTTGGAAAACTAAATTATTACTAAAAAAATTTATACTTTTTGTGTGATTTAAAACTATCTTCTATGATGTACTAGAAGATTAGTAGCTCAAATATCTGAGCATATATTTGCATGTTATTCAGGTTAACTTTATGTTTATAGAAATGAAGAAAAATAACACAATACATTTATGCAAAATAGCAGGTGCAACCATCTGACAATAATAAAACAACTTCCGTTTCATTTCAGTAATATTATTGCTTGTTGTTTGATGAAGTTTTGAAATTAACATCCACATTTTTGTAAATACAATCTAATTATTCATCTCTAATAAGTGTAGCATAGTGTTATGTTTTAAAAAACACATGCTGACAGGCAGCCAAGACTACTAGTTTCATGACTGTTCTCATGAGGAAATGTATTACTGTATACAGCAAAATCAATATTCAAGTTTTTTTTTAGCTTAAAATTAAAGTATGGTAAGTTATGTTGTAGCACTTGATTCAAACATTTGCCTTGTTTTGTTTAACTGCATTGTTTTCTAGAACAAGAAATATAATGTTTCGCTTTCTTAATTATACCTTGTTGCAACCTTCATGAAATTTTGGTTCTTGAGAACTTTCAGATATCTGATTATGATCGTGTCAAAGTCCCTGGTATAATTTATAATAATTTGCTCTCATCTTGACTGAGTGCACAAATTAATGCCACCTAAGAAAGCTGTTGATTATGTAATGTTGAATTAACACTCGCATTCCAATTTTGTGAACTATCCGATCTAACAGAATCATTATTGTATTCACTTATAGATATATTTTAACCAGCTGCAGTTAATAGACAAAAACCAGAAGTTCTTGAGAGAATTAAAATTTCAAAAAATTATTTTAGTAAGAACAAGCATTACCCTATTATTTCACACTTTTTTCTATTGACTATTGATGAGAGATATCTCCACTATTCACTGACCACTGCCAACTAAAGCTATTAAATAATTAATCGGCTCTATCTCAGTGCTTTGTTTTCTGTTTGGTATAATATGTTGTTCCAAGATTCAAAGCAAATATTTTGCCAGATGGAAACTTTAGAGAGTTGAAGACTGTACTTTCAGGTGCACTAGGTTGTGAATGCTGCACAGAACAACCTTTCCCAATCATTACCATCTTTGTTAAACCTTGAATCTTCAGACAAATGTAAATGTCAAAATCTAAACATGGCTTCAAATCAAGCAGAAGAAGGTGACATCTCAAAGACTGAAAACAACAACTTAAGCTTGCTGGATTTGAGCAAGAAAGAAATCCTGAAAGTGGCACCAGAGATCCTTGAGCTGAAACACTTAAAGTACTTGTACTTGGAAGAAAACATGATCTCATTTTTGCCTGATAATTTTTTCATCAAACTTTCCAGTCTGCTATGGCTTGACTTGCGAAACAACAAACTTCAAACATTACCTGAATCAATTGGTAAACATGTCAAGTTGTCAACTCTTCTTCTAGAGGGGAACCAGTTGAAGTCTTTGCCTTCAGGAATTGGGCAGATTAAATCTCTGACCGGCTTGAGTTTGGCTGGAAACCCTTTGGAGGATCCACCACTAGCTGTTGTCAACAAGGGAGTAAGGGCTATTAAACTGTACTGTCTGAGAAGACTCAAAAACAAGGAGGATGAGTATGAGGATGATGCAGACGAATGTAGCAGTGAAAGTGGGTCTGATGAGGTTCAACACCAGAGCAGTCAGTCAGTAAGGAAACCAGGGAAGCAACATAGAGAGAGGCATTCAACAGGAAGTGCCTCTTCAAGAGGCCACAGTGTACCAACTGAGGTTGTTCCAACTGAGTACAAGCCACCCTTACCTAAAAGTGCTCCTCTGTTGAATTCAGCGTACTATGGATCTGTTCTGGGAGATGTGCCTCACTCGTACATCATCAAAGCTTGGAAAACTGGCTCATACTTTACCAGGCAAAGGAAAACAGATCACAAACCACCTGCAATGGATGAGTAAACTATTTATTTTATCAATGGAAGGCTAGTACTTGGAAGAACTAGTTTTTTTGACAGTGTTGACATGGAGGAAGATGAATGATGAATTGACTAATGGTGATGTTACACGAGACGATTTTTAACGATGATTTTTCACGCAACAATTTTTTTTCTAGACTTCTTGTCCAGTAATCTTTCAAACTATTGATTAATAGCAATCTCTGCACAAAATTCTGCCTTTGGCGAAGGTTCCCCATGTTTTTGGAGCAGGAGCCAAAGCGCTAGCTACAAAATTGGAGGTGTTGCGTGAAAAAGTTAAAAATCGTCTCGTGTAACATCACCTTAAAGGACAATGTGTGAAAGCTGGATGCCATTGAGAAGTTTGAGATGAACTATAATTGCTTATCAAACCTTGTCAAGAATTGTCTAGCTACAAACTGTAGTCTGTGGCTTTTTACTTGAGAAGTGTCAGAAGATGAATATGACAAAAAAAAAAGTCCCAGTGAGAATGGTATATTTATGTTTCTCTGAGTGGAACAAAATGTGATGAAAAAGATGAGGATTGTAAAGAAATACATGGTTATTGTGAATATTTGAAGTGTACAAATGTATAGGTATGTGAAGTACCACAGGTATACAGTATGTAAGGTGTGAATAAAGGCCAAGAGAGTGAAAGCTACAGGCTAGTAGAGAGTCATACTTGAGTGGATATGTTTAGTTTTTTTCTCTCGTGTTGTTTGAGTCCAGCGTACTAAAGAGTGTGTGGTTGATAACTAAGCTAAGCATCTACACACAGTCCTGCGTGTGTCAGTGCTTGATGTATTGGAGAAGTGTTATACTTGAGTAATAAAGTTCAGTTGTTAGCATATTTCATGATTTATTGCTGTACTAAAATTTCAGTAATTATTACATTGTAGTTAAGATCATGAAAAAATTACGTCAAATTGTATACAGAGAGTATTTATGACTATAAAGAAATAATAAGACTGATATTTATTTTTTTAGCATTAGTGTTAGACAGCAATTTAGCATTAATCATAGCAAAATATGTATGTTATACACGGAATTATTGTTTGCTGAAAATACTTTTCTTTCAAGAGGAGTTCAACAGTGGTAATGTAAAATTTGTTTAAAACTGAACCTGCATGAATTATTTGATAAGTGGAAACTAGGAAGTTAGAAATAATACATTATGTACAGTTTACATGCGTCAGACAACCCACTTAAGGTTCAGGAATGGGTTACTGTAGGTTTAGGTTTAGAGTGATAATTTAAATCCATTATTTTATTCTGTACACTGTACCCCAAATGTGGATAATATTATAATATAATATTTACAATTTCAGGCTCTGACCAAGCCAAACATGTCTCGAAGGATTGGAATGATCAAGTGAGTAATAATGTATGTGAGGTAATGTTCAGCTGGCAATCTCCATTTTACTTTATTTTATGAACTGTCACAGGTATATAAGTACTGAGGGAAGGACAGTGCTCGACATTAAGGTTTTAGGTTGGTTGCCCTTTGGACTGTAGATTGACTTCAAGCAATAGAAAGTTTCATAATTTCTAGTTGCCCGGCCCAGAATTCACCTGCCTGACCAAAAGTTTTGGTTGCCCCGGGCAAGTGGGCAACCGTTAATGTGGAGCACTGGAAGGAAGATCTGGAAGGTCCATAAAATTGTTTAGTTTTATGCTACAGTTATATAGTATACCTCTCATGCCTACAGGTCGAAAAATTTCATCTCATGCCAGCTCATGCTTACTAGCCTGTGTAGCATCTGAGCTACTAACAGATGTGATGCAGGCTAATGCTTAAAGACCAATAATTTTTCATGCCTGGCTGAAAATTTGGGCTATTATGTAAATTTAAACCAATGTCAGAAAAGAAAGGTCCACAACCAGGCATGTAAAGGGAAAGCCATGAGATTGTGTTTGGTGAAACACATCCTGGGAGTGGAACTTCGGTATTCTTTGGAACATCTTTGGAAATATTCGGACATCTTTGGATATGGTCAGGTTGTCTTTGAAAATCCTGGCACTCCAGGATAAAAGCCTTTGACTCAAGAAAAGTTGACAGGTGTATATACTATAAGTGAGATAGGGTGGGGTACTCATCCTCCAGAAATATAATGCCATTGTTTCACTTCAAGCCTGTGTACTCACATTAATTTAGTAGTAGAAGTTTATTTCCTCACACAGTATCATTTTTTACTTATTATAATTTTCAGGAAGGAATTTCACAAAGATAGAAATAGCTTCAATGGATATGTTGTGTTCAAGGAGAAGGCAGCAGCTACAAAAGCTTTAGACAGGTAAAGCTGAAACATAATATAGTTGTAGTGAAAAATGTCAAAATATTAAAGGAAATTGTGTGTACACACCAGTCAATGTACATGCAAATTTACATTATATGCACCTAATGTATAGTGAGCCTGGATGCCAGATGAATGGGCCATTCTCTTTAAAAAATACATCAAGTTATGTCAATTATGTCACTCAAATCTGGGTTGACAAAGATCCATTTTCCTTGTGGTTTAGTCATCAAAGCAATGTTCTCATTTCTTTTCCAGTGTCATGTCTTAGCATGTTTTTTTTTTTTCCTGTCAATTGTCATTGCCTTGTCTCATATTTTGTTTTTATTCTTTATAGTAATGGTCAGGAAGTAGATGGCCTTCATATAAGAGTTGACCTTGTGGAAAGCACAAAACAGGTATAAACCACATTAATTCCAGAGTTGCACTTCTGGCAAAAACTTTTATACTGCACAGTGGTGTCTGCAGTTGTTTATTGAGAGTACTGGTAAATATGGCACTAGATGATCCTGTACTGTACTGTACATGGTGTATGAACACTACATTTTAAGGATGCCACTTATCCAAACTAAAATTCATAAGAAGATTTGTTTTGATGTTTACAGTTTTTTTTTATTTTTATTATTTCAGCATGACCACAGAAGATCTGTGTTTGTTGGTAACTTGCCTTTCGGTAAGCTATCGGGCATGAATATAATATTTTTATTTTTATTTTTATAATTATTTACTTTTGGATCTAAGGTGGTTATTTTCTTAAAACCTTCATCTATACCTTTTGTCCATTTTCATATTTCAACTTGTAAGATCAATTATTATTATTATGATGATAACAACAAAGGCCGTTATTCAACTTTGTTTTCTCCTTGTCTTCTCAGATACAGAGGAGGAGTCCATACGTGAGACTTTTTCAAGCTGTGGGGATGTGGAAGCTGTCCGTCTAATCAGAGATAGTGTCACAGGGACAGGAAAAGGCTTTGGTTTTGTCCTTTTTAAGGTACTGTTTAGCAATAAAGCAATAAATTACACTGCCATATTATTTCTAATATTGACATGGATTTCAAAATTGTACACTGTTCATATTACTTTTTTTTTTTTTTTTTTTAGAATAAAGATGCAGTTACATTTGCTCTGAAGATGAACAAAGCAGAGTTTAAGGGTAGAAGTTTGCGGGTATTTCCTTCCTCAGAAAACCCTAATGTCGAATCAGGTAAATTATGTATGGTAATACATGCACAATAATTAAAGAGCCATCAACATAATTATTTGCCAGCTCAAATGGACATCAAACAGTGAACTGGCAGAAAATGAAAAATGTTAAAAAGAAGATGTGATTCAGGTTGAGGATTTAAAATCTGTGACATGGGATTGTTGATTTGATTTTTTTGGCTGGCAGTAGCAGGGAAGTTTTCACCTGAGGCAGCAATTCCAAGGGGTTTCCCCTTCCAAAACTGTCTATTTCTTTCAGGTATTGCATCATGCAGTTCAATTATGTATCTGGCAATGCTAGAATGCTCACTGATTAATATTTATTTATTGTCCAATCAACTTTTATGTGAATTATCAAATTCCAAGTTCTCCTTGTTGTGTAGTGCAGACAGGGTGAGAGTGATCAACTTCAATTTTTTCCTTAAGTTTCTCACCAGAGATATAATCATGCAGTATATAGAACCTGGCTTTATATAGCTTGCTTAGGTGAAAAGCTGATTGAACTATCAGTTCTCACTACATAACTCATTCATTTTCTTTTTAAAAGGCCAGGAGAATCTGCATTTTGAGCTTGGGAGTGAAAGGGTTAAAATGTGTTCTCCTATCTGCAGGGCAAATCAGAAAACTTAAGAAAGGAAAGCCAGTGGCTTACTCGTTCAGTGGCTTGGTGGCTAATAAAAAGGATAGAGGAAAAAATGCAAAGCATAAGTCCAGACAGACTACTGGGCCAACGAGGCAGAAGGGAAAACTATCATCAGGAAAGGAATGGAAACAACCCAAGAGACACCAAAATGTTGACAAGAAACCCAGGCACAACAAGCAAAAGGGACCTTTAAAGAACAAATCCAGACAATTCACAGGGCCTAGGGCATCGGAAAAACAAACTAAACACATTAAACGCACAGAAAGGACTTGATAAACTTTAGTACAATATTATTTAGTTTCATTATTTTTTTTTATGGCACAATGTTGCTGCTGTATATGCATTGTACTATTCCTGGTGTGAATTTATTAATAACAGCAAAACCACTGACGTGATGTACATTGTAAAGATATCTTAAAACATTTGAACTAAAGCAGTCTCCAATAGACTGTCAAAAAGTAACAGCCATTTGTTCTGGTGAAATTAAATAATAAATTAATTTAGTGTTGGCATTTTAATACAACTTTTGAAGTGTGAACATTTTTGTTGATACTTTATCACTGAGGAATAGGTTGTAAGCTGCTACCATACTTCAAATAACCTGTTGTTTTACTCTGGATGAATTATCCAGTCTAGTGTGAATGGACACTAGAATTTCAGAAATGTTAGAAACTTATAAAGTAGTGTTTTGAATTCCCCACCCTCCCCCCCCCCCCCCCCTCCACCCCTCCCCACCCTGAGGTATTTTAGTGTGTAATTTCTAATAAATTTGTTTCAGTTTGGACAAATGTGCATCACTCTTGGTTTCCCTACTCTTGGTTTAATAAAGAAGAACAATGTTGGCCTTGTTTGTGTATGTATTATTATGGCCGGGGGTCCTTTTACATTATGGCCAGAAGCAAAAACAGTGGTTCCTGCTCTGGCACAGTATTTTTTTTTAGTGGGATCACCTTGGTGAGACTAAAAAAAGAGATTATTTAATCACAATGTTCAATCAAAAATTTTATTTCTGAGAAATGTACTGATAGACATTGACACTTTAAGTTTTTGTTTCTACAGTGGAATACTTTTCTGCTTAATATTATTTTGCTTTATTCTACCTTTCAAAAAGAAAACATGCTCTAATAAGAAAGAGGTCATTTTCAGAGCTTCAATGTATGAAGTGGAGGAAAAACAGACATATTTCGAAATTTCCCGGGGTTTCGACACAAACCGGATGTTATGGTACAACCGGAAGTCGAGCAGCTCGGCGCAGAATGTCAGTTTCAAAGGGGGCGCACCATATATGGTGTCGGTTAATTATTCACCAGGCCGGCTTCAGTAAACGGCAGCCAATAAGAGGCGGGGACCCCCAGCGGCTCACGGTGAGGAGGGTAAGTCGAGCGTCCTTGTGTTGTCGGCCATCACGATTTTCTCTTGAGTTTAGTGGTTTTGTTTTGTATTTCACGACTTGATCGTGGGTTTCGATCGCTGGCGATAGTTGGTCGGGCCTTGCGACTGTGACGGAGCACCAGTGATGGTGAGTACAGAATTTTCAAGGAGTTTCAGTGACTTGTTTACATTGAGCTGATGGAATAGGCGACGATGTTCATTGTAAGCCTTCAGTCCATGTTCTAACGTCGGACATTTCTGGCACGATTTTTTTGTTTGTGTGATCCATTCATCATTCACATTGTTTTTCATTGTCTTGGCGAGTTTTAAGCTGCATTTGGCCAGCATTTCTTCAGTCGTGTGAGACTTTTTCATGAAGATGTGGCGAGTGAAATATATATGCACTTGCTTTAGGCATGGTCGAAAATGTCTCCTGATTTTCAACAGAAAACCTTCAAATGTTTCTCAGTGTAGTTAACGTGAATTCATCCTTGATTTGTGTAGTTTTTTGGACCTTTAGATATCAGTATGCAACAATTTTTCAAGTGGTAAAGTAAGATATTCCATTGAACGGTGTGGAATGTCATCAGGATGTCCATTTTTCTTGATCACAAGTTTCAACCTGGATCATTTTTTACAGTATCGTTGCCAATGGATATTTCGAATTGTTAAGTGTCTTAGTGTGCTAGGAATAAGCTCTCCTTTGAAACAGTAAGAGGAAGAGCCGAATTTTGGCCTTGTGAGTGTATTTAATTTTTTCGGGTAGTCGCCTGTATTACTTTGTTTACGAATAATTCATTTTGAAAAGAAAGTTGGTCTTGATACCTTTCACGAGGTTGTAAAAGACAACAGCAAAGTTGATGTTCTGTAGATCTGCTTGCATTTGATTTTGTTAGCGTTTGACGCTGTCTTGATCATTTAGTTGCTGCTTACTGAAGAAGATCTCTGAACCCTCTGAACACAAAAACATTCCTTCCCATTAGCAATGGTTTGGGTCGAAGTGTGCCGCTCACACGTTTCGTCGTTTTAGCTGTATCGTGTTAGCAGTTAATTCATCACGTTTGCCAACTTCTTTGGGTTGTTATCATGTCAGTTTTTTACTCATAAGCACAGCAATAGATCATTTATAATTCAAAGTGTCAGAGCCTGGCTTGCTAACGTCATTTCGTTCTTCTCGATTCCGTGATGTTCTTCTCCCAGGCACAGTCGAGCGAGGAGCCACCTTTTCTGACTGAAGGAACAGAAGTTAGTGCAAAGTATCGTGGAGCGTTTTGTGAAGCAAATGTGAAGTCAGTGAAGAAGCTAGTGAAGTGCAAGGTGAGCGAACTTTGGTATACCAAAGAATCGGTTCATTTCAGGATGGATCTAGTTTATGCACAGTGTAATTAATTTTGTTTTTGGCTGTTTTTGCCCATCAGGTTACGTTCAACAAAACAAATGCAACGGTGACGATAAATGACGATTGCATTAAAGGCTCATTAAAGGTATGAATTTCTTTTTAAGATGGTTTGCTTTCAGTGTGAGAGTTGCAAGCTGTCACTACAGTGAAAAAAAACATCTTCTGCTTTGCTTTCTGCATAAAGGTGGGTGCTGCAGTAGAAGCAAAGCATCCGGATGGACAGTTTATGGAAGGAGTTATCTCCAAGCTCACTGATGCCAGTGTATACACTGTTGGTGAGTAAAATTCTTCTTCACTTTGGAACAAGGAATTATCATGCGTGTAGTCCCAATTAACCCAGACAAGTTTCCAATTACACTTTGTTTATGTCTTGCAGTATTTGATGATGGAGACGAGAGAACATTGAGAAGAACTTCGCTGTGTTTGAAGGGAGAAAGGCACTTTAATGAGAGCGAGGTTAGTGGATTGGAAAATATTTACTACATTGTATTTTTGTATTGCATGATGTGGGAGGAGCTGATATTTTGACACTTTTTTTACAGACTTTAGATCATCTTCCCCTTACTGATCCTGAAAACTTTGGAACTCCAGTTGTTCAGGTAGACTTATTTCATACATTACAGTACTAATGCTAAAGCATTGTAACTGGAGGTTTATAGCTTCCATGTGTTTCCTGAATGTTACTGTACCTCCTCGATACAAAAAAAACATATTTTCTTAGATAAAATCTATCGGATTTGTTTTGTTGTTGAATATCTGCTATCTTTTGTTATGTTTATGCCACTAAGAAAGTTCTTTCTTTGGATGAATTCCTCCTTTGCATATCTAGTTTTCAACCATCATCTCGGAGATTATAATAAATATTTACTATTGTAATTTATTGGTACATTTACTTGTTTTCGAGCAGACCATACAAATTTCCATGTTATTTTTTTTACTGGCATATTGTACCTTAAAAATCAGATCTCTTTGTTATAGTGGGTGACTTTGTGGCAGTCATTCAGCACTGTATTTTGCACGTTGCATGTGCTATACAGTGTGTGCTGCTTTGACATGATCATAGTTTTTGGGCAGCACAAGTGAATTATTTATCTATAATGTTCTCTATAATAACATTATGTGCTCTACTGTAGCTTGACTCTGCCCCCAATGCCCCTTGTTTATTCTCTAATTACTATAAATCCAGGGTTCTTAACCTGTCAATTCCCAAGTTCAAAATGTGGATTCTCCTGACCTTTTGATAAGAAAAGGCATGAGTGATGTAGTAAGAATTTATAGATTAATCAGCTATCATGGGAGTAAGGTATCAAAAACCAAATTTTCCGGCTTACTGTATGATATATTTCTATTGAGAAATTGAAGAATAATATTGAAATTGATCACTCTTGGGAGTCAAAGGGTTAATTGAGAACACTAAAATATATAAAAGCCAAATGCAAAGTTTGGATAGTGATACTCTGTGACTGAGATTACATTGGAAGTCTATACCAACCAAAAGAGCAATTTACAAAACAGTGAGATGGTGTGTTATGTAAATGTTTTCTTGTGAATTGGGTGTCAAACACGGCAATCAGAGGATCATGATGCCTTGTGAACGTGATCATTTCTCTAAAAGAAAGTACTGATCAAGATTTATTGAATCATAAAACTAAAATGTATGACATAGTAGTGGAAGTGATGCAACTCATAACCCATTGAACGTCCCCTTTTCTTTACAGGATAGCAAGAAACGCAAGAAAAGACGTTTTAGTCATGCAGTCAGGTGAGCGCTGCATAGTTTGCATGCATTATGTACATGTTTGTTTTCATACAAGCAGAGGAGCTCAGTAAATCAGAACAGTGTTGAGTTGTTAGTAGTATCTCAGTCTGGCAATTTCAGCTGCAGGGACTTACAATACATGCAGTATTGGCTATACTGTAAAATCTGGCTGTATGTTTGGTGTACATGTAGTCTATCTGAAAAGTTTCAGCTGCAAACAATGCAGCATTTATTGGTCATGGATATGGTTTTATAAAATAACTATGATACTATGTGCACCCTGATTGGCTAAATAACCATGTTAGATGAGAGTATATTACACGCTGATGCGATACGCGATGTTTTTTACTTGGCTAATTATTTTCCGGAAACCACTCGGCGGCCTCGTGGTTTCCTTATGCTACTCTCGTGTTCTCCCAACTTCCCGCATGTTTAGATCAGGCTATATTACACGGTGACGTGTTATATATTTCTAAAGTATGTTTGTTGGTGTCTGGAATATTTCAGCTGCAACTGTAAGTTGTAACATCAGTACTTGCTGTCCAAATAAGTCACAAATGTCTTTTTCTTCTGCCAGTGTTGACCAGCCAGAGAGTCCTAAAGAAAGTTCCCCTCAACCATCCAAGAAAAAGTGCTTATTTAATGACAGTGTTGTTGGCAAGGTACAGTACTTAGTTTTGAACTATGACCACGAATATCCTTCACAACACAATATTGCTACATCAAAGTGTGAAGTACACTTTATATATAGGTACTGTATGGGTGATCATAAATAAGTGGGAAGGACTATGTTACTGTCTGAGCTACCCTCCGTCCCTAAGTGGGGACATTAAGTTGTTGACATAGTCTCTAAACCTTCACTTACCCAATATGAGGGACTGTAAAGAACTCGCACGCTTCTCGAAAAAAGCAGGGGAATTTCCCTGGTGCTGTGATCTGTTCTCCACAACCATATCACTAATTCAGAGATCATTGTAAAGTGCATTTTGATTATATACACATGAAATTTGTGCTATAAATGCTAAATAAGCATCATCATCATGAATTTACTGCATGCTCTGAAAGATTTGAATATCAAACAAACAAGTGTCACTGAGGGAAACTGTAAGTGCTAACTATAGATTCACTAAAATCCTTCTTTGCTACTTGCAGGTTGTCCTAGTGAAGGTTAACAGAAACAAGAGAAAAAGCTTGGCATGGTTTCCTGGCTTGGTAAGTATACCCTACCACATGTACTGAACTTAAAAACTGAGTCTGCAGAAATACACATTACGTTTTTCAGCCGTGTGGTCACCTTAGTTTTGAATCAGCGGTCATCGCACAAAGCTGTAATGATTCAAGTGTAGATTTTGCGGTTCAGTGCAACATTCTTAAAACCTCAATACCTGTTAGTATCACTGTAGTCCATGTACTGTAATCACTGTGAATATTTTTCTGCTTGACCTTGACAGGGTGTTAGTCCTGATACAGGAGATATCATAAAAAACAAAGACCATTGCTTGGTGCGCTCCTTCAAAGATGGAAAGTAGTAAGTTACCGTATACATATACTGTGGTGATATGACTGATTAGCCTGATTAGAGTGTCTGATTGTACAGTATCAGAATACTGCACAATGTGCTGGTAGGCTGAAGCTACCAGCACATTGTGCAGTATTCTGATTATGTAAATTAAGCCACATCCCACAAGCCTTATGATTGCACAGTGCACCTTTTGAGTGCACCTTTTGATCTTCCCAGGAGATTTCCTTCTAACCCATTTTGTGTACCTGCAGCCATGTGGTGCATATTGGTGACACCAGAGAGTACAAGAAGGATGAAGAGCCTGTGTGCAGTGCTGTGAAAGGAGATAATAAAGCCATTAAACTAGGTAACAATATACTGATGTGTATCTTTCTGAGCGGTTTTCAGATGAATGCTGAAAATAATCATGTGATTGCTTTGGTTTTGCATATTTTGTTATGCTTTCTGATTGGTCCAAACAAGTTTGGCTGCATTCTTGTCCAATTAGGAAAAAAAGCAAAAGCTGGTTGAATTATTTTTGGCCTCTGATTAGGTTGAAAGTGTTTCTTGCAGCCTCTGTGAATAAAGATTGGAGTAATATTAGTTTTGCTTTTGCTTTTCAAAAGTCATCTAAAAGCGGCTCTTATGAGGGAATTGGTCCAACAGATGAATATTTAATTGAATTGGCCCCAGGATTGATTTTAATGCACATGCAATATTGATCACTGCTTGCATTTCTTGTGTGCAGCGGTGGAACGTACAGGAATGTACCTTGACACTGGAAAAGTGCCAGCAATCTGGGAGGACTCTGCAACGGACTGTATTGTGTATGATACAAGTCATAGAAGTGGTGGAGAAAACCCAGCTTCTTCTGAAGATGATGAGAATGACAAGGAAAAGTCAGTTGAAGAAATTGAGAAGAAGAATTTTGTGGATGCACTGTATGCATTTATGGAAGAGAAAGGTATGTGCTGAACCATTCTAACCTTTTCAAACCTGAACTAAAAAACACAAATTCTTCCAACCACTCAAGAAGAAAAATGAAATGACAGTGAGAACTATTTATAGCAAACTACAGTATCAAAAGCCAAGTTCTCTATACTGCACAATATGCTCCTGGTGAGAAAATGGAAAGAGAAGATTGAAGTTGATCACTCCTGGAATATATCTGATACAGTATAAGTTATTCTGAAAGCACTGTTTTTCCTTTTTTTCTTGACAATGAACAGGAACACCAATCCTTCGTGCTCCAGTGCTTGGAAACCAAGATCTTGATCTTCACAAACTCTATGGCAAGGTCAAAGACCTTGGTGGTATGGAAAAGGTAGTGAATCAGTACATGTAGCTTCTACAAGGGTTTGGTTTGTCTCATGAAAAGGGGACACTAGTCACTGACTCTGATCTGTTGTTTACTTGAAGGTGTCCTCCCAGCAACTGTGGCGGGAGGTGTACAGTCAGATGGATATCCCTGTGATGCCACCAAGTGCCTCACATCACATCAAGATGGCTTACAAAAAGTAGGTTGTTTCAAAGATGTCTCCTGGCCTTGAAATTTTCAGAATTACAGCTAACCACACAAAGGCATCCCAAAAAACTGAGAATTGAAATACATGTACAGTAACAGCAGTGTTATACAGGGCCCAGCTCTTCAAAGCCCGATTATTAGGTCTCAACTTTGCTGTCGTTTTGAGTCTGAAAATGAGAACATTTCCGTCATCAACACGACTTCCTCGACATGTTTTGAACAGAACAAGTTTTCTAGTTCGTCTTTTCTCAAAACACTTCAGTTTGTTGTTCAAGAAATGAGGGGAACGAATTTGCGTAATCCCAGGTTAACTTAATAATTGAGCTTTGAAGAACTGGGCCCAGTACTTCAACGGCAGTATTATACAGTACTTCAGTATTGAACATGGTGGTCATGGACGTTCTATTCATTCATATCTGGAAAGAAATTTGAGTGTCTTTAGAGTGATTGTCTACAGCTTGTACCATACACTTGAGAAGGGACAAAGAACCTGTTGTTTAAACTTTGTTTCATGATTGAATTGCTTACATACAAACTCATACACCCCCCCCCCCCTCTCCAGCATTCTGTTTTTCTTGAGGGGGGGGGAGGGGGAGGGGGAGGGACTACCATTCTGTACATAAATTTCAAAAGAAATGGACTATTATACATGTGTGTACTCCCTTTTCCTCTTTCCGTTTCTAGGTACCTTTATGCATTTGAGTTGGAGGAAGCAGGCATTTCAGAGGTACAGGACAAAGATGCTCATAACGAGAAGAAGGAAGAGGTGAAGGCCGAGTGTCCTGAAAGTCCTGTAGGGACAGTTAACAGGAAAAAAGATGCCGACTGTAAAGGAGAACAGAGAAGAGAAAAGCAAGTGAGAAGACAAGACTCAGAGTGCAAGGGAGAGCAGCGGAGAGACAGAATGCTAAAAAGGCAGAACTCGGAACTAAAAAATGATCATAAAAGAGAGAGGACCTCAAAGAGAAGGGATTCTGAAATTACTGGTGATGACAAAGAGGAGAACCAAGTTGGAACTTCTGCAAGGATCTCAAAGCAAGAGGACAGCAAAGCTGAAGAGAAGCATGAATCAGATGTAGAGGTTGACAGCATGGCAAAGTCGCCAGAGGAGGATGTTCGGGTGGATGTGGTGAACAGTCCCGGGGCCTCTTCAGATGCAAGCGAAACAAAGTTGGACGCTAAATCTGATGCAGTTGTGGATGAGGTGTCAGGCTACATCATTGGTGACAAAATACAAGTGAGATATGGCAAAGGCAAGAATCAGAGGATGTATGAGGCCAAGGTGGGTACCCTGAATCACATTTTTCATCATGTTTCAATCAGCAAATTTTACCCTTCAACTCTGATACACCAGAATAGAACAATATTACAACAACAACAACAGAGTAAAATACGATAGCAACAGTATGATACATGATCAATACACATTTCGATATTTACTGTATGAACAATGTTTACATGAGCTGACGAAGGCTGCCAGAAACACAAACAAATAGCTATATGAGTTTAGAGAAGTCAGGTGCCAATATATGTTAACATGAAATGGTTTGGTTGTACTGGCAAAAATTGTTGCTATCGGTACTGCTCAATTTTATCAAATAGGGCAGTGCTCGACATTAAGGTTTTAGGTTGGTTGCCCTTCAGACTGTAGACTGACTTCAAGCAATAGAAAGTTTCATAATTTCTAGTTGCCCAGCCCAGAATTTACCTGCCCGACCAAAAGTTTTGTTTGCCCCATGCAAGGGGGCAACCGTTAATGTAGAGTGCTGAATAGGGTGAATTGAAGTGTGTTGAATTCTAAAACACTGCATTTAGTAATAATTTTCTACCATTCTTTTGTAAAGTTTGTGATAAATTTTGTTTCATTTTCTAACCTATTTTTGGAACACTCTAGCACCAAAATAATATGCTTTCTCAAACCATTTATTTTTTAGTTGTTTTGCATTTGTTGGCAGTTTACAATGTGTGTTATTACCCTTGATATTTTCTTGATGCAGCTGTAACTGCCCTGACAAAGCGGTTTATCAATGAGCTTGCTGACCTGTTAATATTTTTCTGGACCAGGTGGTGTTATATGATCCTAATGCTGACGAGGGCTTGGTGTACTGTGTCCACTATGCTGGCTGGAACACAAGGTACTATAGTCTGACTTGCCTCTCGAATAAATAAAATTTATTGTTTCTGTTGTATTATTTTTAACACATTCCAGTCATTGCTTTCCTTCAGCACCAGTAAAAGTATTGTTACAAGAAACATTCACTTACATCCAATGATAGTGACAATGTTGTTATTTATGCAAATAGTACCCCACTGTTGAGTATACAAATATTTTGATGTTTGTTATGTAGTGTTTTATGCTTGAATCTACTGGTGAAGTGGATGCTTACAGTACCTTGAGCAATGACAGGTTTTGTATGGACAGTGAGAAGACTTCATGTAAATGTAACCCCAAGGAATACAAGTGGAATTTTGTTTGTTTGTTTTTTTGTAGATATGATGAGTGGATAAACCCAGAGAGAATTATTGGACGAGGCACTCGACAAACCAGAAAGAGAGGTATCACTTTGGCGAAGGGACAAGACTTATCGCCCAAGACCAAGTTACCACCCAGACCATTGACAAAAGGCAGTCCTAAACCAGTGGCAAAGAAAGGCTCCAAAGTTACACAAGTTGCAAACAAATCTGGTGTGAAAACCAGTGCAGCAGTGAATGGATCCAAGGGATCTACCAGGAGACGTAGTTTATCACCAACATGTTCTTTGTCGCCATTATCAGGAAAATCTGCAGCAGTTAAAACCAGCTCAAGTAGGAGAACCAGGTCAGATAGGAACTCCATGGATCTTTCAAATGGTCTGCTAGAAGGTGAGGAATAATAGGTCATCCTTCTGTATGTTTTCACAGATTATGGCACATGTAAACATGTAATTCTCACTGCACAGTTACCATGTGATTGACATGAACTCTGGCAAGATCTCTGTTTTGGAAGTAGATTGGAAAGGATTTTTTTTTTTTTTTTTTTTTTTCAAAAGATGTTTTTTCCTACTGTAATATTGTACAGTAATTTGCTTTTATTGTCATAGCTATTCATGTACTGACGTATTGCACTGTCTGTACATCATATTTTGAACAACAGACTTTACTGAATAATAAGGATTACTTTGGCATAGCCTTTTCATAAAATAAATATAATTTAACAAAGCATTTGCTTCACCAATATCACAAAATAATGTCCAGGTCTTACTGATTGAGTTCCTAATGGAGTTTGGCAGCTTTTACTTAGATTTTACAAGACAGACATGCATGTAGGTCTAGTGATTTTCTTTTATAAAAGGGCCAAGTTATAGGAAAGATGACCACATCTGATTTATACTACAGTGTTCATGACCCCAGCCTTCCAATCTAAGTTATAAGCTTCAATAAGCTTTTTTTCTTATTAGAGAATATTTTTACAGTAAAACTTGTGGTGCTGCCACTCATATGCCACTGGAGAGACAGAATGTGTCTTTTTGTTTGTTTCCAAGCTGGTATCAACTGGTCTCAGCAGGTCCTTTCTGGTTTCCTTTGTGGCTTCAAATATTCAATTTTTCACATGACATACAATATGTACAGCATCCAGAGAGAGTGTTCCCTTCACAATATGAAGGTTGATTACTTGGTTTATTTACCCTGTGGAATTGCAATAGTGTTTTAATGAAGAGGACTTCAAAACACACCACATTCGTAATACCATTCAATATTACTGTGTTTATGGTGAACAGACGAGGAATTCAAGGTACCTTGGGTAGTTTAAGATGCTAATCTAATTACTGTAGTCAACTGTATTGACTACAAAACATAAACACTTGAAGGCTGATTTTTGGTGTGTGAGCTTTAGAGTTTTAATCAAAGGTTTGTTGATGTTCAACAGCTAAAAGCCCTCCCAGCAGACTCAGAAGACAGAGATCAAATACACCAGAGCTGACATCAGGTGGGTAGTTTCCTCCGTACAAGGTTTTAGCTTATATTACCATCAGTATTAGGGGTATAAAGCAGTGTGAAGGTCATTTCTATAATTTTCTAAGTGTTGGTATCAGTACCTACTAATGTTATTGCAGAAAATTTTCCAGAAGATGAAACAAGATTGAGTCCTCAGCAACTGTATGTGCTGAGGTCTCAAACAATCCACATTAACATTAGACAGGATAGTAAAACCCAATCATCCCCTGCAGTTCTGTGAGTATGTACAGTAGGCAAGCCCTAGTAATGGCATAAAATCTGAGTAATATTACAGTTGATGTTTGCAGCAATGTGTTTACTACATGAATTGATTCACAATAAAAGATAATTCAGATCAGCAGATAGTCAGGGAAGAGAAGAAGGCTAAAAAGGACGACTCAAAAGGACCTGAAGTCCTTTTGAGTCATCCCTTTTGACGTGTATCTTCAAAGTTCTAAACCTAACCCTAACTTTGAACCTAACCCTAACCCTTTGGAGATATCCACAACCTTAGGTCCTTTTGTGGCATGGTCCTTTTGAGTCATCTCTTTTAGCCTTCTCCCAGGGAAGACTGGATCAAATTTTATTTTTGAATTATTGTTTTCGCCTTTGCACAGATTCTGGACGACCTCTAGAGAAAGAACTACCCAGTCAATCCAGCCCTGGCCCAAAACTTGGCAAAGACCTGGACACTGTAATAGAAGAAGAAGGGAAGCCCAAAATAAAGACAGAAGCTGATGCCGCTAAGGAAGTTTCAAGTAATGGCTGTGAGGATGTAGCACCAAGTGAAGACAATCCTTATAATGACAAAGGCAAACTGCCAACAATGCCAAACTCTGAACTTGATAAACAAGCTGAGTGTATCAGTAATGGTCACAGAAAGAAGGAGAAACAAAAGAAACCGATGGTTAATGGTCTCATAAGAAGTCCATTATCATCTGAGACTGTGCAGAAGGAATGCTCCTTAGATAATGCAGTAGAACCTAAGCCAAAGAAAGCTAAGTTAGAAAATGAACATGAGCTGCCTGCCAAAGGAATTGTGGAATTACTAAACCATGGAACTCCTGAAAAGGCTCCCAGTGAGCTTCCTCTTACCACTGCAAGCCCTACCTCTGAGCAGATAGTTGGTAGTTCTTTGAGCACCAGATTGAAACAGGATTCAGTGGAGGAGAGGAAGGAATCTTCTGAGAGTGAAAACTTCAATTCGGAGAAGCTGGTGAGCTCGTCAGATGCTTCCCCAGACAGCAGCCACGTGAGCAAGGAGAAGTTGGAGCAGCGGAGTGGTAAGGAAAACAAAGATGAAAAGAAGGATACTGATCTAACCAGGAAACAAAAAAAGAAACGGGAGAAGAGAAAGCACAGACACCATTCTGGTAATGACAGTACTGGAAGTGATGTGCCTGGGAGCCCCATGACTAGCCATTTGGCCATGCCCCGACCTTCCCCAGCGCGTTCGAGAATGTCGTTTGATGCTGACCTTGGTAAGGCTTGTTCTTATCCTTCGTGCAATGTTGTTTATTTTTTCTACAATGGTGTGTATTTTGCATTCTGTAAAGATTTGTTTTTACCCTTTAATCCCCAGATCTATCCCCTATTTTTCCCAAATTGCCTTGAACAAATTTCATGAGGAATTTTAGGAGAATAACTGTTGTAGTCTGGTAACCTTCAATCCAAACAAGACATTGCTGATGCAGCTGATTCTGTATTGAAAGGAGGTGTTTTCTTTGAATCACTCTGCACTCTATGAATATACCATAGTTTTGTGCACGAACATGGGATTAGCTGTCTAGAACAGTAAGAGGTGCTTAGCCCAGCATCTCGTGAGTTTATTATTTTTTGTTGCTTATGTGAATCTGTTTGTGTCCACCTCAGAGGGAATAAAGGCCAAACAAGATGGCGATGAACGAATTAAACTTCTTCAGGAGAAAATTAATGAAATGAAGAAAATATACAGCTCATTGAAAGCTGAGGTGGCAAGCATCGACAGAAGAAGAAAGAGACAGAAGAAGAAGAGAGGTAAGCCAAGGCTCATTGTTACTAACAGTGTAATACCAACTCTTAAGAGAACTAGGCTGACTGCGTGGGCGTGGCGGAAGACAAACTGGTGTATCAACTGTGTGTTGATGAGGGTAATGGAACGCCACCAAAGAGACAAAGCCCTTTGTCAGAGTGAATATTTGCTCTGACAAAGGGCTAGCGCTCGAAATGTCAGCTATTGTCTCTTTGACGGCGTTCCATTACCCTCATCAACACATAGTTGATACACCAGTTTCTCATTGTTACTAATTTGTTCAGTTTGACTATACCTCCTTCCATCCTTATTGCTTCACTGACTCATTTAGAGTGACCATGCCTTCTTGTTCCTTGTATTCAGTTCGTAAATCCTTTATTTCTCCACTGATTCATTCAGTGTGACCAAGCCCTCTTGTTCCTCTAACTCATTCAGTGTGACCATGCATCCTTGTTCTTCAACTGACTTATTCAGTTTGTCAGTCTGCCCCTCATTTCTCCACTGATTTATTTAGTGTGACCATCTATCCTCATTAGTCTGACTCATACAATGTAACCATAATGTTCTTCAGTTTGACCGTGCCTCATCCATGCTGGTTCATTCCTTCACTGACTTCCTCAGTGTAGTAGGTACTGGATTACGAGAATACAGGAATTGCCAGCCACGATAATGATTGGTTTATTTTTTATTATTTTTATTTTTGCTAGAAGCTGCAGAAGAGGAAGAAGAAGAAGAAGAAGGCAAGACTTCAACAAATTCAGCAACTCCAACCAACTTGGCTGCAGTCGAATGTAGATAGCATGCAACTTGCACAGGGTGTAATTTAATTATTTGGATGGACAACGTTAGCCCTTTTTGTTCCTAATGAACAAGACAAAGAGCTACAGTCTACTTAGGGTAAACAAGGATTGTTATTATTATTATTATTATTGTTATTATTATTATTTTTGTCGTACTAATATATGTGTCTATTCCAGTGCCGGTCTTATCATAATCTTGACCAGAAACGAACATCTTAGGAATATCATACTGCAAATTGTTGGGGTATCTTTGTGCCTCGTGGCCAAACCAACGTGCAACAGTGTCACCGCAAAATTTATTTATGTTAAATAAGCCATCCTGTCTCACTGATCTATCCGGCATTCAAAATCCGACTATTCTTGAATTCACAAAACAGCAATTCTTTATGTGCTGATCTTGCATTCAAAGCGTTCTTATTTTACCTTTTTATTTTTCCCCTTTTTTTCAACTATTTGTGGTGGATTCTAACTGTTGCTTTATGCCTTCGGTAACTATTCCTCATTTGCAACCTAAACTAACAGCATTAAACAGCAACGATCGAATTGTTGGTCTGACCAGATTTAGTTTCAACTGCTCGAATGCGGTTTTTTTTCTCCGTTTGTAAAATAGTATAACATTGTACTTTAACATTAACATTGTACAAACCTACAAGAGTATTTTACGTGTAAGTACGAAGCACTGTTTGGGAAGCTTTTTAAAATTCTCCTGCAATATATCTTGGCCACAGTCAAAACCTGTATTATGAACCTAACATTTAACATAAAACGAATTGGGGCAATCGTATTAACATATCTTTTCCGTTTTTAACGAGGAATTTCTTTGATGTGTTTTTGGTCCAAAATTTGTATCATTACCTGGCAACTGTTTGTCTACTTAAGATATGTACTTTCAAGGAACGAGTTCTCTAAGCAAATCTGAGTCAAAAGTGATGTATTATTCAAGGTGTGTGGTCGTGGAGGGACAGGATTTGTGACCAACTCGGAACTTTGCAGCAGTAATAGTTGTATATAGTAACTGAGTTTGATCACACCACAAACGTGTAGAGTTGTGAACTATATAGATAAATACACATATTCGTAGATTTATATTTATTGAAGATCTTTCTTTTGGCACTTATGCAAGAAAGATTTTTTTTTGTGACTGTGTGAGGCTGGAAGAAAATATAAGTTCAATAATAATCAGGACTTTGTAGCCAAAATACAATTGAAATGCGACATAATTCTCAGCTAGAAACATTTTGTTTCTTGTTTTATTCGGGTGTCGAAAGGTCTTCAAAATTATTTAAGGGCAGCAAACCAAACACAGGTTTGCGAAACTGGTTTTTACTGTGGCTAGCTTTGTTGTTATTGGCAGGTCGTATAGGAGGTATTTAATGTGTCTGTGATATTAGTTCACTTTCTTGCCTCAGCCCCAAAATTGTCGGTGCGAATTTCCATTTTATCATGTTTTGTATAGACTAAAGGAGCACTAGATCAATTTAGATCTAAAATCTTGTGATGTAATGATGGATAATTGAATGGTATAGAATGTCATATACACGCAGTACTCAAAGAGTAGAACAGTACCTTCAAGCAATACATTTTTGTTGTAAAAAAATAACTTCCAAATTCACTGCAAGGCACATCAAAACCTACAAGTATTAAAGGGGCAACAGGCGCGACAGCACTTATTTTCGAGGGTTGCGAACAAAATCGATTATTATATTCTGTTGAATAAGATTTTAAAAACGCAACCTGGACATAAAATAAGCTTGTCCCATGGTTATAACGGTCAACATAAGAGACGAGACGAGTCTGAAACAGAATAGAGATAGCTGGAACAGGTCAAACTGTTAAGGGATAGTTGTCCATTGTAAACAGCTACTACATAGCTCTGTCGCCAAGTCAAGCTTCACGTTTACGTGACTGTGTAGTTTACAAGTTGGACCATTACTCTTACACCACTAATCGGACTTTAATCTGATTTAAGGCCTTGTCCACACCAGTCCAGAATTTTTTGAAAGCGCCTTTTTTTTTTCGTTTACAAAAATTTCTCCGTCCACACTAATCGTTTTCGATTTGTTTTTGGTCTTCTACAATATGAAAATGCTGTTATAGTGTGGGCGGAAGGCCAAAACGGAAAAAAAAAAGAAAGTGCGTTTTCAAAAAATTCGGGACTTGTGTGAACAAGGCCTTAGTCTCTCAGAATTACGGATACAGTTTCAAATGCATAGCTACAAGAGTATTTGGCCATGGTATTTCAGATTCAGATGTGTCCAGCTTGTAAAATACACTTGTAAAGGTTTTATTGATTTGGCCACAGTGGAAATATTCCCATTTAAAGGTTCGGGAATAGTGCTCGACAATTAGTTTTCCGGAGGAGTATATTCCTGAACTTGAATCGTGAAATTTACGTACATTGATCAGAAATACTGCCAATTATGTGCCAGTGCAGTGCCATTTGTGAAGTTCAACACGCTGCTGTATTTCCTTGTATATGCCTCGTCCTATTTCAAGTACTCTGGTCCTAATACCATTTTAGCCCTGTATTCAACAGTGCTTGTCTAATTTATTGCGCATGAATAAACGGCTCAGATGACTGGAATGTTTGTCAATTTGTTTGAGTCCTTATAAATTGAAATGGACGCCAACAAAACCCTGGGTTTTTGTTGTTTTTGTTGTTGTTGTTGTTGTTTACGCCATTACAATGTAGAGTTTGGTCGGGAGTGATAACCTGAGTACAGACTAATTTTTCGGCTAATTTACCCCTAGAAGAGGGAAATAAAACCCTCCCCCCAAAAATTCCTGAAACTCAGGTTAGGAGAGGGGGGGGGAGCGACACGCGTATGGGCCATATAGTCTGTTATTGTTGAAAACTTGTTTCCCCAGAAAATTAAAGCTGTTTCGTTAGCTTTAGTTAATTTAGAGTTCTGACAACTTATGTTTGAATAGTCACAACGAGGATAGACTTGAAGCGAAAGAGAGGCCATCATCTTCTGCGGTATATTTGTACAGCAGTCTTTCCAGGATATTCGGCAAAATGGCGTCCGACTGAACCGGCCAAAAATCGAAACGAACAAGTCCTACTACGGTTCAAGAAGTTGTCGTTTACTTAGAGAAAAAAAAAGGGTACAGTGCTGCTCACTGACAATGAACGCATGATTGTATGACAAGTAGGTTTCAACAAATCACATCCGAAATTACTTTTTTCACTGGAGGGGGATCCTTTTCTTGCTCAAATGTGCCGTACCCAAAGCCAGACTTCTGCGTGACGTAAAAGTTTAGCAACCTCGCCTTCTTGTGGCGACCAGTGCGCGGACGCCGGGAAACGGCGCGAAATTTTGAGTTGTGTTTACACGAATTTTTAAATAGGCAGAAAAAGGTTAGTCTGATTTGTCCGTTACGAAGAAGCGATTCTTTGAAAGCTGAAGCAGACTAACAACTGATTCTATTTCGTCTACTTCAATAGCCCTCCCATATATTGTACATGAATGGAAATATGGCCTCGGACAAGAAACAATTGACGAAGGAAAAGGTAAATCATCATTATCTACGTACGTGCTTGTGAACTTGTTGTGGTGGCTTTCAACTGATTGATGCATTTTAATGTCTCATCAGAAAGACATCGAGCCTGCTATATCACACACTGTTGATGCTATCAAGACGATCGTGCATTGCAGCAGAGACGAAGACTTCAGGAGACGATGTTTCGCAACTTTTCAGGTTGTATATTTTGACATGATAAAATGAAGTTGTACTTCCAGTGAGAAAAGATACAGTGTGCAAGGAGAACTTACTGGCTGATGTATCTGTTTTCTTCAATAGGTGGACGATTTCAATGATTTTTCCCAAGCACTGTCTGAAGAATTCAGGACAATTGCTAGGAGACGATATGGAGGTTTATGCAATCTCCTTCAAGAGAAAGAGCTGGTAGGAACTGTAAAAATACATGAATATATACTGCATGACAGTTTCTCTGGTAAATTTTTGCATTGACAGAATGTAAAAAGTTCCCAGTTAAATATCAATCCTTCAGTATATCAAAACCAAACTTCTAGAAAAATTTACCTTGAGCCTGTGTCTGTGATTTCCAGACAAGCTATCTGGTTTTACATGTAGTCTGACCATTGAAGTGCCAAAGGTGATTTATAGTGTTGAGTCATTTGTAGCAGCACATAGCCCTTGTCTCAACAGAACGTGAACAAAAACAACAATGTGAACATGGAAAAAGGAAACTGCAATTTTGATGACCTTGAGCTTTTAGAGGAAGGGTCACTTTATGAAGTTCCAACAACTTCAAATGGGAAGAAGAGTCCTACGGACAGCCAATCAACATTCCCAAATGTGCATCTAACTCACGACTGTGACAAGGCCACAGAGAATCAGGATTTATTGTTTGACTTCTCAAGTGGGAGTGATAGGAATACAAATAAGGCTGAAAGCAGGAAAGCTAGATCTGGACAAAATGAAACAACAATAAACATGGCTGTCAGAGGCACTACTGTACTTCAACCAGAACAGAACTTTCCTAAACAACCTGTACCTCTCATCTCTCTGAGTACGAGCATAGACAAGCAACTTCTAAAGGAGAGTAATTTCATGTCAAAACAAACCCGTTTTGAAATGCCAGTAAAGAACAGTGAAGTTACTCAAGGATGTGAAACACAAAGCTCCAGGTATGAACCTCCACACTTTTCAAAGTTAGACACAGAGATAGAAGATGACTGGTCAAATTACTTGAGTTGGGATAATAAGTTTTGGGTAAACACAAAGGGCAGCTGCCCTTCACCTGAAACATGTTCACCCAGTAGCAACAATCACGCAAAAGAAACTATGGAGCACAAAAGAGAAGAGGACCAGTGTGTTCCAAGTCAAGAGTCCCTGGATGATTTTGAATCACTTGCTGAAATATTTTAGATAACATACAAACTATGCCGGCAAAAATTAATAAAGTGAGGACAAGTGGATAGTGCCTCCCTTTTTAGGCCATTTTACTGAAACCAAATCAGACAAAAGCATTTTGTTTAGTTCTTTTCATTTTGATACTAATATATTAAATATTTCTCATACAATATTAATTTTGCTGCAACAACAAAAGATTGGCCACATGGAATAAATAAAAATGTAATTATAACACTGTCTTTATGTGTGTAATTTGTAAGACTCCACCTTCATGGTAAACTATAACTAACTATAGAACAAGGAAGGTACAGTATGTTCAACCTTGTGGCAATTGCAAGAATTGGATGGAGAAGCCTTACATTGATATGCTTCAACTCCAAACCACAAAATGTTATCCTTTAGGACATTGCAAGCATGCCAAATAATCTATCAGCAGAGATAAAACATTGCAACATTATCATCAGTGTTTCACTAATTAAATAATCAATATAACAATAAACTATTCTGTTGTATAAATTAGATACGTGAGTCAAAGCCAAAACCAAAATTCACAGTAACCTCTGCTCACACTGAGTTATTCATCATTAAATTTCAGTACTTGTGAGTAACAAGTCAGAATGCAGCACTCGACATTAACGGTTGCCCGCTTGCCCGGGGCAACCAAAACGTTTGGTCGGGCAGGTAAATTCTGGGCCGGGCAATCAGAAACTATGAAACTTTCTATTGCTTGAATTCAATCTACAGTCCGAAGGGCAACCAACCTAAAACCTTAATGTGGAGCACTGGAATGAGTAAAATTTTGATGTGACTTGCAAAGCTAATAAACAAATATTTAAAAACTAAATTAATTAAAGGACTTATGAGTAAGCTGAGATTTACTATACATGATTGTATGCAAACAGTGAACATTGTATGTCAGTTGTTGCCACCTCAAGAAAACATTTCCACATCTATTTTACAAGTTGGACCAATTTCTCTAGATGTGTTTGAGATTTGTCTGATTTGTCAAAGTCTGTTTAGTGGTATTACAATAATGGTCCAATTTGTAAAATACATAGCTTACCTAATGATGCGAATGTTTATCGAATTAGCCCTTGTCAGACTCCACTGCAGATACTGTAATCATTCAGTGTGCATTTCTAGATAAGGCGTCCAACACCTATAACTTGTGATATAACACCAAGTAGAATACCAGCAACACTCCCAAGGACTACCAGCCATGACAAGTGCTTGTACATCACCAGTCTTATGAAATAAGTAACTTGTTCTGAGGAAACATTTCTTGTTCTGTGCATTATGTATGTCCTAAACTCTTCCTTCATGGCCTTGGCACCTTTGTCCTGCATGTTATGAAAGAGAGTTTACATCATGACTAGTGCTTATGGGAAGAATCCATACTGTAGTTAATAACATGCATACAATAATTTCTGCATTCTGATTGGCTGAGTGAGCGTCAATTTATCCCAAACAGTGCAAAAATGTGAAATTAAGAGTGCAGAAATTTGAAATTAAAAATTGCCGACAGCCGGCGCGCGTATTTGCGAAGCCAAACAAGACAAAAGGGTGTGTTTTCATTCCTCAGGACGATTCCGATTCTGTTTCCAAGAAAACAAAGTTCTTGGGAGACATTTGCGATTGTAACATAAATTATTATTGTATGCGTGTTATTAACAAGTAATCACATGATTTCTCGTGCAATTTTGGAATAAATAAGCACTCATAAATTTTTCAAAGACCACAAATTGCACTCACGCGGCACTCGTGCAACTTTGTGGTCTTTGAAAAATTTACTCATGCTAATTTATTCCAAATTGCACTCGAAATCATGCAATTACCTATACAAATGAGTTAGACTGCTGGGTTCGCACATTCTTGAAAAGCTCTGGAATTTGTATGATGCCTTGAAAAGCCCTTGAATTTGGACAGCAGTTCTTGAAAAGGTCATGAATTTCCAAGTAATAATTGACCAGAAGAGCTTGAATCAATCCAGAAATTTATAGATTTGCAATTGACCACTACGTCAAACACTTTTTGAAGAACAGCACGGAAGACTTTTCAGATGTACACAATTGAGGAGAAGCTTATGAGAAACTGAAAATCTTCAAATAATGCTAAGACATCACTACTTACCGTTGAATACCAGGAAAGAGTTTCTAATAGGTCAGGCACCACTTCAGACACAAGTTCTATGACAAATGGCTTAACCAGCGGCTTTAGGGATGCAGGGCATATGCCAGCCAAAGCAAGAAGTTGACCCTCAGGTGATACAGATAGGGAAAGTAGTTCTCTATCAATAATTTCATCCACATCTTCCAACTCTAGCACCTCTTGTAACCGTCTGTCTATGTCAAGTGAGACAACATGTTGTCCTAGTTGTTGCCTACTGTATCTTTCCAAAAATGATTCATCAAAAAATGTGTTCATAACTGAGTTACAGACACTCTGGCAAATCTCTTGGTAACGTCCACCAATGACTCTGTGAACAATGAAACAATAGGTTAGCTATTTAAATTAAATTATTAAAGCATGGATTATAGAATGACAGAAGTGCCAAGTGCAATAAAAACTATATATATAAATAACTCCATGCAGCTGCATGAAAAATCTTTCTGAAATAATCAATTTTATTCAATTGTTTGGAATGATCTATCTGAACAAAAATTCACAAAAAAAAAAATAAAACAACAGGTTATATGTAGTTCAAATTGCTCCATACAAAACTTTTGCCAGTTCCTTTAATTTGGAAATGATGCTAAGTTTAGTACATGGGACTATCTTGAACTTTAAACTTCTCTATCTTGGCCTTCCTAGCACTAGTGATTTAAAATTTTCCACGTGTTCTTTCAGCAACTGTGTAGATTGTATGATGTGGTTCGAAATTTAAAAAGTTTGCAAAATGATGAGCATTTTGCACATACCCACTTCCACAAAGCATGGGAATCCTTCTGAAAAGTAGTGAAACTGCCAGCCAATTAGTGCATCCTCCAAAAAATCCAAACATCCCACAAGCAAAGAGGTAGTGGGCAAACCGTCCCCATGGTGATGTGTCTGAAGTTAGTGACAACATCTGAAGTCCAATAAGTCCCACATGGAAAGAAACAAGAATGCTTACAATGCCCTTATCAGTGAGCCAGTGCAATATAACACCACACAATCGAGGCAGACGATTCCTAACCATTGCCTCTTGTTTGCGTAGCAAGGAGCGATCTGAGTGGACAGCACTAAAGCTCATCTGAAAAGAAAAGACCATTCAAGTAAGTTAGTTTTGCATTTGATGCTCTCAAGAGGTAAACCAAAGGTAGACTTTCCTATTGTGCCTTGTGCATAAATATTATTAATAATGATTATATTCTCTTCCTCTCATTTGACAGTGGAAGAACAATGTAACTGATTTGTTCATGAAATATAAAAATCAGAACATTGATATCTCAGTCCCAATCAGATGTCTGAAACTGTTTGCACAAACATTTTTATTAAAATTGTATTTATTTCTTATTGTCAGAATTAAGGTCCAGGGAGGCTCCACCCAGAGGGGCCCCTTTTCAAGCCTTGCGTACATGAAAGTGGTGCTTTCTGGTACTAGGCCGGGTCAGTAAGAAAAGCTGGACTAAGGAAAATCCGATCCCCCACATACTCAATGAACGTGTTTCACTTTCGGTACAAATGTGCCAGCAATTCTACTGGGGGCAGTCATTAGGGAGCTTAAGCGCCAGGACGGGAGACGACGGCAACGTCGGTGAAACAATAGAATTGCTCACAGAAGACAAAAGAAGCACGTGAATATCTGAAATTGACATTATCTCGGGGTCGTCGTGCTCTCGCGTGCGACTTCAAATGCTTCTTTTTTTAAGTAGTTGTTGTCAGGACGTGGACGTCATTTTGAGAAATTACGACCGTCGTTCGTCTTAGTAAGAGACGATGAGAGCAATAGAACTACGGAGAAAACGGAACAAATTTGAACAAATTAAGAATAGGCAAAGTTACAAAGACATGCGGAATACGGAGACACTCTTTTCCTGGTTCCACGCGCTGCCGTCGCCGTCCTGCTTTGCCAATGGTCAGTGTCCCAGCATGTTCATACGCGTACCTCACTGGCTCCTCCGCTGGCGTACAGCCCTTCCATCGCTGTCATTTCTGTCCTCTCACTCTCAGTACTACCAATAAACGTGCCATATCTACGATTCATTGTTCATCGTGGTCCAACAGAGTTGAAGTCCATATATTTTTTGTTTTGTTTTCATCTACCCGATTTGGCTTCCGCCATCTTCGTCAGTCATGCCCAGGCCACCACGGCCCGTCGATGACCACTGACCAAACGGAGCGTGTTCTCGGCTCAACTAAGATTCAGATGGTTTGTCAAAGAGCTACCCAGTTTAGTCGGCTGCCCTTCCAACTCCATTGGAATACTGCGGTGATCCAATGCGCCGCCAATAGGGTATCATTTTCAAGCACTTAATCTAAGTAGGGAGTAGACTTTGCTTATTTTGGTATTTGGTCTAAATAGGGTAAGGGCATGGCACTCAAAATTATGAGGAGCACATTGGGCGAATGTTTTCAAGATTCGACAAAACGCACGCGCATTTCATGACACTGCCCTTTAACAACTGACACTCATTATATCTGTAGAACGTTCACCACAATCGAAAGAAAGTGAGGGGTTCTGGAAACTTGATATGCGCCGAATTTTTTACTTCCCTGTTTTTGCCAAGTCGCGATTAACCCGATTGTCCCGTGGAGTGGTTTCAAATAAAGCTTTCTGAATACATTTCTGTGCACTGATTTTATTTGACATATTTCTTTCTGTCTGTAGTAAGACATTGTCTAGAGCAAAAGAAGTGCCTGTAAAGTCACTTTATCTACAATACAATACTTCATGTAAGCACAACGGAGACATTATTAATATAATCTACAACTGCCAGCTGTGTTCTCGTCCTACTATCGTATCCTATTAAAATAAGAAGACCTACAATTTAATATTTTCTATACTGATAATAATTTTGACCCCCAAATTCACTAAAATACAAAAGCGTAACCTCATTCTGGTATGCAGTGTACAAACCTATGGTGTAAAAAAATACCGCGGCCTATCATGACGCTATTAATAAAAACTAATTGTTGAAATCATTAATAAAAGTATGATGGTATATTCTAAACTAATATTAATAAGAGGCCATGTAAACCAACATTTACCAAGTTAAAAATAATATTAAATTATTATAGGCATATTCAAATTCTTGATAGAAAGTAATCATGGGTAGTTGGATTGCGGTTTGCGCATTTGCACATTAATAAATTTCCACTGGTTTGCCGTGGTGTGGACTCTTATTTACCACGTTTACGTCATCACATGGTCAAAATGTTGTGGACTCACGAGGCGCTTCGCCGAGTGAGTCCACAACTAATTTTGACCATGTGATGACGTAAATCGTGGCAAATAAGAGTCCACACCACGGCAAGCCAGTGGAAATTTGTTTTTTACCACAACATTTAGAAATATACAGGAAACTTTCGTTGTATTTCGCTGCAAAACGTGACATGCTGGCGTCAGCATCGTTGTCTGGACTCTTATTTACCACGGTAAATCGACCAATCAGAGAGCGAGAAACTAGTGTGTTGTGGTAAAAACTTGTTTTGATTGGACTTCAGGAGTACTCTATGGTACCGTGACTGCATGCACCACGTTATTACTAGTGTTCATCATGTTTTTGTAGAGAAAGGACCAGTGGCCCCATAAATGAATGCTACTAAAACGGAGAATGGGGAATGAGATCAATGAAGCCAAAAGAGCTAACTTTCGTAAGATTAAGGTTACGCCTAGGGCCAGGTTTATGGTTAGACATCAAACAAAGTAATCCTAACCATAACCTAACCCTAAAACTAACCCCAACCCTACACGACTTAGTTCTGTCGGCTTCTTTGATCTCATTCAATTCACCATTCCCCGTTTTAGTAACATAGTCACCAGCGTCGTCCATACGTTCATAGATCAGCCCGAAATGCGGCATCGTCCAAACGTTATTTATACTTCCATACAATGTAGCTTGGCTTGTGCTTGACAACTTGTTTTTGGATGACTGTCGAACGAAATCGTGTGATTGCTTTTGGCTTTGCTACGCAACCAAGCAAGCAGTGATCTACTCCAGGTTTCTCTGGTTGTGATTTTCAACAGGCATTATGCCGTATACATAATAAACTGTTGATATTTTCTTAATCCACGAGTAATATATTTTGAGATAAAGAATGTTCTACATTAACATCGAGTGTTCATGCTCCTACGTCTCTTACTTATTGACATTTTCTTGTTCTGACTGTTTCACCCTGTCAGAGTAATTTCAAGAGCCGCCAAAGTGTACAAAGATTTCACGGTTGCTGGCTTGCCGTAAAACGATTTGTGTATAAGTCACTGAAAAAGAAGAAGCGTTTGTTCCCAGTTTCCTGGTGAGTGTTAATAGAGTATGTTATCGCATGCAAAATGCGTCGGTTGTTATAAAATGCCGCAGAACAAGCCATATTACACACTGACGCGATACGTGATGTATTTTACTTGACTAATTATTTTATAAAAAGAAATATATAACGCGTTCCTGTGTAATAGAGCCTCATCTAAACACTTGGGAAGTTGGGAGAACATGAGAGTAGCACCGGAAACCACTAGTAGGCGGCCTCGTGGTTTCCTTACGCTACTCTCGTGTTCTCCCAACTTCCAGCGTGTTTAGATGAGGCTATATTACACGCTGACGCGTTATATATTTCTTAAATATTACATATTGTGTGTGGACGAGGCACAAATTGAGTACCAGGCAACACGAACTCTACAGAGTACAATTTCTGATACAAACACCTGGAACAGATTCTGTATCAATTTTCTGAAATAAAGCAGTACAGCTTGCCTTGCACTATATAAGAAACTCTCATCTTACACGGTTATTTAGCCAATCAGGGCGCACGTAGTATCATATTTAATTTATAAGTATATATGTTTTTTTTTTTTTTTAATCTCAACTGTCTTCGTCTGTGAAAGTGGCTTTATATAACAGAGAGAAGAAAGACTCGTCATCCTCCCCGCTAGGTTCTTTAGGGGTTGTAGATGGGTCTTGGGATCTTACATACTGCCAGAAATACCCAAAATAGCCCCACACACTCGACAATATAGTGTACTGACCATCCACTGTATCTGTAGGTTGTTCCTTTTCATTTCTCAGCCGGCGACGAATTTGTCTTCGTGGCTTCTTCTTTTGGCGAGGAAACCGCGGACATTTCTTCAGAAACGACTCCAAATTTTTGAGCTCATCCTCCGCTGCTGTAAAACACTCTCGAAGTTCGTGAAGGACCATGACGTGGTCGGTCTCCTCCGAGATATCAGCATTCTCCATAACTTTTCTGCTTTGTTCATTCAGAAGTATGCCCTTGTTGAGGACATCTCTGCAGAAAGAATCTGAGTCACTCCCCGAGTCTTCGCCGTAATCACGGTCGTCCTCTAAAGACGCTACTTTTACGTTGATGCTGTCTGGGCATAAAGTAACTTCCTCGTGCAGAATTTTGCACTCATCAACTTCTTCGTTTCTACAAAGCTCAGAATAGCCGCCAATACTTCTGCTCTGACCCTCTCTATAGACACCTTTCCTTCTTTTGTCAGGTTTTGCAAACAGGCCGTGGATATGTCCACCAAAATTTAGCAGCTGTTTCTTGAAGTACTGGGCCATAAAGTGTCCCACTTCCGCATCAGCACTGACTTGATCTTGCTGGTGCACAACGTTCTTGTACGATATGATAAGCAATGCCAGGAAAATATTTGCTAGAATCATCACCGAGCAAAACGTGTATGCACAGATGAAAATTGATCCAAGACCCGCATTTGCCGCTCGAATCTCATCGAAACTAATTCCGCCACCGAAGAGAATCTGCAAGAGAGTAATGAACGACCTGTACGGCGAGGAATAGGACACGGTTTGGGTTGAAAAGAGCATGACACCCATCTGGCCAAAGGACAAAAGGACGATAGTAACAACCATTATGAAGGAGATGATTTTGATGGCAGCGTTCTTCAACGTCATACTGATATAAGTCACAAAGCGGTTGAAGCGAATTATCCTCAAGAACTTTATTGTCACAATGAAAACCACAAAAGACAGCAGCGCGGTCTCCAGGTTGTACCATGCAACCAAAGCATCTGTGCTTGAGGATCGAAACGGGTTTTCTTTGGCGTCTTCGACAAAATCTGAGGTGTATTTCTCCTTGAAAAAGAACAAAACCAACGCAGAAGTGACACTCACTATCTGCAAGATCTCGAGCCAGCTCCAGAAATCCCGGAAGTACTCCCCTTTACGCCTTCGTACCTTACCAATCTCAGAAATGATGAAGAAAAAGATGTATATCATTATTAGGAGCTGCGATATCTGATATATGGAGCGTTTGCTCGGGTCGGAGGCAGAGTACAACACCAAAGTTTCGATTCTTGTTGTCGTTAGGGCTCCACCGGTAGGTAGTTTCTCAAACAGTAGTTTGACAGCGCTGAACAAAGAACTCGCCGGCTCAAAGATGGTGAATTCTATCAAAACAGCTGCTGTTTTGTCATCAATCCAATTCCAATCCTTCAGGTGAGAGAGAACTTCCAGGGCCGAATCTAAATTGTAACCCAAGTCTGCAACATATCCACCTCCGTCGTACGTATTCACCTGCCCTTGGAACGATAAGGCTTGCAACGCAGCGCTGTCCTGGTAACGCCATGGTTTGGGACACATGTCGTGCAGCTCGAATTTAGATTCAAATGCGCTGATGTTGGATAACTGAAACCAACCCGGTAAGTTGTACGCAGCACGGTAATCATTTTCTGCTGAATAGGATGACAGACATCTTGGGTAAATATCCACGAGTGATGGGTCAATATTCCAAACTGCACAAGTGGAATCTGTCGAATAATAGCAAAGAGAAGGTAAAGAGTTAGAAGACCAAAATTAGCTTTACAAACGAAGAAAAGTGATCGAATTTCTTTTCCTCAGCCAATCAGCGCCCAAAACGTACAATCAGAAATTAAAGGCCCACAAATCATTGCCGGCTCGTAGATGTGTAGGCCATGTTGGATTAGAACAGACGTAGTTAAATTTATTTTTATGCGAAAAAGACTGTCGACGAAAAGATCTATTCATAATATTATCTGAGCCGGAATACCACGGCGCGAAGAGGGACATAATACGATCTGTTTCCAAACTCGTAACAACGATCGCTGTTTCACTACAAAAGGAGTATTTTTTGACTAACAGTCTTGTTTTGCTGAAGTCCCCAGTAGTGTGCTGTTCCTTTTAGCATAATGTTGTGTGCTCTTTTGCTACATTTTAGCTCGTAGTTACAATGGAATGGTCCAATTCGTGGTTTTCGTGTGCAGTGTAGTGGCGGCCTCTTCAGACGTCAAACTTTAACTAAAGATCGCTCCCATTGGCTTGCACTCTAAGTACTGATCCAACCTGGATATCCAGGAATTAGTTGCAAATGAAGAATATGGTTTTGTTTTGAGTTGTGTTTTAAACTTGGAGAAGTCGTTTGGTTCAGATTTTGACAAGAAAGCTGATATCACACAGATCACGCATCTTTCAACGTTACTTATTTCACAGGGAGCTTATGCTGCTACAGTTACCTGGCCGAACACGCAGCTGCCTCAAACGCGGCATGCCCAACATAAACACTTCTCTGTTGCTTAGAAATCCCTCCTCGTACTCAAATGCTTGACCGTTGTACCACTTGGTGCCGTAGAGACTTGGCACTAGTATTGCCTGCGTCCAGCTCCAAAACGAAGAGGCGTCCTTTACCTGGAAGATATGCCGCATTTTTACGTTAGAATAACATGCATAGTTGCAGTGTTGATTCAGACTATTTTCGACGCTTCCAGTGGAATAGCCCATTATCTAAAACACAGCAGAACATTTTCATCTAATAACTCCTTCCTCTTAACGGACACCCCTCTAAGACGGACACTTGGTAGGAGCGATTTCTTCAGTGAGTCATTTACTCTAATTGAACTCGCTTTAGGAGTTGACTGCACAGTAATCCCAAATAGTTTAGAAGAACATTGCATCAGGAACTCTTATAAGCGACCACCTCAGTCCAACATAAATAGTGAACAGTTCAAATAGGTTCCTCACAAGTGAATTTGTTTTTTGTTTTTTTTTTTTCTAGAAAATAAGAAGAAAGCGAAGAGGATCTACCTTATTGAAACGGATGAGGATATCTCGCATGCTCTGTGTAAGCATAAATCTTGCGACGCTTCTATTGCTGTAGCATACAACCATCAGAAGAAGGGTGAAGAACAGCACAAATGCAATATCTACAAGAGCACGAACCATTTCGGAAAATTTAACACGAAACTTGCGGGCTTCTTCGATTTCTTGTTGGTCGGGCATTGAAAAATCATTATCCCCTTCATCATTTTTTAATTTTCCGGCATCCAAGCTTTTGCATCGCTGCCTTGGTTGGGATGGTTCATCGGCGTTGTTCTTGTCCTTGGGCGCTTTCCTTACCAATGATGACAAAAACCATGCTAGCAGGATTACTTTCATTGGCTGCATGACCATAACATCTTGGAAAAACGACACCATAATAGATACCAGCCACTGGTTAGATGTTTCCTTCCCCCACATGAGACTGTAAAAAAATACAAATGTGGCGGCGACCAATGACATCAAAAGAGACAATATCCAAGCAATATAGACGAAGAAGTGAGGAAGACATCCGGAGGGTTTCTTCTCTGGATATTTTGATGAAGTTGTTTCATGTGTGTTGCTCGATTTTGCAGGCTTGACACTCTTGAACATCATTACTACCAAAACATTCATAGGAAGAGCGATAATGCTGCTTTGAATCCCTATTTTAATCTGAATTAAACTCATGCTGATTGGTCCAATCTGAAAATTATCAGTTGGTGCATTGCCAAAATTGTAGAACATAGCGTTGGTCACCATGGCTGCGAATAAGAGCGATAAACAGCAGGAAAGTCGCTGAGCTCGTGTGAAAGGATTATGAGGTGGTCTTGTCAACACTGACATCCACAAGTGGTCTTCTCCTAACCCAGTTGCAACACGAGCGGAAACCATGCTCTTGAATCCAGGAGATTCGTTTTTCCTTGACACCTCGATTTCGAGTCCGATTTGGCCGTCTGCTTTCTCTACCGCAAGCCATCTGGTGAAATAGTATGATATTATATGATATTAAATGCCACACTTATTATTATTCCCCATAGACATGTAGGTAGAAGATGCAGAGAGGACATTACACGGCGGCGCCAAGATATGAATTTTACTTTCGAGTGGTAAAAACAATATTTTACGAACAAGCGCTTCGCGAGTGAGTAAAATATTGTTTTTACCACGAGAAAATAAAATCCATATCTTCAAGCCGCCGTGTAATTTTCTTTTTATTATATTAGACACGAGTGTTTTACGAGAAATTGCACAAACAACCGTGCAAAAGCGGGAAATGATGCCAACGATATCCTCACTAGTGAGGATATAGAAAATACGCCACTCGGGTCCCGGATGTAGTTTCGTATGGATTTTACCCACGGTATATTTTCCAGTAAAACACTCATGTCTATATAATAAACACTTTTCTTGTGCACAGCTTCTCTTATAGAAAAAAAATGCACTGAACTAACTTATAGTCGAGTATCAAGTCACAGTATTGAGTTTTTTAGCTAAGTCTTAAGTTTACAAGCGTTACACTGAACTTGAATCCACAGTTTTGTGCAATGACCATTGGCTCGATCAAAAATAAGGTGCCAAATGTTTTTCCGCGGTATAAGTATTTGCTGTTACCTTTATGACTATGCTTGAAAAAGTCAAAGGTTGGTTGTCTTTTAGTTTGATTTATATCTAGTAAAACAGTCAAAAAGTATCCCAGGGTAAAAGACCATATAAAATATCTCAGCACCAGGATGATCTGATTAGTTGAAATAACTGAAACTGAGAACTCAGAAGAGCTGGATTTTGCATTGATAAATCCAAACAGGTATTTACTCTTGTACATCTATCATCTACAATCCTCGTCAAAGGTGTTGGGACACATACAATCTTTTTCATAAGGTATCAATGAGCTTTCCTGTGCCCCTTCCCTATCCTCCTTCAATGTTGGATTTGTGTGTGTGTGTTTTTCTCTTTTTTTTTTTTTTTTTTTTTTTTTTTTTTTTTTTTTTTTTTCATACCCTGGCTCCAACATTCTTCGGGGGAGGGGGAGGGTTTAGTCAATTTGACCAGTGTTCCGACGGCGTTATTCACGATGTGGCAATATATATCATCAGGGTGTCCCATACACTTTTGACCATGATCGTAGCACAAGGCATTTCTGATTTCGTACCTATTTACGTGGAAGTCCCATTTTTCGTCTGTCTGCAGGTCAGTTATCAACACTTGTCGGAGAAACCAGCCTGGCTTGGCCCCTCTGTTGTCGTGCCAGATTCTGATTTTGTGCAACATCCCTAAGGAGCTTGGTACGGTGAGGATGAAGTTGTTCTCACTCGCTCGCGCAAAGAAGATCTTGGGTGAGTTTGGGTCCGTTAATTGAATTGGGCCACTGTTATCCCGTAGACCATATATGTTGATGGTAACATTAGCCGTAGTGCCGCACCCGCGCCACATGCCCGTTTGGACTGACACATTGTAGATATAATTATCTTGGTCTTGCTTTGGTAATTCCATGTTTTCAATTAGCTGTGGGAGGAAAGAGCAATTTTGAGGTAATTCCTGCATTTTGAACAGCATGTATGTGTTATAAATAGAATGAGACATGCTCAGCTTCAGCTTATCTTCAATTCATCACGCTATCGGCTGCTTGTGTAAAAAAGTTGTTTTGTACTGATTAGCCAAGAATGCTTCTAAGCTTGTTTTGGACCAATTCAAAAGCCTAGCAAACGCAAAACCAAATACACAACTATTATGACGGTCCAAAACGCGGCTCTTAATGGCACGGATTTGGTAAGAACAGTGCAGAAAGTATGGTGAAATATTAGTGCCATAATTTAGTCGTTTTTTCAAATAAACCTACGCTTATGAGCCTGTTAAGGTTGAGGCATGCTTCAGCTGGTCCTTACCTTCAAATCATCTTTCTTGTCAGCTCTCCTCGCGCAAATCACTCCAATAATGTAAAGTCCGAATATCACACAGATCGTGCTCAGCACGACGAAATTTCCCGTCTCCCCCAGTCTCCCCAACTCTGCAAACACCTTGTCAAAGTCGATAGGGTTCGGTGCCACGAGAAAGTCACCACCAAACGCGGAGAGATGAGTGCACAGACAATGAAGTTTACTGGGATCGCTTTTAGGGCCAACCTTGAAACAAGCAAAAACAAAAACTGTTAGTGAATTGAGAGTGACGTAATGTTTGATGCAGTATAAGAAATCATGCCCACGCTTTTAGGGCCAACCTTGAAACAAGCAAAAACAAAAACTGTTAATGAATTGAGAGTGACGTAATGTTTGATGTAGTAATAAGAAATCATACCCATAAGCGCTTGAAATCTCCCATACTGGCCAGTAGTTAAAAGAATATCTTTTGCGTAACACGTACCTCTCTTCACGATCCAATTTTATGAATTTTGAGGACGTATTAACACCAAAATAATGGAACGCTTTTCGTAATTTGTCTCGCTTTTCCTGTTTAAATACCATTAGGTATAAACCCATACGACTGACCATAAAGTTAAGTAAGTATCTTTATCTATACACGATAAGTAATTCAGCAGAGCTGGTGGGGCCGTGTTTTAAACTCAACGTAAATGTGTTAAGAATCCAAACTGAAATAGGAACAATCTGAGGTTGTAAGGGATTGCACTGTGAACGTCTCCCCCCCCCCCCCCCCCCCCCATAGGAAAATGTTTTATCTTATACATACAAAAAATACGGACTTGGAATAGTACCACACACAATGAAATATGTAAACAAGCGAACGAACAAGAACGAGGAAAAGACAAAAGGTACAAAATTTACTTAATTTAATTAAACGTGAGCCAGTGGTACAGCCAAACCTCCATGTATTTAGCGAAGACAATTTGGGAAGTGTGAAGTGTCCCACTTAATACAGGGTGTCCGCTAGGGTCACGTGGACGGCGGGGGCCGGGAGATGAAAGAGCCTGGGAACGAGGTTGACAGGTTTTACTGTGACCTAAAGTACTTTTTTACCTGGCACCCTTCTCCGGTCCATTTTTCCTTTGTCTCAGACCAATAAAGACAACCGCTGACCGTTATGGACATCCGGTACTTTAAATCAGTCTCTGGATTGTACTTTGGGATGATAATTTTCGGGGTCGGTGGGGGAGTTGTTGGAGCGTCCTTTACACCAATACAGGATCGCTTGATGCGTCCAGCTGGGCCACTACACGATCTCCGCCTGCGGACATCTGGGCTGCTACTCGCAGTTTTGTTTCGGCTGTGTGTCTGATTGTATTTGATACCAAGGTAATGTATTCCAGTGTGTCCTGTCACTGCGCTAGTAAGCAGAACAACGTAGGGATCTTGGGTGCAGTTCGTGATGACTTCCTGCTGTTTTTCAACCTCTGATAAATTAGCACATGACGAGAAATCCGGGATAACTGTGCTGAAGTTGTGGTTCTCCGCCGTTGGTCGGGAGTTGTAGCTGACGAAGATGTGAAGAGGATGGTTTCCCTCGGGTACGATTCTCACAGAAACGGCCATTTCACGGGAAGGAATGACGATGGTGTGATAGCGAATATTTAGTCCCCCGTTACTTGACTTCACGAATTGAAAATCTGTAGCGTTGCTTTCATTTCGAGTAGGGGCTTCTTGTGCGGGAAGAGGAATGTAAATTTCTATCGGTTCTTTCAAGCCCGATATCTCCAGCGCCTTGCCACCACTTTGCAAAGTAAACTCCAAAACTGACGATTTTATGTTCTTTGAACTTTCGTCCCATGTAAAGGGGTTGTTGTTGAAAGATGACATCTGTTTCAAGACAAAGGATATTTTTCCATCACAAATGGAATGGAATCTGTGTTCGTCTAGTATGTTCGTGTAGTATGACTGTCAGGTGAGAGTAGTATTCAAGAAGACTGTTGTTGGTGACTGAAGTTCGACTACCTGAGTGGTAGGCATCTTCCAGGTAGATTAAAGGATTCGGTAATAGATGGTGATATATGTGTCTCTGGTTTGGTCGTGATGTGATTGGTTGTAAAGACTCAAAGCTACAGTTTGAGTGAAATTTATGTTCCACGCTATTTCAAAATGCTATGTTGGTTTTGATTGCAACAGAAACATAATAAATCGATGGTTAAAATTGAGTAGAGTAGGCAGTACACTTTAGGCCAAAAGGGAAGTAGGACATTGCTAGCCTTTAATATCAACTTTCGAGGGCTCTGAAAATGGCGGATCAAGGACTGTTTTAGTGCGCATCGGATCACCTCGAAACCCACCTTGGAATCAACTACAGATGCCACACCACCTTCACCACTGAACAGGGCGGACGCGGAAGGCAGGGACACCGTCGTATTCTCTTGCCCGAGTTTCTTTCCTCCCATTTTTGAAGGTAGCTGTCTATCCAGTAACAGCGCCATGGACTTTGTCTTGAATGTCGATGGTTTTTCACCGATAGATTTGGTGGACAAAAGGGTGTCCCCTAGTTTGGAAACTAGGTTGAGGGCATTTTTCGCTGCATCCTTTTTCTAAAAGAAAGTAAGGGAAAATTAGTTTTCTCAACTCACAAGTTTGTTCCTAGAGTAAAGGGAACAGATTCGACCAATAATATACTGGATTTAGCTAAGCTAACCTGTTGAATTGACAAATTATTGACTGAAACTGAAACTTCGTAACTAACTCTGTTAATGCCAAAAGAGGCAACTCCAACTGCCATTTTACTGTACATCTCGCAATACATTTCTTTTTCAATAAGAACTGTGGGGCTGTGAACATATTAGTATGGATAAGATAGATAATACCTCCTTTTTGTTTGCTTCTCCTTCAGATTTGTCACGAGGCTCTGCCCGGGCATCCTCAGACGTCGCTGAAAGAACGTTGCCAATTCCGAACATGAGGCTTGTGCCCACGTTCTCTACCACACCTCGGTCAGCGGATGAATTGGTGAGTTGTGAAGCCATGAAGTTTAATGTTCCTCCCAGAAGATTCATTGCACCGCTCTGGAGTACATGGGATCAACAGGTAAATAACACAAGATGATAATCAATTACTCAGTAGTCAAAGAGAAATTGAAAATGAACTGGAATTTAAAAATGGTAACAAAAAATAACGCATCAAAAATATTCTCCTCCGTTCCCTCCGTATATTTTGCAGTTAACAGAATATGCAATATTTTATTCACGACGGAACAAACCTGAGAACTGGAGGAGATTTCGTCTTTTTCCCCAGTTGCCATGGCAACTGCAACTGCCATTTGGTTTGCCTGGTCTAAGCTTTGAACTTTAACATCCTTCATTTGGCCAATGATGAAGTCTTTGACCTAAATAAACACAAAAAGACATCATTCACAAAACGGGCAGTTTTATATTTTGGTAATTTTCTTTTGCATAGGCTGATAGATACGGGGTAGTTTGCGACACTGGATTGGATATTTTAGTTGGTGAAAGCTATACTCTATGTTTTTATCATCATCATGGTGAGGTAAAATTAGATCAGTGTGCAAGGAATGAAAATTGAAAGCGAAAGGCCAATTATAAACATGGCAATGAGATGGTGCTTACAGTTCGCAATAAATCACCCTGACTAAATATTGAGAGCAACTATGGAGAGATGTTCCTGGAATTTCTTTGAGGTCTTATTAAATCAAAATATATGTTTGAAAGTGGCAAAACAAGAATCAAACATAGAATTAACGTAGAACTAGCATGTAACTTAGTGGTTTCTACGAAAGTGGTTCCTCGTCAGGGAACGAAATACCATGAACTCGTCATTTAGGCCCAGGTTAAACGTCGAGCTTCACATGAGTCAAATTCAAAGCAAATGAGCAAAAATGCCATTGACCCCCCCCCCCCCCCCCCCCCCCCCCCCCCAGAGCCATCGTTTGAGCTAATTTGCGTCGAGTTCGATTTATGTGACGTTTAGCTCGGGCCTTCACTCGACTTACATTCTTTTTCTGATCTCCAGGAACTCCACTTTCCCCACCACTGATCAGCGATAGTACTTGGCACACCATTTGAACTGCTTTGCCCACGTTGCCCGAGTTGAAGAGACCGGTCAGAGGACTATTTCCTGGGTCCGTCAGCCCTTTAAGTTTCTTTGCAATTGCGGAGGACGACGGGCGGAACACCTGGAATTATACGTACACTGGGATGAAGTGACGGTGGAAGGTAAATGACTACACGAAAACAGACTGACACCGCGGAAATACGTTTTTCTGCCGTGTGGTCACCCTATTTTTGAGTCAGCGGTTATTGCACAAAACTGTGTACTCAAGGCAAATTTTGTAGTTCGTGTAACGCTCGTAAAACCTCAAGAAACTTAATTATAAGCTATTCATAAGCTGTGCACAAGAAAAATATGAAGTGATCTTCACAGTTATGAACAACTTAAGCAGTTACATGAGAAGATAAGAAATATCAAAAAGAATAATCGCTCGTACTATTTGCTTAAATTTGTTTACCTTCACTTCCAGCGTCATTTCCGTGAAATCACCTTGGGAATCGATTACTTGCACAGTTAGAACAACTGCGTAAGACTTTTCCTTTTCTCCCAGTGGCAACGTTGTGGTCACACTCTTCATTTCACCGCTCTGCAGTACCATCGTACTCCCAAAACTCGAAACGTAGGCAAACTGGTAGCGAAGCGGAACGTCATCGTCATGGAAACCATCACAAGAAATAGTAAACTCGGTTATCGAAGCAGCACCTTGATTTGGGTTCACGTGGCATCCTCCCTGCATAACTGGTGGTGAATTTGTCCAAAACTGATATTCCCGTTGTAATACAATTCCTTCTTCCAGTTCGGCGGTTAGATAAAGTTTGTAGTGTTTGCTCTTTCCTAGTGATACTTTTGCGTCAGGATTTTTGCCAGTTATTACAAAGTCCGGACTGTCGACCTCGGTTAAGATTATATCTTCCAGGTTTTCGAATTGAGTCCACGAATTATTTGAACCTCCGATTTCGTTCACAAAGAGAGACCAGTGGAACAAAGGGATGACACTGCAAGACTGTCCCTTGCAGTCAGACTCCAATACCAATTTTTTAGAAGTGCTAACCTTCCTGGCACAATTAACAGCACATCTGTTGAGACAAATAAGAGAATGCTTCTTACTCTTAGAAAATTCAGGCTGTATACACTGCGATGGGCCACTTAGCTTTCACACTCGTGCACAGTTAGCAAATAGTACTTTCAACTTCCCATATGAATGAGCGCCAGCGAAGTAATTTTCTTCATTTGTCTGGTTTCGTTTCTGCACATTTGCACTATGACCTAATTTGATCGTGAAGTGCGAAACTGCATGCTTTAAGTTGTAACAATTTACAGTTTACACGTAGAAACTTCATTGGAACAAGACTTGAATGCCCCTGGTTGTTTTGTCATTTCGCCGTTTTCATACACTGGTGTCGACACCCGAAAACAAAACTTTTAGGAAACGCTGACGTCACGTAGTTGCATGATTCGAACACTATAGTGTGGAAAAGTTTCTGAAGGAAAAAAGCTTGCGTTTTTAAAATAAAACGAATAAGCGCGGACTGGCAAAAAACAAATCGTAAAACGTTATCGTGTGGACACAAAACTAGGAATTTTTTGAAAACGGAGAAAAAGAACGTTTTCAAACGAAAACGGATGCGTGCATGGACAAATGTGGTTGAATTCCAGCCAGAAACACTCTTTGTTTGGTACCCTCTTACCTGATTGATAGCGCAATATCCAAAGTGATGCTCAAAGTGTGATTGCTTGTGGCAGTCCTCTTGTCTTTTTTCACGACAACTTGAAAGACGTATGTTTCCCCAGATCGCATTCTGCTTGGATCGATCACTAAGACACTATTAGTGGAGTTCAACTTGCCAGGTCCATAACCAAAGCATCCTAAATTTGTAGGGTCTCTACCAAACCCGACGTCGACCGGGAGGTCACCAACATTCGAAAACGTTTCGTTCTGTCTTCTGCAGAGCCACGTAAAACGCATGCCCCGTTGATCATGCACACGTTCATCAGTATCACGTGACTTTGACGCGTCCAATTTGAATAACGCGCCTCCTTTGACTGCTACATTAGGCGCAGTTATTTGAGCCAATAATGGAGCTAGGCGTCGGAGAAACCCATAATCAAAACTGTTGGGTTTTTCGGCGCTGCTTGTTCGTTTCAATACAAGCCGAATGTAGTTTAGTCCTATTAACATTTCTTTCGTGCTAAGATTAAAGTCTGAGCCTCCGTTTTTAAGATTTAGATAAGGCAAAAATTCACCGCTTGTTTCATCAACTTTTGAGACCTCCCAAAATGGCAATAAATCCGTTTCGTTGCATGTGAGCTTAACTTCCCCCTGTATCGTGATTTCTTCTTCTGAAAGAATCTCTCTGGCGCCAGCGATTGTCTTGTTTAAGTGCAGGACAACGGTTGGAAGTGAGCAGTTGAGGTCTGAAGACAAAAAATGAATGCAAGAGTACTGAATTGGTAGTATTTTCTTACCTATCTCTGTTGAAGAAAAACAATCAACTGACAAAACTTCCATCTGTCACTGAAATATCGTAGCCAGGCAGAGAAAATACAATAAGAATTACAAAATGTGCATGAAGGGAAACTCTAACATAGTTTCTCTTAACGAAACCTTTTCGTGTATATATAACATCAACGGAATGATACATATATGTCACTAAGTGGACAATTGTCTGTTGGTGTCCACTTAGTATTTGAGAAGAGCGGTTAAGCTTTATAGTTTGTAACTAAATTTAAAAAAGTGGCCCGGCCCAAAAGTCGAGCCGGCTCACATGCTAAATAATTGGCTACAGTTTTAGCAGTTGTGTCTGCTATAAGAACGGAAAGCGTAACAGGGTTCAAGAGTACCTACCTGGGTATACGACCTTGAAGAAGTTGGGGTTAAACGTACTTCCTGTGGTGACCATTTCCTCGAGTTTCATCTTGACGTTAGTCATGCTTTCTCTAATGCAATCGATTTGAATTTCAGCAGCGATCAAATTTTCCGATGTGGATTCCATCTGTGGACTGAAGAATAACCGTTCTCATTTTAAACTTGAAAGGAATGCTAGTCCTCTTGTGACTGTAATGTAATCCTTCCAAACTTAAAGCATTTGTTATTTTCACTAGTTTTAATGGCGTAGCCATAATAAAAACGTATAATGTATCCACCAAAGGGTAATGTGGATATGCTGAACGCTGTAATAATGGTCCAACTGACGTTTCGAGCGTTAGCTTGTACAGACGAACTGACTAAAATATCAGCCTATTGTTAGAAAAGACAATTTGAGACACTGGCACCCAATGTTACTTACCTTAATGATTTCACTTTAGCTCCAAGAAAACCAGGGGTGGTTTTCAAAGTCTCTGTCACCTGAAATGAAGTATAAAGTAAAATGCTTTAGTTATAAAAAAATTATCAAGTATATCTCTCTGTTGGCGAGCCGCGGTTCGGTTTCTATACAATTGCATAGTGACGCCAAAAAAAGAAGCAGTTATCCGCCCCTAAATATTTTAGCCTTGCGAGTTCTGGTGATTGTAAAAGTGGCTTATTGTCCCTTTATAGATAACACTTCGTGATAACACTTCGTGATAACACTTCGTGATGCACCTCTTCTTGGAATGCTGCTGCCATTTCAATCCACTCTTTGCTGTCTGTCTGAAGAAACTTGGTTGTGAAAAGAGCTTCTGAAGTCAACAGCCAGGCGGAGAAGCTATAGTCTGATGTCAAAATCAAAACATTACCGGTAAGTTTAAAACATGTTACATGCTAACTTGTTTATGCTGAAGAAGGACTCCACATCGTACGCGCATACAAGAATAGATTGGGCAGCAAGACTGCCATATTGCGTAGCCTGTAAAACGGAGCAAGTCACAAGTCATGGTTGCCGCAATTTTGTCACGTTTTTGACACCAGGAAGAATTAAAGGTCGGGTAAACGGAATACCACAGTAATAACCTGTGGTTATGTCAGAATTTGCCACCTCTAGCAAAGTGTGACGGGTGAGTCAGATCATGTGAATTCTCGCGGTTTGCAGGCTGCAAAACTGACGGCAATCTAAAACTAATCTAAAAGTCTTGAAAATTTGTAAACTGGAGGTGCACTTTAAGGACACTTTTCGTTTTGTTGCATAGGAGGCAGACGCCTTATCCATTAGGCCACGGAGGCATACAGTGTTCAGAGCATTTTCTGGTTTTAACATACTCATCACCGCAACAACTTCCAAAATTAACCATAATTCTAGTTTGTGACTGTAGTTTTCGTCCTTAGAACTGACGTATAGTATATCAGTGAAGTGAAAATCGAGGAAGCTTTCGACAAAGTAAAAGCGTTGAGTCTCATAAAAAGAGAAAAAGAAAAATGCTAACAAAAACGACACCCCCGACGGGACTCGAACCCGCAATCTTCTACTGACCCTTAATGCATAGGAGGCAGACGCCTTATCCATTAGGCCACGGAGGCACACAGTTTATATAGCTTTAAAATGGGTTTAAAACAGTCATCATTTTCCACAACAACCTGTTCCCCCTGCTTTCAAAACCAACTAGAATTCTAGTTTGTAAAAATATTTTCACATGATTTTGCTACCTGTTGACAGGTATCCTAAATTTGCAGTTTTATTAAGATGAATGTATAAATTGAATTGCTTTAGTATTGGAAAGAAATGGCGATTGCATCTCGCCGATAACTTGGCGGCAGCCGATTGAAGGACGCCTCTTGTCCGGAATATAATTGTGATATTACAAAATTTTGTTCCTGAATGTGATCTCACACTGCAGCAGTTTTTGTTAATATGATGACTAAAGCCATTTTGTCTTTTGATCCCTTTAGCCGTTCAGCCATTTTTTTGTCGTGAGCTCAGTGGGCAATTTCCGAGGTGCATTTTGCGAGTCCCAGTGCAAGCTTTTCACTTATTTTGTTGATTTTAATTTGATTTGCACGCGAGTAAACCCTTCACAGTCATGCGGAGTTCCGCAAGCATGAGATATTTTGGAGGGCCACTAGATGATAAAACTTAGTGGCAGAGCAGTGGTGGTCAAAATGCAATTGTGTAAAGTAAACAAACTCAGCGGAAATATTCACATAATCCGTTCACACAGGCAATAAATGTACTATTCGCTACTGCGCATGACTGTGAAAGTGACTTATCTTTATAGGAAAGGTCTTGTACGAAGCCTGGTTTTAAAACAGAGCCAAAAAGAAAAGCGGAAATGATGGCCAACTAAGTGTAGCAAAAATAGGGAAATGAATCATGCAAGGAAAGCAAAATTAGCCCCGCAGAAAATAACTTGAGGTTGTGATTTATCTGCCCAACTTCTCGAGGCCTACAAGGAGAAGTCAACAACTTGCATTGTGAATGTGCAAAAAAAAAAAAAAAAAAGAAAGAAAGAAAGAAAGAAAAGAAAAGGAAAGGAAAAAAGATAAAAAATAAGAAAATAAGAATAAGAAAATAATTTACCTGGCAAACATCCATATAGCTCAAAGCGAAGGGCAAAATTTCTGTGCCAGTCTGTGGGGAAGATAATGATACTACGAACCACGGCAGGTAGTGACACGAGACTCATGTGAGTACCGTTTGAGTCGTTGTTCCCTTTAAATATCTGTGGAACGAATGATTTTTGCAACTTTTTAAGGAGTTGAAGCAAGCCTTGAAAGTACTAAAGGAATTGTTTCACAGTTATTATTTTCTTTATGTCTGACACAGCGCTCTTAAGGCTAGCCTGCAAACAGGCTCTCCTGGCTCAACTGGGGTGTTTGGGAGGGCTAGGGGTAGGAGAGGGGAGGGAGACGTCTATCTCGGTGGGGAGGGGTCGCCTCAAAAGCTGCCCGACGGGAGACGGCTGTATTCGCAGACTAGGGAGGGGACAATTTTGCAGTATGTGGACGGCAACTGTAAAACGCTTTTTAGTATATATTTACTTTTGCTAGAAAGATCGGATCACAGTAATTTATATTTAGTTTTGCTAGAAAGATCGAATCACAGTCATTTATGTATTTTATATTCACACCTTTCTTAGGAAAGTCTGCCCAATTTCATGTTGTATAAATAGCTTTAATTATTTAAAGCTTTTGGTATTTGCTACCTTATTGATATACACATTTTTTAATTTTATAAAATTAGACTTCGTTTACTTTGACTTATACCTTTGTAACACTGTGAAATTCAGTGGAAACCGACTAAAAGAATTTCATGGGATAATTGTGGTAAACATAGTATGGAAAGAAATTAGTTAATATAACTACTAGGGGGCGATTGGAAATGGCACGCGTTTATAAAGAAAAGTATACACATGTTGTCCAATTGGCAGAATACAAAAGATGCAGGTGCGGGTTTTTTCTAAAATGTTCCCTGTATTATGTTGGTGAATTGTCAACAAATTTGATAGCTCAAATAGCAAAAGTACTACAACGATGAAAGAAATTATTTTATCTATGCACACACCTTCTAATTCTTATCTATAAATAGTAATGAGTAATGCCACCATCTACTCCAGAGATACAGTTTCAGAGTTAAGGCCTGACAAAACGAGGACACGTTGTGGCGGCAACATTGCTAGCGCGCATGTTTCCCAAATGCTGCCCCGTTTTGCCACGCGCGAAAGATTTGTTGCGTACACAAACTTGTGTCTTGGGCACAAAATATGTTTCTAAAAAGCTTCAGAAACATCTGTAGTGTTGAGTCCGCATTGAGCACAACAATGTTGCCACTCGTTTTGCCAGGCCATTAGATAAGACATGCTTCTAATTTCCAAATCATATTGGAGATCCTTTCCTTTTTATAATTTAATATTCTCTTTGTTGTTGCTTGATATCTCATAACTTAGTTAAATAGTTTACACAAACCGCCATTTTTGTCAATTGGATTCATTGGATTCAACTTTTTCAACAGGGCTCGGGCCCACTGGCCACCGCCGATACCACTGGGTGTTCTACCACTTATGGGGTGGAAAACTTAGGATCACTATTACACCAGCTAGTGGTCCTAATCTCCACTTACACGTATGAGTCCATCTAATATAAATCGACAAAAATGTAATTAGAAGTGAGCGTCAAGGCTAGAGTCATGTAACCTATTGATACGTTTTAGGTAAACTGTAAATTTTTAGGCCGAGCCGTCACATACCGTTTGATTGACAATTCTGAAGACTACTTCACTTTCTTGATTGTTTTTCGTTTGATATTTCACGGTGCCTTTCCCTCTTTGTTTTGATTTATTGTTGCTGTTTTTTTTTTTCGCTTGCCGCTGCCAATCATATAAATACAAGGTATTGCAATCGGAATAAGCTGTTACAACAGCGTACAAAATTCATTTCATGTATAAGTAGGAGTAGGTCTATTTAGTGGACTTCTGAGACTTGAACAAACAAGAAGGGAAACTGGAACTTAATTATCTTCCTTCGAGCATGAAAGATCAACAATAAACACCATACATCTCTTTGCAAATAAAATTCATGTTGGGCTTTTCATGACTCGCGATTTAGGATAATGACAAACGTATGTTGGTTTTTGAATGACTTCCAATCGTATCAAGGTGAATTTTCTGTTTGTGTCATCATTTTCTTAATTAGACCTGGCCGCAGTTGTTTGTAGAGTGGATAGCGCTATCCACCCCTGAATAATTCCAGTTGATAAAATAAGCTTAAAGGTGTAGTACTTATCCACTAGATAGCGATTTGTCCGGTAAATAGGCGCTGTTCAGTCTCTGAAGAGGTTGGTAGTTATTACTGACACAATATCACACTTACCTGGATTTTATTTTCCAGGTCTCTGAAGTAATCAAAAGGATTGCGTCCTTTTTTGTAAAGAAACATGAAGTATTTTACCCACTCAGCCGCCGCGGGGTCGCCATACCCCTGTGTAGCTATGGCTGTAATCACCATGTCTTCCTCGAGATCCACTCTAATCCAGTGTGTTTGGTCGCCTGATGGATATGCCCGATATCCCGGTGCCCACGACTGAAGATCCAGTCTCGCTCTATGAGGCCCAAACGTCTGGAAGTCTTTCTCAAAAGCTGAGGAAGCTTTGAAAGATGAGTCCTTTACTCTCCCATCCTTAATTCCGACCGGCTTTCTGCAATTAGCTGAAAGGTGAAGCGGCGGGAGAGAAACCAGTTAATACCAAGGTGTGCCTAGAAACACATCAGTATTTTCACACCCACTTGTAATGTTTTCCAAAGTTTCCATGGATGGAATCACGCCCAGACTATGGGAAAGGGCGGACATATACAGCAGAACGGCGAAAATCGCCATGTTTCCTGATTTTCGCTTTTTCTTTCACATGACGATTGTTATAAAAGTGGCTCGCCACAGGCAACAAATGAATTTAGACAAAATATTTTCACATCGTCAGAATTTAATATTCAAGCCAATAACGTCTGCAACTTATTGCCATGGTAGCTAAACTCTTTACGTAAAATTTTCATAAAAGAGAATGTTCTAGGTGTTAGAGAAGACGCAGCTCGATGAACATGACGTTTATCGCGGTGTTTTTTTTGGTACAATGTTGGAACGTTTTAATTTTTCTGCAGGTGGTACAAGTAAGAGATATAAACAGATTTAATAACGAAACTTGGCTTTCAAAGCTGTGTGGTGATCTATAAATTAAAGGTATCTGTTAAATGAATATGTTCCGGGTATGACCGTTTTTAAAAATAATGGTCGGTACTCATTTCTTTTTATTGGAAAGTCAGTCTAAATGCATGTAGTCCATCAAGTGTGGGTTTCTGAATGTAAGTACCGTAAACTCTAGGGGAGAGGGGGTGGGGGTGCCCGCAAGCATGTTGGCCCGGAAAATTTCCGAGATTTGATTCTCTAAAATATTATTTCTTACCCGTTTCGGAAGCTAGTAAATTCCAAAAATCTAGTTTAGAGGTTGAAGCGACGGATCTGCTTCTCGGGCTCCCTTCTGGCTCTCCCCATTTCCCTCTACTCACCACTTCGCTTTAACGAGAAAATAAACGCGACAACAGAGAACGGCTCATTATCGCATTGTTTTGTGCTTGTAGAAAAGGTTTCGCGCTTTGGCCTCGTTTTGAAGCAAAGAAAACCTCTTCTCTGGCGGTGTAATGCCAGCTCTTAAGAGGACTAGGTTGACTGCGTCGGCGTGGCGGAAGACAAACTGGTGTATCAACTGTGTGTTGATGAGGGTAATGGAACGCCGTGAAAAAGACAATAACAGACGTAGAGCGAATGAGAGGATTATGGGTAAACGGGGTTTAAAAGGGAATTAAGGAAGAAACTTACCTCAGTGGAAACGTACGAAGTTTTTGATTGGCTGTTGTGAAAAGCAGCCAATCAGAAAATATGGTCAAAGGTTACGGAGCTACGAGAAAGAGAACCGCTCGTTGATTCCTGCGGAAGAAAAGGTACCAATTTTGAAAATCAGGCGCTGTTCTGTACACTTGCGGGATTCGATGTTGCCTTGGTGAAGAGATAAGCCGAAAATGGTCATGTTGTTGTGGGAATGACCAGGTTGATTAAAATGCCGAGCTACTGGTTTGAAGACGTCCTGGTTTTTCACATCCAAAAGATGTTCGCGGAAACGATCTCCCAACCTCTCTTATCTGGCGACCTGATGCCATTGTTATCTTTCAGATTCGTTGGCGATAAATTGCATAGGAGCTGTTTTATATCCACCGGCGTAACTTCTGCCATGAAAATCAGCAATGGGTCTTCTGGAGGTCCGGGGGTCGCGCGCCCTCTGATTCATTGTCTCAGTTGACCTCGATTTCGTGCTCGTACTTCACTCGCCCCAAGCCATCGGAGAGTCGAATATCACGTGATTCATTTACCCAAGCGACGCGACGCGTTACGGGAGAAGGTGTTACTTTCAGCTGGTCCAGCAAATCGTTTGTTTCTCGACACAAACGGACGTATTTTACGATGTTTAGAAGGTGAGTTTGTGTATCTTCACTTGATTTTTCTTCAAGAGGACCAATTTCGGTTTCCTTAATAGTTGCTTTTACTGCAAACGATCGTTGGAAAGTTTTGGTCCTTGTGATTGTGTGATGGAACGTCATGTTAGGGCTGATGTGGGTAAACTAGCCTGCGAGCAGGCTTTCCTTACATGCTATGGGTATACATGTGTTGAACGCCGCAAAGAATATGACTACAATGAAAACAGCATATTCGTTGCCACAGTCAATATCACACCAAATAGCCGCCGCCAAGCATCGGAACGCGTTCAGCAACTGACCCTTCGTTTTTTTTCTTACAGACCCAACGGAGCAATGTACAGTAAACCGCTTGCGGCTATGTAGATGTCATCGATGTCCATCTACTTCTTGAGGTACGCTACTTTTGCTGTGAATCCCTTTACCAAAAGCACATTCTTAACATGTCACCGTTGCATTGTTTGATCAGCGTTGCCGCATACTTATACGCACTTAAAAGTAGATTTGTCTATAAAGACTATACATTCTTCTAATAAGAGGTATGTTTCTGTCAGGAAGAATCTAGATCATTTGATTCTTCGTCCCCAGAGGAGAATTATAATTCTTCAGAGAAGAATTATTGGTCTTCTGAGAAGAAATGTATTAGACCCCTTCACGGATTTGATTGCATAATGGGTAATAATGGCAAATAAACTGTAAATACATTCGTTTTTCTGATCGGTGGAACTTTGGAGCACTCCCAGATTTCAATTGCAAGCTTTCAGTGGTTCCAGATTGTGAGCAATTTTACCGCCATGTTTCTTTGTTTTTGCCCTAAATTACCCATCATGCATTCAATCCGTTCTATGTATCATCATAAATTGCACAGTAAAGCAGTTTCTTCTGTTGGGAACAGAACAATCAGTTCAACAAACCTGTAGTTGCTTCGGTCAAAAACTACAAGTGCCTACCTTGGCTGTCAGTGTTGTGAAGGTGTCTTCGTGAGTCCCATGACTTCCCATTTGAAAATTTTGTTCCTAGAAATTTATCATAATTGGTTATCATTTGGTTGTATGTATATGCCAAAAGGTGAAAGTCTGGCGAAAGTTTTAGGTTTTTAAAATTATTTTTCTTCACTTTTGGGTGAAGAGGTACCTGCTCAGACTTTTTTTTGTTACCAGTTTGCAAATACAGCAAACCTCTTATTTGATAAATAACCTTAACATTTGTAGACGCTTGCAAACTTTAAGGTTTTTGTATTTGTCACATCGTGTGATAGAGTACTAATGTTAAAAAAAAAGAAATACAGAAACAAAAACAGAAACAACAAAGAAATAACAAAGAACGATTGACAGGGAAAGAGAGCAGAACTTGCTTTCCAAATAATCCCCGGCTCATGATGTTAAACACGAAGACATCAAATTTGCATAATGTTTGTTGAATCACACGTGCATCCACAGCATTCAGAAGTCGCTCTGTCCATCAAATTTCTCTGCAGCTTAGCAACTAACTGTATACCTTGAACACATGTGGGCAACTTTGGTTGTGTTTTCACTATGACACTTTACACTAGTGTAACGCAAAAATTCCGGAAGTTCCAATGAAAACACCTGGGATGTAACTCGCATAAATTTTCATTAGTGTAAATTGCAAAGTGTTTTCACCGGGATTTTTGGGTTATAATTACCGGAAACCGAGCAAAAATACACGACCTGAAAAGATGGTGTAACGCGGTGTGTACTTAAGCGTAGCCAATTGCAGCGCTCCATTTTCTGCCAAGCTGTCAAATACTGTACACACCCAACTTTAACAAAATCAAGACGTCTTTCTCAGCGCCAAATTTCTTTGCGTTCTTGAAGAGTAGGAGTGAAGATCGCAATCAATCAAGTTCTTCGTGGCGTAAAATTGTGTCTTGTCGCATTATGTGTGGACCAACCAGTCCGCAAATGAAGTGAAATGTATTTCTGTTGACACGAAAATGTTCACGCCACAAATTGTCCCCATACTGGTTAAGCAACATTTGCTCAAACCAAAATTGAGGTCTGAAACGAACCCATTCCGCTTTGGCTCTTCTCCGAGGCTCAACTTGTCTACATACAGATCTAAATGCCGCTATCCGCTGCCTCCGATTTTGCAGTAAATGCTGCCTTAATCGGTGAAATTGTCGCCTTCGTCGGCGCAAGCGAGCGAGACTACGAACTGCCGTGACAAGCAACAGAATTACAAACACCGCATTCTCTTCTCCCGCCATCTTTCAAAACATGTGCTTTGTAGAAAACGGAAGTGATGACAGATCATATGTCAACTTAACATTTCTGATTTCAGTGGGGAAAACAGTGGCGCGCCTACACTAGTGTTAGTTGGTCAGCAAACAAAACCCTCGAGGAAAATTACGCCAGTAAATTTCGCTAGTGAAAACACAACCTTGAATGTGGAGTCCTGGACGGAAGGGTTTTGAATTTCGCGGTGCAATGCGACGCATGGCTGCCCACCAAGCATATTTAATTTCTTACTTTGAAGATTATTCTTGGATTTTACTCAAAAAACAAAATTTGGATATTTTTGGCTTTTTACTAATTAGGAGCTGTTATCTTTGTCGCTGTTGATTTACAAGTGGCTCTGTGCTTCCTTGGGAAGTGCCCTTTTATAGAGCGCCCTCATGTTTAAGAAAAAATATATAGAGTAATATTAATACACTAAGATAAAATGCTACAATAAAATAGAATATTAGACATATTCAAAAGATAGAGCTTCACATTTAAGTTTACAATATTTGCCTGGTGCATGGTGAGGTACTCCTCACTTAAACCTGCAATGGCCATCTTGAGTTCTTCTTGCTGGCGTTCATGTATTGATTCAAATACATGCCTCATGAACTGAAGCTTGCATAGCTTTGAGACACCTGGATTTTCATGCAAGAAGGAATTCGTTTCAGCTTTCATTACACTGTTTATTGACTTGGAGGCGTTGGTGTAACAACGTATAGGATTTCCTGTTTCGTCATCAGGTAGGCCAGCTTTTCTTCTCACTTTGGCGATCATGCATTTTTTCATCATGGTGTACTTCCCCTCCAGAAAAGCACCATACTTTAGCACATAAGACTGGCATGTCTTGTCATGTCTTCAAGATCTTGCTTTCTTGCTCAGAACATCAGGGGCATGCAGGAAGGACCCTGCTCCCCAGCTAGTCGCACACCATCTGGTCATTTATCCGCGATGAGAAGTGCCTCATACATGCCCGTTTGATGTTTCCCAGTGTCAATTCCTCGTAGTCGTATGGCACAAATTCTCTTGGGCCAGCTCTAGTGTATTTTTGTGCTTTGCCTGAGACTTCGGAACTCAGACACTTCACTATCGCCTCCTCTTTCTCCAAAATAGTGTTTGAGATTCTTTTCTTTTTACCTGCTCTCTTGTCTTTCATGTTAGCCTGGAAGTTTCTCCAGGCAGCAGCCATGTGTCATAAAAAAATCGAGGTTTTTAGCGTTGAGGACTTATCAGTCACTACTGAAGAGCTGAAATCATGGCTGTGAACTCTGACAATTGTTGCCTCATTATATCCAAGCCTTGAACAATCAGTATTACACTCACCTGTAAAAATAACTCACCGAACAATATTGAGCAATGTTTAAATGCAAAGTTTTTTTGTGAAAGCTTTAACCAAAACCTCTTCCTCTTGTGGCGTAATTGTTTATAAGTTTTCAATCGCCTTGCTTCGCCGCCTTGTTTATTATCGCAGCTTTTCTCACCATTCAGTGAAATATACAATTTATGATGGAGATCAAAGTAAAACCACTCTTTGCCTTTTGCATCCATATTTTCCAAAATCCATTCTAATTGCCTGCATCTTTTGGATAAGGCCTCCGTCGTGTTCGAAGCCCAGTATTGAGAAGATAAAACCCATTTCGCCACAAGTTCTGGGGGACACCCGTTACCAACAAGAAAAGTGATTTGGAATGTTCCCGTATCTGTCAGCGGTTTCAACCAAAATAACTGCTTGATCCACAAAGGCCAGCTGCGCAAAGGATAAAACACTTCACAAGCTCACAGGTCACTCACTGAGCACGTTTTGTATTTGTCACACCGTGTGATAGGGTACCAATGTTAAAAAAACACAGACTGAAACAATAAAGAAATAACAAAGAACAGTTGATGGGGAAAGAGAGCAGAATTTGCTTTCCAAATTATCCCCCTCGTGATGTTAAGAAAAAATATATAGAGTAATTAATACACTAAGATGAAATACTACAATAAAATAGAATATTAGACATTCAAAAGATAGAGATTCACATTTTAGGTTTACAATATTTGCCTGGTGCATGGTGGACAAAAAGTGAATTTTTTTTTTGCCTGGTACCTTTTCTTTTGAAGGAATTTGCACTTTTGCAAGTGGTGGATCAGTGAATTATCTGGGAAGTATGATTCATGGGTTGTACCACATTTTTCCCAGAGCGTTTCCTCCTTAATATTTAAACCTTTTTCAGAAATCATTAAGTGAGGCCCACTTATCCACACAAACTCCTCCAGCTCAGGTCACTCCATAGCAATCTTGATCAAATTGCTCAGGCACTTTGCACTCAGCTCGTTCACCTTTCTGATGAATGCTTGTCGTTCCTGTTCGTTCCAGTCGAACCAAACTCTGACAGGAGCTTGAAGATGACTTGCATAGGAGGATAGTTGGTACTCCTCACTTAAACCTACACTGGCCATCTTGAGTTCTTCTTGCTGGCGTTCATGTATTGATTCAAATACATGCCTCGTGAACTGAAGCTTGCGTAGCTTCAAGACACCTGGGTTTTAATGCAAAAAGGAATTCTTTTCAGCTTTCATTGCACTGTTTATTGACTCGGAGGTGTTAGTGTAACAACGTGCAGGATTTCCCGTTTTGTCATCGGGTAGGCCAGCTTATATTCTCACTTTGGCGATCATGCATTTTTTCATCATGGTGTACTTCCCCTTCAGAAAAGCACCATACTTTGGCACATAAGACTGGCACGTCTTGTTCAAGATCCTGCTTTCTTGCTCATCCATTTCAATTTTAGCAGCGTTCAATCGTTGTCTCAAGTCTCTTTTGTCCTTTGCATTAAGAATTCCCTGCCTTTTGTCCTTTACACTAAAAGTTCTTTAGATGAAAAAAATTTGGTCAGAGGGATCTTTGATGCCAATCGCCCTCAACCTCTCCTTGCAATTTCCCTCCAAGTGCAGGCATGGGTTGTTAAACCTCATTGTATCTTTTAAAACTTTGAGGTCCATAACCATTTGAGGTAATGAATACATGTCGATTGAAAATGTCACACTCTGGTGTGTGAATAGTGGGGTACAGGATGCTTCAGGCTTCACAAAAATTGATGTCAATTTGTCTTATTTTATGGTGACACACAACTCTATTAATCAAACTATTTCCTCTCTTCATTAGTTAGTGACAGAAATTTAAAGTCAGGATTGTATGTCAACAGATATGTTTTCTGCTACATTAATCTCAACAACTTCAAGGGTAGTTGTCTACCCTAGAGGTGTTCTGCTGTATCAAAGTACCCAGCAACCTTTACCTGGCTTCCTCCAAAGAGCTGCTGCTATCTTGTAGCTCAGTTGGAATTAGGCAGACTCTGTCTTCCGTTATACATTATACATACATGTTATACATGTTATAGTAATTATGGCTAAAGTAGAGAATACCTGTCCTTCAAGGTCCGACTTCCTATTTGATAATTTTGTCCCTGAAAATTTCAACACAAATTGTTTATCATTTATCTGTATGTATATGTCAGGAGGGCTGCTTGTCTGGTAAAAATTTTGGGTTCTTAATTTTTCTTCACTTTTGGATGAAGAGAGATTTATTTTATTTCCAATTTTGCAAATGCAGCAAACCTCTTATCCAATAAATAACCTTAACATTATTTTGTAGGCACTCGCAAGTTCAAGTTTTTTGTATTTTTCACACTGTGTGATAAAATACCAATAGAAAAAAAACAAAGTGCAGGCTTCATCACTAAAGTGAAGATTGCCTTAACGTGCAAACTTCTCCACATCTGCAGCATTCCAGTCCCATAAAGCAAACAGTCTGGCTCTGAAGGTAGATAACATCAGGGATATAGTGGCAGCTTTCCAAAAGTCATAGAAGCACATTCATTGTTAGATTGCTGTCTTGTGACCATTGGAATAAATCAAACAGGCCCAGCACCTTCCTTCCATGGTTCATGACTCCAATCAGGTGCATCTGAAGCCTCCATGCTGATTCATATGACTTTGCCCAGCGTCTGAGGCTGGATTTCTCCACTGATTCCTTGTTTGAAGACATGATACGTTGCATCTAATACATATTGTACGAGACATCATGCAGTAGCTAATATAAAAAAATGACAAACATTGGTTGTGCAAATATAAAATGTTGCAGTATCTTGCTGTTAAGGGTCAGTTTGAAGGAGTCTTGATCCACAGTCAATCTGCAGCCGTGTTTCTGAATGAAATCCATACTGAGTTTCCCATCTGGCTCTATATCAGCAATCCAGACCTCGTGTTGCACTGCTACTCCTCCTGTTGTAACACTAAACAGTCCTCAGCCAAGGAATGGCAATGACCGTCTGTCAGCTAGGGACATGTCTGTGTTTACTTGGTCCAACGTTGGCTGTTTTGAAGGGGAAATCCTCCGAAGCACACTTGGTTTCAGGATTGTCATATCGTTTCCCTGCAGCTGTTGGTTGCCCACAATGCAGTTGCGTTGAAAGTGGTCGAGGGCTCCACATGCGTGGCGGCCCGTGTAGCCAGATGGCGGTCTCCTGTTGCAAGGTCTCTCGTGTGGTCATGTGGTACCAGTCCAACTCTTATCAGCTAGAGCTTTGAGTTCTTCCTGTATGCCTTCACTGTGACCTTCTGAGTCCGTGTGTGTGGTCATCACAAGCTCTTCCTTCTTTGGTGCTCATGCACCTCGTCTTTGTCTGTCAGCTATTTGGAATGCTTCCAGCTCTGATGCCACAGTGAGAGCCTCTCTCAGGGACTTCGGTCTGGCTTGGTGAATTTTCCGCCTCGCGTTGCTTTCTGGGAGGGCGTCCAGGAAGTGGTCCCTTCCCAGGGTTTCTCTCAAGCCCGCTGAGGCATCTGGGTATGCCTGTCTGGTTAGCCGCCTGATTGCCTGGGCCAACTTGGGGAGAGTCTCTCCTTTCTTCCTCATGCAGCTCCGAAGTTGCGCTTGGTACATCTCCATTTGGTTTTCCGAGCCAAATCTACAATCCAGGGCTGCAACCAGCACATGAAGGTCAGTTCTCTGGGCCAGGCCCAGGTCCCCCAGGATTCCTTGTGCTGGGCCCTTGAGACTTGCCGCTAGGTAAATCGCTGTAGTTCTTGGATCCCAGCCATTAAGGTCTGCCACTAAGTCGAACTGGGCCTTGTAATCTTCCCAGGACCCGGATCCATCATATGATGTTGGCTTTATTGATGGCTTGTTGTAGACCCAGGGAGTGTGGTCTTGCCAGCGAGGGTTGTTGATTGCTGCCTGCTATTTCATCCAGTCGAGTGAGGACTCGCATGAGTTCGTCATCTGTTTCTTCTTCTTCACAACAGTTGGCTTCCGGTTCAGTTCTTCTCTTCTGCTGTTGTGAGGAGACATCACAGGTGCCTGTGATGTTGGCTCTTCTACTGCCAAGTTATATTTGTTTGAGCGGCGAAAGGGTACCGGTGTCAGGAGACTGGGCACCACCGCGAGGCACTTGAGACAACAAAGGCAGCTGCATTTGCCAATGAGATTTCCATCTCTTGCCAAACCTGGCTGAGTTCTTCTCCATTTCTCTCCTGCTTACATTCCATCCCCTGAATTTTTGTACCAATTTTGTCAACTGTCTCGAAGAGTTTGTCGTTTTGTTTTTGGAGTCGCTGTTCCATCGAGTTGAGTCCATGTTCGAGACACGGCAAGGTTTTGCTCAGTGTTCTCAAAGTTTCTCTTTTGATGGAGCTGGCCGATCCATAGCCAGTCTCTACTGGTGTTGAGAGCCTCCATCGTGAAGGTATTTCCCTCTTCTCGTGTTCATCTTCCTCATGATCACGAGTTCTCTCCTTGAACATACCCGCGGGTTCCAACTGGACCTCGTGTTTGGCAATCTTCTTTACGTACAAATTCAGGACTTAATTATAATTACCTATCCTTCGCTTGTTGGTCTTACTAAGATCCACCCAGCTGCCGCCAATGTAACGTTCGCCAAGGGCACAGAGTAGAACAAACTCACAGGTCACTCACTGAACACGTTTTGTATTTGTCACATCGTGTGATAGAGTACCAATGTTAAAAAAAACAGACTGAAACAACAAAGAAATAACAAAGAACAATTGACGGGGAAAGAGAGCAGAATTTGCTTTCCAAATTATCCCCCTCGTGATGTTAAGAAAAAATATATAGAGTAATTAATACACAAAGATGAAATACTACAATAAAATAGAATATTAGACATATTCAAAAGATAGAGATTCACATTTTAGGTTTACAATATTTGCCTGGTGCATGGTGGACAAAAAGTGAATTTTCTTTTTGCCTGGTACCTTTTCTTTTGAAGGAGTGTGCACTTTTGCAAGTGGTGGATCAGTGAATTATCTGGGAAGTATGATTCATGGGTTGTACCACATTTTTCCCAGAGCGTTTCCTCCTTAATATTTAAACCTTTTTCATGAATACCTTTTTCAGAAATCATTAAGTGAGGCCCACTTATCCACACAAACTCCTCCAGCTCAGGTCACTCCATAGCAATCTTGATCAAATTGCTCTGGTACTTTGCACTCAGCTCGTTCACCTTTCTGATGAATGCTTGTCGTTCCTGTTCGTTCCAGTTGAACCAAACTCTGACAGGAGCTTGAAGATGACTTGCATAGGAGGATAGTTAGTACTCCTCACTTAAACCTGTACTGGCCATCTTGAGTTCTTCTTGCTGGCATTCATGTATTGATTCAAATACATGCCTCGTGAACTGAAGCTTGCATAGCTTCGAGACACCTGGGTTTTCACGCAAGAAGGAATTCTTTTCAGCTTTCATTGCACTGTTTATTGACTCTGAGGTGTCAGTGTAACAATGTACAGGATTTCCCGTTTCGTCATCGGGTAGGCCAGCTTTTCTTCTCACTTTGGCGATCATGCATTTTTTCATCATGGTGTACTTCCCCTCCAGAAAAGCACCATACTTTGGCACATAAGACTGGCATGTCTTGTTCAAGATCCTGCTTTCTTGCTCATCCATTTCAAGTTTAGAAGCGTTCAATCGTTGTCTCAAGTCTCTTTTGTCCTTTGCATCAAGAATTCCCTGCCTTTTGCCCTTTACGCTAAAATCTTTGATGCCAATCGCCCTCAACCTCTCTTTGCAACTTCCCTCCAAGTGCAGGCATGGGTTGTTAAATCTCATTGTATCTTTTAAAGATTTGAGGTCCATAACCATTTGAGGTAATGAATACATGTTGATTTACAAAGATATCGTTTGAAAATGTCACACTCCGGTGTGTGAATAGTGGGGTACAGGATGCTTCAGGCTTCACAAAAATTGATGTCAATTTGTCTTATTTTATGGTGACACACAACTCTATTAATCAAACTATTTCCTCTCTTCATTAGTTAGTGACAGAAATTTAAAGTCAGAATTGTATGTCAACAGATATGTTTTTTGCTACATTAATCTCAACAACTTCAAGGGTAGTTGTCTACCCTAGAGGTGTTTTGCTGTATCAAAGTACCCAGCAACCTTCACCTGGCTTCGAAAAGATCCTCCAAAGAGCTGCTGTCTTGTAGCTCAGTTGGAATTAGGCAGACTCTGTCTTCCATTATACATTATACATTATACATACATGTTATAGTAATTACGGCTAAAGTAGAGAATACCTGTCCTTCAAGGTTCGACTTCCTATTTGATAATTTTGTCCCTGAAAATTTCAACACAAATTGTTTATCATTTATCTGTATGTATATGTCAGGAGGGCTGCTTGTCTGGTAAAAATTTTGGGTTCTTAATTTTTCTTCACTTTTGGGTGAAGAGAGATTTTATATCCAATTTTGCAAATACAGCAAACCTCTTATCCAATAAATAACCTTAACATTATTTTGTAGGCACTCGCAAGTTCAAGTTTTTTGTATTTTTCACACCGTGTGATAAAATACCAATAGAAAAAAACAAAGTGCAGGCTTCATCACTAAAGTGAAGATTGCCTTAACGTGCAAACTTCTCCACATCTGCAGCATTCCAGTCCCATAAAGCAAACAGTCTGGCTTTGAAGGTAGATAACATCAGTGATATAGTGGCAGCTTTCCAAAAGTCATAGAAGCACATTCATTGTTAGATTGCTGTCTTGTGACCATTGGAATAAATCAAACAGGCCCAGCACCTCTCTTCCATAGTTTAAGACTCCGATCAGGTGCGTCTGAAGCCTCCATGCTGATTCATATGACTTTGCCCAGCGTCTGAGGCTGGATTTCTCCACTGATTTCTCGTTTAAAAACACTGTTCAAGTATTCAGTCACACTACTCAGTTGTCCGACTGGTGATTGATATGTTGCATCTAATACATATTGTACGAGGCATCACGCAATAGCTAATATATAAAAAAATTACAAACATTGGTTGTGCAAATACTTTTCCAAAACGTGGCAGCTTCTTGTAACCTTTTTCATCCTTGTATTAAAAGTGGTCACATACTCTTGATATGCTGCAATGTTTTGCGTTTATGACCAGTACACGAAGGAAATAATAGAAGGAAACCCCCTAATGATGAACAATAACAATCTTGGCACTTGTGTCTGAGCATACCGAACATTGACAAAGAGCAATGTACAAGATTACTGCCAAGTAATCAGCCTTGGAAATCAGGAAAATTTGAAAGATTAGTTCTCATGTTCCAAGCAGACTTGTTGTTTGGCTATTGTTTAGCAAAGTATACTCAAAGGTGGTAGGATGCAGACTTATTCGTGAGTACACATTAATCTACTGTCGAAAACGTATATCAACGGTCACACACACATCAGGCGGGCCTGGGACTAGGCTCCAAAACGTGACAACAAGGAGCCGTGCTGCGCTAGCGGCGTAGCGGTGGCGAGGCAAACAGCGGGTACAAAACTGGGGAAAATCACGGAAGACTCACCTCCGACAACACCTGAAGAAGCTAGCGGGGCTGTACATGAGTGGGCTGGACCAGATGCGACGGGATTGGGCACCGAGCCGGCCGCTTGACCGACGGGCTGGGACGATGGCTGGGACGCCAACAGGGCTTGTTGCACTGCCGCCTGGACAATGGGTTGGAGAACCGCTTGGAGGTTCAACTGGGCGACGACCGGCTGGTACGCTCGTGGCTGAGAAGTCGAGACCGGGACACGGCCGGCGGCGAGACTCGAAGGGAACGGCGGCGCGACCGTGGACGCCTGAGTACTGGCCGGTGGCGTGTTCGGAGGGGTACTCGTTGAGTTAGTCGACGCCATAGCAAAGAGAACGGCGGTACGGTGGCGAAACTGTGAATGCAAGGGCGGACCACCCCTCGTACCCTAGGTGGTCAGCGGTAACCCGCTCTATTATCCATTAACTTATGTCAACTACTTGACTCCATTATTCAGGCAGGCCACTTGACGATCAATATATCAAACCATTCTTAACCCTTTCGGTGAGTGTTCAAGAGTGTTCAACTTCAAATTTCTGTTTTAGTTACTACAAACATCACTCGTACATTTCCTTTATAAATGTGGGCTGTTAATTGCCTCCAACAAAGATAGTGTAAGGGTTAAGCATGTCAGTGCTTACTGGCACACCTTCTGTTTTCCCTTACTGAGAAGGGCAAATGTAAAAAGACACCAGAAGGACGTTCAGTGCCAACTCTGTTTCACCACTTGTTTTAATGTCATAGAAAGCAGATCTCTTTCCCTCGGGATCATATTGACCAACTTCTTAATACCCCTCGATGTTTTTCTTGTGGCATGCAAGCCCACCATCTGATTTAAGGATGATTGAAAGCATTTAGCTTGGTAAAATTCAGCTGTTTTACCATCTTGAGCACTTCTGGGGCTGTTTCGTGAACCTATAATTGAGAATAATAATGCAATATATGAATGCAAAATAAATTAAGAAACATCCTCGAAAAACTGAGCACAAACTTTAAAAAGGAAAAAAACATTAAATTGTGTAAATTGTGATACGCTGTCTGCAGATATCCCTTACAGTGTGATCTTCTGCTAGGCGGCCAATCGTGAGGGAAACTCCTTCCAAATTCCCCACAGATTCTGCAAGGTGTGTTGGCTTAAAGGTTGTCATGTTGCCTTGCATGATGTCGCCTGTGGTCTTCTACCTCTCAAAAACAAATGTGTCGTCTGTTCAGCTGATTCATTATCAGTGTGCTGATCATGGTCTTTAACCTCCTTAGGAACACAGCAAAGTCTTCAGATTGTAGATCCTTGACCTAATAAATAGTTGAATACTCAATCTGTATATGTATTTAATACAAAATTTAGAGGGTGTTCTTTTGTGTTATACTTTCTGTATTATTAATATTAAACATAGCAAAAGCTAACAACATCGGATGTTAACAAGAATTTCTGTGATTACTACATGTATGACGTATTTCATAATAATGAGATTAAGCTATAAAGATTCTTGTTCCCAGTCAAACAGATTTAACCAAAAAAAGTTTACGTCTTCCGGTGAGCTCATTATACACATACCGTATAGCGGGATAAACGCTCTGGAGAAACATGTTCCCCGTGTTCCTTGCAGACATCTTCCCACAGATTTTTCTGGAAAAATGACATGGTTTCCAGCTGCACTGGCTTTAGCCCTTTTATATCTGTTGCTTCTGCTTTCATTTCCAAGAGGCTCATGGAGCAATCATTCAGCTGCAATCACCAATTAAAGTAGAAAGTTAGCTCAATACAGTATCAAAAAATGTATCAGGACACAATGTGCTTGTGTGTATACAGTAGGTACATTGTAGATCACTACACACAATATCAAACAGAATGTGATGTAAGCTCATGCAGTGGTAGACAACCTTGCATGGGACCCAGTCTCGTTCGTGTCGCATCATATTTGGCCACGTTCAAACAAAAGTCATTAACGTAATCAGGTTTGAGTAAAAAGTACTCAAACAAAAGAGTTGAAAGAACGCAGGTTTCGATTAAACTTACTCAAGACAAAATACCTCCTCAGTAACTCTTTATTTGAAGTAAAACAGAACTTTACTCAGAGTAAATTTATACTCTAAATAACATTTAAACTTTACTCTTAGAAACGTGTGATTATTGCAGCAGGTAATTCTACTCAAACATTGACAAAATGCGCTACTCGTGCTGTGCGTAGAATGTACAAATCTCAGTGAATCTTAAGGAGATACAAAATTGAATACATAGACTGTTACTCTGGCCCCCGAAAATAACATTGCCAAGAAGATTTGGCAATTTCGTTGATGCAATTCAACACAGATATGGGGAGCTTTCTCCCGTCTTGTATTTGGAGAATACATTTCTGCAAATACACGCAGACGCTGCCGAGTCCCGCAGGGTACTTATAAAGAAAAACATGGTAAACAGCCATTAGGCCCAGGATTGGATTTACCAGATTTCCGTGCATTGTGCACAGAACTTGGTGATCTGCGACAGGGGCAATCTCTGCAGGAGACCTCAGAGTCCCCTACACAATTGGGTCACGAAAAGGCATAACATCATTTGCCTCTCAGTTTCTGGCCACAGCTCTTGGCTATGACATGGTTCAACAGTCAAGCTCCTTATTCATCAGCTTCTTGTGCACATTTCTGAGACCCGATCCAACTTTTGCTGGAATCTCTATTTAAGAGGAGGATCAGCACAATATATGGCCCTTTACTCACAAAATTACCATAAACTAAACCACTGACCTTGAAGTTTGACGGCAGGCTCACTCCGTTCCTCTGGGGTCTCTGTAGCTTCCTGGTCTATGTCATCATCATTGACCTTCACATTGACATGTGTTCAAGAAGTTCTACTCACTTTCGCTGTCGAAAGGCACATGTCCAAAAGGTGGTCAGAGCTTGTAATAGCACGCTTTGCACAGCTGTGGAATGTGCCCGAAACCATCGGACTATGTTTTTTTTTTTTTTTTTTTTTTTTTTTTTGTTAAACAGTTCACACATCCCGAATCTTCTTGCTATTTTGCAATGACCATCAATCAATCAAGAAAGCAAGAATGTCAATGCAGTATGTAAATTGACAAACGCAGCGTCCCAGTCCTATAAAGCTAACACTTTGTCGATGTGAAATTCAAAATAATAAGAAAAATTAAAGCGCACCCAAAATATGTTTAATTTGACAGGGATTCTAAGGAAAACAAAAACAAACTGATTTTTGTTTTCCCTGAAACAGTTGTCCATTGACGGTTCATAAAATCAGGGATACAGTCATACCATTCCAAAAACTCTTAAAAGCACAGTCATTGTTAGATTGCTGTCTTGTGGCCATTGGAATAAATCGTTATGCCCATTCATTCTGTCCTTATACAGTGCAACTTAGCATTCCATCCACTTCCCCTGTTCGGTGAGGTTTTTTTTCGTTTGGGGCCTTTTCCTCTCTCCTGCCTGTTGTAGCTGGGATGCCTGTGATCGCAGTTGGTTAACGACTACCACCTCTCTGTAATCTGCACCGCTGACTTGTTCATATATTTGACCGCGTACGTAATCGACGACACGTGCTCGACCAAGGCTAAGCGTAAATACTTAGATTTACTAAAGTCCTTTTTTTTTTTTTCAAATTCTTTGTCAGTTGTCTGTTTCCTGTCCACTGCATCTGGACTAGATGGCTGCAGCTTTCTTTTTTCGCCTCTTTTCGTCGAAGGACCACTGAAAGTAGATGCTGGATCATTCTCTGGCTGTGTGTTATCAGGAGACTACAGGGACTTTACCTGGTTTGTTCTTTCTTCTATACTACTTATACATGGGTGGCTGTGACCCAGATCTACTAATTGGTGTACTAGAAATAGTGCTGGAGGGAGTTGATTTCCCGATGCAGAGGCAGTGGTACTGGATTCATTGTTTGCAGCTATTTTATTCAGGTTAATTACTGATTATGCATCAAACATTTTGCCAAATGATACAAGATTTGGCAAAACACTCTTGAGTCTTCTTGAAAACTCATTTGCTGAAAAATCAAAAGTAAAAAGGTTCAGGAGCATTGGTTTATCTATGTTTCTGAAGAAAACCTGGAAAGAGAAGAGACTTGAATAAATGGGAAACCCAGCCATGAAATATTTTGAGCGAAGTCGTAGATATGGTTTGGGCACACAAAAGTTTTGTCATGATAACATTTTTGTAACATTTTAGTAGTTGCCAACTGTTTTGAATTTGGATAAAAAATGAGTGCTAAATTTGTGGCAGTCACTGAACTGGTATAACAAATGTTAGAAACCGTTAAATATAACAGGTGATAAATATTCGATAGTAGAGAACTTGATAAGATTTGGGATTTCAGGAATTGTTAAGATTATACTAGGCGTTATGCGGTGTCCGTGATGTTTGATATATGACCATATTTTGTGACCTTATGTTCGATATATGACCATGTTTTGTGACCTTATGTTCGATATATGACCATGCCTTGTGGCCTTATGTTCGATATATGACCATGCCTTGTGACCTTATGTTCGATATATGACCATGTTTTGTGACCTTATATTCGATATATGACCATGCCTTGTGGCCTGATGTTCGATATATGACCATGTTTTGTGGCTTGATGTTCGATATATGACCATGTTTTGTGGCTTGATGTTCGATATATGACCATGTTTTGTGGCCTGATGTTTGGTATATGACCATGCCTTGTGGCCTGATATTCGATATATGACCATGTTTTGTGGCCTGATGTTCGATATATGACAATGTCTTGTGACCTTATGTTCGATATATGACCATGTTTTGTGACCTTATGTTCGATATATGACCATGCCTTGTGACCTTATGTTCGATATATGACCATGCCTTGTGACCTTATGTTCGATATATGACCATGTCTTGTGACCTGATGTTCGATATATGACCATGTTTTGTGGCTTGATGTTCGATATATGACCATGCCTTGTGACCTTATGTTCGATATATGACCATATTTTGTGACCTGATGTTTGGTATATGACCATGCCTTGTGACCTTATGTTCGATATATGACCATGTTTTGTGGCTTGATGTTCGATATATGACCATGTTTTGTGACCTTATGTTCGATATATGACCATGCCTTGTGACCTTATGTTCGATATATGACCATGTCTTGTGACCTTATGTTCGATATATGACCATGCCTTGTGACCTTATGTTCGATATATGACCATGTCTTGTGACCTTATGTTCGATATATGACCATGCCTTGTGACCTTATGTTCGATAAATGACCATGTTTTGTGGCTTGATGTTCGATATATGACCATGTTTTGTGACCTTATGTTCGATATATGACCATGCCTTGTGACCTTATGTTCGATATATGACCATGTCTTGTGACCTTATGTTCGATATATGACCATGTTTTGTGGCTTGATGTTCGATATATGACCATGTTTTGTGGCTTGATGTTCGATATATGACCATGCCTTGTGACCTTATGTTCGATATATGACCATATTTTGTGACCTGATGTTTGGTATATGACCATGCCTTGTGACCTTATGTTCGATATATGACCATGTTTTGTGGCTTGATGTTCGATATATGACCATGTTTTGTGACCTTATGTTCGATATATGACCATGCCTTGTGACCTTATGTTCGATATATGACCATGTCTTGTGACCTTATGTTCGATATATGACCATGCCTTGTGACCTTATGTTCGATATATGACCATGTCTTGTGACCTTATGTTCGATATATGACCATGCCTTGTGACCTTATGTTCGATATATGACCATGTTTTGTGGCTTGATGTTCGATATATGACCATGTTTTGTGACCTTATGTTCGATATATGACCATGCCTTGTGACCTTATGTTCGATATATGACCATGTCTTGTGACCTTATGTTCGATATATGACCATGTTTTGTGGCTTGATGTTCGATATATAACCATGCCTTGTGACCTTATGTTCGATATATGACCATGTTTTGTGACCTTATGTTCGATATATGACCATGTTTTGTGACCTTATGTTCGATATATGACCATGTTTTGTGGCTTGATGTTCGATATATGACCATGTTTTGTGACCTTATGTTCGATATATGACCATGTCTTGTGACCTTATGTTCGATAAATGACCATGTTTTGTGACCTGATGTTCGATATATGACCATGTTTTGTGGCCTGATGTTCGATATATGACCATGCCTTGTGGCCTGGTGGTCTTTGGTGTTTATGTGAGGGTTGGTGGAGTTATGAGTCGACTTTGAGACAGGTTCCCAAGTTGTCGCACTGCCCAGTCCAGGATGTCCGAGGGTAGAGGCCTTGGTGATTGGTCGGAGTGTACCTTTCTATCAAGTGCATGCCTTTAGCCCTGGGTGTAATCTTTCTTGGGTGTGCTCTGTCCAACTCTTTCTTTGCACTTCTTAAGGCTCTTCTTTCCCAGGGCAACGTTTTTGTCATGTAGGCTTTGACTACCTTTTGCCCTTCCTTGTCTTCTGAAACGTCACTCTTGTCTGAACTTGTATATTCAAGGGTCAGGACTGTTGCCATGGGCATTTGTCTTGTCTTGAGACCACTGCGTTTCTGATTTAGGAAATCAAGGTATGCTTCAATCACATCCGTGTTGCAAAACGATGACAGCCTGATGGCTGCTATGCCATCGCGCTGATGTATGAAGCCAAGGAGTCTAAAAATGCGAGACATACGATATGCGAGTAAAACGTCCGGGCCCGTTGGTTGTGACGACGTTAGATCCCTCCGATTTTACTGTCATTTTTATGCCTAAAATTAAAAAGGGTATGCTTACAAATGTGCGGAAACAATTTTTTTTTTTTTTTTTTTTTTTTTTTTTTTGACAACTGAGTACTAACACAATCCTTTCGCTGGTCTGCGAAGGTGCTTGTTGATATCGGCGGCGCCCTTCGTTCCAGGTTGTGTTTGCGTGTCCAAAAAGCGCGCAAGTCCTTTAAGGTTGAAGTTAACCATCAGGTCTTTGGAAGGTCGCCAGTCCAAAGAAGGGGACCTCGCATCCATAGAGATCAGGAGCTCCTCCAACTCGCTTTCCAGTAAACCATCTCAAACGTAGCTTAGCTAACCTTTCATGATTAAAATCGATGGACAGCCTTTCCACAAACATTACCCAATTCTCCTAAAAGGTGCCATTCACATATTCAGATAAGCATTCTATAATGCAACTAACGGATATTCAACAGTTAAACGGTTATTGTTTAGCAAACCATACTCAAGGTGTTAGGATGCAGACTTATTCATAACTACACGTTAATCTACTTTCACACTTGTGCGTCATAAATAGGCCTCAAATATTCAGACAGGCCACGTGACGATCAGCATATCAAACCATTCTTAACCCTTTCATTCCCGAGAGTATTTAATTAAAGGGTTAAGCATGTCAGTGCTTACTGGCACACCTTCTGTTTTCCCTTACTGAGAAGGGCAAATGTAAAAAGACATCAATGCCAACTCTATTTCACCACTTGTTTTAATGTCATGAAAAACAGATCTCTTTCCATCAGGATCATATGGACCAACTTCTTAATACGCTCGATGTTTTTCGGGTAGATTCTGGTCAAAACATAGGTGGTTATTCAAAAAAATCATAATTTCTACACAATTGATGTCAAATGGGTGAAATTTTCTATGAAGCCCAACAGGACTCCCAGGTGCCATCAAACATGTTTATTAATAAACAATTGTTTATTCCTGGTTAATTATTAACTACTACATTTGTATGTTCATTTCTGGTTATTCTCTGCCCCCCATCTGTTTTGTTTGCCGGCGAACAACTCTGTACTTCTTGTGTAGGTCTTGGGCTCTTTTGTCAGCCTGCTTGATTCTGTCAGAATCCCTCCTCTTGCCCTCTTTCCTAGTGTTTTCCCCAACAGTCAGCCCAGCTCTCTCCATTACACTTTGCTTTCTAGAGGCACCGCAGCTGAAGTGCAAGGCAGCGGATGAAGCTGCCATGACAATTCTTCTTCTCCCACGCCACTTGTGCTTGGAGCACTTGTTCCAGACCAATGCATTGATGGATTCATTGGCATTCTGTGTGTAGCCTGCCCTGTATCTTCTGAGGGACGATGGCTAGTAGCAAGGAATTCTGACATATCACAGCTGTCACACTCTGCATATATATAGCTGTTGAACCCAAATCTGGCAGTTGACTTTTCTTTCAATTCCAATCGGCCTAGAAACTATGACCATGCCTTGTGGCCTTATGTTCGATAAATGACCATGTTTTGTGACCTGATGTTCGATATATGACCATGCCTTGTGACCTGATGTTCGATATATGACCATGCCTTGTGGCCTTATGTTCGATAAATGACCATGTTTTGTGACCTGATGTTCGATATATGACCATGCCTTGTGACCTTATGTTCGATATATGACCATGCCTTGTGACCTGATGTTTGATATATGACCATGCCTTGTGACCTTATGTTCGATAAATGACCATGTTTTGTGACCTGATGTTCGATATATGACCATGCCTTGTGACCTGATGTTCGATATGACCATGCCTTGTGGCCTTATGTTCGATAAATGACCATGTTTTGTGACCTGATGTTTGATATATGACCATGCCTTGTGGCCTTATGTTCGATAAAGGACCATGTTTTGTGACCTGATGTTCGATATATGACCATGCCTTGTGACCTTATGTTCGATATATGACCATCCCTTGTGACCTGATGTTTGATATATGACCATGCCTTGTGACCTTATGTTCGATAAATGACCATGTTTTGTGACCTGATGTTCGATATATGACCATGCCTTGTGACCTGATGTTTGATATGACCATGCCTTGTGGCCTTATGTTCGATAAATGACCATGTTTTGTGACCTGATGTTTGATATATGACCATGCCTTGTGGCCTTATGTTCGATAAATGACCATGTTTTGTGACCTGATGTCCAATACACACCATCTGACTCAGATGGACGAATGCATAGTCCGACCGTGTCCGATGGTAAAACTGCCTCCGTCTGCCTCCGACGGACGAATGCATAGTCCGACCGTGTCCGATGGTAAAACTGCCTCCGTCCGACTCCAACGGACGAATGCAAAAGTCCGATCGTGTCCGACAATCATTTAGAGCAAAATGCAAAGAAGGCTGGGAACAAAGCTCTGTCGTGCATTAATTAACGACCCGATGAACTCGGATGCCGCATCAGTTAGTCAGATGGTCCGATGGTATAATATTTCCATTACAACGCTGGCAATCACTTCATTAGGCTTTTTCCTGTAGTCGGCGGACCGAAATGAACCGAGAAGTTAATACACGGCATGAAAAATAGAAGGAATCACAAGCAACGGCCATTTAGCTGGAGTTCCATGCAAACTGACGGCGGCAGATGGCAAGGGACGGCGCTATAAAATCTATATGCTGCTGTGCTGTACATGTTGTTAAACTAAACAGGGCAAATATTTTACGCTTAATGACTGATGTTCACTGTAGTTTTCAAATGAGAACTTCCAAACAACGCTTGATCGCCCACGCACGGATCGCTGTTAAGTGCCACTACGGCGATTGATACCAAATATGCGCACAATAAGTCTGGTTCATTCAAATGCGCAAAATGCAAGAATCCTGCTGTATTCTAATGAAAAGCACTCGGGGCGAAACGCACACACAAGAAGTGTATTCCTCGTTCGATCTACTAAAAGGCACCCCCAAAATTGTTAAATTAAAGCACCAAGTGTATTTTTGGTTCTCAACTAAAAGCACTCTAGTAATACAGTGCACAAACAGCAATGTGTCGTCCAAAAACCTTTTATTGAGCACGAATAAACCTATTGAAAGAAAATTGTTACAACAAACATTCAAGAGTCAATTGAGTAAATCATTCTTCATTTATCCTTTCGCAACTGCGCATTCTGCCCGCAGTGTCCTCGTTAAGTTTGTGCCCGATGTTACAGCATTGCCGGACATGGGCTACCGTCCAGATATAACACCTTCTTATGCTGAACGTCAAAATAAAACCATTCTCCTCTTTTCGTGTCCAAGTTCCTTTCGATGAAATGCAGTTGTCTGGCTCTCTTTAAAGCTTTCTTCTCTTTTTCATAGTTTATCGGCTCCCACTCTTGAGACGTCATAATCCATTTGCTTATCAGCGTTGGTTCGCAGCCATTTCCAATGAAAAATAAAGCCAACTTAAAGCTGTCGCTGTCCTTTATGGGCTTTTTCCAAAAACTTCTCTGGACCCACTGCGGCCACGAGGTCAGTTTAAAGAATGCTTCTCCATTCAATAAGCTGAACAAATCTCTCCTTTCCTTCGCGACTTCGGCTCGGGTCATTATCCCCATAAATTCTCTATAGTATGTTATCATAGATGCCATCTTTCTCTTTTCTTTCCACCTGATGGTATGACTTGCACCGCGTTCATTAAATGACACCGCTTTAGTAAAGACTCATCCGAACTGTTCAGGCGTGAAGGTGTTTAGGCGTGAAATATTGTAAACAATAACGTCTTGAAATGTTAAATAGAGGCGTTTCATAACTATTGAGAGGCGTTACACACACAAAGTGGACCGCGCTTGAAAATAAAAAACACCGAACGAAATGCATAAACAATGTGTATACCTCGTTCTACTAAAAACACCGCGCAAATTGCATAAACAATACGTATTCCTCCTTTTACTTGAAACACCTCACAAAATGCACAAAAAAATGTCCCTCACGTTATCCTAAGAACACCGCGCGCAATGCACAATGTGTATCCCTCCTCCTACTAAAAACACCTCGCCCGCCAAATGCATAAAAATTGTGTATTCGCTCATTCTCTAAGTTTTCAATCCTGTCCCTTTCTTTCTAAAAACTTAATCTGTTCGTGCTTTATGTCCTCTTTGTGCGCACAATAACGGTAATGCCTTCTCCAGCTCCGAGACCGTTTGCTCCAAATTGCCGCTCTTCTTGTAAAAGTACTACAACATGGCGCGAATTGCACAAACTATGTGTATTTGTTATATTACAAAACACAACGCAAAATGCACAAGCCATCTGTATTCCTGGTTCTATTAAAAAGACCTAGCGAAATGCACTGACAATGTGTATTCTTCGTTCTACTAAAAAAAAAACCGCGCGAAGCAAACAATGATATTCCTTCAACTAAAACAACACCGCACGAAATGCACAAACAACGTCTATTTCTCCTTACTAAAAATACCTCGCGACATGACAGTGAGTATTCCTCGTTCTACAAAAAACACCACCCGAATTGCATAAAACAATGTGTATTCCACGTTCTATTAAGAAACACCGTGCACAATGCACAAACAAAGTGTATTCCTCGTTCTACTGAAAACAACGCATAGACTCTCCCTTGCAAAGCAACTTTGTGGGCTAGCATCGGTAAACGCCCGTGTCGGACGGACATAACTTTTACCATCGATCCACTTTCACCGACGGTCATCGGTTTAGGGGACCTTGTCTGTTGGTCCATCGCGGACACCATCGGTCACCGACCGTGACCGACGAACATCACTTCGACCATATCAGTTTGGGGGACCTTGTCTGTTGGTCCATCGGTCACCATCGGTCACCATCGGTTACCGACCGTGACGGACGGACATCACTTTGACCATCGGTCCGTCGGTCACCGATGGTCAAGGTTTTGGGGGACCTTGTCTGTTCACCGTGACGGATGGACATCACTTTGACCATCGGTCCATCGGTCCATCGGTCACCGACGGTCAACATTTTGGGGGACCTTGTCTGTTGGTCCATCGGTCACCATCGGTAACCGACCGTGACGGACGGACATCACTTTGACCATCGGTCCGTCGGTCACCGATGGTCAACGTTTTGAGGGACCTTGTCTGTTGGTCGATTGGTCACCATCGGTAACCGACCGTGACGGACGGACATCACTCTGACCATCGGTCCATCGGTCACCGACGGTCGTCACTTTGGGGGACATTGTCTGTCCGTCCATCCGACATTATCGGTCACCAATTGTGTCCGACGAACATCACTTTCACCATCGGTCCATCGGTCACCGACGGTCACCATTTAGAGGGAATTTGTACGCTTGTCCATCTGACACTATCGGTCACCGGCCCTTAACGTGGGTATTATAAATTTTCAGAACGACACTAAAAAATGTCTAAGTCTCTCTCCATGTGCCTTGCCCGTACGCTTTTCTCCATCTCTCCATCGGACAACCGTTGGGCAACCCACTTGTCCGACGGAATCAGATGGTGTGTATTGGACAACCCTCATGTTTTGTGGCCTGATGTTCGATATATGACCATGCCTTGTGACCTGATGTTCGATAAATGACCATGTTTTGTGACCTGATGTTCGATATATGACCATGCCTTGTGACCTTATGTTTGATATATGACCATGTTTTGTGACCTGATGTTCGATATATGACCATGTTTTGTGACCTTATGTTTGATATATGACCATGCCTTGTGACCTAATGTTTGATATATGACCATGCTTTGTGACCTGATGTTCGATATGTGACCATGCCTTGTGACCTGATGGTCGATATGTGACCATGTTTCTTGATCTGATGTTCGATATATGACCATGCCTTGTGGCCTTATGTTCGATATATGACCATGCCTTGTGACCTGATGTTTGATATATGACCATGTTTTGTGACCTTATGTTCGATATATGACCATGTTTTCTTGATCTGATGTTCGATATATGACCATGCCTTGTGGCCTTATGTTCGATATATGACCATGCCTTGTGACCTGATGTTTGATATATGACCATGCCTTGTGACCTTATGTTCGATATATGACCATGCCTTGTGACCTTATGTTCGATATATGACCATGTTTTGTGGCCTGATGTTCGAACTATGACCATGTTTTGTGACCTGATGTTCGAACTATGACCATGTTTTGTGGCCTGATGTTCGAACTATGACCATGTTTTGTGGCCTGATGTTCGAACTATGACCATGTTTTGTGGCCTGATGTTCGAACTATGACCATGTTTTGTTGCCTGATGTTCGAACTATGACCATGCCTTGTGGCCTGATGTTCGATATATGACCATGCCTTGTGACCTTATGGTCGATATATGACCATGCCTTGTGACCTGGTGGTCTTGGGTGTTGATGTGCGGGCTGGTGGAGTTATGAGTCGACTTTGAGACAGGTTCCCAAGTTGTCGCACTGCCCAGTCCAGGATGTCCGAGGGTAGAGGCCTTGGTGATTGGTCGGAGTGTGGGTGTAATCTTTCTTAGGTGTGCTCTGTCCAACTCTTTCTTTGCACTTCTTGAGGCTGTTCTTTCCCGGGGCAACGTTTTTGTCATGTAGGCTTTGACTACCTTTTGCCCTTCCTCGTCTTTGGAAACGTCACTCTCGTCTGAACTTGTATATTGAAAGGTCAGGACCCTTGCCATGGCATTTGTCTTAGTTTGAGAGCACTGCGTTTCTCTCAGAGCAACAGTTCTTCTCTGGAATATCTGTTTAACAATGAATTACACCAATTGATTTATATTCAGATCAGACAATTATACAATTACACTGATTACATTTGTAGAAGCCGTCTAGGTTGCTTATACGGTATTTCCGGTATTTATAAGCGCCCATGTTCAAATATGGCCCAGGTCAAACGCCGTTCTTCACATGAGCCGAACCTAATTACAATTAAGGCTGGGGCCGAACTTAATAAAAAAGTACCGATATGCCTCTACCGACTTGGAAGAGGAGACTATTTCTACACCATATCAGAGCTGGCTGGTTGTGGTCGTTCAACCGTATGTGGTATTGTGAACGAAGTCTCCTCTTCCCGTTTCTCTGTGACACTATCAAAGAATTTTTCCCTCGTACATGTTTTTTTGTGTAATCAATAATGCAAGAATTTTACCCTTAAGCATGCCAAACTTTTAGGAAATCGAGATATGCTTCAATCACATCCGTGTCGCAAAACGATGACGGCTTGACGGCTGCTATGCCATCGCGCTGATGTATGAAAACAAGGTAGCCTTAAAATGCGAGGCATACGATATGGGAGTAAAACGTCGGGGCTCGGTGGTTGTGACGACGTTAGATCCCTAAAATTTTACTGTCATTTTTATGGCTGAAATTGAAAAGGTTGCGCGGCGACATTTTTTTTTTTTTTTTTTTGACAACTGAGTACTAACACATAATCCTTTCGCTGGTCTTTGCGAAGGTGCTTGTTGATATTGGCGGTGCCCTTCGTTCCAGGTTGTGTTTGCGTGTCCAAAAAGCGCGCAAGTCCTTTAAGGTTGAAGTTAACCAACAAGTCTTTGGAAAGTCGCCAGTCCAAGGAGGGGTACCTTGCATCTATGGAGACCAAGAGCTCCTCCAACTCGCTTTCCAGTAAACCTACTGAAGTCTTATTCTTACAGCAAATTGTTGCTGGACGGTAAAGGCTTTTTCGATCCATCTTTTTCCTCATTCTTCTATTCCTCTTCATTCCTTTGCAGTCCTGTTTCATGGAAAACAGATCTCTTTCCCTCAGGGTCATATCGACCAACTTTCTAATACGCTAGATGTTTGTCTTGTGGTATGTAAGTCCACCATCTGATTCAAGCATTTATTTTGGTAAAATTCAGCCGTTTTACAATCTTTAGCACTTCTGGGGCTGTCTTGTGAACCTTCAATTGAGAATAATGATGCAATATATAAATGCAAAATAAATTAAGAAACATCCTCAAGAACCTGAATACAAATTTTATTAAAAAGCAAAAAAAGAAGGAATTGCGTAAATTGTAATGCGCTGTCTGCAGACATTCCCTACAGTGTGATCTTCTGCTGGGCGGACAATCGTGAGGGAAACTCCTTCCAAATTCCCCACAGATTCTGCAAGGTGTGTTGGCTTGAGGGTAGTCATGTTGCCTTGCATGATGTAGCCTGTGGTCTTCTCAAAAACAAATGTGTTATCTGTTCTTAACTGTTCAGTTGATTCGTTATCAGTCTGCCGTGCCATGGTCTTCAACCTCTTTAGGAACACGGCAAAGTTTTCAGATTGTAGATCCTTGACCTAATAAATAGTTGAATACTCAATTTGTATTTAATACAAAATTTAGAAGGTGTTGTTTTGCGTTATATTTGCTGTATTATTAATATTAAACATAACAAAAGCTAACAACATCGGATGTTATTAAACAAGAATTTCTGTGATTACTACATGTATGACGTATTTCATAATAATGAGATTAAGCTATAAAGATTCTTGTTCCCAGTCAAACAGATTGAACCAAAAAAAGTTTACGTCTTCCGGTGAGCTCATTATACACATACCGTATAGCGGGATAAACGCTCTGGAGAAACATGTTCCCCGTGTTCCTTGCAGACATCTTCCCACATATTTTTCTGGAAAAATGACATGGTTTCCAGCTGCACTGCCTTCAGCCCTTTTATATCTGTTGCTGCTGCTTTCATTTCCAAGAGGCTCATGGAGCAATCATTCAGCTGTATTCACCAATTAAAGTAGAAAAAAATATAGCTGAATACAGTATCGACAAATGTACCAGGACACAATGAGCTTGTGTGTATACAGTAGGTACATTGTAGATCACTACATACAATATCAAACCAGATGTGATGTAAGCTCATCCAGCGGTAGACAACCTTGCATGGGACCCAGTCTCGTGTCGCACCATATTTGGCCAAGTTCAAACAAAAATTATTAACGTAATCAGGTTTGAGTAAAAAGTACTCAAACAAAAGAGTTGAAAGAACGCAGGTTTCGATTAAACTTACTCAAGACAAAATACCTCCTCAGTAACTCTTTATTTGAAGTAAAACAGAACTTTACTCAGAGTAAATTTATACTCTTAACATATAAACTTTACTCTTAGAAACGTGTGATTATTGCAGCAGGTAATTCTACTCAAACATTGACAAAATGCGCTACTCGTGCTGTGCGTAGAACGTACAAGTCTCAGTGAATCTTAAGGAGATACAAAATTGAATACATATACTGTTACTCTGGCCCCCGAAAATAACATTGCCAAGAAGATTTGGCAATTTCGTTGATGCAATTCAACACAGATATGGGGAGCTTTCTCCCGTCTTGTATTTGGAGAATACATTTCTGCGCTTGCAGTTGCGTCGCTCGTGAAAACCAGGTGCACAAATCGAACTTTACATTTTGACAAGAAACCCCTGTCAAAACACCGATGAAAAGTTTCCAACGCATCGCGTGTGGGCGCTTTGTTACACATGTAACAACATAAAAATATATTTGGCCGATCTTATGTCACTATTGTGTATAAAGTCAATTCCAACTGTGATCATCCTCCCCGGACACGTGAAAGAACAGGCAAATAGATAACTCGATAGACCACACTATTCAAGTTTAATTATATTTATCAGAAAAAGTTTCATTTACATTTACATTTTCATTCACATTTCCAGTGCAGTGCCTTTATGAATCACTTCAGTTCCTGTTGATCGAAACATAAACCTGTCAGTATGACTTATACTTAAGACATGGTATCGGTATTTTTTTGAATCAACACAACAGTGATTTGCAATGTTAAAGGCACTATACCATACCAACATACCGGGCTAATCTTCGTGCACGTCACTGTCTTCACCACTGTCGGCGTCACTTTCCTCTATGCAGAGGAAAATGTTATGCATGGCCATGTGTCTAAAACAAAATTAAGATACAGTATGTGATTCAGTCCAAAGTGCTATCACGAAGACAACTATTACCAAAAAGTAGTGGGTATGTCAAGCAGGAACTGTCCCTGCCATCACAGCAGCTCAAAAAAAAAAGCTACTCACAATACTTCCTCTTGGCTCAAACTCGGAAACAGCTACAAACAAAACAAAAATACGACACATGCATTAATATAATCAAATACTAGCCCTCTTGTGTGTGTCAACACAGAGATAAACAGAATAGAGATTAACTTAAGGTTGTAGGCTGCAAACTTACCCAGTGGAACAAATCCACCAGCAAGTGGACAATCCACCCCGGTGGACTGGGGGGGCGGCGGCGAAGCAGCTTCAGTTTCTTCATTTTCTTCCGGCTGATTGATAAAGTACAACAGAGTATCAGTAACTGTTAAAGGCAAAAATCACCAATCTGTTCGACAATTTCTACTTACTTTAGTGCTTGAAAGACACATAGCTGACGGAGCTCTTCTGACTTTACGAAGCATGCGTAAGACGGGTTTGTCAGATCAAACATGACAGCTCATTTCCGATTCAGATGGGCGGTGATATCTTCCATCTTGACAGAAGCTTAGTGATGCTAAGCCGTGAGCTAATTGATGGAACGTAGTTTGATTGTGTTCACATACAGACTAAAACCTTTTGTCACGGACGGAGGAAGATACAATGAGAATGTGATTGAACTATTATCACAGAGCTTCAACTCAAACAACAATTATTGTTTTCTTACCCGAGTTAATTTGTCTACGCAGACCAATCACAAACGGCTCTTTTTAGCGTCTGTTTTCCGCCAAATCAGTGTTCTTACTTGCAGCGAAAGATAAATCGTCTTTGCTTGCATTCATTTAATGAAAACTAAAAGCAGATTGGTCAAGGATCTCTTGAACGTGCGTTGTTCCCCTCTGTGACCCCAGGAGTTTGAAGTTTTTTAGTAGACGTTTTGATTGCCAACTCTGTTTCACCACTTGTTTTAATGTCATAGAAAGCAGATCTCTTTCCCTCAGGATCATATTGACCAACTTCTTAATATGCCTCGATGTTTTTCTTGTGGCATGCAAGCACACCATCTGATTTAAGGATGATTGAAAGCATTTAGCTTGGTAAAATTCAGCTGTTTTACCATCTTGAGCACTTCTGGGGCTGTTTTGTGAACCTATAATTGAGAATAATAATGCAATATATGAATGCAAAATAAATTAAGAAACATCCTCGAAAAACTGAGCACAAACTTTAAAAAGGAAAAAAACATTAAATTGTGTAAATTGTGATACGCTGTCTGCAGATATCCCTTACAGTGTGATCTTCTGCTAGGCGGCCAATCGTGAGGGAGACTCCTTCCGAATTCGCCACAGATTCTGGTGCAAGGTGTGTTGGCAAGGTGTGTTGGCTTAAAGGTAGTCATGTTGCCTTGCATGATGTAGCCTGTGGTCTTCTACCTCTCAAAAACAAATGTGTCGTCTGTTCAGCTGATTCGTTATCAGTCTGCTGATCATGGTCTTTAACCTCCTTAGGAACACGGCAAAGTCTTCAGATTGTAGATCCTTGACCTAATAAATAGTTGAATACTCAATCTGTATATGTATTTAATACAAAATTTAGAGGGTGTTGTTTTGTGTTATACTTTTTGTATTATTAATATTAAACATAGCAAAAGCTAACAACATCGGATGTTAACAAGAATTTCTGTGATTACTACATGTATGACGTATTTCATAATAATGAGATTAAGCTATAAAGATTCTTGTTCCCAGTCAAACAGATTGAGGCAAAAAAGTTTACGCCTTCCGGCGAGCTCATTATACACATATGGCGGGATAAACGCTCTGGAGAAACATGTTCCCCGTGTTCCTTGCAGACATCTGCCCACATATTTTTCTGGAAAAATGACATGGTTTCCAGCTGCACTGCCTTCAGCCCTTTTATATCTGTTGCTGCTGCTTTCATTTCCAAGAGGCTCATGGAGCAATCATTCAGTTGCAATCACCAATTAAAGTAGAAAAAAATATAGCTGAATACAGTATCCAAAAATGTACCAGGACACAATGTGCTTGTGTGTATACAGTAGGTACATTGTAGATCACTACACACAATATCAAACAGGATATGATGTAAGCTCATGCAGCGGTAGACAACCTTGCATGGGACCCAGTCTCGTTTGTGTCGCATCCTATTTGGCCAAGTTCAAACAAAAGTCATTAACGTAATCAGGTTTGAGTAAAAAGTACTCAAACAAAAGAGTTGAAAGAACGCAGGTTTCGATTAAACTTACTCAAGACAAAATACCTCCTCAGTAACTCTTTATTTGAAGTAAAACAGAACTTTACTCAGAGTAAATTTATACTCTAAATAACATTTAAACTTTACTCTTAGAAACGTGTGATTATTGCAGCAGGTAATTCTACTCAAACATTGACAAAATGCGCTACTCTTGCTGTGCGTAGAACGTGCAAGTCTCAGTGAATCTTAAGAAGATACAAAATTGAATACATATACTGTTACTCTGGCCCCCGAAAATAGCATTGCCAAGAAGATTTGGTAATTTCGTTGATGCAATTCAACACAGATATGGGGAGCTTTCTCCCGTCTTGTATTTGGAGAATACATTTCTGCGCTTGCAGTTGCGTCGCTCGTGAAAACCAGGTGCACAAATCGAACTTTACATTTTGACAAGAAACCCCTGTCAAAACACCGATGAAAAGTTTCCAACGCATCGCGTGTGGGCGCTTTGTTACACATGTAACAACATAAAAATATATTTGGCCGATCTTATGTCACTATTGTGTATAAAGTCAATTCCAACTGTGATCATCCCCGGACACGTGAAAGAACAGGCAAATAGATAACTCGATAGACCACACTATTCAAGTTTAATTATATTTATCAGAAAAAGTTTCATTTACATTTACATTTTCATTCACATTTCCAGTGCAGTGCCTTTATGAATCACTTCAGTTCCTGTTGATCGAAACATGAACCTGTCAGTATGACTTATACTTAAGACATGGTATCGGTATTTTTTTGAATCAACTCAACAGTGATTTGCAATGTTAAAGGCACTATACCATACCAACATACCGGGCTAATCTTCGTGCACGTCACTGTCTTCACCACTGTCGGCGTTACTTTCCTCTATGTAGAGGAAAATGTTATGCATGGCCATGTGTCTAAAACAAAATTAAGATACAGTATGTGATTCAGTCCAAAGTGCTATCACGAAGACAACTATTACCAAAAAGTAGTGGGTATGTCAAGCAGGAACTGTCCCTGCCATCACAGCAGCTCAAAAAAAAAGCTACTCACAATACTTCCTCTTGGCTCAAACTCGGAAACAGCTACAAACAAAACAAAAATACGACACATGCATTAATATAATCAAATACTAGCCCTCTTGTGTGTGTCAACACAGAGATAAACAGAATAGAGATTAACTTAAGGTTGTAAGCTGCAAACTTACCCAGTGGAACAAATCCACCAGCAAGTGGACAATCCACCCCGGTGGACTGAGGGGCGGCGGCGAAGCAGCTTCAGTTTCTTCATTTTCTTCCGGCTGATTGATAAAGTACAACAGAGTATCAGTAACTGTTAAAGGCAAAAATCACCAATCTGTTCGACAATTTCTACTTACTTTAGTGCTTGAAAGACACATAGCTGACGGAGCTCTTCTGACTTTACGAAGCATGCGTAAGACGGGTTTGTCAGATCAAACATGACAGCTCATTTCCGATTCAGATGGGCGGTGATATCTTCCATCTTGACAGAAGCTTAGTGATGCTAAGCCGTGAGCTAATTGATGGAACGTAGTTTGATTGTGTTCACATACAGGCTAAAACCTTTTGTCACGGACGGAGGAAGATACAATGAGAATGTAATTGAACTATTATCACAGAGCTTCAACTCAAACAACAATTATTGTTTTCTTACCCGAGTTAATTTGTCTACGCAGACCAATCACAAACGGCTCTTTTTAGCGTCTGTTTTCCGCCAAATCAGTGTTCTTACTTGCAGCAAAAAATAAATCGTCTTTGCTTGCATTCATTTAATGAAAACTAAAAACAGATTGGTCAAGGATCTCTTGAACGTGCGTTGTTCCCCTCTGTGACCCCAGGAGTTTGAAGTTTTTTAGTAGACGTTTTGATTGCCAACTCTGTTTCACCACTTGTTTTAATGTCATAGAAAGCAGATCTCTTTCCCTCAGGATCATATTGACCAACTTCTTAATATGCCTCGATGTTTTTCTTGTGGCATGCAAGCCCACCATCTGATTTAAGGATGATTGAAAGCATTTAGCTTGGTAAAATTCAGCTGTTTTACCATCTTGAGCACTTCTGGGGCTGTTTTGTGAACCTATAATTGAGAATAATAATGCAATATATGAATGCAAAATAAATTAAGAAACATCCTCGAAAAACTGAGCACAAACTTTAAAAAGGAAAAAAACATTAAATTGTGTAAATTGTGATACGCTGTCTGCAGATATCCCTTACAGTGTGATCTTCTGCTAGGCGGCCAATCGTGAGGGAGACTCCTTCCGAATTCGCCACAGATTCTGGTGCAAGGTGTGTTGGCAAGGTGTGTTGGCTTAAAGGTAGTCATGTTGCCTTGCATGATGTAGCCTGTGGTCTTCTACCTCTCAAAAACAAATGTGTCGTCTGTTCAGCTGATTCATTATCAGTCTGCTGATCATGGTCTTTAACCTCCTTAGGAACACGGCAAAGTCTTCAGATTGTAGATCCTTGACCTAATAAATAGTTGAATACTCAATCTGTATATGTATTTAATACAAAATTTAGAGGGTGTTTTTTGTGTTATACTTTCTGTATTATTAATATTAAGCATAGCAAAAGCTAACAACATCGGATGTTAACAAGAATTTCTGTGATTACTACATGTATGACGTATTTCATAATAATGAGATTAAGCTATAAAGATTCTTGTTCCCAGTCAAACAGATTGAGTTTGCGCCTTCCGGCGAGCTCATTATACACATATGGCGGGATAAACGCTCCGGAGAAACATGTTCCCCGTGTTCCTTGCAGACATCTGCCCACATATTTTTCTGGAAAAATGACATGGTTTCCAGCTGCACTGGCTTCAGCCCTTTTATATCTGTTGCTGCTGCTTTCATTTCCAAGAGGCTCATGGAGCAATCATTCAGCTGTATTCACCAATTAAAGTAGAAAAAAATATAGCTGAATACAGTATCGAAAAATGTACCAGGACACAATGTGCTTGTGTGTATACAGTAGGTACATTGTAGATCACTACACACAATATCAAACAGGATATGATGTAAGCTCATGCAGCGGTAGACAACCTTGCATGGGACCCAGTCTCGTTTGTGTCGCATCATATTTGGCCAAGTTCAAACAAAAGTCATTAACGTAATCAGGTTTGAGTAGAAAGTACTCAAACAAAAGAGTTGAAAGAACGCAGGTTTCGATTAAACTTACTCAAGACAAAATACCTCCTCAGTAACTCTTTATTTGAAGTAAAACAGAACTTTACTCAGAGTAAATTTATACTCTAAATAACATTTAAACTTTACTCTTAGAAACGTGTGATTATTGCAGCAGGTAATTCTACTCAAACATTGACTAAATGCGCTACTCGTGCTGTGCGTAGAACGTACAAGTCTCAGTGATCTTAAGGAGATACAAAATTGAATACATACTGTTCCTCTGGCCCCCGAAAATAACATTACCAAGAAGATTTGGCAATTCCGTTGATGCAATTCAACACAGATATGGGGAGCTTTCTCCCGTCTTGTATTTGGAGAATACATTTCTGCGCTTGCAGTTGCGTCGCTCGTGAAAACCAGGTGCACAAATCGAACTTTACATTTTGACAAGAAACCCCTGTCAAAACACCGATGAAAAGTTTCCAACGCATCGCGTGTGGGCGCTTTGTTACACATGTAACAACATAAAAATATATTTGGCCGATCTTATGTCACTATTGTGTATAAAGTCAATTCCAACTGTGATCATCCTCCCCGGGCATATTTGACACGTGAAAGAACAGGCAAATAGATAACTCGATAGACCACACTATTCAAGTTTAATTATATTTATCAGAAAAAGTTTCATTTACATTTACATTTTCATTCACATTTCCAGTGCAGTGCCTTTATGAATCACTTCAGTTCCTGTTGATCGAAACATAAACCTGTCAGTATGACTTATACTTAAGACATGGTATCGGTATTTTTTTGAATCAACACAACAGTGATTTGCAATGTTAAAGGCACTATACCATACCAACATACCGGGCTAATCTTCGTGCACGTCACTGTCTTCACCACTGTCGGCGTCACTTTCCTCTATGCAGAGGAAAATGTTATGCATGGCCATGTGTCTAAAACAAAATTAAGATACAGTATGTGATTCAGTCCAAAGTGCTATCACGAAGAAAACTATTACCAAAAAGTAGTGGGTATGTCAAGCAGGAACTGTCCCTGCCATCACCGCAGCTCAAAAAAAAAAGCTACTCATAATACTTCCTCTTGGCTCAAACTCGGAAACAGCTACAAACAAAACAAAAATACGACACATGCATTAATATAATCAAATACTAGCCCTCTTGTGTGTGTCAACACAGAGATAAACAGAATAGAGATTAACTTAAGGTTGTAGGCTGCAAACTTACCCAGTGGAACAAATCCACCAGCAAGTGGACAATCCACCCCGGTGGACTGGGGGGCGGCGGCGAAGCAGCTTCAGTTTCTTCATTTTCTTCCGGCTGATTGATAAAGTACAACAGAGTATCAGTAACTGTTAAAGGCAAAAATCACCAATCTGTTCGACAATTTCTACTTACTTTAGTGCTTGAAAGACACATAGCTGACGGAGCTCTTCTGACTTTACGAAGCATGCGTAAGACGGGTTTGTCAGATCAAACATGACAGCTCATTTCCGATTCAGATGGGCGGTGATATCTTCCATCTTGACAGAAGCTTAGTGATGCTAAGCCGTGAGCTAATTGATGGAACGTAGTTTGATTGTGTTCACATACAGACTAAAACCTTTTGTCACGGACGGAGGAAGATACAATGAGAATGTGATTGAACTATTATCACAGAGCTTCAACTCAAACAACAATTATTGTTTTCTTACCCGAGTTAATTTGTCTACGCAGACCAATCACAAACGGCTCTTTTTAGCGTCTGTTTTCCGCCAAATCAGTGTTCTTACTTGCAGCGAAAGATAAATCGTCTTTGCTTGCATTCATTTAATGAAAACTAAAAGCAGATTGGTCAAGGATCTCTTGAACGTGCGTTGTTCCCCTCTGTGACCCCAGGAGTTTGAAGTTTTTTAGTAGACGTTTTGATTGCCAACTCTGTTTCACCACTTGTTTTAATGTCATAGAAAGCAGATCTCTTTCCCTCAGGATCATATTGACCAACTTCTTAATATGCCTCGATGTTTTTCTTGTGGCATGCAAGCACACCATCTGATTTAAGGATGATTGAAAGCATTTAGCTTGGTAAAATTCAGCTGTTTTACCATCTTGAGCACTTCTGGGGCTGTTTTGTGAACCTATAATTGAGAATAATAATGCAATATTTGAATGCAAAATAAATTAAGAAACATCCTCGAAAAACTGAGCACAAACTTTAAAAAGGAAAAAAACATTAAATTGTGTAAATTGTGATACGCTGTCTGCAGATATCCCTTACAGTGTGATCTTCTGCTAGGCGGCCAATCGTGAGGGAGACTCCTTCCGAATTCGCCACAGATTCTGCAAGGTGTGTTGGCTTAAAGGTAGTCATGTTGCCTTGCATGATGTAGCCTGTGGTCTTCTACCTCTCAAAAACAAATGTGTCGTCTGTTCAGCTGATTCATTATCAGTCTGCTGATCATGGTCTTTAACCTCCTTAGGAACACGGCAAAGTCTTCAGATTGAAGATCCTTGACCTAATAAATAGTTGAATACTCAATCTGTATATGTATTTAATACAAAATTTAGAGGGTGTTGTTTTGTGTTATACTTTCTGTATTATTAATATTAAACATAGCAAAAGCTAACAACATCGGATGTTAACAAGAATTTCTGTGATTACTACATGTATGACGTATTTCATAATAATGAGATTAAGCTATAAAGATTCTTGTTCCTAGTCAAACAGATTGAGGCAAAAAAGTTTACGCCTTCCGGCGAGCTCATTATACACATATGGCGGGATAAACGCTCTGGAGAAACATGTTCCCCGTGTTCCTTGCAGACATCTGCCCACATATTTTTCTGGAAAAATGACATGGTTTCCAGCTGCACTGGCTTCAGCCCTTTTATATCTGTTGCTGCTGCTTTCATTTCCAAGAGGCTCATGGAGCAATCATTCAGCTGTATTCACCAATTAAAGTAGAAAAAAATATAGCTGAATACAGTATCGGAAAATGTACCAGGACACAATGTGCTTGTGTGTATACAGTAGGTACATTGTAGATCACTACACACAATATCAAACAGGATATGATGTAAGCTCATGCAGCGGTAGACAACCTTGCATGGGAACCAGTCTCGTTTGTGTCGCATCATATTTGGCCAAGTTCAAACAAAAGTCACTAACGTAATCAGGTTTGAGTAAAAAGTACTCAAACAAAAGAGTTGAAAGAACGCAGGTTTCGATTAAACTTATTCAAGACAAAATACCTCAGTAACTCTTTATTTGAAGTAAAACAGAACTTTACTCAGAGTAAATTTATACTCTAAATAACATTTAAACTTTACTCTTAGTACTCTAAATAACATTTAAACTTTACTCTTAGAAACGTGTGATTATTGCAGCAGGTAATTCTACTCAAACATTGACTAAATGCGCTACTCGTGCTGTGCGTAGAACGTACAAGTCTCAGTGAATCTTAAGGAGATACAAAATTGAATACATACTGTTCCTCTGGCCCCCGAAAATAACATTACCAAGAAGATTTGGCAATTCGTTGATGCAATTCAACACAGATATGGGGAGCTTTCTCCCGTCTTGTATTTGGAGAATACATTTCTGCGCTTGCAGTTGCGTCGCTCGTGAAAACCAGGTGCACAAATCGAACTTTACATTTTGACAAGAAACCCCTGTCAAAACACCGATGAAAAGTTTCCAACGCATCGCGTGTGGGCGCTTTGTTACACATGTAACAACATAAAAATATATTTGGCCGATCTTATGTCACTATTGTGTATAAAGTCAATTCCAACTGTGATCATCCTCCCCGGGCATATTTGACACGTGAAAGAACAGGCAAATAGATAACTCGATAGACCACACTATTCAAGTTTAATTATATTTATCAGAAAAAGTTTCATTTACATTTACATTTTCATTCACATTTCCAGTGCAGTGCCTTTATGAATCACTTCAGTTCCTGTTGATCGAAACATAAACCTGTCAGTATGACTTATACTTAAGACATGGTATCGGTATTTTTTTGAATCAACACAACAGTGATTTGCAATGTTAAAGGCACTATACCATACCAACATACCGGGCTAATCTTCGTGCACGTCACTGTCTTCACCACTGTCGGCGTCACTTTCCTCTATGTAGAGGAAAATGTTATGCATGGCCATGTATCTAAAACAAAATTAAGATACAGTATGTGATTCAGTCCAAAGTGCTATCACGAAGACAACTATTACCAAAAAGTAGTGGGTATGTCAAGCAGGAACTGTCCCTGCCATCACCACAGCTTAAAAGAAAAAGCTACTCACAATACTTCCTCTTGGCTCAAACTCGGAAACAGCTACAAACAAAACAAAAATACGACACATGCATTAATATAATCAAATACTAGCCCTCTTGTGTGTGTCAACACAGAGATAAACAGAATAGAGATTAACTTAAGGTTGTAGGCTGCAAACTTACCCAGTGGAACAAATCCACCAGCAAGTGGACAATCCTCCCCGGTGGACTTGGGGGCGGCGGCGAAGCAGCTTCAGTTTCTTCATTTTCTTCCGGCTGATTGATAAAGTACAACAGAGTATCAGTAACTGTTAAAGGCAAAAATCACCAATCTGTTCGACAATTTCCACTTACTTTAGTGCTTGAAAGACACATAGCTGACGGAGCTCTTCTGACTTTACGAAGCATGCGTAAGACGGGTTTGTCAGATCAAACATGACAGCTCATTTCCGATTCAGATGGGCGGTGATATCTTCCATCTTGACAGAAGCTTAGTGATGCTAAGCCGTGAGCTAATTGATGGAACGTAGTTTGATTTGTGTTCACATACAGACTAAAACCTTTTGTCACGGACGGAGGAAGATACAATGAGAATGTAATTGAACTATTATCACAGAGCTTCAACTCAAACAACAATTATTGTTTTCTTACCCGAGTTAATTTGTCTACGCAGACCAATCACAAACGGCTCTTTTTAGCGTCTGTTTTCCGCCAAATCAGTGTTCTTACTTGCAGCGAAAGATAAATCGTCTTTGCTTGCATTCATTTAATGAAAACTAAAAACAGATTGGTCAAGGATCTCTTGAACGTGCCTTGTTCCCCTCTGTGACCCCAGGAGTTTAACGTTTTTTAGTAGACGTTTTGATGTTCCTGTGATGATATCCGGCATAAACAAATCAGACGACATTACAAACTTAATATAGACCAAATCGTAATACTCGCGGTTTCATTCATTTGTATATAGAAAAAAAAAAGTTACTAGTTACTAGTCACTAGTCCTGAGATCGCTCAGAGAGTCCTATCTTGACAGAAGCTTTACGCCTAGGTGACTTATCCGATCGAGAGTAGAGTGAGTAGATAACTTTGACAACTCAATTGTCAATCTGCGTATGTCAAAAAATGACATAAAGTTACAAGTCCTGCGGTCCACGTGGCGTGCCAAGCTCTGTTCCACTAAAAGTCCGGTGTCACTGAAGTGCTAAAGTGCTAAAGATGGCCTCCAGAGGAATTTGTAGTCCTACGATTTTTTTTTTTTTTGTTTGTTTGTTTGTTTTTTTGTTTGTTTTTTTTACAAATCCCCGGGGTCGGTGAGATGGTAACACCTGAAATTGATCGGTGCATAAGTGCTAACCATGAAAAAGGGTCCACAAAGCCATGTGTGTTGATACAGAAAATTAGCTTATTAGGATGTTACATGTAATAGAACAACAGGTTGCAAAAAATTGCCATTTTATTTGAACAAGTTGCTACATTAATAAGTAACAGGAACAGTAACAAGAACTTGGGAAGAACAAGAACAAAATTTGTGAATTAAAGAAGTTTCATATGCATGCAATAACATATATAGTGCATGTAGATTATCGTTGTGTATACAGTATGTCTCTGATTTGCTTTCTAAAAATACTGTCAATAGATTTGGTTTTACTGTATCTAAGTCTGTTGGTTTTGACAGGAACAAATAATTGTAAATAACACATTTCATGTAAATACTATTATTTTTGTTAGACTTGATGTGTTTCTAAAATGTCAACAGATCTGATTCTATTGTATTCAACTCTGAAGTTGGTTTTAACAGGAACAAATTACTAAGATAAGAAAGAAATAGGCAAGTAGCATTTTTAGATTAGAAGAAACTACTATTTTGCTCAAACGAGTCGGACGGGAAGTAGATTACTATTCATCTTTTAATTTAGTTTTTTTCGTTTCGTTTTGTTTTTTCTGGGATAAAATGGTCAGTTTATAAAGGATCAGCCGACGTTCGTCGACCTAAAGGCTGCTGGGAAAAAATACATTATATTTTGGATATACTTGATTTGTTCTTGATTTGCCATTTAAAGCACGACCTTTATTGCATCGGATGTTTTCTATGTGAATAAATGAACATTATTTTGTTATTGTTGGTGTTCGCCTGACTTCGCCGCTCGGAACTTATAGTCTGCGTATTATTTTTCGCCCGACTTTTCTTAGTACCAGGCCAAACACCAGAAACTTTAGTCCTGCGGTTGAAATACATACTCGGAATTTTGCGTAGTAAGTATGGCGGCTTGATGGATCGAAATATGGGTAAGAAATAGAATTTATATCCGTGAAGTTACTCAGGAGAAAAACGTAATAATCATTTTGCTTTATTGCAACTATTTTATGTATCATACTAGGTATTAAAAGTATAACTGCATCAATCATCGACATTTGCTGACTTGGTGGCTCCTAAAGGAGCCGTTTTATTAAAGAGTTGAGGATCTCAGTATTCGAAGCTCTTCCTGAACGTAATCTTGAGACGTTCCACAGCTCTTCTCTTCTTCTTGGTGCCGTCTTCGCTGAAGAACTGTGGAGGGCGGTCGAGTCGGAGCTGCAACTGGATTGGAAAAACTATTATGCATTTTTTTCGCGTTGAGGACGACACGAGCTGTTCCAAGCAGGACTGAAGTCCTGCGCTGATTAAATTTTCTTTGGTGGCAGGGAAGGTTGGGCCAAGATGACTGAACATGTTAGGAAACAGGCAGCGAATGGCATCATGACGTCATGGCATCATGACGTACGTCAATGATTTCGCTCGTTCTGAGGCAACGCTTCATTCCCCTCTCCAATACCAAGGCTATGCGCTCTCGGGCGTCTTCCACAAAGAGGTTTGGCTGTGGGTTTTCAAACCTGTAGACCATGTCTGCCAAATTTTCGTCTGGTTCCCATGTGTCTTCTTCTGGATCGTAGCCTTTCCACCGAACTGAGAAGAATGGCGTCTCTTTGCGAAATTGTTTGGCGATTATTCGTTCCACGATGTATTCGCCCGGTAAAACTTTACTTGGAGCAACGCAAGAGAGGCGTCGCTCTCTTGGCAAGATATTGATGTCTTTATAAAATCCAGCTGGAGGTCGCGTACGTGTATCCATCGTGATTAAAGCTGCTTACTGTGGGTCAGTATTGCTGTTTATCCTGGCAAAGGCGGGTCGTTTTGATCAATGGCGGCGGATGTGTAACCGACTATTGTTTTTTCTTAAAAAGACCGACCTATTCAAACATGATAATACTGTGCCGGCTTGTTTTCAAAGTTAACTAGCATTGTTTCAACCGGCTGTGACAATCAAACTCTGATATTCGCGGGAGCAAAATTTACGCGGGAACTCATGCTAAAGAAGTAGTGCAAGATACATCCGCAAAAAGTTCCCTTGTGATCAATGGAGGCCAGGTGAGTACCCATTTCAACGTTCTATATCACAAACCGAAGAATGAGCCTCATTCTAAGCCTGATCGTTTGAACTGCAACCCATCCATATCTACGATTATGCATGGTCAAGTCACTGCTTTCTCATTTGGGCAGAAACAATCCGGCCAAGTCTATTCCTTAGTTCAGTCAAGTCAGGTGTATGCAGGTGAACAAACCTTAAAGCGGGCCCACAGCATATAAAGCCATCATACCATGAATGAGCTGATTTAAGAATTTTCTCCTTATCCCTGTAATTCATGTATGCTACCGTGATGCGTTATTGGCTTATATAACGCGTTACAGGCCTGTTGTGTGCCGTATTGATCCAAATGTTCGCCCAGAAAGAGAGAATTATTTTACTCTGAGTCCCGTCAAAGTTAGTAATTTTTTCATTCGATAAACCCGACTGATGCCACATGCGGACGACACACGGCCCGTGAGCATAAAAAGTTAAAGCTATAGACAGTGAGAGAACACTCCTCGAGAGGAAAAGACCACGCTCGGCCTCGCGCCGCTGCCGTCCACTACTGCGTCAAATCGCTTTTACTTTTCACTCGCGCATGCAATTTTTGGACTGGAGATTGATTTAAAACAGATTACATAGAAAAGAAAGCTCTCGTTCGATATCCTTTGTAACTAGTTCTCAGTATATTTATCTTTCATAAGTCATGTTGCATGATGGTTGCCCCCACTGCGCAAGCGAAGTCTCTTTAATTTGAAATCAATAATGAAAGTCATAACATACAAAAAATTGTAATAACAGACGCTCAGGTGGTAAAACTTCAGTAACCAAAAACAATCTTTTCTGAAGACCACTGACCCTCCTCGAGCTGTCATTACACTGAGATGAACTACTGCGGAAGAATGTATGAAGCTGTTTATCTTTTTCAACGTTCACTTGTTAAACAAAAAACGACTCAAATTTATAGCAGATATATCGAGGGAAAATATCCCCCCCCCCCCCCCCCCAGAAAGATTACATTTTTACGTCTGCTAATAAATTTACAGTAGCTATATGCATGGCAGTCGAGCCTTTTCGGCCAATTTTCCTTGTAATTGATCACGAAATTTCAAATTTACTGCGCCGAATACATTATGCTAATGAACGTGGATGTGTGAAATGTCCTTAAATTGTGCCCGATGTCCTGTTTGGAATAGATAGAACAGTCACAATTGCTCTTGTTATTGCAACATTTTGTAACTGTGTTGGCAATTACGTACCTGAACCAAGAGGAAACAACTGTCTAGTAACTTCCATTATGTACTTTGACTGCTCAAAACTAATTCCTCTCTCTGCTTTTAGTGCATTTTTCGTGTGGCCCGAGATCACAGTTGGAACTGTGCACGTTCTCGTTTTCGGACGCCATCCTATCCCCAAAGAACCTCTATGGACAGGACAGATTGCCATTTCTGCAATGTTCTCTGGAGTCTCGAAAATCCCTACTCTCGCAAGGATGAGGTCTACCTCGGAATGGACTCCAGAAAACTTGAGGGATTTTTTATGGGGCGCAACTCGCTTGATGCATGTTCGAAGCGGTACAGTTGCCCTATCGCTCGGCTGTCTTGATCGATTATCACTACCGCATGGACTACCATTAACGAGATACTCGAATGAACACGACATGGTCTCCTATGCTTACGCGCTTCGTGAATTAATTAAGTTAAATTATCCGTGTCAAATATCAGTGAAAAACACGCCTCCACAAATCGAAATATTAGACTATAATAATAATAATAATAATAACTTTATTAAAAGTGTCAGTGTTTAGCTTCCCAGCTAATTGTGGACACTACTTAGAATAATAATTGACTAAACTGGACTAAACTAACTAACTAAACTAATCAATAGCTAAGTACTATATTAAAATTCTAGATAGTAATAAGGTCCATTTTCTAAAACTTTAAGAGTTAAAAGCATACTATAAACATCACGAACAGCATAAATTACAATTAATACATACATCCTCCACAAGAGCAGCAAGATCTTTTTTTCTTATGTTACTTTTAAAGTTGTCTAGCGTCTTTCTATTTCTATCTGTTGCACTCAGCCTGGACCAAAGCCAGGGACCAAAATATCTAAGCGAGTGCTTACCATAGCGTACTGTGGAGAATCGGGGCAAATTAAAATCCGCGTTCCTAAGGGAATACCTTTTGCTCGAACTATTGAAAAGATCAGAAATATAGTTCGGTGCAATACCGTTTTTAACTTTAAACATTACAGTTGCAATGTCTTGAAGCCGTCTATTATATAGACTTGGCAGATGTGCCCGGTTTAAGAGCTCTTCGTAAGATTCAGTTTTAGAATTAAAAACCACTCTGAGCGCACGTTCCTGTACCCTTTCAAGCTTACGTCTATCTGATTGTTTGCAGAAATGCCACACACATGTGGCAGTAGGTCAGATGCGGGAGTATTGCAGTCCTGTACAGTTGTAATTTTGCTTCACATCCAATCATTTTTCGAAGTCTTCTCAGGACCCCCACCATCCGGCTCGCCTTTTTACATACGTCGCTTATATGATCAGAGAATGAGAGCTGATCGTCCATGTTGACTCCAAGGATCTTCAGTGTTCTTTTAGGCCTAATTTCTTGACTTCCAATTGACAAGGTGCATCTTTCATTCACATCCTCCTTATCCAATCGGGGGCCTATGACTAGGATCTGGTATTTCTTGGGGTTGGCCTGTAGAAGGTTTGCCTTGTACCACTGCGACACATTTTCTGCCTCTTTCTTGAGGGCAGAAGCTACGGGCTCGATGTTTTTCCCATTGAAGTACATCTGGTGATCGTCTGCATACATAAATAGGTTGTCTGTTTCAACATGATGGCATAGATCATTCTGGAACAAATTCCAGAGCAGCGGCCCAAACAATGAGCCCTGAGGGCAGCCCCTCAACTGCTCTTTCAAACGAGCCAACAGCTCCATTGACTTTGACGCGATTCTTCCTGTCCTCAAAGTAAGAACGCATAAGTTCCAAGGATACATGGTTGAACCCGTAAGCTTCAAGTTTCTTTATCATGAGAGCGTGATGCAGAGAGTCGAATGCTTTGGACATGTCTGTCGATAAGACTGCCACACATTCTTTACTATCAGCCGCCTTTCTCCAGTCCTCTGTCACTCGAATTAGATTAGTCTCGCAGCTGTGTTTCTTCCTGTAGGCTGACATCTTATCGTAAAGTGCGAGTCCATTATTTCGGTGATCTGTTTGCAAAGTAGTGATTCAAAGACTTTCGCAACTGAATTTAAAACAGTAACAGGTCGATAATTAGAGCAAACAGTTCTATCTTCCCTTTTGAAGACTGGTGTCCACTGTCCCATTTTCCAATTGGCTGGCCACTGTCCACTGCGAATACATGTGTTGAAAATTTGGGTCAATGAGGGTGTAAGTGCCTCAGCAGATAATTTCAGTATTCAGACTCGTGGAACAAAGTTAGAAACAATGATTCGTGCAATAACAACACCAAAACAATAATACAAAACGTGATTTGTGCATTTAGAAGTGCATTTCTTTGACGTCTTCAGGGGTGGATCCAGACCAGTGCCACCAGTTCCAATAAACCAGTCAAAATTTTCTAATATTAGCATACTCGCAGTTTATGAGGTTGAAAACTGTTCTTCAGTACATCCTTACACAGACGCGACTGTTGTTTATCCCACTTGCGACACAGTGACGAAATGAATTGTACCGTTTAAACCCTGCAACATTTGATTCGTGTCGCGAAACATCGCAAGGGAAAAATCGGTTCCGCAAATAGACGTCAATGAGTGCAAAGGTCAAATAAGTGCACCCATCAAGACTCGCTATGATTGGTTAGCCAATTTGTGCACTGGTCATGATCGCCTCCTATTGGCCCTCGTGATTCTTGTGCACCGGTCGTGAACTGGTCAACCTTTATAAATACTCGTGCGATGGCGTCACATGCTTGAGAAGATCCTGTTTGTCGTAAAGACGATTGTTCAGCGTTCGATATCGGAAGTGTATCAAGAAATCGCTAGATTTTCTGACGCGGAAAAGTTCCGATTCATTCAAAATATCTGGAAGCCAGATACGCTCTTCGAGTTCCCGTTGACGAAAGAAACCGGCGGCCGACTTAGACGATTTAAACCAGACTGGCTTGTTCGTCACTCTTGGCTGGTTTATTCCAAGTACTTGAATGGCGCGTTCTGTTTGCCATGTGTCTGTTTTGGGATGGAATGTGGAAAGAATGGCGCAAAGCTGAATAAGCTATTTCGATCTCCGTTGACGTTTTGGACAACGGCGTGTGAAAAATGTCAAATCCATTCGAGCGGAAAATCGCAAATCCACACTTTTTCTGTGCTGGCCATGCAGTGATGACTAACATTATCCACCTTTGACATGTTCTTGTATACTTTTGAAACGCTACACTTGCTATTTCTAGAGCACATATGGACTCATATGGAAACATACAGTATTGATGGCTAATACAACCAAATTGTGTGCTGTGCATAATTGTTGTGAATTAAAATCCACATTGAGTTAAAAAAGCGTCTGGTTATAGGGCACTTGTGGCCTTCAGATTTTCATTAAAATTCCCTGGAAAACGCAGGAAATCGCATTTCAGAGACTTAAAATTTCAAAATTTTTCGGGGGGGCATGCCCCCGGACCCCCCTAGCGTCTCGCGCCTTCGGCGCTTGCACTGGTCATGAAAAAGGCTGGATCCACCCCTGGTCTTGACAAAGATAAGGAAAACCCGAGCTACAAATTTTAAAAGTTTCGATTGCATCCAGCGCATGTCGTGACACATAACGACGCGTGACTAACAAACGGAATACACAGCACGTATTCCTAAACAGCAGTACATTTGTGTGGAAATGAATCAGCCATATCTGTAACAGATGTTTAGTGCCTTGGAAACTGAAAAATAGTGTATTTTAAATTGCTCTTTGTTTCCAACCTCAGTTTCGAGGATTGCGCGCGTTCCGAAAATAGTCAAATTTGATTACATTTCACTCGGCGTACATATAAGAACCCAAGAAAATAGATTCATACAAACTCATCTCAATGTTTTAACTATGTTCTGCCAAATCTGAAGGATTTTGTACCGTTACCACAGGGTGTTTTTTTCTCTGAAGTTATGCACTAATTTGATAGTCTCAAGATGACGGACAGTGGGGCAACGCTATGACTTGTAGCGCTGTTGAAAATAATGCCAGGAGCAACTATTGATGCTGAATTATTAGAAGAAGGTTAGTTATGTATATAATTACCTAAAAAAGACCTCTAAATAAAGTAAATTTTATTGCAGGCCGATTTGAATATTGGCAATTTTTGGTCACCAGGAGGCTCAAAACGGTCGAAAAGGATTTTGATGTGTTGCTGGCTGAAAAACGATTTCATAGACAAACTAACCTTAGCATGTTTTGTTTGAGTGTATACCCTACTAGTATACAACGTATGGGCCAAAGTGAATTTTGGGCCGTTGCCGCAAAATTTCGATTTTGACTCGATTTTTACTGACATTTACTCTTTAAAAAAAAGTTAAATGACAGTGGAAGCCATTAGTCCTCCAACAAGTTAACTTTCTCCGTGGGTACTTCTCTAAATAGAGAATGTAATAATACAACACTAATTCAGATTGTCCTCCGTAAAATTCACCTGGCAAGTAAAAATTAATTAAAGAACATCAATCGGTAAACAGCTGCCATGGCAAACTGTGCCGGAAGCAGCAAATTACAACTCCTTTGTTTCAATGGCCACGTGCTGTTTAATGAGAGAACACTCAGCCAATAGATTTCACGGGAGTTCCTTGTAATTATTGATGCTGGAATCACCGATGACATTAACAAGAAGAAACAATTCTATTTTAATTGCTGTGCGGCGGTTTGTGGTGGCAATTCAAGTTTCATATTTTCCTATTTCTTCGTTCGTAAACTTCACAGCTCCCAGCAGAATTAACATCCATGGCTCGCAGGGTAGCTCCCTCTTATAATAAATCCAGTGAAGCAGCCGAAACAACAGTACAAGACTTCTCAGGAGATGGAAGTTTTAATCGTGTTTTGGACGATGCTGCAGGTCGTCTCACGCACAAACTTGGCCCGGTCTTAAAAGCGATGCGAATTTTTGGGATGTACTGTGGTGAAACAAGCTTTAACTGTCTACCGTCCTGCCAAGGTCCGCGTTTTTATGGGGCAATATATTGTAGTGTTGCAGTTGCCATTATGTGGGCTTTATTTTTTGTAATGACTGTCAGCTTATTTTATGATGATGTTTCTAAGTTGGTTAAGTTTCTGCACATACTGCAAATGTCTCTTTGGCTTCTGATATGCGCTGCAAGCGCCAGCGTTTGTCTGTATGTGCTACCTGTTGGCAGAAAGAAGACTTCACCGTTTGAGAAGTTTCTTCGCCACATCGTTTCGAATCCCGGAAACGTAAACTTCTCACAGAAGAGTACGAAAACTTTGGTGGTAGCAGCTCTCTTCGTTATAGCTTTTAATATGATCGTCGTTTTCCTATCGAGTGTTTTAGGTGTTAAATACGTACTGTTCGAGCCATGGAGCGACTTGCCTGTTTTCGATAAGGTTTGTCCATTCCTCGTGATGTTTTCGAGTGGTGCGTGGATATACCCTATCATTCTTCTCTGCTCAGTCTGTTCGCTACTGGTTGACGCATTTGACGACCTCGAGACGCGGGTGGCCCTTGCGATAAAGGAAAGGACCCTTGACATTGATGAACTTCGAAAAGAACACAAGAAACTCTGCCAATTGGTCGAGCATGCGGATAAGGCCTTCGCGTCTCTTCTCTTGGCAAAACTAGGTGGACATGTGCCTCTTCTTGCGATGATGTGTTACAAACTGGCCAAGTTTGGTTCCATAACCAGCGATACATTCCCATTTTTCATTGCGAGTGTTGTGTGGTGCATATCAAGCATCACAATCGTTTTAGTAATATTAATACACGCGTCCAAAGTGAATGACAAGGCGAGTTTTTGTTTTGTTGTAACACGTCGTTTTCCATCTTATGCAGGAAAGGTTTGGGGAAGGGGGAGAGAAGCATACGAAAAAAGGGTTCTTCCGTGCTTTATTTATTACTGTTCTTTATCTGTCTCTTTCAGAATTATACCTAAGATCACCATAATTACCTTAGAGTTAGGATGTAAACATGAGGTAGTGATGCATTTTGCGTTTTCGTTGTGGCAGCACAGAGAGAGAGAGAAATTTATGAGCACATAAACATCAAATAGAGTAAAAATTAACGACTATAGTTGTTCATTTCATTGGCTATCTTGTGTAGATCCATCGAGTTGGTAAGATTTTGCCGCAGTCCTATTCCCCTACGGGTGACACCAAGGAATCTTGTGAGGTAATTAGATCTTCCAGAAGTTTAGTATGTTACTCAAATATTCAAAAGATTTATAAATGCAGGTCTTGAACCAAGTCGTTCAAAACTAGATTAAGCTAATCCAGGATTATCAGTGTTTTCCTCTCAATTCCTTTGTGAACGAAATGCCAAGAATAGGTAAAAAATAAAAATACAATACCGAAGAGTTTTTTTATCGGCTTTTCAGTCTCTCACTATAAGGATACATGATACAGTATGGAAAACTCGGTTTTTGATAGCTTAGTCAGATGAAAAACTATAAGCTGTAGTTAGTCCAGGATTAACTAACTCAACCTGATTTTTAATGTTTCTTTTACAGCTACTGGTGTTCCTTCACCATCTTCAAGATGAACCGCTCGGCCTGACTGTAGGAGGATTTGCGGTGATTACTAAATCATTTTCTTTGGCGGTAGGTTTACCCTTTTCATTATTGGCGTTATGTAAACGTTCACTCAGTTCAATTCCTTTGCAATCAATTTTTGCCATTTATGATTTTTACCCTATATTGTTGATACAATGATAAGGTACGGCAACAATACCTACCACTGACAGTTTCACGCTAGTTTTGTGTTTTTCCACATCACTAAGGGTAACACTAACTAACACGACCAATTGGTATTTTTAAAAATAGCATTTGTGATGCAACTACCGTTCTCAGTCTTATTTTTCATATCTCTGTTTGTCCATGCAGGTTCTGGGTGCCTTGGTTTCGTATGTCACGTTTTTACTTAGCTTGCCACAGTAAAGGAGTCGTGTGGACATTGGATAATCAGGTCCTTTGAACTATAATGCACTAAAGCTGCTGCCACTAATAGCACAAGGTGGTCATCAAATAAGCGAGACCATCCAATGGTACTGTATGTTGGTATCAGCGACATTGGACTATTCCATGTTTTACCGTTTTGGACGATGTAGTTTCCCCAACTCTTTCTCTGTACACTACGTGTGTATACGGTCAATCCATTTTATCTGAATATACCGTCTTCCACATGGGTGTATTAATACTCGATAAACTACAGACTTAAGAATGCGATAGATATAACTTTACATATCTCTCTTGGCGATTTTTATGTAAAACCAACACTAGCTTTTGTCATTATGTGCGGGTTTTTCACAAAGCGTAGCAGTCTTATTTCAAAATAGAACAAAGCGCTTTCAGGTGTACAAGCTACAACTACCCCGCCCTCCCGCCCTCCCCCCCCCCCCCCCCAAAAAAAATATATGTATATATCACCACGAAAGAAGTGAACTATATAACTGTTAAATATATCTATCATTGAAATGGCAATACATTAATCCATCTGCCAGAAACACCATGTTATACAGTGCTCGTGTTACACGAAATTTCCTTAGTTTTCTTTATCTTTCAAAAAGCGGTGACGAATTTTACGACCGCTATTCACATGTAACCTAATGATAACTTATGATAAGTTGAAGATAAAACACGAGCAAGCACAAAAGTTCAAGATGTAAATATGAGTGATACGCAAGAAATGTAAAGCTATGGTTGCATAAAATATATAACAACTACACCACTGTTTCCTCGTTGTCTTCAAACTAGAATGGTTCAGTTTATCTCCCTTTTATGTTGGGATTGTATATAACTATGGTTTGAGGTGCTACTTCATCTATGACTTTTCAAGGTGTCGTTCAGTATGGTCTATAGTGGTTGGTGCGAAGTCTACTTAGGTTGTCTGTAATTCTTTAAAGAAAACAACACGCAAATATTACGTTTTGGACAATGAGAGGAATGAATTAAAATATTTTAATTCAAACTACTATTTGAATTATGTCAACGAAAGTTTTTAAATCTCACTTCTTTTCATCGTGTTACATGTATTCGTATGTAAAAAAGACCCTATTTTGTCAAAGTAAAGTTTCGGGAGAAAAGTGCTTCTGTCAAAAGATGTTGATCTAAAGGCACTGTCCACCTTTAATATTTTTGTTTGTATTGCTTTTCAATATTGATTGGAATTTTGCTCTCCCCACGTTTAATTAATTCAGATAAAAGAACTAAGGATCTCTTTCTAAAGAATTGACTATTGTTTTGCAAAATTTATTTCCGCAAGATATGTATAAATCACAACGGTTTCCAATTTTCATTTATCGGCATACACCCCCAACGAATGAACTTCCTAGTTTGATTAATTGTCGCATGACGTCCTGAAAAGAGAGTTTTAGCATGAAGTAATATGCACTTCGCTGAGGTTGTTTTCAAACGTTCCTATTGTCACCATGGGAAATTAATTGAGGTTAGCACTGAAAACCACCTGGTATGTACTTAAGCCAGCCACTGACAATTTTTATTAAAGATAAAGCATGCAACTAAGACCAAAGTAACTTTTAAACCAACACACTCTATAAAATTAAAAGGTTTGTTTCTAAGAGAGAGCTGTGCAAGAGATTTCTCTTTATCAATCATCTGGCATACAAAAATTTAAGATTTTAAAACAAAAGAAGGCCATCCACAAATATTGTTTTCAGAATTCTTCTTTTGAATGCTCATCATGGGGCGTCCAGAAAAGATTATAGTTTGAGCATGACGTAAGTTTTGAAGAACCAAAGGGTTGTGAAATTAAGAATATGTAGGCCACTGATTTAGTTTTTCATCTAAAGATCTGTAAAGATGACAGCTCGTAAAATTTAGGTTTCCCACCTGTCAAAGGTTAAATAAGATAAGGACCAATATCTGTACAGGGTGAACCAATCCAGTTGTACAAGTGCTATCAATATATATCTGGGATAAAATAAGAACAAAGTTATACCAGTTATATAAATAATATAACACCTAGACGCTAGTTGGGGACTTGTACAGAAATAGCTCCAGCAAAAGCTTGAATTTAGAAATATATAACGCGTCACCGTGTAATATAGCCTCATCTAAACACGCGGGAAGTTGGGAGAACACGAGAGTGGCGTAAGGAAACCACGAGGCCGCCGAGTGCTTTCCGGCGCTACTCGAGTGTTCTCCCAACTTCCCAAGAGATGAGGCTATATTACACGGGAACACGTTATATATTTCTTTTATAAAATAATTAGTCAAGTAAAAAAACATCGCGTATCGCGTCAGCGTGTAATATACTCTCATCTAACACGCGGTTATTTAGCCAATCAGGGCGCGCGTAGTATAATAGTTATTTTATAAAGATGAATCTTTAACGACACTATACACCCTTGGTAACTTTTATTGGCATCACTTTTATAACTGCTAATTAAAATATTTGTTTGACTTTAATTTGTAGTTTAGTTAATGAAACATTCATATTTTTTTAAATTTTACAATCGCCTTGGGGCGTCCAGAAAAAGAGAGTTAGAGCATAAAGTAATATACACTTCGCCTTGGTATGTTTTCAAACATTCCTATTGTAATTATGTGAAATAAAAATTGAAAACCACCTGGCATGTTTAAGTTAGCCAATCACTGTACTCTTGGTAGAAATCTTAGGCAATTCTTGAAAGCTCAGAAGCCAGAGGCGCAGGGATGAGGCGCGGGGGATGAGCAGCATGGATAGGGTATGCAAACCCCAGGCATGAAGGGGTCGCAAACCCACATTCACCAGCAAGTGGTGCAGCACTGGCAGGTGAGCACCCGAGACCAGTCACCAGTTTAATGGGATATGGATGGGACCGGAAAATAACTGCACTACAGATATAGCTGCGTGTGTGTCGCCACACAAGCTGAACTAAAAGGACCAATGCGTCGTCTTGGACGACTTCGATTTTCTTTCACATAATCATTACTGGGGATACAATAAAACTGCTCAAAGCGAGATCTACCAACAACCACTTCTTCTTCAATCATGTTCCAATTGATCTTCATGGCACCGAGCCAAAATGTCGCAACAACAACACAAATGCACAGCAGTGTAAAACTTTGATTCCAAACGAAAGTCAGATTTTCTGACGCTTTACTTGTATCACCAAGATTAATACAAAGTAAAAGAATACGAAGTACCTTTTTAAGTTCACCTTCATACTGAACAGTTCCATACAATCCACTATCAACCGACTGCCAAGAATCGAAGTTAGTTGCTTTGCCGTTCATGTCACTCGGGTTCTGATCTTTGCATCTGGAGCACCTTCGTTTAGCTTGTTCCTTCAAGTTCTCAGTGTTCTGGATATCAGGATCTTCGTACATTTCTGTACAGTTGTGCAGTTCAACGGACCAACCCAAGCCAAAACCGCTCAATGAAATTTAGTATGGGTCTACCGCAGCCGGCGTATGCGTTTGTAAGTAAAATGAGCGGTCCATACAAGAGTCCACAAAGCCAACTAAGGCAAGCAACGCACAAATCCATCGCCCACATCTCGCTTCTTCAAAATGGCGAAACTGCGCCCGTGGCATGTCATGTGCTCATAAAACGTCATTACAAATCACGTGACAATATGAACCAATCAGCGTGTGCTGATTTGTAACTCAGAAGAAAAAAACATGAAAAAAGCACAGATTTAAAGCTCGTCGGGCCACGCCCACGAGAAATTACAAGATCTGGCTTCAGATTCACTTGGTCGTGGTAATTACCACGACCGGCTTCAGATTCACTTGGTCGTGGTAATTACCACGTACTTGGTCAATTCTAATATTTGAGCATTATGACAAGAATAACATGATTAAGGGATACTTTACCATAAATTTCATACTTTGAAATATACCAAGTTATTTTGAAGTGTTTGTTGTAATGAATAGCACTGTAGGGGTGGGTGGGTACAGCTTGAGGTCAGATATTGCTCGAAGACTTAGTTTCCGACTTGTAAAATACACTTGTAAATGCTTTATTGCTCGCGGGCGTGGCCCGTCGAGCTTAAAATCACACGGCGTGTCTTTTTCGTCATGTTATTAGTTTTTTTTCTGGGTTACGAATCTGCACACGGTGATTGGTTCAGATTATCACGTGATATGCAATGACGTAATTTACTTCGTTAAACAACTCGAGTGTAGCCAGTGAATTGCTCGGTACTTGTGTATGAAAGTTAACTGCATTTAATCCAAACTCAACACCGTTTGGGTTTGTGGAACACGCACTGATAAACTGGATGTTAGGGAACGATTTTGGCTTGCGTTCTTTAGTTCACCGCGGAAGCTTTGAGAATAGCCGTAAACAGATGTTTGATGGATACCGCTGGGGGATTGCAAATATCTCTGTCGCCGCTAAATATTTAGTCCCGACGAAACTTTCTGTGGCGACACGAAATACTTCTGGGAAGAAAACAGGCCGAAAACGGAAATCAAAGCTACGATGAGCTTTAGCCGCAAAACAATGGCGATTTATGCTTTACTCTGTACATGATATCTGTTGCCTCATAAAATTCTTCTGCTTTGCCTGTTGAAATGTTTCTTTCATTCGATCATGTAGCCTTTGTTTCGCAATGGTCATTGTATACTAGAAATGAAAAATACACCGAAATAGTCCTGAGTATTAAGTTTGCAGTCACAAATGGACTGAACACACTGTGAACAAAACCGCAATAATATTTTAAACATGTATCGTGTTACATTCCTCGCTTTCAATTTTATATTTGTTGCAAAGCACGAATACTCGAAAGCCTGATAGAAGTGAAACGCGTTCAGTTAAAAAACAAAACAGACTAGTATTGAAGCGAAGGCTGGATTAATCGTGGCCTCTGATTAGAATTAAGTGTTTGAGTCAAACTGTCAAAATCGATTCATAAAACAAGTCACGCATTACTCAGATCTACTCGGTGGGTAACCGTTTCGCTTCTAAGCTCAAAATGCAGAGTCGCTCAACCTTTAAGAACCAAGTGTGTGAGTGTTGTAATGATAAAATTATAGTTTAATCAAGTTTCATTTAAGCAAGGTGTCAAAAGCCAAGTTCTCTATACTGTGTGATATATTTCTGGTGAGAAACTGGAAGCCTCCCGGAAGTTCCGCTCTTGTCCTTCCTTTCCATTTTAGTTTATTCTGCTCTCGACCCAATTAACGCCGCGAGCTCACTGGCAACGCCAGTCTAGTTAAATTGGCCCTGGGCTTGCGTAAATGGACACTCGTAGAAAACAAACACAAAATACTTCTTGCCAACGGCTTTGTATCAAAATCAAACACAAAAGCTCACCAATGAACATTGCTGAAACGAACTTCGTAGCTTTCTTTCTGTTGTCCGGTACAGCTGCCTCGTTTACCGAGCACAATTCTGCTTCGGTGACAGCAACAAAAGAGGCGCCATTTTGTTTAAAACTGGAAGTCGTCAAGAGTTGAATAGCACTTGATAGTCCGAGTTTGAGTAGCCAATCAGAGCGCACGGGAAGCACTGTTGATTTGTGTTGTATGTTCTAAATATATCATATATTTCAACGATAAGATGTTTTTAGAATGACGTTATATCGATGTCCTCTATATTCCGTCCACAATTTCTGACCCTTTGTTGTCCATTTTAAAGAGTTATGCCTGTATATAGGATAAATTCCGCATAGTATCAAAATAAAAAGGTCGATATACCCATGAGAGAGGCAAAAAAAAAAAAAAAAAAAAACTTTCATAAAAAGGTACTCGCACCCTTTTCTTTCATTCAGGTCCTTGTTGTAGGGCACTGCTCTTTTTCGCTGTTGAGCAGCAACCAGGCATTCTCCTTTCCTACTTTCTATACGTCTGACACAACATCTCCTTTTCTTGACATGTGTTTGACCAACCAAGAGAAGGCTTCTTGTGACAGATGACTTCCAATCTCTCGAGCTTGAATCGCATTCCCCTCACCATATTCTGGTGTCGAACTTCCTTTGCGGCGGATTTTGAGTCCGCAGAATTTCTGCCCCTTGCGGCGAATTTTGAGTGACAGAATTTCTGTCCTTTGCGGCGAATTTTGAGGCTGTAAAATGTTTGTGGCTTGCGGCTGATTTTTAGGCCACAGAATTTCTTTGGCTTTGCCTGCGGCGAAATTTGAGCCTCGCCGCACATGTAATATTTATAGCATTTCTATTTGCCACTAATCAAGCATTGGTTTTGTTTTAGTTAGAGAATATTATATTTGCAGAGAACAATTACTCGTCACGTGATAACATATTTCTGTTCAAATGTCGACCGATGGATTCAATTATCCCTCGTTTATTTTCAGTTCGTGAAATATTGTTATTTATTATATAGACACGAGTGTTTTACTGGAAAATATACCGTGCGTAAAATCCATACCAAACTACATCCGGGACCCGAGTGGCGTATTTTCCATATCCTCACTAGAAAGGATATCGTTGGCATCATTTCGCTTTTGCACGGTTGTTTGTGCAATTTCTCGTAAAACACTCGTGTCTAATATAATAAAAAGAAAATTACACGGCGGCTTGAAGATATGGATTTTATTTTCTCGTGGTAAAAACAATATTTTATGAACGAGCGCTTCGCGAGTGACAGAAAGACAGCTACTCGAAAATAAAATTCATATCTTCGCGCCGCCGTGTGATATCCTCTATATTTGTTTCTTTAAATGCACCAAACATATTCCAATTAAAAAAAGCTAAATTACAGTAGAAGCCATTAGTCCTCCAACAAGTCAACTTTCTCCGTGGGTACTTCTCTAAATAGAGAATGTAATAATACAACACTAATTCAGATTGTCCTCCGTAAAATTCACCTGGCAAGTAAAAATTAATTAAAGAACATCAATCGGTAAACAGCTGCCATGGCAAACTGTGCCGGAAGCAGCAAATTACAACTTCTTTGTTTTAATGGCCACGTGCTGTTTGATGAGAGAACACTCGACCAATAGATTCCACGGAAGTTCCTTGTAATTATTGATGCTGGAATCACCGATCACATTTATAAGAAGAAACAGTTATTCGATTTTAATTTCTCTGCGACGGTTCGTGGTGGCAATTCAAGTTTCATATTTTCCTATTTCTCCGTTCATAAACTTTACATCTGCCAGCAGAATTAACGTCTATGGCTCGCAGGGTAGCTCCCTCTGTTAGCAGATCCAGTGAAGCAATCGAAACAAGAGTGCAAGACTTCTCAGGAGATGGAAGTTCTAATCGTGTTTTGGACGATGCTGCAGGTCGTCTCACGCACAAACTTGGCCCGGTCTTAAAAGCGATGCGAATTTTTGGGATGTACTGTGGTGAAACAAGCTTTAACTGTCTACCGTCCTGCCAAGGGCCGCGTTTTTATGGGGCAATATATTGTAGTGTTGCAGTTTTCATTATGTGGGTTTTATTTTTTGGAATGACTGTCAGCTTATTTTATGATGATGTTTCCAAGTTGGTTAGGTTTCTGCATATACTGAAAATGTCTCTTTGGCTTCTGATATGTGCTGTAAGCGCCAGCGTTTGTCTGTATGTGCTACCTATTGGCAGAAAGAAGACTTCACCGTTCGAGAAGTTTCTTTGCCACATCGTTTCGAATCACGGAAACGTAAACTTCTCACAGAAGAGTACGAAAACTTTGGTGGTAGCAGCTCTCTTCTTTATAGCTTTTAATTTGATCATCACACTCCTATCGAGTGCTTTTGGTGTTCAATCAACAGTATTGTTCGAGCCATGGAGCGACTTGCCTCATTTCGATAAGGTTTATCCATTCCTCGTGATTTTTTCGGGTGGTGCGTGGATATACCCTATCATTCTTATCTACTCAGTCTGTTCGCTACTGGTTGACGCATTTGACGACCTCGAGACGCGGGTGACCCTTGCGATAAAGGAAAGGACCCTTGACATTGATGAACTTCGAAAAGAACACAGCAAACTCTGCCAAATGGTCGAGCATGCGGATAAGGCCCTCGCGCCTCTTCTCTTAGCAAAAATAGGTGGACATGTGCCTCTTCTTGCGATGCTGTGTTACAATCTGGCCAAGTTTGATTCTATAACCAGTGATACATTCGCATTTTTTAGTGCGAGTGTTATGTGGTGCATATCAGGCATCACAATCGTTTCAGTGATATTAATACACGCGTCCAGAGTGAATGACAAGGCGAGTTTTTGTTTCGTTGTAACACGTCGTTTTGCATCTTATACAGGAAAGGTTTGGAGGGGGGGGGGGGGGGGGGGGGTTGAATTGTTGTTGTCGGAAAGGGTTCTCCTGTGCTATATTTCTTACTATTCTTCATCTGTCTCTTTCTAGAATTATACTTACGATCACCATATTTACCTTAAATTAAGATGTAAACATTTCTTGTTGATTTATTTTGCATTTCCGTTGTGGCAGCAGAGAGAGAGAGAAATTTACGAGTACACGAACATCAAATAGGATAAAAATTAACGACTATAATTGTGAACTAAGTTAATTTGATTGTTTATCTTGTATAGATCCATCGAGTTGGTAGGATTTTGCCGCAGTCCTATTTCTCTACGGGTGACACAAATGAGTCTTGTGAGGTAATCAGATCTTCCAGAAGTTTAGTATGTTGCTCAAATGTTACTCAGATATGTAAGCCATTTGGAGGTCTTGAAATTAATATTTCCTAGGCCAAGTCGTTCAGGGCCCAGCTTTTCAAAGCACGATTAGGCTAATCCTGGATTAGGTCTAAACTTTCCTGTCATTTATAAGCCTGAAAACGTGAAAGTTTCGTCCACAACGACTTCCTTGATAACGTTTTAAGCTGGAACAAGCTTACTAATCCATCTTCGAACAAAACTCTGCAGTTTATTGGGAGAGAGGTCGAGAGAAAGAATTTCGTTAATCCTGGATTAGCTTAATTGACTTTCAAAAAACCGGGCCTAGAGCTCGATTAGGTTAATCCCGGATTAACAGTGTCTTTCTCTTTTGAACGAAATGCCAAGGAAGTGCTCTTTATAACGGCCCTCACTCCCGGGAGTGATCAACTTCAACTGATTTTCTTCTTCAGTCTCTCACTATAAGGAAAATTTATATAATACAGTATGGAAAACTCGGTTTTTGATAGCTCAGTCAGGTGAAAAATTATAAGCTGTACTAACTCAACCTGATTTTTAATGTTTCTTTTACAGCTACTGGTGTTCCTGCTCCATCTTCAAGATGAACCGCTCGGCCTGACTGTAGGAGGATTTGCGGTGATTACTAAATCATTTTCTTTGGCGGTAGGTTTATTCTTCTTTGTCGGCGTTATGCGAACGTTTACTCAGTTCAATTCCTTTGCAGTCAGTTTTTGCCATTTGTTTTTTTACCCTATATTGTTGATACAATGATGAGGTACGACAACAATAACTACCACTGACAGTTTTACGCTAGTTTTGTGGTTTCCCACATCACTAAGGGTAACACTAACTAACACGACCATTTGTAATATTACAAATAGCATTTATGATGCAACTACCGTTCTCAGTCTTGTTTTTCATATCTTCCTTTGTCCGTGCAGGTTCTGGGCGCCTTAGTATCGTACGTCACGGTTTTACTTAGCTTGCCACAGTAAAGGAGTCGTGTGGACATTGGATAATCAGGTCCTTTGAACTATAATGCACTAAAGCTGCTGCCACTAATAGCACAAGGTGATCATCAAATAAGCGAGACCATCCAATGGTACTGTATGTTGGTATCAGCGACATTGGACTATTCCATGTTTTACCGTTTTGGACGATGTAGTTTCCCCAACTCTTTCTCTGTACACTACGTGTGTATACGGTCAATCCATTTTATCTGAACATACCGTCTTCCACATGGGTGTATTAATACTCGATAAACTACAGACTTAAGAATGCGATAGATATAACTTTACATATCTCTCTTGGCAATTTTTATGTAAAACCAACACTAGCTTTTGTCATTATGTGCGGGTTTTTCACAAAGCGTAGCAGTCTTATTTCAAAATAGAACAAAGCGCTTTCAGGTGTACAAGCTACAACTACCCCCCTTCCCCCGCCCTCCCTCCCCCCCCCCCCCCCCCCCCCCCCCAAAAAAAATTATATATATCACCACGAAAGAAGTGAACTATATAACTGTTAAATATATCTATCATCGAAATGGCAATACATTAATCCATCTGCCAGAAACAACATGTTATACAGTACTCGTGTTACACGAAATTTCCTTAGTTTTCTTTATCTTTCAAAAAGCGGTGACGAATTTTACGACCGCTATTCACATGTAACCTAATGATAACTTATGATAAGTTGAAGATAAAACACGAGCAAGCACAAAAGTTCAAGATGTAAATATGAGTGATACGCAAGAAATGTAAAGCTATGGTTGCATAAAATATATAACAACTGCACCACTGTTTCCTCGTTGTCTTCAAACTAGAATGGTTCAGTTTATCTCCCTTTTATGTTGGGATTGTATATAACTATGGTTTGAGGTGCTACTTCATGTATGACTTTTCAAGGTGTCGTTCAGTATGGTCTATAGTGGTTGGTGCGAAGTCTGTACTTAAGTTGTCTGTAATTCTTTAAAGAAAACAACACGCAAATATTACGTTTTGGACAATGAGAGGAATGAATTAAAATATTTTAATTCAAACTACTATTTGAATTATGTCAACGAAAGTTTTTAAATCTCACTTCTTTTCATCGTGTTACATGTATTCGTATGTAAAAAAGACCCTATTTTGTCAAAGTAAAGTTTCGGGAGAAAAGTGCTTCTGTCAAAAGATGTTGATCTAAAGACACTGTCCACCTTTAATATTTTTAATTGTATTGCTTTTCAATATTGATTGGAATTTTGCTCTCCCCACGTTTAATTAATCCGGATAAAAGAACTAAGGATCTCTTTCTAAAGAATTGACTATTGTTTTGCAAAATTTATTTCCGCAAGATATGTATAAATCACAACAGTTTCCAATTTTCATTTATCGACATACACCCCCAACGAATGAACTTCCTAGTTTGATTAAATGTCGCATGACGTCCTGAAAAGAGAGTTTTAGCATGAAGTAATATGCACTTCGCTGAGGTTGTTTTCAAACGTTCCATTGTCATCATGGGAAATTAATTGAGGTTAGCACTGAAAACCACCTGGTATGTACTTAAGCCAGCCACTGACAATTTTTATTAAAGATAAAGCAACTTAGACCAAAGTAACTTTTAAACCAACACACTCTATAAAATTAAAAGGTTTGTTTCTAAGAGAGCTGTGCAAGAGATTTCTCTTTATCAATCATCTGGCATACAAAAATTTAAGATTTTAAAACAAAAGAAGGCCATCCACAAATATTGTTTTCAGAATTCTTCTTTTGAATGCTCATCATGGGGCGTCCAGAAAAGATAGTTTGAGCATGACGTAAGTTTTGAAGAACCAAAGGGTTGTGAAATGAAGTTTAATTTGGCCACTGATTTAATTTTTCATCAAAAGATCTGTAAATATGACATCTCGTAAAATTTAGGTTTCCCACCTGTCAAAGGATAAATAAGATAAGGACCAATATCTGTACAGGGTGAACCAATCCAGTTGTACAAGTGCTATCAATATATATCTGGGATAAAATAAGAACAAAGTTATACCAATATAAATAATATAACGCCTAGACATAAACACTAGTTGGGGATTTGCACAGAAATAGCCCTGGCAAAGCTTGAAAGATGAATCTTTAATGACACTATACACCCTTGGTAACTTTTATTGGCATCACTTTTATAACTGCTGATTAAAATATTTGTTTGGCTTTAATTTTTAAAGTTTAGTTGAAACAGTCATACTTTTTTTAATTTTACAATCGCCGTGGGGCGTCCAGAAAAAGAGAGTTAGAGCATAAAGTAATATATACACTTCGCCTTGGTATATTTTCAAACGTTCCTATTGTAATCATGTGAAATAAAAATTGAAAACCACCTGGCATGTTTAAGTTAGCCAATCACTGTACTCTTGGTAGAAATCTTAGGCAATTCTTTGTTTGCCTTTTGTGCAGGAGAAAAACAGGTGAAACGATCATACATATACAAATGTTTTACGAGACTCTTGGCCTATTCTCGGTATATCGTGAGTTCCTTCGGAACGTAAGACATCAACAAGGTTGACAATTTTTCATCGAAACAAGTTCAGAATGCCCAGAATCGAACCCGGCAACTCTTTAAGGTTTGAAGAAGCTCCGGCACCCAACATAAGTAGCGGTAATAACTTCGAAGCGTCGCCCGCCGACGAGATTTCACATCCGGGAACAGGCGTACTCGAGAAAACTTATGCCCAGGACCTTGGTAGGATATTGAAAGTTATGAAGATGTCGGGGATTATATATGGTGAGACAAATTTGGTGGATTTTCCCTCCTCTTCCCGTCGGTCCCACACCTTTGGATGGCTTTATCCTTGCCTTGTGGTTTCTGCATTGTGGATTGCGACACTCATGAATCTGGTAACTTTGGGGTACGCCATAAGTAATTCGCACTCTCTTGAAGACACTTTCATCCTTGTTCCAGCGTGCACCTGGACTTTTCTTTGCGCTGGAAATGCCACAATTACCGTTTTTGGTTTGCCGATTGGACGTCGAAAAGCTTCAAAGTTTGAGCGATTTTTGAACCGTATGGCATCCACGATTACAGCAAAGCAGAACAAGAATCAGAACATGCTAAGAAAGAAGGTGTTTTGGTTTATGGTCTTTTATCTCCTTTTTAACGTTGTTATAAATTTTGTTTACTTGAGCTTTGTCGCTATAGACTCTCAATCATGGAGTCAATCGTGGTCAAGTATAATCAGAGTACTTTATAGCATCTTCATTGGATGTAGTGCTTACGTCTCTACGTTTTTTCCGATTTATCTCTTTTGCACTGTGTGTTCGATCTTAAGTGAAGAATATGGAGAACTTGAAAAGGATCTAGAAGGTTTTGTGAAGAGTGGGAGTTTTCAAGTGAAGACTTTCCGCAAATCTCACGAGAAGTTGCTGACAGTTGTGGAATTTGCCGACAAAACTTTCTCTCTGTTGGTGTTGCTAAATTTGGCTTGCTACATTCCACAAGTGGTTTTTCTATTGCACCGATTGGCCATATTTCCCTCTCCAGTTGAAGACCACCTTGGGGAATTGGTGATGTTCGTGTACTTCAGCATTAATGGTCTGGCTGTTTTGACACTGTTGCTTTACTGTGCAAGTGGAGTGAACGAGAAGGTATGTATATATGACTTCGCGGCGTAGTGCTAATCTCCAGGGCCGGTTTTTGAAAGCACGATTAGGCTAATCCTGGATTAGGTCTGAACTTTCATGTCATTCATATGCCGGCAAATGTGAAGGTTTCGCCCACAACAACTTCCTTTATGCGTTTTTAAGCTGGAACAAGCTTTTTAATCCATCTTCGAACAAAAATCTGCAGTTTATTGGCAGAGAGGCCGAGAGAAAGAATTTCGTTAATCCTGGATTAGCTTAATTGGCTTTCGAAAAACCGGGCCCAGTTCTTTCAAATTCCGTGCCGGGCAGCAATTTGGTATTCACTCGATATATAGAAGATATTTCACTGCGGCGCGAAGATATGAAACTTATCTTCGAGTATTCTTTTTGATATCTCACAAGTAAGCGAAGCGAACGCGTGATGTATCGACATGAACAGGAGAAGATATATTTTATATCTCCAAGCGTCCATGTACTTTTCTGTCTATTTCATAAACTCTGGTGTGATACAGAATTTTCCGTCTCTAAGAAATGCGAAGCTTGGGTGACATAACACACGTAAACATATTGTATTTTTACGTGTGTTCAGATACGACATTTCTCAATGGCGGAAATTTCTGTATATCACACCAGACTTTATGTAATAAGTATACTTTTTATGTTGAAATAGCTATAATCAAAAGTAATTCAAAAAGACAACTTTCCACAGGTACTAATTGCTTTATAAAAGTAGAACGGCATGGATTTAGTTTTCCAAGCTTACGTTTAGAAATCTTTCAACTAGTTACAGTTTGGGGTACATTGAAAAACTAAGCACTAAAGGAAGCTAGATTTCGACTGCGTCGGCGTGGAGAAGACGAATATAGTGAATCGACCAAGGGTCGATGTGTAAAACCAAGGCGCCGTAAAAGAATTGGAAGCTGGCGTTTCGAGCGCTAGCTTCGTCGGAGCAAGTGATCCGACGAAGGTCTAGCGCTCGAAACGTCAACTTCCAATTCTTTTACGCGTCTAGGTAAATTTTTCAATTAGGGGTAGTTGATGCTTTACCAGAAATGGCAGTGCTTAGACGGGATTAATCTGTTCTAAACAACGTCCAAATCTAGCCCTGTGAGACTACCGAGATAACTAAACCGATAAAACAAGTGACCATATGTTTCCTTCTGTAGATTCATGGTTTCAGTAGGATGTTACAGCGATCTTCTCTCCCTCTTACTGATACAAGCGAGTCCTGTGAGGTAATCACACCGTTTGTGAATGGACAGATTTTAAAAGAAATATGAGAATTGCAGAAACCTTGGTGTGTTTTAATATAGAAACAAAAATATCCGAATGACGGCGTTTTTTGTAGCATAAGTCACAGAACGTACACAGCACTTCGTGTCAAACATGCTTCGTGATTGAAGGCGTAGATCATGTTTAGTGCATATCCCTTTCCAATGCCTTTGTCTCCCTGCTCATATTCCTTTTAAGACGGGGGATGGGGTGGGGTGTGTGTGTGTGTGTGTGTGGGGGGGGGGGGGGGGGGGGGGGGGGAACAGGAGGATCAGGATTGTAGAGTGTAGCACGATCCTGACAAAGGTGTCGAACTTTCGAAGGATCGTTGTTTACAACCTCACCGTACGTTATGTTCCACTTTCTATCCGCAGCTGTTGAGATTTCTGCTCCACTTGCAAGGTGAACCGCTTGGCCTTACTGTTGGTGGGCTGGTGGTAATCACCAAGTCTTTCTACTTCACGGTGAGTTTTCTATTGCGTCTGGCTGATCATATATTTTTGTAATTCACTTTCAACTCGGTAGAGAACTTTTAGAACAAATCGGAATAATTTCCTTTAATCTTTAAAATCCTGCCTCTCTACACATATACTACGCCACATCGCAATGCACTACTTGGAAATTTGCGGAACTATAAGTTCATATTGACTTTTTCTTGTTCATAGTACTCTTCGTTATTTTTGCAGGTGTTTGGTGCGTTGACATCGTATTTAACGGTTCTCGTCAGCTTGCCGCAAACCTCTTCGTAAGATCAGTTCAGTGCTGACTTGCATTCCTGTTACCAAGGTAACACCACGAGGTGATTAATGCAAGAGATAGACTAAGAACAGTCCGAAGGAAACCATGGACGCTTATTAGCTGAATGCTGAACTTTATATAAACAATAAACTACTTTTGGCGAGGAAATATGTACGGATAATTGTCCGAGGATATTATCTGTTCCGAGAAGCGAACAGTTGCCCGAGAGCGTCAAGCTCGAGAGCGAAGCGCTTGCGTCGGGCCTGTTTTTACCGTGACACAAGGATTCTTGTGCTGTAACACGAACAAAGCACACGAAGATTACGATTGTGGATTAAATGTATTAAATTTAAAATGGCATTGCTACATGAGTAATGTCGACGAAAGCATTTGTAAGGACTAAAGGGTTATGAAGTTGAGAAATCATGTTCCACTAATTTAATCGTTTTTATCTAAAGGATATGTAAAAATGACAGCTCGTAAAATTAAGGTTTCTCACCTGTCAAAGGATAATTAAAAGAAGGACCAATATCTATACAGGATGAACCAATCTAGTTGTACAAGTGCGGGTCAACATAAACCTAGGGATAAAATAAGAACAAAGTTACACCAGTTAATAAAATAACGCCTAGACAGTAAACTAAGGCTAGTTGGGGATTTGCACAGAGATATGAATCTTTAATGACACTATGCACCTTTAATAACTTATATTTGCATAACCTGTATAAGTGCTGATTAAAACATTTGTTTGGATTTAATTTTTAATTTAGTTTGATTTTTAATCGAGATAAAAAGAACCAAGCAACTAAGACATAAAGGAACGAAGGAAGTTTGACACGAACTGACTGTATAAACTTGCAAGATTTGTTTCCAAGAGCGATGTCTTCATTTATCAACATACAACAATTAAACAAAAGAAATCCTCTCCACAAATGCAAAAATTTCATAGTTCTTTGAATAATCATCGTGGGGCGTCCAGAAAAGAGAGCTAGAGCAATATGTAGTAATATACACTTCCCCTGGGATGTTTTCAAACGTTGCTATTGTCACCATGTGAAATAACGTTAGGTTAACACCTGCCCATGTTTAAGTCAAGCCAATCACTACTTTCCTAGTTGAAGTTTTCGGCAGTAATTTGTTTGCCTTTTATGCAGGAGTAAGGCAAGAATTAGCTGACACCCCTTATTAACACAGAGACTAGATGAAATCGTCTAAAACAACATCTCCGGAACTCTCGGTTCATTTCCTGTCCATATATTTAAGACTAGTCTCAGAATCTCCGCAAAGACACCAGCAAGGTCGACGGCAACTTCTAACTGAAACTAGTTTGAAGAATGTCCCGAATTGAACCCGACATTTCTTGGATTGAAGTTACTCCACGGCCAAACACAAGTAACAGTAATGACACTGAAGCACTTCCCAATGAACAGTTCTCACGTTCGAGTACAGGTGTACTAGAGAACACCTATGCTCAGGAGCTTAGTCGAACCTTGAATCTTATGAGATTAGCGGGGATTTATTATGGTGAGACAAATTTGGTTGATTTCCCTTCGTCTTCCTGTCGGCGCCATATTCTTGGATGGCTTTACTCGTGCTTTGTTGTCTTTACCTTGTGGATTATGCTCTCAACATATGTGGTTAATTTGGCGTACGCCATAGAAGGTTCCTCTCTGAGAGAAGTTTTCTTCAGTCTTCTGCTATTTTGCTATAACCTCCTTTGCACTGGGAACGCTACAATCTGCGTTTTTGTGTTGCCGATTGGTCGAAGAAAACCATCACGGTTTGAGCGATTTCTGAGTCGTCTGGCTTGCACGATTTCAGAAAGCAAAAGCCGGAATAGGAAAGGAAATAAGGCATTTTGGTTTGTTATCTTAGCCCTTCTTGTCAACTCAGTTTGGTTTTATGCTGATCTAGTACCTCAGACTGATTCCGCAAGTTTTCATTTGGAACCTTGGGATCAGTGGTCCAGTTCAATAAAGATAATTCCTCGCACCTGCCTTGCGTTCTTTGGCAATGTAGCTATTGTTACCCCTATTTATCTCTTTTACAATGTGTGCTCGATTTTAAGTGACCAATACGAGGACCTCGAAAAGAAAGTTGATGATTTCATAAACAGTGGAAGTTTTCGAGTGAAGGTTTTCCGAGCACATCACAAGAAACTTCTGACGGTCGTTGAATTAGCGGACAAAGCTTTGTCTCCGTTGGTGTTGCAGAATTTGGTTTGCTGCCTTCCACTTGTTCTCTTTATCTTTCACCATTTGGCAACTTTTCCATCTCCAGCAAAGGATAACATGGTGGATCTAGTGATACTCGCATATTTCGGCTCTTGCATTTTGGCTATTTTGGCGCTGTTTCTGTGGTGTGCAAGTAGGTTGAACGAGAGGGTAAGTATAGTAGTTTAGAATTTTTCACAATTGTTTGCCGTCATGCAGGAGTAACTATAAAAAGTGCGTCCTTAAGACGGCACAAGAACCCTATTTCCCGTCCTTTGTAATCAAAGCATAGTATGAAGTGAAAGAAGGAAAGTGATTGAAAACCGTAAGCATTTTCAATTGTATTTCATTTCCGAGGTCTTATCATTTACAAAGGGACATATTTTAACCGGAATAGCTGTTGTTTTGTTTTAGTTTTTAGCAATTTTTTATTTTGTTAAGTGTTACAAAATTAGTATTCTGCAGGAACTGGATAGAAAAAAAAATATGCAATTTTTTGACAACGACATACTGCATAGTTTATGGCATTTTGACAATGAAATGGACCTCAAGTGACGGAGCCGAGCTTTTTTCCACTCGATCTTTCCATACTATTTGTGCTTTTCCCCAACAACATTTAAGTTATACGATATAACTTTTTATCACATAAACTCTGGCATGAAACAGAGATTTCCGCCACGTTCGTTTCGCTTATATTACGTGTGAGATATCGAGATGAACACTCGAAGATAAATTTTGTATCTCTCCGCGCTCCGTATTTACACGATGTGAAAATCTATTAGTCCACTACTGAGTTGATTTATGAAGGGGACATAATGGGTGCGACAAATAGTGTTATTTTTCTTCCTCAGATTCACGGCTTCAATAGGATTTTACAACAGTCCTCTTTCTCTCCCGCTGACCCGAGCGAGTCCTGTGAGGTAAGCATAACTTTGACATAACTGTCACACAACACCAGATATTTAAGCTTAGCATGTAATCCTGAAAGAAAAGAGTTGTGGCAATAACAAGAAACGAAGGGTTGCTTTTACCTGTTTCCAAAACATATCTGGAAAGGAAGGAATAGCAACTGCGAACGTGTCTTGAAGCAATCGGATTGCAGAACTCAAAATTTATGTCTTCTTAATTCCTGCATCTCACCCACAGTTCTTTGCGCGCCGAAATCCGCCATTTTGGGGCCCCCGAAAGTCGAACGATGAATAGCAATCCACTTCCAACCGTCTCGTTTGAGCAGAACATTAGTTTCTTTTGACTTAAAAGTGCTACCTGTCAATTTGTCTTTTGATTTATTACGTTATTTCGTGTTGGAAACCAAATTCAGCCGGATCTTTTTAAATACATTCTAGATGTAAAGAAAAACATTGAATTGGCTGAGAGGGCCCCTTTAAGTTGCCTGTGTTGCCTTGGCAACAACACACAGACGTGTCTCACGATTTGAGACGTGGGTCCAACTCAATATACACTTGCAAAACTCTTCTAGTTGAACCATTACTCGAAAATCATTAACACTCTATAATCTGACAAAAGTTTTCAAAACGTCAGATACAAGTCTAATCGGCGTATAAACGTGCGTTCTGCCTGGTCTGAGTTCACTCAGATTAGTGAAACTCATCCTTTCACCTCTTCTTTATTTAGAGAGGTTCCACCATTGTTTGACACTAGGAAGAGAAATCGAAATTATGTAGTGAACTTCCAACCTTGTTCGAAACTCTCATAGAGGCGCACAACACATAGAGGGGTGTAGTTTACAACGTCACTCTACTGAAACGAATATTTTCTTCCTGCAGCTGTTGAGAGTTCTGCTCCACTTACAAGGGGAACCACTCGGCCTGACTGTTGGTGGATTGGTAGTAATCACTAAGTCGTTTTCTTGGACGGTGAGTGCCTTTTGTGACTACTGCTATTTTTGCTACTACTTCTAACACTAAAACTGATTTTAGTGCTACTTACACAATTACCACCGCTGCACGTTTTACGCATGTACATATTATTTTATTCCTGGCATTGTTACTGCTATCAGCGCTATTCCAATTTAATAAAAATCAACTAATGCTATTTCATTTGCATTCTGAGCGGCAACACTACTCGCTGTCTATTTGAGATTGAGTAGTGAAAAGTCGTTCTCAACAATGGCCATCACTCTTGGAAGAAGACTTCGAAAATTTGTAAACATAAATGGACATTAGTTGATTTATGCTTAAAAACAAGTAGATTTTTCGCTCTCAGGGTTTCGTGCTCATGTCTGGTTGTTAAATAACACTTCTACTACACCACAATATGCTACACACCCCAGGGGGGAGGGGGTACTCAGGTACATGTATAGTGGTGACGGGGTTTGAGACTAACGATTTGGGGCTCCTTTTTGGATTAGAAATTTTCTGGCGGATTGTTTTGTTTAGAAAGATTTTGAAGGCTGATAAGAAGGGTAGCGTTCTCGATGTTACGTCAAACAATTGATAATTACAAGCTTAAACTACAGGTAGAACTCGCAGTCTCTGTTTTTGTTTTAGTTTATTTCTATGCGAATGATTTGCAAAACAAATCGCGACATTTCTTTGGCAAAAATGTGAATTTTTATCTTATATCCGCCTCAGTTTTGTTTATCGTTGCAGGTGTTCGGTGCCTTGATATCGTATTTCGCGGTTCTGCTCAGCTTGCCGCAAGTGTCTTTGTGAAGTTGGCTGAAGATCTATCACTAGAAATACGATAATAGCAGATACCCCCTCGTCCTGGCATTTATTGGAGGTTGAAACATCCGGACCCAAGTCACCCTGCACCCCGGGGCAGCCGGGCAGAGCCAGAAACCGCGTTTGACGGGGACACTTTTGTTTATATAACAGTAGGGTCATCTGGTTGTTAGAGTCACTCGGTTTGCGAGACCGGATAGACCGTCTGAGTGATCTTACCACCCGAGGTTCACTACACATCACGTAAACAGAGTTATTCCCGCCAAAAACCGGTCACAAAGCCAGTTAGGCATTACTGTTTCGATCCTGTACAAAATCAAAGTTGCAGCATAATGGAAAAAAATAGAAGTATAGAAATTGAAACTAAAAAATAAGGTATAGAAATTAATATATACAACTACTCTTTGTGTCTGGACATTCCTGTGCCTCTTGCATTGTTGAGGGGGTTCAAAAAGGAGTCAACTTGTAAGGCTGTTTATTACACGGCTTCATATTTTCGAGTGCAAATACGGGCCAAAACGAGTGCAAAGATGGGAGCGTATTGCACTCGTCAGGAACCAGATCAACTGGTTTATTAGCTTACGTGATCAGTTTTCGCAAGCAAAGTTTACAAACGCGTCATTTTTTTGTTCCATTTTGCGCGCGGCGAGAATGTTTGCCCCGCTTCGTTTGTCGTGTAATAAACAATTTATTACACGAAAAGTCGTGCAATACGGCTGTATTTTTACTTGTCAGTTTTATTTTTTCTCGCCTGAAGCAGGCTCGAAAAAATAAAACCGACTCGTAAAAATACTTCGCCGTATTGCACTCCTTCCCGTGTAATAACCTCTTTTTATCAGCGATACTGTAAGTATTTGATAAATACAGCATCGAAGCTCCCATAAGTGGACAACCTTGGGAAGAAGAAAAAGTGTTCCTAACTGGAATTGTCCGCATACAAGAGAGTGTAAATACAGAGTTTGACTGAGCAAGAGTTTAAAAGGGATTTCGTGGAAGTGTGTGTAAGTAGAGAGCTGTCCGCTTACGAGTGTCCGCCCACAGAGCTTCGACAGTACTCAAAAATTTTCAAAAGAATATTTTTTTTGAAGCACTTTGTCTGACACTTCTGCCTATCAGAGAAATGCCTATAATTTACCGATACCCCAAAATAGATTAACATGTACCACTTTGAAATTGTTTCAGTACTCAGGTTTTTAGTTTTGCCGCAAATTATGCCTATCAAGTGGATTTTTTCAGCCTTTCATTGCGTGATATGCTAATTTAAGGTATTGATCATGAAGTCTAGAATAAAAACAGGTTGCAAAGCACATATTAAAGGTGATACACGCAAACAAAGTCTGGCCTCCTTGAGAAATTTAATCTACAGTTGCAACTATCTAATGCCACGCCATACTTCACTCGCTACACATTCTACACTGCATTTGTCTGCTACACTATACATGTGTAGTAGACACAACTATGCTTTGTGATGAATTTTAATTATCTGTATTGCTAATAGTGCTGAGTCGAATAAACCTCACTTCACTTGGGAACCTTAGGAACCATCCGAACCAGAGGAACCTTCAGAACCAGGCTACTATTAGACGGGAATTAACGCGTTATATATTTCTTAAATCGCACATGGCTATTTAGCCAATCAGAACGCGCGTACAAATGATAATTTATAATGTACACTATAATAGAGTTACACCAGGTACTAACCCAAGGCTACTTGACAAAATGGCGGACATAATCAGGTTTGAACTGAAGGCCAAGATTTCCCCTAATATCTGCATTGTTAGACAATATTATGACCAGGGACTCGAATACACTTGGGTGAAAGTGTCACGCTGTCGGCAGTGGGTCCAGCAAAGAAAATAGTTGCTCATGAACTCACTGAGCGCGCACGAGAACGGACCCATGGGTCAGGAATGAATGAAAGGTGAGTTTTTGCTTGACATATTTTCATTCTATATGCCTGGGAGAGTTAATCACTCTTGGAAGTGAAAGGGTTAAAAGTGAATGTCTGTCAGAATTGATCAAACGGCCGGCAAATACGAATTACAACATTGATTTCCCTCAAAGTTTTGTGTCTGAACAATCCTTATATTGCTTCTGACGTTCATAGGAAAGGGGAAGCATGTATTCCAATTCTTGCCGCTAAAATCGTCAAATCCCAGAGAAAATATGTTGGACGCTTTAAAGTAGCCTGCAAAAAGTTTCATGCGATTCTGAGATGGTCGAAAAATGACCGGATTTTGACAAAATACTAAGCCTATAGCACAGGGTTTTTTGTCAAAAATTGAAAACTCTTGAAACTTTCAGGAAACCTTCCATGGACTATAACAAGACTTTTTCCAATACATTTGCTTTATCTATCTTCATCCGTTGCCGAGATATAGCAGCTCAACTCGAAAGGTGTGATGAATTAATTAGTGCATGATTTGCTGTAATTTGCTGTAATTTCTCACGACGCGCGCGCTAAAAGTTTACAAAAACTATGCAAACTTTGTCGGCATAGTCCCAGGAACGTTTCCTAAAAGTTCCATGCGATTCTGAGATGGTCGAAGAATCTTGGAATTTTGACAAAATACTAAGGCTATAGCACAGGGTTTTTTGCCGATTTTGGCCAAAAGTTGAAAACTCTTAAAACTTTCAGGAAACCTTCCTTGGACTATAAGAAGACTTTTTGCAATACATTTGCTTTATCTATCTTCATCCGTTGCCGAGATATAGCAGGTTAACTAGAAAGGTGTGATGAATTAATTAGTGCATGATTTGCTGTAAATTGCTGTAATTTCTCACGACCCGCGCTAAAAGTTTACAAAAACTATGCAAACTTTGTCGGCATAGTCCCAGGAACGTTTCCTGAAAGTTTCATGCGATTCTGGGATGGTCGAAAAATCTTGGAATTTTGACAAAATACTAAGGCTATAGCACAGGGATTTTTGCCGATTTTGGCCAAAACTTGAAAACTCTTGAAACTTTCAAGAAACCTTCGTTGTACTATAAGAAGACTTTTTGCAATACATTTGCTTTATCTATCTTCATCCGTTGCCGAGATATAGCAGGTTAACTGGAAAGGTGTGATGATTTAATTAGTGCATGATTTGCAGTAATTTGCTGTAATTTCTCACGACGCGCGCGCTAAAAGTTTACAAAAACTATGCAAACTTTGTCGGCATAGTCCCAGGAACGTTTCCTGAAAGTTTCATGCGATTCTGAGATGGTCGAAAAATCTTGGAATTTTGACAAAATACTAAGGCTATAGCACAGGGTTTTTTGCCGATTTTGGCCAAAACTTGAAAACTCTTGAAACTTTCAAGAAACCTTCCATGGACTATAAGAAGACTTTTTGCAATACATTTGCTTTATCTATCTTCATCCGTTGCCGAGATATAGCAGGTTAACTGGAAAGGTGTGATGAATTAATTAGTGCATGATTTGCTGTAATTTGCTGTAATTTCTCACGACCCGCGCTAAAAGTTTACAAAAACTATGCAAACTTTGTCGGCATAGTCCCAGGAACGTTTCCTGAAAGTTTCATGCGATTCGGAGATGGTCGAAAAATCTTGGAATTTTGACAAAATACTAAGGCTATAGCACAGGGTTTTTTGCCGATTTTGGCCAAAACTTGAAAACTCTTGAAACTTTCAGGAAACCTTCGTTGGACTATAAGAAGACTTTTTGCAATACATTTGCTTTATCTATCTTCATCCGTTGCCGAGATATAGCAGGTTAACTGGAAAGGTGTGATGAATTAATTAGTGCATGATTTGCTGTAATTTGCTGTAATTTCTCACGACGCGCGCGCTAAAAGTTTACAAAAACTATGCAAACTTTGTCGGCATAGTCCCAGGAACGTTTCCTGAAAGTTTCATGCGATTCGGAGATGGTCGAAAAATCTTGGAATTTTGACAAAATACTAAGGCTATAGCACAGGGTTTTTTGCCGATTTTGGCCAAAACTTGAAAACTCTTGAAACTTTCAGGAAACCTTCCTTGGACTATAAGAAAACTTTTTGCAATACATTTGCTTTATCTATCTTCATCCGTTGCCGAGATATAGCAGGTTAACTGGAAAAGTGTGATGAATTAATTAATGCATGATTTGCTGTAATTTGCTGTAATTTCTCACGACGCGCGCGCTAAAAGTTTACAAAAACTATGCAAACCTTGTCGGCATAGTCCCAGGAACGTTTCCTGAAAGTTTCATGCGATTCTGAGATGGTCGAAAAATCTTGGAATTTTGACAAAATACTAAAGCTATATATAGCACAGGGTTTTTTGCCGATTTTGGCCAAAACTTGAAAACTCTTGAAACTTTCAAGAAACCTTCCATGGACTATAAGAAGACTTTTTGCAATACATTTGCTTTATCTATCTTCATCCGTTGCCGAGATATAGCAGGTTAACTGGAAAGGTGTGATGAATTAATTAGTGCATGATTTGCTGTAATTTGCTGTAATTTCTCACGACGCGCGCGCTAAAAGTTTACAAAAACTATGCAAACTTTGTCGGCATAGTCCCAGGAACGTTTCCTGAAAGTTTCATGCGATTCGGAGATGGTCGAAAAATCTTGGAATTTTGACAAAATACTAAGGCTATAGCACAGGGTTTTTTGCCGATTTTGGCCAAAACTTGAAAACTCTTGAAACTTTCAGGAAACCTTCGTTGGACTATAAGAAGACTTTTTGCAATACATTTGCTTTATCTATCTTCATCCGTTGCCGAGATATAGCAGGTTAACTGGAAAGGTGTGATGAATTAATTAGTGCATGATTTGCTGTAATTTGCTGTAATTTCTCACGACGCGCGCGCTAAAAGTTTACAAAAACTATGCAAACTTTGTCGGCATAGTCCCAGGAACGTTTCCTGAAAGTTTCATGCGATTCTGAGATGGTCGAAAAACCTTGGAATTTTGACAAAAAATACTAAGGCTATAGCACAGGGTTTTTTGCCGATTTTGGCCAAAACTTGAAAACTCTTGAAACTTTCAGGAAACCTTCGTTGGACTATAAGAAGACTTTTTGCAATACATTTGCTTTATCTATCTTCATCCGTTGCCGAGATATAGCAGGTTAACTGGAAAGGTGTGATGAATTAATTAGTGCATGATTTGCTGTAATTTGCTGTAATTTCTCACGACGCGCGCGCTAAAAGTTTACAAAAACTATGCAAACTTTGTCGGCATAGTCCCAGGAACGTTTCCTGAAAGTTTCATGCGATTCTGAGATGGTCGAAAAATCTTGGATTTTTGACAAAATACTAAGGCTATAGCACAGGGTTTTTTGCCGATTTTGGCCAAAACTTGAAAACTCTTGAAACTTTCAGGAAACCTTCGTTGGACTATAAGAAAACTTTTTGCAATACATTTGCTTTATCTATCTTCATCCGTTGCCGAGATATAGCAGGTTAACTGGAAAGGTGTGATGATTTAATTAGTGCATGATTTGCAGTAATTTGCTGTAATTTCTCACGACGCGCGCGCTAAAAGTTTACAAAAACTATGCAAACTTTGTCGGCATAGTCCCAGGAACGTTTCCTGAAAGTTTCATGCGATTCTGAGATGGTCGAAAAATCTTGGAATTTTGACAAAATACTAAGGCTATAGCACAGGGTTTTTTGCCGATTTTGGCCAAAACTTGAAAACTCTTGAAACTTTCAAGAAACCTTCCATGGACTATAACAAGACTTTTTGCAATACATTTGCTTTATCTATCTTCATCCGTTGCCGAGATATAGCAGGTTAACTGGAAAGGTGTGATGAATTAATTAGTGCATGATTTGCTGTAATTTGCTGTAATTTCTCACGACCCGCGCTAAAAGTTTACAAAAACTATGCAAACTTTGTCGGCATAGTCCCAGGAACGTTTCCTGAAAGTTTCATGCGATTCTGAGATGGTCGAAAAACCTTGGAATTTTGACAAAAAATACTAAGGCTATAGCACAGGGTTTTTTGCCGATTTTGGCCAAAACTTGAAAACTCTTGAAACTTTCAGGAAACCTTCGTTGGACTATAAGAAGACTTTTTGCAATACATTTGCTTTATCTATCTTCATCCGTTGCCGAGATATAGCAGGTTAACTGGAAAGGTGTGATGAATTAATTAGTGCATGATTTGCTGTAATTTGCTGTAATTTCTCACGACGCGCGCGCTAAAAGTTTACAAAAACTATGCAAACTTTGTCGGCATAGTCCCAGGAACGTTTCCTGAAAGTTTCATGCGATTCTGAGATGGTCGAAAAATCTTGGAATTTTGACAAAATACTAAGGCTATAGCACAGGGTTTTTTGCCGATTTTGGCCAAAACTTGAAAACTCTTGAAACTTTCAGGAAACCTTCGTTGGACTATAAGAAAACTTTTTGCAATACATTTGCTTTATCTATCTTCATCCGTTGCCGAGATATAGCAGGTTAACTGGAAAGGTGTGATGATTTAATTAGTGCATGATTTGCAGTAATTTGCTGTAATTTCTCACGACGCGCGCGATAAAAGTTTACAAAAACTATGCAAACTTTGTCGGCATAGTCCCAGGAACGTTTCCTGAAAGTTTCATGCGATTCTGAGATGGTCGAAAAATCTTGGAATTTTGACAAAATACTAAGGCTATAGCACAGGGTAATTTGCCGATTTTGGCCAAAACTTGAAAACTCTTGAAACTTTCAAGAAACCTTCCATGGACTATAACAAGACTTTTTGCAATACATTTGCTTTATCTATCTTCATCCGTTGCCGAGATATAGCAGGTTAACTGGAAAGGTGTGATGAATTAATTAGTGCATGATTTGCTGTAATTTGCTGTAATTTCTCACGACCCGCGCTAAAAGTTTACAAAAACTATGCAAACTTTGTCGGCATAGTCCCAGGAACGTTTCCTGAAAGTTTCATGCGATTCGGAGATGGTCGAAAAATCTTGGAATTTTGACAAAATACTAAGGCTATAGCACAGGGTTTTTTGCCGATTTTGGCCAAAACTTGAAAACTCTTGAAACTTTCAGGAAACCTTCCTTGGACTATAAGAAGACTTTTTGCAATACATTTGCTTTATCTATCTTCATCCGTTGCCGAGATATAGCAGGTTAACTGGAAAGGTGTGATGAATTAATTAGTGCATGATTTGCTGTAATTTGCTGTAATTTCTCACGACGCGCGCGCTAAAAGTTTACAAAAAACTATGCAAACATTGTCAGCATAGTCCCAGGAACGTTTCCTGAAAGTTTCATGCGATTCGGAGATGGTCGAAAAATCTTGGAATTTTGACAAAATACTAAGGCTATAGCACAGGGTTTTTTGCCGATTTTGGCCAAAACTTGAAAACTCTTGAAACTTTCAGGAAACCTTCGTTGGACTGTAAGAAAACTTTTTGCAATACATTTGCTTTATCTATCTTCATCCGTTGCCGAGATAAAGCAGGTTAACTGGAAAAGTGTGATGAATTAATTAGTGCATGATTTGCTGTAATTTGCTGTAATTTCTCACGACGCGCGCTAAAAGTTTACAAAAACTATGCAAACTTTGTCGGCATAGTCCCAGGAACGTTTCCTGAAAGTTTCATGCGATTCGGAGATGGTCGAAAAATCTTGGAATTTTGACAAAATACTACAGCACAGGGTTTTTTTGCCGATTTTGGCCAAAACTTGAAAACTCTTGAAACTTTCAGGAAACTTTCCTTGGACTATAAGAAAACTTTTTGCAAAACATTTGCTTTATCTATCTTCATCCGTTGCCGAGATATAGCAGGTTAACTGGAAAGGTGTGATGAATTAATTAGTGCATGATTTGCTGTAATTTGCTGTAATTTCTCACGACGCGCGCGCTAAAAGTTTACAAAAACTATGCAAACTTTGTCGGCATAGTCCCAGGAACGTTTCCTGAAAGTTTCATGCGATTCGGAGATGGTCGAAAAATCTTGGAATTTTGACAAAATACTAAGGCTATAGCACAGGGTTTTTTGCCGATTTTGGCCAAAACTTGAAAACTCTTGAAACTTTCAGGAAACCTTCGTTGGACTATAAGAAGACTTTTTGCAATACATTTGCTTTATCTATCTTCATCCGTTGCCGAGATATAGCAGGTTAACTGGAAAGGTGTGATGAATTAATTAGTGCATGATTTGCTGTAATTTGCTGTAATTTCTCACGACGCGCGCGCTAAAAGTTTACAAAAACTATGCAAACTTTGTCGGCATAGTCCCAGGAACGTTTCCTGAAAGTTTCATGCGATTCTGAGATGGTCGAAAAACCTTGGAATTTTGACAAAAAATACTAAGGCTATAGCACAGGGTTTTTTGCCGATTTTGGCCAAAACTTGAAAACTCTTGAAACTTTCAGGAAACCTTCGTTGGACTATAAGAAGACTTTTTGCAATACATTTGCTTTATCTATCTTCATCCGTTGCCGAGATATAGCAGGTTAACTGGAAAGGTGTGATGAATTAATTAGTGCATGATTTGCTGTAATTTGCTGTAATTTCTCACGACGCGCGCGCTAAAAGTTTACAAAAACTATGCAAACTTTGTCGGCATAGTCCCAGGAACGTTTCCTGAAAGTTTCATGCGATTCTGAGATGGTCGAAAAACCTTGGAATTTTGACAAAAAATACTAAGGCTATAGCACAGGGTTTTTTGCCGATTTTGGCCAAAACTTGAAAACTCTTGAAACTTTCAGGAAACCTTCGTTGGACTATAAGAAGACTTTTTGCAATACATTTGCTTTATCTATCTTCATCCGTTGCCGAGATATAGCAGGTTAACTGGAAAGGTGTGATGAATTAATTAGTGCATGATTTGCTGTAATTTGCTGTAATTTCTCACGACGCGCGCGCTAAAAGTTTACAAAAACTATGCAAACTTTGTCGGCATAGTCCCAGGAACGTTTCCTGAAAGTTTCATGCGATTCTGAGATGGTCGAAAAACCTTGGAATTTTGACAAAAAATACTAAGGCTATAGCACAGGGTTTTTTGCCGATTTTGGCCAAAACTTGAAAACTCTTGAAACTTTCAGGAAACCTTCGTTGGACTATAAGAAGACTTTTTGCAATACATTTGCTTTATCTATCTTCATCCGTTGCCGAGATATAGCAGGTTAACTGGAAAGGTGTGATGAATTAATTAGTGCATGATTTGCTGTAATTTGCTGTAATTTCTCACGACGCGCGCGCTAAAAGTTTACAAAAACTATGCAAACTTTGTCGGCATAGTCCCAGGAACGTTTCCTGAAAGTTTCATGCGATTCTGAGATGGTCGAAAAATCTTGGAATTTTGACAAAATACTAAGGCTATAGCACAGGGTTTTTTGCCGATTTTGGCCAAAACTTGAAAACTCTTGAAACTTTCAGGAAACCTTCGTTGGACTATAAGAAGACTTTTTGCAATACATTTGCTTTATCTATCTTCATCCGTTGCCGAGATATAGCAGGTTAACTTGAAAGGTGTGATGAATTAATTAGTGCATGATTTGCTGTAATTTGCTGTAATTTCTCACGACGCGCGCGCTAAAAGTTTACAAAAACTATGCAAACTTTGTCGGCGTAGTCCGAGGAACGTTTCCTGAAAGTTTCATGCGATTTTGAGATGGTCGAAAAATCTTGGAATTTTGACAAAATACTAAGGCTATAGCACAGGGTTTTTTGCCGATTTTGGCCAAAACTTGAAAACTCTTGAAACTTTCAGGAAACCTTCGTTGGACTATAAGAAGACTTTTTGCAATACATTTGCTTTATCTATCTTCATCCGTTGCCGAGATATAGCAGGTTAACTGGAAAGGTTTGATGAATTAATTAGTGCATGATTTGCTGTAATTTGCTGTAATTTCTCACGACGCGCGCGCTAAAAGTTTACAAAAACTATTCAAACTTTGTCGGCATAGTCCCAGGAACGTTTCCTGAAAGTTTCATGCGATTCGGAGATGGTCGAAAAATCTTGGAATTTTGACAAAATACCAAGGCTATAGCACAGGGTTTTTTGCCGATTTTGGCCAAAACTTGAAAACTCTTGAAACTTTCAGGAAACCTTCCTTGGACTATAAGAAGACTTTTTGCAATACATTTGCTTTATCTATCTTCATCCGTTGCCGAGATATAGCAGGTTAACTGGAAAGGTGTGATGAATTAATTAGTGCATGATTTGCTGTAATTTGCTGTAATTTCTCACGACGCGCGCGCTAAAAGTTTACAAAAACTATGCAAACTTTGTCGGCATAGTCCCAGGAACGTTTCCTGAAAGTTTCATGCGATTCTGAGATGGTCGAAAAATCTTGGAATTTTGACAAAATACTAAGGCTATAGCACAGGGTTTTTTGCCGATTTTGGCCAAAACTTGAAAACTCTTGAAACTTTCAGGAAACCTTCGTTGGATTATAAGAAGACTTTTTGCAATACATTTGCTTTATCTATCTTCATCCGTTGCCGAGATATAGCAGGTTAACTTGAAAGGTGTGATGAATTAATTAGTGCATGATTTGCTGTAATTTGCTGTAATTTCTCACGACGCGCGCGCTAAAAGTTTACAAAAACTATGCAAACTTTGTCGGCGTAGTCCGAGGAACGTTTCCTGAAAGTTTCATGCGATTTTGAGATGGTCGAAAAATCTTGGAATTTTGACAAAATACTAAGGCTATAGCACAGGGTTTTTTGCCGATTTTGGCCAAAACTTGAAAACTCTTGAAACTTTCAGGAAACCTTCGTTGGACTATAAGAAGACTTTTTGCAATACATTTGCTTTATCTATCTTCATCCGTTGCCGAGATATAGCAGGTTAACTGGAAAGGTGTGATGAATTAATTAGTGCATGATTTGCTGTAATTTGCTGTAATTTCTCACGACGCGCGCGCTAAAAGTTTACAAAAACTATGCAAACTTTGTCGGCAGAGTCCCAGGAACGTTTCCTGAAAGTTTCATGCAATTCTGAGATGGTCGAAAAATCTTGGAATTTTGACAAAATACTAAGGCTATAGCACAGGGTTTTTTGCCGATTTTGGCCAAAACTTGAAAACTCTTGAAACTTTCAGGAAACCTTCGTTGGACTATAAGAAGACTTTTTGCAATACATTTGCTTTATCTATCTTCATCCGTTGCCGAGATATAGCAGGTTAACTCGAAAGGTGTGATGAATTAATTAGTGCATGATTTGCTGTAATTTGCTGTAATTTCTCACGACGCGCGCGCTAAAGTTTACAAAAACTATGCAAACTTTGTCGGCATAGTCCCAGGAACGTTTCCTGAAAGTTTCATGCGATTCGGAGATGGTCGAAAAATCTTGGAATTTTGACAAAATACTAAGGCTATAGCACAGGGTTTTTTGTTAAAAATTGAAAACTCTTGAAACTTTCAGGAAACCTTCCTTGGACTACAAGAAGACATTTTGCAATACATTTGCTTTATCTATTTTCATCCGTTGGCGAGATATAGGAGGTTATAAATATGGCTGCTTTGCTCAAAGGTTTGATGAATTAATTAGTGCATGATTTGGTGTAATTTGTTTTAAGTTCTGACGACGCGTTGGCAAAAAGTTTACAAAAACTATGTAAAAACCGTCGGCATACTCGCAGGAACGTTTCCTAAAATTTTTATGCGATTCTGAGATGGTCGAAAAATGACCGGATTTTGACAAAATACTAAGGCATAGGACAGGGTTTTTTGTCAAAAATTGAAAACTCTTGAAACTTTCAGGAAACCTTTGTAGGAATATTACGAGCCTTTTTGGAATACATTTGCTTGATTTTGTTTCAGCAGTTGACGAGATATAGCAGCAAAACCACGTGATATTTGAGGCTTGCATAAAATATGGAGAATTATTTATCGAAACCATCGTTATTATCCTAGGAACTTTTCCTGAAAATTTCACGCGATTCTGAAAGGTTTGTGAAAGTTTGATAAACCAGTTTACTGTTTAAATACTAATAAATTATTATTATTCGTGATCTTGACGAGGCGGTGTGGGTGGTTCTTTATTAATTGTAAATCGAGAATTCTTGTAAAATTGAATTTTATTTGACGGTCCTGTCTATCTGACAGGTATTCATAAGATTTACCGATACATTATTATACACTTTGTGATAGAAAATATATAGCTATAAACGATTGTATGGAGACGACTTGACGAAAATCGAATCAAATTCCGTCCCCCGATGGACTTTTGTATATGAAACTGATGATTAGACAAACTGTCTAAATATTGGGGAACAATAACATTGTGGGTAATCCTTTAGTCTGTCCGGACACTTGGACAACATGGTGGTACGATAATGGAGACTTTATACTCCGTCTGCATTAATGTTCATGATGCGTTTATGGTTTTGTACTGAGCATACTGGGCAGCTTAAAATTGCCGTATTCCGCAACGTCATATTTAATTTGCTAAAGGTGGCAAACGTTGAAACAAAAGCAGGTTATTGCTGTGGATTTTTTACTTACTTCTAATTATGGCATACATAGCTTGTGACTACAGTTTGCAGGCTGCGGAATATGGCAATCTTGACCCTTTCACTTCCAGAGAGATCAACTTCAATTTTCTCCTTCGATTTCTCACCAAAAATATGTCATTACAGTAAGGAGAAATTGGCTTTTGATAGTTTGCTAAGATGACAGCTTATTGAAGTATTAATTCTCCCCACATCTCTCACACATTTTCTTCTTAAATGGTCGAGAGAATCTGCGTTTTGAACTTGGGAATGAAAGGATTAAACTGCATAGTAACAGTGCAGAAACTTCGCATATTGTACGACTAACCTGATGGTTTTGACCTTGGTCTATATCAAACCCTAGGAAAATAACGATAATGCAAAGTACAAAATAACACGAACGACGTCAACATGCAAAAATTGCAAATCAATAAGTGTCTAAAATATAACATAACTCAAACTACCTGTTTGCTCGTAATCGAAAAATAAAAACAAATTTTGAAAATTTAAGAATATCTCTGTGACTGTGTTTTTGAGCTGTAAAAATAGTTCCAGTTGGACGGACAGGAGCTATGATCAGAGCTCGTTCCAAACGTAAACTATTTCAAAGGAAAATGGATACAGATGCCACAGGGCTAAATGACCAAGAATAACTTTCAGTGGTTTAACAATCACAAGAAAGAGATAAGCATTTCACCCGTCAGCTCAAGGAAGATCCTCCTTGAAGTGTTTCAACAAGAGGCGGTTTGCTGGGCTGTCTGTTTCTGTTCTGCCACATGATCAGTTTGCCTTGACCGTTCACTGCTAGCAGGCGTTGGCTGTCCTCTGTGAAGCTCAAACTGAAATATGAGACAGAAGTATGAATACGTGAAAACACATAGAAAGGCCGTTTGCACTTGAAAAGTTGTAAATGTTGATTATTAATTAACCCTTTCATTCCCAAGCTCAAAATGCAGAGTACACTCGAGTAGCTAGGGAAACCACTTGGCGGCCTCATGGTTTCCCTACGCTATTCTCGTCTTCTGCCCACTTCCCGCGTGTTTAGATGAGGCTACATTAAACGGGAACGCGTTATATGTTTCTTAAATGAAATGGACAAAACAGGTCAAGAGTATGAATAAAAAATTACAGCATATTAAAAAAAACAATGGGTCTCCAACGTACGAGATGACAGGCGAAAGATTCACGTCTGGCGCAATATCCCGGATGTGCCGCAAATCCCAGGTGCTCCACAACCTAAAAAGAGTTAAGGCCGTACAGAAATTGAGTGATACGAGATACAACATTATTTCTTGAGCTCCATACAAAAGCACGAGGCCATTAAAAAAACCACACACACACGCACAAAAAAAAAAAAAAAAAAAAAAAAAGAAAAAGAAAAAGGGTACCTAGATAATTCACTTTCGTGTCCCAGGCTCTTAGATACTGAAAACAAGGTGTTGAACTCACCGCACGGCGCCATTACTAAGTCCCGTTGCTATGACATTCACAGAAACTCCTTCTGGTGCTGCGGAGAAGTCGAGGCAGTTGATGATTAGTTCACACGTCACACTCCCGATCTCCTTGCCGTTCACCGTCCACAGATGCAGCTCACTGCCTCCTTCCATCGTAATCTCCTCAGAAGCAAAGTCCCCTGTAAATAAATAAATAAATAAATAAATAATAAATAAATAAATAAATAAATAAATGAATATCCGTTTTCAAATTTATCCGGATTAGTGTGGACAGGGCCTGAAAGGGTTAAGGAAGAACGATTACAGTCAAACCCCTATTAAGCGGCCACTTTCCGTGTTCCCGAGGTTGGCCGCTTAATAGGAGTTCGACTGTATTCAATAAAGTTGATAAGAAGGATAAAGAATAAGCTTGGAGCTTGTAATGAACTCTTTGGTAATAAGAAGAACCTGTTTTACCTGCATGAGAAACCGTTGCAATGTCACCGGACGTCCGACTGATTGCGATGGCGGACACAGAATTGCCGTGCTGCAAGAATCGCACGTAGCTGAGTCTGAAAAGAAAAAAAAAAGCGGGTAAAGTTAAGATTTACGATAATATTTTCTTAAGTATCATAATGTGCACATATAGGTTCAAACCGATCTTGTTAAAGTTTAGATTTATCTCAATAGAAATAGCACAGATCTCCCCGAGCCCGAATGGTCCCAGACATTAGTATCCTCGCAGGGCTCGAACAGAGATTCTTTGAACAGCAACTGGACATTGTGCAGAAGGCTTGCAGAAAATAAGAGTAAACTCGTCGCTATTTTCTATTAGTATCGATCCTTTGTTTGCACAATTCGCGTTTGACGTTTACCTGTTTAAGTCCCAGATAATAGCGGTGCGGTCCTGACTGCCGCTGACCACAATACTGAAAGCCTGACAAATCTCTAGACACGTGATCTCGCCTGTGTGTCCATGGAGACGCGTCCTAGAGCCCTGAACTTCAATGCCGCACTCCTGTCAAAATATATTCATGGCTTAACATCACGTGATAAAGGAAAGCACGAAAAAAGCACGCATATGTATGTATGTATGTATGTATGTATGTATGTATGTATACAGTGCTCAAAACATCGCTATAGGAGGTTGAAAACTGTTAAAAATATATGTGTGTAAGATTAGTTCCAGTTAGCTCTTGGTTGCTAAGGCAACAGGTGAGAGTATGCACGGGATTTGACAGAATGATTGGGAGGCAGATGTAATGTTACAGGGGTATTACGCAGGGAGAAAAATCGTCAGTAGTACAAACACAAGGACAAGTAGCGGGGACACGTAGCAAAGACAAAAACACAACATGTACACACACAAGAAATTGTAGCGGCGACTTGAGACATGTTAGTTCAGACAAGGAGACATCTGGTGCAACATGTGTTTTGCAGAATTTTGTTCCCTGCAACATTTCGCATGAATTTCAATTAGTGTTTGTGCGGTGCTGTGCTCGATTAGTTCAGACTGGGGACAGGTCGTCACAACACGTCCTTGGGAGATGTCCCAAATGCATGTCTATGTTTGTGTACGGCAGATGTTTTTGTCGCCGCCACAGATCCCTGCTACTTGTGTGCTGGAACCGTAAGTGAAACAACTTACTAAAAATTGGTTGAACTTGATGGGAAGGACAGACAATGTTCCTGTTGAAGTTCCAATAAACAAGAGGGTACACCCAACGGTGGCAGCACAGCACGTTATCTGTGAAAAAATGCAACCACAAGAAAACAGAAAATGATTCAAATTTAAGTGGCAATAACTCAGTCGAAAAGTCAACGTTCACTGACTGAGCCAATGAGATCACTCCGCAAATTAAAATGAGACAAAGTCTCAAACAAGTCGAAAAGAAGTAAAAACAGCGTAAACCTGTACCACGACTCTTGATAATGGTCATAACTAACTACCTTGTTTCCTAACATCTAGCAAAAGTATTGAGTAGCATCGCCTTTTGCTCACACACCTTATAAGTACAATTAAAACAACTGTTGTAATTCGCTAAAATTCTGATAGCAAACTCTACTATTTCTAAGATCCGATAACGTCTCCCTGGGTATAATCTTTCTGGTTTCGCCTATCTGCCTCTCTGAACACGAAATTTCTCACCTTGTCAGGATTCTTGTGTTCCATCACACGAAGGCCAAAGTCAGACTTCGCACGGAACAACCGCAACCCACCACCTACGAAGCCCCAACACAAGGCCGCTGCCCACAAAAGTCTCTCCTCAGGCTCATCTGGCTTAGCTCGATACACGGTCAAGAGTATAGAGTTGTGGCAGAGAGTGTAAACTCTGTCGTTGCCAACGCACTGCAGAGTTTTGGCGGGTACATGCAACTCTTGAGTGTAGCTGAGAGCAGGGGCTCCTAAGGCTGGTGAGCCTACGTAACAACCCCATTTGATGCCATCCACTGTGCTCACGGGACCTGGAAAATCTTTAAAAAATATGGTCTTAGGTACCCAAAGATATAGCCTGTGAAAATATTAAGGTTTTCCGTCTGTTGCTCTGCAAAACCAAGCGACAAACGACACCAACACAAAACCAAGCGACAAACGACACCAAAACGAAACCAAACGACAACCGTGGACAGTGGGAGCAATTTTCGGCTTTCGAAATACCTTCGCGTAAACAAAATATAGAAAGCTATTCATCATACGTCTTTCTCCACACCAACATAGTTAATGCACTAAAGCTACTATCAGTTTGGTGGAGTGTAATTAAAATGCAAGCAACACAAAACCGAAGTAACACACAAGCAACAAAACCAACACAAACATATCTAAAACTTTCAAGAACCTGTAAGAGTGCTAGCGGTGCTAGTCAGCGTGCCCGTATCTGAAGACAGAGAGCTCATGAACCTCCTGGGACCAAAACTTGTCATCGACAAAGCGTCAGCATCGACAAGTTTGTTGAGTGACAACGTGCTGCGCGCCAGCACGCTTAACGTGTTTATCCCGGTTGAGTCCGTGGATAAGAGGCTCTGGGTCTTTCTCGTAATCTGAGGACTGTGTGGAGCTATAAACAGCTGTTGGGGGGTCTGACCATACGTCTCTATCATAGTCCGCAAAGCCTTTTGTCGCACAGGCTCTCCGATAGCATTGACATCCACACCGTAATACGTCTACAAAGGAACAATGAAAAGAAGTCTGATAACGAGACAATTACAAGGACAAGATGCAGCGCTCGACATTAACGGTTGCCCGCTTGCCCGGGGCAACCAAAACTTTTGGTCGGGCAGGTAAATTCTGGGCCGGGCAATCAGAAATTATGAAACTTTCTATTGCTTGAAGTCAATCTTCAGTCCGAAGGGCAACCAACCTAAAAACCTTAATGTCGAGCACTGACAAGATGAGATATGCATTTTGGCTTCGAGTGTTGATGATGTCTCTCATGAGTGAACGAAACAAACCAGTAAGGGTCTCTTCACATTCCCAGGTATAGAATCTTGGTAAAAACTTGCCAAGATTTTGGTAGGATCTTAAATAAGACCCTACAAGATCTCTCCTAGTTCATGCCGGATCTTGCAAGATCTCACGCGATTAAGACATCACATCTTAGAACTGGCACCATTACTCGGGTTAGCCATAACCACAAACATGAGACAATAGACAGCAAACAAAGGTCCTAAGGCATTTACCACCACCACCACCACCAACAACAACAACAACAACGACGACGACGACGACGACGACGACAACAACAACAACAACAAACAGTTGGCGTACCGCTGGATGAAACACATTGATGGCATCAACTGCGTCCTGTCCTATCTGCTTGTATCCAAACACCAAGTCAATCCACTGATGCAGATGCTTTGACACGTAGTCGGACTCCAGGGCCTGAGGAAAACAGGATCACGTTAAAAAAGCACACGAGAAATATATGCGGTGGATTAAATGTCAGAATTGAGGACACCGCGAAAATACGTTATGCAGTCATCCTATTTTTGAGTCAGCGGTCATTGCACAAAAACTGGATTCAAGTGAAGAATTTGCAGTTCAGTGTAACGGTTGTAAAACGTTACAACTTAGCCATGAAACTAAATACTAGGTCTCGATACTCTACAATAAGTTAGTCCAGTGCATGTTAACAGTAACATTAAATTGTGCACACAAAAAAAGCGGGGCTTGCAGACAAGGTGTAATTTTGCCTCGAGTTTGACCGACGACAGACGGAATTGACGTCACGAACGTACTTTTGCAGTGTCTAAAGGAAGAAGTAAAACTCACTTGTCTGTGAATAAGGATGAAGAGACGCCGGTTGTCCTTTGCCCAAGCCGGAAGCTGCACGTGCATGACACGCTGACCATTTTGACGAACACCGAAGTCGAAACCTGAGAAATGAACAATGTTCGACCGTCGTAACAAGCTTACAGGTTTATAGAGCGGTTTTCGGACGACTGTCGAAAATCAAAACCAAAGCAATTACCTGACCAATCACAAAGGCTTTTAAAAAGACACTTTCAACCAAGCAAAAGCCAATCACAAAGGCTTTTAAAAAGACACTTTCAACCAAGCAAAGCCAAAGTAATTTGCTTTTGGTTTTACTTTGAGAAAGAAACCAATCAGCAGTGCACGGAAGCGCTTGGTTGTTTGCGCGAGAAGACCGCAACCATACTTGCTTTTGTTCCCGCTTGGCCAAAAATGGTTCCAAATTTGTTTGGACCAATCCGGAAAGCGCAGCAAACGGAATACCAAAGCCAATTACACAATTGTTCCGACAGTCATCCGAAAACGGCTCTGCACGCATAATAAGACAGACAACTACACCCAAATATGACTAACCGTTCCTCAATCGTTACCTTCAGCATTCTCCAGGAATTCAGGGAGGAAGAAGAACTCTGGAATGAGCTCCTTTACGTCTGTGGACGATTCAAATGAAGACAGGCGCCATGTTGTTGCCATAGAGTGGAAAGTGCGATCAGGAATGTCGAAACTGCTGTCTGTGAAATACGAAAAAAAGGCACCATTACTGGCATAGTGTCCACAAGCCCGGTTTCTAAAGCCTTGTCCTCACTAGCGCATAAGCATAAGCATAAGCATAAGCATAAGCATAAGAATAAGAGAGCGACAGTGAACCTGAGCGACATAAGCATAAGCATAAGGATCAAACATGTTCGTTCCTTATGCTTATGTCGCCACTGTCGCTCTCTTATTCTTATGCTTATGCTTATGCTTATGCTTATGCTTATGCTTATGCTTATGCTTATGCTTATGCGCTAGTGAGGACAAGGCTTAACAGTAACCCATTGTAACTGGCGTTACGAATTCAAATTTTCCAGACCTCCAAGGTTTGGATGTCTGGTATTCAGCACCTATAGTCAACTGTCTTTAAGGCAGACACCTTTCTAAAGCGGACACCTCTCTCAGCCGGACAGCACGCAGATTTGGTCCTTTCCGATTTTCACTTGTTTCTCTGTAACTAAACTCTCTCCAAGGCGGACACTAAGTGCTAGTCCCGAAGGTGTCCGCCGTAGAGAGAGTTCACTGTATACTTATATTAACCTTGATATTGCAGGAACATCTTCGTGAAAGGCGGAAGTCGGACCAGGAAGTGCAGTACGGTACCGCTGTTGGAATAGTGCGACCCGTAGTGGTACGGGGCGGCCAAGGGGTCATCCTCACCAATTCGCTCGTATTCCTCTTTCAGCCACTGAAAACAGAACAAACAAACAAACAAACAAACAAACGTGTAGTCTGATTCCCTTGTTGTTTGTAGCCTTACGATAGAACCTGAGCGAGGAAAAATTGGCCTAAACTTCAAAGATTGATTCCCATCTTAAAAGAAACTGAATAAACAAACAAACAAACAAATAAATAAACAAACAAATTTATTTATGCTCATAGTCCTTACAAGTACTAGCACTCCATTTTATATACTCATATGCTTGCAAAAACTGCTAAAAAGAGTGTTAAAAGGAAATCAGTGTATATAATTTCTGGTGAGACACTGAGCGGAGGAAATTAAATGGAATGCAAGTCCCTTTGAAAAGTAGTTTTTATCTGCAATTTGCGTTGGCGTGAAGATAAGACGCATGATTTATTACCCTGAGGTTGATGTAGATACGCGTGATGCCATAAAATAAATCAAAGCGGATGTCTCGAGCGTTGGCCCTTCGTAGGTCTGCGTACTTCCCTCTGTATAAATCCTCTCTGAACCTATAATTCCTTACTTGTTTCGACGAAGGGCCAACACTCGAAACATCAGCTAAAACCTATATTACGGCGTTGAGCGGCTTACACACATCAACTTAATACATCACAAAGTATGACCAAATAAAAACGAAAGAAAGAAAAAAAACGGAGAAAGAAAAACTGAAAATCTGAACTCGTGGACACAAACCTTGTAGGTTTCTTTGTACTTGTTCTCTTTAGAAGAATTCTGAACAGCAATAGGTTTGGAGAGGTCACTGCAATGCAACAACAGAAACTTAGTACTTTCTTGTAAGTGTGTATTAGATTATCCACATATGAGTCACAGAAACTGACTTCCAAAAAAATATGAATTAGAGGCATGTTGTTTGACTGCTATCAGTGTTCATATATTAGTAATTATTGTATGGATCGACGGACAAAACAAAACTGCAACTACGACTACAAAAACCGTTAGTGTAGGTTCAAATGTAGATGTAAAATCCATGACCTACCGGAAGTAAAACCATGAGCTTACCGGAAGCTTTTGATGTCAGTTAAATCCAACGTCTCAGACGAAAATTCCCTCAGCACGAACGGGAAGACGGGATACTGCATGAGGTCGTTAAAAGTACGTCCCGCCATCTTGTTCAACTCCGTCAAGTACTCAAAGTTTGTGAGCTGGCCACTTCGCCACCTACAAGAAAAAATTGCACGAGTTTGGTGAAACTTTCAGTCCAACTATTTCTGCTGAGCGATTAACCCGCGAACTGGCTCTCTCGGCTCGCAAAGGGACGTGGGGGAGAGGGAGGAGGGACCCTTCCCCCTCCCCTTCCTCTTGTTCCTTCCCCTACTCCACCCCCTCCCCTAAATCCAAGCAAAGTATCCAAAACACTGAAATTACAATAAAACGAAGAAAGATCGTCCATATATTGACTGCTACATGACAGACATAAAGCACTGAGCAGTTTCTATATCTTGTGTGCCGTGTTTCCCCCAATGAACTCCACCTCCACCAGAAAACATCAATAACCACAAATCCCAAATAAAACAAACGTACGCATGCTCACTGGAACAATAACTGCACTTGTTAAAAATGTGCAACACGTCACGCCGCTTGGGGACATTTCTTAGTTACCTTTCAGAAAGTGCAGCTAGGTGCTCATTTTTGGGGCTTTCATAGCAGAGGATATTCCTCAGTCTGAACTCCCCCATCACAATCTCACGGTCCTGTAAAGAAAATGACAAGAAAATTAATTAAAACTGACTGTGTAAATGAGATAACGCGGTTTGCAGAATGGCGGGTCAGAGAAGCCAAGTAAAGTAGCTCTTAAATACGATAAAGTGATTTTTACCAGCTATCCCACATGATATACCGTATGAACGAACTAAAGATTAGTTACCTTCTTAGTATCGAAAGCCAGCAAATAAGTTCTCCCAGTCTTTAAAAAGATCTCCACAGCATTATCCTGAAATTACAATAAATGTTATTTCAAAGCCAGACCAGGAAAGGATATATCCTGGAAACAAAGTGTCACGAGTGCACAACTAACAGACATCAGCGGCAGACCAAGCATCGCCCAAGTACACTAGATATAAGTTTAATTCATTAATATTTCCAACTTACCTGAAGACAATACCGTCGTGTTCGAATTTCTTGGATTTCCTCGTACGACCATGATATTGACACGGCGTCTTTGTTTCCAAGAAGAATTTGTGTCATATCAGCATCCGCGATGTCTTCCTCGCCAACAAAGTGCACGTGACTTTCACCTAGAAAATGTAACAACGAAAAAAGAACACTCAGTACAATACATATGTACATCTTTTCTTACGCCATAATCTATCCTAAACTTTTGAAAATTTCAGTTTTAGGTTTCTTACAATTAAAACACTAGTTTCATGATATTGGAAAACTGAGTATGGAACATTTTCTCTTCTCTTTTTTTCTTTTCTCTTCATAATTTATCTCATATTGCAGAGTTTCTTTCATATTTTCCTGTCTGTAAATTAGCTGCCGTAGCTAAGTGCAGCTGGCCAATATAAATATAGTGTCTGTCTCAGTATCCATGATCGAAAAAGGAAACCTCTAACTCGTGAGTGAAATGCAGACACACAGCATACGCTGATAAACTTACCAATTAAGACAACTCCTTTAATCTTGTTATCCAGTGTGATATTTTTGCAGTGATGCAGAAAGCTGTAGCAGACAAGACAAGGCTATCAAAAAGGAGTCGGTGCACAACTGAAAACTCATAGAATGAAGGTAACAGAATTGATAACCACAATGAATCCTATGATGATAGAGCACTTTCGATCTTGCCAAATACAAGTACAAATACAATACTGACCACAAACCCATACATGACACGATATACAACAAATAGAGATGCGCTTACTGATTCAACAACTAAATATGTACTATATAAAACAACACATAAATATTTGCATACCGAATAGTGTCTGGTGTGTCGAAAATGTAGCAGACATTCTTCTTGTTTGACGAGTTTGCGTCTTCAAACAGATAGGACAAAGGAGACCCAGATTCTTTGGATTCTGTTAACCAAGCACGACATCCAAATGTTAGAGGAACTCAGCTGCTAATAACTAAAGCTTTCATGAACCACCCTGGGTGCGAATACTATCAGTATATTTATTCATAATTCAAAGCAACCCGTGCGTATGAGGTGTTGCCCTCAGAATCACTTGTTCCCCCTTACCCCCCCCCCCCCCCCCCCCATCCACCTGATAACGTGAACAAGACTGGTGAACAAGACTGGTGGGTGGACTAGATATATGGATAATTAGATAAATAAATAAACAACAAAAAGTGTACGAACTGTTGTATTTCGATTGCCTGGGTGGCCCCCACCCCATCCCCTCAGTTTATCAAGCGCGGATACTAAGGGGGTCTTACTGTGGTCGGTGTACTCCTCCATCAAAAACTTCTCTTCTACGTCAAGATGGCATCGCTGTAACCTGCAGCGGACTCTACCCGGGCCCTCAGTCGGATCCAACTTCCACGACGAAGGAGAGTGGTCTCGGTCGTACCATAAAGACCTTGTGATAAAAGAGACAGGAAAATTGTACAGCGGCAATACCTACTACAAAGTGGCTTCCGTTCTACGTCACACACCCAAAGGATTGTTCGTGACGTACTCCAATAAAATCTCAAAAGCACCTCAACAATAACTGAATCTATTTAGAAGACGTTAACACATTTCATGTGTACAGTACTAGATTCAAAGATCTTGGTATCTTCTGCACTGTACTGTTCATCGTTATACCGGGAACATCGTTAAATCGAGGATCGTTATACCGGGGTTCCACTGTAATACTTAAGAAATATATAACGCGTCACCGTGTAATATAGCCTCATCTAAACACGCGGGAAGTTGGGAGAACACGAGAGTAGCGTAAGGAAACCACGAGGCCGCCGAGTGGTTTCCGGCGCTACTCGAGTGTTCTCCCAACTTCCCAAGTGTTTAGATGAGGCTATATTACACGGGAACACGTTATATATTTCTTTTATAAAATAATTAGCCAAGTAAAAAACATCGCGTATCGCGTCAGCGTGTAATATACTCTCATCTAACACGGTTATTTAGCCAATCAGGGCGCGCGTAGTATCATAGTTATTTTATAATGTAATATCGTAATTGTGTCTCTTACCTCTCGTGGATGAGTCGTTCGATCATTTGGCGCCATTTCTTTCGCACCTGCACCTCGGCGGTCAGTGAATCTCTGTTGTGTTTCAACAGCGCCTGTCGTTTCGTGTCTTGAATTTCAACCACAACCTTTGTCACGCTGAGGGCAACGTCCACAATCTGTTGATTCAAGCCCTCTGTACGCTGTGCCAACCTGATACACAAAAGGTACAAGAGGTGTTAACATCCCGCGAAACCCGTATGGGCATCTGGGAAATGGCCTACAATCTCCATCTCCAGAGGTGAAGTAGCCCCCCCCCCCCCCCCCCCCCCCCCCGCACTCCACACACACACTCACACGCAGCCCCACTCCCTAAACAAAACAACTGACGAAAACGAGAGCATAAACGTGTCATTCCACTTAGAGTAGGCTGCAAACAGGTTTGACGACCGACGATCGCTTACGGTTTATAGGCGTCAGCCCGCTGCTTCTGCCACTCCATCATTCCAACCTTGTCAGACTGGTCCCATTGTTGAGTCTGAAGAAGAGGGAAGAAGGAAAAGTAACATGGACCGTAACCCATGCATTGTTGGGAGAGAGGAAACCAAGATTTGTTGTACAGCCCGTGGAAAAAAATGTATGCCCTTCTGGCGATGATAGCACGAGGTAACTTCAATTCACAGTGTCAAACTGCGAGTACATTTCTCCAAGGCTTTAGTTAGGGTAAATTTTAAATTCCAAAATCCTAAATGCACGTATAATGTCGGACGCTTTTGCTTGCAAGTTACTTTGGTTCTTTGGGATGCAATACATTTCACTAGAGATCCTGGTAAAAATTGTTGGGACATTTCCTTTTTTTCTAATAAAATCTTCTTAGTCAGGCATTATGCCTTCCCCCCCCCCTCCCCCCTTCTGCATTGCCTTTGACTATTGTTCGGGGGGTGGGGTAAGAGTGAAGAACTGTCCTAGGTTTCAACCAATCAGGTTAGCCACAGAGGGTCACCATTCATGGATATAACAATATTAGGTGTCGCAAGGCACTACTTCACCTCTTCCATGATCTTGCCCTTGCCGCCATTCGACTCAAGTAGAGAAAATCGAAATCCTAAAGAATCCAGCAAGGCCTTGAAACGTTCCGCGGTCTCTTTCTGTCCAGCGGTCAAACTTTGACTCGACAAAAACTTCCAGAGACATACACACACTCTCTCCCGGAACTACAACATCAACAACATCAACAACAACAAAGATGGACACGAGTTTGTGGCGCGAGTAAAACGTCACAGCAGCACACGCAGCCTCGTTCCCAGGATACGGAAAAGAACCTGGGAACGATGCAGCATACAAAAATCCGCGTGTGGCGTTATAACCGTGGAACAAGCATGATTTGTTCATTTATTTAGGTATTTGTTTAACAACAAACAACAAGAAGTGGGGGCTCTCATAAAGCAAAGAGTTAGTCTTCCTTACCACAAACCTTTTCTCTGCCTTAGGCGAATTTGAATCTAGCTAGAAAACGGCTAATTACTGAACTGTCATATGAAGCCTAGGAGTGTGGACCACTCAAATGAAAGCTCTCGATGGGTACATTCTAATTGCAATACTCAAGTTATTCGTGAGAAGATTTTGAAGTTTGATTCGGACAAGAGAGAAATGGTCTTGTTAAAGTAGTCTGTCCCATACCTTGCTTCCACCGCTGTTCTTTAGCACACTGCTCAGAAGTTTGCTGGCGTGAGGATGGTAGGCCAAGTGCATCGCAAAATAAGCGAGGTCCTGATCTTGTTCAGGATTCAACATGAAAACAAGTAATTTCCCAAGCTAAAAAAAAAAAACATGTTAAAACGTTAATTGCACAGAAAATACAGCTAGTAAATCCTAATACTATTCTCAGCCTTGGAGCCCAGCTTTGGCGCACCAGCCTTGACTATCGTTACACTACCCCCTCCCCCCTCCCCCCCCTCACACACACACACACACACTCCCCCTCCCTCCCTCCCTCTCCCTCGAAATTATGTCGTTTTAGTGCAACTCTTACACGAAAAACATCATTCAGACAACAATGTTTTGGGAGAATGGTGAACTCCCCATTGGATCTGACAACGTCGAATAATTCGATACAAATTTTACGATATGGCAACCAACCTGCGTCCTGACGACATCTTTAGACACCAGGAGCAATTTGTTGATTGATTTCTGTTTGGACGCCCTCTGTAAGTACAAACACAACACAGAGACAGATTACAAACAGAGAGAAACTGTCAGATGATTTAACGTGAACGCTCAGTCTTGAAATACAAATTCTCCCCACCATTCATGAAGGGACACTGTGGGTGACGAAATGAGAATTTGCGGTCGGATCAGCTGCCTGCTCTATATATGATTTACAGGTATCCCACTACATGTAAGCTGTAAATTGTAAGCTAAAAATACCGCGTATAAATAAAGTCGCTTTACATTTTACTTTACCAAGAGGCCCCCTTTAGACAATCATATTCCACAAGCACTCGATAAAAGAAAGAGGATTACCAAACACAAGTCCAGAATCTCCACCATGAAGCTAAACACGAACTGAGAGAATTCCCGCTCAATGTCGACTCTGACCGCTGACGCCTTCACCAGGCCAGGCTGCAAAGCTTCCTGGACGACAAGTTCGACTGTTTGCAGCTCAAACGGGACAAAGTCCTCCGGCAGGAAAAACGTCTTGGAGTAGACGATGAAGGAGACAGCTAGCTGACAGACGCTCTGGAAGCGTTTGGTTTGTTCATTGAAGTTTGCATTCGTCGGGGAGTTTTTCAACTGGCTTGGATTTAGACACGTTTGAAGGTGACCGCGCGATAGATTGACCCAAGATGAGACTGGGGTAAACGCCGCTGGGGTACTATCCGTATTCTCTCGAAAGGGCACCCTATAAAACAATCATATGATAGCAGTGAATCAAACGTCAACCTTTGTGTTGAAATTGCCAAACGTTAGCTGAAACTCGTGCTCACCGGAAGCTTGAAGGCCTGGACTTCCTGTTGCCAATCGGGCCATCACCTCGGCTTACTTCCTGGAAGAAATGCAGCGCAACCTGCACCGCAAAATAACGGAGGAAGCGCGCAAGATAGGACACCAAAGGACCGAGATCTGCAAGAAACCAAACACGCTGTCACAGCTGTCCGACGCACGAGTTTTCAGTTTGATTTCGATGCATTTTCACCCCCTGTCTACAAGAAAACTCACCTCGCTTCTTGTGGTCTTGTTCTTCAAGTTTCTCTAAGGCGACCAAAAGTTCTTCAAACATATGAAAGTACAAGTTACCGTTGGTGCTGTTGAAGGAAAAATGAGAAAAGTGAGAAATAGAGGAGAGTATATGTTCTTTGTTGTCACTTCCGTTGATCATCGCTGATTACCAGCCTTGAAGTTCTACTAGCGTTGCACTTCGAATTTGCTTATCTTTTCAAAATTTTACGCAATGACCACTGATCAACAGAAGGTTGAGAATGCCCCTCTGTTGTGCAACTAGTGTAGTGCTCGGCACAAACCTGCAAGCCTTTCTTACAATACAAGCTACCAAAAGCTGAGTATCTTCCAGCGCTGCACAAACAGCCGAGGAATTCTTTTCAGATCTATCAAAAAAGAAACAGGAAATGTTAGAAGATGAGCAGATAAACATGGCGCCTTCCCACAGTGCCTTATGATCCGCATGTTGGCTGTTTACGAGTCATCTGATCACATCCGCTGGTTCATTGTGCGTCCGCAATGCCAAGTGCATGACATAATCTCTCCAGTTGATCGGATATCTTTTCCTCGGCCAATCAGCGCCAAGAAAATATAAAGCTCGTAAATCATTGCGCGCCTCGTAGTTTAATGAATCAAGATGTTTCGGCCATGTTGGATTAGAACAGAGGTTGTTAATTTCAGCATTAAATCAGTTTTAATGCAAAAGAGACGTTAAGAATTGCCTCGGAATCGTTTCGGTAAGAGGAAATACTTGATAAAATATTTAAGGAAATGCGGAGCGAAGAGGACGCTACTATCTGTAACGAAAGTCGTAACTCATTTTACTGCAAGATGCGAGTGAGCGTGCAAAGGATCATGGGCTTTTATTTCTTGGTTCCCCATAAGTCATTGTGCTTGTGCGATCTCGACAGAAAATCAAACGGAAGCGTTCAGAGATTTCTTGCCCCTCGGAACGTCTGTCTCGCAGGACAGCTATTTTTCAAATAATAGAATTGTTGTTGTTGTTGTTGACAGCAGAGCATCAGATGACTTACCTGCGCTTGTGCTGTAGAGAGCAAAGACCAAAGATCACGTTACCCAGGGTCTCCAGCAAGCCATGCTCCAGTGCCTTGAGACACAGCTCATCCACTCGAATGAACAATTGACAAAGATGTTGAATTAACAGATGGAAGAGCGCGGGCTCAAGAAGGCTGTTCTTCAGTAAAGCAAGCAAGGGAACCAGGCCCAGGGGACGCATGGTAGTGCCCAGGTCTTTATCTCCCGTAGAACAGTAGTCACTGTTGAAACAGAACCACTATACGTAAGTCACGATTTAATATCATTATTATTGTTATTACTATTACTATCAATGATGTAATTTTACTAGAAAATACTGTAAATTATTGTAAATTATTTCTGAAAAGCCCCTTGGGGACCTGTACGCCGGCAGCAAATAAAACTATGAGCATCTACTACAAAGAGACAACATGACGACCCTGAACAGCAGACGACTATACAGGTTATCATATTACTATTTATCTTCAAGGTCAAGCACAACATACACCAATGTATATCTTATTTAGCAGCGGTTCAGCTTCCAACTCCCAAATACTAGACTTCAGGATGCCCCGGTTTAATACCGTAATACACGAAAGCACTCGGTCAGATACTCATTTGTACTTACTAGTCTTTAGTCAGGTCCACCTGGCGAGCAACAAGCAGTGACAAACAGCCTTCAATTAATACTTTGGTGACTGGGTGATCATAAAGCTGCGAAGAACAGAAAATATTACAAATATTAATCAAGAGTTTCCTTCTATGTCATGTAAAGACCCTGTTTACAAGAAGGTAGAGTAACTCTAGGTCAAAGCTAGCCCGGGATACAAGCAAAATGAAACAGCTCCCGAGTCAACTTCATTATTATCAATGAGCCAAGAGGTCTGGGAACCAGCATTGACTTGTCCCGGTTAGGCGAGTTATCCCTAGCAAAGCGTTTACAAAGGCAAAACATAGCCCGGTACTAGGGTACCCATATCATTAGAACTGAACGGAAGAAATGGACCTACCCCTCCCCCCATGTTAAATTTGATTGTGACGTAATGTTGAGAAGGAATGGGACGAGACAACGTAGTGTACGAAGCAAGGAGTCCTTTGAGAATAAAAAACGGCGATATTTGTTCAACGCAATGTACGAGACGTGAGTTGCAGTATACCCAGATCAAAGCCGGTATAGAACAACCCTCCGCCGCTTGTAAACGCGTCGATTTACAAACATGATGTTCAATGCGGACTGAAAATACCATGAACTGCGTACTATGAAACTCACGCTTTAGATGGATTAGAAAGGGATCGTGCATAGAGACACACAACATAAGCACGGAATGACCATAAGCACAAGTATTGATTTGCATGTCAGCCTTCTTAAACATGACAAACAGACAGACAAACGAACAAAAAGAGACCGAGATAACGGTATGTACCTGGTTTGCCAACAAGTGAAAGCCACAAATTCGCACAAACTGCTCGTAACCCTTGGGTTCTGCTTTGTGAAGATACTGAAACAGGATCTGTTGAGGAGGTATAGGAAACAGTTACATTTTGAAAACGATCCACTTCTGGCTGTGTTTTCGAATCGATGCACTTTTATCGCTGAAGTCGATCGTTTTCGTGTAAAACAAGAGGTGAAACGCATTCGTGTAATCGCAACCTGAGACGCGATGTTGTGCAGCCAAGACTATTTCATTTCCCTCTTACCTTGACTGCTAACTCGCGCACAGCTTCGGTTTCATGGAAGGCCCAAACCAACAGATACTCCGCCTTTAGAACTTCACCAATCACAGCCGGGACGTGATCAGCAGGTAAACCAAACAACACGTTCTGCAAGAGTTTGAGCAATCCTAAGCGCATCTTACTCATGCTGTTCGCCACAAGCATCCCACTTTCAGAACGGCCAAACGTGTACGTCCTGTTGTCCGACTGCACCCCAGGGTAGCCTTCCACCACCAAGTACTCGTCCACGGAGCTCTGATTGGCCACGCTGCTCCGAAGGGAGCTGAAGTCGGACTCGTTGATGAAGTCGTACTCCAAAGGGTCGAAGCTAGACATCCACTCCTTAGGAGTTCCCGCGGTGAATCTCTCGATCCGCACGGGTTTCGTTCCGCTTGTAGGAATGCCACTGGGCTGTGATGGTGTTCGAGGCGTGATTGGGCTCTGCGGAGAGGGGTTCGTTCCCTCGCGCACGTCAGGCTCGGCTAGGCTTATGTCGTGTAAGAGAAAGCTGCCTGAAGAAACACCAGTCGAAGAGTGACGCGGGATCTCTACTGACAGGCTCTTCACAAGTCTTGAACTTTGGTCGTTGCATCCACCAAATTCCGAAGATCCATTCCTGTCATCCTGATACCCTGACGACGGCCCTGACTCCTTTAAGGAACCTTCAAATTCCGTTGGTTTCGACAATGCACCATCCTCGTACCCTGACTCGGTTATCCTTACCATCAATGAACTCGCCGCTCGCCTTCTCACTTTCTTATCTTCTTCCTTGATCAGTCGCATTTCATGACGTCCCTCGGAAAGGTCCAGAGATCTACTCAGCTTCGCTTCAGCGAGGCGCCTCCTGATGGGACTTCCCTGGCCCAGTGGGCTGACTTTCTGTGCCCGGGTGGACGCGGGAAGTGAAGAGTTTGACAAAGATCTTTTCAAGAAGTAAGAGTAGGTTTCCTTCTCAATTCTACTGTCTGCAGAAAGCACAAAGGAAACCATAGACAACAATTACAACCTAAGTATATATGCAATAGTCTCAAATTACAATTGTGTGCGAGGAATTGGTTACAGTCAAGTGGAAGGCACTATAACACCCGTCAAAACCAGGTTTCTACTTTAGATCATGTGCTAACCAAACCTTAAATCTGACACTAACCTCAACTCTAAAAAGACATATATAAATGTTCATTCGACTGACACCCGACCCCTAAACGTTTGATGTTGAGTACCCTCGGCGGTACCAAAACCCGTGATTTTGACCTACAGTAAGAGGTACGACGAGCATCCCCGTCCATTTTTATATGGGAGGCCAGCAGAAAATTCCCTTACCGAAGTCCATGGAATGTGGCGCAAGGTAAAACCGCGTTGGTGAATGTAGTCGCATGGTGTCTTCAGTAGGGTGGATGGCAATTAGGAATTCGCAGACCGCCTTGAGAACAGTCAAGTCGGGAGGGGAACCCATGATGTTTCTGACGATGTTCACGTACAGTGAGCTAATCGCCGACGAGATTTCTCTGTGAACCTCTGACTGACGCTCCTACAAGAAATGAAGTAACGTCAAATGGCGAGCTAAATATGCAACAACACTACAACAGGGTCTCATTTGATAACCTCTCTGTAGTCGAAACGCCTCTCAAAATTCAAGGATTGGTTTATGCACTGAGACCTGTTCTCGAAGATCCTAAAGATTTTTCTGAAGCGAGGATTTACCAATTTCAACTGACTTAAGATACGACTTGAGTATGACTGATCAGTTCAACTGCTTAGTTATTCTCACCAATTGAAAACATCACAATAAAAATCTGTCTGAAAAACTTCTCGATGTCATCCCTAATTCGAACTCGTCTGTCCTCATCTGTTCGCTTTTCTCAGAATCAAGCTAGTACATGCAGCAAAAATTCCCTCAAAGGTTTTATGATAACTCTTCATCCCAGGGAAGCTAACGAAAAACCTTACACGACGAGTTTCGTTCACAACAAATTACTTTAAGTTTATCACTTCCAACGTAGCTTATCTGAGGCAGTTCCATCTCATAATATCCCATAATTCAGTGGATAGAGGAAAAAGCCTGTGAACGAGGATGCGGTGTCCTTTGCGTCAAAAAGACGCGGGAAAGCGGTCACTCACCTGACAGCCAATCAGCAAGCGCTGCACCAGCTGAACTTTCTGGAACTGTCCAATGTTGAACTTGTAATGAGGATGACTGGAGTGCACCAGGATCTCCACGGTCGCCAACAGCATCTCCATGACGCCCTTGCGAGCTTTCTCCCAAATTCTCCAGTTCAACAAGAAATGCTCAAAGATGTCGATATTTCGAACGACTGCCGTGGAGTCGATGTTCAACATGATTGGATCGTCCGCGAGGTGGGTGGGTTTGAAAATGTCTCCATCGCACGCTGCTTGCATCAAAACCTGAGAAGATGAGAGAACGATTATTTCAGACATTTATGTTTCGAAGGGGGGGGGGGGGGGGGGGTGGAGTATTTCAGAAAACACTGTATTTGCAGTTTGACAAACTTAAACTTCACTCTCACACTAAAAACCAAATCGAAAGATTGTATCAATCAGCTCAGACATTCATGTTCTGGATTAGACTCATAGAAACGCGCAGTGAGTAAAACTCGGTGATAAAGAACACGATTTGAAAGCTGAACAAAGCATTCTACGACTTTGTACGAACCATTCAAAATGAACTTTTCAAAGTGAAGCAATGATGATAATGACGAGAAGCACACGTACAAGCAAAACTCAGTGTTGGTCTTCCCTGGCACAAACAAAATTGTTGTTGTTGTTGTTGTTGTTGTTTTATGCGTGATAGTCATCGTTAAAAAAACATCACAACCAATAATAGAAGACATGGAAACAACAAAGCAATAGAATGTAGAGGCAAGGGGCGGCGGCAATGATGACGGATCAACATGTACACGAAACAGTTACTTTCAAACCTTTAAAGTGTGATAACCAATCTTGCACTGTTGTGTGAGTAAGATTCTCCTGACCATTGCGTAACCTGCCTCCTCGTCCATGGACCTGGCGTGAAAGTCGCAGCGCCGCTGCAGCGCCAACACGACGGACAAAACGTCAGCCTGTGCCTTCTCAGTGTACGCCATTTCAACCACCTGCAGCAGAGACAAGGGGTTATCAAAAGGCCCTGGGGAGAGGCGCCTATTCTGGAATAAGATTAGCACGTGATGTCATGTCTATTCGGTTTTGGGCTGACTTGATTACTGATGAATCGGAAATTGTTTATGTTTTGGCATACAAAGGCAATTCAGAATAAAACTGGTCAAATCCCGGCATAGACTCAAACAAACACGCCCTTGACAATGGACATTAGCCATTCCGAAGTTGCGCAAAATCAATGAAAATTAATTAAACTGAAACAAATAACCTTGTCACAAGGAAGAACACACCCAAATTAGCATCCAGGTTTCAGGACGATTGGTCAATCAAAAACCGAGCAACGAGCTTTTAAAAATCGTTATTATAAAAAGAAACTTTAATATGGAATGGGTTGGGGGGAGGGGGAGGGGGGGGGGGGTGGGGGAGGGGACGGCACAATCAAGGGTTTAGGGTTAGGTTTGGGAGTTGGTCAGCACATACTCCAAGGTGGAAATCGTATTTTGACACATGCGGCACAACCCACACCAGCATTGCCATGATTGCTTACGTGACTGAAATAGCTGTTGCTCCCTGTGACAATACCCTTCAGACTACTGTACGTACCTTTGCAAATAGAAATATAAACACACTCATTCCTCCAATGTCATGAGCGGCCTCTAGAAAAGACGAAGTCCTGACGGCGTTAACTGGACAAGACGGCAGCGCCTTCAACTGCTGCACAGCTGGCTTCGCTGCGTCCATGTTCGGTTGCTCTGACTTTCTTTCGTCACCCTTCGAAAACTGCTGGAACACCAGCGGATGGGCGGAAGAATACAGAACCGCAAGACTCTCCTGTAAAAGAAATGGAGGGAAGAGCATTTGAGGTTCTACGCCTGAGAAAGAGGATACTTACCAAGCGCCTTTTCAGGATCTATGACTATTAACCCCCGAAATTAGGCACGTTTAGCGTTTTAGATCAAGGGCTGGTAGAGCAAAGTTTCAACTAACGTAAACATAATCCATGACCTGTGTAAGCATATGTAGCAATATTCATTGCGTTGCGTGCTTTTGTGTTGGAGAAGACTTCACCTACATACTGAAGTCACGTACACTTACACAGTGAAGTCACGCACATTTACACACTGAAGTCACGTACATTTACAAACTCACGTCACGTACACTTGCACAACCAAGCCACGCACATACGCATCTTTTAGCTCTGCTTCCTTGTTGACCCGAGTCAGCATACACCGTTTTACACTCTACTCTTCTTTCTTTCTACAAACAATGTTACGGGACCAACCTTTACACCCAGCTCCAGATCCGGTATGACGATGTGTGGACTTGTGAGAAGTCCTGGGGTTAGGTTGGCAGCCACAGCTTGTTCGCTGACAGACAGACGGGACCACAACTTGGTGCTTTCTACAAAAGGCTTCCTGGTGCTATGACAAAAGTGCAACAAAATCAAAATCAGAAAAACGACCAACCTCTGAACTGTCAACTGAAACTTGAAGGTATGACCACTCAAATGAAAGCTCCCGACGAGTACATTCTAACAGAAGTGTTCACTTCGAACTCCTGAACTGTCAAATGAAATCTAAAGGTGTGAACACTCAAATGAAAGCTCTCGATGAGTACATTCTAACAGCAATGTTCACTTCCAACTCCTGAACTATCAAATGAAACCTAAAGGTGTGAACACTCAAATGAAAGCTCTCGATGAGTACATTCTAACAGCAGTGTTCACTTTCAATTCCTGAACTGTCAAATGAAACCTAAAGGAAGCTCTCAACTCATTGAGGCCTCTCAACTCATGTGTAGATTCTAATAGCAGTGTTCGTTCCCTACTCCTGCAATGTCAAATTAATCCGAAAGGTGGGACCACTCAAATGAAATGTCTCGATGAGTACATTCTAATAGCAGTGTGCGCGTCATTGTTGAACAAAGTTATTGGCTGGAAAAGTTTCTTGCAGGTAACACATTGGTCTCGATGCTTATCTGTCCAAACATCCAAGACAATAACAGGCAGTTTGAGGCAAGGCGACATATTCACACGACAGAGCTTACCCCGTGCTATCCTGAGAGACGAGTTCAAAGTCCTTGCCCAGCTGTCCAATAGTGCTACAGTTTGGTCCCAAAGAGTGGAGATAAAACGCTTGCTCCAGACCAAGCAGGTGCGAGCAGCCAACAGACCCAGACTGCTGTGCGTTGTCTGAAGACTCGGGAACAATTCCTAGAAAATTCCACAATTTATCACACCAATGTATCGCAACTCAATGCATTTTATTATCATTTGGACGCTGAAAATTATACTTCTCGGCTTATTTGATTTAGAAGCATTATTTTATCAAATGTTTCGTTTCTTTCGCCTTCACTCTCGCGAACAGCTACATCAGTTCACCAATAAGCTCGTAGTCACGTAAATATCAGAGAAATGGCTTCCTCTTTGACCACTATTAAGGTCTGGAGATAATGGTGAAAGAATAAAAGGCCCTATACCAGCACATACCACACTTATCAGAGTCACGGAGTACCAAGCGTCTGATACTTCACAAAAGCTGGTTGGCTTATGCATTCTGACCAAGTCATTCACACTTTACTCATACAAATGACTGGAAGAATTTGTTTATCAAGATTCAGTCCAGGGCCAATAGAAGGAAGGTTGATAATGCATCATACCTGTAAACATCATAAAATTCCCAATGTCATAGCCATCATTTACTGACGCGCAAGCTCCGTGGCTCATCCGGGAACTTGTGCTGCCACTTGTGATCACGTGTCCAAGCATCAGCATGTTAATTCTGAGCTTGCTGTTAGCGTACCAGGGCACCGAGGCTTCAAATTCCACTGGTTCTGTCCCATCGACCACTGTTAAAACCTGAAACAAGTTCAAACACATCGCAATTTCACTACATGTTATTATTTGGCCCTGCCGCATGGCAGCCAGTTTTAAAAGCCTTGGTGGATACGGATTGAAACACACGTTCGGTCACAACGCCGCCATTTCGTATTTCGAAAGAGGAGAGACTGAGGGAAAGCGCTAAGTGGCGGCGTTGCGACCAGCACTGCCAGCTACGCAGGTAAAGGCTATAGCACATATCTATATGAGATTAATCAAGCTACAATCCTGGACAAAAGTCTTTGGGACACCCTGATCATAGTGTTATATTGTTGATATCACTCATTTTGGCTGGCATAGTTAGCCAAAAAGGCACCCACCCTCCCCTCCCCTCCCCTGATCAATGTTTGTTCAGAGCTGCAAGATGCGCAATTGAACATTGAAGTGGGGGAGGGGGGTGGCACGAAAAACTCAAAATTAGAGGACTTTGGCCTAGTGATCCAACATTTTTGACCAGGATTGTAGCTAACATTATCAAGGCTCCGAGATTTAATGAAAAATGAAGCGAAATAGGCCAAACGCAAAAGGAATCCTTACTTCTGTTGAAACCGTCGACTCTGGCCGCCTGACTGTTTCTGTTGTGGAACGGCTGGATGGAGTGAAGGACACAACCACGTGGTGCCAACGCCCTCTCTTCACGGCCGGCACTCTCACTGTAGTTTCTCTCAATACGACGAGCTTCTTGTCGGTGTTCTTGCTTTTCCACCTAAATGGGCATTAAAGCACCCACTTTTAGTGTAAAACAGTTTCTAGATGACTGTCCAAAACCAAAACTATGATAATAACAGTACCACTCACAACGGCTGTACAAATAACACTTTTGACCAACCAGAAACCCGAGTAATTTGCTTTGAACAACAGACCAAACAGTAATGCGAGAAAACGCCAACGCCACTTCACTGCGTAAGGAGACAAAAGGCTTTGCTTTTGTCCCTGATAGGCCGATTCTGCCAAACCTGTCTCGATCAATCCGAAAGCGTAGCAAACGCAAAAACCAAAGGAATCACACGATTACTGTCATCCAAAAACGGCAATAACGTTTCTTTTTTGTATGTGTGATTCGCGAAACAAATTGGCTTACTTGCGTGCGTATATTAGTAACACTCTTCCCGTGGTACGGAAAAACGTTTCTGTTTTTTCTGCTGGTTCAAGCCAAACGAAGTTTTCACTGGTTCAGCCGGTGAGTATCAGAGCAAGACTTCTAACTTACCTGTACGTGAACAAGTTGAAGGAGGGCATGAGCCAAACTTCAATCCAACTCCTCTCTGAACCGAATGAGAACAAATGAAGAATATCATCACCAACAAACTCCAGCTCAGGACAGAAATCATCGCGACCGGCCAGTGGTCCCTCGGGACTCAAATCACATCCGACACTGTGAGTAACGCTGTTCAAGCGGACCCAGAAAGCCACGCTAAAGCGTCTCGTGGACCACATGTAGTGTCCTTGGAGTTTAAGTCGCACTGCGTGAACGGAAAACGGGGATGGAAGGTCGCTGTAGTCCTCGCTGTGCTGATATTTAAACGCCTCCTTCTCATGCTCTTTCTCGGTGCTTTCACTGAAGCTGTGTTTAATCTTTCGTCTACCCCTTGGCGGACTGTTCCGTGCTCTACCCTTCTCTACTCTGGATGCCCCCTTGCTTGGCCGTCTATCGTCACTGTCCGCAGCAAGGTGTCGAGGTGCTCTCCAAGGCGGGCTGTCTGCGGCCACATCTTCGCTTGATGCGTCACCGTCACTTGGGGGAGATGTGGGGCCTCTGAGAAAAGCAATGTCGAGACACTGTATAAGTCTAATGACTTGGCCGCAGGTTTAAAACACATTACCACTCTTCGCTGCACGTGAGGTTCGCAAGTTCGTTCATCAGTTATCAGTGTTTCAAAGAGTTTTCTTTTTATGTTAACCCTTTCACTCCCAAGAGTGATCAACTCAGTTAAATTTTTCTGATCAAAAACATATCATATAGTATGATTAAGAACTTAGCTGTTGATAGCTTGCTCAGATAAAAGCTGATTAAACTATAAACTCTCACAAGATCACTCGTACATTTTCTTCTTATCAGGTTGAGAGAATCTGCATTTTGAGCTTGGGAGTAAAGGACCTCTCAGCCAATCCAATGTTTTCGTTTACATCATTACATTACAATGCGTATTATAACAACACTCAGTGATAACCCGAGTCCAGGAGGACTAAATTGCAGAAAGTATATTTTGTCTTTGTATTACCTCTTCCTTGGCTTCTCTCTCTGCTGCTTTCTTCTCCTCCCAGCTGACTTGCCTTTCTGTTCGGGGTTTTTCATGTGACAGGGAAACGAGAGTGTGAAAGCAGGGCCTGGGTACGAGCCAGCCTTGAGAGCAACGGCTGCTAGAGCTTCGGACAGCAAGCCCTGAAACGAGGCAATGGGACAATCAGTACGTCATAAACACATAATGCACGTGCTCCTCTAACCGCTCTTACTGGTTGCTAGGAGATTTAGGCCTGTTGCAGCACTGTAAACTAAACAGAAAAACTCCAGTAGCCGATGCAAGTTTTTTGAAGATAATTGATGAAATCCTATTGACTGGCATCCGTCTATGGTCGCTCATCCCACCCCCTTCCCCTCGTAGAAAGTCCCTTGTAAGAACGAGAAAAATAAGCCATGTTTGTAGATCTGGACTAGAACCTCGAGACGAGGACGATAATACAATAAAATTCATTTTAAACGAGCACTCATTCAACCTCATCAACTCCAGTCTCATTTCCTCTCAAATTACCAATCTATGGCAGTACTTTTAATCGTAAACTCGCCGAATTTGCCACCCATACCTTACTATCGCACAAGTCCCATTTGTGCGTAAGGTCTCCTTCTGTAACCCTAGAAAACTTTTTACAATAGTCATTGTTGACTATGCTCGGAATGTTACTGAAATGTAACCCCACCCAAACCATACGTGGCAATTTAAACGTAAACACAAAATAAACACAACTCATCTCAAGATTAAACCTACACCCAACATTAACATCAACCCTGTTTCCTTGTATGTCTATCCCACTGACAAGACACCTACCAAAGGTGGAGAAGCGTAACCACACAACAAACACAACTCATCTCAAGATTAAACCCACATTCAACATCAACCCTGTTTCCTTGCATATCACTTGACACCTACCACAGGTGGAGAATCCAACTTGAACATGGACAGGAAATCCCACAACTCCGCAGCCTTGACGCTGTGACTGGCAAGACAGACGAACACATCCAACGCTAGCGACTGCACACCTGGGGAGAAAGTCCAAACAAATTAGCTATAATCTTAAGTTTCTATTTTCTTGATTCGCTCCTGATTGCACGAAGAGGGAAGATCCTCAGGCTCTACTCTGATTGCTCACAACTTTCAACGAACAGGAAGCTGGAGATAGAACTGATAACTTTTAAATAGCTATTGGTTTGTTTCGCTGCTGATTGGTCGAGAGTACAGGGCCTCTACTTTGATTGGCTACAGTGTGTTGCACAGCAATGTTGAACCAATCACAGAGAAATCAAAGCAATCATGTCCTTGACTTCGATATCATGTTTTGATAATACGTTAAACTTTAGAAAACGCTCGACGAAATTCCATACCTTTGAGGGTGTCATTGTTTTCCTCAAAACTGTCCTTGAAACACAACAGCAAAGTTTCTACCAGACCCTGCAGAGGGAGAGTGTGTTGAGCAGTTGTTCTCAACCCAAATTAATGTGTACTAAAAACGAACAGAATACTAATGGAAGAGTCATTTGTACTTTGACGAGGAACCCCTTTTCTCTGGTCGGAAAACTAAAATGTCACGAATTAAGTGTGAACTGAGCTGTTGAGCCAGAGTGCATCTGATGTGCGGCCGGTGTGTCACAGCACAGTCAAGTCTCTGTTACACAAGAATACGAAGCTCCAAGTGCGTTACCAGCAGTGCACAGACAGTACACTCATCTCTGGATTATCCGCTTATCAAAAGACTATCTTAGTTACGGTGAATTAGCATTTTGTAGCGTCCAGTGCATTTTATGTTCTCATGGTATTTTGTATTTTTTACTGAAGAGGTTGATGAATCGCTTGGTGCGTTCGGATTTGTATTAAAGCGTGCTCTCTAGCAGGCCATTTCCGAGATGTTTGTTGCCTCTGTTTCATGCAAATCAAACTAAACTAAATTTTCGTAAGAAAGGTTTTGGACTGGCCTTGCTTTGAAACAGAGGCAACAGGCATCGCCTATCGACCGCGCGAGTTCATTCTACTTCGTAACTTCGGTGACCCGTATTGGCATAGTCATCTGTGTCATCACTTACCTCTCGGCAAAGAATTTTGCAGTTCTCTTCGCAGTTACGTAACAATCCTAGCAAGCACTCTGCAGCGTGACTCATAACGACCATCCTGTTACTAAAGAAATAATTCGGCAGTACAAATTTATTGGTTCAGGACCTTAAAATCTGAAGCGCAGATGGGCGTTACTTTCTAGAGATCTTATTATCTTGTTATTATGAATGCACTTCTCATTTCTAAACTAATCAAACAGTTTAGGACTCAGAGTGCCCTCCGAGATTCTGTGGCTAAAACCAAAACAAATCAACACTAGACATGAATTTTGCTTCTACTTCTAATCTCAAAAATCAGATAGGCAGTTTTTAAAAACTCAAAACCCAACCTATGAGGTAAGATACGATAGCCCTCCTTTACACAAAATCTAAATAGCACGTCTAAATATAGACCTCGAGCACCTTTTACTTTCAAGATCGTGTGAGAGCGCTAAAGTAGCGCGGGAGGGCCAGGGCGTGCCCTTTCTCCGCGCGGCGCGCCTGACCGTTCTGCGCTCGCTTACACGATCTTCGAGGAAAAAGGAAAGATTGTTCGTAGTATAGCCAAAAAATATTGATAACTTAACAAAATACCTCCAAATACTTACAAATTTCCTTTCCACCCACCTTCCTGCAGCAAAGGATTCCTTGCCAAAAACAGCGTTGAGTAGTCTGAAAAGAAATTTGCAAATCTGAGGATAAATTATCAGCCCGCGCATGGCGGTCTTCTCCGTTTTAACAGAGTCGTCGCTCCTCATTCGTCCTCGCTTTCTCTGCTTCATTCCACACTTCATTGTCTCCTGGCTGTCGCTGCTGGCAGACTCCAGTTCCTTGTCCGCTTCATATCCCTCTTCTAAAGCACGAGCATGCGCCGTCCGCCGGTTGCCGCTGTCCTCGTCTTCGTCTTCCATCAGTGGGGACCAGTCTTCCTCGTACTCTTCACTATTTGGTTTCCTGAGCATTGCTTCTCGCTGCTGTTTTTTCTGCTTCGGCCAGGACTCTTCATCAGGGAACTTTTGCACAGAAGCTCTTAGGAGGGAGTCACAGATTCCCTTTCCGAAAGATGCTCGCAACGAGGGTGACTCCAAGGCGGTCTGTTGTACAACGTGCGTCAATAGATCGAGTTGGGGCAGAAACTTGACGGAGAGAGAGATAAAAAAAGGATAAAGGTTGTCAGAGCGCCGGCCACAAACTTATATTCAACCAACCAGCCATGTCAGGGGGGAGGGGTGGGACGAAAAGCAGAATTGGATGTTATGAAATGAAGTTTGACAGAAGTGTACTGAAGGCCCGTCCATACGAATCCAACATCGTCGTCCAGTGGCAAGGCACCTTTCTCTCCAAGCCACCCTGGGCGCGCCAACTATTCATACATGTATTTATAAATCGAAGAGTCGTCGACTTAAGAAACCAACAGACCTCATAGAAACGGTTCACTGTGATCTTAACAAAATGCGTGAGTAGATGGCTCGCCTGGGGTGACTCGGGAAGGCGGACGGTGGCCTTATTCCCCGGGACAACTTTTCTCCATGTAAACGAGGCCTTAACCCTTTCGCTCCAACAGTGATCAATTTCAATTTTCTTATTCAGTTTTTCACTAGAATTGTGTCATAATACAGTAAAGGAGAACTTGGCTTTTGATAACTTACTCAAATGAAAGTCAATTCTCACTAATTCACCCCTAGGCTACAGTTTCTTTTTAAAAGCTTCTTGAATCTGCATTTTGAGCTTGGTAATAAAAGGGTAGACTAATTGAATGCCCATACCTCGCTCTCCTCCCAATACTTCGTGTGAGCCAGCCGCAGGCAGACGGGAAGAACAGACTCCAACAAACTCGCCATGTCTCTTTGAAGACGTTCGCTCTCAATGTTCTCTTCTGATTTACTGGAGCCCTCACAACTGAAAAATTCCAGCGAAGCCTGTAACAACTTGTAGCTGTACGCTGGACCTTCGTCGGCCATGAACAAATGCCGGAAAAACATGTTCGAAGAAACCAGTCGCAAACAAGACTGCCACACCCGAACGCTCAGAGCAAACTCCTGTGCGGAGGCGGAGAGCTCCAGCTCCGAACTCTCCCGCTTTGTGTCACCTAATAAATACACAGTGTATTGAAGAAGCGAGAGGAACGTCTTAGTGGCAGAATCGCCGTCTGATTTTTCCCTTTGTTTCCGGAGTGTTAGGTCGGTTTCGTTCTTGGTCGACGCCTTCTTAAAATGCTGTGGCTTGTCTTCGACCATTGCTAAAAACTCCAGGACCTCCAGGACAGGATCCAGCACGTCCTTCACGCAAAGCAGACTTTGAAGTTCGTTCAGCCCGCCACAGGAAAGGAACAAGCTGCGTGAACCCTCGTCGACGAGAAGAAGCGGAAGGTAGTTGATGCACGCCTGGAGAACTTCCAGCGAAATTCCATCGCTGACAGGACGAGACTTAGAAGAAGACTGAGCTCTCTCAGATTTCGCCTCAATTGAAGTCAGAGGCTCGGAAGAGTCTTCTTCCTCGGAATTCGCGACAAGCGGCGGGAGATCGCTCTTACGTCTTAAGAAACTGTGGCGTTTTGTCCACCAAGACGGAAAAGGAACGGTCACAGACCGACTCCGTCCTCCCGAAGACTCGAATGCCTGGAAAATGTAGCTTTCTTGGGAACCTCCTTCGTAGCGGAGAATTGACGGAAAGATGACAAGCCGAAACAGCTCCTCTCTCAAATGTCTGGACCCGCAGTGAACCAGGGGACGAAGAGCTTTGGTCACCTCCAGAGCCAGATGGGTGTCTGAGGATGTGATGAGTGTGCAGTACTGGGACAGACAGTTCCAGGAAGGCAGACTGTCTCTGCTCCTTCTCCGGGTGGTTTCAGGAGGGAAGGCCAGGCTGCTGAGCTCAGTGGTGGAGAATCTGCTGTCACTTCGCGATTTGGAGAAACTCTTGCTCCGTTTTCCGCGACCTTTTGACTCAAACTCTTGCTGCTGTAAAGCATCGCACGTGTTCGTTGCTCTGTCCACTTCACTCAGCACTAGTTGGTTGATTATCTTCAGGGTTAACGATTGGACACTTTTACAAACATCGGTGAATCTAAGAGAAAACGAAACAAATGTTGAAGCTCCCGTAAGCAGACACCCCTGGGCAACAGACAAAGCGTCCGCAACTGGAACTGTCCGCTTGTGAGCATGTGTAAAATACAGAGTTTGATTGGGCTGGAGTTTAAACGGGGTTTCGTAAAGGTTTCCTTCCGTAGAGCTGTCCGCTTACAAAGGTCCGCCATGAGAACTTCGACTGTACAGGGCAATGAGGCGCAAGCTCTGTAATCAAGAAACCACTCTCACACTGAATAATAAGCAGCAGCTAATCTACTTCCCGTATAAACGAGTGTAAAGTAAATCTGTCTGCCGAGCTTGCATTATGCCCGTGTGTAATCTCAGTTTTTCTTAGCCACAACTTACGTTATTGAAAATGCATTGAACTAACTTATATTTGAGCATCAATTCCTAGTACTTTGTGTCTTGGGTATAAGTCTTGAGGTTTTACTAGCGTTACACTGAACTACACAATGTCAATTTTGTACAATGTCCGTTGACTCAAAAATAAGTTGAGCGCACGGCCGAAAATTCCTGTTTTCGCAGTGTCGTTCATAGCGTATTGGACATACCTCGCCATAAGAGGAGTGATCAAGATATCAGCCGTGATGCAGCTGCACAGGCCCACTCTAGCGAGACATCCCAGCACTTGAGTCTGTAAGGACTGCGTTTGGCTTTCTTTGAAGATACTTAAGAGGATCGTCACAGGCTTATACAAAGAGCACAGGTCTTCTGGTCCTAGAAGAACTGAACAAAAGAGTTAAGGCTGGTTCACACAAGTAAAGCAAAAGCAAACGACCGGTTCACACGGTAAAATTTGTGAAGCCAGACATGAACAAGAAATATGTGTCAGCGTGTATATCTTACTTGAAGCAATGATTCTCCGCTCGCTTTCCGCCTCCATATCTCCAGTGGATTCGGAGCTCTCTCCTATATCAGAGCTGAAAATGTCACTTTCAACGTCCTGACTTTGATCGGCAGACGGCCCCTGTGGGTACACGAGTTTCTTGCGGTCATGTTCCGAGGTAATTCTGCACTGAAATTTACCTTTCTTCAACAAAAACATAACCTTGGCCACAATGTTTAATATTCTAGTGATCGCACTCCTTGGAAAGCTTTCTACTTTGGAGTGAGCAGTAGCAAATTCTTCGGCCAAAATTCTATTAGGCGTCGGTGAGGCCGTACATAAGGTTTCTTCCAGTTTTAGAACGAGCTTATGAACTAAGTTAAAACCATCACTGGATACAAACTGGTCATGCAACTCTTGGCTCAGCATAAGGAGCGAGGAATTGACAAGAGTCCCGTAATGGAGGCAGCCTAATAAAAATGTCGTAAGACCCTGAAGAGAACAGGCGAAAGACAGAAGCTGCTGGAATTCAAGCCACTGTGCACTGTTAGAAAACATGTCTCGGCTTTCCTTGAAGGAACTCCTTTCAACTGCTGCCATCAAAGTTTCTATCAACGTGTCGAGATTCTGGTGAACAAAACTCGCCTTTCCAAGAGAGTTTTGAATAACCTCGAGCAACTTTCTGACGTACGAACTTCTTGAGAGTTGTTTAGCAGACTTAGGGTTTCGAATTGCTGTGTATAAGACGGCAAAGACCGTTCTTAGCACCATCAGCTGCGCTACAGTCGAGGCGGAGGCATTCCACTCACAATAAACTTCCACTTCATCGAACGCTGCCGTTTTGCTCTGAGTAGTGCCCAAAGCAAACACTATGTTTACCAACTGACCACTGCATTGCATCAGCAAAGCGGCATCATGAGAGGAGCACTGTGATGCAGTTAAGTTCTCCAGTATTGAGAGAATAAGCAAAAGAAGCTCAAAAGCGTCGATGGAAGGGAGGTTTTCTATGGAAGAAAGCAAGCTGCCAGCGCTCGAGTTTCCAGGCAAAAGAGATGGAATTTCGCCAGCTTCCACGGAATTTCCACTGTGTACAATGGTGCTGAAATGTTCACTTGAGCGGTCATCAATCTCGCTGCCGCTTAAAGTACTAACGCGATCCAACGCACCTTCAGTTTCTTCGCCGAGCGCTACACTGGAGCTGTCTTCGCTGGTTAAACTTGTCACGCTGGTAAATAGATCACTGCTGTCCTCGGTTGTACTGATGTTTGTCGAGGCAATATCTGCACCGTATCTCACTTCTGTAGCGTTTCTTTTATTGCTTCCTGGTGATTTTCCTCTGGTGTTACGTGGAGCAGCCTGTGGAAGAAGCGTTCCCGCCACATCAGAGTAGACCTTGCAGTGGTTCAGGATCGTTTCTGTAACATGGTCAGAGTGATACGACGCTCCCTTTGCGTCTTGGTAATGCCCTTCCCAGTCTGACAACACAAGATTTAGCCCTGCGGATAACAAAACAGTTATTAGCTGGAGGAGACCATATCACACACATGGAACGGTAGCGATATGGTGATCAAGGGTCCAGCGAAAACGTGGACTTACAAGAGGATGCTGCGGCACGCTTTTGCACTGGGCCTCGATTTAAAGCATAGGTAAAATACAACAGTTTCATGCCAATGGAATAGAAGCGATTTTTGAACACTGTCGTAACTAATTTGTTGTGCAGCCTTTAGTTTTTCTTTGTAAGTGGTGCGACCAGCCAATCAGACTGGTTTGGTTTCGAGACTATTCAGGCACGCAATCACGTGGTTTCTTGCGGCCTCGTGATTGGCCCTGTGATTCTGGTTTTGTGAGTCAATTAAATTGAGAACATCCTAAGTTTATTCCTACCTTGTAAGCAATCAAAGCTTTCCAGAGGAACTCTCAAAATCACTGGCAAAAGAGTGATGAGCAAATTAGCAAGCTCCTTGCTGCATCCTGCAATCTGAGAAGAAAACAATATTATAAAATAGCACTTATATAACGTGTGCTCTGATTGGCTCCCAACCGTGTTTGCATGAGGGTATGTAACATAAAAAGTGTGCACGTTTATTTTATAAAAGAAATACAAAACACTTGCCGTGTTTACATAGCCTGATGCAAACATGGCATGCATTTTGTATTTCACATCACTATTCGCCAAATTTTATTGTACTTTCAAAGCTGGCAAATGTAAACTCTATCCAAGATCCTCTTGATTGATACCATATGCACTTCAAAAAATATTCAATAACAGGTATTCCCTGATGGTCACCCATCAAAGTATAAACCCTGCCAGACCAGCCTCCTGCGCAGACGTGATCTTTGGGCTCCTCAAGCAATTTTCTCCCCCAAAGAATGTCTGCACAGGAGGATACGACCAACCAGTCTTGACTTTTTCTATCATGAATTTGCCAATGTAACCTTGCATGAACAACAGATAGCAATAAAGAAATAGCCCACTAGCTTGAATATTTTTAAACAAATTGCAAGATCAAACTTCCCTCTATTTTACGGGAGTCTCGCTAGTTCCCAAAAATAATACTGTTGAGAAGTGAGTATACAGTATAAAAAGCCACTCCAGAAAAACTAATTACTTTGTATATAATACAGTCAACTTCCTCTGAGACAGACACCCTCGGGACCAGCTCCAACTGTCTGTTTTTGAGGTGTCTGTCTTATAGTCAGCGGTTCAGTTAGCCACTCCTACATGTACTAGGTATCCATCTTAGAGAGGCGTCCGCCTAAGAGAGGTGTCCATTAAGACGGAGTTGACTGTAGAACTAAGTACTAAGTTGTCTGGAAACACAGTTTTAGCCATTACCGTAAATCTAATATCTCATGGTATGCTCCTTTCAAGATTTGTCTGAGAAATTTACTCACCTTGTTGGCCAAAATGCACAGAGTCTGAAGCAACATCAGACCCTGTCCACTGCACAAGTAGTGTACCAGTGATGCCTCGTCACAATCCTGACACTTGAAAAGAATTATGGTCTGGAACTCTCTGGACAGCATGTTGCTCACAATGTGGATATCCCTGTTACAGAACATTCAGCCAGAGTTATGCACATATTTTTAATACAATCTCAAAATACAAATTCTCCCAACTGTTTAGAAGAAAATGTATGAGTGATGTAGTGAGAATTGATACAATTTATACTAATTTAATTATACAAATACAATTTATTGACACTATTAAAAGCCAAGTTATAGCTTCCTCAAAGGGGCCTTCTCAACCTTTTCAATGTTTACATCTGGAAAATCCAAGGCTGAATTTAGGTTCCCAACACAAAAGAACATAATTAATCTAAAGAAAAATAGGTTAGTAGCACTTTTAGAATAAAAGAAACTAATCTTCTCCTCAAACGAGTTGGACGGAAGTGGATTGCTATTCATCTTTCAACTTTCAGGAGCCCCAAACTAAAGGAAGAAATTGAAGTTAAAATCTATAAATTCTCACTACATCACTCATACATTTTCTTATCAAAAGGTTAGGAGAATCTGCATTTTGATCTTGTGAGTTAAAGGGTTTAATCCTGTACCCAAGGGCAATCAACTTTCAATTTCTCTTCAGTCTCTCACCAGAGATATGCCATACAGTAGAGAGAACTTGGATTTTGATAACTTGTTCAGATAACAGCTGATTGAACTATCAACTCTCACTACATCACTAACACATTTTCTTCTTGACAGGTTGAAAGACTTTGTATTATGTGCGGTCAATGCATGAAATTTTTGGACAGAATTGATACAGTAATGACTCACCCAAAATCTGCTATCTTAGTTGTGTCACATTGGACCATGTGATAAACTCTAAGGAACTCCAATAGGAACATCTCAAGTTTTTTGTGCTTGTCCTGTTATAATGGTAAATACAATATAGACTATAAAAATCTAACCTCTAGGACAAAAATACTGGAAAAAGAGTCATACCAAGTTGAGCAACTATCCTTCTATCTGACTCTTCAATAGTCCTTGTGTCAAAATTTGGGCACAGTACCCAAGTACGGTCCACTGACTTTGCATGCGTGCCTGGGCGCTGTTCTCAACTTTTGGCATGGGCACTAACGTTTAGTCCCTGAAGTTGTCAGTACCAATGGGTACAGCGCCCAGGCATGTAGCCTGAATGCCAACTATTAAAGGCACCTTTGATAATATTCTAGTGCTCATATATCAGTTATCAGTTGTAGCATTATTATGCATTATCATTAGGCAAGCACTTGTCTATAAACATTCCATTTAATTGTTGAGGACTTGAAGCAAATTATATATACAGTATAAACAACAAACAGAGCACCGAAAGCAAAATCTGCTGACCTATTTTCGTTTTCTCATTTGATTGCATATCTAAAGGTAATCATGCTAGAGCACGCAACTGCCAAGAACAGTCAAAGAACTTTTCCAATTTGGTATATTAATACTGTAGAATCAGGTTTCTCTGACAGAGAGTGAAGCACATTTTATGCTTCAGAGTCTACATGAATAAAGCTGTAAAAACCTCGATGAAATGTGAATCAGTGGTACGAAATCTATTTCCACTCAATCAATACTTAGTCCTCTCGTGATCACAAATACTCGATATTGTAGCGAGTCACGTTTTACCTCATGACCTGTCGAGGCATAACTGTTCCAAAGATAACGCAACTCTCCGGCACCAAGCTCGTCGTGATCACCATTTTCTCCAGTACCCGACGAGGAATCCATTCCCCTTCAAGAACTTGATGATTTCTTCACTACTTCACGGTGACATGCAATCATTTTGTAACCAGATAAGCTTTGACGCATTCGGATCATAACGTCTCAAAGCCTCACCATGGGCAACCGCCTAGCAGTTTGTTACAGGGTATACCATACAATTGCCTCTTTCGCTTTGAAGTTTCCCAGCTACAAATATAAAATCAATGTGAAACCTGTATTTGCAGCATTGTGGCAGCATTGTCAGCTGACTGAGGTGAATCACCGCTGACACAACGTACCATTTTCCGGTTGGGGCTTTTTACTTCCGGTTTGCGACCAGGCCAGAAAATATGATATTTTTGGCGCTTGGAAAAGGAATGTTTTCTTTTGTGCGTGAACTCTTTCCCGATAATAAACGAAACTCCTTCACAAAAATAAAGCCGTTAAAGTTCCCTAAACTCTTCTGAACACGCCAAACGCACACGAAAAAGGCAGGCTAAAACCCGGTAAACTTTTATACGGGGAGGCTCCGCTCCGAGGTCGAGAGCACCCAACAAAGATATTTCTCAAAATACGTTAGTGTGCGCAAATGTATAATTACTTGTCCAAAATATAGTTTATTTTCTGCTTTTTTACGTTGCTGGCAAACACAGAGGTGTTCCACACTCCCAGGAAGGCAATTCAGAATATCCGTTTCCCAGCAGAGCGGTTCCAGAAAATCTCCCAGCCAGCAAGTTGATGGTGTACCACTTTGTCAGAAAATGTCAGCAATTCAAACAAAAATGTAGCCTCGATTGCAGTCTCGCTTGTTCCCATGCCCCCAGCGAGACTGAAAACGGCTATCTCTCTCCCAGCAGTCCGATTTATTTTTTTTTCCCAGCAAGCAAAAAGCAGATAGATCTCATGCCAGCCAGGACAGGTTGCAGTGCGGAACACATATTTTGTGGAACAGCTCCGATGGATGCTCCTCTAGATATCAAACTTCTAACGCATATTACAGCAACAGCAGCGTCAAATTTGTTATATTAGAAAAATTCTGCCGCCGTTCTTAGTAGGATCCCGACCATCCTTTGCTGGATCCCGAACATCGGACTTAGAAATATTTAAGGTTCTGGAGGGTTTATAGTGCACCAAATTAAACATCCAATAGCGATGACTAGGTAGATATCAAACTTGTAATGTATATTACAGCAGCAGCAGCAGCGTAAAATTTGTTTATATTAGAACAATTCTGTCGCCGTTCTTAGCAAGATACCGACCATCCTTTGCTGGATCCCGAACATTGGACTTAAAAATATTTAAGGTTCTGGAGGGTTTTGTGCACCAAATCCAACTTCCAATGAGAATGACTAGGTAGATATCACAAACTTTTAAAGCATATTACAGCAACAGCAGCGTCAAATTTGTTATATTAGAAAATTTCAGTCGCCGTTCTTAGCAGGATCCCGACCATCCTTAGTTGGATCCCGAACATTGGACTTAGAAATATTTAAGGTTCTGGAGGGTTTTTAGTACACCAAATCCAACTTCCAATGAGATTGACTAGGTAGATATCACAAACTTTTAAAGCATATTACAGCAACAGCAGCGTCAAATTTGTTATATTAGAAAATTTCAGTCGCCGTTCTTAGCTGGATCCCGAATATTGGACTTAAAAATATTTAAGGTTCTGGAGGGTTTTTAGTGCACCAAATTAAACATCCAATAGCGATGACTAGGTAGATATCAAACTTGTAATGTATATTACAGCAACAGCAGCGTAAAATTTGTTTATATTAGAAAAATTCTGGTCGCCGTTCTTAGCAGGATCCCGACCATCCTTAGCTGGATCCCGAACATTGGACTTATAAATATTTAAGGTTCTAGAGGGTTTTTAGCGCACCAATTTAAACATCCAATGGCAATAACTAGGTAGATATCAAACTTGTAATGTATATTACAGCAACAACAGCGTAAAATTTGTTTATATTAGAAAAATTCTGTCGCCGTTCTTAGCAGGATCCCGACCATCCTTAGCTGGATCCCGAGCATTGGACTTAAAGGTATTTAAGGTTCTGGAGGGTTTTTAGTGCACCAAATTAAACATCCAATAGCAATGACTAGGTAGATATCAAACTTGTAATGTATATTACAGCAACAGCAGCGTAAAATTTGTTTATATTAGAAAAATTCTGTCGCCGTTCTTAGCAGGATCCCGACCATCCTTAGCTGGATCCCGAACATTGGACTTAAAAATATTTAAGGTTCTGGAGGGTTTTTAGTGCACCAAATTAAACAACCAATAGCGATGACTAGGTATATATCAAACTTGTAATGTATATTACAGCAACAGCAGCGTCAAATTTGTTTAATATATTAGAATAATTCTGTCGCCGTTCTTAGCAAGATCCCGACCATCCTTTGCTGGATCCCGAATATTGGACTTATAAATATTTAAGGTTCTGGAGGGTTTATAGTGCACCAAATTAAACATCCAATGGCGATGTCTAGGTAGATATCAATCTTGTAATGTATATTACAGCAACAGCAGCGTCAAATTTGTTATATTAGAAAAATTCTGTCGCCGTTCTTAGCAGGATCCCGACCATCCTTAGCTGGATCCCGAACATTGGACTTAAAAATATTTAAGGTTCTGGAGGGTTTTTAGCGCACCAAATCCAACATCCAATAGCGATGACTAGATAGATACGAGAGCACCCAACGAAGATATTTCTCAAAATACGTTAGTGTGCACAAATGTATGGATAGTTTATTTTCTGTTTTTTTTTTTTACGTTGCTGGCAAACACAGAGGTGTTCCACACTCCCAGGAAGGCAATTCAGAATATCCGTTTCCCAGCAGAGCGGTTCCAGAAAATCTCCCAGCCAGCAAGTTGATGGTATACCACTTTGTCAGAAAATGTCAGCAATTCAAACAAAAATGTAGCCTCGATTGCAGTCTCGCTTGTTCCCATGCCTCCAGCGAGACTGAAAACGGCTATCTCTCTCCGAGCAGTCCGATTTATTATTTTTTTTCCCAGCCAGCAAAAAGCAGATAGATCTCATGCCAGCCAGGACAGGTTGCAGTGCGGAACACATATTTTGTGGAACAGCTCCGATGGGTGCTCCTCCGAGGTCCAAAACCTTACTTTTAATTCATATACTATTTTTGAAAGAAAAGGTACCCCTTTCATATACCTGTAGCCAAACACTCTATCCCTTTTCTCTACCCTTAGAATTAACTTAGGGAACATCAAGTTTTACCGATAGAGGTGTTAAAGCAAAACAATATCTTTTACTTAGTTCACTTTATGGCGGGAGTTAACATATTCCGGACAACAGGCACCCCTTTCATATATCTTCAGCCTGAAAAAGGTACCCCCCGGGGAGTCTCTCTTTGATAAAATGCCAGCCATTCACTGTTACCATGACAAAATCATCCCAAGCTGCTGCAAAGTAAACGCATTCTTTAGCACACTTGGCACATTATGAAGTCAAGGTGTCAAGCATCTAGCGTGCAAGGCAAAGCGTTCAACAAGCTTGGCCATCAACGAGCTGTGAAACAATAAAAGGCAATTTAAATCATGAGTGATCAGTGGTTAAAATAAAGTCACTCTTTGATAAATTGCCAACTTTTCATTGTTACCATGACAAACTACAACAAAGTACAGCAGAGTAAACACGCTCTTTAGCACACTTGGCCCACGGACAGGTGTCAAGCGTCAAGCGTGCAAGGCAAAGCGACCAACAAACTTGACCACCAAGGACTGAGCTGCGAAACAATGAAAGGCAAGTTTAAAAGTTGCGTCGCTTCAAATAAGGTCCCGTTTTTATTTGTTTTCGTTTGAAAACGAATACTTTTTTACTTACGTTTTTGCTTTCCGCCCACACTCAAACGATGGCTCGAAAACGGAGGCTTTTGAAAAGACATTGGTGTGGACGTAGTCTAAATTGAATGTCCATAGAAAATGAAAACACAACAAAAATCCAGCAGAAATAATATTTCTAGGGCGTTTCTCTTTTCGTGTCTTCGGGTCCTTCGCCAAGCGACGATGCAGGGTCTTTTATATCAAATGAGTAGATCAAGACCAACAGTCAAGGAGTTCTTTTTGTTTAGTTTAATCAGAAGGGATCCCTTCACTAACTGCTGTGCTGGTGGCTGACTCCACGACAAGAAACTAAGACAAGGATACTAATAATCCTCTAAACCAATGGTAGCTTGACAATTCAATAATTCTTCATTACACAACATCTATACAGAACTTACAAGATATTACTTTTAACACCTAAAACTTTCAAGTCATTTTGTATTCTGTTTACTTTGCATTTACCCGTAGAGTGACACACCTTGGTCAGCAGGTGGCATTAGCCCGGGGACACTTGAATAATTATTATGCGGGGAGGCTCCGCCCAGACTTTCGACCCCTTTCCTTTCAAATACCATTCTGGGGGTTGAAATGATAACCCCTTTATATACTTCTAGTACAAAATTGCCCCTTTTTATGCCTTTGAACAGGAAAACGTCTAGAAAAACAGCACTCAACTCGCTCGGGAACGAGTGACGAGTCTCTCTGCCTCTGTGAAACGCCAATACGAGCCTCCTCGTATATGGAGTGCATATTACTAAACAATATGGTTAACCCTGTCGCAGCAATTCAACAGAGCCTACACACTTATTTAACCCCCAACACATAATGCAAATTCTCTCAACCTTTAAAAAGAAACTGTATGAGTGACATAGTGAGAATTGATAGTTTATTCAGCTTCCTTCTGAGCAAAGCTTCAAAAAGCCAAGTTGGCCTTACTATGTGATATATTTCTAAAGAGAAACTAAAAGATGAAACTGACATTTGCTAGCTGGATTTCTCCAGGAGTCAGTAAACTGGCTACTAAGTAACAAACTCATTGATTTATTTATTTACTGTTTCCAGGTGATATCCCGGTTCCGGGCGAAAACACAAGAAGCTTGAGATACGGTTGGGGAAAGTTTCGTCCCCAAATTTTGCAAAGTATTAATAACTCCAAGTGTTTTCTTTTGTTCCTTGTTGGATTCTCTACATTCCAAGGTTAGTTCCCAGCAGGTAGATTGACATATCTGCATATTGGTACTTTCCCTTTTAAAGTTTGAAAGAGTCAGTACCAGGCCACATGAGGAGCCGCACTGCTTAAAAACGGCTCTGACTGGGGACAAAGTGTCCCGCATTCCATTCACTTCAAGCGGACCGCGAACCCCGGGGGCACAGAAAACAGGCGTTATGCCAAGCCGTGAGCGGCAATTCGTGTGCGATTTGCGGGTGGCGATTTACAACATATTCATGGGCGATAAAGTGCCGTTTGCATGAGTTGCAATAGATAGCAACAAAATAAATAATCAGGTATATATAATGCCGGATAGGCGGCCTTCGTTTATATGGGATGTACCTTTGTATCGTTCTTCATTGCTTTACAAAACATTTGCACCGTCCTATTATGATAACCGCTTCAATATACCGTAGCTGGCTTTTTCATTTGAGTTAACATTTTTAAACCGTCAGTAAACACTTTTATAGTAACATTGGTGCTCGGCGCATGCGCCATAGCTCTTACTACTACCGGCCGTGGGGATCGAACCCACGACCTCCTGGTTCAGAGCTTCATTTCGGATTCTGGTCCACCACCCCAGACCGCTCGGCCACTGAGTCAGTTCAATTGAGTTTCTGTTTTTTCTTCTTCAAAGGCATGACGGTGAACGGCCTCACTAACCTCAATCTGCAGGTTTTGGAGAAGAGATTTCAGCTGAGCGGCAAGGACATTGGCTTCATTGCCGCGTCTAATGACATCTCGGGCATCGTTCTCATTTGTTTTGTCAGTTTCTACGGAACGTACGGCAACAAACCGAAATGGCTGAGCTTTGGATCTTTAATGACTGGTACGTCAAGCCTGTATTAAGCGGACACCTTTGGGAATTGTGAAGTGTCCGCTAAATACAGGTAAAGTTTGCGGTATCTTGCTGGGGAGTAGATTTCCGGGCCTTGGACAACTGTCTGCTTTTGTACAGTGCGTCCGCTGAATACAGGGCCACTTGTTTTTGTTAGCATTCCTTACACCTTGAACTTATAAAAGAAAGAAACACCAGAAAATCGCTAAATTTGGTCCCCAACACGAAAGAATGCCATCAATTAGGAGAAAAATAGGTGTAGCACTTTTAGATCAAAAAGAACTAATCTTCTACTCAAGCGATTCGAATGTCAAATTTAGCCCAATTTATTTTTGCACGCATCCTTCAGCCCTGGACCAACAATGGTCGGGGGGGGGGGGGGGTGCCTTTTTGGCTAAAAAGGTCAGCCAAAGTACCATGATCAGGGTGTCTTAAAGACTTTTGTCCAGGACTGTAGATGTAGATTGAATTGGCTGAGAGAGCCCCTTTAGAGAGCAAGTAATTATATTTTTTTATTCTTTGATACAAGAAGCAAATCTCGGGTTCAAAATAACAAACCGAGCGTTCTTTTTGAATCACTTGTAAAAGCAAAACCAAAGTTATAACGTCATCAACACGGAGGATGAAAGAAACCAAAAGCCAAAGTAATCATATCTTGGTTTTGCCGGCTTTGAAAAAGAAAGCATTTGTTTTTGCATGAGAAGAGATCGCAATTGTCTTTGCTTTTGTTCCTAATTAACTAAGATTGTTTCCAAAGTTGTTAGACCAATCTGATTTCGACAGTCGTCCGAACTAAGCTATTTCCGAGATGCCTTTGTTTCAAACCGAGATGTAGTGTACAACCTCGTTTAGAAACAGAGGCAACAGCATGTCAGAAATAGTCTATTGACGGCTCCATAAACAAATTCACTTTGAATTTTGGTCCCCAATACTTGTTGTCTAATTATTTATTCATTTATTTATTTATTATTTTATTTGTAGGTCTCGGGTGCTTTCTCTTTACTCTGCCTCACATTTTGATTGACCGATACGAACCGGAAGTTGGCGCTACAGCGAACTCGAAGGCTGCCGACGTTTGCAACCCAAACAGCACTCAAAATGAGACCCAGGCCCAGGCCCAGGCGTGTTTCTCTGGCTACACAGGGGACTGGCACTACTTGTTCATCTTCAGCGTGGCGCAGATAATCATGGGAGCGGGTACAACGCCGCTGTACGCTTTAGGGCCCGCGTACCTGGATGAGAATGTTTCCCCAAAGTCGGCACCAGTCTACCTGGGCCTCTTTTATTGCACTGTTTTTGTTGGGCCAGGAATTGGCTACATGCTTGGAGGAACGATTTTGGAAATATGGGTGGATATTGAAATGGTGAGAATTATCTTTTTCAGTTCTTCAGTGTGTCGATAATGCTTTAGAAAGTCTACTCCTTCTCAGTGTGGTAGGATGGGCGGAATGAGAGATAAAGGAGCAAGTTCTCCTTTTTGTTTTTTATTATTATCAATTAAATTGTAAGGCATGGAGAATATTAGCTTTGCTTTGGGGTTATTAATCTCATATTCCGGCAGTGTTGCCGATTTACCTTTCCATCAAAGGGGACGCCGCGGTTAAGTCGTCAGCAGCTACAGTAACAAGCGAACTTCTCTGCGCTGTCATACGCAGACCTGAAAACTTGAGTGTATCCACTCCGCCCCCCTCTCCCTCCAAGTGCCTATGCTGCAACAGTATTTTCGCAACCCCGCAGGGGGTACACACTTCTTTTCTAAATATAATGACGTATGTTCCTCTTTCACGCTGTAAGCCTGAAGGCCTAGGTCTCACGCCCAAAGACCCCCGTTGGATCGGGGCCTGGTGGATAGGTTATCTGATTGGTGGGTTGGTTTTAACCCTCAACTCGCTCTTCTTGCTGGGATTTCCTTACGAGCTTCCTGGTTCAAAGGAATTGAGAGACAAAGCCATCAGTGAAGGGAATCTACCCAAACGAGATGAAACCATCAAAGGAAACTTCAAAGACATCGCTCCAGCAACCATTCGGTTGTTTAAGAATCCTACGTATGTCTTCAACACAGTCGGTGTGACAGCCCAATCGTTATTCGGGGGAGGTTTCTTGCCTTTTCTGCCAAAGTTTACGCAGATGAAATACGCGGTGAACCCTAAAGCGCTGGGCTTTAAATTAGGCCTAGTGACTTTAGTAGGAGGGGGAGGTGAGTGAGGGTACCTGATACAACAGACGGCCGACTTACGTTTGATTATTTTAACACTGATTTTTAAATTAGCAAACTGTGATCTATAACAGAAAAACAGCCACTTACATCACAAAGATCCAAAGACATATGCAGGATATCCTCTAAAACATAGGATAAGAATGTTCTTTTTTAGACCCTGTTTACACGGAAGGGACACCCTCCTAGAAGGGTCACCCTTCTCTATTGAAATTCCTTGTTCCGTTTACATGATAGTAATCCTACAGTAATCCGTTTACATGATAGTAATCGTTGCGTTGAGTCTTTCTTCACAATAGAACTATCTCCTTGCTAGGGTAACCCTCCCAACAGGGACAACTTTTGGCAATGTAAACGCTCGAGGTAGGGTTACCCTCCAAGTGGGGGTTACTTTTAGCGGTGTCAGGTTACTATCTCAAATCTGGAGACCGCGCGAAGCCTCAAGCGCTTGGCATGTAAAGGGAGGCTATCTTCTGACCTTAGGAGGGTGTCCTTCCTACGAGTGTCATCATCCTTCCATGTAAACAGGGTCTTAATGCTGTAGAATACAACTGTGGTGTTGCTACATACAATCAGACGTCTAATGTTGACATTAATCTTGCAGCGGGCACCTTTACTGGAGGACTTATTGTGCGCCGTTTCAATTTGAAAACGTCCTGCAAGAAGTCAGCTAAATATTGCTTCATCTTCGCTGTGGTGACCATTCCTCTATCCCTTCTATTTTTCGTTCCCGGATGTACTGAAGTACCGCTTGCAGGGATTACGAAGTCGTATCACCACAGGTAGCCACTCACATTCCGGTGGTCCTATTTTGCTCACCACTCACTATACAAGGGCTACATGAGGGCGTCTGCATAACACTTAACAGTAAAAAATTCAGGCCATAACACTTAACAGTAAACCCCATCTAGGCCCCCACTATAGCTCACACCTTTTTCCGATACTGTTGATTTTTCTACCATGCTTTGTTCTGTTCTGCTCTTGGCTATGACACTACATTAAGTACCTCTTTTTACTCCCACAAATCAATCCTTCTTTCCTATTTTCTAGGAAACTTAATACTCCCACAATTCCTTCCTTCTTTCCTATTTTCTAGGAAACCTAATACTCCCACAATTCATTCCTTCTTTCCTATTTTCTAGGAAACCTAATACTCCCACAATTCCTTCCTTCTTTCCTATTTTCTAGGAAACTTAACTCGATACTCAACTGCACGTCAGTTCAACACATAGTTCTGTAACATACGTTGTGCAGGAAGAGAAACGGTGCTTACACACGAAGTGAAATTGTAGCTCGAGTTATGTGGTAATTCTGACGAGCGCTGACCAACGGAAGTGACGTCAATAACATTTCCGCGTTGTCCCTCGACGGTCTCTTTTTCTGTAGTTCGACAGACAACCCATCCCTGCTGTCAGCATGTAACGCAAACTGTAGCTGTTCTGCGGCGGGAATCAACCCTGTTTGCGGCGACGACCAACTCGTTTACTTCTCACCGTGTCACGCAGGGTGCAAACACAGCGAGGGTCAAAGAGTAAGTGAATGGTGGAGACTCCGGGAAAATTTGTAAACTCGGGGATACGAGTGGAATACAAATAATAGGAACTATTACAAACCAAGATATATATGGACACTCATGAAAAGAAAAGAAACCCAGGAGCGTGTGAACAGCAAACGATGGTTTAAATTGTTGATAAAATATGGATGACTGAGTTTAGAAAGGCAGATAGTGGCTTCTTGATGATTACCTCCGGACTATCTTCCCATGGTTTGCCTTTTTTTTCCTCCGCAGTCACTTACAAACTGCGCTTGTGTTCTCCCTTCAAGAAACGCCACGAGAAGTGGGGCTGAGCGAGGATACTGTGACAGGGGTCCCGGATGTCAGAACGTTTATGGGTTTTTAGTTATGATGGTTGTGGCCCTGATAACAGTAGTTCTGGCCGCTATTCCAAACAAAACCGTCTGCCTGAGGTAAGCATTTGCTCTTACAAAGAGCCAACGCTCGAAATGTCGGCCAGGAGAACTTCGTTAAGCATATTAATTTTGTGGGCATATCACGCCTGTCCTGCAATACAAACATCACCTGACCAACAATATGGTGTTCCTTCGTGCAAGTACCCTGGTTCCCAGGGCTTCTCTCGCTCTCGGTCGGAGGACTAAGGCCGAGGACAGATTTGGGGACTAGGGCAATGAGGCCTTGTTGTCGAAGTTTTTGAAAATTAACAGGATGATATAGCGTGAAAGAGCACTTCAAAAATAATGAACGCTAAGTTGTAGAGGGAGGTTTTTTCACACGAAGTGATTAACAAGTATATCCTGTTGTAATGTTCTGCAAATAACTGGGGAGTTAAATAGTAGGCGAGGTGTTTAAGATGTTAAGAAAGGTATGTTTTCATAGCTTGCCCGTGTTCCCTGTTCTTTTAAGTTTACAAACCTTATGTGCTTTGCAGATCGGTCCCAGACAATCAGCGAGCTTACGCCCTCGGTCTTCAGTTCATATTTCAGCGGTCACTGGGACTTCTCCCAGGCCCTCTCCTTTTTGGTGCGGTCTTTGACTGGAATTGTATTTTGTGGGGCGAGAGCTGTGGCATGCGGGGTAGCTGTCAGCTGCATGACGTATGGCTGTTGTCACTCAGCATGGCCATAATAAGACTGATCGTTAATGGTAATGTATCCATGGCAATCACCAGTAACATCTCCTGACAGCGTCACTGCTACTCTGAACCTGAGACTTTTGCGATGGTGTTTCTTGCACGGTTGATTAGTCTTTCGAAAGTAATCTCGTGATTGCTTTGATTTTGCGTTTGCTACGCCTTCGGATTGGTCCAAACGAGGTTCGGCTGCATTCTTGACCAACCAAGAGCAAACGCAAAACCTGATTGCGAGAAAGCAGGTGGCGATGGCGTTTCCTCCTACTTCTGATTTGTTTCTTCTTCAAATTAAAACCAAAAGCGAATTACCTTACCTTCTGATCGGTTAAATACGTTACTTACAGACTCTGCGACTGGCGGTGTAAATATTTCTTTGGACAGTCATCCGAAAATCGCTCGAAAACCAAATTAGTGCTTTTGGCATCTGGTTGGTTAAAAGCGTTTTCTCACAGTCGTTCAGGTCGTTGCGATTAGCCTTTTACTTTGGTTTTGGTTCCCGAAAGTGAATCAAAAAGCACTGAATCATTATTGTAACTGACACTTGCAGGACTGATGATACTCAGCAGCTTCCTCGCCTACTGGTATTGTAAACAGAGTTACGAAGATCCCGTAGAAAACCAGGAGAACGGAGGGCAGAAAAACCAGTTTCATAGGCCAGGAATCTCCGAGCAAGAGGCAGTTATGTGAAAACGATTTTTCGTGTATCTTGAAAATGTTAAAGCTTCACGCACTCCTCAGTTACTTCACATAGTTTCACTTTTAAAATGTATTAGTGTTAAGGATCACCCTGGGCAACACCCGGGGATCGCTCAAGTAAGACCACATTGTACAAGGACGTCCCATTAGACCTTTCATGTAAGCCCCAATATAATGACCACTAAATTGGAGCGTTCACGTAAGCCCCAACAAGAGAACATCCTCTAATGTTAGACCTAGTATAAGGTACGGATATAATCATTCAACCATAGGGATTTCTATTTATTCTTATTATATCGACACGAGTGTTTTACTGGAAAATATACCGTGCGTAAAATCCATAGGAAACTACATCCGGGACCCGAGTGGCGTATTTTCCATATCCTCACTAGTGAAGATATCGTTGGCATCATTTCCCGCTTTTGCACGGTTGTTTGTGCAATTTCTCGCAAAACACTCGTGTCTAATATAATAAAAAGAAAATTACACGGCGGCTTGAAGATATGGATTTTATTTTCTCGTGGTAAAAACAATATTTTACTCACTCGCGAAGCGCTCGTTCGTAAAATATTGTTTTTACCACTCGAAAATAAAATTCATGTCTTCGCGCCGCCGTGTAATATCCTCTAATTATTTTAAAAATCAGCAATTAAACGAAACATTCTTGGTTCTTACAGCGCTGGCACAACTCGGAGGGCCGGCAAAAGCGTTTTAAAGTCTAAAATCACTGAATATAGCTAATAAGTTCATCACGACAAACCTCATAAAGGTCTGAACGTCTACGACTAAAACTGGCATTGCCCTCGCCTTGTTTCTGTCGCTTTAAAACTTTCACGCCTCTGCTGACGGCATCGAGGAAAACGCCAATTTGATTGTGAAGATCGTGCGTGCTTCTGCAAATGAAAAGTACACGCAAGTAAAAAAATAAGATTTATACAGACCCATCGGACGCAGAGTAGACTGCGAGCTGTCCCTCCTTTTCCCTCTAAAGAGCGCCAAAGTAGCTAGCGTGAGCCCAGTCGCATGCGCGGAAAAGTATGGCGCACGGTATATGGGGTGAGTCAACTCGCCAACTCGCCCTATTTTCCGCGCGCCATACACTTCCGCGCTCGTGACTGGGCTTGCGCTAGCTACTTTGGCGCCCGCGTACACGATCTTGGAGAAAAAAGGAGGGGTTTCTCGCAGTCTAGACGAGTCGATACTGACCTATCTTTCTAAGCTTTTTGAGAAAGCGAAATGCAATATTTCTCGACACACTATTTAAAATTTGTAAACTGTTCAGTACAGTTAAACTACAGTCTTGGACAAAATGTGCTGTTGAAACAAACTTCAAACTCGACAAACTGAACATGCTGAGGCCCGTTTGAAACGTCACGCCACTCCCGTGTCGATCGAATTCAGTTCAGCGACTAAAGTCGACCGTTGCACAGCAGTGACACGACGTTTGAAATATTTTGGTGTGGCAACTCAAATTAAATTTGACACGGCTGTTACGGAATAGATTTTCATAAATATTATTGGTAGTTTTTGGGTTCGAAAAATATTTTAGTTTGCACTAGAGTTGTTGGGAGTGTGTAACTTCTTTGCACGAGTTGTGAATAAAACGGTGTTGGGCAAAAGACCAAGAGTCTCCGTTCTCTCAGCATTCCCGAAACCAGAGAAAGCGTTCACACACACACACAAAATGAAAAAAAACATAAAAACTAAAAAAAAAAAAAATTACTAAATCAGTCAACAGGTAAATAGCCTGCGAATACAGCCTTGTCCTGTCGAGACAGCTGCCCGACCTAAGACGGCTGTATCCGCAGGCTAAAGCAGGTAAATAAATAAACAAACAAACAACTGTTTTACAAAGAGTCGTGGAAACTCACCCAGACTCCCTGCACTTGATTCCAGTCTCTTACCTGCGTTTCGCATCACATAGTGGTTGCACGCTACGAGAGCTTCAAGGGCCTGGGACGTAGAGCTCCATTCCAGTAAGCCAGCGGCATTTCGGGTGGCTAAAACCGAGCAGCAACAGAAAAACATGAGACATTAAAATCCTAACTTTATCAAACTCTGGGAACGAGGTTGTAACGTCAGAGAATGCATATCTAGTTGGAGGGGAAAATCAAAGCAACATCGCCGCTGAAAGGTCGCCCACTTCTTGTCAATCGATAGGTTTCGTCGCACTTGCTAGCTCGGGTATACTTTTCTACAATTTAATTCGATAATTGTTTGCAAAAGTTAGTTTGGGATGGGCATTGCTATATAACAATGAAACAATTTTTTCGAATATGTTTTAATAACAGTCATCGCGCTGTATTCTGTGCATTTGCGCAGCCCTACGCAGAGCGATCCCAAAAATGCGGAACAAGAATATAAAATGCGTACTTTACTTTACACAAAAAAAAGAGGATATCTATTTTGAAACAAAAACAGGGGGCGAGCGTAGCTAGCACTTTTCATGGTGTACATACGAACATAATTTTGTGCGAGCACCGAAGACGCGAGCCGCTTGGAAATCTTTAAATTCAGTGACCCGGAAATGCCTTCCCTACGTTTTTCAGAAGACCAAGTTCTCCATAAATCAAGACATACCAAAGCGCTGAATAGGCGTACATGCTAAAATGGTCGCTACGTCCGCGGAAAAGTGCATCCACTTGTGTAATGTTCTGTATATTATTCATCGCGTTTGTCAACGTCAGGCCGTCAGATCAAGAGAAGCCGGATAAGCATTAAGCACAATTGTGAAACATTTAACGTAGAACATGATTAGCATGCGTCGCATCCGATCTACGCACCGGTTTGGATGCAACACAGGTTAGGCATGACAGAATCAATTTGTTTTCGGTTTGCGACCTTCCACTCGAAAGATCGATATGAATTTGGCTTACTCGTAAAACTAAAAAGCCTTTTTATCATCCACGCTCATTCTTCATAAAAGACAATGAGAATTCGCATTACAGGATTAGAATTTCAGACTTACGGTTCGGGAAAACTTTTACAACAACAGGAGGTTCCACTCCGCATTCGCCGCAAACCTGCAAGGGTGCAACAAAAACGACTCACTTATCAAACGCATTGCAATCAGTGCTTCTTTCGGTACAAAGAGTCGGCCGGTTATCTAAAGCATAAGTCTGTCTCTCACCTCCTTCAATTTGTCAGCTGTAATGTCCGGTGGAGCGTTGAAAAAGTGGAGAACTTTAGTCGGGGAAAACACACCTGTGGCAGACGTTAAGGTCAAACAGTTCGTGTTGCGTGAAAATTACCATCACCAGCTTTGTCACCATCACTGGTCCTACTACTGACACGGTCATTATAATCATCGTCACCACCATCATCATCACATTCACCGTCACCATCTTCAGTGACAACATCAACATTACGATCAATGACAATGTCATCATTAACATCTATGACTTCACACACCATCGGTATCAATGACATGAACTTCATCATCATATTCACCATCAAGATCACAATCAGCATCCGACACCACGACGTCAACAACTCCAGCACACTCACTATCGATGTCAACGACAACATCACCACTAATGAAACGGCGACAGCACAGCAGTGCAAGAATAAATAGGGACCTTAAAGCACGAGGACGTGAGAGGACGACGGCAACGTCTGTGAAACAATAGAACTCATTGCAGAAGACAAAAGGTGCACGTGAATATGTGAAATTGACGTGATCTCGGGGTCGTCGTGCTCTCGCGTGCGACTTCAAATGCTTGCTTTTTAGGTTGTTTTCAGGACGTGGACGACATTTCGAGAAATTACGCCGTCGTTAAGGTGATGTTACACGAGACGATTTTTAACGACGATTTTTCGCCCAACACCTACAATTTTGTAGCTACCGCTTTGGCTTTTACTCTAAAAACATAGCGAACCTTCGCCAAAGGCAGAATTTTGTGCAAAGATTGCTATTCATTGATAGTTCGACGATTACTAGGCAAGAAGTATAGAAAAAAAAAAATGTTGCGCAAAAAATCGTCGTTAAAAATCGTCTCGTGTAACATCACCTTTAGTCTCAGTAAGAGACGCCTAAAGGCAATGGACCGTCGGCAAAAACGGAACTAATTAGGCAACCTAGAGAATAGCCAAAGTTACAAAGCATAAGAATATGGAAACAATATTTCCGGGTTTCTCGCGTTGCCGTCGCCGTCCTAGTTCTGCTTAAGGTCCCTAATATCAAATGAAAGATACGGTTCTTGCTGCTCTGTTCGGGAGTCCAGAAGCGCTGGTTTTTCGAATCCATGAAACTCTTGTACGAAGGGGTGCCGTCTGACAGACTGGGAACCATGGACGAGTCTATCAAGTATTTCTGTTTGGAGTAACTGAAAAACAAACAAAAAAAAACTTTCTCAAACCCACGTTTCTTTTCCTTTGATTCGGGGTCACCAGAACTCAAGTTAAGCAACGAAACTTACGCAAAGTCCAGTTTGTTGTCGAACAACGTCACACCAGTCAAACACTGGATGACGGTGTTACAGGCCACGTGATCACTCAGTTCTGCCATCGCTGTTCCTGGTTTGTTCAGCAAGAACTTAATCTAACCAAACAAACAAATAAATAAATAAATAAATAAATAAACAGTGTTATTTAGGTCTGGTGCACAACAACAACCCTTATTAGCACTTTAGCACTCGCACATTACAATCAAAGTGCCGTTAAATATATCTACAGAAAAGAGCGCAGCTGCTTACTACGATGTCCAAGCACCACAAACATTATTTCCTTTTGCCGCTGACCCGACTTACCCGAAGCACGTTGCCATAGCAACACAGCATGTTAAACAGCCTGTCACAGTTCATCTTGTTTGCATCCAGACCGTACACCATCAGCACAGACCCCCCGGCCACGGGTGCCGGTGGGCCGCGCATTTGAGTCCTGGGACCCATCATGTTCGGTCCCCCATAACCTCCTCGGAAATCCGGTGGATTCAGGAGGCCTGGTTTCTTTGGATAGCCTGGGGGAAACGAAACAAAACTTCATACAAGGGCACATACTGTAAAGAACTCGGGACAGCGCTTATCTCGAATGCCGTGTTGTAACTCAAGTTTCGATGTGTAAAATTCTCTTGACTTATCAAGAAAAAGTCTTCAGTTTATTCACAAACAGCCAATAGGCCACTTCCGGCATGCGTGTTTCCTGTTTTAAAACGAGGTCTAGTGCGAATCATTTCTTGTGAAAATTAGCTTTCATTCTCATACAAATCAAACTCGTTTTCACAAGGTTTCGCACAAGGCCTCGGTTTGAAACAGAGGTAAAAAGCATCTCGGAAGTGGCGTATTGCACGAGGTGGTGTGTCGATAAATGTTCGCTGGTGTGGCTTAAAATGTTTTTGCCGAAAGATTTGAACGAATTAAGCTTCGTGGACGTTTATGGCACGATGAACCTATCACAAACTGCAGTTTATACCTTTCACGCCACAGAGAATATGAGAAATAAGACTCTTTTTCCACCAAATAATTTGCTTTTACGGTAATGTTTTCTCTTCATCTGTGTTTGCTTGTGTGCACAACGAATACTGTACACGGCTCTGATTGTTACGTTATCTTCCAACGTTTCACGAAGCGTAACTGTGAGTTTTGGCTAATTCTATGGTGTACTTCTTGTGCTTGGCAGTGTGCAGATGTCACGAAGCGTTATGGAGGATTTGCACTACAACATAAGTTAGCAAATGAATGTTTGTAAGAGACATATTTACTTGAGGTTCAAAGTATCTTCACAAAGGTGTCTTGATGTTTCACGAAGTGTAGTAAATGATCAAAAGCTTGCTGGGTTAGACTGGTGTAGTGCTCTAATTTCCCAGAACTTGTCATTCGAACTAACGCATGTGCAAAAACTTAGCCACGGAGAAATGAAAATAGTAGGATAAACAAAAAATAATGATTGTCGCACCGGTTAAGGCGCAACCCTGGGTTTGAACATGAGTTGAGCTTTTGAAAAGGTGTGCCTTGGCATATAGTGTAGCGAAGTCCTATGTTAGGTGTAACGTACGTGTGTTAACTGAAAGTTCAACAATGACATGTAAAATGTGTTCAAACGAACTTGTTTGCGGCAAACCAAATGACCTGAGTGAAATAAGCTAGTGTGTGGTCTAGACTAACAAGAAACCACACAAAAAGAACGCAAACCAGTTGAATAAAGAAGGATCATGACAGAATCCTTCTTGGCAATACCTTTACTCAATTCTGACCGTCTCACAAAAGCGCTGAGCCCTCACGCTTACTCACACCTAACTAAAAACGAAACTGATATGTATGCGAAAGTTGAGAGCGCTGCAGTGAGGTGGGGGGCTTTGTTGTAAGCTGAGAAGAAATATGGTTAGTATTTCAACCTCTACCCGTTTTATAACACAAAGATGGTGTTACACTGGTCGATTTGCAACGATTTTTTGCGATGTTTGCAGTGCTGCAACGCGTTGCAAGTTTTTGAAAGCGATTCAAAAATTTGTAACACCGTTGCGTGAATTATACCAAATCGGCGTTGCAAATCGACCAGTGTAACACCAGCATAAAGGCTGATTTACACGGCAAAGCAAGCGCAAGGGAATGGACATTTTTTTTTAGTTTCTCTGCGCTTCTGTTAGCGCGTGCTTCACAAATCTTACCATGTAAACCGGTTGATTGCGCTTGCTTTACACAATGTGTACATTGTAAACCGGCCTTAAGGGCGTGTTTGATTGACCATATTCTAGAATAAGAATATCTGGATTGGTGTGTAAAATTATGTTGGTTCAGAGATGAAGTGATTGCAGATGAACCAGATATAGTTTGAATTGTCATTGTGAAGGCATTCAAAACAATCAAAAGAATGATTAGCTACAAAAAAAAAAAAAAAAAAAAAACTGTTTAAGCTATTCCTATTCTTGCATATGCTCAAACAAACAGAGCCAAATCATAACACAAGAGCACTACAGAGTGGCTTCCACATGACTGTTGATTTGTTATATTTGCAACATACTTTTGGATTTGTCCAAACAAGTTTGACCACATTTATGGTCAATCAGGAATGAAATCAAAACCTGATTCAAGAACAAAATCAGTACATGTCTGCTTAAGCACATGGGTAAAAAGGCTTTGGGCAAACCCATCAAGTTTATGTGGTTAAAAGAGATCCAAATTTTGAAGATGTAAATTGATCTAGTGTATTACTATGAATGTCCATGTACAAGCACATCCTAACATCGTACTTGTGAACATTGTGTAATAAAAAGGCTGTAAGTTCAAGCGAGTTTTGGAAAATGGCATTCCCAGGATTTTTGGGGTATTGTGAGCAAAAGAAATAGCATTTTGCAATTTTGGACGTAGGACCTGCTTTACTGCTATAAGACTTGTAATGCTTATGGTCTGGTGATTATCGTGTCACATACCTCGACCTTTATCTTCTGTGTAATCAAATGTCTCTTCATCATTTTTGTACACGTTTAGGCTTGCAGCCTGCAGATATAAACATGTAAAGACAGCTGAAAGTCAGAGCAAACAATCTTTGTGGTCACAACACAAATCAGCATACCAGGACCCAAAACTATTGCTAATTTACAGTTGAAAACTCTGCTTGGTCAAGAGGTTAAAAGAAAGAATTTGGTTAAGGCTACTTCACACCAGTAAAGCAAGCACAAATGCAAACGCAAGCAGCCAGTTGGAAAAGTTGTCATTCTGCTGTGCTTGCTTTACTACTCCAATTTTCTCCTTCAGTTTCTCACCAGAAATATATCATATAGTAAGGAGAACTTGGCTTTTGATACCTTGCTGAGATGATAGCTGATTAAACTATCAATTCTCACTATATTACTCATACATCTTCCTCTTAACAGGTTGGGAGAATCTGCATTTTGAGCTTGGGAGTGAAAGGGTTAACTCCCAGGTTACTCTTTTTTTATGAACAACTGGGCTCACCATTGTGGGGTACACTGGATATTTATGTTGGAGCTAGGGAATATACAGTCATAAAATGTAAAACTTACAGTACACACACTACATGTATACCTTTGAAAATTCAATCTTGAGTGTGTTACAGCCAGTGTAGATATCTGCTCCATTTAGTGTATTCTTTGCATTGTTTGCTGCCTCAAGACAGTCATACCTTGACTTGGTTAAGAGTGATAAACTTCAATTTTGTCCTTCAGTTTCTCACCATACAGTAGATATGTATATCTGCACAATATGGAGAATTTGGTTTTTGATAGCTTGCGTAGATGAAAGCTGATTAAACTGTCAGCTCTCAAAAGCATCGCACATATTTCCTTCTTAAAAGGTTGGGAGAATTTGCATTTTGAGCTTGCTAGCGAAAGGGTTACCGTTAACATCATAGAAAGCTTCAGTGTAGTTCTTGGGAGAACCAGCTTTTGACTGCATCATATTATTTGGAGAACATTTCATGAATATTGACTAAAGGTCAATGTGTGATGCTGTAAAGAAGTTTGAGCTCATATTTTGAGCTTACTTGCTCTGACCAAAAAACAGCATTCATCTGAAGCATCCAGCAGTTCACTGAACAGAGCTGTGAAAAGGATACTCAATCATTGCTTGCAGGCCACTTTTCCTGAAGATTACGATTCTTTGAACATTTCCTTGCTTACTAAAGATGGTGTGAAGAATGTCCTGAGAAAGTCAAAGCAGATGCAAATTAAAATATAGTTAAAATTAAAATTAAAGCAAACGGGGATCTTTAACAATAAAATAGCATTTAGAATATCAAATATCATACATACAGCGTAAATCAACAATATTCTGGAAAGTCTTAATAGTGTAAGATGAATTCCCAAAAGATAACGAAGATTTATACAAGAGACATCAGTGTATGGCATTTTGTAGTCATGTGTACAGTGCATTATTTTTATAAAATTGGTAAACTGATGTACTGTGATGGAGGAAAATGGGGATCTTACGGTGGTGACTGGATACTGTGGGTTGATAACAGTGACAAGAATAACTTTGTTGGGTGGGGCTTCATGCTGAACCACTATGTTCCTGAAAGATAAAGGGCAACAGTTATCACTTTTTTTTTTTGCAAACTTAGTCACAAATAAAATAATTTATGTTCGCATTTATGATCTACATCGCAGATACTGTACATGTAAATCACATACAATGTAATACCAGCTCTTAAGAGAACTAGGTTGACTGCGTCGGCGTGGCGGAAGACAAACTGGTGTATCAACTAGGTGTTGATGAGGGTAATGGAATGCCGTAAAAGAGACAATAGCTGACGTTTCGAGCGCTAGCCCTTCGTCAGAGCGAATGCAAATCACGAGAGCAAATCACATAGTTTACAAACCTTGAGATAGTCTTGCTCTTGGAATAGTTGAAGAGAACTGGTCTACCATTCAGCAGAAATGATTGTCCTGCCTGTTGATTCAAAGGTGTTGAAAAACTTACAATATTATTCTCCACTCTCAGAAACCTACCATTTTGGTGAGTGTTGACAGAAACAAAAAAAAAATTGTCCTTTAAAAAAATATGGAGATGTCAAGGTGCTTCAAACAACATCTGTCAGGCTGTGTGCCATCCTTTCTTGGTTCATTTCCTATCTCATTCATTTTTCTTTGCCAAGGACAAAAGTACATGCCAGACCCCAGGTTTCATTCCCAAGTTCATAACCTAACCACTCAAAAAAAGTATGAGAACATTTCTAGTTCAATCAGAAGTTGCCATTCTCATTTCCAAAAATTTGATAATAATTTAGCTTTCACCGAATCAGGAAAGCACCATCCAACTGGATCCTGGACTGGTCTAAATATACTATATGTTCACAACAGTCCATCTTTTCCTGGCTTTTACTTTTTCCACGTTCTTTCCTAGAATATCACAGTGCCAGATGCTCAAATGCCCACTGTTGTCATGATAATACTATATGTATCTAGAGCATCCTGAATCAAGTCAAAAGTAATTACAGAGCTGTGCACTTGCATTATCAGGAAACAGAAGATACTCAAACATGTATCTGGTTACTTGTTTCTGTCCTGCCATCTTGCGGAGAGGGGGTACTCCTCATTATTTCGGGGTGTAAGTGTCAAGCTGCCTGGGTCTGCAACCCCTTAGCCTATTTCAGACTAAAATACCGGTATGTGATTTTTCTACCTTATTTCAGACCAAATATGCAATTTTGGACCCTATTTTAGATCAAAATATACTCTCCCCCCCCCCTCACTCCTCCCCCAGGTCTCCCAGTATGTCCCTCACCTGGGTTGCTGTCATCAGTGCATTTGCACTTGCGATATCCTGAAGAGAATAAAACCACAGTAATTTTAGCAACATTTTAAAATTTGAATGACACAGTACTACAAATGTACATCAATACTAACAATAGAAAAAGGACAGTGGCAGTACATGTACATATTTTTAACCATGAATGCAAACACCTTATTTTCTTGTTTGTTTTTTTTATTTTTGTTTTTTTTTTAACGTGACTTATTACACATTAATATATGTTCATTGCTCTCTTGAGCTCAGCTTCTCAATACTGGAAGTCAATATACTGCATAAAGTCAAGAGGCATGAAGGGTGTTAAGTGTCAAATTGCAATTTAATGATGTATATTTTCATGCAAATCAAACTCATTTTCATAGACATAAGAAGGGTTTCACACTAGGCGAAGAAGAGGCAATAGACACCTTCGAGCCTAGTACCAATATATAAATAAATTTACAAGTCGAGGAAGTAGTGGGGGGCGGACCCAGCTCAAAAGCGAAAGTAGACTGCTGAAAAGTTTCTTTTTCAATAAATATCACGATAAAACCCAACCCTCAAGCCAATATCACCTGTCAAGAACAGAAACTTACTGTAAACTCGACGAGAGCTTGTCGGATTTTCGGCATCATTGTAATGCAGCTAAAGCAATACAAAAATAACAGTTAAGAAAATAAACCGTCACTGCTATCAAATAATAAGGGTTACCTGTAAGTAAAACGTACCTTATTTGCCCGTAAGGAGACAAAATATGCAAGAGATCTTGTTCTCGTGCATCGTTTGCAACTCCACGAACGTGAATCACAGGCGATGGTTCGGCAAAATGTGGGTCCGATGGGGCACTCTGTCCATAGCCTGCCGCTGGAGGCATTGGATATCCTCCCATCTCAACCCTCTGCCGTTTAAATTGACCGTTTTCGTATCCACCTTGGGCATAACCACTTGAGTAATTATCCGTCAAGCCGTGCTTCTCCGCCATGTTGGATTTTCCACACCTTAGTGCCCAAGCTTCCTCGCACGGCTAAGTTGCTGCGGTACGGATACACAGCGGTATCCCCCATGCCGGGAATATTTGAAACCTACAACGTTCGATCGCGGCCATGATGTTTTTGTAGCTTGCGTTTTTGTGGGTTTGCCGCTTTTTATCTTAGGTTCAAATCGATTAGTAGTAAGGGGTGCTCGTCAAGATGAACGGAGAGACGAATTTTTCCAGCAGCAATGAGTGGGAGTTGAGCAAAGAGAACGTGCAACCCCTCAAACAAGGCCGAAAGGTTGCGCCATTAACGGCCGCGTTGGCTCCGACTTCTTTTGATTATCAATCCAAGATACACAAGGAAAAACAGTAAGTACAGAGCTTCACAGACAGTAGTTTCATACCTACAGTGTTCCACTTGAGGCTATGCAAGCCGAGTGTGTGAACAATGGACGTTTTCTTGGATCTGATTTTTCAACGCGGTGTGAACTAGCCAAATACGACCCTCTTGGTACCGATATCCGATTGATCCAACTTTGGCGATCTCATTGTGAACGGGCCCAAAATCTTATGGCAGCTGTGAAAGTCGAACTCGTTCATAGTGTCATTGACACGCTACCTCAGGTAAATGGTTCAGCTCAATGGAATTAGCAATGATCGTTGGATCGGTATCAAAAGCCTTTGGCAACTTCTATGAACTGTCTCACTATCATCCTTACAGCCGCAATTTCTTCGAATGGGTTTAATTTTCCAACTTTTATTAACCGAGGTTTCTATTCTGATCACAGAATTGAAGGGAACATTTCGCTATTCGACGGAAGGAAAATTAGCGGGAAAGTCTGTTTACACGTGATCGGCACGGTTGTCACAAAAAACATAAACACATAACAGTAAACAAAGCGTCTCGTTTATTCTTTAGGGTTTTCGAAAGCGCAATACGGACATATCAAGGAGATGACTTCTTGGATGTGTGGTACAGGTAAGCTAGCTTCACTGTGTGTAATTTTGACAGCTTGCTCGGATGGATTCTGGTCAAACTATCAATATTCTCACTGCATTCACTCTTCTTGAGTGGTTAGAGAATTTACATAATGCGATTGTGAGAGTTCATAACAAATAATGCAGACATGGTCTTTGCATGTTAGAAAACGTATGCATTTTAGTATAAAGCACATAATTATATGGTATTACTGCTTTCTTATAGATATGTTCTCTGGATGGCTGAAACATACCCCACTGGTGGGAGTGACATGAGCCAGTTACTGGAGCGCTGTATAACATTGTTTAAAGATCAAGAGCAGTACAGAGATGACGAGCGATATCTCAAAATATGGATTCGCTATGTAAGTTGAGGGCATTTTACATGTTATACTGTATAATATGCAATGTATATCGTTGTGTAAAACACGGATTATAGACAACTTAATTCAATTCACATAAATTTATTTGATATAATAAAATTTCAATACTTTACCTATATCGCATCCGAACTAAATGCCGATGTTTCGTTCAGGTGCAACACAGGCTACAGGTGTCAGGCTAGTGGATTTTTGAGCACTGGCACAACTGCAAATACAGCTGTCCCCTGTCAGGCAGCATTTGCCCACCCCCACCCTCCCCAAACAGGTTACCAGTTTTTTAAAAAGAATACAATAAAGTGCATCATTTTAGGAAAAAAAGCATTTTTGTGCACTCTATGGTCTGACTAAGAAATATTGCATTTTGTCAGTTGGTTTGCTAGCTCCTTCTATGCTAAGCTAATCATTCATATTTTGGTTGGATATGTCCATTAAGTAATGGCAAAGTGGTTAGTGGGAACTTGTCACAGTTAGCATCACTGGAAGTGAATCTGAGAAGCCAGAAGATTCACATAATCCTTACTCCATGCTAACTTCTATATCTTTTAAATTTTTTTACTTTCAATTTATTAGTGATCATGCTAATACCAGTTGTTTTGTTTCAGGCTGATCTGTGTGCAGATCCCAGCGAGATATTGAACTACATGTACAGCCAAAACATGTTCAGTCTTCAGGCATTATTCTATGAATCCTGGGCTGTAGTTCTTGAAAACAAGGGAGATCTCAAGAAAGCAGATGAAGTTTATAATTTGGGGATACAGAGAAGTGCTCAACCTTTGGAAAGACTCAAACGACAACTCAGGTAAATAATACTGTTTTGCAGGGCTAAGAAAATCCGCCAGCCTGACGCCTGAGGCTAGCAAGTTTGACATTGAGCTACTGTAGCAAGAAAGATTCTTTCAGTGCCTGACGAGCAAGTAGGCTTTCATTTTTTGATCATTTTATTTTTAGTTAGGGTATTGTTTCCTTTAGATTATTGCCCAAATTTATATACACTGAAATATCAATGAAAGATTCAATGTGATTCCTTGACAGTTTCAGTAAGCAGTACATACCAGGTTGTTGACAATTTGGCAGATGAATTTCCAGAAAAGTTATGCAACAAATAACTAATGGCATCTGCATTTTTTTTTTCTTTTTTCTTTTTGCAACAATGACGAGTGTAAACTGTATGTTTAGGATTCCTGAATCTGGGATACCACACTAATGGTACAGTACATTGCCTGCTAGCCCATAGCTATTACTGACAATAATTCGGACTTCATCTGGAAACGACTGGAGTGATCGCGCGCAACTTTAATTCTATTTTTCACTTGGCGTTTCAGGGCCTTTGAAACTCGCCTCGCAGAGAACATACATTTAGGTAACAATATAGCAGAGGGAGACCAAGTAGAGGTGCAGAGAACTGCTCTAGGTGGTTTGAAGGCCAGCAAGAAAGGACAGGTCGGAGCAAAACGTGTCGGAAATGCAGCTCTCCGTAAGTTTATAATGCCTTCCATTTAACGAATTTGCCAATTTGATTTAGTTTAACGGAGCTGATATGATGGTAAACTGAGAGTATGTCAGACTGAAAGACGAATTTAGCCCAGCCCAGAGAACTAAATAATCGAACTTCTGAACTGTCAAATGAAAGCCAACGATGTGACCACGTCAAACTACGAAATCGCTCAATGTATGTTCTCGTGTGTCGAACGGCGTTCAAGATTCTTTCATCTTTGTTTATTAGGACAGTTCTCTTTCTGTCAGCCCGATAGTTCATTATAAGGTTTGTCATTTTTATCGATGAGAGGCGCCCTAGGAAAAATGTGCTACCATTGAATTGCAAACTTTTCAGTCACTTAACAGAACTTCCAGATAAATGCAAGTTTCACACTCGAGTCCAGGCGACCTAGGACATGTCTGAACTGCTGTATCAGGGCAATTAATCAAAGTTTTGTTTGGTGATAGTAAGTTACCAAGAGACCATAAAGTAACTTACCTTGTGGCCTCTTGATGTTACACATGATAAATAGATACATCAACTTTTTCCGGCACACACACTCGACAGAGAGAGGAAGTGAAAAACGAAAACAGGCTAAGGGGCTGTCGTGCTTGGAAGGGGGTTTTCGTGAGATATATTTTGTTTTCTTTTTTCAGCCTCCAGAGGCGGGATAGGCCAGGCACAACAGAAGTCTAATTCCCAGGGCGGCTTTGCTATATTTGTGGACGAGAATCCCGGCCTGGCCGCGGGTAGCCTCCCTGCAGCGACGGGCAGTTGGCAAGAACCGCCCACGAATTCAAAAATAACACGCGAGAACACTCAGAAGCCAGGCAAGTGGACCAACAACAAGGTGAGATAAAAGCAACTTATGTATTACACTTATCATTTGAGAATGAGTTATTCTGTTATACACGTGCCGTTATAGAGGTCACGTTTTTGAATGACTGCCGAAATCAAAGTAAGTACACCGCCATTTACAGAGGCTGCAAGAAACGCTCAAGTTAACCAGTCAGAAGCCAAAGAAATTCGCGTTTGGTTCTATAAAGCGTAGCAAGCTCAAAACCAAAGCAATCACACGATTATTTTCGGCGGTCATCCGAAAACGGCTCTATGTTAGCCCACTTTGAATACGCAGATAATCTTAAGAAAGGTTGAACTTTGGTATTTTGAAATGGGTCGGTGTGGAAGTTGTTATAAGCATTTTAATAAAACACTGATCCTTAGAACCCACGTGACTTGTTAAACTTTGCAGTGCTCACAGAGATACCAGGCTTCCACACCTTTGGACTCGACCAATCAGAAGCCGAGTTTTACCGTGCACGTGGATGATGACGCGTCCTGCCCGCCCCGCACGCCCCAGACGAATTTCCCTGGAATGAACAGCGTGCTGAGCAGCAGAAAACCAGAGAAACAGACGGCCAATGACCCGCTGCGGAACATCAGCAAGCCGGTAAAACTACTAGTATACTGTTGATTACGGCACAAGGTTTATGGCGTCGGAAAAACTAGTTCTCTGAAATTATGGATTTTATGGAATGTTTGGAACAACATTCCGAAATCGGTTGTTTGTGATTATGATGATGATAATTTTGTTGTTCACGATGATTTTGTTATTGTTGTTGGAGATGATCTCGTTGTTTACTGACGACCATCTCCTCTAGGCTCTAGATGAAAACACGCTGACTGAAAAGAGAAAGGATGGTAGTCTGGGTGTTGTTGTTGTTGTTGTTGTTGGTGTTGATGGTGGTGGTGGTGTGCTGATAACAAAGATGATGATTATAAAATAATGGTGATGAAATGACGATAATGATCTTTTTGTCGATAAAAATATTTTATCTATGGTTGTTGTTGTTGTTGGTGGTGGTTTGATGACAATGATGATGAAGATGATGGTGATGACTATAAAATAAATGTGATGATGGTGATGGTGATGACAATGATAATGATCTTTTTGTCGACAAAAATATTTTATCTATGGTTGTTGTTGTTGTTGTTGTTGTTGTTGTTGTTGTTATTGTTGTCTGACATTAGGCCGGCAACCTTGCTAACCCAGAGTTCAAAGTGATGTACTGTAAAGATAAAGTGTATGCCGGGGTGGAGGAGTATTCACTGGAAGAGATACGCGCGGCCGCCATCTTTGCTCGCATCAGAACCGGCAAGTGGTCGGCCCAACCGATGAACGAAGAACCGACACCAAACATACAGTACAAGGAGATGTATCCGAAGAAGGAAGTCTACAACTTTTACGAGGAGTTACAGTGGGAGGAAGTCCGCGCCAAACACTACTTCAGTCGGTTAGCTCAACAGAGGAACACTGTAACCTCTAGGGGTCCCGAGGTAGGGGTGCAATCAGAGCCTATGAATCTGGGCCTCACGGGAGAACCCTCCCTCGAGGTGTCCATGGAAGTGGCGGGTTCTCGGACAGCGCAGCCCGATACAGTTAGCGTCTTGGTCACAAGGTATGTACGACTATATAGACGCCGGTTATTTTATATGAGCGCAGACTGGAATCAGTTTACAATCAGCTAAAGGGGATGAAGTCCGATATTGTCACTTTTTCAGGCCGCTGTTTTGTACCTTCAATTCGCTGTAAACACGCACAGCGTCTGAAAAATCCGAAAAGAGAAGAGAGAGCCAACTGTCTCCAGAGGAAAAATTGGTTTGAATTTGGAATAGTTCCAAGTTATTAAACATAAATTTCGACACAAAGGAATTTCGAATAAGTAAAAGTCATTTCAAGTTATATAATTCGACATTTTAAATCAGAAACGTCGATTTTACTTAATAAAATTAACTGCATTCCATTTCTTTCCAGTCAAGGTCCACAAGCGAGGAGAGGTCTGTCGTTTAGGAGCCCAAGCGAGCAGGGCATGGCGGGTACCCAGAGTGCTGCAGGAGTTGCGGTGCACAGCGCTCCATCCGCAACAGGGGCAAGATCCGCATTCAGACCGGTCCAGCGAAGCATGAGTGACACACAGCCTCCAGGCGTGGTTCTGTTTGCCAGTCACCACAATTTAAACACTTCTTCGAGTTCTGTCAGAGATGTGCTTTCTTCTTCATTGTCACGCGGCGCCGAAGTCCCCGATAATCAAGCTTTATGTCGAACTGGCGCCTTGACATCCGGGCATGCCGCCGCCACCCACGTGACCGCAGTGAGATCATCAACACGCGCACCAGGTGCGTCGTTTTCATTGCCGGTGCAAACGCCAACATCCGGGGATGCTTCTGCCATTCACTCGAGCTCAATGACGTCATCAGCACGCGCGCCCTTGGCGGCCTCCTCATTGGCCCCGCAAACGAGGCAGCCTCCGATGCGCACCCCGGACAAGTCGAGCGAGCTGAACTGTTCGTGGCTGTGCGGCCCCTCCCCCACAGTAAATACTCGTCAGGCCTTGGCCGAGGTGATGGCCATGTTCAACAATCCCCTGGAGGCAGAGCACTGGAACCCAAATCTCAGCGAGGTCGACAGGGAGTTCGAAGACGCTTTTGATAATCCCAACGAGCAGCAGATGGGCGCAGCGATTGGCGCACCCCAAGCAAACGGTGAGCGGAACGCAGGCAGGACGGGACGGGATGGGACGCGCTACTGACCCAACCGTTCCGTTGGTGCCAATTCTTTGGAAGACTTTTTTACTTTTTTTTAATCCTCCAGACTGCATTCGGCTTCGTGTTTTAAATCAGCGGTTTGTAAGAATGTTTTGGACGTCAGCGTTTGTGTCGAATTCTGTGCATATTGTCCATTCAAAATTAGATTTAGACTAAATCTATCTTTACAAAACCTGACAACAGAATATCTTAAAGGTGGCGGTCTTGGAGGCCTTGGATTCGTCATCTACGACGAGACATCAAGTGCTGACCAAGAAAACCAGGAGAACGTGGCTACTGAACTCGAGGACCAGGAGAACATGTAAATATCTATCTAAGAACTCTTGAATTTTAAATGACCGCAATACTTTGTGCGCGTAAGATTATCGATCCTCAAAATTTAGATCACTTTCTACGAGGCTTATGTATATACAATGCTTCCAGAAAACTCAAACTCTTGAACTCGTGAAACCCGAACCTACAAAGGTGTTCACCCCCAATTCTTGAATGTCAAATGAATCTTAAAAGTGTGACCAGTCATATGAAAGCCCTCGTTGAGTAAATTCCAATAGTAGTGTTCGCTTCCAACTCCTGAACTATCAAATGAAACCTAAATATGCTACCACTTAAATGAAAGCTCTCAATGGTTACATAAGGATTGCTGAAAATGAATGCGCAGGAGATGAACAGTGTGAAAATGTTTGTTAACCGTGTCTACAAAATACTAACTTAAATTTCGGTTATTCAGAGCACCAAATGGCTATTTTCAAGCCCAGAATCGCAGGCTCCTCACGGGCATCTTACAGCCTTCTGTGGGGATTCCGGTTTCATCTGACGTTATCGAAGAGGAGGAGGACACCTTCATGCGCCCAGATCAGGAAAATCCTCCGCGAGAGAAACCGTCCATGGCACCCGAAAAGTTCTGTGAGCCTGAGGAAACAGTAGGCAACACTACAACCAGCGCGGACTTTTCATCCATGGCAAGAATGGCTTCTACTCCGTTCTGCGCCGGTTTTGAACCGCCCGCGCTTCCAAGCATTCCTTGCAGCACAATTCGACCTACCGCGGAAACCAATCAGTTTTCAGTTCGGTCTGAAGCCGACGACAAAGAGAACCCGAGTAGTTATGCAACGTTCGCGCAGGGTTCGGGCAGTTTCGTGTGCACTCCGAACAAATTACTGAGTCCCATAATGGAGAAGAGCAACGAATCGGTCTCATCCTCGTCAAGTCGATCGTCGACAAGTGGGCCTGTCAGCCACCACACTGTCGTAAGTGTGTCGGAACTCAGTCAAATACACGAGGAGCCGAGCACTTCACGAACATTTCACGAACCCTCTGAGCCGTCGGAAGTCGTGTTTGAAGAAGACGGCACCACAGATGTAAATCCGTTTGCGAACGATGTCCAAGACATGCTGTTAGAGAAAGTCCATCCACCGGTATCTGCGTATGAGGGTTTTTACGAAAGCGAGAGGGATTTGCCTAATGTTGCTGTTGGATTGGTGGTAGACCTCGGTAAGGACTTGCTTTGAGGTATTCTTAATCTGTTAGTGCTAATTCATGCGCAGATTGTATGAAAGTGAGGTTGATGACAACATGCTGAACGAGTTGTTGAATGTGTCGGCAGACAGTTCCCAACCAAACAAGTCCAGCATCGTCCCACGTCATCACCTACATTGTTGGACGATGTTTTACGGGATGACCACTGAAAAGAGTCACCAACATGTATCATAAAACATTGTAGACGATAGGGATTCTGGGACCGAAAGTGAGCCCACGGTGTATAATTAAGCTCTAGTGTGCCTGCGTGAATCAAACAATGTTGTACAGGCTGTCCAAACGAATCAAGCACCGTTTATCAGACTCGAGAACAAAAGAAGTGTTGGACGATGTTGTACAGAATGTTTGACAGAAGTCGATCTTCGTCCAACATCATCTAACATCGTAAAATATGGTGACCAAACGAGTCCACCATGTTCGATTGTTCGTCCAACAATGTCACACGAGGCAACTTTTCTTGCAACTTCCAATGCAACGCCGTTGCGAGGAAATAGTGCGTGTGACACCTCACCCTTACAACTTGCAACACAGCGAAAATTGCGAGACAAGTTGCAGGAATAGTTGAACAGTTCTGTACTTTTTGCAACATTTGACATGTACTTTTGCAATGACAGCATTGTGAGATATGTCGCAAGGAATGTTTGCACTTTTAGAAACCCTCGTGTATTGACGATCCTGTGTTTTTCAGGAACGGAGGATCTCTTTCGCGTGAAAAGCGTGGCAGGGTCAGGAGCATTTGCTAAAGTTTACAAAGCCACGCGACTCGACATGGACCGCAATCTCGACGACTTTGACTGGGAAGACATGGCGTTCGCGCTCAAAGTAAGAAAACTGACAAGCAAGATTGTGGTTGATATCATGGTGTATCTGTTTATCAGTCGCGTCCCCTCTACACAACGTACGTCAATACTATGTTTGATAATACCTGTTCTGTTATGAATACTTTCGCAGGTCACAGCAACACCAACAACCTGGGAATTTTACATTTGCCGTCAGCTCCACAAGCGAATTGACAAAATCGGCCTTCCTCGACAAATGGTCAGTTTTAGGCATGCGTGTTACGTCGCTAGACTGCGTGTTTTAAGTTTTTCTCGTTTGCTACGCTTTTTCATGGAACGTTCTACAACATTGTTATGTTTTTTGCCTGTTTTCATTCTTTTACCTGTTGTGTGTTCACAGCACAGCGCCTTCATGAATCCTACCTCGGTTTATAATTATGCCAACGGATGCGTGCTTGCGGATCAGTATTTGGGACACGGCACTTTGCTGGTAAGTCGTATCTTCTCATCCAGCTGATAGATCATTGTTGCGGCAAAGCTTTATTATTTATTTATTTATTTATTTATTTATTTATTTTGTTTTTGTTTTTTCGTTTTTTAACAATATTTGTGCAGTACATTTGCTCCAGGAGCTAAAGCTCATCGGAAAGCTTGTCTAAATTTTATACATGCAACGTTATGCAAAATGCAAAGAAAGTGACAAAAAAACAAAGCGATGAAAATAAATAGATTAATAAATAAATAAATAAATAAAACAAAAACAGAGACAAAATTAATAAAGAAATACCATTGAGTGGTAAGATGTAAAACAGGCTGACTGCATGATATAAGATTGACCGCTTTGAACAAATTTACGTTAGACTGAATGAAAGTCAATATGAGGAGAACCATAAAGAAACCAATGAATTTTCTGAGCCTCAATTGAATGCAGCCAGTTTCTGAGCAGCAAAGGTAAAGAAGCCTGGAATATCAGGTTTTTCAGCAGTCTTATGTTTTGCTATTGATGGACAACTGAACGTGTCATTGTCCTGCCGAAGCTCCGGAACTTCCTGCCGAGATAAATCCACGTTGTGTTCCTTCTGTAGGACATAGTGAACAAATACAAGAGCGCTAAAGTGGCGATGTCGGAACCCATGGCGGTGCGTTACACGATCGATCTGTTGACAGTGGTGGATGCTGCCCATCGATGTGGTATCATACACGGTGACATCAAACCTGACAATTTCCTTGTCTTGGACAGGTAATGGTTTGCAGACAGCTATGCTACTTCTGGTTGGTTTTGTTATACGTTAAAGAGACCCTCTCGTCGTAGATGCTTTGCGCGCCCAGTGACTGACGGCGGCCACTTACTTTCGCATCATAAGAACATGGCAGTTCTCATGTTTTTCTACGTTTTATCGCGAAATAAATCAGCATAAACTCAGAAAGTGTATTGAATACGATAAGCAGCGACAATCAGATTGATCAGTCATAACGTGGGCGCCTCAAGAAATTCGAACTCCAGATGTAAATATAAACATGAGCGCACAAAGCATCTACGGTGAGGCTCTGATTAAACGGTGAATGACAGCTGAGAGATTGCAACTATCACATAGTTACTTTTATTGACTATCATAGAAAGCGCGATCAAATGGGTAAAACTCCCGTTGACTATCAGGTTAATTAAGTTTGAACATGTTCAAAGCGAAAGATAGTTGATAGTCCACGATAGTTCGTGTTCAAACGGGTGTGAGAATTCGAACTATCATCGAATACCATCACCGTTTGATTTGGGCTCTATATATACCGTTGATAAAAACTCGGTCGAGACCCCTGCCGCCGTCTAGGTGGGTAATAACACGTGACCAATTGTTCTAATCTGCAGTGATGATGTCAGCGATGAAGACGAGGAATCCTCGCGATTGAGTTTGAGCTTGAGACTGGTCGACTTTGGTCGCAGTATCGACATGGAGCTCTTTCCATCCGGGTCTTCTTTCACCGTCAATTGTTACACGGACGCCTTCCAGTGCATTGAGATGAAGACCAAGAGACCCTGGACGACTCAGGTACATTAACCCTTTCTCAAGAGTGATCAACTTCAATTTTCTCCTTTAATTTCTCACCAAAGATATATAACTACAATATGAAGAAGTTAGCTTTAGATGTAGCTTTCTCAGATGACAGCTAATTGGATTATTAATTCTCTCCACACCTCTCACACATTTTCTTCTTGAATAATTGGGAGAATCCACACTTTGAAACTGCGAGTGAAAGGGTTAAGAACGGCTCTATTGGATGTTTTATAGGATCCTTTTCAATACAAAAGCGTAGCAGACGCAAAAACCAAAGGAATCACACGATTACTTTTAACAATCGTCCGAAAACCGTGCTATCAACATGCGCACAAAGTTCAAGTTTCCCCTGCAGGGCCCGGTTGTTCAAAGAGTGGATAGCGCTATCCACAGGATAAATCCTTATCCTCTCGACTGAATTAACTTTAATGGTTAATTCTATCCACTGGATAGCGACTTATCCGGCGAATAGCTATACACTCTTTGAACAACCGGGCCCAGGTTCTTATTCAAGAATTTTCCCCCTCAGATTGACTCGTATGGACTTCTGGGTACTGTGCACTGCGTCCTCTTCGGAGAATACATGAACGTTTACCAGGAAGGCGGGAAATGGCACTCGACCAAAACAGTCAAGCGGTAAGAGATCCATGCTATAAAAAATGTTACACATTCCCTGATGCAAACTAAACTATTGAATTGAGAGATATCTTTCAGTGTCGGTTGGTATAGATTTGAATAGTCTTGAGCTTGACTGCTCGTCTTGAAAAGTCCTTGAATTTATAACTATTTTGTCTTGAAAAGTTGTTGAATGTTCAGACAGCAGTCCTCATGAATTTCTAAGTAATAATCGACTGGTAATTTGACCCTGGTCACCAAGGCCGCGGGAGAAAAGTGTTCAGATGCAGTAAGTTGAGGAAAAGGTTTCTGTGAAGAAAAATCTTCAAAGAGTGCTAAACGTTTTTTTCAGGCCAACAGGTAATTTTAAGTACTTGAAAAATGAAATTGGCCTTGAAGGGTCTTTGAAAAGTCCTTGATTTTTGACTTGATTCGAACAGGCTGTTTGGAAGGATCGTTCCCTGAACATTGTTTTTTTTTTTGTTTTTGTTTTTGTTTTTGTATGTCAGGCACTGGAGCAAACTTTGGAATAAACTGTTCGACTCACTTCTCAACATTCCGAGTTGTCAGGAGCAGCCGTCTTTGTCCGAACTGTGCCATGAGTTTGTTGAGTACCAGAAAGCGAATATGATGCACTATCACCGAGAAAAGAAGCGCCACGATATCATGTTATTCAATATGTAGACGGAATCTGTAGCGGCCATTTTTAATTACGGGAAGGAAGCAAAAGTAAGCAGGTAAAATTGATTCACGTCAGGTTAAAAATTGCTGGACGACAAGCAGGAAGGAGTACCGTTTTGTTTTATAGTTTATGGAACAATGCAAATCGTAGGGAGGTATTCAGATACATGGCAATTCCCTGAATCAAAATGGCCGCTCAGTTAGTCTCGACGAAATGCATCAATATTGTTACTTGCCGATTGACACAGTCTGCGAGTTCCGACAAAAACAGTTGTGTTTAAAAGTTTTAATGGCTTTAACCGTATTAGTGGAAACATCATCTTTGTTTCCCGAACATTCGCCTTTATTCAGACCCAGTTTTCCGAGCCTTTACTTAATATGTTGCACTTCGACACGGAGCTGGAGAGCGCTGGGCTCAGTTCCCCAGCCGTCGTGGGGAGGATCGCGGGCGCCGAAACAAAGAGCCCCCGAAACATTTTCATTTATTCCAAATATAGAAATAGAGTGAATCGGAGTAATTCAAGTTTCGGAGTCTTTGAAATGAACCTTGAGAACACATCGCAGCAAGTTTCGCGACAAAAACCCGCCATGAAAGTGTTCATATTTTGTTGCTTTATTTTCTCGTTCAATATATATTTGGGTATTTTGTTATCACGTCTGTTAAATCGTCTTTAATCACAGCCATCCGACTTTCTAACATAATTCTGTAGCTAGAACCCAAATTAGTCTTTACAGAAACGTGACCTTATCTAACTCCATAAAGTTCCTCTTACATGATTCGTTTTCTGTTTGTTTGTTTGTTTGTTTGTTTTCTATATTTCTTTATTGTTGAATCCTCATTGGAGCGCGTTAACATTGTCGAAACGTCAGTTCAGTAAAGATCGACTGTTCACACGCGGTTCGCGTTCAGCCTGGAGCGAAAATCGTTTGCGCGCGCGGTGCGTCATGGGCGTGGACACAGGGAACGAACCCTTAAACCTATCACGTGGTTATGTGGATGTCTCCAGCAGCAACTCTTAAGGCCGGTGAAATAGCAAATCTTATTTTCTTTATTAAAGTCTGGGATCTGAGCAAACAGATAACTCTTCACTTAGACGTGTAAACATGGCCCAACGGTAAATTTAGTCGTGCGGGTGGCGGCGATTTTCAGAAATCGTTCAAGGGACAGGTAATCTTAACAGGTGATCTCAACATGTCACGCGCTGGCGCGTCGGTAAAGCAACGGCCGAGAAAAGCTTCAAAAAGTTACCAAGTGACCGCAGCGCCTCATTCAGGTATTCACTGAAGGTTTAAAAGCTCGAGTGTCTGCCATCTCCACATGGACATCCGTTCGGAACACTGGCTATTTTACTTATGGACACCTCATTTTTATGGTTAGTCATTACATGTTATTTAATATTGGGGTTAAAGGCTGTTTATTAACTTATGTTTACGGCGCCGTTTTAATTTGAATCGTTCTTATGCTTGATAGCTCAATTTTCTACCTCCATTGCACTTCATGCCTTGTAGCAGAAACTTCAGCCAAGGATTCTCTCTCGTCTTTCACTTGATATGAAAACTGCAGTGGACGAGTGGTTTAGATAACAAACGTATGATGCTGGTTTGCCCCGAGCCTTGGTCATATCAGTAATAGCGCAAAGCATCTTGGTTGAGGGAGATTTTTTAAAATGCATTACTAAAAGTATTGCAACCAAAAAGCAGACTTGACGGAACAACAGAGAATCTGGGCTACGTTCTCGACCTTTTCAAGATCGTGGTCCCTTTCACACTTTTTTTAATAACGACAGTAATCCTGACTATTTTTTGGAGCCTTTTGCCTGGTATTTTTTCTACAAGGTCTATTTATAGGCTTTCTAGGCGTGTTTGAAGCGTTGCTCCAAATCCCGGTTCGACACGCAACAAACACTTTATAACCTACCCACTTTCAAATTCAAAAATGCAGATTCTCCCAACCATTTACGCGGAGAACATGAGTCATGTGCTGAGAATTGATATTCTGATCGAGTTATCGCATCAAATTATCTCGCTACCGTATAATAACTCCTCTAGTGACGGCACTAAAAGAGAAAATTGACACTGGGGGCCCAAGGGGCCTGGTGATTTACCAGCAACAGGAAAAGGCAGGCCCATTTTTATGTACGTGTCTGTTTTCTGTGTTTCAGAATCCCTCGAACAAAGTGTTGGGAACAAGATATGAAAAGATCCCGCTATACGCTTTCTGCAGTTCTACTCATTTGTATACTGAGTTCTGCATACCTGCTAGCACTACGTCTACTCTTCTTCCAGACAAATCTTTCCGACTTGTTTCCATGGCTACGTCAACGCGCAACGCCACACAGTTACACAGACTTGTTGGTCATTGCGCATGGCAGATCGGGTTCCTCATTTCTCGGCCAGCTCTTCAACGTTCACCCTAACGTGTTTTATGTGTACGAACCGCTGGCCGTACTGCAGGCGACCTCACTACGTCACTCGCCCCTGTACGAGGAAAGCGCGAGGCGACTTTTGGAAGACATCTTGAGGTGTAATTTTAAAGAGCAGACTGAATTTCTCAGCTTTCTCTCGAGCTTGCCACTAAATCGGTTCTCGAGCCGAGCACTCACAGTACCTTTTTGTAAAAATGCCACAGATATTAAGAGGAACAGGACTTTTGTGTACTGCAAGGATTTAAATTATCGCAGAACTTCGGCGCAATGTTCGCTTCGCAAGCACAGAGTGATTAAGATACTTTCTCACCGGATTCCAAACATGACGCTGGAAACGTTCAAAAGGACACTGAAGGTTGTGAAAACATTGAAAATTATACACCTCATGCGAGATCCCCGCGCAATTGTGGCTTCAATGAATAGAGTGGGTTGGATTTCCAAATACAAAGCTAATGAAAGTCCAACGATATCAACCGAGCCAGTTTCCCACCGATTTCATCAACAAACTAAGAAATTCTGCTTCTCGCTCATTTCAACAATTGCGTTCGCTCTTGAAGCCGAGAAGGAACTAAGAGATCGATACCTGCTCGTACGTTACGAAGACCTTGTCGGCAACGTTCGCCAAGTGACACAAAGGTTGTATGCATTTGCTGGGATTCCATTCGTGGAACGGATAAACGAATGGCTATCGAGAATTACGCACAGATGGAGTCGCGATGAATACTCAACTTTTAGAAGTAACATTTCAAGTCGAGTGGACGCCTGGAGAAAAGAACTTGATGACAGATCAATACGCGTGGTAGAAAAATACTGTTGGCCTATATTGAAAATTCTCCATTATATACCAATGCACAGTCAGGGGTAACAAGTGTTTCCAGGAAATAGGCCAAATGTTTCAGCCGGCAGCATTTCCAGGAAACAAATACATTCATTAAATATTATGATCTCTTCTCTTCATTATCTCGTTTCAACGTATTGAAATTACTTTGGTTCCAGTAGTATCCCTGGATTGCTGTAGTACATTGACCAAAATAATATTCCCATACGAACATAAAAGATTTGTTCCAGTGTGGCTGTCTCGTCTTGTGTTACTCTTTTTAGCAGTAGGTGAGTGGCAAGACTTCCAAAAAGTTATCAACAGTACCTTTGAGTGGTAAGGTGTATGTACCCCCCCTCCCCTCCCTTTTTTTATCGTAGCTTTCTTGTCTTTTGTTATATTCTAGCTCCTCTGTGGGTGTCCTGGCTGTTATTACTAAACATCTGTTACGATCTCCTTGATCAAGTGTCCCCCTCCAGTCAAGTGAAGAATAAAATGGTTTAGCATGAAGATGTTTTCATTAGCTGGTCTTATCTGATTCTTTCAACCTGGCTTGCTTGGAATCTTCTACATATTCTGAAACTAAAGACATCATTAACAGCAATGAGTGAATATCAATATCAATATCAATATCAAGACGTAAATCATTATCTAAAGAGGTTAGTACCATTTCAACAACAAACTGGGTCGTTCATACCTAGGCTTGTCTTTCACCAATGATGTGTAAATAGCGAACTGGTTAGCCTCCAACCAGTTGGCGTGTTCAGTTTATGATATTTAGTTTCTGCATTTCAAGTCTCCCTAATTAGCACAGCAGCGCAAAATACATTGAGACTTAGTATTGTTGAGTACTTTACGTTATTCTGTACCTTCTCGTTTCCGTTTCAGCTCGGTCACAGCTGTACATTCACTTGTTTGGTATGCGATGGCTTCAGGTATTCTGAAAGACACACAAATCATTGCCTTCTTGGGTGCGACATCTCTCACATAATGCATCACACAATCAGTTGATAATTTAGAGCCCAGGACTTTTTCAACCTGCTCCTTTGCATCCTCACAAGGGGTCTCGGACTTGGAAAAGCAGTAGCAGTGAATCATGGGAAGCTTAGAATGTTTACTAGAGTCAAATAATCCTTTGAAGACATCAAGGAATGCCACTGCACTTGCTGGAAGATTCATTATAACCTGTGAGAACAGCCCACTCGATTTCTCTTTTTCTTGCACTTTTCCAGGCAGTTCTTCTGCTACAAGCTGCTTCACAAACTCTCGAGCATCCATATTGAATGCACATATCTTCTCCTCAACATGGTTAAGTTTTGCATTTTTCACCAGAGCTGTGTATGAATCTGGGTTCAGATCATTAGCGTACACCGTGCATCCCATCTTTGCAGCAGGCACAGCAAAAGGCCCTACACCGGCAAACATGTCACACACAACGTCCTTGCAAGAGAAGTTATCTATAAGCCTTTTGTGCTCAGTTTGAAGTCGTGAATTCCAGTAAACTTTGGAGAAATCAAACTCGTATGTGCATCCACCTTCTTTCACACATGTTTGCATGTTTGAATCTCCAGCAAGGACCTCCATCTTAAAGAATCTGAACGTTTCATCAATTACGTTGACTTTGTTAACAACTGTCTTGATTTGAGGTGAGTTCTTGTCCAAAATCACCCTACCTGTAGTACAGGACAGTTAGTCTGGTAAGTTGTAGATTGAAATACATAAGCAAGTCTGAACTTTTAACTTCTGGAAAAACTGGGGACTTTAGCAAAGGTTTTGGAATGTTAATCATCAACAAAGATATCCAACTTCAACAAATTTTCAGGCAACAGATTCAGGCTGGGGTTTGGGTCCCACTTGGTAGAAATCTAAGGGGGATACGGGGGGGGGGGGGGGGAGGGCTGATTGGTAAGCTGAAAACATGAGCTGAAATTGACTATTTTTGGCTGTGTTAATCGTGAAGGGGGCAGTTAACATATTTAAGTCCAAAAATTTGAATGTTAGTGCAGGGGTTTTGGGGAAAAAGCAAGCAAAGTGAAAAAAAAAAAAAAAATTGCCACAGCCGCAACGAAATAATACCCTGAATATGTCTATGGCCGGCCCCTAAACTGCCATCAAAGAAGAAGGTTAATTGCAGGAGATGAGACATTGAATATGTCGGAGAGTGACGTTAGTATGCAGGAAAAGAAGCTATGACAACCTGCAATCCTACCTTGGGAACTAAGTCACCCCGCCCCAACCCCCTCTTATCTACACATGACAAATAAGAAAAACGTACCAATAATTTCTTTAAAATCAACATGGCATTCTCTCAAGTTCAGATGAGCGATGTGTCCAATTGTCTCAAAGGAAGTCGGCACTTCGGTCACTTCGTCTGGCAGCACGGCTCGCAGCACCTGATCAGCGCTCCAGTTTACATAGTTTATCTCCAGATCATACACGAGCTCCTCAGCCTTATGATTCATGGCAAATTCTCGTTCCTCGGAACTCAGTGATTCTAACGAACTCCCCGGTCGCAGAAGTAAAACTTTCTTGCTAAGATTTCCGTCAGATTTGCTTGGCTTGAGGTCTGGGACGATGTTTCTGGTACGCGGCTGGTTGAGGAGACTTTTGCTGAGGTTCTTCAGGAACAGAGAGCAGGTTTTTGCCTCAATACGCAGAGCTGGGAGCTGAATAACTTTGCGGAAGGCTGGTTTTTCCAAAGTTTTCATTCCTTTAACTATCGCAGGCGGAGTGAAAAGCGTAGAAATGTCCATACTTTTATCTAAAGTATTCGATCTCCTTTTCTTTTCATCCGCCATCTTGGTTTCTGTGTGTACCAGTTGTCAGCAGTTTCTCCCTTAGGGTAGTACCCAGTTTCTTCGTCTGAGCTCGAGATGGTATTTTCAAAATGGCCGAATAGCTGCTGACAGATTGCTCTAAATTTGCCTTTTCGGCAAGCTGACATGGCGAGGGCTGTGCTTGACAGATGTGTTCCAAAAGTCGCCACATTCATCAAGGCTCTTCTTGAGGATGGAGACGTGGGGGTCTGCGTCGACAGTCCGCGAATAGCCGACCCGAAAACTGGGTTTGTAAATCAAAGTTATTGATTCCTATATAATCATAGTACATTTACTACATACTATATATTAGTGTCCTCCTTAGAGAGGTGTACGCCTTAGAGAGAGTTTAGTTACAGAGAAACAAGTGAAAATCGGCTGTGTCCGCTTATTTTTTTATAGGATTGCTTTGTGATATCACTATAGTGAAATGTACCTAGAGGTGATGAGGCCTTTCTTGATAAATATATTTATTATTATACAGTAGTGTGGCATATCATGGTACATGCTCCCAAGTAGCTTTAGTCAGCTTTGGTCACCATAGCTTCCTTTTTGGTGTGTACACTCATTTGTTTTTCAGTTTATCATATCCTCCAATAACAGCTGTAACATGTGACAGGTTCAAGGTTGTTATTCCTTATGCTGGAGTGAAGCTCAGATGTAAGTAGCTCCTAATCTATCTTGTCATTTTGCTTCATGAGTTATTATATAAATAGTACAAGTTGAGAAAATGAGGTTTTTTCAATGTTAGCCTTAAATAGCTAGCTACTATTCCTATGACTCAAACAAGATAGACTGAGAAACTCTCGTCTTGACAGGGGAGGTGATATTTAGCCACGATGACCAAGATATGCCACCAGACTTTATTTTTGGATCAGCCGATCAAGATTTCTTTCCCAAACTTGAGGAAATACAGGTGATATGATATGTTTGGATGAGTTACTACATATACCTGACTATGTACACACAGCCTACATAGCGGCGCTCCCAGGGAAGGAGTCTGGTGGAAACACAAGCGTGAGGAGGGGAAAGAGAGAGGAGGATTCCTCGTGCTTACCAGATCCCTCCTGAGCTGCGCAATGCAGGCTAATGTACTCATTAATTATTTCATAACTTCGTTTTTAACCCTTTCACTCCCAAGCTCAAAAATCAGATTCTCCCAACCATAAAATAAGAAAATGTATGAGTAATGAAATGAGAATTTATGTTTTAATCAGCTGTCACTTTGTGCAAGGTGTCAAATGCCAAATTCTCCATACTTTTTGATATGCCTCTGGTGGGAGACCAGAGAAAAACCAGAGAAAATTGAAGTTGATCACTCTTGGGAGTGAAAGGGTTAAGAAGAAAAAAAATGTTTGCCAGAGTAAAAATTTAATGTATGTACATCTTATAGATACATAATTATTATCTGAGTGTATAGCAAAACTTTTATCATCCACAAAGTAAATAGTTGGGTACTGCTTTCCAGTTACAAAGTACAGTATTCACTATTTCTTTATTGAGTTAAATACAACAACTGTATAATTTAACCCTTCATTTTTAACTCCTCAAGTCTCTTGCTCATTGGGACCCAAGTGATCCTGCAAGTCTGACAAAAGTAGTCCGTGAGCTTATCCAGGAGTACAAAGGACATCAGATCAACTTACTAAATGCAAATGCACAGGACATGTCCATTGTACAGTTTGAATATGGCACACTGGCAGCAAGCAGTGGTGACTTTCCTAATTTTGAAGTACATATCCACAAAGATGCACAGGTAAAATAAAGATAAACTTTACTATCCAACCTTACTTTTTTGGATGTTGACAATCTCAATAATTATTATAGTTTTTCTTCTGCTTCTTCTGGGCCACCAGATAAATCCTCATCAAGTAGATAAAATAAACTTAAATGTGAACATTTACCCACTGAATATTGGCTCTTTGAACACAACTGGCCCTGATGTTCCCATCTTTACTGAGCAAGTAATATCATGGTATAAAACTCTCCTGTTCAGTGGTCATGCCATACAGGCTTCAATCGGTTTTTGTTTTTCTTAGAAAGTTTGCTTGCCAGTATTCATTCCTAAAAATGCCTGATAGTGGTATGAGATAAAGCTACAGGTATGCTTGTGCCTGAGGCCCAGCTATACACAGATTTTCACACCATTTTAGTGACTATAATCCTGTGTTTTGTACAATTTATTGCAGACTTTTGAAAAAGTGGTAAACTTTCTTATCAAGCTGCCTGTTGACCTCAGCAAAGTACCTGAGTACATCATTGAGGTGAGTTGATTGCCTGCCATAATAAGTACAACTATAAAATTATAGTACTTTTGATATATTATACATAATTATTGTAGGGGCAGGCAATGGCTCAGTTGCTTAGTACACTAAACAAGAGGTTTTTGGAAGTTGAATTCAAGACAATGTTGCCTAAATTTCCTTCCATAGTCAATGGTAGTTTCTTTTGGTTCTGTGGTATTGTTTTCAGCAGGATGTCTTTAAATTAGGCTACCTTTGACTCATTGTTTTGCTGATATTCCCTTTTTAGGGTTGTCCAGGTGAGGATGCAGCAAGCTTGTCAGTGTCCTATAGATCTCCAAATGCAAGTCATGTAGTACCCTGTCTATATCTGTCACCAAGGGTGGAAAGGTGAGTCTGAAAAAATACCAAAATTTCCCTCACTTTTCCCTTTTATACATTTCACTGCCCACAAAACAATTTTCACTGACCATGAATAATTACATGATGTGATTGAGCGCTCATTTCCTTAAGTTTTACATTTGCTGCAGTTTCTGAAGGTTTTCAATATGCTCCCCTCTTTGACTTTTCCTTGACTATGGCAACTCTGCTATTTATTTCCTGGAGATGATATTTTAATTGGACAACATTAAGTTTTAACCCTTTCACAAATCAACCCAAGCAAGTTCAAAATGCAGACTCTCCCAGCTGTATATCCAATCTGCCTTCATTTGAGCAAACTATCAAGTAGCAAATTTTCCATACTGTATTGTATATCTCTGGTAAGAGTCTCCCAAAAGAGAAAATTGAAGTTGATCATGCACTCCTGGGAGTTAAAAGTTTTTATAGCTACTGTTAATAACCCTTCCCCACTTCACTTCAAAGAGTGATCAACTTCAATTTTCTCCTTCTGTTTCTCACCAGATATAAATCACACAGTAAGGAGAACTTGGCTTTTGACATCTTATTAAGATGAAAGCTGATTAAGCTAAATATCAATTCTCACTACACCCCTCAAGCGAAAGGTTTTAAAAGCTTAAAGTTATAATATTGGAGATTAGTCCTTTTGGAGGCTTCTCTACAAACTACACTCTGGTGTTCTAACTTGGATGTGACGATTGGATTCATTTACAGAGCTGTGGGAGGCATTTCATCCTTGCGAGTTCCACACTGGGGAGGAACAAATGGTTCGTGTCTGTTTGACTATCTACCCAAGGTCCAAAGTCTCCTATCACAAAAGGTCAGGGTGTGCACAGTTTTTTGTAGGAAAATATATGGTTAGTTTTAATAGCTGCAGTCACACAAACAAGCAAGCAAGTTGAAAGAGTGTTTGCTTGCATTGCTGACTTGAGTTTAAATTGTTGATGGAAGTAAAATCTGCTCTTGCAATTAGCTTCAAAATTTAGTTGGTTGAAAGTATTGACATTGCTTTGGTTTTGACTTTTAGTTTTAGTCCAATAGTGGAATGCTCTTGTGGCAGATCCAGGGGTTGGGGAGTTGAACCCTCTTTTGGCTCACTCATCAGTCATTAACTAGTACGAAACATACTGTCCTGAACATCTACGTTTGCTCAAAATTACTGGACCCTTTCAGGGAATCTACAAATCCGCAGTGCTCTATTGTAAAAGGTCAAATCGTTGTTCTCACAGATTGAGCAAGTCTGTAGCCGTTACCACAAACGTGAGGAATACATAGCAGCATTCCTCAGTGCATTTGGCAGGTATGTTCAAACTGACAGTGCAACCATGCTACTGAAGCTTTAATACCATCTGACATTTAATTGAGCACTAAATTCCACAAACAGCTGAAACAAAGAAATGCAGTGTCGGTCTGCTACTTGATCTGTGTAAAATACATAATTATATGCCGATAAACACTAGTTGTGTATGAAATGATGTGCTGTACTGTACTTTTACTTGGATGTGTAATAATTTAATAAGAAACAATAACAGTCAAACCTCACTATTTCAAACTCGGATAATTTAAATGCTCGTTATTTCGAAGTCAAGCCGAATCTCGTGGATGTATTTTTAGTCATTTACTATCGGCTGTTTTAAAACCCCACTATTTCGAACTTTTTTTCGTGTCCTGGTGAGACTGTATTCTGAAGTAGCATAAGATTTTGTGTATGAAGAGATCTGTGACAGAGTGTGGCTGGATTCTTGTTCTGTTTTGTGATTTTTGATGTCCCCCTTATTATTGTCTGCCCAGAGAGCTTTGACTGTATTTTATAGTTAATTCAATATAATGATTAGTATTTGTCATTATTTTTTGCAGTTCTGTTCTTGAATATGATGCCAAATCCTTCCTGAGGATATCTTTACTCTTAAGTGCTGGAGGATTTTCTGTCATTGTTCACAGTAAGTTCTTGATCAAGCCCAATTTTTCAAGTCAGAAATTATCAAATGCTGCCCCTGCTCCTCGTCCTATGGGTAAAGAGCATGACATGTATTTTAAGGAACACTTGGCCATATAACCCAAATCATCTGGACCGGTTTTCATGTGTTGTCGTATGACCTCATCAATATTATTAATTCTGTCAGTGTCATCCTGTCACTTGTTTACTATTAAAATGTTGCTATTGATATCGACCGCATGTTGTCTCATCTTTCTCTTCTCTGCAGTTCATTTACGAAAGAATTTTCCACAAGAGCAGCCTGTTATAACTTTACAGTCCATCTACCATGAGTTCCAAGGCTTCCCTTTTGAAAAGGTTGAGAAAGAATACCCCTACAGTCCCAGATGGAGTGGTGTGGAAATGGTTGAGAAAACAAGGTAATATAAATGAGTTATTCACAAAGATTAAGAATGATCATGTTATTTACTGAGATAATTTTGTTGAAAAACCAAACCTTGGAGGTTAATGCAATGTATGGGTCTAAATAGTTGGCTTATAGAATTTGGAAATCAGATATTGCCACAGCTGAGTTTGTCAATAATAATGTTGCTGTTCATGACATTCTTCTCTGCTAAATATTAAGAAGTGTTTATAATTTTGAATGTCACCAGGGCTTTTCTTCTTGAGAAGATTCCTGAGTTTAAGGAGGCCTCGCTGTCAAATGGTAACATGTTCTGAGTGTACAGTAGTGAACCATTTAAACATGTCACAGTTGAGTGAACTTCATGGAGCTGATCGTGGAATTGATCAGGTCATAGAGCTGACTACAGCAATCTGTTCCCCATCAAGTGGTTCATTCCTGGGGATTCATGTTGCAGTAGTTCATGTGAATGGTAGTGTGCATGGCTACCAGACAACTACAGGTTTGCAACAACCAAGTTTTTGCAGAATGCCAAAAATACCAAGTGAGGCTTGCAATCAATTTCAATCACCATATGTTCCTATGAATAATATTGTGTCCGGGCAGTGGGAAAAAACCTAACCCAAACCTAGTAATCTTAATACAAGATTTTCTTTCTCACATCTGTGTACATAAGGGAAAAAAAGCCAGCTAATTGAATGATCAGAGTCCATATGTAAATAGATTAGTTGATGCATAGCCATTTAGGACACTGGCAAATGAGATTTTATGACAGTATTTATTTGAACTGGCCTTAATCAAGGGAGGGGGTCTGCATAACACTTAACAGTAAACCCCATCTACGTGTAGGCCCTCTTATTCACATGCAGTTGTCATATTCTGCTCTAATCTTCATGGTCAGGTAGTTTGGTATTAAACCATAGATACCATTGGGGCCATCAAGCAAGAAACACTTTTCTAATCATGGGTTTTATATCAGGGTTTCTACAATATAACTAAAGAGCTCTAGCAAATTTGACTGTTTGTCTTGAAAAGTCCTTGAATTCATAGTTATTGTGCACTGAAAAGTCCTTTAATTTAGACAGCAGCCACCTTAAAAAGTTCAACCATATATAGTTCAAATCAACCCAGAAATTAATCGACTGGCAATTTGAACCTAGTCAGTTGAGAAGCTTGAAGAAAAACTGAGAAAGTTTACCACTTCACTCAGGCAATGTCTAAAGCACCAGTCAAATGGTCCCAAGTCAAGCCAACTCAAGATAAGTTTGCACTATCACTGAACTTGCTTGCGGGTGACCAAACGGTACTCCCAAGTCAAGCCAAGTTGGAAGAAAACCACTTAAAGCAATAACAAAAGCTGGTGCAATCACCTTGTTGACCTTGGCTTGACCTGGAAAACCTACATTACTTTAGAGTTCAGGGCCCGGTTTTTCGAAAGTCGATTAAGCTAATCCAGGATTAACGAAATTCTTTCTCTCAACCTCTCTGCCAATATACTGCAGGATTTTGTTTGAAGATGGAATAAAAAGCTTGTTCCAGCTTACAACGTTATCAAGAAAGTCATTGGGGACGAAACTTTCACGTTTTTAGGCTTATAAATGACAAGAAAGTTTAGACCTAATCATGCTTTGAAAAACTGGGCCCAGATGACAGACATTTAGTTTCATTTACAAAGGCTGGTTTCAGGGTGTGAAATCTTCAACTTTATGACATTCAAACCTACCAATAAACCTACCTAATAAATAAAAACAATACTACCTAATCATTATTTCAACTTGCTTTTTCAAATAATTGTGCACTCATTGACCACTGAGTTGTCTAACATCACATTAACTCTTTCACTACTGAGAGTGATAAAATCTTTCAAAAGTATAAAGATCAAACCAGGGCAGATCATGGAACTACTTGGTAATATTGCTTTGAAGAAAGCTAAACAATATATCAATTTTCATTACATCCAGAAGCCATATGCTGAAATTGATTTGTAAAATTAAATACTAAAAGATCGGACTGTACAACTAAGACTTCCTTCATTCCACTCCTTGAAAAAAAAAAAATGTGTTTAAAAATTGTATCTAACATCATATTAACCCAGTTTGATAGTTCTATCTAAATCTATCCCTTTCAATCCTGAGCTCATAATACAAATTCTCCCTGTCATTCAAGAAGAAAATGTATGAGTGATGTAGTGAGAATTGATAGGCAAATCAGGTTTCGTTTGAGTGAACTAGAGCCGTTTTCGGATGACTGTCGAAAACCAAAACCAAAGTAATCACACAGGTCAATCACAGAGACTGGGAGAAAACAGTTCAGCCAATTGGAAGCCAAAGTAATTCACGTTTGGTCTTGCGTTTGGTTTTACTTTCCAATCAGCAGTGCGAGTACACGCCATCGCTTGCGTGAGAAGTGTTTGGTTTTGGTTTTGGTTTTGTTCCTGATTGGCTGAGCATGCTGACAAACTAGTGTGGACCAATCCGAAAGCGAAGCAAACGCAAAACCAAAGCAATCACACAATTACTTTCGACAGTCATCCGAAAACCGCTCTATCAAGTGTCAAATTCTCCATACTGTACCATAAACCTCTGGTGAGAGATTAAAAGAGAAAATTGAAGTTGATCACTCTCAGGAGTGAAAGGGCTATGATACATTTAGTATAATCATTGGTAGATTGCTTGAAAGCTAAAATTGATCTATGGATTCACACTAAATCCAGTTATATGTACAGAACATTGAAATGAATTTCAACTTGAAACCCTACTGTAAACTTCGGTTCAGGTGATCAGTTTGTCAGCTAAATCCTGTCAGTTGACAATCTGAGGAATTAAAACCATGCAGTATGTTTTAGTTGAAATATATTAATCCAGCATAGTGTGTGCAAATGTGGTTTTCAATGGGGAACAGTCTTACTGTACAATCAAAAACTTGGTGGAGGATGTGGTAATGATAATAAATATGATGGCGCAGAAGACTAATGCTCTAAACACTGGACACACAATACAGCATTGTTCCTTGTTCATATGATGACATTTTACCTTCTAAATTTATTGCCCCCAATTCAAGTGACTGATCTGAAAATAGACAGGGAGAAATGTTGTCAATGAATATAACCATAAAATAAATTGTCTGCACTCTTGCATTTCTAGCAGTAATCAACTTCAATTTTCAATTACAGGAACTGGTTTTTGTTAGGTTTTACTTCTCACTGCACTTGGTTTTGGATTAGCCTATATAAACAATAAACTACTTTTGGCGAGGAAATATGCACGGATAATTGTCCGAGGATATTATCTGTTCCGAGAAGCGAACAGTTGCCAGAGAGTGAAGCTCGAGGGCAACTGTGAGCTTTGAGGAACAGATAATGTCCAAGGACAATTATCCGTGCATATTTCCAAAGCCAAAAGTAGTTTATTGTCTTTATTATCCTTCAAATATTTCCTCTCGCAGCACAAATAATGGCGCGGGGACTGTGAAGCTTTTTATGCTTTTTGGAACTGCTTTTTCGACCAATAAATTGATGTCCTCCTCAGTAGTCATCTCGTAATGGGTTTTTGTGATTAATATATAAAATTGTGTTCGGATATTGTCAATAAACAGCATTTGTTCGCCAGGCAGGGGTTATTTGCTGATAACGAGCGAACGTTATTCGGTCATGTGTCACGATTCCACCAATCACGTGCGGGAGGAAATATTTGATGGGTCATAAACTGGTTTATCTCAGTTGACATGAAGTACCTGAGTGTAAACAATATATATTATTATTACGTACAAATAATTTGGACAAATAGTAAGTTATTTGTTGTATGTATTTATTTTTTTATCAATGAATGTAAATCATTAGTACTTTTGAGCTTATTATTATGAAAGTGTCATGTAGTCATCTGTTTTGGAAGTATTAAAATCTAGGAAAAGAAATGTAGGCAATCCTATTTCAATTATAATTATACATGAGTATTGTGTTGTCCTAATATTGACATGTCATTTCCTTAGACTGTGGTAGTTACTCAACATTTTAAACATACAAGGCTGTTTAGTTACACAGGTTTCAACCAGGTTTAGGGTAGTTTTTCCTATAATATTATTGATTTATTCAGCAGTAACAGCAGATTTAAATACAAAGGATAAATATGACTTGTTTTATAAAAGATGCTGTCAGAAAGAACTCATTACAAAATGATAATGTATTAATAAACTTGACATTCTTTATGTTAAAATCAATTTTACTGGTTAATAATATTATTCATAAATATTGTTCTTATTACAACATTGTTTTAAATATTACTGTACTGCTTTTAAAATATGCATCAGGGAGTTATACCAGTCTGTCCTTGTTTGTAGTCAGTACATGTGAAATTTGTCCTACACATAACTGACCATTTGCTCTCCAAGCATTTGTCTGACCCCAGCACCAGCAAATCCAGGAGCAAAACGAACTGCATTCTCACCTTGCCCTTTCGACTCTTCTCGAGGATGATGATTAAGGTTTATCTGTCCCTGGTATTTGTCATGCAGCGACTCCACATAGTATATCTTCTCTGACTTCCTGGTGACGTAGATTAACAGGTATGCACTCATGTAAAGTGCAAATGAAGACAGCATGTGCCAAATGTCGTGATAACCAAAAAAATCCCATAGCACACATTCCTGATTGAAGGTGCGGGAAAAACTTGGGAGTGCAACTTTTCGAGTGGTGGACTTCACTTTGAAGAAATACATTGCAAACACCCAGAACAGGAAACAGATTATGCAGAAGATAACACGGTGCCAGTTACGAAGAATAAATGATCCAATTTTTCCTGGCTGGCAGAACTGACTCAAGATCTCACAATATGTTCTGGGTTCGTCACATGGCCTTCTTTTGCATGAGAAGGCCAGGTTTAAGGTGACGACTCCTACAATACTGAGGGCAACTGCGGCAACACATGAAAACAGGAAAAACTGGGACCAGTCGCCAAATTTGCTCATGCCAATTAACAGAAGGCAGATGGGGAACAGGATGACCCAAAACCACTTGAGAGCTCCTTCTGGCTCTTTGCATTCCTTCAGATTAAATGGTACTGCAACCTTCATCAGCATCCAGCAGTACATGGCAATCAGCCACACAACCAGTACAATCCAGTAGATGACTTCTACACTGGGTGGGAGCCCTTCTTCTGTGTCCAGCACAGACCCTACATAATTTAGGATAAGAAGAGGGGAGACAAAAAACAAGAAGTACTTGGGTGCTTGTACGACTGTCTCGCTTGACGGCTTTTTGGATTCTGTGCCTTCCTCATCGGTGCATAGAAACCTGTTGATGCGGGAGTTGTAGAGTGCTACCACGACCAGCCCTGAAATGATGAACATGAAGGCAGAGTCGAACTGAAACGTCAGCCGAGATGGACACAGGTGATATGTAGCTGAGAAGATGCCCTCGAAGACCAATGCCCAGGAAAATGCATAGGACAAGGAGTAATCAAAAGGGAGGAACTTATCCACAGATTCACCTGGAAGGAGAGTTCCTTGTTTCTTGTTATACTCCCGAGATATGGCCTCACGAAAAGAGAATGACAATGCCAAAAGAATTCCTAGGATGATGTATGGGACATTACTGAGCATGAAGTTTGAAGGGATGTCTGATATAGCGATGGGTCGGTAGCAGCCTTCGTTGTAGTAGCAAATGTCTCTGTTCCCACTTTTGATCATGTTTGACCATAGTGCAATGACGAACTGAGCAGAACCAACCACGAAGCTAATTGCCAAGACCCCAGTTATGTAGGAGTATGTCTTTGTTCCTTTCCCAAACCAGTAGATGCAGATGACCTTTATCCATCCCTTCAAAGGGGCGCTTTTCTTTGACATGGGTTTGGGAATATAGTCTAGTAGACTTCTACCTCGCTTTATTATGCTGTGCCTATTGGAAGACTTATCATGGACAAGCATCTTTGTTTCTTCAAAATCAGAGTTGAGAAAGAAGTGTGTAAACACAGCAATAGCTACACCCCCAAGCAGTGTAATTAACACCATGTACACTGTTGGCAAACTTTTCCCAGCCATGCTCTCATACTTGAACACAGTCTTCACAGCTATGTTCACTCTCTTTTCTTGGGTTTGTTTTGATTGCTTGTCTTTGGCATAGACCCCAATGAACCATCTTCCTTCTTTAATCCTTGGGTAGGAATATTGAGAGAGTGTAATTCTTCCAAATGTAGTGAAAGAAAGCCTGATACTCCCGTTGGATCCACCCATGTGTACTCCCTGCCTCTGAACAGCCTGACAATCTCGGGAAACAATAAGGATGCATTCCATGTTTCTTTCCTGAGAAGTGGCTGTTATTTGATAAAGTTCAAACAAATCACCTTTTTCAACAACTAATGAGAAGACGTGCGAAAGACCATCCTTGCGCACTGCAACACTACTTGAATTACCATTTGCCCTCAGTGATGTCTGATCTAAAATCACCTTGGCCCTGAAGGTGCCATTTACTGGGACACCTAACATCATGAGTTGTAGCTCTGTTTCCTCTTTGGCTGATTTCTGAGGACATGTGTGGAAGTGGTACGTACTGCCATTGGTGAGGTATGAGGGGTCAGCATTGCCAATAAAAAGAATATCGGCATTTTTCATGACCACTGCGTAAAGCCTACTGCTGTTGTCGGTCATGTTCACGGTATTCAGGAAGAAACGCACAATGCCAGGAGACATACTGTAGGTGATGCGACACTGTCTTGCATTTCCAAATTTTGCTGCAAATGTTCCTGTGACACTGGCTGAGAAGTTGCCATTATAAATTCTCTTACCAAAGTCACATTCAACTTTGAAAGAACTGTGGTTGTTGGCAAGTGCAGCAAGCATGCTTGGCATTAAAACGTAAACCATGAGCCACAAGGCTGGGGACATACTGAAGCTTCTCTGGACCATGATAAGAAATGTCACTATAGATATTGATCCTAAAGTCAATAACAAAAAATTAAATAAGAAATTAAAATTAAAATTAAGAACAGCATAAAATAGTGTCAACACTTTTCTTACACTCTTGCATCACAGCACTCTGTAAACTACAGTGTAGAAAGTAACATGAAACAAAAATGTACTGTACTAGGTACTGATAATTATTTTATAATAAAATAGTATGATAGTGAAAGAGACCATAATATTGAGAGAGTGTAATTCCATTGGTCAACATTTTGCATAACACCATTAGCTTGAACAAGAATGTTTACACTATGTGGTATTAATGATATTGGAACCCTGAGCTTTTCAATATTGACCAATGATGAAATAACATCACTCGGTATACCACACCTGTAGAATCCAACAACTATTCTAAAAATCAGTATTATTTTTTCCACTGACCATAACAAACATGTTTGTGTAAAAGTTTGTGATCATCCGGGTGATAAAAAGTAGTTCAATTATAATAACATCATAAAATTTTATTTTAGCATAAATTATATCTTTTAATTAGCCTGTTCTCTACCATCAACTAGTGATTGATGGAATCATTACCGGAATAGACTAAAATGAGATGGAACGCATCCCGGAAAACATTCCGGATGTTTATTTAAACGCGGACCCGGAAAATTATTTTGTTGTGCAATCTACAAAACTTTCGGCTAAAGCAGAGAATAACCCAGCTATTGCTTTGCCAAACGTTCAACTGACTCGTTCAACTGCCTAACTCCGACTGATTAATGGAGCGCTCTATCAGAGGAAGTGATCCGACATTTCCGTCCAGGCACGCCTTCCTTTCAGTTTGAAAAGTTTGCAAATAAATAATTACAAAACTAGAATTACATGCCTCGTGCGTATTAAAAAAACATACAGGGATTTTCAAAATATGGACCACTACAGATCAGTTATTAAGCCTGGCTTTAGTAAACGGTGAATCTGCCGAGAGAAAGGTGGTTCTACTCGCAGCACTCGAGCGGGAACATGGTTCATTATGCGGATCATGCTAACTCCCCAAAATCACAGCTAAGTGCAAGAGTTTGAACACAAACCACAAGTTTGCGATAGTAAATCGGACAGCTTCTAGAGATACGCATAAACTGTAAATGTGTACTCACCTCTTTAAAAAAGTACCTGGTCTGCGATATTCTGCTTTGAGAGCGCGACTGACAGACAGCGGTCCGCGTCTATAAAACGATTGCGGAAGTTCTTTAAAAGTTGCGAATGGTGATCCGATCGACTGATTTTACGCTTGCGGACAAACCGAAAGGGATTGGTCCCCTCTTCGGATAAGCTCTGGTACTGCAAGACGACAGTAAGTCTCAAAAAGAATGCATATACACTGTACTGCAAGTGCACTTGCGGCTTGCGGCGAGACGTCTTTTGTTTGCAAGGTTAAGGCGAAGGGGTTTGTGGGTAGTTGACGTCATCAACTCGACAGATGCTGACACTGCATTAGACAAAACTTGGCAGATGACGCATCGATTCGAAAATGCAGCTGACATGTCATTTCCGTCGATTCCGAGAATAGGCGGAAATTTAATTTTCAGGAGCCCATTAGCGGGTAATGGGCTCCTGATTTCTTGGCATTTCGGGAGAGAGGAGGTCACGTGGGTTAGCAGGTGGAGTAGTGCTATGTAAGGAGGATTCAGGGTGTTTTTTGCGTCTCTTGTGGTTCACTCGTGTATACGATATTTGGCCACGAAAGGAGGGACTGGCACAGTCCATACAGTATAGTCTATCCATAAACAAAAAATAAGTACCACCTCAACCGCCTGAGAACTGGGGCGAGGTTGTCTGTCTGTCTGCTGCCAAGCAGGCGAGGTGCCCAAGTCCTCGAAGCAAAATGGCGGTTAGTAATGGGTGAGTCGGCTTTGGCTGTTAACGCTTTGGTATTTGCGTGTTCTGTTTGTTATCTAGCTGAACCTAAACAATTTTGTGGGTTATTCATTACGGTCTTATGCCTTTCCTTGTGTAAGGGAACTCTACAAGGATGCTTTAGACAACGTGTCCGCTTTCAATGCTCGTCTTTGTTATGAGCGCAAGATGCGAGTTCCATTTCTTGATGCCCAGACGGGAATTGCGATGATCAACAGTAATCTGTGGCTCAGCAAAATGATGAGGAGACCCGGCACTACGCCGCACTACATCTACAGCTATCCTGCCAGACGCTGGAGGAAGAAGAAGAAAAAGGCACGGAACCCACTGCGGAATGAAGAGGAAATGACAGCTGACAAAGGTGAGATAAACTGCATCCTCCCGAGAGGAGAGTATTCCTGGTAATTGCGGATGGAGATGTGTGCCACCCAGTTCTCAAAACCCTTACCCTATTTTAGACCGAAATATAACGAGCTTTTTCAAACCTATGTATCTTAAATTTTCCCGCTTTTCATGAGCATGAGCATGAGCAGCTACAGAATCTATTAGCAGTTTCTCTTGAGCCCTTTCACTCCCAAGTTCAGATAACAAATTCTTCCAACCATTCAAGAAGAAAATGTATGATTTATGTAAGTGAGAATATTGATAGCTAGATCAGCTCTCACTTGAGCAAGGTATCAAATGCCAAATTCTCCATATGTTTGATATCTCTCTGGTGAGAGATTGAAAGAGAAAATTGAAGTTGATCACTCTTGGAAGTGTTAATACCTACAGTCCATGTTGATTACCAGATGAACAGCTGGTCAAATTCCTCACCTCTCCAAGTTGACAGAGTCTAGAAAGTATGCTATAAATTTGGGGATAATTATTGACAATGTGTTACTTTGTTTACCAGAGCAAGACATTGCCATGATCGAAGAGGTTGAAAATGTTGAGGAAGCAGAGGAGATGAATGTGCCATCAACAAGCCAGGAGGCCAGAAAGGAGATGCCAGTAAAAGAGATCGAAGCAGCTTTACCTGAACACAGTGATGATGAAGAAGCAGAGCAAGAAACAGGGCCAGTGTCGACAGATGACGAAGAATTCGAAATAATAAATGTAAAGAGAAAAAGGGGAAGGCCTGGACGGAAAAAGGTAACTCCAGACATACCACCACATTTCCGGAGGGGAAGTCAAAACGTAGACCTTGCACAATCAATCAGTTTTACTGATAGGGTGAGTGGGGCATGAGCCAAACTCATCTGTATACATAGACATAAGAGAGAGCGAGTGGGAAACAGAGAGAGAGATGCTTCATCTTTGATGAGGGAATCCAAACACCCTGAAACAGTAAATAGCGCTCAGCCGAAGCAGCTTTGTGCTTTCATTGTTCTCGGTGTTTGGAACCCCTCATCAAACACTTGCACCTTGTTTTTGGAATATAGCATCAAATCACCTAATCAAACTACGGTATCAAACATCTTGATGTTCTTTATGCTGTATGGTACAAAGTAAAGTAAAGTATCTTTATTTATACACGGTAAGTAATTCAGCAGAGCTGGTGGGGCCGTGTTTTATACTCAATGTAAATCTGTTAAAAATTCCAACTGGTCGAAGGCTAACCAGTTGGCTATTTACATAACGTGGCTGAGGATTTGAACACAGGGCTACCATGTTACAAATTCAGTTAGTGTTCAGAGCGGCACTTGAACCTGGGACCTCCGGATTTCAAGTCCGACGCCCTAACCACCCGGCCACGCCGCCTCCTCTTAACAGTACAGTATATCCCTGGTGCAAACCTGAGGGAGAAAATTGAATTTGATCACTCTTGAGAATGGAAGGGTAATAAGGTATAATAAATGAGTGTGGAACACTTGAAGTTACCAGTATATTTTACATCAACTGTCTGCTTCTTTTCATTCTGTTCTTTTCTTGTGTGTGAAACATTAATAGTCTAGCTTTCAATTCCTCAGTTTGCTCTCCTTCTCAAGAAGCTGTCTATTGTTTCTCATCAGAGGCCACCAACAACTGCAGGGTCTATCCCTGTTCCTATGCAAGTGAAAAACATATCCAAAGAAGAGCTGGCAAAGATGGATCCCGAAGAGAGGAAGAAGCCATATGTTTGTGAGAGTAAGTAGAGATTCAATGTAATACCTCCATCGGTAATCATTTGTGCTGCTATGACCAATCAGCTTCACCATCTCAGCTTCCTCATCTCTGCTCTGATGTACATTTCTTGTATCTTGAATTTTGATATGCACTGATCAATTTTGTGTGTGTGTGTGTGTGTGTGTGTGTGTGTGTGTGTTGAGAACTGCAGTACAGGCTACAGAACTTATCAAATTAGATCGTAACAAAAGATAGACCACTGGTAACCATCTTTTAGTGAAACCAATGACCACCTCAAGGTCTAGCTAGTTTGATGCCTGGACTCTTTTGCCATTTTGTTTAATAGTTTGTGGAAAACGTTACAAGAATGGTCCAGGCCTGAAGTATCATTACATCCACTACAATCATGAGCAGGACACTAGTGTACGAGAGGAGGAAGCTGTGTCGCACCCCTCCACACCCAACCCAGTGGAGTCAACTGCACCATTTCCAAGCCGTGGCCCTGGCCGTCCACGGAAAGAAGTGTCCTTCCCTCCCCAGATAATGCACCAAGTTACACCTCCTCCGCTCCCAGGGCCACGCATAGTTGCCCCAAATAATTATTGTGATTTCTGTTTGGGCGATATCACTGAGAACAAGAAAAGTGGCCGCCCAGAGGAACTTCTTTCCTGCGCTGACTGTGGAAGATCAGGTTTGTGTTTTCTAGTTCATTCAGTTGTTGAGAAAAGCATTTTGTAAGATGGGTACCCACCATCCTTTATTGGCATTTTATTACACAACTTCACATTTTCAAGTGCAAATACGGGCCAAAATGAGTGCAAAGATGGGAGCGTATTGCACTCGTCAGGCACCAGATCAGCTTACGTGATCAGTTTTCGCAAGCAAAGTTTACGAACGCGTCATTTTTTGTTCCATTTTGCGCGTGGCTAGAACGTTTGCCCTGCTTCGTTATTTGTATAATAAACAATTTATTACACAAAAAGTCATGCAATACGGCTGTATTTTTACTCATCAGTTTTATTTTTTCTCACCTGAAGCAGGCTCAAAAAAATAAAACCGACTCGTAAAAATACTCCGCTGTATTGCACTCCTTCCCGTGTAATAACCTGCTTTTTATAGAACTCAACTTACCCAGTGATGACTATCCAGAACAAGCCGTATTCAGTGATCCTGAGATTTGTGTTGAATGCACAAAATGGAGTCAATGTGCCAAAAATACAGACTGAAGAAATTTGCCACAAAGCACTCTGAAGTCTGCAACAATATATATACTATAGATGGATTCAAAATTTATGGTTGTCCAGGCTTTTGATTGGGCCATTAGAACATAAATCTTAAAATTCTGATTACTGAACTTGTGGTTATGTTTCTCACTCTGTAGGTCACCCCACATGTCTTCAGTTTACTGCCAGGCTGACAGAAAGTGTCAAGAAATACAAGTGGCAATGCATAGAGTGCAAGTCCTGTACCAAATGTGGAACTTCAGATAATGATGTAAGGTTTCATAAAAGAAAATATTTTACCCCAGTTCTTTGTTGTCAGGGGATAATAACAGTTTGTACAGTCAAACCTCTATTGAATGGCCCTCTGTTGAGCTGTCACTCTCTATTAAGTGGTCACTTATCAAAGTCCCGGAAATCGCTCCCCATACTTAAGACTGAAGACTTAATAGAAGTTTGACTGTATCACTATCACTACTGGAGTATGTGAGTATTCTGAAGTCTGGCTCAGCTAAACTGATGCAAAGTGGTCAGCATTATGGAGGTTTTTGGTTTGATTGATCCAGTAGCTGTCACTGCTCCAGAAAAGGAAACTTTTTACCTGGGATTGCAATGATTTTTTCCCTCTGAAAACTTGTCTACTTCACCAGAACATAAAATGCTTGAAATCTCAGTTAAAGCATCTTTTTTTCAGCATTCTATCATGCTGTGTTGCACAAATCAGCTTTCAGTTAAAACTATGCATTGCTTTACTTGCCAAGACAGGCTGACATCACTAATGTCCTCACAGGGACCCCTATTTCATTGTCACCATATTGCTTTCCACATAATATTATATTTAAGCACATGTATATATGTACAGTAGATGCAACTCTTTATGATACCTATAATCTTGTGTGGTTGAGGAAACCATTTCTCGCATGCCAATAGAGTGGTAAAGTGTGACGTCATCATTTTGCAAACTTTTCCATTCAAACCTCAAAACCACATCATGCGATATACACAGCTGCTGAAAGAACGTGTGCAAAATTTCAAATCGCTAGCCCTACTGAAAGTGAAGATAGAGAAGTTTAAAGTTTGAGATGGTCTTAACTAAACTCTCTTATTTAGTGTTGGTTCCAAATCAAAGGAATTAACATCAAATAAGAGGGTTTAGTATGAAGCAACTTTAACTTCAAAAGCCTATATCTCAACTGCTTAATGCACTAAAGAGCCAATTTTTTCTGTGTGAACTTTTTTAGATAGGCCATTCCGAAGAATTGCGCAAAGTCCATTATTTCCGAAAAAATATTTTTATGACGTCATCACTTTACCACTCTATAACAAATAGCCACATGTGTTGAGTTCATGCAGTTGTGAACTGTTCTGTGTGTACAGTTTAACAAGAAAGAATAAAATGTTGAACAAATCACATAAAAGTACATATCACATGAGGTGACTTCCTGTTAAGCTCAAATATGGTTTGTTCACAGGATCAGCTGCTTTTCTGTGATGACTGTGATCGTGGCTATCACATGTACTGTTTACGCCCTCCTATGGAGCATCCCCCTGAAGGTAAAGCTACCATTTTAAAATTCATTCAGTATGATGCCATAGAAGGGGCCTGAAAAAGACTGACACAGACAGATGCAATGTATATAAAGAGGTTATTACACGGGAAGGAGTGCAATACGGCGGAGTATTTTTGAGTCAGTTTTATTTTTTCGAGCCTGCTTCAGGCGAGAAAAAATAAAACTGACAAGTAAAAATACAGTCGTATTGCACGACTTTTTCGTGTAATAAATTGTTTACGAAGCAGGGCAAAATAATGTTCTTGCCGCGTGCAAAATGGAACAAAAAATGACGTGTTCATAACCTTTGCTTGCGAAAATTGATCACGTAAGCTAATAAACCAGTTGATCTGGTTCCTGATGAGTGCAATACACTCCCATCTTTGCACTCGTTTTGGCCCGTATTTGCACTCGAAAATGTGAAGTCATGTAATAAAATTATATAGCTGCCATCCTAGTTTGCTGAAACTCTAATAATTAGAGTAAATATTGTTTTTACTTTGTTTCAGGTCATTGGACATGCCAGTTGTGCAAGGATGCTATTCATCTTTCTCCTTACCCTATTACTGGTACCATTTAGGTAATCAAGCAGCCACTTCACTTGACTTTATCATGTACTGTTTACATGGCAAAATAAATGTATAATAAATGACAAACTTAAAAACAACCCATAAAAAAATTAATACTACAAGTTTGTATATTGTAACTCAAAACAACCTCTATGCAGGCAAGAGATAGCTACAGACAATCAAAGATGGTTCATATTTTTATTGAATACAACAAGTAAATACCCATCAATTTTGTAGTCAATGTTGATAACATTTTCTTATGCTCGTCTCATCCATTTGGTAAAGAAATATAGAGTAACTCCAAGTTTTGTATTTTGTTTTGTTATATAATTCTGGTCCTAGTCCACAATTTTAGCAGGAACTTCCCAGCAGTAGACCATGTCACCATTTTGATCCTTCAGTTCCCACTGCACAACAACACTGACCTAAAAAACAAGGAGTAAACCATTATTTTACATACAGGTTTTATACATAATGCAGCTGTTATCAATAAATGGCACTGCCTTTGTCAGACAAACACTAATCGTATTCACCATACCATTCAAATTAATATTACGCATTTTTTACATGTGACCTAAAAGTATATGCATAGTATATTTTTGCCCTTGACTCAGTTTCTATTTCTGTGTGTGCACAAACAACAGTAACAATACCTTTGGATAAGCACTTTTGATGGGGAGTGTCGTCTTGAAGACATACTCTTTTCCAGCCTCAAGTGGGCAAGTCAGTCCCTGTTCAGAGCAGGCATCAGGGTTGGGTACAGGGAAGGGAACAGGAATAGGGCCCAGCTTGCCATAGACAACTGTGGTGGCTTTTGTGACATTCACAGCTGCAAAAATAAACAAAGGAAAGTAAAACAGGAAACAAGTTAACAACAAACAGCTGAACCAATCTCAGCTAACTTTCTGTGATAATTAGTGGAAAGGACTGTTGGTTGAAAGAGGCATTGGTCATGTTTGTTTTCAAATGTGTACTTCTAATCAACATGTCAAGTAAATTCTAAAAAAAATTGTTTTTGTAAAATGTAAAATATATTAAAGGTGAAATGTAACTTGAAAACTCCTTGCTTTCCAAAATAATTTGGGAATTATCACTGTGGAAAAAATATCTTGGTTTGTGTTTTTTAAGACATGTTGCCATTAAAGACTTTGCATAAGTCAGAGAGGCAAAATCAACCCACTGAAATTGATTTCAAATTAAACCCCTAAACCAGCCAGTAATTTATTTATTGGAACCCAGATTTTTTCTGAGCTGTCCTTGCAAGTGCTTGAGTTGCTTCACAACTGCGAAGGTCACTTTCACTGTCATCAACACTATTAAGTTGTAATACTATATTGTTAAACATTTACCCTAAGATAGCATCAGCTGCTATAACATGTAGTGGGCAGGTATTTTCTTGTTTGACTCCTGATTGGCTGCAATCAGGTCCATTTTATGGGAGGCTTCAAATAATATTGTGTTGTAGTGGCCATCAAAATCTGTTAAAATGTTCTAAATGGTCTCTTTGAAATCTGCAGCTTTTGCTTAAAATGCATGGTCATGTTACATGCATGTATTTTTATTGGTCAAAGACTAGTAGAAATTTGAAAACTATGCAGAATCAGTGTAAATTTTGTAGCAACAATACTGAAGTTTGACAGCCTGTAAAAAACTTGCTTTATTCTGATGTCAAATAAGAGATTCCATGAACCTCCCATAGTGTACACACATGTATACAGACCTGGTGAAAATGTAACTTCAATCACCTCCTCAGTGCCTCTTTTCAGTGGACATGGCTGCGAGGGGCAGGGGGTGATTTCGATTTTTTTTACCTTGCCTGATTTGGATCCTACAAGAAATAAAAACAGCCATGAAGAGTGCAGACTTTCTTCACATCACATCTTAATAGCACCCCCTGCATAATATAATATCTAACCATTCAGATAATCAACTCTCCCAGCTATTTTTGTATTAGATGATTTATGAAACCCCAGTAAATAAACTAGGCAAGTGTCCATCATTTTTGTCGATGGTAAGATGACAAAAGATGTTTCTTCTTCAACATTTTATCTTAGTCTATTACATAAAGGCATAAGCAAACGAACGCAACATGTGTTGGCACAACATCGCCCAACATTGTTGGGCACAACATATGTTGCCTTGTTGGGCATGATGTGCCCTGAATACTTCATGCGATGGAAAGAGCAGCAATTGCGATGCATGCGTTTTCTATCGCCTATATTTATCGGCCGGGCCCCATAACCGGGCAGACGACAACAACACTATACGGTTTCGCAAAGTGTTTTGGATATATCGAACCCAGGTATCACTGTACACGCAACATTGCACAATAATTGCCGGGCGATGTTGTGCCAACATGTAATTGCGTTCGTTTGCTCAGGCCTAAGTTAACAGTTACATCGTTGAACTAAAACTTTCGGTAGGCTGTAGCTCCAGCGTTTCGACCATGCGCTTTGGTTTTCTTCTGACTGTGAACGATTGATTAAGCGCACAAAAATACAAACGGAAAATCAATAATATTACTAGTTAGGTGAAATTTAATACTTCAATTCATTCAAAGAACGTCATGGACGGTTAACTCTTCAGTTTATAACCGTTTAGTTCTGGGAGCTTTCTACATATTTAACTTACAGTTCAGCATATGCTGGGTTATCAACTTTCACCGCATATAATCACTCGAGGCCACTTACCACAATCTTTAAATTCCACTTCCTCGCTCGCGACAAGCGCAAGGAAACAGGCTGCAGCTGCTAAGAACAATAATTTTGCCATAACTTTTGTCACAGAGAAATGGAGCCAGAGAACTCGAACCCTTCTTCGTAGTAGCACCGAGTGAAAAGAGGCAGTACTTATAGCCAGCAAGCTGTTATATGTCACACTCCATTGTTCTCATTGGTTGAATGGAGTGGTCACATGGGCCTCGCCTGATGTGGTGTGAAGTTGGGGCACCTACAGGTCACAACAGGACCTTCGGCAATTTCAGCTGCGTCAATTTTTTTTTTACGACAATCAAAGCGATACTTTACGTGTGGCTTTAATTCACGGAGAGCCAAGCGGGAACCAAACAAAATACTGAAGGCGACCAAATATATACTCATCAACGTAATGAAGAATCCTGCATTATCGAGGGAGGGGGAGGGGGGGGGGGGGGGGGGGGGTGGAGGGTCGCAGGATTTTGATAGCACCCAGGGCTAGCAAAAAATGCAGGGAGAGCCATTATACAGCAAGCTTTTATTTATCCCTGTGAAAGGTTTATTCTCGAACATTTCAAGCGTCATTTCCCCCATACGCAACACAGAGATTCATCGCATGTCATGTGACATGCCGTTGTGCGTCGCTGACACGCTGCTGCACAAACATGTACATTACAATGCACAATGGGTTCATTGATCATCAAAACCCACACAATACAATCCCACACCTTCTCATATGTGATACATAGATCTGGGAAAGCTGAGTAAGCAAAACACAAATGGACAAAGAAAACAAAAAAGGTCTCCACTCATGCAAAAACAAAAGGCCTGGGTGGTCCCAATTGTTGCGTAACTAACTTTTGGAACAGTAGTATATGGAAACTTTAACAATTTGCGATATAAAAATCACACGATTCGATGATAAAACTCGTTAGGTGTGGTCTTCTGTTTCCTTACTGCACTATTACTAAAGCCCAGCGCTGCGACCAAGTCGAACTTTGACCTCAGCCCGAATTTATTATCATTTTGTGACAGCGCATTTCAGTCATGACCCTGTCAGAAGATTCATGGGATAAGAGGAATAATGGAATAATTAGTCCTTCGATTTGGTCTATTCTGGAATAGAAATAGGTAAAATGACCCAAGGCTTTGCTAATGTTCTGGAGGAGATTTTGTTCGAAATTGTTTTAAAAACCTCCATGTTTGCATTTTGAACAGCTTTCGGCACATCCTAATAAACCTGAATCAGCTCCAAACCAAATAATTTTACCGATCAACAGCGCTATTCCTATTCCGGAATAGACCCAATCGACAGTTTTAATTTATTCCAGCCTTAAAATTTCCATTATACCAAGTCCAGAATATCTTATAGTTCCGTTACAGAAGAAAGTCCATGGCGAAAGGAAACGTCGTTATTCCCGAAAAACTAGTACCATTATCCATTATTCCATCCATTATTCCAGTCCAGAAAATCTTATTATTCCGTTACAGAAAAAAGTCCATTATTCCGGGTCCAAAGGAGCAGTTATTCCACTGCAAACATTTCCATTATTCTTATTGCATTATGACTCTTCGTAACTTGGCCCTCCGGGGGAAGGGGAAAGGGAGGGGGTGGGGGGTGGGGGATGAAGGTGGACTGGAACGAGCAAACGCGCCCACGTTCGTTCAATGATTCCCCCACCCCTTCACCCGGAGGGCCAAGCTACGCAAGCTAGACTCTTCGTCCTCCGAAGAAGATGCTATTTAAAAGAGCTGAGATATTTTAACGATTAATGCCACGGCGTCAGATCAATTTTCGCAACAATCCATAATTCATTCCACAGACTCTATGCTTGTCAACTCTTCACAGTGATTTTATCGATCTGAAGCTTGTAATAAATGTGTGCAGTGTGTCCTTTCTATATCGCTTATCCTCGTGTACTGTTCGGAGCTGCCTCGAGTGTTGCTCGTGCTTTTCCGCCGGTGTCGCTTGCCACTACTCGCGACTAAAAAGCGCCGAAAGGGCACGAGGACAAGCGACACGGAAAAAGCATGAAGTACTCTCGATAAGCGCCGAACAGTACACGAGAACAGCGACAGAGAAGGAACAATTACTGTACACGTTAAAAGCTAAGGGTAAACAAACTTTTTCGGAACTGTTTTCAGATTGTGCGATATCCTAACTCGCAAGCCAGAGTAGTCTAGGTACGTCAGAAATGGGCATTATTAGCCAACTATCGATTTTGTGCCCAGGCAAAGTTTCACCGCATGGCAACATTATGGTTTATAGTTCTTTGGACAAAGTCCAAATTTTTTACGTGTTATGTTTTGGCTCTCGATCTGAGTATTGTGATACAGCGGAATTAGCAAATTTGAGTAAAGGAATTTCTTTACAAATATTACGATATATCGGCACAGGAGCCCCAATATTGTCGCGTGCTGTAGAGTTATGTAATGGCCTATTTGTCTTGTTGTCATGTCACATAACTGTCAGTGTTTGCGGAAAATTAGTTCGCTTCACTGGTGAAGAGTGACCCAATGGTCGCCACTCACGAGAGGTTTAAAACTGATCGACTTAGACAATCGACACTTTGGTTAGAAGTTTCACTGAGTCTGTTTTTCTTTTTGTTTGTTTTCTGTTTCAATTTTTGCTCTCCAAAAAATGGCGTGACAGACGCCGACAAACGTTCAACATTTGACTTTGTAATTAATTTAACAAAAATCAACTCACGCATGATAACGTGTGTCGTTGATAGTAGCAATTTTTATTAATAAATTCAATCCGTTAATTTGTCATGACAACAGGACACAATCAACCGCCAGCCAGTTAATTCAAGAATGTTGCAGTTCAGTATGATCACACAAATTGACTTGACAAATTATCACCAAAACAGTTTCTAGCTTTTCTTTGGAAACTATTTATGACTATCTTCAGCATATTGCGATCTTTCGTCAGCTTATTCTGTCCTGGGGTATGCAAAAAATTAATGGATATTGGCCAAGAGCTTGCATTTCTAAATTATCATACAAAATGTTATCACATTTCTCCGTTCCGCACACGATGCTTCGCGACTTTGTTTTGCCTGATAATTATGTGATTAAGTGTATATAGTTTGCGACAGCCAGAAGCCCCAATTAGTATAAGGTGCATGCACGAAATATTGTTTTAGCTATATGATTCTCAAATACAGCTTAAATGTAACATTTGGCAACTATTTATGACCACTTGGATGATACTTTTAACAATTTGTAAATAATTGCTTCTAAATTTCACGACGGTATAATCGAACCCAGAATTGAGTTTAGTTGACGTGATCTAAAAAAGTCTTAGTCATCGTTACATGACTCAATGAATATTAAACTCGGAGGCAAATGCATTAATTTTTTATATTTTTATTCACCCTTGCATTGGTCAATTTTTAATATTGTGATTTCTAGAATGATACAGCCAATAGTTATCAACAGGAACTGGTGGAAGGTTTCTTTGTTTGCCTGTCAGAGCCAATATTGTGGTGGTTATATACTCGGAACTCTAAAACTGCTCCGACCATTCTTATAACGGCGAAAGGACTTCGCCTGGCAAGACCAATCTAGTACGCGAGTTTCTCTATAACCGAAATCTAAAGTCATGGTTTCACGTGTGTTTGGTTTCGTTGTGCTGTCTCTTTGCCTCATGGCTGCTTCTGCCGAGAAGAAATGTGAAGGTACAGCGACGTACAAGATATCTTTTATGGGAACCTGGAGCAAGCAAACGCACGTGAATAGTTTTCCCGACGCGGGCGCCAAGTTTTCGCCTCTCGCTGGTTGCTCACACAATGGAAAGTACATGATGTGGGACGTTAATATGAAGGCCAGTGAGGGTATACAACAGGTTGCTGAGAAAGGTAAATTCATAGTGCCAGAACTAGAACCTGTATATGTATGAGCCCGCACATTAAGGGGGTCGGTCATGAGCTGTGAGGTGCGGTAGCTAATCTGCGAGGCTAACGTTTTCAAGTTTGATTAAAGGCGGATGAAACGAAGCAAAGAGCGATCAGTGATTCTCTGAAATAAGATGCACATACAAGGCCAAGCAGTTTGACGGAAGCAAAGTTCAGTCGGTGGAAATCGAGCAGTTACCACGGCAAATTTTACCGTTTCTGATTGAAGTTTACAGCTTTACAGTTTACTGAGTTTTGAAATAATTGAAGACGGAAAGTTATGCTGGCCATATCCTTGTGTGTGTATTACTGACTCGTTCACTTAACGAAAACACAAAAACCTGCCGATTGTTCTTGTTTATATTATCGGTCTCTGAAATTCCGCTAATGACGTCACTGGCAAAAGTGTAAGAAAGCTGTTGCGATTTTGCCTTGTCATGCTCGTCACCAGCTGCTCTCGGCGCGTTTGGCTTAAAAAAAGAGTCAAATTTCAAAAGAAAATATTGAGTTTTGTAAATTTTGAGAAATACTATGTCACGGAGCAAAGAGCTCCACGGTTAAAGACGGCAACCAGCACGAAATTGTCAAGTTCTCCATGATTGGGATCGATTCAGATAGTGGCGCTTGAATTTGAAAAACACTATGTCATGCTCGAGGTCATCAGACAGCTGAAACGGCCAGTATTGGAGCAGGTCTTTTGTCAGTAAAGGAGTCGCTGTTGAATTTTGAAAACAAAGCCTCCTGCATGCGGAAAGCTCCAGAATTTTTTTGTGCTGTTAATTAATAATTATGTATGCAGTAGTGGACTTTCAGTAAATGACAAGTGTATTTGCGACTCTACATTGCGCCAAAATACTGTAATCAAAGAAAAGGAGAAAGAATCACTTTTGTTTTAGTTCTATCCGTCTGACAATAAGGATGAACGCTCGAAACGTCAGCCAACACATTTTCTTTACCGTACAGCGGCTACGTCACTCAACCACGTTTTGGCTGCATTAGCTGTGTCCACGTTACCTCCAAATAATTCTTTGCTTGGCTAACGAAGGGTTGACGATAGGCTGACGACGGGTGACGACAGGCTGACGACGAGTTTATAGGTTCACGATGAGCTTACGACTGGTGACGACGAGTAGACGACGGGCTGACGAAGATCTATTGCCCGAAAGTCAACCAACACACATTTCGTTCATCATATCCATATCAAGCTCTGATAATGCTGAATTAATCAAGTCGAGTGCTTTTTTTCTTATCGTTCATGAGGTACATTTAAAACTAATACGTCCGTTTTCTTCCCGTGACGCAGGTAATGCTTCTACACTCTATGAAGAGATCATGATGGAGAAAAACAAAGGCAACGCGTATATGTACACAGAAGCCAAGGACTTCGTTGCACCAGGAGAAGCCAAATCCTACATCAGAGTCTCCTACGAATTCCCCATGGTATCTCTGATCAGCATGATTATACCGTCTTCTGATTGGTTCGTTGGGGTCAAGAAGGTATTTACCAATCAAACACGCAGTACGATATCATCCTTCTTTGCCTGGCTCCTCCTGGGGCTGGTCGTTCAAAGCCGTACGATTGATAAAATTAACTCATTCATGTTCCTGAACCAAATCTCTTGTGCTCTTTTGTCCAACAAACTGCACTTACTTTGATATACTGTTGTTGTAGGTGGAGCTTTGTGGAGAGGACGGCTGGAAGCCAAAGGTGGAAATGGATAACCTGCAACCCTGGGACGCGGGTTCAAAGGACGGTACAACGTTTGAATCCAGCCAAGTATCCACCGACCCTCAAGGAATGATCAAAATGATCACCAAAGAAGACGACACTCCATTTAAGAGTGCTCAAGATATCCCATCACTTGGTAAAATAGTTTTGGAGAGAGTTTGCGATGGACAGCAAAAGTACATGCTGAATTTCACCGGCTCTTGGAACAAGCAGGATCACCCTATTGATTTCCCGAGTAATGCGCACTTTTCGCCACTTATCGGAGCTTCACACAGTTGTTTGTACAGGTTCTGGGAAGCAGGTGGTGTGGCTTCCGCTGGAGTGAAACAAGTGGCCGAAACAGGTAAATTGCTAAAGGGGAAAACTTTGAATTAACGAGAGAACTTCTAGCCCCACCCCCGCAAATTCGAGGGATAGATACTAAACAAGCAAAACTAACCGATTGAGTAATCTCGATGCGAACTGGACTAATGATTAACTGAGTGACTAGCTGAATAGGTATCAAAAGGCAAAAATAACTATTATGACCTCCTTTATAATCACTATATCTTTGATTGTAGTTCTGAAAAGGTTTGGCAACCATTATAGCACATATGGTTTTTGTCTGTTACTTATCGATGGTCTACTTTCTATCTGTAATTCTTTCTCTGCTTTTTTCCTTCTCTTTCCCTCTCTCTCTTGTTAACTTCTGATTCCCCAGGTGCTACAGGGACACTTGAAACCGAACTCAAGAACGCGAAAAACATGGACCCCAAATACATCTTACAGATCATCAAAGGAAAAAACTTCAACTCGCCAGGAGTGGACAAACTCGAGGTGGAAGTGGACGGAATGCATTCTAAGGTCTCTGTCATCTCTATGCTCGCCCCGTCTCCTGATTGGTTCGTCGGCATTGATAGCTTCGACCTCTGCAACGGATGGACCTGGAAAGACATGGCCGAGGAAGGTGACCTTCCACCCTGGGATTCTGGAACCGATGACGGTAAACAGTTTCAATCCTCCAACGCAGAAACCAACCCAGTTGGAAAAATCGAGACCATCCAAAATACTGAAGACACGTCTTTTAAGAGCGAAGAGCCGATCAAGTCTCTTGGAAAGTTCGTGTTCAAGAGGCACTACGTGAGTACCACGATGGGGCCCACCTCTCAACCAGCAGAAAGTGGAGTTTCTAGCGTGAAAGGATCCTTCGCTGGACTTCTCCTGGCCGGCTCATTTGTCTTCTTGGCAGCGCGTGTCATTTTTTAAACACTTCAAGCTCCTTGTAACTCTGGAACTGAAGCTCAAACATGACTGCAACTTCTTCTTAGAATATCTGCGGATGCTTTAATAGAAAAGCGAATTTCAGTAGAAAACTAGAATACCCATAGTGTATGGCCTCTATTAAAGTAATCTCCCCTCTTTTCTCTGTTTAGCAGAGATAGCCTGCTCCAGACACGCAGTATCTAATACATAGAAGAGCCCCCTATCTCTTCCCCCTTAAGATTCAAGCCCAGGTGGCTTTGAAAATTAACACTAAGGAAGTTGCGACTTCGCATCACGTGCTCGCCGCACTCGCACGCGCACCACTAGTTCCTTACCATTAACTTTACTTCACTTGCATACGTAACTGGGCTGCTAACAGCCTCGCTGGTAAATACGCACGCCAAAAGTTCTTATGTTTGACCACTAAACTATAGGATATCCTCGTTACTATGATAACTGTTGAAAAATCTCAATTCAAGCTACCTAATCAGGAATAAGGAGATAGTCCGTCTCTCCAAGCCATTCACAACAAAGACCTTGGTAAATACGCGCGTCAGAAGTGCTTACTTGACCACTAAACTACAAGATATTCTAGTGATACATAATTGTTGAACAGAGTTTCTACCTGGTCAGGAATAAAGTTCCGTCTCTCCAAGCATTCACGACAAAACTTGTATTTTATTTCCCGTCGTGCTGTGAGAGTCATCAGCTCACCAACAGCTTCTTGGATTACGTTCAGCCGCCCTTTTAAAGTCCGCAAGAAAAACTGCCAGGATACTCCAATCAGTAACTAAATCAGTGATCGGCAGAGAAAATGACTAACATTAGTTATGTCCCGGCCTCTCATGTTTGCTGATGACGTCACTGACAAAAGTATAATAAAACTGTGTTGCAAATTTTGCCTTGTCATGCTCGTCATCAGTTGCTCTCGGCACTTTTGGCTTAAAAAGAGTCAAATTAACCTGTAACCGAGAGAACATTGTCATACTCTCTTAATAGCAGTCGATTTAGGATATTGGCGCTTGAATTTGAAAAATGCTATTGTCATGCTCGTTAAAGACGTGATCAGACAGCTGAGGCGCCTGGTTTAGGAGTAGGTCTTTTGTCAGTAAAGGAGTCGCTCTTAAATTTTGTAAACAAAGCTATCCTGCATGCGGAAAGCTTCAGAAATTTTCTGTGCTGTTAATATGTATGCAGTAGACTTTCAGTGAATGACAAGTGTATTTGCGACTCTACATTGAGCCAAAATACTGGAATAGAAAGGAAAGGAGAAAGAATCACTTGTGTCTTCTATCCGTCTGACAAAAATACCAAACTAAATACTTCCAGAGTCAGAAATTTCCAACAACTCATGACTGCCGACATCTTTGAAATGAATATGGATCCATCGCATGTTCATCCTACATTTTCTCTATTTCAGGAACAATATAGACGTTGGTCAAAAATGCTTCACCTGACCACTAACCTACAAGATATCCTAGCTGATACATAACTGTTGAACATAGTTTCTCAATTAAAGCTACCTGGACAGGATTAAGTCCGTCTCTCCAGGCATTCACGACAAAACTTGCATTCCTTCTCGTCGTGCTGTAAGAATCATCTTCTACTCCAGCACGTGTTTGAGTTCTCGACTCGGTGTTTTTCTGGATCCACGCGGAAATCTCGGGCAAATTATCAATACCCGCAAACCTAAAGATTTCGTCGGCAACTGTTTTCGGATAGGCAGCTAAGTCTTCAAATCGAAGTGTTTTATAAATCCTTCTATTATTGGACTTCTGTAGGGTTTCAAATGTTTTCAAATCCATGGACATTTGATCACATAACATCTCGACTTGCTCTTCAAATTGTGACTCCCTCAAAATGTAGGTATTCAAAACCCCCGGCATAGTGATATAAGTGCTCGAAGCGTAATTTTCTTGCTTGGACATCTTAAGCATAGACCATGCTATAGCTCGAGGATCTCTCACTAGATGAACCACCCTCAAGGACGAATCTTTATCAGACGTTAATAAATTCAAAATACTTGAGCTAGGAACTCGATGAGAGAGAACCTGAGCAACCACATGCCTTTTTCTGGCGCACACATCAGAAGTTGCTTTTTCTCTTAATGGTGGACAGTCTTGCAAAAAATCAAACTGTTTCCCGTGTTCTCTGTTCTTCCTTATTTCACAAAGGGGCGGTGAAGACAGGGCGCGGCTCGACAGCCGATAATGCGGACTCGAAAGACCCGGATGTGAAATGAAAGTCAAGTAATCTTGGTAGCCATGGAAACGGCAGTTGAAAATGTTGGCCAAAAAAGCGGTGACATTCCAGCTGTAGTCTTCTTGCCTGGTGTGGTTAATTTTCGCAAAAGTCGCTAAAGGGTGTAGGGGTTCATAAAGAAAGAACACTTCTGGGTGTCGGTTGAAAATCTGGCCCAGAAACGACGAGCCCGTCCGGGGCAATGCGATTATGAGAAGGTTTTCCTTGACAAGTCTCCCGTCGTAACGTTTGTCATTCCAGTTCATTTTGAAGTGACTGCTCTGCACTGAAGGCGACAATGCAAATTTGTAATGCACGTACAGAATCAGTAGTCCCACTCCAACCAGATACATCACCACTTGACTAGTCCGCATCCTTGCCATCCTGTGAAGTTCGAGAAATCTCTGTTTCGGGTGTTCGGCTTTCTCCTCAATTCTCTCATTCGGGCGTTCGGCTTCCTTCTCAGAAACTACCAAAACAAACACCCAAATTCAGCTCCCGACTCGAGAACCTACAGTGAAAGCAAATCGACTATCGACTCCCTGAAACATTTTCTTTACATCTTAGAGTTTGAGTGCGTCGGCGTAATGAACTATATACGTGTGTAATGATTCGGCTAATCAAGGGTCGACGTGTGAAAGTTAGACGCCGGGAAGGCAATTTGAAGCCGACGTTTCTCCGACTTGCTGCGACGAAGGGTTATTATAGCGTTCGAAACGTCAGGTTTAAATTCTTTTATGGTGTCTATATTCGATTCATGATACACTTCATACGATTTAAGCCAAGCGTTTCAGCCATGTTTTTCTTTAATTGTGTTCAAAGGCTCAACTTCTTTTTCTATACTGGGGCATGTTCATATAATGTTCTATAGGTTACAAACTCACCGAAGTTGTCAAATAATGTCTTCTCTACTCTTTGCTGCAGTAGTGGTGCAAATGCTTTATGCCAAGAGTCTTTCAGTCAACACGTGAAGAACCCAAACCAACTTACCTTCAGTTTACAGAGCACCACTAAACAAGTCCTTCTCCCAACACACGACAAAGTCAAACAGAGAAAATATAGAACTAAATATGTTTGGTTAGACCGCAGGTCCCATCGTGTGATTTTAAGTTGAATTTTACGACATATACCCGTCTTAAACCACAAGTTAGCTTCGCAGTTGAAGACACAACAAACACCCTGCTTTACCTGTTATGCAGCCACGGTCACCACTCTTGCCTACAATAAACTCTACTATCTAGCTATATACTATTACTAATAGAAGAGTACCATTGGAGTAATTTCAATAAACCCGTGAAACATATACTACACTGTTAGAGACTATTAGAGACACGTACACACTCCAGCAGATGTCAGACTATACGGCAATGGACTATGTTTGTTTGCCACCGGAAATTCTTCTCAAAAACCCCTACAGAAAACTCACAGTAAACTAGACTCTTGCCCATCTAAAAGAAACAATGTGGGCACTTGATTGGCGTGTTGAGCTGTGCGAGAGGAGCCTAGAATTGTCATAATTAAAACTAATGAGCAAAAACTAATGAGCCTGCATGCACTACTGGCAGTTGGTCGGTGAAAGGACAAGAAATTGCCTTGAGTTGACGTCGACTCGCGTGTTTTTAGTGACGTTCCGTAGATATGCCTTCAATATATTTGTATCGATGCGGACATTAACACTTGCTAGCGGTCGGATCGCGGCCACTTCGGATATTCAATTTCCCAATATCGCAGCATCTTGTTTCGAATCAAAGATATAGACAAATACTCTCTACTAGATACTAGTACACCCTCACTAATAAAAACTGTTTCACGGGTTCATTGAAATCACTCTAGTCTACTACAGCAGCTACTACACTAACAACAACTACTAACCACCACCGCTGCTACAGATATTTGTTTACTTAATTACTAACTCGAGTCGTTCTTCTTCCACTTGGTCGATGATCTGCTCTTATTTCTCGCGACCGGTTGTCTAAGTGTCAGAGATATTGCATACAGACATTTTTGTTATAGCATTAGAAAGGCTTCCTGAATGTTTCATGCGAGTCTGACATTAAGCCAAAAATGAGCAATTTTCGAAAATAAAATGAAAAGGCAATAGCTTTCTTCTCATAAATGGCCAATTTTGACGAATCGTTTTACCATCTCGTACAAAGATTTCTCTGCAAATTTTCATCATTTTGGCCTGAAATTCACTATGAATAGTTGCATGACAAGCATGGATCTGTGCAATGAATTATGGATTTGATTGGAAACTAATAATTTATGGAGGTAAAGCAAGAAAACTGCGTATAGTTTGAACCTCTTCTATTTAGAAAGCGTCAAGGGTTACTTTAATATATTATCCATGCAACGTTCTTTTACTGCAGTCCAAAACCGCGCTGATTTAGCTGATACCACTCATCAGACCACAGTCAGCCCTATAGACTTTACTTGTGCAACGAAACAAATGCTATACTATTAGTAGCGCAGTCAGGAGAAAATGAGGCTTAATGAATTAGAGAACCGGGTGATTTTTGCCATTTAATTCTGCACCCTAAAACATACCGAGTCATAATCTACAGAAACTGAACTTGCACTATTTACACGAATCAATTAACACAAAAATAAACAGCAGTGCCTCCTATTTCAGATCAAGAACCTGCCACTCAAAAACTGAGCTCTTGTTACTACACTGCGGAATTTCGACTTCCTCATGCAATTGACCCAATCCTCTCAAAATGTTTTTGAAAACTCGATTTCTTCAGTTTGCAACGTCCTGAACTGATCAGCCCGAGTTTAGATGCTTAAATTTGTTAATGAATTTGAAAAAACACAAAATCATGTGCGCTCATCTATTACGCATTGACATATATTATATGCCGACATATAAACCAGATTTCCCCAAAAATTTCCACTAACTATTGGCAAAATTATTATAAATTAATTTGTTATAAAAAATCTCAGCCAATCAGCGCCTTGCGCGCACTTCATCCAGGTACTTGTCATGGCGTTACATTCATCGTTCTGTTTAACTTTATATTGACTTTGCAAAGCATACCGCAATCCTTGATATTCAGTTCTCCAAATTGGCGGATAGAGGCAATCGAGAACGCAAGGCATGATGGTTGATTGAGATTCTTTTCAGAATTTCTGCCAAAACCAGTACCCGTGATTTGCAAGGCACTTTCGGTGGAACTTCGTTATTCACACACAGTTTTATTGGTGTTTAACGAAAATTTAACGACTCAACAAAATACTGCTGCCTTACATGTTGAACGATAAGATGTATTAGCTAAAACTTGAAATGATTACTTTTTCGAGTCAGGCCATTTGACCCCACGAGGTGGTGTGGGCAAATAAACGGCGCTGTTTGAGGAAATTTAAACTGAACTCGACAAGTGAGAAACTCCACTTTGAACTAACGGAGAAGGTAGGCTTAGCCATGCGTTTAAACGCTACATCTTCCGTCTGAATTGGCTCAACAAAAAAGCTAACGGTCGAAAACAAAAACCAGGCACACTTCTCACAAATTTAACGAAATTTTGCTTTGTTCTGGGGTGATGCATGGGAGTTTCACCAAATAAGTCATTTTTGAGATGATTAGATTCAACTTACAAAAGGAGACGCACTTCGGACACCTGATTAACTTGAGTTTCTCACCACAGATATATAATGAATTATAGGGCCGAGAACTTGACTGTTTGATACTTGCTTGGATGAAAATGGATTGAACTATCAGTTCTTACTGCATCACTCTTACATTTTCTTCTTAAAATGTTTGGAGAATTTGTGGAATCGACATAAGACGAGAGAACTGAACGAATACCTTGCAGTAATCAATACTCTCTTCGACGAAAACTCTAAATAACCCCACAATAAAAATGTGCTAAATCTAAGCTGCGGTTAGCAAAAAATATTGTTCGACTATCACTAAAATTTCATTAAGACGATCTCCAATATAACCAGCGAAATGCTCTCCTATTGTACTTATTATTTGCTGTTGTTCTCCTAAATCATCTCTAAAAGTCCACCAAGAAGTTCGTGGAAAACGTGCAACTTCTTGGAATCTATTAGCGTGGCTGGGCTGAAAAAGCGAGCGAGAATTAAACCCGTGTTGTCAGGGTCACAGTTGGCCACGAAGTAACGAGGCTGAATCAGTCAAAGAAGGGCGAAGAATTGTCTAAAATATCTCCATGTAGTCCTTGATATAACTGGACGCGCGGGAATTATCGCTCACACGTGGCTGTCAACAGTGATACCAGAAATCTCGTTCATGACTTCGCCGAAAGTCGGTCTGGCCAGTTGGTTTCCTTCCCAGCATTTCTCCATCAGCTCGACAATGTTCTCGGGGCAGATCACGGGTTTGGACAAGCGCAAATCGTCCCTCACACACTTGAGCACTTCTTCGTCCGAGCGTTCGCGGTAAGGCATCTCTCCCAGGCTGTAAACCTCCCACATAAAGACGGCGTACGACCAAACGTCGCTCTTCTCGCTGTACTCATCGTGGAAGATCGCCTCGGGCGCCATCCAGCGTAAGGGGATAAGTACGTTGTTGAAGCGGTAATACTCAGCGTTGTACAGGTCGTAGCTCAGGCTCAAGAAGCCTATTTTCACTTGTAGGTGCTTGGTAACCATGCAGTTTCGAGTGGCGAGGTCCTTGTGCACGAATCCGTGAGCGGCCAGGTAGTTCATGCCGTTCGCCACTTCACTGCACATCGCCAATTTCTGCGTGGAGTTCAGTCTGCTGTGGCCGTTGTCATGGGAAGCGAGCAGGAATTGCTTCAGATCACCCTGGGAAAAACACCACACAGGATACAAACTGTAAATAATACACCTTTACAAACCAGGGCCGACTTCAATCGCTTCTCCTCCAATGTTAACACAAATGTCAGGCTTTTCTGTGAGGTTTGCGATACGTTTTCTCGTTCGTTTTGTGTGAAGTATTGTATTAAGTGTGTGTTAGTGCACGTGTTTTGTGTGCTTGCTTCTGTTTGTTACGTTGTGTTTGTATGCATTTGTATATAGAGAAGGAGGTCACTATCTCAAATGCCAATAATTCATCAACAACCGGCCGTTCGCTCATTCACGCTCAAAACACACTTTCTCCTCACTACCTTAGAGCAGAAACATGCAGTATGGTATGGGGAAATTAGCAGCCAATCGCTTGCACATCAGTAAGCTGATCCGACTACAAATTCTCCTTTTGCCACCCACATTGTCTCTTGACAAATGGTGGGGAGAATTTGTATTTCAAGACTCACGTAGCAAACTCACCTTCTCTGTAGACTCGAAGATCATGTAGAACGGCTCATCCTCTTTGCACACTCCTAACAGCGTCACCACATTTTTGTTCTCCATGGATGTCAGCATCTCCATTTCCTTGTTGAATTCCTCCCTTACGATGTCATCTTTGCTCATCAAGGCCTTCACCACAGCCATGGTCTCTCTTTCGCCGTCCCGAATGCCGCTGGCCCGAGCCAAGAACGCTCGGCCATACGAGCCATTGCCGAGTGTGCGCAGTGCTTCGATATCGTGCCTCGGAAACTCCATTTTGTCGTAACTGGCGCCTCGGCGATACACCGGGTTCATGGTCATGTCGTTACCGTCGCCGTCATCCCTGTTTTCGATGTCTCCGTTAATTGGAACTGCAGGATGGAAAAAAAAAAAAAAAAAAAAAAAAGATGAACAAATACTGGTAAGATATCGATGATGAGGCACTCGTGCATTTGACCACGTTTTAGTCTCTCACATGAGATATTATTACAGTGAACTCCCTCTGAGATGGGCACCCTCAGGACAGGCGTCAATTGTCCGTTTTAGAGAGGTGTCGGTTAGACTAATGACCAAAGAAATGGCAGGGACGCTCCTAACAGGTGGCCGTCAAGAGGAAGTTGACCGTATTACACAGCATGGAAAATTACTAAAACATCGTTCATACATTTTCTTCAAGAATGGTTGGAATAATTGGTATTCAGTATTGTACACCAACACGACAAAATACGTTGCACTGCGAGCGATCAACATTCAATATTCTCCTACGCCAGTCTCTTAAAGTTGACTTCTCACTACATGATTCCTACACTTTCGCCTGTTAAAGATCGGGAGAATTTCTACTGTGAACTATACAGGTCAAAAACAAACTGCCATACTTTCAACAGCAGTTTTCTCCCTTTTCTGTAGCCTGGCCCGTCGACTCTTGCAGTAAATCATCAGACCCACAACGAGCACAATGTATGCAGCGGCACATCCCACGGCAATTCCAATAGTACGTCCCATGGACTCTGTAGTCTTCTTGCCAGGGATTGGTTCTGTGGGAACTTAATAAGTTACAATAACTGGTGAAAATCTGTTTTAAAGGATCGTGTTAGCTAACTAAGGCCCCGTTTACATGGAGAAAAGTTGTCCCGGGTAAACCTCCCTAAGTAATAGAGCCGTTTTCGAATCACTGTCAAAATCAATTTGTGATTGATTTGGTTGTGTTGCCACGCTTTTGGGTTGGTCCAAACAATTTCAGCAGCATTCTCAGTTAATCAAAAACCTTGACAATCCCGATTGCGATCCTTTCAAGGAAGTGGCGACGACACTGTTGATCGGTTTAGTGTTTTCTTACAGCAATTGTGATTGGCGCAAACTTATCCTGCTTTTGTTCTTTGCTGTGAACACACGAGGTCTGATTTTCCGAGTGTTCCGCAAGACATTACATAGTTTAAAGAAATTGGCGTTTAATTGCTCGATCAGATGAAATCCAGTTCTCACTAAATCATTCGTATATTTTCTTGTTAAATAATTGGGAGAATGTACATGATGAACTTACGGTGACGATGATAATCTACTCGGAGTGTCACAGCATAGTCATCGGTGTGTCCTTTGGCTGCGGCGATACAGAAGTATCTCCCTTTGTCTTCCATTTTCACGTTTTTGATCTGCAGAGTTCCATTGCTGAGCGTTACAAAATTCTCGGGCAGCTTATCTCCACCTGCTTCATATTTTCCCCAGTTCACTTTTGGCCGAGGTTTGCCTGTCGCGTTGCAGTGTAGCCACACGGTTTCTCCCACCGTCGCTGTGGTATTTCTTGACTTCAAGACAATTTTTGGGAACTCTACGAAAAGAAAGAAAACCACAGGTAAGCAGACGTTGGAGGATGATTCCGCCAACACGCGTTCATCCTCGGAGCCCTAGAGCGGCTGGCAAAAAGCGGCGGAGGAAGAAAAGAGCTCCTTTCCCCCTCCCCCTCCGCCGCCCCGTGATCTACCCCTGGCTCTCCAAGGATGTCACGTGTTCAAATCAATGTGTAATCTGTAGGCGACGCGAAGCCACAAAAAAGCAAACTGACTCCTTTCACGTGACTTCTTTGTAGCCAATTTGCAGGACAGAATCTTCTTCGAAGTGAGATATATTCCTATGACACAACAACGTTACAGTTTGGGGGCGGACACATCAAACTTTCGTACGCACGAAATGTTCGTAAGTATAACCTGCGCAAACTGTCTTGCGTAAGACAGTGCATGCGCAAGTCATACTCATGCGCATGACAGTCTTGTGAATGCGGCTCATTTCTCTAAACTGACTCCATTACTGTGACGTAGGAGGGGTCTATTCGAGCCACGTGTGTTCTTATACATGTTTTCCACTTGCCTGAAACGGTCACATTCACGTAACTGGAGGCGTTACTGAAATAATTCGATGCGGTACAAATGTACGTCCCTTCATCACTACGATCAATGCTCTCAAACGACAGAGAATTCTTTCCCTCCTTAATCGTTGCCGGTAGCTTTTCCACACCCAACTTCCTCCAAACCACTTTGACCTGATATCCCTTGAAATCACATTTAATCTTCCCAGGTCCGCCTTTGTCAAAGTCATTGCTGAACGTATGGAATCTATCAAGCTTGACTTTTTCTGCAGAACAACAACAACAACAACAACAACAACAACAAAAAAACAAAAACAAATTGTTATGTTAGTTTGCGTTAGATGCGTTGTTTTTACACGTGTAACATTTTCCGCATGTCACAAATATTACAAGTCCGGGGCCGGATTCACCAAACTAGTTTTGAAAAGGCTGGTCTTCTTTAGCAATACAAGCATACGCGTAGTGTAAATACAAGCGACAGAAGGAATGGAAACGTTTCCATTCCATATGTGCTGTATGCTTTGGTCGCTGTTGTCTTCACTGGCACTTAATATGCTTACGCTTATGCGCTAGTGAAGATTTTCGTTTGCACGCAAGCTTCGTGAAAATGGCGCAGTCGGCCCCAGGGCCTTTCGTTTTCGTCGAGCACCGATGAGCCGTGAAAGACAGCGGGTGAGACGCACCACGCATGCTCAATAAAAAAAATCAAGTTCCATGCGTCTTGTCGTCTCTCCGGAAGGTATGTCAAAATACTCATCAGGCAAACAACAGTTTTACTGCTTAATCTTATTCTAATCACAAACTGAAAGACTTAGATAGTTTTGGCTGATTTGTTCCAAACACGTATTAAAAAATCGACGTCAAAAACAGTGGAACCCCGGTATAAACTCGAACCTCCGGATATAAACTCGAACCAACAACCGTTTCCCTAACACTGTAGTCTTAGCCCCGATAAATCGAACTCCCGATAATTTGGATCAATTTTCGTTTCTCTTGGAGGTTCGAGTTATTGGGATTCCGCCGTAGGTATATAAGTTTTAAGTCAATTTAAAAAAATAGGAACAAATCTTATTTTCAAAGTGGAGTCGGATGGGTTGCCAGTTGCTGTTTACTCTTGGGGAAGGAAGAGAATTATCTTATATATTATTTTATTGATTACTTTATTGCTTACCAAGTACTGTGAGAGTTGCTTGGTCCTCTATATGCCAGTCTGTTCCAATAGTAGTTGCACGACATGTGTAGATGTCAGAGTCCGTGCTAGTGGTCTTCATTATCAAGAGGTTGCCATTCGAAATCTTGTAATGTCCGTCTTCTTTGACTTCCTCGCCTCCCTTCTTCCACACTATGTCGGGTTGTGGGGTGCCTTTGACAGCACAGCTCAAGTTTGCGTCCTCACTCTCCAGCACTTGTTGGTCATCGGGCATCGTGGTAAATTTGGGATATGCTGGAAAGAGAGAAAAAAAGTAAGCTCTTTTACATCAATCGATGTTTCTACAGTATGTTCAAATTTAACTAACCAACTGTGTTCAAAATTTAAATAATATTTAATACTATGATCAAATTGGTCTCCATATTTGTTTCTCCCAAATCGGTAGTTAACATCCAAAATTAAGAGAATCACCAAAGTTGCATTCTTATACGATAAAGGAAAGTGAGCTTTTTCTGCATTTGAAACCTCTGTATGACAATGCACTTTGGTGATCTCTTAGGGTTTTTATGGCAGAAAAAGTAAACACTGAGCAATTTGATTGCAGTAGAACTTAACTTGATCACTTTCTCTCAGGAGTAATAAATATTTTTTGTTTTTCATGTCATAACTTGATGCAAAAACTGATTTGTACATTCTTTTTTCATTTGTGCATAGAAAGTTTGAGCATTCTGAAGTCTGATGGGCTTCCAGGCACCAAACATTTAATTAGCTAAATTACAGAATACTCGCACCTTATTTTAATATCAATGAGACCTTTTGTCTTTTTCCTTGTTTTACAAAGCGTGCCAAAAACTGTGACAGTAGGTGCAGGGTATTCTGTAGTTGCTCCCATTAATTCATGCTTGCTCAAATTGTGCTAGCCTGAAGCAATATTGATCATTTCACCCCTGCCTGGTCACTATAAGGTACCTGCAGTAGCTATGCAGGACTTATCAACTTGACTTACTTGCTACCACCACCTTGACAGTTCGGGTCCTCTTGCCAGCTGAATTAGTTGCCGTACACTTGAATTCAGCACCATCATTCGGACTTGTGGCATTGTTCCGTAGGGTACAGCAACCACTTATGCCAAACTTCTGGGGAAGTGGGCTCCCATCTGCTTTCCGCCACTCAATCGTTGCTTTAGGGTAAGCGTCAGGATTACATTCAATGTTCACTGGTTGGCCATCTTTCACTACATATTGGTCCTTTTTGAATGTGATATCTTTGATATCTGAATCAGATACAAATGAAGAAAACAAGCATTATTTACACCTTTGCCTCTTAACCTTTCCAACTCTGAATGCAACTTGTAAGTCTTAAGACTACGATGCTCTCTGCCATGCTTATGAACATTTTAGAAACCAAGAGAACAAGATGTTAACCCTTTTACTATCAAAAACCAAGTTCTCCATACTGTATGATATATTTCTGGTGAGAAACTGAAGGAGAAAATCGAAGTGGATCACTCTTGGGAGTGAAAGGGTTAAGTGAAAAATCATAAAATGTACTTACATGGATCTCCAACTGAAAAAAAAAAAAGCAAAAAGAAAAGAAGATATGTTAGTGATTGTTTTGGGGTTGATCCTTGGTAAAACTTGTTGTCATAATATGCTACATTATATGTGGAGTTATGATACATTCTACACATACCAATCAGATCGAACACAAAATCTACTTTACAGTACTAAAACATGTAGCTGGTAGATAGAGTTTCAACTTTCAACAGACATGCATAACATAGCAAAATCTATACTCTGCATTTTATACAATAAAAACTTGTTACATACCGTAACACTCATATCAGCAGTTACTATACACTATCATGTAAAAAACTGTTGCCATGCCAACATATTCATGTATGGTGCTATGAAAGGAATGTCCACTGGCCTTGGGCCATCAGAATTTCCCACTGGGCTAGGAGATTTTCTTGACACTGTGCTCTGTTTGAAATAGCTGGTCTCATACCCTCACCTGTAATGTTATATGTAGTGGCAGCTGTGTTGGTTCCAAGATCATTCTTAGCTTGACAAAGGTATTTGCCTGAGTCACTGTAAACTGCCTTTTTTAGTACAAGCCTGTTCTCTTCCTGTGTGACTCGTGAACTGGTTTTGACAGGTGCATTGTCCTTTTTCCACAGGTATTGGGGTTTTGGATAACTGTCGCGACATCTGCATCGCAATGTTATGGTAGCATCCAAATCAAACTTTTTAAAGCCAACTGGTTTGCTTGTCACTTCAGGAGGTGAGCATAAATCTGGAGAGAAGGAGATATATCCAAGAGTTAGAAAATAATCAAAAATACAATATTGATCACTCCTGGGAGGGTTGGGTTACGTCTTTAACTTCCATAAGTACGTCCAATAATTTAGTGGTAAATAAATCTTATAAAAAGCTGGACTATTTAACCAAACATTTATAAAGGGATAAAGGGGAAAAAAAGCTTGTAACAGGATCCCCTGGACCTATGAATTTTTAACAGCAATACATTCTTTAAAATCTAATCTTCCCTGGATCCCAATTTCCTGCTGATTTGGGCTAAATAAACACCACACCCTCAGCCCCCCAAGACTGGATAACTTTCCCATATTCCTCAGTCATTTACCACAAACAGGAAAAATCATGGGATAAAACAATAAGGTCTTATGATCTATAATCCACTAAAAATCTATTCCCTGAATCTCCTCTATGAAAAGAAAATTGACTTCTTTTTTACACTGAAAATCAAACATGCCTCATTATGTCACAGCAAGAGATCTTTCTCTCAATAAGAATAATCTCAGAAACAACAGCTGGAGAAATGGTGTTATTTTAAATAACAAAGGGATAACATGATGTCTATTTAGAAAAATCTACTGTCTCTTTGACTCTTCTTTCCTGCCTCAAAAAGGTCACCTGGACCAGAACATATTTCTTTTCCAAAGTGGAATTAGACACAAAAATTGTGTTTTATGTTAAAATATATATGAGAAAAAAAGATATTTTATGGACATAATGTTTTATGTCAAAACATGACATGCACTATATGCTTGACACGGGGGTATTAAGGGTGCAGTACAGTAGAAAGCTTTGGTCTGCGTTGATAACAGTGATCCATATGAACGTGAAACCAAAGTCATTGGGATATATGATATTGGCTGATGTATTGAGAACCAACAACCTGCATAAAGAATCCCAGTAAAAATGATAAAAACAAGACTAGTTCTTATTACTGCAGTTGGAGCAACAGTAGCCTTCCTATATATGGAGCTGTTATTTGAGGCCAACCTTCGACACCAAAAACAAAAAAGGAAAAGATGCGTTTTTGTCTTCCATCCACACTAAAATAACTAAATGATTACATTGTTACCAAAGCAGAGACTTTTGAAAATGGATCAGTGTTGATGAGCACTTTCGAAAATGGAGAGGTTCTCAAAGTTCACAGAGGTTCTCAAAAAAAAAAAAAAATTTCAAATGAAAATGGATCACTCATGTTTTGAACTGAAAATGAACCAGTGTGGATTATTAGTCTGGACATGGCCATTGCACTCGTGCTCCCAACTATTAATGGCTGTATTCAACACTTACTGTAGGATAACAGTGCTGGCTAAGATTGATACAGGGAACTGCTGCTGCTTATGTAGATAAGCATTAAACTTTGTCTCAGATCAGCTCTCTCAAAACATTTTCTTCTTAGGAGGATTAAAGAGAATGGAACACACAAATTATCTGCAAGAATTTGCAGTTGAACATGCAAAATTCCACAACATGTTTGTATGTGGCCTTTCAGGAGGAACACATGTACACATATGGGATACATTATATAGTAGGTATGTACTTAGTATTCCCACTTTTTCGATAATAAAAATTTGAAAAGTTTGAAAAGCTACATTGTAGACCAAATTAACAAGAGAGTCTAAGGTAACTGTTAGTACTGTCTAAAATTCACTTTTATCTAGAATGCGATGTACAATATACAATATCTTTTTCATTGGTAAAGAAGGTGAAGGTCAAAATAAATGGCCCAGCATGACTCCACATTTTACTAAGAGCAGAAAAACCTCAGGAATTTTTTATGATTCTTCAAGGAAGGTGTAGTCATACATGAAATGACTTATAGAAGACATAAGAAAAACCACCTGCAGTACACAGTGTGATATCGATGACACTGTCAGCAACAAACCTCTTGAAACTCAGTAGAAAATAGAATCAGTTTGACCTGGCTAATTTATGTGCATTTCTCAAGTCCTTTATTCTGTCTACCATGGACTTCAGTGGTGACTTTACCCGACATTACTGGCCAAAAATTGGAAAAAAAATTTTTTTTGAAAAAAACAATAGTGACAACAAAGAAAGGTTTAATTCAGAATTGAACCATTTTTTTCCAAACGTCTATATGATAATGTACATCAACAAATTACGCATATCCTGGGCTAATTTCTGATGCAAGAAACGTTTCAAAATGAACAGGCAGTAATCATGGATTGGGTGAGAAACTGCAAGTAGAAAACAAAACAAAATGTTTGAAATTCACTGTCAGGGCTGCAGGAAATTAGTCTATTTCGATCATAATGAAATCAAGCGACAATATTGAACATAATAGAATATATATTATTTACATCGAAATGAGACGGGCTAGCGGAACAAACTTTAAACAGGAAACACCCTCGTTTCAAAACCAATTCTCGTGCCGCGAGGTTATCAGCAAATGGCAATAAACAACGCGTGATTGGGTGTTCGCGAAGAAACATCTTCAAGATTAATCACCGGGAATCAAGGTAGAGAGCACGCTCTGTGGCCTCAAACAATACGTTGTCAAATTTTTCAAAGGCTGAAAAACGTGCTTGCTACTGAAGGGGTCGGCTGTCAAAGTTTTTTTTTTCACAAGGGAAGGTATGCATCTAGAACCACCCGAAACTAAAGTTGATCAGGACGTTTCATTTGCACGGAAGAGAGTAGAACAATAGTGCTTAAGCAGTTATCTAGATATTGTATGCCTGGCTCACAAGCATTGAAAAACTAACCACTCATTTTCAAACCCTGGTCAAATATTGGCCGGGAGAGTGTTTCAAAACAGGAAACGGCGAAATTAGTTCGGCGCTTTCTTAGACACAAAGAGACAAACCTTGTCGGAGCGATCTAAAGAAAAAGACATGTAAAGATTGGCAAGAGAAAGTGACATTACATTTTAGCGTAACGGACCACAGTTAATCAAACTGGGTTCGTTCAAGCAACAAGCTAGTCAGGCATGTCCTCCTCAGACTCCCAAACATGCACAAGGACAAGAATAAATAAACCACAAACTTACATCGTATAGACAGTTTCGCCGCGTTACTCGATTTAATGTTGCCTTGTTCATCTTTAGCGACACATACGTAGCTCCCTTTGTCGGCAATTTCTGTTTTAATGATGCTCAAGGTTCCATCGCTTCCTATCGTTACTCGAGCTGGATCTGTTTGAACGTTGGCAGAGTCCTTTTTCCAAGTATACGTAATCTTGTCACTTCCCTCCACTGCCGTACAATTTAGCGTAGCTTGCTGGCCTAAATCGACTGTTGTGGCCTTGGGTTGAACGGTGAATGTAAGGGCAAATGCCATGGGAAAGACACCTGAGGAAAGGGAACATTTGGGTTGGGTTATCAAATCACGCGGTCACGCTCCTGAAGCACAAAAAAAGCCTTGTTGTTATCTTACTATCTCACAATGAACGATGAATACAAATAACTGGTCTACAATAGCTCGTCCTTTGCCTACAAAAAAAGAGATCGGAGCGAATGAGAGAGAACACCGGCGATGCCGACGCAGATCGATGATACAAAAGGATCGCGCAGTTCGACCCACAACATAATTGACTTTCATGAACAAGAAGCTGACGCGAGACTCGTACGCTGTCTAACTACACAGCCAGAAAAGAAGAAACACATCAGGAACAAGTCGAGTTGGAAAATACCGCAAAATCACGCTGTTGCGATTACAAAATTATCGCTGACAGCTCAAAGCGTCTATTTCACTTACCAAGTATGATGCAAAAATATCCCAGAAAATATGAAACCCGTCCTGTCGAACATAGCGACCGACAAACGCCAGCCATAGTGCTTTCAGGTTGCTAAAGATCGTGAAGAAACGAAGTAGATACCAACGCAGCCATAAATTTTTTGTCGGCCTGGAAATCAGATCTCGCGTTCCTTTCCAAAGCCTTTGATCACGTGGCTGTCATTCTTTATTATCCCACCGAACCGGAAGCGCTCTTTAGCCAATGAGGGAGTGCGACAGGCAGCATCATATCCCCTGGGGGGAGGGATAAATCCGCATTTCTCATGAACAAAAATTTGCATGGTGGCTACATCTGCTCGCTTTGTCTAAAAACGAATTATTGAAACACTGAAATGATTAAAGTTGTGATAACTTAATCTGATTTACATTTCAGCGGCAAGCTCAGCGTCTCATAAAGATTTTGGGATAAATAATCGTGGCCTAATTATCTAGCTTAGGTTACAACAAAAGCATTGTCATCTCGGACTTCGACATCTTACATTGATGTAGATGGATTGAGCACACGAGAATACAGTGTTCATTATATGTTTCGCACTATTTTCATTTCAAGATCTCTCTGCTGGTGATCGCAAATTGGATGAAACAGAAGTACGTGCCAATTAATAACATCGAGATGTTTGTACAAGGGTCGTAGGTCGCTCATCAACAGGGCGTCGCAAACCGGAAATGGGGGTTGCCTTTGTCACTTCCTTTACTTTGCCTCTCCCAAAAAATAATGGAACAATAAAGCAAATCAAAGACGAAAAAATTTGGTTGAATCACAGAAAAAGAAATTATGTAAACATACAAGCATAAAAGCCAGTAAAACTGCTTTTAAAACTCTTTTTCTCCTTCGGTTGCCAACTAGGTATATACTTTAGCTGACAGAAGTAAGGAGAATTTGGCATTTAATAATCTTGCTCAGATTCACTCGTACATTTTTCTTTTTTAAAAGTTGAGAGAATCTGTGTTTTGTTGGGAGAGAACTCTGGGATTGAAATGAAATATAACCAGAGTTTTATAAGAGGAGATCGAGTCTACTCACTGAAGATATCTTAAATAGTGTGGAGAACTTGGCATTTGATTGCTTGTATGCATGGAGCTGAATGAACTATCAATTCTCATTGTATCTTCCGCATTTTTCTCAGGGAAAGCTAAAAGAATTGGCTATCTGAGCTTGGTAAAAGCGTTAGACCAATTAACACGCTATAGTTTCTGCTCCGGTCGCATGCCTTTATTATGACACAAATCGAATCATCCCTCACTCATAGGGCATGCCTGGACCCATTGACCCTGCTTTCTTTGTATTGTACCAAACTGAATTGTTCTGACAAAGCGAGGGTCGGGCGCATCAAAGGACTTGTGAAATTCGGCGAGTTTGACCTGAGGTGGAATAATTTTTTCCGTTGACTGCAATTGATGCAGCATACTTTCGGCAGTTGTGCCCCGAGGTCATTGAATGTAAGTTGGTGTGATATCTTCGGATTTTACCGACTTAATAAGTGTTGATGTAGATGTAGATAAACAACAAATGTACCATACATGGGCAATCGGTCTGCGGGCGTCACGCATGCGCGCGTGGGACTGCATGACTCAGCTCCAGGAAGCTCCAGGACTGATCAAGGGGACCCTTGGTTTTTCTGCTTGGTTTTGTGTGGTCGTTCGCTGCGAATGACGTGTAGAAATGGCCGATTCCAGCTGCCTCCCCACAGGCACAACTTGAAACGAATTTGGCCTTGGTGTGCTTTTATTTATTTTATTTTCCTGGGTGAATCTGAGTCATAGTTTCATTTGGTGGGGTCTCTCTGTAAGAACAAAAATAAACCCAACTGACTGGGTTTTATTGTGGCCTCACTGACAAACTGCTGACTGAGCAATCAAACTGTTTCCAATTTGTAGGGCACATGCGCCCGGGGGGGGGGGGGGGGGTGGGAGGAGGAGGTGGCATTTCAATAATTTTTGTACGATTAGGCTCCACCCAGGCCTCCAGCCCTCCCATATACCTCTAGTAAAAAAAGGTGTCCATTTTGTTACGCATTTGAAAAGGATAACGTCCAAAAAACCGCACGCAACTTGCTCTAAACGCGACTTTTGCGAACTGCTCAATCGAGGAGCGAACCGAATTGCCCTTTTGTAAAAATCGGTGCATTCTGATCACAGGTTTACCGATTACTTCACTCAGCAGATGATCCGTCAAATCCGTCCAAAATGCGGTTAGAGACCAACAGTTTCGCTTTAGACTTTCACATAAACTAGTGGTCGCGTCCTGGGTGGACTTTCATTCAATGCGATTAGATTTAATCTTAGTTGAAATCTGGTCCCGTTGTCACGTCGGTACATTTCTATTCAGATTGCCCCGCAGCCTGCAAACTTTACTTGTCAAACTTCTGCTGTATTTCTGTGATGTTTTCAACACCTGGAAACATTCCTTGGGTAAGCCGAATACCGCAGCAATAAGCTCCTGTTATTACAGAATACCGGATTTACGGCGCCTGTGCGACTTAAATGATTGTGTAAGGCTTTTATTGACAGTACTTGGAGCAATCAGAAGCCCACAGTCAGTAGCGTAAAAATAAAATTGCAAAATCGTTACACGCAATTTCGATATATATTAGCTCTAAGGCAGTGTTCTTTTTAAATTTATTATTTAGAAATGAAACATTGATGACGGTCGTATAAAGCAGTCTGGTGATCATACGTCAGTACAACAACAACAACAACAACAAAAACAACAAATTTTATTATTCGAAAAAATAGTGTATAGAATAAACACTATCCTGCAGATAGCAGAGGCTAATCGAGGCGGGAAGTGGAGATTAATTAAGTACATTACATGCAAGCATTTTTTTTTCTCGCTTTTTTAAGTATATACAACATTCCCTATTCACCGGAAAAGCATTTTTCAGGGTAGATACTGATGACTAACCGACTAGTGATGTTTGATCGCCGTTCTTGTAATTTTGGAACTCACTGAAGTATTTTATTAAAATTGTAAAACAGGTCCATTCTATTTACAAAACTGAGCATTGCCAAACATTATAATTAGCACTGGTCACACAGGACGTAGTGGGTATGTGCATATGCCCGCGTTTAATTGGTCAGTAGATGTTACATGGCTGATCATCCAGACAGACAGGCACGATTAGTATGCTGCCTCCTTCGTTGGCAGCAAAGTGATAATTAAAAAATAAACGAAAAAGCCTGGGAATAGCTCCAAGGCCTCATGGGATATGTGATTCAAGATGGCGGCGGCGGGGACTCTGCGGTGCGGATTGGAGGGATTAGCGCATCCTATTCAAACGGTGAGCCTTGATTTCTACCCTGTATTTTTAACAGCTTCGTGTAATGCGTTTTTGCAGCCATGCCAGTCTTTAGATCAACTGCAAAATGTAAGTTGAGAAAAAATATCCAACTTTCGTATCAACACAGTTCTGTCAATCGATGGAAAATTTGTGCGAAAGAAGCGATTTTCGCATTCTCAGACGCAGCTCTAATTTCCACTTTGTTCGAGAGAACGTGATGTTGCATTTCATGAGTTGGGTTTTAGATAAATTGGCTAGTTTGGAAACTCCGAGGACTTGTAGATTGCGTCATTCGATCAGAAGTTCTGCGCCCACCATGAGTCCCTCGTTCATCTTTTTGAGAATTAAAGAGAGGCGACTCAGAACAATCAGATTGTAGAGACGCCTAAAGTTTTATGTGAACATGACTTTCAATTTCCATGAGTTGTGTTTCTCTGGGTGATCAAGCTCGCCGTTTGTGGTAATTTTTCTGTTTTTCTATCAACAATGGTTCCGCACACGCACGAGGCAGCTGTCGCGCGTATCTGCTGAACGTGTCGTGGGATATTTTGAACAGTTGGCTTGCCTTATACATCTGCAGCAGTTTCTGGCGCTCCAGTCACATAACAGACAAGAAAAAACCTAATTTAAGGATTTTAAATAAGTTTCCGTAGTGGGATTTAAAAGGATTAACGCAGTGAAAGACTCTGGGATTTGATTGGTCTTGCTTTTAATATCTCTGGCAAGGTAATCCAGGATATAGATGCGGTAATCTCATGCAGATTAAGTCTGTTTGTGTTAATCTGGGTGAAAATTCTCAAGAACATCTTTTTTATGAATCCTAACATGCTAGAAGCTGTTTTAGATGCTTTCTTTTAGCCTGACTTCGGATATCTGGTCGGTGACAGCTGATTCATTGAGGATGTATTGACTTTGTGATCTGCTGGAGGCATTCCAAATATGATTTGAGGTGGATTAGTGTTATTGAGATTGGCAGAAGTCTGTGGGAATTATGCACAGATCTAAGGGTGCTATGTAAATGTTCAGCAGTAGAGCTGGATTAGTTTTGGAAGCCACAGGATTTAATATAGATTTCACAGTTGGTAAAGAAAGCTCTGACAGTGGATCATCATCACACAGCTTAGCCTTTGTAGATGAAATGCTTATTGTGGGTTGATTTGTTGCACATTGAATTTCGAGCATTGATATGAGCAGTGTTTCTTCTACTATCATGAAGTCCACACAAGACAACAGAGAACACAGTATTCTTGGCCCAGGCATCTCTTGTGGATCACCAAATTCTACAGCAACAAGAGTGGCACAGCAAAATGGTTCATGTACATCTGGCATCTGGAATGGTAAACAAAAATCTAAACTCTCAGAACAATCATGCAAAACAGAAACCAATTGCAGTGACAATGGTTCTGCTACCCAACCACACTCATCTTCTTCAAAGGCAAAAAGCAGTTTTACATGTTCATCAAGTGACAACTCTGGTTCAGAATATCATGTGGTTTTGTTCCATGTTGAGATTGCGAACAAAAGAATTGAGAATGTCCCAGTGCGAACAGATTGCCAACTTGCCCATGTTGGTAACGTTATTGGAGAGAATGAATCTGTCAAAGTGGTGTATTATTTGTATGAAAAGCTGCAGAAGGAGTCATGTGACATAGAAGATGCTGAAGGTATGCTAATAATGTAGTGCAGAACTTTGTGTAATCAATTACTAGTAAGGTAATATGTAATATGTTAGGAATGCACAACCTTCTTTGTTGGATGCTGAAATCATCTTTCAGACACACCTATTTTTCTCTTTTTTTATGCATCTCAACATTGTTACTGTATATAAAAGCACTAACTTATTTACCGACAGTAATTTTCTCATATATTTGACATTTCAGTAAGTTTACTCTCCCACTGCATTTTGGATCCTTATTTTGGGTTAATTTTGCCTTTTTGGCACAGCATTTTTTATTCATTCAATCAAATTAGCTGACACAATTCTTAACACTTTCACGGCCACATTTCATATATTTCCCAATTCCCCACAGCCGGATATTTTTTGGTCTGAATGCATTCAACGATAGGTGTCAGACTTTTTGCAATATCTTAAAGGCAATTAAAGCAATCACAATGAAATTTTCAGCAAACATAGCTCAGACATAGGTGATTGATCAACAGGAGGCTCTTCATTGACCTCAGCATCCCTCTCAGGCAAATTATTTCGTTCATCTTCACTGGAATCATCACCTTCAGCAGAGCCAACTTCAAAATCACTGTCACTCGCATTACTTTCAAATTCCGAATCACTGTCTTGAAAAATGGCCTCCGCAACTTCGGCGACCCTAAAATGCCTTCTGGCAGCCACTTTTAAAACCCACGCGATTCCAACTTCTCGAAATATCTTCAAATTCTCACACAAATCTCACTCGAATAAACTCACAGTTCCAAAATGGCGTCCTCACGTGTTCATCAGAGCATTGAAACAAGACGACAGTTGATTGGACGAGTAAAACAAGAGATAACATTGGTCAATTGTAATGTATTACGTAGGGTGACTAAAGTCACCCGTGGCTGTGTATGGGTAGGGCGATTAAAGTCACCTGTGGCCGTGAAAGGGTTAATAAATTTCATGTATTTCAAGCTGGTGAGTTTATTCCTCTCATACATATGCATCATAAAATTTTACCATCAAGGGACTTTGCTTAAAAATTTATAATGATCAGTTACTCTTCAACATAGTCTTGATGAAGAAGACAATTTTTCTGTACTGTACCCTAAACAGTGAAATTTAATTATCTGTAAATAATAAAATATTACTTGTTTTTAGTGATGGTCAGATTGAGGCCAAACTGGAAATGCATCAATTTGAATGATCTGGTTGATGACACGAGTGCAACCTTGGAAGAAGTGTTTGGCGAGATGCTGGTGAATGGCGACATTACATTGTGTTTGGTTCCACCCAAAAAATGGTGAGTTTAGACAATAGTGACCCTCCTGTAGACAGAAATTCTGAAGAGAATGTACCTAACCAGTGTAAAATATGGCAATTTTTGATCCATGAAGCATTTTCTCTTGCATATGATTGGTGGAATTGTGGCATCTGCTCATTGCTAGTTCAGCGCTCGACATTAACGGTTGCCCACTTGCCCGGGCAACCAAAACTTTTGGTCGGGCAGGTAAATTCTGGGCTAGGCAACTAGAAATTATGAAACTTTCTATTGCTTGAAGTCAATCTACAGTCTGAAGGGCAACCAACCTAAAACCTTAATGTCGAGCACTGTAGTTGTTGAATATATCTGAAAATAGTTTTATCCATTTTATCACAAAACCATTATGAGATGACTGCAGATGAAAACATCAATTCCGTGGTCAAAAAAGCAGTTCCAGAAAGCACTAATAAGCTTCAAAGGCCCTGTACCATTATTTTCACTGTGAGAGGAAATATTTTGAAGGATAATAAAGAAAATAAGCTGGTCTTACCTTTGGAAATATTTACGGATAATTGTCTTTGGACATTATCTGCTCCTCCCTTCTCGGAACAGATAATACCTTGGACAATATCTGTCCATGCATATTTCTTCACCAAAAGTAGTTTAGTGTTTGTCCTTTTAGTCATGGTATATTGCCGTAGTGGTATGGATGTGTTAACTACTTTGATTTTGGGAGCTAGTATGACTTGGAATTATGATCTGGGCTAGTGAGCCATGGCTACAACTTGCCTTTAAGGCAAGCTGCCAAATGTATTTTTATTGCACCGGCCCAGCCATTGTAGTTGCGAGCTCTCATTGAGTACATTCCAAATGTAGTGTTAACTTTTAACAACATTTGACTCGAATGAAAGATCTCAACGAGTTCATTTTAGTACCAGTGTTTACGTTGTTGTTGAGCAAAACTCGTTTTCTTTCCTTTCTTTCTTTCTTTTTTTTTTTTTACATTTGATTAGTAAAACATTGCAGTGAAATGCTTTGTAATGTGCTGACTAAAAACAGTAGATGGGTAAATACATACTGATTCCATAAGCCTGGTTTTCACAACGACACAACAATTTAAGCGCAGCCACTAGAGTTCTTACTTTACAGTGAAGACAGCTTCGATACAAGTACAAGCACAAGGATTAAAATATTTCCTTATGCTTGCGAGCGTGCTTGTTTCGTTCGTGAAGACCAGGTTTTAGTGCCCTGACTATGGTACGATCATATATATTTTTGGACATGAATTACGTGATACTAACTGCGCGACCAAACTAAACAATCTGATCTCTGGGGAGGGATTACGGATTAACTCCTAAGCTCTAAATCTATTCAACCCTCGCTTCCTGTTTTCACACCGACAGATCAGCGTTCTAACAGGAACGCCCAAAATTCCTAACTTCTAAAATCTTCAACCTTAAGGCTGGTTTACACGAATATAGCGGTCACTTGGACTTGAACTTGCGTTTGCATGCGCTTGGCTTATACGGTAGAACTTGTGAAGCAAATGCAAATGGCAGCTCAAAAGAATGGGGGAAACCTTTGATTTCATTCTCTTGCGCTTGCTTCACCATGTAAAACAGCCCTTACTCTCGCAAGATCCTCATTCATACAGTGTATTTTAGACTTTAGACTTTGGCCTGGTACTTGCTTGATAAGTAGGGACGTTTTGATGAAGGTATCTACAGAACTGTTGTTGCTTGGGTAATGAACCAACTTATTCATTGGTATCGATGCCAAGACTAAACGGCGTCAAATCTTTGCTCATTAGTCCCTCATGAGTATCAGAAGTTTGTCTTGGTAGAACCATTACAACAGCAAAGCTGTTTATTCATTCCGGGAGATTAAGTCAATTTCGACGATTATGCTGGTATGTTTCTTTGTCTCGAATTGAACTGAGAAAATTCAATAAAACATCAACTCCGACCAACATCAACCACAAGCTAATATTGGCCCGAGCTTTCGCTTGAGTCGTTACATCTTTAGCATTTTGTGACAGTTGAGAAAGTAAAAGTTCTCTAGATTAAGTTGTCGAGTAGAAACTTGAACAAGTAAACGAGATTTTTAAGGCAATGTTAATGCGAACTTATTGAGGGCACGTTCGATTGAGTCTATTCCAGAATTCTATTCGGTAAAATTCTTTGGTTTGGAGCTGACTTGGGTAGAGATGTGTATCGGGAGGTGTTCGAAATGCTGTCGTGAACGTTTTCAAAACAATTTTGAACAAAATTTCCCCCGCAACAAGCAACACTTTGGGTCATTTTAGCTATTCCGGAATTGACTCAATCGAACGCACCTTAATATACAGTGAACTCCTTCTAAACGGACACCTTTTAAGACGGACATTTCTTAAATACGGGTCATGCCTATTCTCTTTGCCTAAAGAGCCTGAAACAGGCTTACGTATTTGTGGAGCTTGGGTAAATTCTGTGGCTTTTCACATTGTTATTTTTGCCAGATTAAAGCTTTTTACGAGCGATACAAGCGCAAGCACAAAGGACTATGGCAAGCATAATAAGCCTGGGGGGTGGGGGGTACTCTCATATATGAGCCATATAGGTATGTACCGCCCCAAAGGGTATCATTTTCAGCATTTTAGTCTGAAATAGGGTATCGATTTTAGCATTTTAGTCTGGAATAGGGTCGGAGATTTTGATATTTGGTCTGAAATATGGTCGAAAATTGCACATTTTGGTCTGAAATACGGTCGAAGATCGCAAATTTTGGTCTGAAATAGGGTAAGGGTTTTCAGTCCCGGGCGGCACACTCCCACCCAAAATTTTGAGGAGTACCCCCCGGTATAATAAGATATAATTCATTTGCATCCGTTTGCTTGCGTTTGTGTCAAGCTTGTTTTCACTGTATATTAAGAACTCTTGTGCTCTTGCGTGAAAGCCAGGCTTAACAATTTGTCTGTTGTGTTTCAGTCTCTACAGTGTAACTCGCGAGAAGAGCACGCTGGATGACTCGACACAGTGTGAGATGAAACAGAGCTTCAAAGATCTGTTTTCCTGCTTCACTATTCAGGAACTTGTTGACTCAAACTGTCCATTTTCAATGGTAAAGTTTTTTTTTTTAGTTACAGATGGAGTTTTGTTGAGGGAAGGGATCGAGAAAACGAAAGGCGGACAACAGACGAGAGGATGGGAGGAAAAAAGGGAGGAAGATTGATATATAGGAATAAGAAAAACTGAAGGAAGACTGAAAGAAAGAAGGAAGGACAAGAGAGAGAGAATAATTGAAAGAAATATCATAGAAAGAAAACAGAATGAAAAGATACGAGAAAGAACTCTTAAGGAAGGAAAATTGAAAGAAGCCATAAAAAAGATGACTGGAAGGTAAGAAGAATGAAACGGAAGACGGAAGGAAGAGAGGAGGGTGAATTAAAAGAAAACCTTGTAAGATAAAGAGAAAGGGAGACTGAAAAAAAAAAAGACTTTGAAAGAAAGAAAGAGAAAAGAAGGAAGGAACACAGAGGAAAAGGAAAGAAGAAACAAGAACAAAATGCCGGGTGTAGTGCTGGCATGTTTTTCTGATCGACATTTCCGTTCTTCATCTCAGGACTTTCTGTTAGATGTGTACCGAGGGAGGTACTCCTGCCTGTCATCAGTCAACAATGAAGAACACAAACAGTTCACTGACTGGATGACCGTGTTCAGAGCAAAGAAAAACTCATCCGAGCATCATATTTCCAAAACACAGGCACCGCCACTACGCATGCGCGAGGAAAACTCACAGCCACTGGCAAGGTTGCGAGCAAATTTTGATCCGGTCACAGAGATTCCCCTGCTGAATTCGTGGTTTGAAGCAGATCAACGACCAGAACATGACCAGATTGCACGTTACACGGCTCAGTTAAATCTCATGAGACCTGGGAAAAGATCGCTGCCATTGCAAGAGAAGTCGGTGCGGATCTGGTTTAAAAATGCAAGAGCGAAGTTTTCGCGACTCGCGCCAGCAGAAGAGCAGTGGAAATAACGACCCTTTTGTTTATAGGGTTCATATCTCAAACAAACACTGTCAATACTGGAGGAGAACATTAACGCTTGTCAAAAGTCTTTTAGTTGTGCTTGTACGAGGCTTGTTTTAACATATAAATGTGGAAGTTATTTTTGACAGGAATTGCAGTCGTTTTTGCGCACGCGTTTTAGAAACCCTGTTTGTAAATAAGTTATGGGTATTTGACTATACTACATCCAGGAACGCTTCTGATGCAGGGTGCCCTGTGTCTGGTAGAAAACGCTCTACTTTGTTCACTGTGTAATTGAGTTTGGCTGAAACACCGTTTTTGTGTCTGACACTTGAAGCTTCGATGTGTGTTCGTGTCAAATAAAGCTTCTCACCTGACGCCTCAGCCGTTTAACTCGTTTGTTGTCAACTTCAACTTTCTCTCCGCGTTTTTCATCAGAGATATATCACACGGCATGGAGAGCTTAGCAGTTAATACGCTGCTCATTTGAAAACTTTTAAAATTGTTACGAATTCTAATTACATTCTTTATGGCTTTGTGAAATGGGTAATGGCACAGCGTGCGGTGTTGCTGAGGATAATCCACGTTATTAAAGAACTAACTCACAGTCAGTTCCACAGCAGACGCACAACGGGAAGACAGCACGCGACCAGCACGCCGTTTCTCGACGGCGTCATCACCATATTTTTGAGTATTTATTTAAGTACATATTTTTGAGCTTCTCACTGCCGGGCGCAACTAGCGGCCAAATATGGCGGGAGAGACAAATATGAATGACATCAGCGCTAGCCTTGGGAATTCATGAATGATCAGCGTGTCCTTGATAATCCCGACTGGCGAAGTCATTATTTCTTGTGTTTTAATATTGTTGGTTTTAATTATCGAGTAGTGAAAGAAGATTTTGTTTTTGTTTTGCTTCAGGTTTGTAGATGCCAGCAGTTTCGTTGGATGAGTAGGATAGCAGCGCAGACGGACGCACGGTGGGTGAGACGGGTAGGTAATCAGAAAAGAGTGGTAAAGTGTGGCGTCATCAATTGGGAAACGTTTTCACTCTTACGTCGAAACAACGTGCAATGGGCTTTTTGCACGGGAACTCGCACGAGCTTCAAAACGAGGCTGACTGGCAAAACTGAGAATGTTACCTTGGAAATTTGTGCATGTAACTCCCCATATGAAACATGTGCATCTCCTCTAAGGACGCCTTGGTGATTTAGAGCAATAGGAAACTCTCTTGTGCCATGTCTGGCGAATTTCATGCTTGGTTAGCCTCGCTTTGAATCCAAGATGGCGGCACCATCCCGCAATGAGCGAATCTTGACAGGTGCTGCAATGACGTGTGCACAATTTCATGCATATAGTTTAGAGATTTTATGAGTTTGATAATATTTTGCAAGTTGTTTCATAATTGCGACGATCACTTTTACAAGTGTCCTCTATACTTTATCGCATGAAAAATTATCTCCTTTTTTTTGGTGATTTTATTTTTCCTATTTTCATTTTCATCCATCATTATGACCAAGAAGCCTCGCACTAGGCTCTTAAACAAAAGAGGAGCCCTGGGAATAAATTCAGGAACTCCGAGCCGCAGACATAAACAGATGGAGAAGAACACAATACTGCGAAAAGAAACGCTGTCTTCAGGAGCAAGGGAGATTATTATTGAACCCATGGGACAGGTGCGCATGTTCATAAATGTTACATATAGCTATCTTGCCATTTATACACTGTTGCATGACGTCGAAATTGGAGTATAAACATGATAACGCCATTGGCAACTCCCAGAATGCCTTTCTGTCCAGTTATGTAGATTCGCAGATAATTGTTGGCATCTATTTAGAGTTTTCCGTTGGTGTACCAGCTTTCCAGTGCAAGGCCTTTGTAGGAGTTAGTTCTGTGGCTGATGCATTCAGCAGAGTCCCAGTTAATGTCATGTTCAGTTTGTCGGTGATGTTCAGAAAATAATGTTATTCTGATGTCGCCGTTTCTGAACGCTCGTTTTGTTTTCAGTAATTTTGCAAAAAGAAAAAAGAAAAGAAAAAGTAATTGAGTCTGATGCAAGCTGTCGTCAAATTGACGCGTGCGATATATCGTCCGCGTTCACCAATCAGATCGCACGTATTATCTACCTTTAATAAATAGAACACAGGACAAGAAATACGTGTTCAATTTTTGAAGTTTACTTGTATTGCAGAATCCTGCCTTTCATCCGGACAACAAATTGAAAGAACGAGTTTCTTCGTTTAAAGCTCTGGGACTTCGGGAGGACGTGCTTCAGGGTCTGGACAGCATGTCAGTGACTCAGCCCACTGTTATTCAGGTGGTGTTCATGTTTTTGGCTTGCTTTTCTTGTTCTTGAGGTTTTACAACAAGTCTTCTCTTGGATCCATAGTTTGTGCAATGACCGCTGACTTAAAATTAGGGTGACCGCACGCCCGAAAAACGCATTTCCATGTTACACCAGTTCATTGATTGACATCGTGTTCCGGATTAGTTAACCAACACACGTAAAAAGAACGGCATCTACAGTTGACTTTGAGAAAAGTGTTATGATCAGGGCTTGTTAGTAGTATATGGTGAAGGACTCTTTTCTATTTTGCATACTAATTAGTAAATGTAATGGAGGAGAGGGAAAGGGAGATATTTTGTCACAAAAAGTGGGATGGTGCGCGCGCCAAAGTTGAACCTAAGTGGGGGAGGAGGTGGAGGGGGATGTTTTGACCATAGATGTGTTACGTTGTGTGATTGGGTAATATCCATACTTGTGTTACGTTACGTTGTGTGATTAGGTAGTATCCATACTTGTGTTACGTTACGTTGTGTGATTGGGTAATATCCATACTTGTGTTACGTTACGTTGTGTGATTGGGTAATATCCATACTTGTGTTACGTTACGTTGTGTGATTGGGTAATATCCATACTTGTGTTACGTTACGTTGCGTGATTAGGTAATATCCATACTTGTGTTACGTTACGTTGTGTGATTGGGTAATATCCATACTTGTGTTACGTTACGTTGCGTGATTGGGTAATATCCATACTTGTGTTACGTTACGTTGTGTGATTGGGTAATATCCATACTTGTGTTACGTTACGTTGTGTGATTGGGTAGTATCCATACTTGTGTTACGTATCAGCCCATGGCAAGTGAGACAAACATTTTTCGAGCTCTTGAGTTTCAATTTTTGTCCATCAATATCGTTGTCCTCTGTGTGTATATTTGTTCTATTTTCTTGCTCAAGTCAAGATGGTGTTTTTATTTGGCTCCTTGCACCTTTTCCCAATGTGTTTCTCTTTTTTTGTTGTAGATGGTGACCATTCCTTATATAGTAAAGCGACACCACGTTCTTTGTGCGGCTCAAACAGGTCAGCGGTACTCAAATTCAACACAAACTGTCACGCAAAGCTGTCTGACTTCTTACTGCGCGTACTTTATTCTGGAGAGGACTGGTTCCTCTGTAATAGTTCTAATAGTGTACAATTAGCATACTCAATGCATTGTGCTGCATGCTACTGTGGGGCAGCTTTCGGATCATTGTTTAAAGTAATCATGTGATTGCTTTGGTTTGCGTTTGCTGTATTTTCGGATTGGTCCAAACAAGTTTAGCAGCAACCGAATTACGATATTCTCGTGCAAGCAACCAAGCTCGCGCTGCTCATTGGTTTGTTCTTCAAAGTAAAAACAAGACGCGAATTATTTTGACTTGTGATCGGTTGAAAATGTCTCCCTATTGGTCCAAAGATGTTTGGCAGCATTCTTGACCAATCAGGAACAAAAGCAAAACCCGATTGCGATCTTCTCACGCAAGCGGCAATGGCGTTTCCTCGCACTGCTGATTGGTCTATTGCTCAAAGTATGACCAACAGCAAGATTACTTTGATTTCGGACTGGTTAAAAGTGTTTCCTTACAGCTTATATGTTATTGGTACTGATTGGTTTTGGTTTATGAATCAAAGCCATTTGAAAAGCGCTGTGTTACATTGCATTGTTTTTGCCAACCAATCAGGATCACCTAAAATATTTCGTTTTTGTAGAGCATGCGCCGTAAAAAGTTAGAAGGGTCTGGGTACGTTGTTGCCGTGATCATGATCATGATGGTCGCCATAGTAACAGCGACGGCGGTGTTTCCTCTCTGTTTTTTAACACTGTAGGCTCCGGCAAGACGTTGGCTTATTTGGCGCCCATCGTGCATCACTTGAGGGAGGAGGAAGTCAGACATGGATTTGTGGCGCGGATGAAGAGGCCTCGCGCGTGCGTCGTAGTTCCCGCCCGAGAGTTGGCTGCTCAGGTGTTGGTGAGTAAAGGCACGAAACATTTGTAAAACAGTTTTGAAATTTGTCAAAAATGTGCAAGCCAAGAATGATCTGAAAGATGCACGCGACACGAGGCATGCACCACGCGCCACATCACGCATCGCACACCACACACGACATTTACTTTTTCACGCTACATGTGTTGTAACCATGGAAAGTTAGATGTAGTGGGTTTGTGCTTAGACCCCTCAAATGTAAGATATAGCTGTGAATTATTTTGCAACAAAGGTACAAAAATGTTGCTTTGCTGTTGAATGAATTGTTGTATCTTTGTAGGTGTAGGGTTAAAATCCTTGTGAGTGAAGAGTTGGGATTTTGTTTTTTTTTTGTTTTTTTTTTTTTTGCAAGTGGAAATTTAGTTTTATTATTTGAACTTTTGTCCTCTTCCTTCTTTCTTGTCCGGGTTATGTACACAGCAAGTCACCAAGTGTTTGTCCCATCACGCTCGATTTAGATCCATCGGACTGATTGGTGGACGCAAGCAGGTAAGGCGCGGAAGGTGACAAGCTTCTGATTTGGTTCACTGATGTCACACTTATAAAGCATAGAAATCTTGGAAAAATGGTAAACTTAATCAATCAATAATTAAATAGATAAATAAATAAATAAATAAATAGATAAATATACAATAAAATAAGTAAATGCATAAATATTTAAATAGATATACAAGTAATTATGACTCCGGTAGCACTTGTAACTTTAACGACATTAATATTGATATTTGCATCATTTGAAGTGCAAACAACGCAAATCAGTTAATCAATAAATTAATTAGTTCGTTAATCAGATGACTTTGAGGCTTTTTAAGACGATACAAAGTTATTTTATATTCTCTCTAACAGAAGTGGATGAAAAGCAATCTGGAAGCCCCGGTAGACGTGATCGTTGCAACACCAGGAACTCTACTGAAGTACAGACAGAAAGGTTACAAGGACACTAACTACTAGTACTACTACTGCTGCTTCTGCTGCTGCTGTAATACGCACCCGTTTCCGTAGACTGCTGTTATTACTGTTTGTCCCATCACGCTCGATTTAGATCCATCGGACTGACTAGTGTTTTTGCACTACTTCTGCTGTGACCGTAGCTTGGCACTGTTTCAGTCGTCGTCTCCTGTACTGCGGTCATGTTCACCATGTTCATTTTCTTTGGTTTGTAGACAAGCTGTTCTTCTCTGACTTGACTTATTTGGTGCTCGATGAGGCAGACACTTTGTTTGACGATTCATTTAGACCGCTGACCATGGAGTTACTGGAGCGAATCACTGTGAGTATTTCAGTAATCACGTGACTGTACAAACGATCGGTTCGTTGCATGGAGCACATAATTAATCCAAATGCATGTGGGCGCGTTATTTTGGGAATATTCCGTCTATTCCTATAATTCCGGAATGGTCATAATCGAGTTCTTTTGTGATCTATTCTGGTTCTGGAATGAACGGAATAGTATTCCGTCCATTCTGCTCCCATTAGCGTGATAGATGGAATAGCGGTTAATTTGGAATGGACAGAATAGCCGGTAATCGTGTTCTTTTTGGTATTCTGTCACGTCAGCTATTCTGTTTACGGAATAGTGGCACAGTCTGTGTGTGTTTTTTGTTTTGTTTTGTTTTTGTTCTTGTTCTTGTTCTTGTTTTTTTTTTTTTTTTTTTTTTTTTTCTTTTTGAGGGGGAACTGGTATTCTGTGTATTCCTCTTCTGGAATAGGAATAGGCAGAATAGTGAGTCCCAAAAACGATACACTCTTAGTGTGTATTATATGCGCGCCATTGATGAGTGGAACGGCGGGCAAAAAGCTGCAGTGGGGGAGGGGGACTTCCCCCTTTCTTCCCCTCCCCCTCGGCCACTTTTTGTCCGCCGGCCCTGGGTCTTTCAGGATGATTCTTCACTGTCAATTATGAGTTTCTCCATACGTGCACAAAAGCCTTCAGGTTAACAAGAGGGATTGTTTGTTTGTAGGTTCGTGAGGTTCACCCCCCTTCATCGACATCTGTCCCTGTTGATACCCAGGTCACCATAGTTGGCGCAACGTTTCCTAAAGAGAGTGTGGTGAACATGCTGACGGACCTGCTACCGGTAAGAAAAGCAGCCATCTTCTGGTGTAGACATGATGCATTATCACGCATCGACAAAGGCGAATTTTATTTTGGCCGTCCGAGGCAAATCACCGGGGCCCGGTTGTTTAAAGGTCGGTTAAGCTAACCCACAATTTAAATAAATTCTGTCTCTAGCGCTTTTGGCCAACAAATTGCAGGGTTTTGAGCAAAGACTTGCCCTAAAGTTTGTTCTAGCTCAAAATATAGCAAGGAAATCGTTTTGTAAATGCGATAGCTTTTCAACCTTGGGCTAAAAGTAACAACAAAGTTTAGGTTTAACCCAGAGTTAGGCTAAGCTTGATTTGAATAACCGGACCCTGGGGAGTCAGCCATCAGGTGTAGTCACTATGGGAGTCCATGCTGGCCGTCAGGGGTAAATTACCAGGGGGTCCATCTGGGCCATCAGGGGCAAATCTTTTCTAGACAGTCTGTTTTGGCCGCCCAGCGGCATATTGCTAGGGGAGTCTATCTTGACCACCAGGGGCAAATCACCAAGGACAAATTGCTCGGGGAATCCGTCTTTTCATATTTCTAGTTCCGTGAGTTTGGAAACATGTCTAATCTTAGGATCTGGCCACGGTCCGCGCAGTACTCAAATATAGTTATGTCTATTGTTCATAAATAACGAACATGTTACAACCTGACAAATAAGAGTTGAGAATCACTTTGCTTCGACACATCAATATTACGTCAGCAAATTACGTCAGATTACGGGGGCTAGATTGTCCATCCGTCCGGACGGAAAGTCACGTGATCTCCATTTGGGGGAAATACTAACATCGTTATTGTTAATCTTGGGCTAAGAAAAGCCAAAAAGCTGCTGTGTTTACAATTGTTTAGTGAATAATGATCAAAGATATGATTCAGGACATTTTGTAATACCGAGAAAAGACAAATAGAAACCATCCGCCATGTTGTTTTGGCGTAAATACGACAGCTTCCGACTGGGCGAATACTTCTAATCTTAGGATCTGGCCGCGGTTTGCGCAGTACTCAAATATAGTTAACAATTATTCGCCGAAGTGGAGGTGAATAGCGGTGGATATTTACCGAGCTGTTTCGGCGAGGTAAATATTCACCGCTATTCACCGACACTGAGGCGAATAATTGTTTTAGTATATACCACACAAGTTTAATAGCCAACTCCCAAATAGCTATTTTATTTCCGACAAAAGTGGGCAAAAATTGGGCTCGCGCGCCATTTTGTTTTACCGGAAGCCGCCGGGAGGTGAATAGTACTTGATATTCCGAGATTGAGGAGCCAATCAGAGCGCGCGAAAAGCACTATTCATTTGCGTGGTATATACTAATTATGTCTATTATCAGTTTATTATTATTCATAATGACCCGAACATGTTAAAACCTGACGAATAAGAGTTGAGAATTACTTTGCTTGGACACATCATAAGTAAATTACGGGGGCTAGATTATCGATACTTCCAATGCATAATCAGTGCGTCACGATCTGCAGGAACTCAAAACGTGTACGTCTGGTCTCCACCGCGTGCTGCCTCACGTGAAACACAAGTTCGTTAAATTACAACAACACGAGAAGGCGGGTGAGTAGACTGAAAAGCAATGTTCAGGGCTGAATGTGGTGTAGAGCGTTGTATCGAGTATTGCTTGGGAACTGTTTTTTATTTTTATGTGGTGTGGTGTGGTGTGTTTGTTTGTTTTTGTGCTTTTCTGTCTGTGGGTGTGTTGTGTGTCCGGGTGAGTAGACTGAGAAGCAATGTTCAGGGCTGAATGTGGTGTAGAGCGTTGTATCGAGTATTGCTTGGGAACTGTTTTTTTATTTTTATGTGGTGTGGTGTGGTGTGGTGTGGTGTGTTTGTTTTTGTGCTTTTCTGTCTGTGGGTGTGTTGTGTGTCCGGGTGAGTAGACTGAGAAGCAATGTTCAGGGCTGAATGTGGTGTAGAGCGTTGTATCGAGTATTGCTTGGGAACTGTTTTTTATTTTTATGTGGTGTGGTGTGTTTGTTTGTTTTTGTGCTTTTCTGTCTGTGGGTGTGTTGTGTGTCCGTGTATGTATGTGACATGTGTCTTTTTGTCTGTGGATGTGTAGTGTGTATGTATGTATGTATGTGTTTTTTTTCCTATGGAGTGTGTAGTGTGTGTATGCAATGTAGGTTTGGGTTAGGTTTTAGGGACGGGTGGAATTAGCTGCAATTTATGATTTGCTTGTTGATCTTGTTAATTTTAGATTATACTGTTCCCGTTTAGTGGTTATTTACTGCTGTGTGTGAATGTATGTGATGTCATGGAGGCAGTGTGGCCGAGTGGTTAGGGCGCCGGACTTGAAATCCGGAAGTCCCAGGTTCACGTCCCGCTCTGACCACTAGCTGAATTTGCAACACGGTAGCCCTGAGTTCAAATCCTCGGCCACACTATGTAAATAGCCAACTGGTTAGCCTCCGACCAGTTGGGATTCTTAACAAATTTACGTTCACTTTATGATATTTGGTTTCTGCATCTCAAGTCTCCCCAATTAGCACGGCGGTGCTAAATACAGTGAGACTTAAATAAAGTGATTTATTTATTTTATTTTTTTATGTGATGATCATACGAGAAACCATTTTCTCATAGCACCATCACTTTGTATTGGATCAAGGGATCATGTGTACCACATGAAGTCAAAAACAAAACACAGAAACGCTTCATACACATAAATAAACACATACAAATGTGCACATGATGGTAGAAACTCACCAAAGTACAAAGGCGAGCGGATGGTCACGTGGTCAACTTTTATTCCTCAGATAAACTTGTCCGCCTCCTTAAAAAAGACACTCGCGTAGCGGGGAAACGGACTATCGTCTTTTGCAACACTGCAGCGTGCTGTGATTGGCTCGGGCACTACCTGGATCAACAGGAACTGTCATTCATTCGTCTCCATGGAAACATTCCTCCCAAGGTAATAGGATTTTTACTCAGATCCTCATACTTTCCTTATTTAGCTTAATGTGTGGCCACGTAATAGGGGTTGTACTGTATTTTTTGTTGTTGCGGAACCAAAACCGGCTTTCTATGTTTACAAATTTGCCACTGTAAATAAAACCAAGTGATTGGTTGAGAGGAGCTCAGTATTAAAAGGCTTAATTACTATACTGAGCTCAAAATCAGAGACCTCTTTGCTGAACAAACGAGGGGTCTTTTTCTAACGTATATATACATATTTTGCCTGTACAGCAACGTTGTGACTTGTTTGAGCAGTTTCAAGAAGGCAAAGCCAGAACTTTAATTTGTACAGATATTGTTTCCAGAGGATTGGATACCAGTGACGTAAGTGTGCATGCTGCTGTAAAACGAGAAAGTTTGGCTCAAAACTTGATTTCCTCAGCGAGTTTTGAGCTAAAACGAGCTTTTCAGTTTAGTTGGTTTTTGACCAAAACCTTGCAGTTTTGTTAGCTACGATGTCCGGTTAACCTTAGATTTGTTTAACCCTTTCTTTTCCAAGCTCAAATACAGATTCTCTCGCTTTTTTTTACGAAGAAAATTTATGGGTGACGTAGTGAGAACTGATAGTTCAAGTCATCTTTAATCTGAGCAAGGTGTTAGAAGCCAAATTCTCTTTACTGTGTGTTAGAGCCGTTTTCACATGACTGTCGAAAACCAAAACCAAAGTAATCACACAGGCCAATCACAGAGACTGAGAGAAAACAGTTCAGCCAATTGGAAGCCAAAGTAATTTGCGTTTGGTTTTACTTTCCAATCAGCAGTGCGAGCACACGCCATCGCTTGCGTGAGAAGTGTTTGGTTTTAGTTTTGGTTTTGTCTCTGATTGGCTGAGCATGCTGACAAACTCGTGTGGACCAATCCGAAAGCGAAGCAAACGCAAAACCAAAGCAATCACACAATTACTTTCGACAGTCATCGGAAAACCGCTCTATATTTCTGGAGAGAAACTTAAGGTGAACATTTTTTTGAAAATCGGGGCCAAGTTGTGCAAACGTCGAATAAACCTTTTAATACTCAGCTCAAAATTATGATTCTCGTAAGCGGTGTAGTGATAACCTGAGTATAGTTTAGTCAGCTATCATCTAAGCAAGCTATCAAAAGACAAACTCTCCTTACTATATGATGTATTTCTGGTGAGAAACTGAAGGAGAAAATTGAAGTTGATCAGTCAGTTATCAAGCTAATCCAGCATCGGCTTAATCTCTTCTCCCCACAAAGCTGTCAGAATGCTCTGGTTGAACCAGTCACTCGATTCTCATTACGTCATCCAGGTTGGCCACGTGATTAACTTTGATTTTCCAACAAACCTGATGGACTACATTCATCGAGTGGGGCGGACCGGTCGTGTGGCAGGGAGCTCGTGTCAGACTGGCCAATCAGAGGCCACGAGCTTTTTGACCCACAACAGGGATGTAAGGATGGCCAGGAGTATCCAGGTAGTTACATTTTAGGTTATGTTGTATGCTGTAGTATAGTGAAACAGTTCTATTTTTTGTTTTGTTTGTTACGTTATGTTTTAGACTTTCTTTTTTCGACTCTTTACTGTAAAACCTGTGGTTAACTTACAAAATTCATGAACATTTTTATGAGCGAAATTAATAAATATTGAGGAACGCTTGTATCCTTTTATTTTTCTCATCAGAATGCTGCAAAGAGAAATCAAAGCCTCGATGTACGAGCCGCACCAGAAGATAACTCTAAGATTCCTGCAAGAAAATCGAGAATACAAATTAGAAGCCGCTTAGGGTTGAAATGACGTCTTCTTTGTCGACTTTGCTTCACTCGGAGCTTTCAATACTAACTTTTTCTTAACTTACTCTCAGCCTAAACATGAGACGCCTTCGTAACCTTAACGATTCCTCTATATTCAATGGACTTTTATCGAAACTTTGCAGTTTCTTGGCCAAGAAATTAAGATAAAGAATTTGGCTAAAATCCTGTAATAGCAAAAGCTGCCCCTCAGCAAAAACAATATACAGTCTTGGCCAAATATCAGAATCTCCTCAAACTTTCAGGGAATATTCCTGAATGTTTCAAAAGTGTCGTGATTTACAATTTATGATGATATCTAAAACGAGCCGCGACTAAAAAGACTTCAAATTTCGCCCAACAATTTGCCGTTTTCAATCAAAGTACATATAAATAAATGCTTAGTCTTTTGTCAAAATCCGATCATTTTTCGACCATCTCAGAATCACATGAAATTTTCAAGAAACGTTGCTGGGACTATGCCGACGGTTTTTGCATAGTTTTTGTAAACTTTTAGCGCGCGCGTCGTTAGAAATTAGAGCAAATTAGAGCAAATCATGCACTAATTAAAACATCACACCTTTCGAGCAAACGACCAAATTTAAGCTCCTATATCTCGCCAACGGATGAAGATAGATAAAACAAATGTATTCAAAAGTCTTGCGATAATCCAAGGAAGGTCTCCTGAAAGTTTCAAGAGTTTTCAATTTTTGACAAAAAACCCTGTGCTATAGCCTTAGTATTTTGTCAAAATTCCAAGATTTTTTGACCATCCCAGAATCGCATGAAACTTTCAGGAAACGTTCTTGGGACTATGCCGACAAAGTTTGCATAGTTTTTGTAAACTTTTAGCGCGCGCGTCGTTAGAAATTAGAGCAAATTAGAGCAAATCATGCACTAATTAAAACATCACACCTTTCGAGCAAACGACCAAATTTAAGCTCCTATATCTCGCCAACGGATGAAGATAGATAAAAAAAATGTATTCAAAAGTCTTGTGATAATCCAAGGAAGGTCTCCTGAAAGTTTCAAGAGTTTTCAATTTTTGACAAAAAACCCTGTGCTATAGCCTTAGTATTTTGTCAAAATTCCAAGATTTTTTGACCATCCCAGAATCGCATGAAACTTTCAGGAAACGTTCTTGGGACTATGCCGACAAAGTTTGCATAGTTTTTGTAAACTTTTAGCGCGCGCGTCGTGAGAAATTACAGCAAATTACAGCAAATCATGCACTAATTAATTCATCACACCTTTCGAGTTAAGCTGCTATATCTCGGCAAAGGATGAAGATAGATAAAGCAAATGTATTGCAAAAAGTCTTGTTATAGTCCTAGGAAGGTTTCCTGAAAGTTTCAAGAGTTTTCAACTTTTGGCCAAAATCGGCAAAAAACCCTGTGCTATAGCCTTAGTATTTTGTCAAAATTGCAAGATTTTTCGGCCATCTCAGAATCGCATGAAACTTTCAGGAAACGTTCCTGGGACTATGGCGACAAAGTTTGCATAGTTTTCGTAAACTTTTAGCGCGCGCGTCGTGAGAAATTACAGCAAATTACAGCAAATCATGCACTAATTAATTCATCACACCTTTCGAGTTAAGCTGCTATATCTCGGCAACGGATGAAGATAGATAAAGCAAATGTATTGCAAAAAGTCTTGTTATGGTCCAAGGAAGGTTTCCTGAAAGTTTCAAGAGTTTTCAACTTTTGGCCAAAATCGGCAAAAAACCCTGTGCTATAGCTTTAGTATTTTGTCAAAATTCCAAGATTTTTCGACCATCTCAGAATCGCACGAAACTTTCAGGAAACGTTCCTGGGACTATGCCGACAAAGTTTGCATAGTTTTTGTAAACTTTTAGCGCGCGCGTCGTGAGAAATTACAGCAAATTACAGCGAATCATGCACTAATTAATTCATCACACCTTTCGAGTTAAAAGGCTATATCTCGGCAACGGATGAAGATAGATAAAGCAAATGTATTGCAAAAAGTCTTGTTATGGTCGAAGGAAGGTTTCCTGAAAGTTTCAAGAGATTTCAACTTTTGGCCAAAATCGGCATAAAACCCTGTGCTATAGCCTTAGTATTTTGTCAAAATTCCAAGATTTTTCGACCATCTCAGAATCGCATGAAACTTTCAGGAAACGTTCCTGGGACTATGGCGACAAAGTTTGCATAGTTTTTGTAAACTTTTAGCGCGCGCGTCGTGAGAAATTACAGCAAATTACAGCAAATCATGCACTAATTAATTCATCACGCCTTTCGAGTTAAAAGACTATATCTCGGCAACGGATGAAGATAGATAAAGCAAATGTATTGCAAAAAGCCTTGTTATGGTCCAACGAAGGTTTCCTGAAAGTTTCAAGAGTTTTCAACTTTTGGCCAAAATCGACAAAAAAACCCTGTGCTATAGCCTTAGTATTTTGTCAAAATTGCAAGATTTTTCGACCATCTCAGAATCGCATGAAACTTTCAGGAAACGTTCCTGGGACTATGGCGACAAAGTTTGCATAGTTTTTGTAAACTTTTAGCGCGCGCGTCGTGAGAAATTACAGCAAATTACAGCGAATCATGCACTAATTAATTCATCACACCTTTCGAGTTAAGCTGCTATATCTCGGCAACGGATGAAGATAGATAAAGCAAATGTATTGCAAAAAGTCTTGTTATGGTCCAACGAAGGTTTCCTGAAAGTTTCAAGAGTTTTCAACTTTTGGCCAAAATCGGCATAAAACCCTGTGCTATAGCCTTAGTATTTTGTCAAAATTCCAAGATTTTTCGACCATCTCAGAATCGCATCAAACTTTCAGGAAACGTTCCTGGGACTATGGCGACAAAGTTTGCATAGTTTTTGTAAACTTTTAGCGCGCGCGTCGTGAGAAATTACAGCAAATTACAGCAAATCATGCACTAATTAATTCATCACACCTTTCGAGTTAAGCTGCTATATCTCGGCAACGGATGAAGATAGATAAAGCAAATGTATTGCAAAAAGTCTTGTTATGGTCCAACGAAGGTTTCGCATAAAACTTTCAGGAAACGTTCCTGGGACTATGGCGACAAAGTTTGCATAGTTTTTGTAAACTTTTAGCGCGCGCGTCGTGAGAAATTACAGCAAATTACAGCGAATCATGCACTAATTAATTCATCACACCTTTCGAGTTAAGCTGCTATATCTCGGCAACGGATGAAGATAGATAAAGCAAATGTATTGCAAAAAGTCTTGTTATGGTCCAACGAAGGTTTCCTGAAAGTTTCAAGAGTTTTCAACTTTTGGCCAAAATCGGCATAAAACCCTGTGCTATAGCCTTAGTATTTTGTCAAAATTCCAAGATTTTTCGACCATCTCAGAATCGCATGAAACTTTCAGGAAACGTTCCTGGGACTATGGCGACAAAGTTTGCATAGTTTTTGTAAACTTTTAGCGCGCGCGTCGTGAGAAATTACAGCAAATTACAGCAAATCATGCACTAATTAATTCATCACACCTTTCGAGTTAAGCTGCTATATCTCGGCAACGGATGAAGATAGATAAAGCAAATGTATTGCAAAAAGTCTTGTTATGGTCTAGGGAAGGTTTCCTGAAAGTTTCAAGAGTTTTCAACTTTTGGCCAAAATCGGCATAAAACCCTGTGCTATAGCCTTAGTATTTTGTCAAAATTGCAAGATTTTTCGACCATCTCAGGATCGCATCAAACTTTCAGGAAACGTTCCTGGGACTATGGCGACAAAGTTTGCATAGTTTTTGTAAACTTTTAGCGCGCGCGTCGTGAGAAATTACAGCAAATTACAGCAAATCATGCACTAATTAATTCATCACACCTTTCGAGTTAAGCTGCTATATCTCGGCAACGGATGAAGATAGATAAAGCAAATGTATTGAAAAAAGTCTTGTTATGGTCCAGGGAAGGTTTCCTGAAAGTTTCAAGAGTTTTCAACTTTTGGCCAAAATCGGCAAAAGACCCTGTGCTATAGCCTTAGTATTTTGTCAAAATTCCAAGATTTTTCGACCATCTCAGAATCGCATGAAACTTTCAGGAAACGTTCCTGGGACTATGGCGACAAAGTTTGCATAGTTTTTGTAAACTTTTAGCGCGCGCGTCGTGAGAAATTACAGCAAATTACAGCAAATCATGCACTAATTAATTCATCACACCTTTCGAGTTAAGCTGCTATATCTCGGCAACGGATGAAGATAGATAAAGCAAATGTATTGCAAAAAAGTCTTGTTATGGTTCAACGAAGTTTTCCTGAAAGTTTCAAGAGTTTTCAACTTTTGGCCAAAATCGGCAAAAAACCCTGTGCTATAGCCTTAGTATTTTGTCAAAATTCCAAGATTTTTCGACCATCTCAGAATCGCATGAAACTTTCAGGAAACGTTCCTGGGACTATGACGACAAAGTTTGCATAGTTTTTGTAAACTTTTAGCGCGCGCGTCGTGAGAAATTACAGCAAAGTACAGCAAATCATGCACTAATTAATTCATCACACCTTTCGAGTTAAAAGGCTATATCTCGGCAACGGATGAAGAGAGATAAAGCAAATGTATTGAAAAAAGTCTTGTTATGGTCGAAGGAAGGTTTCCTGAAAGTTTCAAGAGTTTTCAACTTTTGGCCAAAATCGGCAAAAAACCCTGTGCTATAGCCTTAGTATTTTGTCAAAATTCCAAGATTTTTCGACCATCTCAGAATCGCATGAAACTTTCAGGAAACATTCCTGGGACTATAGCGACAAAGTTTGCATAGTTTTTGTAAACTTTTAGCGCGCGCGTCGTGAGAAATTACAGCAAATTACAGCGAATCATGCACTAATTAATTCATCACACCTTTCGAGTTAAAAGGCTATATCTCGGCAACGGATGAAGATAGATAAAGCAAATGTATTGCAAAAAGTCTTGTTATGGTCCAAGGAAGGTTTCCTGAAAGTTTCAAGAGTTTTCAACTTTTGGCCAAAATCGGCAAAAAACCCTGTGCTATAGCCTTAGTATTTTGTCAAAATTCCAAGATTTTTCGACCATCTCAGAATCGCATGAAACTTTCAGGAAACGTTCCTTGGACTATGGCGACAAAGTTTGCATAGTTTTTGTAAACTTTTAGCGCGCGCGTCGTGAAAAATTACAGCAACTTATAGCAAATCATGCACTAATTAATTCATCACAACTTTCGAGTTAAAAGGCTATATCTCGGCAACGGTTGAAGATAGATAAAGCAAATGTATTGAAAAAAGTCTTGTTATGGTCCAAGGAAGGTTTCCTGAAAGTTTCAAGAGTTTTCAACTTTTGGCCGAAATCGGCAAAAAACGCTGTGCTATAGCCTTAGTATTTTGTCAAAATTGCAAGATTTTTCGACCATCTCAGAATCGCATGAAACTTTCAGGAAACGTTCCTGGGACTATGCCGACAAAGTTTGCATAGTTTTTGTAAACTTTTAGCGCGCGCGTCATGAGAATTTACAGCAAATTATAGCAAATCATGCACTAATTAATTCATCACACCTTTCGAGTTAAAAGGCTATATCTCGGCAACGGATGAAGATAGATAAAGCAAATGTATTGAAAAAAGTCTTGTTATGGTCGAAGGAAGGTTTCCTGAAAGTTTCAAGAGTTTTCAACTTTTGGCCAAAATCGGCATAAAACCCTGTGCTATAGCCTTAGTATTTTGTCAAAATTCCAAGATTTTTCGACCATCTCAGAATCGCATGAAACTTTCAGGAAACGTTCCTGGGACTATGGCGACAAAGTTTGCATAGTTTCTGTAAACTTTTAGCGCGCGCGTCGTGAGAAATTACAGCAAATTACAGCAAATCATGCACTAATTAATTCATCACACCTTTCGAGTTAAAAGGTTATATCTCGGCAACGGATGAAGATAGATAAAGCAAATGTATTGCGAAAAGTCTTCTTATGGTCCAACGAAGGTTTCCTGAAAGTTTCAAGAGTTTTCAACTTTTGGCCAAAATCGGCAAAAAACCCTGTGCTATAGCCTTAGTATTTTGTCAAAATTCCAAGATTTTTCGACCATCTCAGAATCGCATGAAACTTTCAGGAAACGTTCCTGGGACTATGCCGACAAAGTTTGCATAGCTTTTGTAAACTTTTAGCGCGCGCGTCGTGAGAAAATACATCAAATTACAGCAAATCTTGCACTAATTAATTCATCACACCTTTCGAGTTAAAAGGCTATATCTCGGCAACGGATGAAGATAGATAAAGCAAATGTATTGAAAAAAGTCTTGTTATGGTCCAACGAAGGCTTCCTGAAAGTTTCAAGAGTTTTCAACTTTTGGCCAAAATTGGCAAAAAACCCTGTGCTATAGCCTTAGTATTTTGTCAAAATTCCAAGATTTTTCGACCATCTCAGAATCGCATGAAACTTTCAGGAAACGTTCCTGGGACTATGCCGACAAAGTTTGCATAGTTTTTGTAAACTTTTAGCGCGCGCGTCGTGAAAAATTACAGCAAATTATAGCAAATCATGCACAAATTAATTCATCACACCTTTCGAGTTAATAGGCTATATCTCGGCAACGGATGAAGATAGATAAAGCAAATGTATTGAAAAAAGTCTTGTTATGGTCCAAGGAAGGTTTCCTGATAGTTTCAAGAGTTTTCAACTTTTGGCCAAAATCGGCAAAAGACCCTGTGCTATAGCCTTAGTATTTTGTCAAAATTCCAAGATTTTTCGACCATCTCAGAATCGCATGAAACTTTCAGGAAACGTTCCTGGGACTATGCCGACAAAGTTTGCATAGTTTTTGTAAACTTTTAGCGCGCGCGTCGTGAGAAATTACAGCAAATTACAGCAAATCATGCACTAATTAATTCATCACACCTTTCGAGTTAAAAGGCTATATCTCGGCAACGGATGAAGATAGATAAAGCAAGTGTATTGCGAAAAGTCTTCTTACGGTCGAAGGAAGGTTTCCTGAAAGTTTCAAGAGTTTTCAACTTTTGGCCAAAATCGGCAAAAAACCCCTTGCTATAGCCTTAGTATTTTGTCAAAATTCCAAGATTTTTCGACCATCTCAGAATCGCATGAAACTTTCAGGAAACGTTCCTGGGACTATGCCGACAAAGTTTGCATAGTTTTTGTAAACTTTTAGCGCGCGCGTCGTGAGAAATTACAGCAAATTACAGCAAATCATGCACTAATTAATTCATCACACCTTTCGAGTTAAAAGGCTATATCTCGGCAACGGATGAAGATAGATAAAGCAAATGTATTGAAAAAAGTCTTTTTATGGTCCAAGGAAGGTTTCCTGAAAGTTTCAAGAGTTTTCAACTTTTGGCCAAAATCGGCAAAAAACCCTGTGCTATAGCCTTAGTATTTTGTCAAAATTCCAAGATTTTTCGACCATCTCAGAATCGCATGAAACTTTCAGGAAACGTTCCTTGGACTATGCCGACAAAGTTTGCATAGTTTTTGTAAACTTTTAGCGCGCGCGTCGTGAGAAATTACAGCAAATTATAGCAAATCATGCACTAATTAATTCATCACACCTTTCGAGTTAAAAGGCTATATCTCGGCAACGGATGAAGATAGATAAAGCAAATGTATTGAAAAAAGTCTTGTTATGGTCGAAGGAAGGTTTCCTGAAAGTTTCAAGAGTTTTCAACTTTTGGCCAAAATCGGCAAAAGACCCTGTGCTATAGCCTTAGTATTTTGTCAAAATTCCAAGATTTTTCGACCATCTCAGAATCGCATAAAACTTTCAGGAAACGTTCCTGGGACTATGCCGACAAAGTTTGCATAGTTTCTGTAAACTTTTAGCGCGCGCGTCGTGAGAAATTACAGCAAATTACAGCAAATCATGCACTAATTAATTCATCACACCTTTCGAGTTAAAAGGCTATATCTCGGCAACGGATGAAGATAGATAAAGCAAATGTATTGCGAAAAGTCTTGTTATGGTCCAAGGAAGGTTTCCTGAAAGTTTCAAGAGTTTTCAACTTTTGGCCAAAATCGGCAAAAGACCCTGTGCTATAGCCTTAGTATTTTGTCAAAATTCCAAGATTTTTCGACCATCTCAGAATCGCACGAAACTTTCAGGAAACGTTCCTGGGACTATGCCGACAAAGTTTGCATAGTTTTTGTAAACTTTTAGCGCGCGCGTCTTGAGAAATTACAGCAAATTACAGCAAATCATGCACTAATTAATTCATCACACCTTTCGAGTTAAAAGGCTATATCTCGGCAACGGATGAAGATAGATAAAGCAAATGTATTGAAAAAAGTCTTGTTATGGTCCAAGGAAGGTTTCCTGAAAGTTTCAAGAGTTTTCAACTTTTGGCCAAAATCGGCAAAAGACCCTGTGCTATAGCCTTAGTATTTTGTCAAAATTCCAAGATTTTTCGACCATCTCAGAATCGCATAAAAGTTTCAGGAAACGTTCCTGGGACTATGCCGACAAAGTTTGCATAGTTTTTGTAAACTTTTAGCGCGCGCGTCGTGAGAAATTACAGCAAATTACAGCAAATCATGCACTAATTAATTCATCACACCTTTCGAGTTAAAAGGCTATATCTCGGCAACGGATGAAGATAGATAAAGCAAATGTATTGAAAAAAGTCTTGTTATGGTCCAAGGAAGGTTTCCTGAAAGTTTCAAGAGTTTTCAACTTTTGGCCAAAATCGGCAAAAGACCCTGTGCTATAGCCTTAGTATTTTGTCAAAATTCCAAGATTTTTCGACCATCTCAGAATCGCATGAAACTTTCAGGAAACGTTCCTGGGACTATGGCGACAAAGTTTGCATAGTTTTTGTAAACTTTTAGCGCGCGCGTCGTGAGAAATTACAGCAATTTACAGCAAATCATGCACTAATTAATTCATCACACCTTTCGAGTTAAAAGGCTATATCTCGGCAACGGATGAAGATAGATAAAGCAAATGTATTGCGAAAAGTCTTGTTATGGTCCAAGGAAGGTTTCCTGAAAGTTTCAAGAGTTTTCAACTTTTGGCCAAAATCGGCAAAAAACTCTGTGCTATAGTCTTAGTATTTTGTCAAAATTCCAAGATTTTTCGACCATCTCAGAATCGCATGAAACTTTCAGGAAACGTTCCTGGGACTATGCCGACAAAGTTTGCATAGTTTTTGTAAACTTTTAGCGCGCGCGTCGTGAGAAATTACAGCAAGTTATAGCAAGTCATGCACTAATTAATTCATCACACCTTTCGAGTTAAAAGGCTATATCTCGGCAACGGATGAAGATAGATAAAGCAAATGTATTGAAAAAAGTCTTGTTATGGTCCAAGGAAGGTTTCCTGAAAGTTTCAAGAGTTTTCAACTTTTGGCCAAAATCGGCAAAAAACCCTGTGCTATAGCCTTAGTATTTTGTCAAAATTCCAAGATTTTTCGACCATCTCAGAATCGCATAAAACTTTCAGGAAACGTTCCTGGGACTATGCCGACAAAGTTTGCATAGTTTTTGTAAACTTTTAGCGCGCGCGTCGTGAGAAATTACAGCAAATTACAGCAAATCATGCACTAATTAATTCATCATACCTTTCGAGTTAAAAGGCTATATCTCGGCAACGGATGAAGATAGATAAAGCAAATGTATTGAAAAAAGTCTTGTTATGGTCCAAGGAAGGTTTCCTGAAAGTTTCAAGAGTTTTCAACTTTTGGCCAAAATCGGCAAAAAACCCTGTGCTATAGCCTTAGTATTTTGTCAAAATTCCAAGATTTTTCGACCATCTCAGAATCGCATGAAACTTTCAGGAAACGTTCCTGGGACTATGCCGACAAAGTTTGCATAGTTTTTGTAAACTTTTAGCGCGCGCGTCGTGAGAAATTACAGCAAATTATAGCAAATCATGCACTAATTAATTCATCACACCTTTCGAGTTAAAAGGCTATATCTCGGCAACGGATGAAGATAGATAAAGCAAATGTATTGAAAAAAGTCTTGTTATGGTCCAAGGAAGGTTTCCTGAAAGTTTCAAGAGTTTTCAACTTTTGGCCAAAATCGGCAAAAAACCCTGTGCTATAGCCTTAGTATTTTGTCAAAATTCCAAGATTTTTCGACCATCTCAGAATCGCATGAAACTTTCAGGAAACGTTCCTTGGACTATGCCGACAAAGTTTGCATAGTTTTTGTAAACTTTTAGCGCGCGCGTCTTGAGAAATTACAGCAAATTATAGCAAATCATGCACTAATTAATTCATCACACCTTTCGAGTTAAAAGGCTATATCTCGGCAACGGATGAAGATAGATAAAGCAAATGTATTGAAAAAAGTCTTTTTATGGTCCAAGGAAGGTTTCCTGAAAGTTTCAAGAGTTTTCAACTTTTGGCCAAAATCGGCAAAAAACGCTGTGCTATAGCCTTAGTATTTTGTCAAAATTCCAAGATTTTTCGACCATCTCAGAATCGCATGAAACTTTCAGGAAACGTTCCTTGGACTATGCCGACAAAGTTTGCATAGTTTTTGTAAACTTTTAGCGCGCGCGTCGTGAGAAATTACAGCAAATTACAGCAAATCATGCACTAATTAATTCATCACACCTTTCGAGTTAAAAGGCTATATCTCGGCAACGGATGAAGATAGATAAAGCAAATGTATTGAAAAAAGTCTTGTTATGGTCCAAGGAAGGTTTCCTGAAAGTTTCAAGAGTTTTCAACTTTTGGCCAAAATCGGCAAAAAACCCTGTGCTATAGCCTTAGTATTTTGTCAAAATTCCAAGATTTTTCGACCATCTCAGAATCGCATGAAACTTTCAGGAAATGTTCCTGGGACTATGCCGACAAAGTTTGCATAGTTTTTGTAAACTTTTAGCGCGCGCGTCGTGAGAAATTACAGCAAATTACAGCAAATCATGCACTAATTAATTCATCACACCTTTCGAGTTAAAAGGCTATATCTCGGCAACGGATGAAGATAGATAAAGCAAATGTATTGCAAAAAGTCTTGTTATGGTCGAAGGAAGGTTTCCTGAAAGTTTCAAGAGTTTTCAACTTTTGGCCAAAATCGACAAAAAACCCTGTGCTATAGCCTTAGTATTTTGTCAAAATTCCAAGATTTTTTGACCATCTCAGAATCGCATGAAACTTTCAGGAAACGTTCCTGGGACTATGCCGACAAAGTTTGCATAGCTTTTGTAAACTTTTAGCGCGCGCGTCGTGAGAAATTACAGCAAATTACAGCAAATCTTGCACTAATTAATTCATCACACCTTTCGAGTTAAGCTGCTTTATCTCGGCAACGGATGAAGATAGATAAAGCAAATGTATTGAAAAAAGTCTTGTTATGGTCCAACGAAGGTTTCCTGAAAGTTTCAAGAGTTTTCAACTTTTGGCCAAAATCGGCAAAAAACCCTGTGCTATAGCCTTAGTATTTTGTCAAAATTCCAAGATTTTTCGACCATCTCAGAATCGCATGAAACTTTCAGGAAACGTTCCTGGGATTATAAGTTTCAAGAGTTTTCAAATTTTGCTCAAAATCGGCCATTTTTGGGCAAAAGACTGGCGTTGCCATTTCTTCAAAATTTGAAAATGCTATAGCGTTACCATTTCTTCAAAATTTGGCCATTTTCGGCCATATCTCAGAATCGTATGAAACTTTCAGGAAATGTTCCGGGGAATATTGCGAAGGTGTTGATATAATATTTGTTATATTTTAATAAGCGGGTTGCGAGTAATAAGAGCAAATCACAATTCCTCGATAAACTATAAAGCAGAGATATTTTGAAATTCATATAATTTTTAATTAATCGTTTTCATTACCGAAACCAACACGGTAAGTTGTTTTTGTTGTAAACATGTTATAGAAATACTCTGAGATTCTAAATCTGAATGACACCACAGATTCAAGAAAGTTATGAGACTAACGAGACGATTCTCTAATATAAACTTGTTTGTTTATGGAAAATGTGAATTGCAGAACCTTCATAAGCAAAGGACAATTTTCCAACTTCGTCTTGTAATTTTTTCATTTTGGTTAAAAACGAACAGCGAGCAGGAAGCACAAACAGTCAGCGGTCGTTGTACAAATCTGTGGAACCGACAGCAAACTCAAGTTATTGTTTAGATAAATAACAAAATCAACGAACGCTGACCAACAAAAATGACGTCGTGAAATGTATTGCACTTCAAACTCAAACTTGCAGTTTATCCGCAGTGTTCTTGTCTTTGAGTGGTGAAAACGCCTTTTCACAAATACACAGAGTGTCAACATTCCCATTTGAATGGGCGATGAAAATATTTTCGTGGCATGGTCTGCTTTGATATTCCTTCAAGTAGACACTTCGTAAACATTTTCATTCATACCACCATCATATATTCAAGTCCCAGGGTCGTCAGGGTGGTCGTCAGGGTCGTCTTAGTTCTCGTACAACAGCGCGACTTCCTGTCTGTGTAGACTGGTCTCCAGATGACGCGTGACGCCTCTTGGGTGACGGCACCTTACGTTACACAACAAACAAACAAACTCCTCCGGGAACGGCTCTGAAGACCTGAAACAAACAAACAAACAAACAAAAAAAAAAGCCGGTGTAAACAAGGGGTACAGAAAACATCAACAACACAAACCAATAACAGGAGCGGGAACAACAACAGTACTAGTAATACAACCACAATAATAGAAACAACAGTTATTTCAACAGCAGCAACAAAAACAAAGAAAACAAAGCCACCAACAGCAAGAGAATGAGAAATCACAACAGTAACATGAACAAAATTCAAAGGAGTCACACCCAAAACAATGGCAAGAGAACAAACAATAGCAACAGCAACAACAACAAAATCAAGAGGAAACACAACCAAAACAACAGCAAAAAGCAAAACAACAAAAGCAACGACAGCATTAACAGCTTAATCAACAACAAGATCAGCAGCCGGAACAAACAATAAGGAAAACACAAACAGTGACAATCACAACAGCAGCAATCTCCACAACAACAAAGACAATAAAGACAACAAGGTAATGAACAATCACAACCAGAACAAAATTAAGAGGAACCGCTAACAAAACAACAACAACAACAACAACAACAACAACACAACCATAACAACAAAGGAGAACGAGCAATCACAACAGAAAGATGAAAATCAAAAGGACCACGACCAAAACGACAGCAACAACAGCGACAGCATCAACAACAACATCTGACCAGCCGCAACAAACAAACAAACAAAAAACTATGCCAAGATAAAGGCACACGAACCTGCCGGCCAGGTCCCTTAGCATCTCCGCGTTCCTCCTGAGAGTAAGAATACGAGGGTCTGCAACAGCTTCATCGAGCGGCTCGCCTGACACAAGTACTGTATTGTGCAGCGTATACAGCTCAATTTTGTCCCCATTTGCTTCATCAGTCTTAGTGGTAGACTCCAGGATGTACTCTGGCAAAACCTGCAGGAATATAAACAAACAGAAGACGCATTTAAGCTAATTCTCCTTATTTTAGTGGAAAAGACAATATTCGACGAACTCCTTCGTCAAGAGCAGTCGAGATGGAGACATTTCCAAATTTGGTATCAAATACTCCAAGTTGGGAAATTTCGAATTTGAAGAAGAAACGAGTTTCGTCGATTCACACTGTACGGCTGCTTAGTCTTTAATTTTTCGGTCCTCCGAGGTAAGCTCCTAGACGACAGCTAAAGATTGACACCCAAAACCTGAAGAGGGGAGGTCTTATATCGTCCCCTTAACCCGCTCTCCCGAACCATTGAAAATTTGCTTTGAACTTGGACATGAAAGGGTTAAACTGATAAAGGCAGGCGCGGTAACCATTTGGTTTTCTCACTGTGCAAATGATAACGGGCGAGCTAAATAACAATCAAAGTTTTCATGATATGCTGCGATGGATGGTGGAACTGATGTTCGAGCTGAACTACTTCCTCACCTGATTCCACCGTAATGCCCTTGAAAAAGGGCGACGCTTGACGTTTTCGCGACGCTTAAGAACCAGACTGAAAGAAACAAAGTAGAGTAAATTCATTGAATATAGGAATTACAGAATACATGGATTCATTACTACTGCTACTGCTGCTATTACTACTACAAGTCTATTATTACTATTGCTGCTATTACTACTACAAGTCTATTATTACTATTGCTACTATTACTACTACAAGTCTATTATTACTATTGCTACTATTACTACTACAAGTCTATTATTACTATTGCTGCTATTACTACTACAAGTCTATTATTACTATTACTGCTATTACTACTACAAGTCTATTATTACTATTGCTGCTATTGCTACTACAAGTCTATTATTACTATTGCTACTATTACTACTGCAAGTCTATTATTACTATTGCTACTATTACTACTACAAGTCTATTATTACTATTGCTACTATTACTACTACAAGTCTATTATTACTATTGCTACTATTACTACTACAAGTCTATTAGAGTGATTTCAATAAACCCGTGAAACAGATACTACACTATTAGAGACTATTAGAGACACGTACACACTCCAAGTAGATGTCAGACTGCACGGCAATGAACTATTTTTATTTGCCACCGGAAATTATTCTCAAAAACCCCTTCACAAAACTCACAGTAAACTAGACTCTTGCCCATCTAGTGTTAGGAAACAATGTGGGCACTTGATTGGCGTGTTGAGCTGTGCGAGAGGAGCCTAGAATTGTCATTTTCCGCGTAATTTGCAAAACTAATGAGCCTGCATGCACTACTGGCATTTGGTCGGTGAAAGGACAAGAAATTGCCTTGAGTTGACGTCAACTCGCATGTTTTTAGTGACGTTCCGTAGATATGCCTTCAATATATTTGTATCGACGCGGATATTAACACTTGCTAGCTGTCGGATCGCGGCCACTTCGGATATTCAATTTCCCAATATCGCGACATTTTGTTTCGAATCAAAGATATTGACAAATACTCTCTACTAGATACTAGTACACCCTCACTAATAAAAACTGTTTCACAGGTCTATTGAAATGCTGGTGCTGCTAGACTACTACTCTACTAGTTGCCGCTACTACTACTACAGGTATATTAATACTATTGATATTGCTGCAGCTGCTACTACTACTACAAGTCTATTAGTACTACTGCTACCGCTGCTTCTGCCATTAAATTAAGCATTGTTTCACCGATTTATGCACTCTGGATATTTTTAGACACAACAACTTTATGTTTGTCCTTACTCGAGAATATTCTTTCGAGTGGCCGACTGTATTCTGCGCATGCCGCCAGTGCCAAACTCGGCTTTTCCTTCATTGCCGCCCAGCGCCATGTTGAGGGCCGTGCGTATAGAGTTGATCTGCACGAGATGACGGTGAAAATTAGTACGAGCGAGGCGATCACCAAAATGACGAGGAGGCCAGAATATAGAGAGACTTATAAAATACAGTAGTTCATGTCTTTGCATTTGCAAGATTAATTTGGACATGATAAACATGGAAGTAAAAGAATTTGCTGGTAGCGTTTTATATTTACGTGCCGCGTGACTTTGTCCCTAAGAAAACAAAAATAAAAACAAACAAACAAAACAAGACAAAACAAAGACACATTTCAGAACACTCACAAGAACAACGTCTTGCCAAGCCATGGCCACATCAAAAACGAGCTCCATATCGTGGTCAGGCAGTAGGGGCATACCGGTACGCGGATCGTATCCCAGACCTACTAGCGCGCCCGTGTATTGGCGCACTTCAGGATCAGTTCTGTAGGGATTCAAGAGTAAAAATCATTATCACTAACAAGGCTGGTGACGATAGGTTCTGTAGGGATTAAAGAGTAAGTCATTATCACTAACGAGCCCTTTCAATAATCAGTTTTTGATCGCTCTGAAAAAAAAAACAAAAAAGTACAGCACCACCACATAAACCGTAAAAAAAAAAAAAAAAAGCACTTTCAATTACACTTGCTTTTCAACCTGATTGGCCAAGAAAGCTGCTAAACTTAGCAAAAAGCGTAGCAACGCAAATCGAAAGCAATCAGACGACAATCAGACGACAATCAGACGACAATCAAAGGGTGTTAGTGACCTACAGGAGCACGGCACTTGACAAGAAGTCTCGTTACAAATGTTCTAAATTAATCAGATTGCTTTAGTTTTGCGTTTGCTACGCTTTTAGATTGGTCCAAATAAGTTTAGCAGCATTCTCAGTTAATCAGGAACAAAAGCAAAACCTGATTGTAATCTGCCCACGCAAGCGAGCAAGTGGCGATGTCTTCTTAAAAGTAAAACCAATCGTAATGTAACTACTTTGGTTTTGAGGCTTTAATTAGACCAGTTACCTTATCTCTGCACAGGGAGCAAAAATCAGCGCCACCATCGGTAACAGACCGTGAATATGGGGCATCAGAGTGGTGTCCCTGACGTGCAAGAATGACCATCATTTACCAAACAACAACAACAACAACAACAACAATAACAATAAGAACAACAATAACAAAAACAACAATAACAACAACAACAATAACAACAACAACAATAACAATAACAACAATAACAATAACAACAATAACAATAAGAACAATAACAACAATAACAAAAACAACAATAACAAAAACAACAATAACAACAACAACAATAACAATAACAACAATAACAACAACAATAACAATAAGAACAAAAACAACAATAACAACAACAACAATAACAATAACAACAATAACAATAACAACAATAACAACAACAATAACAATAAGAACAAAAACAACAATAACAACAACAACAATAACAATAACAACAACAACAACGACAACAATAACAACAACAACAATAACAACAACAACAATAACAATAACAACAATAACAATAACAACAATAACAATAAGAACAAAAACAACAATAACAAAAACAACAATAACAAAAACAACAATAACAACAACAACAATAACAATAACAACAATAACAACAACAATAACAATAAGAACAAAAACAACAATAACAACAACAACAATAACAATAACAACAATAACAATAACAACAATAACAACAACAATAACAATAAGAACAAAAACAACAATAACAACAACAACAATAACAATAACAACAACAACAACGACAACAATAACAACAACAACAATAACAACAACAACAATAACAACAACAATAACAACAACAACAATAACAACAATAACAATAACAATAACAACAATAACAACAACAACAATAACAACAACAACAATAACAATAACAATAACAATAACAACAACAACAACAACAATAACAATAACAACAACAACAATAACAACAACAATAACAATAACAACAACAATAACAACAACAATAACAATAACAATAACAATAACAATAACAATAACAACCACAACAATAGTTTTAGTACTAGTTCACGATGGTCGCGCCTAAAGAAATAAGGAATGTTGCGCAGCTTACTTGGCCAGCATGGTGGTTCCACTCGCGTTAATGGCGACACTAGCGGCGACCAGGAAGCGCTCATGGTGGTCCCGCGGGTTGTCATTGATGACAACGCTGTTCACAGAGTTCATCTCAATCCGGGATGCCCTGCAAACGACAACACCTTCATGTCAGAGCGTCACACAGAAGGGTCACAGCGCCTAAACTTCTTTCCACTCAAAAGGCTTGAGTACTTTACGGATTCACGGAGTCTTTCAATGGCAACTGCAACCTTTCCCATACAAGTCTTCTTAAACTGTGTCGCCAAATTTGACGTTGTGATGATTTGGCATATCTACATATTTTTTTGAGCTCTTTTTATTTATGGTACTCAAAAGGTGTCTAAGGTGGATTTAAGGTCATGTGACCCCTACCTGCAAAAGTTATATTTAGAATTGCACTTGAAATGTTTGGCTAGGATAAGCGCTGCACTGTGTAGTCTTCACACACATGTTGTACTCACCTGAGACGCCCAATGCTGGTGGTGTGTTGAAAGCTCATCTCATACGGACTAAACGGACCCCGCAACGTCACCTGCCAGATAAGAACATCCCATAAGTGGATGCCAAGCTTGTACGTACATGTTAGTCATTGTACTCCCACGATATGAATTGAATGGTCCAGTGGCCAATTCAATAAACATTTACACGTGTATTTTACAAGTTGGACCATTATTCAAACATCACTAAAAGGACTCTACTCCAGCAAAGTCTGTACAATATTACAGATACAGGTCCCCAGTGCATAACTACAACAGTATTTGGCCATTGTACTGGATTAAAGTGTGTTTTAACGTGTGGAGAAATTGGTCCGACTTGTAAAATACACTTGTAAATGCTTTATTGAATTGGCCCCAGCTTGTAAAATACATGCGTAACTGAGTTTGCAAACACCCACATAACAGTGCACACGATAGGTTGTCGTCTACACGTTAGCCTCGTTTTCACGAGTGATGCAAGCACAAGCGAAAACAAAAGACTTTAAACAAGCGCAAGTACTGGAACTAAAAACAGTTCCCTGTTCTTGTCGTGACAAGTTTCGTTCTCACTGACGGATATCTCTTATGCTTGCGCTAGTGTTTGCGTCGCCCATTTTCACTAATACATATCTCCTGTGCTTGTTCTTGCGCCATCCACCTACATCTACTGTACTCGCGCTTATGCTTGCGTGGCTCGTAAAAGCCAGGCTGGGCAGTCGCTAAACTAGGCGCTTAGCTCATCTTGACGCTGGTAAGAGTGTGAAAAAATTGGATTACGGTAAATTTGTAACATCCGCCGGCCCCATTCGTATCCAGGGACGCTAAACCTACCTTCTTGATGTCCGTGTATCTGGATCTGTTTGGAACAAATTGATGTTCCTCGTGCCAGTCCACGTTGTCTTCCACTGGACTACTGGGCTTGCAGTTTTCTGATTGTTTGTGGGCCATCTTTAAAAACAAAACAAAATAAAGACAAAGACAAAAACAAAAACAAAAACAAACATAGGGGAAAACAAGTGAGAACGGAAGTAATAGAAGGTTTACATAGAATGGAGGTCTTGATCTAACAAGGAATGTCGTTATGGTCAGCCAACAAATGCTTTGTAGGCTGAGAAGACACGACGTCCCTCGTCTCTTTTGTCGCTCGCGGCCATATAATTGAGCGCGGAATGAGACATCTGTTTTCTGCAGCTTACTTTTTCAGTGCTGAGAGGGCGCAGACAAAAACTGCACGGTTCTCATGGGGACCAGTGTTATGCTGAATTTTGAAGCTCTCCCCTGTCTGTTAAAATCAGTGAGAGAAAAACAGAGCGATTCGTCGTGATTATTCGTCGAGTGTTCGGGTCGCGCGATTATTCGTCGAGTGCCCGTCATTTGTCGAGTGTTCGTGATTCGTCGAGTGTTCGTATCTGTGTTAAAGCAAGATTGACAGAAAATATACACAGTGTGAACGTACGTGATTACTCGCAGACAAAAAAACCTCGAAGACAAAAAAAAAAAAAAAAAAACTGCGACAAAACCGAGCCCATTTAAGACTCGGCGCCTTTGGCCCGAGTAAAAAACGAACATCTTTACCTTGGAAGCTGCCGATTCCTCCCTGAACTGTGCGAAGCCCTCACTGATGAGCAACTTATTGATGTGCACGTCTTCTTCTGTTGTCGTGTCAAACAAGTCCACACGGAGAGTCCCACGCAGCAGCGAATACACCTTCAACATACAGTGATCAACTTCAAGTTTCTCATTCGTTCTCTCATCAGATATACATCATACAGTGAGGAGAATCTGGCTTGCTCAAGCGTTAGCTTGCTATACCATTATTATAGGCTCAAAAATAAAAGGTGAAAGCATCTTCAATCGGAATCCATAAGTCTGTCCTATAAAAGTTTCTTGATTACTTACAACTAGCAAAAGAAAAAGGAAACTTACCCTGGCTACGAGTTTCTTGCCCACAGTGATGCTAGAGAAGAAATCGTTGGCTTTCTCAGACCACAAGGCGGAAGAGAGGTCCTCGGTACTGTACACAGGACACACTTCACACAAGAAACACTGGAACGCCTGTCAACCAATCAAACAGTGTTCATGTGAACACAGAGCAAGGGGGGAGAGGGAGGGGAGAAGAGAAGCCCTCGGTACTGTACACAGGACACACTTCACACAAGAAACACTGGAACGCCTGTCAACCAATCAAACAGTGTTCATGTGAACATAGAGCAAGGGGGGAGAGGGAGGGGAGAAGAGAGGCCCTCGGTACTGTACACAGGACACACTTCACACAGGAAACACTGGAACGCCTGTCAACCAATCAAACAGTGTTCATGTGAACACAGAGAAAGGGAGGGGGGAGGGGAGAAGAGAGAAACACTTAAACGCCTATCAACCAATGGTTCGTGTCAGGACCAACTAAAAATGGTGAAAGCAAAGCCTAAAACAACGATGTACTTTGGGCTTGTGTCATGCGATAGAGCGTGTGCTGAGATTGGGTTGCTTTGCAGTGTAGAAAGAAAATACTCCTGATTTTGCGATATCTTGGGAACTAGAGCGATTTTTATCCTGGCCAACTTTGGCGTTAGGCATTTACAGTGGAGTTTTATCGAATAAACGAAAGTTCTTTTGGGCTTTGTTGTTCACGCTAACTGCCACCTTTACGGCACGATGCAACCATCTTATGGTATGCTTAGTAGTTCAACACTACGCCTGTGTGATAAATGCCGATATTATACCTGGAATGGCAGCTGTAGGAACTCCTCCTTTAGCTTTCTCAACTGCATCACGTGTACAACAGCCTCGTTTCCGTAGTCCAGGAACATCACATCCACATGCGTGCCGTTGTTTCTCTGTAAACCAATCAAATTACACACAGCCCGTTGTTTTGCGAAAAGACCTTTCTTTCTTGGTAGTTACATTGAACTCCCTATTAATCCTTTCACTCCCAAGTTCAAAATGCAGATTCTCCCAACCTTATAAGAGGAAATTGTATGAGTGATGTAGTGAGAATTGATAATTTAATCAGCTATTATCTGAGCAAGGTATCAAAAGCCAAGTTCTCCTTACTGTATGATATATTTGTGCTGCTGAAACTTAGGAGGAAAATTAAACTTGATCACTCTTGGGAGTGAAAGGATTAACGGACACCCCTATAGCCAACCTGTCTCGTGATTTTGGCGCGGTAATACATCCCATCGACATCAAACGGCGCCAAGCACAGCATGCCGTTCTGAGGCTGAGAAACTCCCTAAAAAATACAAAAATACAAAAATAAACAGGTGAAATCAAGAAATGAACAACAAAGTTCTGCCAAGCGTCAAGGTAGAGTTTACAGTATTTTTCGGGACTTTGACAACTATTCGCAGAATAAAAATTGACCGCTTTACCCTTTCACTCCCAAAAGTAATCAACTTCAATTTTCTCCTTCAGTTTTTCACTATAAAGATATATCATACAGTATGGAGAACTCAGTTTTTGATAGCATTCTGAAACGATAGCTTTCCCATATTCAAAATGTAGATTCTCCCAACAATTTATAAAGAAATTGTATAAGTGTTGTAGCGAGGATTGATGTTTCAATCAGCTTTCACCTGAGCAACTTATCAAAAACCAAGTTCTCCTTTCTGTGTGATGTGTTTCTGGTGAGAAACTGAAGGAGAAAATTGACGTTGATCACTCTTGGGAGTGAAGGGGTTGAACATATCAGTATATCAGTTCTTACAACATCTCTCATATACCTCTTGAAAGGCTGGGAGAATATGCATTTTGAGCTTGAAAGCAAACGTTTACAGCTAATACAGTGGAATCCTGGTTTTTCAAACCTCCCGATTATTCGAACCAAAAATCGTTTCCCCTGGACCTTTTACATTGTAATTTTACCCCCGATTTCTCGAACTCCAAATAACTCGAACCAATTTTCGCTTCCCTTGAAGATTCGAAAAACCGGAATTCCACTGTAGTACGGTAGATGTAAAATTGATGGAATCAAGACGTCTCTTACGAGCGTCAGTTTCAGGGTCGTTATGTCCACAGTTTGTAAAAAACTTGAGTCAGTAGAGCGAGCATTACCTCCAGCTGGTTGGGGTTTTCGTTGATGGCATCCTGAAGCGACTGAAGACCCGCTGCCACATCTCGGTCACCCATCTGCGCCCAGAAGTGACCTGCGTCTATGAACTAAAACACAGGCACAAGTTTTTCGCAGAAGTCTTTCGCTAAGCTCATCTCATAAGTTGAAGGCTGAGAAATGTCTCACCTCGGTGATGTAAATCTCCAAGTAGCCTCTGAAGGGGATTTCGACCTGCCGTGAAACACATAAAATAACTATGATACTACGCGCGTTCTGATTGACTAAAAAAGCATCTTATAAATAAGTACAAATACATGGTTTTGTGAAGCACATTTAGTTATTTTGTAAAATGAATATAACACGCGTTTCCGTGTATTTGTGTTCTTATATAAACACGCGGGATGTTGGAGAACACGAGAGAAAGTCCAAAATCACGAGCCGCTTCGGCGAGGATCTTGAGTTGTTACATGGAAACGCGTGTTATATTGCTTAAATACGAAATGTTACACTCGGACTCTTTACCCAACACATCACAGTTAAGCACTAGAACACTAAATAACATTGCACTGCAAAGCAAAGCAAAGCAAAGCACAGAACAGAACAGAACAAGACAACACACCGCAGCGCAACATATAGAAATCAACACATCACATCACAGCATATCACAGCATAGCACAGCACAACATAGCAAAGCAAAACACAACATAGAAAGAGGACAAACCTCAGTACCTGCTTTACTTGGACGTTTGGCTGTGCAGACAGTGACGTAGCCGTCCTGAAATAAAAAGAACATACAGTACGTACAACGGAGCAACAAGCAGGCTCAGGCGGTACAGCGGATACACGTTATCAGTTGTCAGCCCTCGTCACCATTTCACTCCAACGACAAAACTTCTATCGCGCATAAGTCACGTTTTTTATGTGCAAGAGTCTACTAAGTTATGAAAGGGTTGTCCAATACCGCGGCTTGTAACGAGTCGTAAAAGTGAATTGTCGACCCGTACATGCATGGAGTTTTCTAGCCAGGACTTAAAACCGCTAGCTCGCAAACGTATTTCCACCGTGCCATCATGCAGGCTAAGGCCACAGCCGTTCAGTGCTGCTGCTTCTTTGAGTTCACGCTCTTTTGTGCGTGTATGGCGAGTTAGTACGTATGTGCGTTTGCATGCGGTTGTGTGTGTCTGTGTATGCGCGCGCAGGTAATGAATTGGCTGGACGTGTTTTCGGGGAGTACAGCAATACTTAGGCCGCTGACCTGTTTGTTCGTAATCTGTTGTTATCAAAAGGTCTCTCTGAACGCATGTGGTTCATTATCTCCTCATTCCTTTCTTGGGAGAAATCCAGTTCTATGGGGATGCCCAAGCGTCTAAACACAATTTCATGCAGATTAAAGACATCACAAGTCAATACGACACGTGAGAAGCACTTCAACATCACTGGCAACAGCTACGAGAAATTTGGGTCACGTGACCATTTTAAATCTCACACGATCACATGATCGCGGGGTTCTCACCTCATCTTCACGGCCAAATACACAGCTGGCAGGACAGTCTCGGCGTAGTCTCTTGAATTCTTCATAGGAGGTTCAAACTCGATGTACGCCCTTCAAAAAAGGTAAATCTAAATAAACAAACAAACACACAAACAGACATACACGTATAGCGACGGAAAATAGAAGATGAAAGGAAGGCAAAGAAAACAAGGAAATAGATAAAAAGATACATAGACAGCAGTTAAATATAGAAACAACAGAAACAACAACAAGAACAACAACAGAAACAAACGGACCAATATTGTCCGGGAGAGCATGTCCCAAAAATCTACAGAATCTCGTACCATCTTCCGCCCTTTCTCATTGAAAATGTTGGTAATAGTTATTTACTAATTATAGTTCCATAAAAACTAAACAACTTGTGTTGCTTTATAACCTGAGATTCCTTCAACTGCTGTAACAGTAACGTCGTCTCACCTGGTGTATTCAAAGTGGAGCGTCTTGGCTCTCCCAGCTGGTCGCATTATACGAGCCAATAGATTTCGATACTGGGTACCATGGGGAGGCATGTTCCGGACCTATCAGTTAGACACAATTTAGTTGTGGGTAGAACATACGTACGTACATACACACATAAATGCAGACATGCTTACAACGGGGTGAATACTAGCATCTGAATTGCCTTGAGTTCGGAGCATACGCTGGTTTTTGTCTGTACGAAAATCACGATTTTTATCCAAACAAATTTTCGCCAGCTATTCTGTTTTAGGTCGTAGCGCCCAATTCTGCACCCCGCAAAACGACGCAATCGCTCGACTTTTGTGCGTTCAAATCACAAACATTGAGTCCAACAATGCGCTCTAGATACAGTCGAAGCTTTTTTAGCGGACACTCTTGCAATGATCAACTTCAATATTCTCCTTCAGTCTCTCACCAGAGATATATGGTATAATATGGAGAATATGACGCTTGATAGTTCATTCAGACGACAGCTGATTGGCCTATCAATTCTCACTATACCACTCATACGCATTCTTCTTGAATAGTTAGGAGAATTTGTAATCTGAGTGATCAACTTCAATTCTCTCCTTCAGTCTCTCACCAGAGACATGGTATAGTATGGAGAATGTGACCTTGATAGTTCATTCAGACGACAGCTGATTGGCCTATCAATTCTCACCATATCACTCATACATTTTCTTCATGAATAGTTAGGAGAATTTGTAATCAGAGCTCAGGAGTGGAAGGGTTAAACTCTAGCACAGTCAAACTCTGTATTTACACACTTCTCGTAGGCGGATAGTTAAAATGGCTCGGTAAATATCCACCGCTATTCACCGACACTGAGGCGAATAATTGTTTTAGTATATACCACACAAGTTTAATAGCCAACTCTCAAATAGCTATTTTTATTTCCGACGAAAGTGGGCAAAAATTGGGTTCGCGCGCCATTTTGTTTTACCGGAAGCCGCCGGGAGGTGAATAGTACTTGATATTCCGAGATTGAGGAGCCAATCAGAGCGCGCGAAAAGCACTATTCACTTGTGTGGTATATACTAATTCCAGTTACGGGCCACTTTTTCTGCTTACCAAGGGTGTCCGCTCACGGGAGCTTCAAGTGTACATTGCTCATACTGTGAGTACTGTACATAGGGTATCAAGAAAGCTGAATGTAATAATGTTCTTACCATGACAGTGGTGAAAGGATCGTGACCAGACATAATTTTGTTGCAGTCGTCTTCATCGATGGGTCCGGACTCAAAGTAGTTGGGATAAAACGCGCCTGCGATCACCAGCTGTGGAATGCGGACATCCCAATTTAACATTAGACTTTTACAACTTCCTAAATTTTAACAATCGCTGTTCCAGAGCTACATACTAACCTTTAGGATTAACAACTCCTGTGGCGTTTTTCTTTTCCTGTATGAAATATGAACATCAAATAGTTGTCAGTGACTGGACCGCAGGTCACCAAGACGGACACAACTTGAAAGACAACATCTACAGCACCACGGATTCACACAGATAAGACAAGTCGTACATATTTTATAGCAGAGAAAAACGTGTCCCTAATAAAAGACGAGGATGTGACGGGTATACATACAGCCTGTTCAGCGGTACAACTGTGTTGATGTTCAATTGCTTCAGACGATCCGTTAGTTCATTCGCCAGCTCTGCAGTCTGAAATCAAGATATATTGCCTTAGTGGCTAATCCAGGTGATAAGAATGCATTAGAGTGGCCGAACCATACTTGCTATTCCGAGATCAAGGAACCAATCAAAACGTGCGAAAAGCACAATTCGTTTAATGTGTGGTATATACTAACGTACCATAATGGCCACAAACTCTGGGAGACGATCAGAACTGACTCACAATGAAACCACTAAGGCCCGTTTCAAACGTGGAACTTTACATGGGTCGAATACAATACAAATTAGCTGATACAATAGATTTTGCTCATTTGCTTTGTATTCGATGCATGTAAAGTTCGACGTTTGAAACATGTCTAACCCATGCAGATACACAGCACAGTTACGGATATGCGTAGGTTTCCACAAAAGTGAGGCGTTGCTAAAACAAACAAACACGAATACAACGACATTGATAGACGTTCTAACCTCTCTGATTCTGGAATAGTCAATCATTTCCGAGTCACACCACCTCCTTTCTGCATTTCTCTGCAATAACAACAACAACAACAACAACAACAATCTCTCTTTAATACCAAGCAAAAGTTTACTGATCCTGATAAATTCTTCATACACATTCCACTACTTCTCGGTATAACTCCGTATTACTGTACAATACTGCAACACGACCGTAGTATGCATGGTGCCTACATGCTAGGCATGTTTCAATGTGTTCTGTTGAAGCATATTTTTCAATATCCTCAGCCAATCAAAAGCAAACAACAACAACAACAACAACAACAACAACAACAACAACAAACCAAAACATTGTCCTTATCTTTCAAGCAATTTGCAAGAGATAAGTGTTTTGAAGATCTTCTGGTCATCTGCAGTATGTTGTGTAAATATTTGCGTTCAATCAAGGAGAGCACTGGATTCACAGACGACTCGGTCCACTAAAGGCTCGAGTTTACATATCTTTATATGGATTTCTCACCAACATGTACACATGTGTACTCGCTTGTATGGCCTATTACCAGAAATGTGGTTTCCTAGAACTATGGCTCAAAGAGAGAAGTGTTTTGAATTGCACTCACGCCACGAAATCCACCAGTTCTTTTCAAATTCGACCATTCCTGAGGAAAAACAAAAAACAACAACAACAAAAACAGATGAAGCAAAAATCTGTAGAAAGAATCAAATATTGTTACGGTTGATGGGGTGCTGGAATATCATATTGGAAACTGTGTCAGGGTTTAAGTATTGAAGTTACAAAGGGAGAGCAAAACTCAGTGGGTCAATTGCATTCAAGTGATGTATTGCTAGACATGTTTTTTTTTTTTTTTTTTTTTTTTTTTAGTTCTCTTCTTTAGTTTTGTACGTGGCTTCGCTTTTAACTTCTCCAGTGCTTATAACTCACCGTAAATGCATTCAAAGTCGCAATACAATCACTGAAAGAGTTTGCAGCCCAACTCATTTTGGCCCTGTTAAGACAGAAAGCAGAATATAAACCAGGCGCTTTTAGACAATAATTTTTTTGGCACAACGCAACACGTAACAAGCTTGGCGGCTTCACTGCGTTACCTGTAAGCCTCTAATTCTTGCTTGAAAGGCCGCCTGAAGAATGCCCTCAGAGACATAGATGCGCCTATAAGTTTAAAAATAAGACAATTCTTAACTCAGTTCCTAAATAACGACATAGAAATGCAGCCTCCAATCCACACTCTATTACCTGTGTATAGTCGAGTACCCTCCCCCCCCCCCCCAACCTAAGATAAAGAAATGTCCGCATACAGACTTACGGAGACCTAGTACAAAGGTAATTAACTATATGGATGCGTTCAAACAATATTTATGACGGCAAAAGCCAGACTGGGAGAAAGACTATGGTGATTAAAACGACAAAAGAAAACCAGATGAAGTCCCAAGTGGAAATGCTTTACCAATGACGATGCATTCCTCTAGACAGCCGAATACGAAGCCCAGTATCATGAGCTTGCCAACATGCACGTCTACCGGAAGTGATCCCAGAACTCTGCCCACGAACGTCAGGTCCCCGTCGTGCGGGTTGATGATGCCTCCTCTCATCTTAGTGGACAGGGCACCAACCTACAATTACACGAAATCCAGTTTCAGCCATATTGCTAGGAAACCACAATTCTAAGAAATAAAGAATAAGAATATTAAAGATGGCATCCTCCTAGGAATGATCTTAAATAGTCTTACAAGACATTACTTTGAGGCAGTTAACGATAATTCCAGGAATAACCACTTCTGGGAGGTAATCTATATTTCTAGGAATTCGAGAAATAAAAACTATGTGGGCCATCAAAGACAATTCTATAGGTCAATTCTGAAACACACGGAGGTCATTATAAAGAAAAGAAGATGAAAAACGAGGGCAACACTAAACCAAACCTAATCAAATATTTATCAAAATTAGTTTGGCGAAAAAGCTTGTTAGCTTCCTGTTCCCCCTTTCTACAATGTGGCAAGTATACACCCGTATATACAACCGTATATTTTGGCGAGAAATGTAAACTCAAGATCTTTAACGGGTCTTTTGTAAAGTCAGTACTCTCCTTAAATAAACGCAAATATAACACAGCATACTGCAGATAAAAAATACTTTTTACTATTTTTTTTTTTTTTTTTTTTACAGTTTTTTTACTTTTACTGCAGATGACCAGATAACGTTTTGATCACACTCACTTGCTTCAACATCAGCACAGTTCTCTCGATGTCCTCAGCATCCGGTGGCTGCAGAGCCAGACCGAGGATGGTTTTGGGTTCACCCAAGTCTAACAGCTTCACCTGCAGGACAACTTGCTCCAGAGGACACCGCTACAACAGATAAACAAACAAACAAACAAACAAATAAGTAATAATACGACACTGTACAACGCTATTTCAAAGAACTAAAGCTTGTCTAAGTCGTGGGAAACCACGAAATGTTGACGTGGAAATGCTGACTGTTTTAAATATTGTATTGGCTGACGTTTCCTCTTGGTGAATTGCTCTGACAAAGAAGACGAAGAACTAATTTTGGTCTACTTTGTCCTGGTAGTATAACTTGTCGATGGGAAGCTGATGTGAATATGTTAAACGCCATGAGATGACGCTCCAAACTTCAGACAACGCATTCTTCACTGCGTCCAGCAAATCCATATCAGATGTTAAGTTGCCTTAATGCTGTGAAATGGACAGAACTTTAAAGCAGATGTATTGAAGCACCAACCTGCAATTCAGGGATTCCATATTCTGGCAAGTAGTGGTTGTAGAATCCTCTTGAAACCAGCCTGAAGCACTGCCCTGCAGACACACGACCTGCACGACCTGCACACACAGAACAACAAAACGACTTCTACTAAGTGCTGATTTGGACTTTAGCTAAACGGAATGGGCTTGGTAGATAACCTACAAGATCGACCAATACAAAGGGGCTATTACACGGGAAGGAGTGCAATACATATATCTTATTGATTGAGTGCGACGGCCGTAGTCGGAGAATATCGGCCCGAGGTCTTGACCGTACGGACCGAACAAACTCAATAAGAGATGTATTACACGACTTGTGGTCATTGAAACCTGCACCGGTCGACCGGCAAAGTTTTTTTGCCGTGCGTAATCGCAAATAAGAAATTTCAGACTACAAATCTTGCAAGCTTGGGGCACGACTTTCTGTGTAATAGATTGTTTATTATGCGAAAAAAGCAGGGCAAAACGTTCTAGCCAAGCGCAATATGGTTCAAACGTTTGTCACAAAAGATGACGCGTTCGTAAAACTTTGCTTGCGAAAATTGATCACGTAAGCTAATAAACCAATTAATCTGGTTCCTGACGAGTGCAATAAGCTCCCATATTTGCACTCGTTTTGGCCTTTATTTGCACTCGAAAATGGGAAGTCGTGTAATAAGCATTAATGACAGTGGCTTTTCTCAGCTGCACAAACCTTTGCGTTGGGTGCAATTTGCCTTGGCTGCCCACTGAATCCTTAAGCTCTGAAAGTTTGTGTCTGCATCAGATACCAAGCACTTCACCAGACACAAGTCGATTACTGTGAAAAATAAAACAAAAGGCAAATAGAGCCGTTTCTGGATGGCTGTCAAAGGTAATCATGTGATTGCTTTGGCTTTGCTACGTTTCCGGAATGGTCCAAACAAGTTAAACAGGATCTTGGCCAATCAGAAGCAACTCAGCAAAACCTGATTGCAATATTCTCACAAAAGGAAACATGTTTGCGTTTCCCTGCACCGTTGTTGTTGTTGTTTTCAAAGTAAAAACAAACACAAATTGCTTGGTTTCTAATTGGTTGAGAGTGTTTCTTACAACCTCTGCGATTGGCGGTGTACTGACTTTGGCTTTGGTTTTCGACAGTCAAATGAAAACGGCTGTATGATAAGTGGAATACCAATAAATAGAATCTCAAATAACTCTAGGATAACTTTAGGACAATTTCCACTTATTCACCCACAATAACGCAAACTGTTGATCGCGTTGAGGAGGTAAAAAGTTAAGCAACTTCGTGATATCTTACCATATTTTACGTCTGGAATCGTTATGGAACTTTCGGCAATGTTTGTTGCTAATATCACCTGGTAAATAAATCAAAACAGCCAGTAAGTGTGCCTGTTTACTTGCAGGTGTGGCCATCTGTGAATCAGTGCTACAATGTCATTGAGTCCTCAGAAAATCAAACAGGTTTATAAAACCAATACAGAGAGTCAGATAAGACCAAGAGTAAGCGAGTAAATGCAAAAGTGGTCAAATTAATAAGTGGGTGAATAAAGTTATTTATTTCCTGGAATGGCCCATCCCCATCCCATCATCGACTTCGCTCCGACGGCGTGCGAGACAATCGTATATGATCAAGATTTTAGCCATTAAACCAGTCCTTCGGGAGATTCTCCAGTGTAGGTTGACTATGTGACGCACGACGCACTATGGAAACATCGCTAAGTAAAAGTAAACTACTTTGGTTCAAGATTTGTTTTATCAGTTGTAGTGGAAACCTTAAATTCACGCATATATGTGCACAGTACACACGCAGGAGCTCAGGGGCCGAATTCACAAAACTTGCGTACGAACGAAAATGTTCGTAAGCATGCGCAAGATAGTATGCGTAAGTCATTGTTCCGATGCGTAAATTATACTTACGAACATATTCGTTCGTAAGCAAGTTTTGTGAATTCGGCCCCTGGGTTGCAATGGTTGATATAATACATAGACAGAATATAAATACGCGGAATATACGAGTTCTCTACTCACTTTTCTGTATCCGTGTTCAGGCTTTTGGAAAATCTCATCCTGCTTATCGGACATTATTTGCGAGTGCAGTGGAAGCTTCTGGAGACTGCAAATAGAGTACATACACTGTGGATCAATAGGCCACTTTCAATGGTACAGTAACTTATTCTGTATGTAAAAAAGAAATAATCGGAAATCTCAAACCAATCTAACAAAAAGTGACCCACGATGCCGCTTGAAATCATTTTAACATTTATACGCGGCACAACCGCAGCAAAGCAGTTGCCAAAATATATCCAGTACGCCAAAATTCGCTCCTGTGTTCAACAAGCTAGCAAAAAACGAAGCAAACGAAAGGTCTATGTATTAGCGGACGTCATTCCATATTGACTGTAGTAATGTGGATGCGGTTTTCACGGGTCCAAAGTTCGTCATAACCGAGGTCAAGTCGCGTCTGCCTTGTAGACGCATTCATTGACCTCGGGAAGTACGCGTGTTATGTTATGATACATTTCAAGTGTTACTGTATACAGCAACATTCGTGCAAGGGCAGAACCTGAGCTGACAAACCTGCTACGAGCACATTGTATAGCGAGGGTCTTGTCCATTTCCGTTATTTCTTGCATTCCTGGAAACAAAAGAATGAGGTAATACCAATTTAACGCCTCTTGCAGATATTGCGTCTTTCTAATTTTTAACGATGTTTGTATTCCCCCAAATGGATATCACGTGACATTCCGACCGGACGAATAGGTATGTCGTATTGTTCTCAGTGAGTTGGATTATAGAATGGAGTAAAAGGGTTAATAATTTAATCAACAGTTTAGTAAAACAGTCTTTGGAATGACAACCATTGAAGGCTTCGAAAGTATTGCTGACCTGGTAAAAACACAAGAACTGTGCCTCGCTCAGGTGCAAATCCTTCTTGAGTCCTCCTGCAACAAAGAAAGAACGAAGAAACAAAGTTGTACTCCATTTATTCACTTTACCAAGTTTGTAATAAATTGACTGCAAACAACAGTGCGACCTTCAACAAAGAAACATGGCGGCGACGCGTGCGAGCACAGGCGGCCCAAGCTGATTGACTGTGTGACGTCACGGTCGGGTTTTATAAGCAAATGTATGGGAGATTTTAGTCGATCGATAACTCGAAAAATATTGCGAGAATAAAGCTTAGACTTGCTAACCTTGTTGTTGTGGTGGTTTTCTTGCTGCTGTAGCGATTTCAGCGTGTTTCGCTGAATTTTTCCTCTCTAACAGAAAAAATTTCAAGGCTGGCAACTCGCTCGATCTGGCATCCAAAATGGCTCCAGAAAAGTCTCTCAAATGCGGCCTTTCAACCTCCGTATGGCCGCAAAACCCAGAAATATATCGAGTTGAATCCTTTTCCCGTAAGTCTGTCGCAAAAACATTTCGAAAACGCCAGTTGAGTCCGGAAAAATTGCCGAAATCCGCCGTCAAAATGGTTTCTGACAAGCCGTGAGACCCACTCTTGGTCCGGGGAAAAGCGTTTGAATTTCATGCCGAGCTCTGATTCGGTAAATTGAATTAGCATGCGAAAAAGGCAGCGAATCAGAGCTCGGCATGAAATTCAAACGCTTTTCCCCGGACCAAGAGTGGGTCTCACGGCTTGTCAGAAACCATTTTGACGGCGGATTTCGGCAATTTCTCCGGACTCAACTGGCGTTTTCGAAATGTTTTTGCGACAGTCTTATGGGAAAAGGATTCAACTCGATATATTTCTGGGTTTTGTGGCCATACGGAGGTTGAAAGGCCGCATTTGAGAGACTTTTCTGGAGCCATTTTGGATGCCAGATCGAGCGAGTTGCCAGCCTTGAAATTTTTTCTGTTAGAGAGGAAAAATTCAGCGAAACACGCTGAAATCGCTACAGCAGCAAGAAAACCACCACAACAACAAGGTTAGCAAGTCTAAGCTTTATTCTCGCAATATTTTTCGAGTTATCGATCGACTAAAATCTCCCATACATTTGCTTATAAAACCCGACCGTGACGTCACACAGTCAATCAGCTTGGGCCGCCTGTGGTGCGAGAAGTCTTGGTTTAATAGTGAAATCTCTCACAATCTAGAACCGCTGAAAACTTGCAAATGACAATATGGAGTGCTTCCGAAGTTTCACCGATCAGAAAAACGAATGTGTATGCAGTTTAAAATTTGTTCCCACGAAATGCAAAAAAATGGAAATATGTGAAATTAAAATTCCGCGAAAGTTTCATGCCATACGATACATAAAAATAATAGTCCTGTTCATGAGTGGATACATCCGTTCTTTGTTCGATCCCTTAGTATGCTAATAATGCTCTCTCACTGTTGGCAAGAGCCACTAATGACTTCGCTACTGTACATGTATGTGTACACCTGGGTTAAGTCTTAATATTTTTGCCATTTTTGAGCCCAAAATTAAGAATCTTCCACTAACAAACCTTCCTTGCCATGCTTTGTACAGTAAGTCCTATCAACTTTGCTTACCTCCCTTGATCAGAAACTTCCTTCTGGTCAAAGTAATTGATGAGATTGCCCACCAGTATGTAGGCCTCTTTACTGATTCCTGGATCATCCATTGTGATATCGGGCAGCTAAAAATGAACAAACACAAATACTCACAAAAAGAACAAGCCTAGTTATACATGTACACACAGTACTCTAAGCAGTGGGTTGTGGTGGGCTATTTTTACCTTTTCCTCATTCTGATAGTTGTCATGCACTATTTGGCCAATAAGCCTGATTAGTGATTGATTAACTTATATCATATACTGTACATTCCATGAGAAACATTCACATATATCTTGGGAGAGGCGTAGGAAATGGGAAGTGCAGCGGGGAGGGGAGGGAGGGGGGCAAGGAAAGAGAGAGCAACTTATAACTGGGCCAAAATTCGTGGGACACTCGCACAGTTTCAGTAAATTATCTACTGTTTTTCAGTTAAAAGACAGCCCCCCTCCTCCCATTCAATGTTATAGTAGCCTGAACCTGTTTTCCTAAACACATGCAACATTGTACAGAGGGGAGGGGGGAGAATATGGGTTTTGTGCATTTCAGTAAAGTCACTTAAACAATGACTTGTGTCTGAAATATGTCGTTTTTTGAAAGTCCCTCGAAAATTTTTGTCGCTGATTGTGCCTCCTAATGGTTTGTGGCTTTTTGCTGTTTTGTTTGTGTTCAAGATATCTTGTTGTTGTGAGAATTTGTAGGTAAACAAGCTTTAATTTAACAATACATGTACAGTGAGTGTACTGCACCTCTCCCAGGCCTTTCAAGTCCTCTAAATAATGCTCCTCTACTGGGTAGCTCCTGCTGTCCACAGCGACCACAGGCGCACCCTCCAGCTGGCCTCTCACAGGCACGGCAAAGTACCGCGAGAATAGATCGCTCTCCATGGTTGCAGACATCAAGACAACCTGGAAACAAGATCAATGGCAGAGGTTATACTGTGACCAGTGTCTGTTCCTCAATCAAGCAACTCTGCCTGCAACTATTTCTGCAAGTATCTGTCTGCTATGGCTTTACAACTCAGTAAACAATATACAGTAAACTCTCTCTAAGACAGACACCATCTGGACCAGCTCCAACTGTCCATTTTAGAGAGGTGCCCACCTTAGAAAGAGTTCAGTTTGAGTAAACGACCAAAGAAACAGCACAGACCGCTCCTATCAGGTGTCCGTCTTAGAGGGACCTCCCCCCCCCCCCCTCCCCTCCCAGACATACCTTCACATGTCTGGAGTTGGATCTCAGGAGCTTCCTTACCACCAGAAGACAAAAATCAGAATCCTGGTCCCTCTCATGGACCTAAAACAGAACAAAAATCACATGGGGGAAAAAGCAGAGAACTTGGCCAGTACTTCTTCTGTGAAAAGCTTCGTTTTTCATGCAGTACATGCACAGTGCAGTATGTTTATCTTATGTATGTGGTGTACTGTACTGTATGTGGATTATTAAAGAGATCAATGTAAAAATGACCTATGTGACATTTGCTCTAACAGTTCTGATTTCAAAAGTTTGTCTTATATGTGAGTTACCTGCTGCATTGACATCTAAAGTAAGTGGATAACAAATAGTAAAAAAAAGAAAAGAAAAGAAAACTCATTCTGTCAAATGGATAATGCCTTTGTGTTCTGAATGTCAAGGGATTGCAGGGGTGGATCCAATATAATTTACATCGGTTTAAGGAAACCAGTCCAGTTTTTGAAGTTTAGTTCCCAGCCTCGGAGAGCCTGATCTCAAAAACTTTTCGCTTTAGAAGCTTGCACCTTTGGTGCTTGCACATCTGGAAACCGGTCAGAATTCCTCCTGGGATTGATTTCAAAACCAAAACACATGCACTGTATGTAATTTATTGAAATACACCACACCAGCACATCCTGTAAGTATACACACCTGGCTCTGGTTGTTCAAAGAGTGGATAGTGCTACCCACCAGATAAATCCTTATATCCAGTTGATAAAATAAGTTTCAACACTTAACTATTGGATAGAGACTTATCTGGTGGACAGCACTGTCCACTCTTTGAACAACTGGGCCCTGTAATGTTCTAAAAATTTTAACAAAAATTATTTTTCTCACCTCATCTAAAATGATGTGCGTGTAATGATTCAAGTTCTTGGCTTGAATGAGCTTGCGTAGCAGTACTCCAGTAGTAACATAGGTCAATCGAGTGTCCTCGCTTGTGTTCTTAGACAGTGCAACTTGGTAACCCACTAGCCCACCCAAATGCCAGCCTCTCTCTTGGCCAACTCTTTTTGCAATGCTAATGGCTGCAATACGCCTTGGTTGTGTCACAATAATATTGCAGTACCTCCTCTGTTTAACATAGTGATCCAAGATGTACTGGGGAACTTGTGTAGTCTTACCGCTACCTGTTGCTCCTGCAAAGCACATTTGACAGTTTAATGAGTTTAACTACTGCCAGCATATCCATCATGCTTCATGTACTGAGGTACAGTATTGCCTGACCTCAAAATCCAACACTGAGTAGGAGAGGGAAATGAGTGTCCCAGTGGGTGATGAGAACTTGAAGAAATTTTACATTCAACCTTTTACCTTTAAAACACCATATCATTCTGGGATCTAAATAGTAACCCTCCTATACATTGCACCTGCCTTTTATTAAAAATAAAATTGCTCCTTTTTCATGCCTTTGAACAGGAAGCCACCTAGAAAAACCGTTCCGGTTGACATGTATGACTTGTGTGAGTGTACTGTATATATGGGAACAATTTTGTGAGACAATCAAGAAACTCTCAGGAGTTACTGACTTCAATATTACCTTATCATTCAGACTCTCTCATCTAAATATATTATACAGTCAAGAGAGATATTGGCTTTTGATAGCTTTCTCAGATGAGAGCTGATTGAACAAATAACTCTCACTGCATCACTCATATATTTTTTCTTGAGAAGTTCAGAGAATTTGTATTATGACTCAGGAGTGAAATGATTAAATAACACATCTTTTTTTGTTACTTACCCTGCACAACAGTGACAGAGTTGCTTTCAATTGTCTCAACAATCTGCTCTTGAAACTTGGTAATAGGCAGATCTGTGGGGTATGTGTGCTCAAAGGAGTAGTTTTCGTAGATGTGCGGCACCTCCTCTTCTCTGATAGGCTCAGCAGAGACATCTTGGGGGGCACGCGAATCAAGCTCCAGTTGGTTGAGCTCATCAATGTCAAAAAAGTGGTCTTGCTCAAATGGGCTGGTTGGGCTGTAATAGCCTGATAAGGGAGTGTCAGGGGGGCTGAGGGAAGAAGTGATTAAATGGTAACAAGAAATATAAGAAATCCGAGACATTAAATACGAAAATGCAACCATAAAAATATTGGAGATGGGCTCAGGCTATTACAGCTGGAGTTGATTGGTGTTGCATGGTGATCATGACCTGCCTAATACATCGCCTTCAAATTTTGCATTTATTTTGCGCAATAGTACAGTATTATCATTTGTGAAACTAGCCTCACGCTTGATATGAGTCGTGGCTTTCAAGAGAGCTTTTTGTTTAAACCCCCAGGGGATTTAATCGCGATCTAAGCACGCTAAATGTTAACATTGTTTTGTTTAAATAGTTCGCTGTCCGCCAGGTAAACACGACAACATCTACAGCTGTTTTCAGAAAATGCACAGACGTGCAGCATACGCCAAAGTGAATCGATGTGAGTCGAGTGTCCAATATACATTTCAAAACCTTTGAACCAAGATCTGCATTACAAAGCATTTTACGGTCTTTCAGATGCAGACCTTGTGTCACGCTAAAATACAGTGAAGCTGCGGGATAGTTAGTCTCAAAGATTAAACATAACATAGTTACCTCGTCGAGCTCGATTTCTTTTTCTGTAGCTTGAACTCGGGTCTGTAGGCATCGCTCTCACTGAATTTCGGGCCGTGTATTTCTGCCGTCACCTTCTCTTGACGCTTTGGAAGCGGCCTGGCGACATTAAAGAAGTCCTGGACCATGCCAGGCGTGATGTCTGCCATTCTAACGTACAAAAGAGACGCTTACATGGCAAAAAAACAATAAGCACACCAGAAATACAAGTCAACATGGACATTCACATGGAACCACACTTCCTGAAAAGTGGCCAATCAGAAAGCGTGTTAGGTTCACGCGATCTTATGAGAGCCCGCGCTACATGTCAGAACGACGTCATCACACTTTATCAAAGTGACTTCCAACACCAAATCAACTCTTTTATTTGAAACACTAACAATTTAACTCCATTTGGAAATGAGCTCAAAACACAAACTACCTTTTCTTTTAGTGAAATCAGTCATAAGGAGCCGGATATACATGTCACTTTGGTCGGCCAGCGTCAAGCTCATACCCAGGGCCTTCGCATGTTGTCAAAAATAAAAACATGGCGGCCTGGTTTGAATAATGGCAGCGCGGACGTTCATTCGGTGATCTGAATAAGTTATTGGGGTCAGATCGTAGGATTTGCAGTTATTCCTACACAATGGACGACCAATCATGTCCCAGGTGTTTGACTACGAAGTACCGAAACCCCAAACTCAAGCTGATGGTTAATGTGTGTGGTCACAAACTGTACGTACACGATGACAAATATGTTATATAGAGTACTGAATATTTCGTTCTGGTCTCTGATTAATTTCAGAAGTATTGATTTTTACGCTGGATGGTGCACAAAATTTCACCACAAAAAGAAGTGGTGTAATCGTACAGATCAACATCAGTCAGCCGTATAAACGCGCATTCTGATAATAACTCCATCTACTTATCCACCTAATTGGTACTCTGATTGGCCAGGGTTTACATAAAGGTATGCCTGGAGGCTAATTTGATGATTTTTTTTATTATTTTTTAAAACGGGCGGAACATTATGAAAATACATTGGATGTGACTGAGAATTCCAGGATACAGTAGATACTTGACTTATAGCCTACAGTTTTGAAAAAAAAAAAAAAAAAAAACTTATTCAAGCTTCAGTGAAATGTAACAGAACTTGAGTACCTATTAACTGGTAGTCTGTGTGTCAGGTGTGAAGGCTGTGTGGATACTCTCTTTACTCGTCCCTCTGCCGCTTGCCCGGAGTGTTCCACTCCCCTTCGACGCAATGATTTCAGAATTCAGCAGTTTGAGGACCTCATTGTTGAAAAGGAAGTTGATATCAGAAAGAAGATCTTGAAAATGTAAGCGTAAAAATCAAATGGTTAGCTGCAAGATAATATTATTAACCCTTCTCTGGAGAATTAGGATTCAACCAATTTGCTCTTTTTGGAGGTAACATGTATCATTTATAGCAAACTAAGAGAATTAGCTAATTGTATTTAAATGATCAATATTATTTATTATCACTTTTTTTGTCATTTGACATTTTTCTAAATAGATACTATAGTTTATAGTAAAATGCCCATCGAAGGTTGGTGATCATAGACTGTGTAAAAACTTTTCATTGCCTTTGAGAAAACATCCAAATTCAAATTAGAGAAGATCTATTACTAGACTTGGCAATTCTTTGTTGTTGTTTTTTCTAGTTACAACAAAAGAGAGGACGACTTTGATGATGAAGCAGACCCACTAAGATCTTACAATGATTACCTGGAAGAAGTGGAGACAATAAGTATGGTTCCACTTTACTGTTCCTTTTGGAGGATACAAGGCAAAATAGGAAAGAGTGATGATTTCTGGTGTTCAAGACAGTGTGAATCTTTAAACGTAATCTAGTTATTTTAAAGCATCTGATTGATTCTTCCTATATTATTCAGTATGGAACCTGGCAAATGGAATAGACATTGATGAAACTAAGAAGCAAATGGAGAAGTACAAAAAGGACAATGATGCTCTTATTCGTAAGAACAACTTCAAATTGGTATGTCAATTTGTGCAAACAAAGTAATGTTGTTGTTGTTGTTACTTGTGTCCCATTTTGAAAACAAAACAATTTGATTAATTTAATAAAATGCAGTGACTTGATGAAATAATATTTTTTTGCACATGTTACTGTCAATCCCGTTCTTCACAAGTTACATGTAAGTACAGTATATAGAGGGGATGACTGCTATGCTGGAAAATTTATACAAACTGCTGCGCAGAACGATAGTTTTATACCATACTGTAGGTATTACTGAAGAATTCTCACCACATAATTTGGAATGTTTGAGAGAATGCCTATCAAAATCAGGAGCCAAAGTTACATGCAGTGTTTGAAATTCAAGCACCCATTTCACCAACAGGGACGAATTGATGCCATAACTCAATCACAACTTGAGGAGGAACAACGGGAAGAGGAAATGAGAAGGATTCAGGCAGTGATGTCGAAAAAGGAGGAAGTGAAGAAAAAGAAACAAACAAAAGAAGCACTTATTGATGACCTGGTTTGTGGAAAACAGTTTCTGTTTGTGATATTGAGCACTCGTCAAATATAACTCTTTCACTCAACCTGAGAGCGATCGACTTTAATTTTCGCTCAACATTATTTATGTCTCTCACCAGTTTCTCACAGCATTGCTCATACATCTTTTGTACCTGACTGTGACCAAAGTATGTTTCCATCTCTAAACTTTGGCCAAAGATACCCTATAGTACAGCAAGGAGAACTTTGTGCAACTATCATTTCCCACCATGTTGACCTGATGCCTCCTACAGCACAAGAATAATTCATAAAAGTATTGATAAAAGTTGGTATTTTTCACTTATTGTTCATCTCAATAGATCAAAGGTGATCGTCCTCTTCAAGACATTGTGGCAGAACATAAAGCTAGTTTGCCCAAGAAGCAATCTTTGTTCTTCTCTGGCAGGAACCAGTTCTCCACACTAAAAAAGGTAATCTGGGATAGACATGGTGTCAGGGGAGAGTAAGGTCTGGTCTCCTCACCCCCACCCCCCAACACACAGCATCTCAACCCCAACCCCCAACCCCCCCCCCCCCCACACAGTTAAGTGTTAACAAATTATTTAGGAATAGAAGTCTACTATGCATTGCTAACTGGTATTTACTTGTTTTGTCCATTCAATACCTATATTTTCTTACCTCATCCCCAGTCTCAGGACCAGTTTGTTCCACCTCCATCAGTGGATGCACCCATGTTTGTATATAAACCTCATGAAGAGGATACGTGTGGGCCAAAAGCACCAGAACTGGAAGTACTGGTAGCCAGAGGGTAAGAACTACCCCACACCATGCAAATATGGCCAGAAAGTTGGATAAGGGTTAAATTCCCATATGCTGCTATATAACATACCACAATGCCACGCGCTATGTTTCTTCAATAGAATCAAAAGGATTGGGATGAATACAGTAGGGGTCATCAAATCCGCTGGTCTGTGCATAGCCCGCAAAAGTGATTATACATGCAGACCATTATAAGATCCAGGAACCGTGATCTGCCACACTTTGAAAACCCATGAATCCATAAAAATTATCTATGAAATCTGAAACTGATCCGTGCACTTTTTGGGGTTAAATCCAAGACCTATTCACCTCCCCCCTATAAAAAAAGAAAGATTTGTAATACGTTTTTTTAGTAAGTCCACATTGTAATACTCGCTTTTGTTAAATCCTTCAAGACTGCCTTTTATGGGTGTGGTCAGTTTTGGTTTGGTTCAGGGGGATGAGTGTCCTACTGTCCGAGTCTGTATGTTCTCCTTGTGTTGAATTTAAATGTTCCGTTTCCTTTTTCCAGTTACCTCCAACACGTGTGCAGTGCCACTGAAGGTCAGAAGGCAGGCGGCTATGGATCAGAACTTGCGTGTGGCAGAGCGATACAAGAAGCCTTCTCTGCTCTGTACTTACTAGACCCTGAAGACTAGCTGCAGTGGAATGGAGAGACGGAACAACTTCATATCACTTTCATGGAGACAAGATACAGAAATACAGATTTGGCCAATTAGTAGCTGGAAAGAAAGCAGCCAGAAAATCAGTTTGGCCGATAGGATGGAGCCTCTACTCTGATTGGTTGTCCAACAATCTCGAACCAGTCACATGACATAGGGCTGATTTTACCTGTATGAAGAAGTGAAGTTTGACGGTGCGAGCTTTGCTTGCGCAACATTGTTGCGTTGCAAGTTGCACCGTAATGTTGCGCGTATAACCACCGTGTTGTGTGCAGCAGCAAAAATGTTGCACGAAGTAGAAGTGGGTTCTACGTCGTGCAACATGTTGCTGCAACTTGCAACATGGTGGTAATTTTCGCGGAATTACGGTGCAACTTGCAACGCAACATTGTTACGCGACAAGTTGCGCTGAAAATGTTACCCGTAGAGAGTACTACAAATATAAGTTGTCCAATACATCAGCACGTCTCTTCCCCTTCCACACAAATACGTTTTTATCCGTAAATGCAATTCTATTTTCGCGTTTTCATCTTCCATCCGCACGAGAAACGTGTAAAAAGTAACAATAGTCAATTAAAAAAAAAACTCTTCCTGCCTTCAGTCGTGTGTTTTGACAATTCAATCGTTAGATCATTACAAAGCCGCTCTTGGGTAATGTTCGTGTTGTTCGCTGTAGCTTCCTCTAACCACGGTGGGAAGAAGTTGCTGGAGAGCCGCAAGACTTACGACTGATCGGAATTTCCATGTTGGTGAGTGTTGCTTTTAGGGGATGTCGACCCTGCTTAGTCCCCTCAAAGATGAAGCCAAACTTTGTGCGTGTATTATTCATACAATAAAATGTCATGTTCAGCTACGCGTTGTTGCTTCAGTGATCTGGCTGTGCACGCACAGAGAACTTGTAGAATGGATCATATGATTCCGGAAATTCCTTTAACCCTGCAGACTATAATGCCGAAGAACAAAAACATTACTAGTAACTACAGTACCAATGACAGGTCTCTGATGTAACGACCAACTGTGTACTGCTCGGATCAGTGTCAAGTCGGGCTGGACTTTACCTGAGTTCTACAAGTCTGTTGTCATTAATTTTCTCCGGTTATTTTGTCGCTGCAGAAACCGAAACTAAATCAATTCTCAGAAGTTTCCATCTAAAAATACTTGGTGCTGTACGAAAGGGGAAATGAAACATGGGGAAAGTTTTAAATGGGTAACAGTTGTCATGTACATGTTGTTGACAAGTATTCAGTCTCTGATTATGTACGTGAATATATGATTAATCCTTGGTTACAAAATTGCGCATTAATTCTCTACTATTCTATCTGCAAAAATTCCCTCAACCGATGTTTTTATAACGCAACTAAATCACAGCATCAGCTTCTGGAAAGTCAATGCTGTTTGTCCAATAACAAATTAATAAAACTTCGGGTATTAATTAATTTTACTTTATCTACAGTTTGAACTCCTTATTCCGCTCTAAGTCTCTCTTTTTATCTTTACCTGATTATTTCAAGGAAATATATGTACACGATGTTAAACAAAATCATGATATTTGACACTGACTACTACGTCATGTGCGTAGTGAAAAAATTTGTGAAATCTGCATGCAAAGAAACAACAGCTCAAAAATGTTCATCCAGGAAGCTTTGAAATTACTAGCTATAGTAATACTAGATTTCCCGGACAAAATCTTCCGATCACTATCTCCTCCTAAATTATACTTCAACAATCAGTTGTAAGATCCTATTCACAATAACAAAAGCAAGCCCTGTAAGTCATTGAATGATTTGTACACGATGGTTATGCCAATCAGTAATAGCGAACTTGCCATCTTCTAAGACAGTGACATACATTGGGTACCTGAAGTTGCCAAGACTTGTGCCTTCGACGCCAAATTTACAACAAAAAGTGCCGTCCGGTTTAAACAACTGAACCCGATGATTGTCCTTATCACAAACAACCAGCTGGCCAGACTTGTCTATTGCTAGCCCTGTGTTACGACTAAATTGTCCATTTTCTGCTCCTCTTGTTCCAAACTCATACAGAAAATCACCGTGTTCGCTGTAAACCTTGACACAGTTTCCATCACCATAGCTCACTATAAAACGGTTGTCATGATAAATGCAGTGGATTGGGCGGAGCTCGTCATCCTTCAGTGTCAGCAGGACACGCCCCTCAAGCGAGAAAACTATAACGCGTTTGTTGTCCCTATCAGCCACAACAATGTTACCGTTGGGATAGGAGGATATACCAAAAGGCCGATTCAGTTTGCCGTCAACTTCACCCATTGTTCCAAAGTTCCTGATAAACTGTCCTGTTCTAGTGAACTGCTGGATTCTGCTGTTACCCTTATCTGCTACCAACAAGTTTCCGTCTCTGTCATACGTCACCCCGCGGGGACCAACAAACTGTCCCTGTCCACTGCCGTAGCCTCCAAACGACAGGAAGAACTTTCCTTCACTGGAGAACACTTGCACTCTGTGGTTATTACAATCGCTGACTGCTATTTCTCCATGTTCACTGACTGCAACTCCCCAAGGATTCTTGAATTCTCCTGGTTTAGTTCCCTCTGTTCCAAGGGACATCACGGGTTTGAATTTTCTGGGCTTCACTTTGATTGGAGGAAAAGGACTTCCACGTACATCCTCTCCATTCACGGTCACGCACACGTCATGATCTCCGGGATCTGCAGCAAAATAGGAGACTCGATAAGTTCCGTCCTTATTGTTTTGGACCTGAACGTTCTCCACGGCATTTTCTTCTCCACGCCGTTTGATTTCTGCACAAACACGATCCACGGGACTGTAACACACGTCTCCTTTGGAATTCCTCGTGGTCACCAAGAACTGTGCCTCAACTCCGGTGACAGCTTCAGTTAATCCTTCACCTTCAGCGGTTGACTGGACACAAAGTCGACCAATCCCATCAATAGTCAGGATGCTAACAAGGCTTGGGTTCTCTGCAAATGCGAGTTTCTCGTTTTCCAGTGGTCGCATTTCCAGTTCTTCGGTCACGAGTTGCTGGAGTTGTTCTTCAACTTGTTTTCTTGACCGCACAATTTCTGCGCCAGCGCCTATTAGCACGAGATTCTCGGCCTGGTTGATTGCTGATTGGATTTGATTGGATAGGGTTTGAACTTGTTGGTTTCTTCTTTTAAGTTCATGCCGTGAGTCGTTCTTCGTTTCCTCTACTTCCGTGACCAGTTGCTGCTGTCTTTCTCGAATGACTCGAACCATCTTGTCAGCAAAGTTGTTGACCTCCCGTTTGATAGCTTCCAATTGCTGTTGTATATCCATAAATTCTCTTTCGATTTTTTGAGCTTGCTCGACATACTGCTGGATTTTATTCTTGGCCTTCTCGACTCGGGACACTATCTTTGCTTTCTCTTCCACCGCAACATCTTCCAGATGTTGAATGTTGTGTCCGCCATGATCAAGAGTTGCGCACACTTGGCAAGCAGCCACGTCACATCCCTTGCAATAATACAACAGGACTTTCTGGTGATGCTTTTTCTTGCAAATCGCCGGTCGCTTGAACACGTCCTCGTAGTCTTTAGCTTGAAAATCTTTCAGCGCAACGACATGATGTTCCTTATTTTCTTGCAGGATGTTGTGTGCATTTAGGCAGTGACCACACCAGAATCGGCTGCAGTGAAAACAATACGAGCTGTCTTCGCTTTTCTTGGCGCAATTTCCACAGGTTACCTGTGATGTGCTGCATTGTTTGATGGCCAGCACATCCAGGAGGCTGTTGATGTAGAAACTGGAGGGAAAACTCTCAAATGTTCTGGATTCTGGCACGGCAACTTGTCTCTGACAGAGCGGACATTGGATGTTGCCGTTCACAGCTCTGGTTCTCGCCAAGTCTTTCAAACACACCAAGCAGAAGCTGTGTAAGCAAGGCAGTTGTTTTGGTTCTTTGTAGATGTCCCCACAGACTGAACAAGACACTTCTTCAGTGAGGTTATCCAAGAGCTTTTGGATATCCATCGTTTGTCGTTTCTTAGTACTGGTCTGAGATATCACGCGAGTACCGAGAAAATAGGCGCTGTTTGGTGTTTCGGCTGTCGACTGAACAAGCTATTATTTTAGGCCAAGCTGTAACTACCACAACACTGCAGAATGGCGTGACGTCTGTCTATTTTAGGTTTCGTCCCGTTTTTTTTTCTTCTTGACTGCGTACGAGATTTTGCCGGTTCTCTGTTGATACGGTCAACTTGCAGAAGTATATCTTCTTAAATTTTAAAGAAGACTGGGTGGGGTCGAGACCAGAAGAAACTAAAATGGAAAGTAGGGACAAGAGCGAGACTCTCAAAAGAGACTTTCAGTTTCTCACCAGAAAATTATCATACAGTATAGAGAACTTGACTTTTGACACCTTGCTCAAATGAAACCTATTACTTTAAATTTTCATTATACAACACTCATACACTTGCTTCTTAAAGGTTGAGCGACTCTGCATTTTGAGCTTTGGAGTGAAAGCCAGCAAGGAATAAGTAATGCGTGACTTTTTTCATGCTCACTTTGTTTGGTCTATTTTGACAATTTCACTTGCTTTTAATCCGAGGCTACGATAATCTAGCCTTTGCTTCAATACTTAATGTACATTTTTTTTACTGAATGCGTTTCTTCTATGAGGCTTTCGAGTATTCCCGCTTCGTAACAAATATAAAATTGACAGCGAGGAAAGTAGCACGAGACTTTTTTACAATATTATTGCGGTTTTGTTCACAACGTGCTCATTCATTTTTGGCTAACAAATCAATTGCTCAGGACCATTTCGGTGTATTCTCATTTCTAGTATACAATTACCACTGCGAAATAAAGGTTACATGATCGAACGAAAGAAATATTTTAACAGGCACTGTACGATAAGCCGAAGCTTTTTGACAACTGTCACGCTCAGCATCAGGGGCGGATTTAGGGGGTGGATTGGCGCAAAAAAAGGAATTTATGGTGTTTTGAAATAAATAAAAAAATAAAAAATAAAAAAAATCAATCTAGACATGTGTCTCAATATATGTAATTTTGTTTTCTAGTTAAGCCAGTGATATAAATACACTAGAGAGCTTAAAGTGCCTATAAGCCTTCAGACGTTACGTTTTTATATGAAAGTAGGAAGTGATCTAAGCAACTTATATTCAAAGAAACTCCGTTCCGAAGCGTTCTTATACTTTTTTCACGCGGTTGAACTCAGAATTCCGAAATCTTGACCGAGCGACATGGGAGACTGGGTCTGTGACGTCAGAGAAGGCACTGGCATTGCTTTGGCGTCTCTTTGCCTTAGTTGTTTTTTTCACTTGGCTACGTTTTTCTCGACAACACATCTATGAGCATAATTCTCACCTCGTCAACTGCAAAATCTGTGTGAAAGTTTTGTTTGACAAGAAACGAATCCCTCCTCTGACGTCATAACCCAGGCTCTCGATCGAAAAACTTTGCGCGGTCAGATTTAAAATGGCGGTCAAAATCGCATGTTTGCCGGGTGGAAAAATATATAAAAACGCTTCGGAGCGGAGTTTCTTTGGCCATAAGTTGTTTAGATTACTTCCTACTTCCTACGTAACGTCTGAAGGCTTATAGGCACTTTAAGCACCAGGGCCCGGTTTTTCGAAAGTCAATTAAGCTAATCCAGGATTAACGAAATTCTTTCTCTCGACCTCTCTGCCAATAAACTGCAGGGTTTTGTTCAAAGATGGATTAAAAAGCTCGTTCCAGCTCAAAACGTTACCAAGAAAGTCGTTGTGGACAAAACTTTCACGTTTTCAGGCTTACATAAGGCCAGAAAGTTTATACCTAATCCAGGATTAGCCTAATCGTGCTTTGAAAAACCGGGCCCAGGACGGGAGAAGACGACGGCAACGTCGGTGAAACAGTAAAAATCATTGCAGAAGACAAAAGGCGCACGTGAATATGTGAAATTGACATGATCTCGGGTTGTCGTGCTCTCGCGTGCGACTCCAAATTCTTCTTTTTTAGGCTGTTGTCAGGACGTGGACGACATTTTGAGAAATTACGACAATCGTTCTTCTTAGTAGGAGACGATGAAAGCAAGTATTTTTTTTGAATAAGTTTCTTACACATACAATAACGTAGAAGGCAAAATGGCACTAAAAGAAAATCATTTCATCACAAACTGCGACCGACACGTTGAAAGTTATATTATTCAAAACTCACCGCTTAATTTTCCTGCCTCCTCGTGGAGCGTTTAGGTTTCTTCCAGCAAAATGAACGTCCTCAAATCACCACGGCGTTTTTGTCCCAGTCAGTGATTTCGAAATACAGAGTTCTCGTGCATTGTGAAAAATATATTTACAGTCCTCACAGTGCGCCATGACGAGCAAACATGTCTGCAAAACTTGATTCTTGCACGGTTTTAGTCATAACTATTCACGGTGATTGTTCGCTTTCCACTTTCTTCCTGGCAAGTGTGCAAATTTTAACACAGAGGTGAAACAACTCTCCATTCTCTGCAGCACTTGTTGTCAATGACGGTTAAAGTCACAAGCAATTCGGATGTTTTCCTTCTTTGTAACGGTCATTTTCCAAGATTGTAAGCTTTCCCCGATCATCATAACTTAACAGTGAGTATCCGGAACGTTTAAACTTCCCATTGCACTTCTGGGCCTTTTATGACAAACGTTTAACAACTTTTCGAGTAATCATTTGCGATCCACATGTGCAAACTGATTTTGCGGTCCGTACAGTAAGTTATGGACCGGTAAAATTGACCAGTCAGAACGTGCGTAAAATCAATTTGCGGTCCGTACAGGAAAGTATGGACCGGTAAATTTACCAATCGTAGCGTGCGTAGTATCAGTGCCATATAATAAACGGATTTATTCTGCCTAAATCCCGTTTTCCCACGCGATTATATAATCTATACTTACTACATACCTATAATTTATATGGCAGTAATCAAATTGTGCTTACCATGCGTAAAATACTAATAGAGTATATCGCGTTTGAAAATTAGACTCTTAACTGAGCTCCAAAGTGGTCTCAAAACGCAGGAAATGCCATTTCAGAGACTCTAGATTTCAAAATTTCCCGGGGGGGCATGCCCCCGGACCCCCCTACCGGCTCGCGCCTCCGGCGCTCGAACACCAATACTCCGCCCCCAGCCACCCCGTCTTTCAAGATCCTAGATCCGCTCCTGAGCATAAACATGCAATATATTTACAGAGCAGCGTTGGTAGTCTTAAACCGCCAGAATGGATATTTTTGTCACAAAAACGGATCTACTTTTGGCGAAAAAACTTTACAGAACAGCTACAGAATGTACGAGGCAACAGATGTCAGTGTAAAGCATATTAAACTGAATCACTATTGTTCACGGCTAAAGTTCATCATGGCTTTGGTGTCCGTCGGCCTGGTATCGTCCCAGAGGTATTTCGTGTCGCCACAGAAATTTCAAAGAACTGAATAATTAGCAGCGACAGAGTTATTTGCAATTCCGTAGCGGTATCCATTAAATATAATTGAATCCATCAAACATTTGTTTACATCGTTCCCTAAAACTCAGTTTATCCGTTTATGTTTCACAGAGCCAAACGGTTTTGAGTTTGGATGAGATAGAGCTAACTTTACACGCCATTGTATTAGAACGGTTTTCGGATGACTGTCGAAAGTAATTGTGTGATTGCTTTGGTTTTGCGTTTGCTTCGCTTTCGGATTGGTCCACACGAGTTTGTCAGCATGCTCAGCCAATCAGAGACAAAACCAAAACCAAAACCAAACACTTCTCACGGAAGCGATGGCGTGTACTCGCACTGCTGATTGGAAAGTAAAGCCAAACGCAAGACCAAACGCGAATTACTTTGGCTTCTAATTGGCTGAACTGTTTTCTCTCAGTCTCTGTAATTGGCCTGTGTGATTATTTTGGTTTTGGTTTTCGACAGTCATCCGAAAACGGCTCTAACGTACAATTCAATCAAGGCACGCGGCGCCCACATCTCAAGTTGTTCGCGAAGTCCCCTTACGTCATCGCACATCTCGTGGCAATGTGAACCAATCACCGTGTGCTGATTCGTAACCCAGAAAAACATGACAATGAAGATAAATACACGGAGTACAAAACTAAGCTCGTCGGGCTACGCGCAACGAGCAATAAATGTCTGTAGGTACAACCAAAACTGGGAAGAAGGAAAACAAGAACAACAACTTGCACATACAAAAGGCACTTGAACACTGCAATGAGCTCCAGATGAAGAAGGTCCTCCTTCTTGTTCCTGTTGTTGTTATGGAAACAACGTGGTTGCAATTTTGTTTCAACTACTGCTAAAGCTTTTTCTGTTATTGTTGCGCCTATGGTTAGGGCTGTACTTGCTATTTGTTTCGGGCGGTTGTGGTTCTTTATCTGTTGCTGCTGCTGTTCTTGTTTTGGATGTGTTATTTACACTGACCCGATTGCCCTAAACCCCAAACCGTAGGAAGTAAGTACTGAACATTCCTGGAATTCTTGAGGTGAGATTTTGGGGTATCAACGTGGATTATTCCCACAAAAATGGTGTCAGCCCTCTTTAGCTAGGAAAGAAAAAAACACTACAAACGCAGATCATCAAATGTCATGATCGGCCACAACGTGTTGTTGCTGCAATGATCCGGTTGTGCACGTACAGAGGATACAGAGGATGTGGAATGGATTACTATGGTTCATAGAAAAGTAATTTATAACATTCGAGGGTTTTAATCCTCGAATCTTGTGGGCGACATAATGATGAAGAACGTACTGCTCGGGTAAGTGCCGAGTCGCGCTGGGCTTTTACACGGTTGCAGAAAATTGCTACGTAAAAATGATCCCCGAAATGTTTTATTCAAAAGACTGGGTGATGTACGAATGAAGAGAAGAAACAGGTGGAGGAGTGACAGGAGTAGAAATTCATAGCTGAAAATAAAAATTTGTTCAGTAATCTTATAGATCTGGATGCAGGGCCAGGTCGTTCAAAGCATTGCCATTTCAGTTAAATCCTTGAATACGTCTAAGCTTTATTTCAATTTTGCCGAATGTGCATAATGCATATAGTTCTCCCAGTATTTGTTTTTGTACAAAACGAAACCAAGCAACAGCATCAACTTCTTTAAAGTCAATTTATTGCCCGATAAAAAATACCGATCCAACTTCGGTTCATTTATTTTACTTTATCAACAACTTGAACTCCTTTTTCCGCTCAAATTCTGTTCTAATTTTACCTGATTATTTCAACAAGCAAGTTTACACGATATTATAGAAAACCATGATTGTTGACACTGACTACGCCATCAGGTGCCTTGTGAAATCTGCTGTTAAAAAAAAAAAAAAAAAAAAAAAAGCCCCATACTGTTCATTTAGTCTGGAATAATGCTTAAAGTTTTCAATGATAATAGTAGTAAAACGATGTGCTGAAGGCAAAATCTTCCGTCTCTACCCTAATCCCACGGTCCCCCTACATTTTACTTCAATAGCATTGTAACATCTTATTCACAATAACAAAAGAAAGTCTTGCGAGTCATTGTATGATTTGTACACGATGGTTATCCCAATCAGTAATAGCGAACTTGCCATCTTTCAAGACGGCGACAGATGTGGGCTTCCCGAACACGCCAAGACTTGTGCCTTGGACGCCAAACTTACAACAAAATGTGCCGTCCAGTTTAAACAACTGAACCTGATCATTCTTATCACAAACAACCAGCTGTCCAGTCTTGTCTATTGCTAACCCTAAAGTAAAATTAAATTGACCATTTCCAGCTCCTTTTGTTCCAAACTTGTGCAGAAAATCACCGTGTTCACTATAAACCTTAACACAGTGTCCATTGTTACAGCTCACTATAAAACGGTTGTCATGGTAAATGCAGTGGATTGGGTGGAACTTGTCATCCTTCAGTGTCAGCAGGACACGCCCCTCAGGTGAGAACACTACAACACGTTTGTTGTCACAATCAGCCACAACAATGTTACCGTTGGGATAGGAGGATATTCCAAAAGGCTGATTCAGTTTGCCATCAAGTTCACTCATTGTTCCAAAGTTCCTGATGAACTCTCCTGTCCTAGTGAACTGCTGGATTCTGTTGTTACCTTTATCTGCTACTAACAAGTTTCCGTCTCTGTCATACGTCACCCCGCGGGGACCAAAAAACTGTCCCTGTCCACTGCCTCTCCCTCCAAACGACAGCAAGAACTTTCCTTCACTGGAGAACACTTGCACTCTGTGGTTATTACAATCGCTGACTGCTATTTCACCATGTTCACTGACTGCAACTCCCCAAGGATTCATGAATTCTCCTGGTTTAATTCCCTCTGCTCCAAAGGACATCACAGGTTTGAATTCTCTGGGCTTCACTTTGATTGGAGGAAAAGGACTTCCACGTACATCCTCTCCATTCACGGTCACGCGCACGTCATGATCTCCGGGATCTGCGGCAAAATAGGAGACTCGATAAGTCCCGTCCTTGTTGTTTTGGATCTGAAAGTTTTCCATAGCATCTTCGTCTCCCCGCCGTTTGATTTCTGCGGCAATACGATCCGCCGGACTGTAACATACGTCTCCTTTGGAAGTCCTTGTGGTCACCACGAACTGTGCCTCGAGTCCGGTGACAGCTTCAGTTAATCCTTCACCTTCAGCGGTTGACTGGACACGGTCTGTGAACAATTTACCAAGATGACCAATTCCATCAATAGTCAGGCTACTGACAAAACCTGGATTCTCTGCAAATGCGAGTTTCCCGTTTTCTGTTGGTCGCATTTCCAGTTCTTCGCTCACGAGCTGCTGTAGTTGATCTTCAACTTGTTTTCTTGACGTCACAATTTCTGCGCTAGTACCTCTTAGCACAAGATTCTCGGGCCGGTTAATTGCTGTTTGGATTTGATTGGATTGCGTTTGAACTTGTTGGTTTCTTCTTTTAAGTTCATCCTGTGAGTCTTTTTCCGTTTCCTCGGCCTCCGTGATAAGTTGTTGCTGTCTTTCTCGAATGACTCGAACCATCTTGTCAGCAAAGTTGTTGACCTCCTGTTTGACAGCTTCTACTCGCTGTTGTATTTCTAGGAACTCTCTTTCGTTGTTTTGAATCGTCTCGGCACATTGCTGGGTTTTAATTTTTGCATTCTCAACTTGGGTCACAATTTTTGCTTTCTCCTCCGCCGCAACATCCTCCAGATGTTGAATATTGTGTCCTCCATGATCAAGAATCGCGCACACTTGACAAGCAGCCACGTCACATCCCTTGCAATAATACTCCAGGACTTTCTGGTGATGTTTTTTCTTGCAAATCGCTGGTCGCTTGAACACGTCCTCGTAGTCTTTAGCTTGAAAATCTTTTAACGCAACAACACGATGTTCCTTATTTTCTTGCAGAATGTTGTGTGCATTCAGGCAGTGACCACACCAGAATCGGCTGCAGTGGAAACAATACGAACTGTCTTCGCTTTTCTTGGCGCAGTTTCCACAGGTTACCTGTGATGTGCTGCATTGTTTGATGGCCAACACATCCAGGAGGCTGTTGATGTAGAAACTGGAGGGAAAACTCTCAAATGATCCGGATTCTGGCACGGCAACTTGTCTCTGACAGAGCGGACATTGGATGTTGCCGTTCACAGCTCTGGTTCTCGCCAAGTCGTTCAAACACACCAAGCAGAAGTTGTGTAAGCAAGGCAGTTGTTTCGGTTCTTTGCAGATGTCCCCACAGACTGAACAAGACACTTCTTCAGTGAGGTTATCCAAGAGCTTTCGGATATCCATCGTTTGTCGTTACTTAGTACTGGTCTGAGATGTCACGCGAGTACCGAGAAAACGGGCGTTGTTTGGTATTTCCGGCTGTTGGTTGCTAACACAACACTGCAGAATGGCGTGCCAGGGCTCTCACGGCTAAGATAAACCACCTGACCTCAGTCTATAATTTAGTTTCGTCACGTTCTCTTTTTTATTTTTGCAGGTCACATTTTGACGATTTTTGGTTGACACACTGCCAAACATGCAGGAGTACATCGACTTACTTTCTATTAAAATGAGGTTCAACAAAAAGTAAGGCCAAGGAAATAACAACAACCTTACTGCTTCTCTGATTGTCGCGGCTGTTTTTGATGCTGTAGCTGCAGCCTTCAGTCCTACTTGGTTTGATTAGCTCCCCTAAGCTATTTCTAGCTGGCGCTCTTCTCTGTAAATATACTTAACGTATAAATATAATATAGTAATATAAAATTAATTCATTGTAATGTGCGAGTGCGAATAAAGATTGTCTCTTGTCTCTGTTATTTATTCCGTCACTGATCCCGTTTGATCCAAACCTCCAACTAAATAAAATAATTGCTAAATTATTCCCGAAATGCTTCTGCCTGATCTAAAACTTCCACGTTCGTGGGTGTGAGCTTTAGGGGTTTCGACCTCCACAACCGGGCCAGAAAATAATCTGTGCGTGTAAATCACGCAATAAAATGTCATGATCGGCTGACCATGCGTTGCGGCTGCAGTCGGATCCGGCTGTGTGCGTACAGAGAACTTAGAATAGAAAACTATGGTTCCTGGAAAATTAATTCCTTTAATACTGCGGCTATAATGCCGAAGAACGAAAACTACTGATTACTAATTGATGGGTCATTGCAATCACGACCAATTGTGTGTACTGTTCGGATCAGTGTTGTGACGGGCTGGCCTCTACCTTCATGAGTTCTACAAGTCTGCTGCCCTTTAAACTTTGCGGTTTTTCGCTGCTGCAGAAAACCGATTATGAACCAATGCTCGGAAATTTCCATCTAAATAGATTGGGTGCTGTGCGAAAGGAGAAAGAAAAGATGGGGAAGGTTTTAAATGTGTAAAAATTCATATACAAGCTGACGACAAGTATTCATTCTTTAATTATGTACGTGAATATAGATTGTAATTCCTTATAGATATGGGCCAAGGCCTTGTTGAAAATATTTTAGATTAAGCCTTGATTACAACTTACACAGGAATTCTCCATTGTTTTATTTGCACCATGCTTTTGCCATAAGGTTCTGGAAAGTCAGTACTGCATTGTCCGATAACAAACTAGCAAAACTTCGGGTTCTTTATTTACAATTTGAACTCCTTGTTCCGCTCTAATTATCTTTTTTAAAATATAACTAAAAGTTAAAAGCTGATCTGATTATTTCAACGTGTATATATTTACACGATGTTATTACACAAAATCATGGTAGTTGAAACTGATTACTGTCACCATGTGCGTAGTGAAGAAGTTTGCGAAATCTCATCTTGAAAGCTTTAAAATTAATAGTATCGGACAAAATCTTCCGATCCCCATCTCCTACAGTGTACTCAACAACATTTGTAAGATCTCATTCACAAGAACAAAATCAAGTCTTACTAAGTCATTTTATGATCTGTACACGATGGTTATAACTATCAGTGATAGCGAACTTGCCATCCTTCAAGACGGAGACAGACATTGGGCACCTGAAGTTGCCAAGACTTGTGCCTTTGACGCCAAACTTACAACAAATAGTGCCGTCCAGTTTAAACATTTGAATCCGATGATTTTCCTGATCACAAACAACCAGCTTTCCGGACTTGTCTATTGCTAGCCCCAGGTTAAAACTTAATTGGCCATTCCCTGTACCTCTTCTCCCAAACTTGTGCAGAAAATCGCCGTGTTCATTATAAACCTTAACACAGTGTCCATCGCCATAGCTCACTATAAAACAGTTGTCATGGTAAATGCAGTGGACTGGGTTGAGATCGCCATCCTTCAGTGTCAGCAGGACACGCCCCTCAGGCGAGAACACTACAACGCGTTTCTTCTTACCGTCAGTCACAACAATGTTACCGTTGGAACAGGAGAATATTCCACAAGGCTTATTCAGTTTGCCATCAAGTTCACTCACTTTTCCAAAGTTTTTGATGAACTGTCCTGTTCTAGTGAATTGCTGGATTCTGTTGTTATGTGTATCTGCTACTAACAAGTTCCCGTCTCTGTCATACGTCACTCCGCGGGGACCAAGAAACTGACCCTTTCCACTGCCTCTCCCTCCAAACGACAGTAAGAACTTTCCTTCACTGGAGAACACTTGCACTCTGTGATTATTACAATCGCTGACTGCTATTTCTCCATGTTCATTGACTGCAACTCCCCAAGGGTTCTTGAATTCTCCTGGTCTAGTTCCCTCTGTTCCACAGGACTTCACGGATTTAAATTCTCTGGGCTTCACTTTGATTGGAGGAAAAGAACTCCCACGTACATCCTTCCCATTCACGGTCACGCGCACATCATGATCTCCGGGATCTGTAGCAAAATAGGAGACTCGAGAAGTTCCATCCTTGTTGCTTTGGACCTGAACGGTTTCCACGGCATTTTCTTCTCCTCGCCGTTTGATTTCTGCGGTAACACTATCCACGGGACTGTAACACACATCTCCTTTGGAATTCCTTGTGGTCACCACGAACTGTGCTTCAAGTCCGGTGACAGCTTCGGTTAATCCTTCACCTGCGGCGGTTGACTGGAAACGGTCTGTGAACGATTTATCAAGAAGACCAATTCCATTAATAATCAGGCTGCTGACCAATTTTGAATTCTCTGCAAATGCGAGTTTCCCGTTTTCTGGTGTTCGCATTCCCAGTTCTTCCGTCACGAGTTGCTGAAGTTGATTTTCAACTTTTTTTCTTGACGTCACAATTTCTTCGCCAGCGCCTCTTAGCACGAGCTTCTCGGCCTGGTTAATTGCTGATTGGATTTGATTGGATAGGGTTTGAACTTGTTGGTTTCTTCTTTTAAGTTCATCCTGTGAGTCCTTTTTCGTTTCCTCGGCTTCCGTGATTAGTTGTTGCTGTCTTTCTCGAATGACTCGAACCATCTTGTCAGCAAAGTTGTTGACCTCCCGTTTGACAGCTTCCACTTGCTGTTGTATTTCTAGAGACTCTCTTTCGTTGTTTTGAATCGTCTCGGCACATTGCTGGGTTTTAATCTTGGCATTCTCGACTTGGGTCATTATCTTTGCTTTCTCCTCCGCCGCAACATCTTCCAGATGTTGAATGTTGTGTCCGCCATGATCAAGGTTCAGGCACATTTGGCAAGCAACCACTTCACATCCCTTGCAATAATACTTCAGAACCTTCTGGTGATGCCTTTTCTTGCAAATCGCCGGTCGCTTGAACACGTCTTCGTAGTCTTCAACTTGAAAATCTTTCAGCGCAACAACACGATGTTCCTTATTTTCTTGCAGAATGTTATGTGCATTTAGGCAGTGACCACACCAGAATCGGCTGCAGTGAAAACAATACGAACTGTCTTCGCTTTTCTTGGCGCAATTTCCACAGGTTACCTGTGATGTGCTGCATTGTTTGATGGCCAAAACATCCAGCAGGCTGTTGATGTAGAAGCTGGAGGGAAAACTCTCAAATGTTCCGGATTCTGGCACGGCAACTTGTCTTTGACAGAGCGGACATTGGATGTTACCGTTCACAGCTCTGGTTCTCGCTAAGTCGTTTAAACACACCAAGCAGAAGCTGTGTAAGCAAGGGAGCTGTTTTGGTTCTTTGTAGATGTCCCCACAGACTGAACAAGACACTTCTTCAGTGAGGTTATCCAAGAGCTTTCGGATATCCATCGTTTGTCGTTTTTACTTAGTACTGGTCTGAGATGTCACGCGAGTACCGAGAAAACGGGCGTTGTTTGGAATTTCCGGCTGTTGACTGACTGAACTATTATTTTAGCCAAGCCGTAGCTAACACAACACTGCAGAATGGCGTGACATCTGTCTATTTTAGGTTTCGTCCCGTTTTGTTTCTTCTTTTTGCATGTGAGATTTTGCCGGTTCTTTGTTGACACGGTCAACTTGCAGAAGTACATCTTCTTAAACTTTAAATAAATGTCTGAAGGTAAAACCAAAACTGGGAAGAAGGGAAACAACAACAACAACACATACAAAAGGCACTGAACACTGCAATGAGCTCCGGATGAAGAAGGTCCTGTTTCTTGTTCATGTTGTTGTTATGGAAACAACGAGGTTGCAATTTTGTTTCAACTGCTGTTAAGGCTTTTTCTGTTTTTGTTGCGCCTATGGTCAGGGCTGTACTTGCTATTTCTTTCTGGCTACTGTGGCTCTTTTACTGTTGCTGCCGCTGCCGCTGTTCTTGTTTTGGATTTATTTACACAGACCCGATTGCCCGGCCCTCAACCGTAAAGGAGGTGCTGAACATTCCTGGACTTCTTCTGTCCTGACCGGTTGTTTTAGAGGGTATTAACGTGGATTTTTCCCACAAAGATGGTGTCAGCCCTCCCCAGCCAGGAAATGAGAAAACATCTCCAAACGCAGTTCTTAGAATAAAATGTCATGATCAGCCACTACGCGTTGTTGCTGCAGTGATCCGGCTAGGCTGTTAATGTAAAAACTGGACGGCAAGGACTCAAATGTTACGGATTCTGGCACGGGGAATTATCTCTGACAGAGAGGACATCGAATGTTGCCGTTCACAGCTTCGGAAAATAACCCTGTTTAAGACACGAAAATGTAAAATTTGATTCCCTGTTTAAGACAGAGGACCCTGAAAATAATATCCTATCGGGCGGAACGTCCCTATATAGAAGACATATGGGAGTACCACCACCAAAAGCTTTTGGATATCCTTTTTTTTTTTCGAGTTTTGTCGATTTTTAGCTGCGTGTGAGGAAATGCTTTCTGAGAGCTCACATTATTTACCAAGAGAAAGGGCGGTGTTTGGCACCTTCGTATCTGTCTCATATGGACTGAGCATTTTATGTTTGGAAGCTTTAACTCACGCTATAATGCAGCATGGGGTGACTTCTGTCTTCTCTCTTAGCTTTTTTTTTTTCTATTTTTCTATTTTTTGCGGATCACATTTTGTCAGCTCTCTGATCATATTGCCAACGTGCAGGAGTACATCAACTTGTTGACTTTCAAATAGAAATTGAGGTACAACAAAAAGGGAAGAAGAAAAACAACAACAACAAAAGGCAGTGAACAAAATGAGCTTCGTCCACTTTCTTGTCGTTGCCTCGGTCACATGTCATTGAGATGCTGCGTTGACATATTAGACGTTTTCTGTTTGCCTGCGGTCATTGCAGGTATTTGTTTCTAGCGCTCAAAGTTCTATTACTGCACTTGCTGATATTGTTATTTTCGCTATTTTGTTTGTCCCGCCTTCAAAGCGCGATCAAGTGCCTAATTCCAGATCAGCTAAACCCTTTTTTATCACCATTAATCCGAAAATGGGACATTTATACATTTTTTGAGCTAGAACAAGTGGCTGCTCTTCAATCAAAAATCTGCAGCTTTGAAGGAAGAATTTGATTAATTTTGGGCGTCGAATTTTCGATAGTTCGAAAGTTGAAATTTCGAAAGTTGAAGAATGTCACGGACACACAGACTAAATGTCAGCTATAGACCAATGAGTACAAATATAGAATTCTCTTTATTTGCGAAATTTCCCGGGCATTTTTCTATAATAGTAAAACGAAAGTAAATAACAGTTAGTATTCCAGAGATTCTTTCAACACCGCCACAAAAATATTTTTTTTCCCGTTAATATCACTTAATAACGCATAATCATCCTTTGAACTGAACGCCCATCATATTTTGTAGTTTTAGGAGAAACGCAAAGTTTGCGTATAGTATATGTTTAATGTGTGTTTATGTGCGTGTGAGTTTGTGACAAGGAAGTGAGATTTCACGACAATATTACTTCGACTCACAAATCCATATATGCAAGAGTTCACACCAAAACAACTTGTCCAGCAGTGGCCTTAGCACATTCTCTAAGCAGACCTTTCACTGTATCGTTGTTCGATAATCTTTGTACCAATACAGCAAGAAGCAAACTAAAATGTGACGCACCAGTTGAGCTTCCAGTTAGACACGCAGAACCTGTGAAGACAAACAAAGATTGCGAGTCAAGATAACGGTTCGTTACGATGCATCGGCTGCCGGTTGAGAGTATGTCTGAACAATGGAGAAGCTTGCTTGGGTAAAGTTTTACCTCGTTGTGCAAGTCCCATTTTTTGTGTACATATCTTGCTATAGGTTGCAAGAAATGTGAAAACTGCACTTGGATTTGCAGCGATGACCGCTGACTCGGAAAAAAAGGTGATCGCAGGGTGGCAAACATATTTCTCAGCTGCCACTGTGCAGAGGGAGGGAGAGGTCAGTGCAATGCCGGCCTGATAATACGCCCAGATATCTATGAATGCAGTATGTGGGAGAGGGGGGGTCAATGCCTGATAGTACGCCCACTGTCTTTACAAATGCATTATGTGGACGTGAATATGCAGTGTTACACGACTTGACCTGAGCTTTTTGTCTCCGTTTCGTTTTTCTTCTTGTAATAACAGCAGACAATATGGCAGGCAAGTTCGGCCACGTTCTCTTGTGTTTCCTACAAAGTGAGAAATAACAATTTACAATGGCGAATATTTCACCGAGAAACGACAATTATAACGATCTGCAAACAACAACTTTGTACCTCGTCTGTAGCTTGCTCAATAACTGTCACTAAGCAAGAGTCCAGCGCGTCTGGATGGACGAGTTCACAATCCATCAGGCTCACAAACAAGACTGTCAGTGCCGCCCAAACTGCCTGCAGAAGAGAGAACAAACGCTTAAGGATTCACTTCCAAGAAAAGCCACAAAACGTAAGGTGCAAAAGGCACGTCCAGTCGATCACAAGTCTTACCTTGGTACTTTCGAAAGTTGATATGAGTTGTAGATGAGGGGCTGACAACAGAGAGCGAAAAGGCAGTGGGACATGCCGGTCTGAAAAGAGACTAAGTCATCATTAAGTGTAAGAGGTTCAGTGCAGTTGTGCCAGTATCTCTGCTCACGCTGCACTCTTTTGTACATTATATGACAGCCAATTCAATGTTTTTGTTTACATCTAGAAACTCCAAGGCTAAACTTTGTTCCCAACATGAAAGAACGTAATTAATTAAAAAAAAAAAAAAGTTAGTAGCACTTTTAGATCAAAAGAAACTAATCTTCTCCTCAAACGAGTCGGATGGAAGTGGATTGCTATTCATCTTTTGACTTTCGGGGGCCCCAAAAATGGTAGAACGAAATCCTATTTAAAATCCAAATCAGTCGACACATGTTGATAAGCAAGGTAACAAGAGCTAACAGGCGTCTGGGATTTCTATTCCTGAATGCTGATTGCCTGATAAAACTATCTTTCTGACTGGGTAGATCACACAAACATCGGAGTGCAATGGTTCCTACCTCTCATATGCCTCCAAAGGCTAAACAGCCGAGTCAGTACACTGTCCTCTTCAAATCTTGACGGCAGCTTCACTCCATAACAGGTTCTGCATGCTGTCAATCCATATATAGAGGGGTTTACTCACTGGTTCAACTCAGTTAGGACATTAAAATTCGACTTTGACTGCTTTGCTGTACACTTGAGTTTGTTTATGCTATCGTCGATGCTATCTAATTTATGTTTGATGATGAAGAAGAAGAAGAAAGCAAACAAAGTAATGCTCCCACCTAGAATAAACGCAAGCTCTATGGATATCTGCGCTGCCAAAACAGCCTCATTGTGTCGAAAGAGTCCCTGTACGATAATGAAGAAATAGATCAATCAATCAATAAAGACAAGATGCTGCCTCGCATCGTGCTCACAACACACGTCCTGGTGGAAGGCACCTTAAAAACGTGTAACTGCTGTGACAACAAAACATACCAGCGTACAGGTACACAATCAATGCTACAACCTATTTAGCTGCAAAATCTAGTGACGGAAAATTATACTTTCAACAGCATTGGCAAAGAAAACAAAACAAACAAACAAACAAACAAACAAACAACAACAACAACAACAACAACAACAAACAAAGAATGCGACATGAAATACAAACATTTCTGACCACTCCAAAGCAAAATACAACCTTACTTCTTCAACGCCAAATCTACCTGTCTTTATTGATGTGCCGAAACCTATTACTTGGTTCAATAATCGTAAGTTGATTACACACCTGCTCGTCGCGGCAGAAAAACTCCTGTGCGGTTGACAGAGCCTCCTTGACTTCATCTTGCGTATCTGACATGATGTGTACAAACATATGGTGAGAACTCTCAAGCTGTTTGACAGAAACTAAAGTGAAATGGACTGTTTACCTTCTGATGACTTCTCAGTAAGCAAGGATGATTGACGACTTAGAGTTTTCTGAAATAAAGATGAAAGAATCAATAGTTAAAATGCGAACGACAGGAAGAGAGGTAAAGTAAAACTGAACTAAACTGTGTATCAACTAAGTGTTGATGAGGGTAATGGAACGCCGTGAAAGAGACAATAGCTGACGTTTCGAGCGCTAGCCCTTCGTCAGAGCGAATGAACCAGTCTGTTCCAGGCTCTCAGATACTGGAAAGAAGAGCGAGGAAAACGGCAGCGCGAAGAAACGGCGCGAAGGACTGGGGCTACCTCGCCCCCGCCCCCGCCCTTCGCGCCGTTTCTCCGCGCTTTTCTCCAGTATATTTGAGAGCCTGGAACAGGTTCAACTGAACACACTCAAGAGTCCCACAGAGACCAAGAAAACCCGATAACATAACAGGAGAACATTCAGAAAAGGGTGAGCGCCGCGACAGTTTAAGATACGTGTCCTAGGAATTCTTTTCTTCTAATGTTCTAAGAAGACTATAGTTAATTTGTTACTTTTCTCAGCAATACCTGCATGGCTCTGACTAGAGTCAGTAGACAATCAGGAGAATCAGCAGGTTTACAGGAACTAGAAGTAAGTGACGCTGTGGTCGGCTCGCCTACAGTTTTGACCGTACGGCTTTGGTTCAATTCCTGTGCGTCTCCTTGAGTCTTGTTGACAGAGTCTCTTTCCTCCCTTGCCCTTCTGGACAGGATCGAGTTGACAATCTTGTCAAACTGCGTGAAGAGTTCCTTCTCCACAATGTCTAGGGAACAGAAAATAAGGATTCACTTGATGAGCAACGTGTTCACCAAGGGCTCGTTCATGCTGACATCACCAAGGGCGCATTCCTTGGGGACTATTCCTATCCCGGGACAGGAATAACAGAATACACAGAATATCAGTTCCCAAAAGAACAGACTAGCTGACGTGACCGAAGACAGAATAGCTAACATGACACACTCTGGGAAAAAAAAACAACAACAACAACAAAAAAAACACCGGCTAAGATATCGAGGATATTACACGGCGGCGCGAAGATATGAATTTTATTTTCGAGTGGTAAAAACAATATTTTTACGAACGAGCGCTTCGCGAGTGAGTAAACTATTGTTTTTACCACGAGAAAATAAAATCCATATCTTCAAGCCGCCGTGTAATTTTCTTTTTATTATATTAGACACGAGTGTTTTACGAGAAATTGCACAAACAACCGTGCAAAAGCGGGAAATGATGCCAATGATATCCTCACTAGTGGGGATATGGAAAATACGCCACTCGGGTCCCGAATGTAGTTTCGTATGGATTTTACGCACGGTATATTTTCCAGTAAAACACTCGTGTCTATATAATAATACCGGCTATTCTGTCCATTCCGAATAAACCGCCATTCCGTCTGTTCCTCTTTTCTGCGATCGGGAGCAGAATAGACAGAATACTATTCCTTTCAATCCGGAATTAGAATAGATCCCAAAAGAACACGACTGCCGCCTATTCCGGAATAGGAATAGACAGAATTATAGGAATAGACAGAATTATAGAAATAGACAGAACAATCCCCAAAAGCACTTTCCTTGTGCAAAGCAGAGCATAGCAACACGATTGCTTCCCTGTATTTGAATGTTTCATAGAAACTCACTGGGCAAAGAAATCTTGATCCAGTCAGTCGTCTTTTCCTTTATGAGCCTGGTGCTGATCGCAGCTGCCGTCTTTATAACCTGACAGTTGTCAAATATTAAGACCGCAGAGAGTTAATTTAAGATTTAGAAAGGGCGGGTTTCGGATAACTGTCAAAATCAACGTGCGACTGTTTTTGGTTTTTAAGCTTACTTCGCTTTCGGATTGGTCTAAATAAACTGGCAGCATTCTTGGCCAATCAGAAACAAAGGCAAACCCCGACAACGATCAAACAAGTAGCGATGGCGTTGTCTCGCACTACTGATTGGTCTCGTCAAAGTAAAACAAATGGGAATTACTTCATCCTAAAACCGCCCTCCTTAACAGAGATAGTGAAATACAAAGAAAGACAGAGAGGGTGAATGGACAGAAGGAAAGAAGTAAGGTAAAAAAAAAAAAAAAAAAAAAAACAGCGTGACGATACAGGATTGACACAAATCCTACATTGCTCAAATGACAAAATCATCTGATAATGTACCTTGTAATTCATATCTTTGGGGCACAAACTTCGAAATGCATCGATACTTTCTTTCGAGCAAGACCTGGCGGGAAGATGCAAATAAACCAAACTGAGTGAAAGCAAAAGTCTAAAGAACAAGAGAAAGGAGTTCGCGAGAAACATCCATATCTGTGAGTCAAAAAAGAAAAAGAAAAAGAAAAAAAAAAAAAAAAAAAAAGCGACGAAAGAAAAAGAATATAAACGAGGAGGTGGGTGAAAGTGAATAAGAAATACAAACTCCCTCTTAACGTACACCTCAAAAATAGACACCCCTCTAAGACGGACACCTGGTAAGAGCGGTCTCTGTCGTTTCTTCAGCCATTTACTCTAACTGAACTCTTTTTAAGACGGACACCTCTCTACAACGGGCAGTTGGAGCTGGTTCCGAGGTTGTCCGTCTTAAAGGGGGTTGACTGTACTCGGCCCAAGGATGAGGTTGGCATGAACTAATAATGGCGGTGGAGTGCTGGTGACTAAAACGAAAATCAAGCAAGGGAACTTGGACTGCTTACTCTACGGACTCTGTAGCTCTCTTGACACCTTCGTCTGTCATGGAGTGGATTATTTCTAGGGCACGAGGTCTGCATTTATCCTGAAACGACAAATCAAACAACAACAACAACAACAACAACAGCAATGAAACGAGTGATCTCACTGAGTGCGTCTTTCTGCTCTCTATCTGCTGTCTGTCCGTTTTGCTTTGTCCATTTGTGTCTTTTCTCCCAACCCCTCCCCCGCTCTCTCTCTCTGTCTCTCTCTGCATAAAATCTAACCTTAGCTTGGTGACCGCTTGTTCCGATCGGGAAATCGGCCTCTAGAAACGCCTGAATCTGCTTTGCTCCTTTCTCCAGCAACGCTGGAATGATGGTTCCCTTGATGTGATGCAGAATATTGGAACTCAACCTGGAAGAGAAGCAGAATCATTGGAAAAAAAGTTAATCTTTTTCTTACTGGTTGTTATTGCGTCTGAAGGGAAGATTAGTTTAATTTGGCCTAAAAAGTAACAAAAAATAATTCTGTAGGTCTGAAATGTCCAACCGAAAATTATTTCGAAAATCTTAATAGTGTATAGGCTTATAATTCTTATATATGGATCTGACGCTTTGATCCATTTTTAAAGAAATCTTATTAACAATTCTATATTACATTTTCGGCTATCGGACATTTTAGCTCTGCACTGCCTTTTTCGGCTACAATGTTATTGTTCGCTTAATTTTCCATCAATATACATGTAGTTTGTTCGTGATGGGAACCAAAATCAACCTTTTTAAAAATCCACCTTTTACACATTATTTTTTAGATGTAAACAAACACAATCTATTGGATGAATACCCCAACCATTCCTTCTGAGCACTGCATCAAGCCACAAAGTTCCACGCACAAGCCTTAAAATATATTTTTAGACTTTTCTCAAACTGGTGGCTTCAAGTGTAGAACAGTTTGAAAAACAAAACAAAACAAAAAACAAAAGACAAAACAAAAAAACATAGCAAATACAAGAAAGCCGTTCCGCATATGGAAAACTTTGCCACTTGCCCATCAGCCACCTGTCGGTTTTGAACCAACAAACTTTACTGATCATCACAGCTATTAGGCTCTCCTGTAAAGGGCATGGGACGAGGAGAAAAGGCAGAGTTGGGGGGAGAGGGTGAGGCTCTGACTTATCTCCTCGTCCAATGCGTTCAATTGGAGAGCTTGCTCGCAAGCTACAGCTATTAAGCAAAACCAACACATCAACTATATTGAGAAGACAACCACTAAAGTTTTGATGTTCGTCATTGGCAAGCTTAGTTTGCACAATCATATTAAACTGCATGTTTTAGTTGCTTATAACTCCTTTATTCCAGAAATTCAGCTGCTCCCTTTTATCCCAGACAAAAACATCAAGATTGGCCTTTTATAGTCAAGTTATAATTTGCTACAAAAAAATTGGGGCGTTTTGACAACACTTTCAGCTGTCTCAAGGAGACTTTATTCCGTTTTATCTCCTTACACTTTTACAAAGCGTTCTGTCCAAAGTTCACTCAAAAATGCAAACAACATTAGCGCAGGTCAATAATAAAGAACTTTCGTCTGAAGTCTCTTGAGCTGTTCACACGCTTTCTAGGCCGAGTTAAAATTCGTTTTTGACAGATACGTAGATTATCCATTACAAAGCAAACGAGCTTCACACACAATTTTGGGTTGTTCAAAGACCGATCAAGCTAACCCAGGGTTAACCAAATTATTTCTCTCAACCTCGTAGCCAAGAAATCGCAGAGTTTTGATAACAGACTAACTAAACATTTTGTTCTGGTTCAAAATATATCGACAAAGTCGTCTTGTGAGCAAAACCCTTTCATTTCAGACCTAAAAACTCTGAAAACATTTGAAATAATCCAGGTAGTCCAGGAGGATAGCCTAACCTATCTTTAAGAACCGGACCCTGGTCATTTAACAACTAAACTACCGCAGTTTGTAGACAAAAATCGTGATGTCGTTCACTCCAACATTTGACGTTGCACTCGCCACGATCGATTGACACATCTTTGATCTTACTCTTGATTATTTTGACCTAAACGCTTCTGAATTATCTTCAAAACCTCGGTGCGGATTTCAGTCAAACGTAAACAGTAAACAAAGGGATTTAGACAGGAGTTGAGGTGCACAAGAGTTAAACAGATTTCATGCACGCACTGAAATAGTACCGAGGGGCCAGTGAATCGGATGAGAAGGAACGTCACAAGGTAGGGAAAGTAGCAGAGCAAAAACAGACTGTAAATCCACAGCATACTAGAAGCCGTCCTCTTGTACTTCACCAAGTTGAGTAACTTGCCGGATTTCTGCTTAGCTTCGAGCTGGGCTCGGTCTTGTATCTGATGGCAAAGCTGTCGACGAAGCTTACGGTATATCTTGATATGAGCCACAGAAATGACGAGGAGAAAGATCACGATGCTAATGTACGTAAGGAAACCCCATAAGACTCGTTTCCACAACCACGTCGACGCGTAAAATACAGCGAAAGTCCAGGTGAAGCCGAGGAAGGCAGAAACTCGTCTGGTCGTCACAATCTCGCGATATTTGACGAAACAAAATAACGCCATATACCGGTCTAGGCTAATGCCTGTAATTGTAAACAGCGAAACACAGGAGAGCATCGATGCAAAAAAACCGTACGACCTGGCAAAGAAGCAAGTTGCAGCAGTCGCGTCGTTGCCTTTTGTGACAAGAAATGCCACAAACTGAGGCTGGACAACTAAACCGACTGCAAGGTCGGTCAGAATAAGTCCGCTCAGGAAAAATCTGGACGGCAAAGAAATGGAAGTGCTATGGCGTAATGCGAGCAGAACCAAACCATTGGCGAAAGTCGCCATTAAAGCTAACGGCACGTTGGCAGCGGCATTGAGTACGTAGGGAAGCGTGGTGTTGAGAGTCGTGAAATGAAAACTCGGATATGGAGGGCAAAACTCTGACTCGTCGCTCATTTCGCTATCAGCTATCGAGAAATTGCTCGAGGAATTAGATAGCTTCATGACAAGTATAGCAACGGGGTTCTGAAGCAACTTGGAGAGCAGTTTAAGTCTTGATGGACTGCAAATCCTTGGCAACTGCATAACTGAGTTATTGGAAGCCCTCACAGGGTTGATATAACTACGCTTTTGTTTGAATATTGAGCCCAATATATCAGTAAACATCCGCACAGCTGTCTTCTATAATGCGTACGGCATTTACTTTCGTTTGTGTCCAATTATTTTCCGAGACTTCTTGTCAATATTCTTTTCTAATAAGGGAGTTTTTACTTGAGTTGCTGAGCAGTTTGGCAAAGTGGAAACAAAGTACCTACAGTAGAACCCACGCAATTACAATTACCAATGCATCTCCAATTCGTTTAAAAATAAAGTCTGAATGCAGTACAGCAAAACAAATTAGTTTCGGAGAAATTTTTTCCACTGTGAATGATTTCAATGTTCGTTTCGCATTTACAATTCAATAAAACGGAAGAAATAAATAAATAAAAAAGATTACTGGTATAAGCTGTATTGACTTAAAAACCCTGTGTTAACAAGCGTCTCGCTTGCAGCAAACTTCAGTGTGGAATTTTTGTTTTTAAAACAAAGTTTTCCATTACTTCATAGCACAATTCAGAAAGCTAAAAATATACTGAAACTAAGTAATACGTCAAAGGTGAAATTGTTTTGCAATATCAATGCCGAAAAACTCTAGAAATGCTTAATTTTAGGTGCGTAATTTTCAACCACAGTGGGGACATAATTAATTATATTCCAATACGACTATTTTCTTTCAATCAAAACAAGAAACAAGAATTGCATTGTATAGTATTAACAGATGAGCGGAAATGAAAAAAAAAAAAAAAAAAAAAAAGAAAGAAAAGCCAGTTCACCATACAAAACCTTACAAAGCTTATTAATGTTTTTAGATGATGACGCTTCAAAGAATTTTGGTCAATGACCGATTTACTAAACTCTTTCCAGGGCTTATTTCGTTTCGGGTTTGATATACTGATATTTGATATATTGTATTGTTTATGTCAAAGCAGCTAAAATTGTGATAAAGGTCAATGCAACGTGTGATTGGCTAGTGTTTCCTTAGCCAATCAGCATTCAAATAAAACCATCAGATAAGAAAGCCCATAAATCTTTGCGCACCGCGTAGTGTCAACCATGGTGAATTAGAGCTGACTTTGTTGAATTAATGTGTTGAAGGCTTCAAGAAATAGACTCGAAGCAGAAACATCTATTCACCATCTCGGTGATTCTTTGAAAAAATACGGCGTGACGTTACGTCACTTACAATCGGTACAGGTCGTTATTTCACTGCAAACTACAAATACATGCCCAAAGGATCACGGGTACTCTACCTTGTTTGCCCAAAAAACAGAATCTCTTACTCTTATCTTATTTTCACAAAGCTTAAGCCCATATTAGTGTTCTAGTACAAAAAAGCACTTGGATAAACCTAATTACGCCTACAACTATCGTTTGCGGCATCAAATTTTACTTCCGGCTCTATCCACAGTATTGTGTCTATTGCCGTAAGAGTATTTTAAATTTATTTCGATTATATGTTAAGATAAATAAGAACACAGCGTGTGGCAAGAACATTTACAGATGAATTTAAATTTGCAACACTTTCTAGAAGACTTGAATACGACTACTTTTCACCTGTACTCCCAACATAAAACATAAAAAAGTACTAGTTCCTTGACAAGCCATTAAAAACAACTGGGCCAATTTTGCAACTTGCTACGTAACTGCGGAGATCACTGTGAAACAGCGCTTGTTGGCCTGCTTCCAGTTTTTTTCCCATGCAATATACTTAGGCCATCTTCTCGTGGTTGTGCACGCACCCGAGCTTGACGGGCCAAGACTTTTAAATTAAACTTTTAGCTTTCTTTCACGGCGGACAGTGTTCGGCCTCGATGTAAATGCTTCATGCTGCGCTTATATATTTGAGTTAGGACAGCTATCTTGAGTTTTAAAGCTGTTTTCTACAACGTTCACGCATGAGTGTTCGCTGAACAATTTCTCATATCGAAGGTTGTATCCCGCAGCCTTGTAACCTTGAGAAATTGGTCTCTTCTTTAGGTGCCTTTGGGCGCACTTTAAACAATCAGAATAGTTAGATTACAGTATTAGGTATTTCATTTAGCGAAAGTAGTTTTACGTAGTAGGTCTTGACAATTTCCTCCTTAATTTCGAGGATTTGAAATTAATCGTATGATTGACTTGTAATTGTGCACCATTGTATTTTGGGTAACCAAGGTAAAATCCTATGATCCTTTGCGAGCTAACTTGTATCTTTCATATGTATAAGATAAAGTAAATATTAAACTAGAAATAGACACAAGTTAAAGTAAAAGCCTGTGCAGTCAGCTATTTTAAAGGCTCACCTGTCCATAACGAAGTCCGAAAGTCTCTTCAGGAACTCAGGCTGGATCCTAAAGAAGTTTTCTTCAAGTTGAAGCTAAAAAAAAGAGTAAGAAAAAGAAAGAACAATAAATCAATGAAAAAAAAACAAAAAAACAAAGAAAAACAAAAACAAAACAAAACAAAGAAAAAGAAAAGAAGAGGGAGAGAATTGAGAATGCGTGACTTTACCAAGGCTATGCAAAAAAAAATCTGCTCACTGAATTTCTTGAATATTAGAGGATTAATTCTTTCTTTCGCTTGTCTTTTTTATTTATTGTTATTCTATTTGTTATGGTGGCTAATTCATTGAGCTCTGAGGGTACAGCTTCCGTTACTATCCGGAACAACCGTTTACCTGTAAGTGTCGATGCGACGAGGATGGTTTGGTAGGTTCGTCTGCACATACTGGAATTATCTTTTTAACAGGACCCGCTGGAGACCAAAACACAGAAAATATATTCTCACCGCCTATTGCATCACTGACTGCTTGCCTGCCGACTGACTGATTCATACACCAGCCGATTGCCTGACTGATAAATGCACTGACTGACAGACTATTCTTCTTCACTTCCGCTCCTCCTCCTCTTCATTTCCGCTCCTCCACTTCCTCTTCACTTCGGCTTCTCCTCTTCTTCATATCGGCTCCTCCTCTCCCTCTTCACTTCGGCTCCGACCAATTGATTCGTTAACTCACTGACTGACCGATTCGCAAACAAGGGGATAGTCAGACCGATTGATTCGCTGGCTGACGGCTGACCGACTGATTAACTGATTCACTCACAGCGACTGACTGATTCACAAAACGGCTGACTGATCCATTTATTCACTCACTGACAGATTCACAAACGACTGATTAAAACTATCTGGCCAACCAACAGATTCAAACGAGTTAGCCGTTTGGGCCACACGTACAGGACAGCTCGTCTCTGAACAACAAACACGGGCGATGGAAAGGACAGATCAATTTACCTGCTCTGGAAGACATTCCGGCAGCTGCCTCAGCAAGAACGGACCTTATTTCTCCTGAGAACACAACGAGAAAATAATTATTTTTAACGGCTAAATACCTGTCGATTAAAAAGTTCAATCTTACCTAAATACGGACAGCAGGAATAAAGGACGTGCTGATCCACAAATCCGGATAAGTCCTGCAGGATAGGATGCGAGGAATATGTTAAAACATGCATGTACACATTGTCAAGTTTTCAGCGGTAAACTGAGCAGAAAGCGAGTTAACGAGACCGCTATCAGATTTGTTTTTGGTAATATACATCGCCGTCGGACTCCCACAGCACACTGCGCTAAAAATTAAAGCCTGCATGAAAGTCCCGACCTAAACCTTTTACGTTACTTTCTACATATATAAGGTAAGTCCTATTACCTAATATAGTCCTATTACCTAATATAGTCCTATTACCTAATATAGTCCTATTACCCTGTCCTGCAAAAAAGAAGGACTGAAAGACTCACTAAAGTAACATTTCTTTCTGTGTCTGAATTTCCTTCTATGTCGGCCGCTTCTAGCCCTGGTACAGGCCTGAAGAAGGATGAGTCGGGAAGAGCAGGAGTCTGAAACAGCAAAGAGGCATGAGCATTTATTGAGTTCGTTTTATATATTTTATAGTCTGTCTCACTGGATCTACGGTAGCATCGTAAAACCAATTGTGCTTACCTCAAACAACCACCCCAAACAGACAGTCAAGAGCAAATGGGTGCAACTAACTTCAGAACCTGACAACTTCAATCGTGAAGACCTGTGAAAATAAAAAAAATCAGTTGGGTTTATTACTGTGCACCAAGTGATTTGGGCAGAATGATGTTGTCTTGCATGTGTTATGTTGCGTTGCATTGCATTGCCCTGTGTTGTCGTGTGCTGTGCAGTGTTGCGTTGCGTTGCGTTGCGTTGCGTTCGTTGCGTCGTCTTGTTTTGTCTTGTTCTACGCTGGGTTGCATTGCGCTACAGTGCCGCGTTACGTTGCGCCACGTCGAGTGCTTTGTTCACTTCAACTGTGATGTGTTGTGTCGAGTTGTGTTGTGCTGTACTGTGCTGCGTTGCGTTGCATTGCCTCGTTACATTATACCGCGCTGCGTGTTCTTTTGTCTTGAGTTGCGTTGTGTTGTGTCCAGCACAAGGAATAGTTGGTCACTACTCATGCGATTTGACGGTATACATTACCTGTAAACGTTCAAGAGCGCCTGCAGAGCCTGCACGTAATAATCAAGATGTGGTGCCACAGGATCCATCATGCTCAGATACTCCACAACCCAAGGCACGGTCAACACAAGTCTACCTGCTCTGTACGATGATCTTATGTAGGACAGAACGTCAAACTGCACTGGAACCTACAAGAACAAACACATTACTATCGACACCGCGGAGACACGCTCAGTGCGGACACAACAAATGTTTCAGAGTTTTTTTCAGAAACATTTTTTTGTGTCCAGGACACAAAATTGAGGCCACAACAAATGTTTCGCGCGTGGCAAAACAGGGCAACATTTGAGAACATTCATGCGCGGCAGCAATGTTGCCGCCACAATGTGTCCTCGTTTTGCCAGGCCTTAAAGCAACGCGCCCTTATGTACTAAACTACAATTACTCACGAGACAGAAGTGAAAGTCTAGGTGCTCGATGATCAGTGCGGTTGACGATTACCTTGTTCCTCATTTCTTTAAGTTCAGGCGAGGTGCGCGTAGATCGATAAGGTTCAAACACGAGGAATCCAAGGAACTTTGCCAAGATTCGCAGGGTCAGGAGACATGAAGAAAACCTCTGTTGAACCTCCTACGAATACACAACAAGAATGATACAACGCATTTTGGTCAAGTATTCCATACCAAGCTATAAGCACTGCACGACAAAACTACCTAGTACCCAACAATTCCTCCACCTGTGTAACAGTGGCAATTTACAACTGCTTTTCCCCAACCCACTTAACGAACAACTTACAAAAAGATATACACGCAAGATCGATATGAAGCTGACGGCACATCTTTCACCAATTAATAAGACGATTGGAGGAATGATTGTCAAATGGTTCCCAGAGGAGCACACAAAACAGACTAGCTTTTAGAGTATGACAATGTACTTTCATATACTTACATATACTTTCCACGTTCTGAAGGACATTGAAATGAGATTGCAACACGCTTATTCAAAATTATTTATCTAATGGCGTACACTCTTTACTCAGAATTTAAATTCCAGACCTGGTTTGGAATGGACCTGTCCTCCTTTATATCTGTCATTGGGAATTCTGAATCATTCAGCTGAAAAGCAAAGCGCGACAGTAAATATGAGTGTGAGCAGGCACTGCCGAAATTGCTTCCGGCACTAAACAGCGTTCGTTGCCATTACTATATTTTCTCGGGTTAACAGAAAGTAAAACTCACATACCTGTATTATTTTTATGATCAGCAAATCCATCAGATGACGGCTGAAAGAGTGGCTGTGTCGAGAAGAAAAAGGAGTGAAAAGATGTTCAAATCCAAACGGCGAAAATTAAAGTCGCACACGTGAATACAAAACTCAGGGGCAACAATAGGTCCTTCAAGATGAACTTCACAGAACTTCACATTTTTGCACAGCTCATACTCACAGACGTCAACACAATCAAATTGAAGGACGCCATACCGCTTCCCCACTCCCCCACCCAAAAGTGGGCTTCCTGCTTTCATAATGGTTACTTCACCCGACAGATCTCTCATTTTTAGTTGTATAAGCAGGACACGTACCTTGCTGCTGATACAATAAAACTCTTGAAGAATTCCTGAGGTCCGCTGAAGCTCGGCGCAGGACACGGACCCCCAGATGACATAGGCGTCACCAGTCTCTCGCGCAGCCTGCGAATTTAAAACGCGAAAACAGAAATGCAACTTTTCAAAATGATTACAATAGATTTGACCTCTAAACAAATGCCAGCTCTACAGCATGGAAAACGTTTGCTTTGGGAAAACTATTCAACCAGTTACCAGTCTAAATCCCATATCCTTTTTTTTTCATGAACGCAAGCTGAAGTTTTCGCGGCCAACGAAGTCGATTTCAAGGTTGGTATCGCTTCTTTTAAATCGTCTTTAATCACAATCGCACCCAACCTTCCAACAAAGAAAACACTGTTCCACAAACTAACGCCTGTAACCATATTCTAGTATTGATGTGATTTTTTCGTGTAAATTGTCCATTTAAATCCTTTCACTCGCAAGAGTGATCAACTTCAATTTTCTCCCTCAATTTCTCACCAGAAATACATCATAGAGTAAGAAGAACTCAGCTTATGATAGCTTGCTCAAATGAAAGCTGATTAAACTAACAATTCTCACCACATCACTCATACATCTTCCAAAAGGTTGGGAGAATCTGCATTATGAACTTGGGAGTGCATAGGTTAAACATCACCAACCTTTGAAATTTTTCCGGGTTTGATTTTCTCAGGCTTGACAACAAGTCCGCTGAATCTGCAGTTCCCGGCTCGCTTTCTCCTCTGCACATCTGTGAAACACACAGCAATTGTATTCATCTAACGCTCCCATCACTTGAAACAATGTTTCGATATTTGATAAATACCTGCAGCAGTTGAGACTGAAACAGTCTGGCCAAATGCGCGTGATTAGCTAACGCTTGTTGTTGATGCACAACGGATCTGAAAAAGAGAAGTAGAACATTGTACGTGGTTTGAACTTGGATTACAATGGTGGGAATGCTAGTATGTTTTATAGTGAGAACTAGTTTTGACTGCGCCGGCGTGGAGATGAAACGTATGATGGATCAACTAAAAGTTGATGTGCTAAGCTAAAAAAGTTGAACGGCGTTCAGCTTTCCCCCGTCGGCTTTTTGTTATTTAATTCACCGTACATGTACGTTTAATCTAGGATTAGACTAATAGTGCTTTAAATAATCGGAACTAGATCTAGTTCAATCACGCTGAATTGACTGGAATGGAAAATTAAAGAAGCTTTGCTTAACAAGCCAATTGCTTTGCATAAAAAAAAAAAAAAAAAAGTCCAAAGCGACAGTAGACTCGAACAAAGCGGCCCTTGTTTTACTTTCTGGGCAATTTGGGACCACTCTTTTAACAAAAAAACCTACGACTCAAGGATTTTACACAATGCGAGCCCGCAAAGCAGCCTGGTTAAGACTGTAACTCAGACCTTATCCTCGTGCCCATGCTTTCCTGGACACTCCAGCCAGGCTTGGTGCGGCAGTCTTCCCACTCTCGTACAAGCTCATAAAAAGCGTCTCTGTATTCACGAAAAACAAAAAAAAAAACAAAAACAAAAAAAAAAAACACTTTTAACATAAAAATTCAGTGTATCTGAAGAATTAATGTATGGTGCTTTGTAGAAAAGCTTGCTCATAAACTGATCGAACATAGTTGACAAAGATAATAGTGGATCAAAGCAGCAAGGCAGCTGTTAGCTCGCGAATTTGTAAAAAGTGCTTTTTGCGAGAGTAGGTATTTAATAGAACTGGCTCAAGGCTACATTGTGAAATTTGCTCAATTTTAGGTATGCGAAAGTTTGTATCCGTTTCTGCGGGCCTGCACTTTCGCTGCATGAACCGCGTATTCGATTTAGTCTCAGTTTTAAGAACTCTCACACAAGGCGGCAGAGGGTGAAAATTATGATATTTAGTGTGGCGCTCGAAATGGCTCGAAATGGGAGAATTAAAATTCTTCACTGCCGAATCTTTGAACCGGAACGAAACCGTCCGGCAAAGGAAACTCTATCCGTGACTTCATTACTCATATCATGCACAGCTTATCTTCGACATCTACATATTCATCAGAAGCCATGATACTCCAGCGTGGGCTGCATCCAGACTAAATACGTGCGTAAAGAAAACTACGCCTTTCTTCTTTTGGCTGAGTTTGAAGTTGAATAAGTTTAAGTGAAATCTGATACACTTGTTGACATGTACTTGCGGCTTTGGTCAAATTATTCTTCTTCCAGTTGTGTACAGTATTTTTCATTCCTGGCCAAAATTAAACGAAGCAAAGCAAATATAATCAAACGATAGAAATATTTCGATTAGCTGAAGTCGTTCCGGGTTGTCACGGGTCTTTGAACTTTGACTTACGCTTGTTAAACAAGCGAGAATTTACCAAAACCTCTGTGATAAGGGTTCTGAATTGCAACTGATCAACTGGCAATTCAAGAATACAATGATAACAATCAAAATAACTCTAGAAAACCTCTTCCTATCTCTTCATTTCTTCCTGCGTATTCGCCGATGCCGCAAAACGACTTCTACATTTGGAATCCATTGTTGACAGCACCGGGACACGGGACACATTCCAAGTGGAATGATCAAATAAAGCTCCGCTTTTCACCACTTCTTGGTGAACACAAGCTTAAGAACCACTGAAAATCCACCGAAAAACTACTGAAAATCCACCGAAAATCCACTGAAAAAACTACTGAAAATCCACTAAAAATCCACAGAAAAAACCACTGAAAATCCACTGAAAAACCCACTGAAAATCCATTGAAAAACTATTGAAAAACCATTAAAAATCCACTGAAAGTCCACTGAAAAAAATACTGTAATTCGACTGAAAATCACCTAAACATCCATTGAAAAACTTCTGAAAATCCACTGAAAGTCTACTGAAAAAATACTATGGCAATTCAATCTTCCACTCCTTTCTTATTAATTTCCAACGGTTCTCGTGCAAATTCCCCGCCCCCAGGGCAACCAGGTTACAGCTGGAAATGAGCTACTGTATACATAACTAATTGCCAATAACTGATTGATTGATTGGTTGATTGATCTGTAAGCTGCCTGGCTAACACACCACCCGTACATCTGTACCTTTGCTTTCTAAAGTTGTGAAACGCCTTGTCCGACGGGTAGTTCTGTTTGTTGTCTCTCTCAGCACTGAACGGGACGCCACCCAGAGGAGACTTGATAGACAGCTCTGGAGGCTAACACGAAATGCTATAAGGACTTGCACTGACAAACAAACCAACACACACTAATAAAGAAACACACCACGTCCTACAAGGGACCCAACAAAAAATATATATATTCAGCCTTTACAATAACCACAGGACGCGAGAATAGCAGTAAATACAACGTCATGCAAGTAGATTTTCCCGACAACGTGCTCAGACAGAATGACTATCGGGGCAAGTGAATCATGGTTACAGCATTAACCCTTTACTGAAAAAAGCTTACTCGGAGAACGCTATTGCTTCGTATAATCCATAGCGTCGACGAAAACTGGCTTTCCCATAATTACAACTTAGACGTACAATCAGACATTACACGAGCGATTGCTTCATATAATCCAGAAAGTTGGAACAGCGGCTTTCCCATCCCTACCAATACGTGCAATCAGAGCAATTGGTTTAACTACAAATAAAGTAAGAGGATTAATACCTTTACTGTTAACGTTGCTTTGTACTGCTTCTGGAACTGCTGCTGAAGAGCTGGTAAGAACTCAGTAACCTACAGTTGAGACAAATGGGAGCTTTAGCTAACAAGAACGGCGACATCGGAAAGCAGTACAAATATTTGTTTTGGTAATCGTGGCTAGAATACGTATTCCCTCATTATCCAGTCTACTTTATCTTTCAACAACTAACTTAATGGCCAGCAACTTGAACAAAAAAGATTGAAGCTGTTTCCTGAGATGCTTAAGCCACGCCCGAAGAAAACACGAAAACAGAAACAGATGAAGTCTAGGCGCACCAGAGCACAAACACGTGCGCCCACATAAAGTTAATGTGTTTTCAACACTGTCGTCACCTGTTTAGCTGAAGGTTCCTCCTAAGTTCAGCAAAGGCTTTGCCAAAACTGTTGACACTATATCTCAGTACAAATCTCCAGTTTAAGGCTTACCCTTGGGTTGTCAGCTAACAGGTGTAATGTTCCTTTGTCTAGTAAGGACACAATTCTAAAATGGAGGAATAAAAATTATCAACAAGGTTAGTATTTAAGTACAAAGATCTACATGTAGACCTCAAGTCTCCACCCCTGTTCTGAACAAAATGCTCTAGTCTGATCTGGCCTTCAGCACATTCAGGGAGCTGATCCTTTGGGGGAGGGGAGGGGAGGTTTGTGAGAGGTCCTGACTTTGTTACATGAGAACCAGATTTTCTTTGAAGTGGCTAATAAAACTTGAATGAAGTGACCTACACATTTGAATGATACAGCAATGGCACAGACTAAAGGGTTCCCACGAAAAAGATTGGACGGAGTGAAAATTGATATTGACTAAAATATTTTGTAAACATACTGTAGATAACCAAGAGGGTGGGAGTTATATTTCAGAATAGACAATAAACTAAAGTTATACATATTTACCTTTCAAGTTTCTCAAGAACAATGGCAGCAAAGAACACACAGTTGTGGATAGAAGCAAAAATGTTTTGTTCCATGTTATCTGCAGTGATTAAAGAAATACAGTATAATTACAACATAACCCAATTCAACATTTACTTCTCTCTGTGTTAGCATTGTCTCTTTTAATATATCATTACTTTTGTTATCTTTTGTTATCGAAAAATAGAACTAACTCGTAAAAATACTATGCCACATTGCATTCCTTCCCGTGTAGTAACCTTTTTATTGGAGGCATTGTTAGCGACAAGCTTTTGCTCAGCTATTTATCGCTAGTCTTTTTAACCAGTCAGTACCTGGTTGCTCCACCGTTTTGCTCTTCTGTGCCTCTTCTCGCACCTCATTGTGTTCTTGGTTCAACATTTGTCTGCGTCCTTTGGCTGTCAACAACTGCACCACAAAGTACAGCTCAGCTGTCAGGTTGGGAACAAGGTTCTCTGAAAAGTAAACCAAGAACCAAGAAGAAAGGTACAAAGTCATGAATACTGGGCCCAGTTTTTCAAAGCACGATTAGGCTAATCCTGGATTAGGTCTAAATTTTCTTGTCATTTATAAGCCTGAAAACGTTAAAGTTTTGTCCACAACAACTTTCTTGATAACGTTTTAAGCTGGAACAAGCTTACTAATCCATCTTCGAACAAAACTCTGCAGTTTATTGGGAGAGAGGTTGAGAGAAAGAATTTCATTAATCCTGGATTAGCTTAAGTACATCACTGGTATTGTAATACCACCTCTCACAAAAAAAAGAAATGAAGTTTAGTAAAGACAAACCTGTAATACAGTTGGAGTAGACCTTAGCCAGCACTTGAAGCTTCTCTTTGTGTCTGACAAGTTCCTTGCTGACAATAACTAAACTCACATCAGCCTCTTTTTCACCTGGCTCCTGTTTGTCTTTAGTATCTAAACTACTCTCTTCCACACTACACATCGAAAAAGTTTCAGATTTCCCTGCATGTGACTGCTCCTCTGAGCTATTTGGTGAGTTGGCAGAAAAACCCCTGGGACTTGACGTTGCAAGGAAGTCACCAAACACAGGAAGAGGTGGTGTCTTCACTCCTGCGGCAGGGCTTGGGCTTGTCCTTAAACCCCAGGGAGATTCCCCTTTACTTCGTCGTTTTGATCGGATCATCTTTATCATGTTTCGTTCTTCTTGGAATGGACTGCCTTGATTTTCTAAAGCTAGTGGAGATGTGACAAAGGAGCCTGAAGAAAATGGGGATGGAGAACCCCTTCGTTTGTTCTGCTCTTCCTTCACTGGTGTGGGCATGATCCTTCTTGGTGTCCTTCCTTTGCTGCAATAAAATGATATATTCCATATTTTAATATAAGTAATAACCTGTTAGAGTCATTAATGTGATATTCAGACATCTTTAACCTGTCTGCATGCTGCCTGAGCCAGTATTCCTCAAACCTTTTTTCACTCCTAAGGGTGATCAACTTCAATTTTCACCTTCCGTTTCTCATCAGAAACACACCATATGGTATAGAAAATTTGGCTTTTGATACCAGCTTGCTCAGACAACAGCTGATTAAACTATCGTGAGTTCTCACCACAGGGTTTACTGTGGTGGGTTACTAATTGTTCTGCATTACAGTTTATTGTTTCTGATTGACCAGAAGGACTTTATGAGGCTATTGCATAGCTTGCAAAGCTTTCCAGCAGGTTCAAAAATATTTAGAGAATGTTCACCGAAATAACTCTTTTCCAACAGCTTCATGGAGTCTCTCCGCCAAATTGTTTAAACATTCCTCACATACCAATAAGAATTTCTCTGTGATTGGTCAATAAATTGGAGCAAACAAAAAGTCCAGCTTGAGACGGACATTACAATAATTGTTTTTTTTTTTTTTAATATGGCCCTTTCATGTCAGATTCCAAATGAGGAAAATTCAACAGGTGCCCAGTGTTCAGAAATGGTGGTATTCACAGGCTACATGTTGCTCTAGCCACTTACTTGCTTGGAGTCGATGATCCAACTGGAGGGAAATCCTCTGGATTGTCAAGGTTTATTTTAGAATCATGAAGTGACTGGGAATGGTGTCGATCGTCATGTGCTCCCCTATATGCAGGTGACTTCCTCCGTGCACGTGGTGATGATGAAGGTGACGCAAACCTGTTCATGTCTTTTTTGTTGTGAGACACTTGCAGTGGAGATGGCGTCTTTTGGGTGAATAAACTACCCCGCACACAGTTCTTCTGACCCTGATAATGTTCGTTCCTTCCAGATGTTGAATCCTTTGGGGTCTTGCTTTGAGTGGGGCATTTTTTGAGGGGTGATGGTGTAGACTGTCTTGAGTTCAGATGGCATGACGTTTTGTCTCGTAAATAGTTTAGTAGAAAAGGCACAAATTCTGTGAATAGATTTTCTCCACTTAGAAGCTTTCCAGGTTCTGTTTCGACCTAGAGAGAAAGGCAAATGGTGACATCTGAAAGTTTCATTTATTCCATGGTACTACCGGTACAAAATTTTGAAAAACATTAGGGGGTTGAGATGGGACGTTCCGTAAGGGGGGAGGGGGTGGGGACGCATGGTAAGAGCAGGAATTCATCAATGCATAAAAGAAAACGGGGAGAATGTCAGGCTTAAGTTAAATAAATAATGAGTTAGAGCCCTGACGCTGGTTGTCAGCAAACGGAAAGTCACAAGTATAAATCACAATATTTAAATCAATGTCAGACACTCCGATCGTCTACAGGGCGCCCTTGTCTACCCAACTTTCAAATTGATTTGCGTACTTTGACAACTGTCAAGAGAAGACATAACACATAATGCATACATACCGACTTGTTTCCAAAGGCCAGGGCGCTAATGACATCCTCGCTAGTTATTTTGCCCTCCAACAACTTGGCCAAGATGGTCGCCATTTCAAATCCAGCGCCTTCACTCCTTGACGCATGCCCAGTTCACCTGAGACGGAAGAAAACGTATTGGCGGGAACTTTCAACCAATCAGAAGAAAGCATGCTCATTCGTTTGCTCGATCGATTCATTCCGGCTTTCAGGAGTGAGTTGTCGTGTTTATTTCAGTATGCCGAAGAGAAGCTTCCCATTTTACGACTCGTGTCCCATGCAGATGAAGACTCATGTTGGTGTACTGCATGTAGAGAAAGAAAAACACTTGAACAAGATCTACGGTGAGGAAATTAGACCGTAAACCCTCGCGTTGTTTTGCATTGGATAGCTTCAACTCAACTCGCGTTTCACTTCACTATGCTTTCACATCGTTCTTTCAGCTCGGACACAGGAAATGCTGTTCCAAGGTGCATCAAAAGGATTAAGGCAGACACAGAACGGAGTACAAAATCCGTCTACTCTAAAAACACTCTACAAGTGCCATGGATGTAACCAGACAAGGAACGCCATCAGCTTTTCGTGTTCGTTTTGCGATAAAAGATTATGCAACTCCTGTTGTCAGCAGTGTGCTTCATGCGCTGGAAATTTCTGTGGCCTCTGTTCGACAACGAAGTAAGTTTCATTCAATGGGTCATTCCTGTTTATTAAAAATGCTGCCAGTTCTGACTTCTGGCATTTTTATACCAGGGAATTAAAGGGACTTTGGATTATTCTGGGCTATCTTGTACTTCAACTGGTATCCCGATACTGTTCAGAGCTTTAGTTCTCATTAGGCGTGCCTTATTAATTGATTTTTATGTGGGAGTGATGGTACAGCAATTAATTTTCCAAGCATTGCTGCCTACTCAGCCTTTTGTGTGGTACTATATTATAGATGGATATATAGATACAATCCTGGGCCCGGTTTTTCAAAGCACGATTAGGCTAATCCTGGATTAGGTGTAAACTTTATTGTCATTTATAAGCCTGAAAATGTGAAGGTTTTGTCCTGCAACGATTTCCTTGATACGTTTTCAGCTAAAACAAGCTTTTTAATCCATATTTAAACAAAACCCTGCAGTTTATCGGCAGAGAGGTTGAGAGAAAGAATTTCGTTAATCCTGGATTAGCTTAATCGGCTTTCAAAAAACCGGGCCCTGGTCAAAAGTATGTGGAAAAAATGCTATGTTTTCACCATCGCTCTCTGTTATCAGTGAAGTGGCTCACTCCCACACTCACCCCTCTCCCTACACAATGTTGCATATAGGGAATGCACTTTGAGACACTGAGTCAACATTGTATGAGTAGTGGGGGCAGGGGGGGAGGGTGCAGAAAGGGTAAAAGTGTCATAGTTTTCAGATAAAGGCTAAGTGTCCCAACACTTGACCAGGATTGTAGATTACCTTTATTTATACATGATGATTATTAATGCATACAGTTTGTGGGGTCAAGTGTCATATTTTATGGTCATCGTTTGTTCACAGCTATGATGAGCGAGAAGAGCGCTGCTTCTGCTTGGGATGTGCAACACAGTGAAGGTCACAATACAGTTTGTATTGACAAGTCATCACAATCTTCTGTGTTGCGGATCGGATGCAAAAAGTTATCTCTCCAACTTTGAAAGAGCAACGAACACAACAGACAGGAAGCCAGTTCAGACCAGACAGCAAAAACCTCCTTTTTCCTGTCACAGAATACTGATTCTCTTGAAGTGAAGAAGCAGCTATGAAATGACATGTCCACCAGGCCCAGAAGTAAATCCACAACAAGATTGTCACCAAGATATCATGCCTTACTATCCAAAGTAACTTTTTCATCCCAGGCTCATAATTTTCATTCAGTGAATATTGATGTGTCAGCTTTTCTATTGGCAAGATATTGTAGATGTTGGATGCATGTCCTCCTGTTCTTCATTTCTGTGGTTGGAGAAAATTTAATTTCATTGCATTCTGGAGTTGCATGTATTGTATAAAGAACTACTGGAAATGGCTGAGCTTTTACACAAGCCACTTCTTTGTGCTTTGCCATTTTCCTGGCAGACCCAACTGCAACTTTTGTGGGATTTATATTATGATATAGTTTGAGACAAATATTATAAATATGCAAATACAAGTGAAGATTATTTAGTGCTGGAAGAGATGAGGGAACTAGACAAGAGAGTGCATGTGAGTTGGAAGATTTTTGAAAAGTAGACAAAAGTTGTGATTTAGGTGATTTGAGAAATAAAACTTGCAAGTTTAAATAAATTGAGGCAATGAACAGGATAGACCACTCCATGTGAATTTTAGTAGGGCAGTTTCATAGTATTATGCAGATGTATTGTTAAAGAAATTAAAATAGCTTTTTGTGCTTTGAGCTTTATAAAGTTGATCAACAACCTGTACACCACTATCTGCAACCTGCAAAAGGATCCACATGACAGCCACACCGAAAATAGAATCAGTTGCCGGAAGCCAAAATTATATACAGAAAATATTCGCTCTTACAACATCCCCACCCTACCCCCAGACCAAGCCATAGGCCCCCCCCCCTCCCCCCATAGAAAAGCATTTCAGTACCAGTCTTTTGTCAACAGGTGTACAAAGGGAGGAAGGGAAGGGTGTGGACTTTCCGGTGACACCCGAGTGTTATTACGTTCTTAACCATCAAAAAGGCAAGTAAATGATTATATTTAGAACATTTTTTAAAGTGGAGCACAGATAAGAGTGCATTGATTAAGGTCACGTTTGTACTGTAGCTTTCAGATGTGCGTGACAGTCGATGTTTCTGGAATGCCCTGGAACACCCAACAACAACAGTCGGAAGCGTGTTAAACACGTAAGCAATACGAAATCACAAGTCGCCCACAGGAAATCGGTTTATAAGGAATGTCTGCGTTGCTACATTAATCACTGATGATTCACACGCGAGATCGACGCGGCGACGGAGCGCTCATGGAAACAGAATTATGTGACAATTGTAACAACGCTGTTCCGTCGGTTCATTATGTTATGCACGTGGATTTCTGCAAGAGAAACGTTCAGATGTGTCAAGACTGCGGCTGTGCCGTTCCTGCTAGTCAAAAGGAAGAACACCGTCGGACATTTCACGTTCAAATCAACTGTTTAAAGTGTGGGATGGCCATTGCCAAGAGCGAAGAGACCCGCCATTTTGCACGCCATTGTCCACAAAGTCTAGTTGGATGTCGATTCTGTCCACTCGAGCTCCCAAGACGCGATATTCGAGAACATGAAAAAAATTGTGATTCGAAGTCCGAGAGATGTGAAAAGTGTACTGAGCACGTCTTTGTGAAGGATTTGGCGAGGCATCGCGAAATCTGCAATGGGGATTCCGAGCTTGTAATTCTTCCGTGCGAATTTTGTTGTGCCTCCATGTCCCCAAATAAGCTAATGGGGCATCAGAGAGATTGTGCCAAACAGCGAGGGATCGAGGTTCCTGACGAACAAAGGATTCAGTCACCACTTCCTGAAAATTATCATGAAGCTGGTGCATATGGGGGAACGAGAGTCGTTTATGGCGGCGATCAGGCAAGCGGCGGGGAAAGTCGAGAACAGCTGGTCGCCCAAGAGACAGGTATTGATCGGCGCCGCGAGAGAAACTCCTCAAGAGCTTCGTCCAGTTTGGAAGACTGTGATGTCGCTTTGCCTTGTGAGATTTGCGGGGAGCTGTATCCGGCCGACAAGCTTATCCAACATCAGAAAGATTGCATCAAAAGTCAGGATCGACAGAGCAGAGATCGAAACCAGCGTCGACACAGTGGGCATCAGGAAGTAAAGCCAACTTTTGTTGGTGTTGAAGAAAGAGCTGGACACAAAACTCGAGTTACTTATGTTAGCTCGAGGGCCGAAAGGGAAAGGAGTCTTTCAAATTTGGAATTCGAGGACGATATTGATTGTGATTTGGACATTAATGCAAGATTGCCACGAAGTATTGAAACGAATGTCTTTTGTGTAAATGGGGAAGCAGAGCCTCTTTTTACCAGTAATGCGTTTAGCCATCGTATTAATTTTGGACGACTTCGAAATCCTAGGTAGACTTGTTTTCTAATCAGCTGCACTTTTGCTGTTTTTAACATTTAAAATTTTATTTGACAAGCTAAAGGAGTGCTATTAGCTAATATATAGTGATGAAGATATTAGTTGTATTTGTTTTTAAATTTCAAAGCAGTGCACCTATAAAGAAACAATCTACAAATCAAATCAAGTTATTTATTTTATAATTAATTTTGTCCAACTGTAAAATGCTAATAAATTGTTAAATGCTTTAGGAAGTAAACCACACTGCTTTTGATGCATCCACTTTCAGATCAGTTTATAATAATGAGATTATATGTCTAATTCTAGGCTTTAGGCACGGTTCCAAGGCTGAAACAGTTATCATTTCATGATTGTGCTGTGTGTTTCATGAATTCATCATCTATGGCTGGCTAACAGTCAATATCAAGTTGCAATGAATAAATTCTGTTTGAAGTCAGCAAAATCATGTAACTTTTTTTCAGGTATGTTTCAAATCTCTGGACATGATCATTTCTTGTATATATTATTTAATTGTCAAAGATTGAACCTTTAATGTTTGCCCTGTACACCTTTCAGCTGTTCACATCAATATTATTTCCCAATATTTGAGACTTTTCCAAAGTCCAAGAAAATAAAATGTCTAACTGTGGTTCTTGATATTGTAACACTGTTACAGTCTCTAAGGTCTGATATAAGGCTTAGCTCTGAAACAGACATAATATATATTGTTGATTGGGGTGTCCAGTGAGGCAGATATGGGTTTATGCTTCTTTGCAGAAGATATTTTGACAGGTAATACAGGAATTTTGCTAGTCTATTAAAAAAATGTGAAAGTAATAACCACATATTGTTGGCCAGTGTGATTTCTCATATCTTTTTATCTTGAGTACTCATTTTTTGGAGCATTTCCAGTAAACATTGTAGAATGCTCATAAGTTTCACACCAGGCCAAAGAGGCATTTCTGAAATGGCCTATTCATGATCAAAATATAAAATGTTGGTTATGACAGCCAAATCAGCCATCCTCATGTAAGATTTAAGAAATATATAATGCATCATCGTGTAATATAGCCTTATCTAAACACGTGGGAAGTTGGGAGAACACGAGAGTAGTGTAAGGAAACCACGAGGCCGTCAAGTGGTTTCCGGCGCTACTCGAGTGTTCTCCCAACTTCCCAAGTGTTCAGATATAGTCTCATCTGAACACTTGGGAAGTTGGGAGAACACGAGCGTAGTGTAAGGAAACCACGGGGCCGCTGAGTGGTTTCCGGCACTACTCGAGTGTTCTCCCAACTTCCCAAGTGTTCAAATGATGCTGTATTACACGGGAACACGTTATATATTTCTTTTATAAAATAATTAGCCAAGTAAAAAACATTGCGTATCGCGTCAGCGTGTAATATACTCTCATCTAACATGGTTATTTAACCAATCAGGGCACGCGTAGTATCAGTTATTTTATAAATAATAATAGTACCCCTCCTCCCATTGATTACTAAACCTGTTCTGTTATAAACTGAAAAAAAAAAAGCACATTGAGCTAATACAGCTTAAAGCACACAAATATTGTATGTTATACAAGTTTGACAGGTTCTATTTATCTCTGCATGATTACTATATGTGTATTTAGCAATAATATTATTGTTAATTTATTAAAAAAATGTACAGTTCATGAGATTACAGTATTATTTTTATGGCACCTAAATGCTTGAATGGATCAGTAGAAGCAATTCAACACACACACTGAAACAATTTTTATTACATAAACTCTGGTGTGATATAGAGCTTTCCACTACTGAGAAATGTCATTTCTGAACACACGTAAAAATATGATATTTTTACATGAATTAATATCAGCCAAGCAGTGATCTTGCATGTTTTAGCATTTCTTAGAGGTGAACATCTCTGTATCATACCAGAGTTTATGAAATAAATAGGGCCCAGTTTTTCAAAGCACGATTAGGCTAATCCTGGATTAGGTCTAAACTTTCTTGTCATTTATAAGCCTGAAAACGTGAAAGTTTCGTCCACAACGACTTTCTTGATAACGTTTTAAGCTGGAACAAGCTTACTAATCCATCTTCAAACAAAACTCTGCAGTTTATTGGGAGAGAGGTCGAGAGAAAGAATTTCGTTAATCCTGGATTAGCTTAATCAACTTTCGAAAAACTGGGCCCAGAATAATAGGCTTGGAGATACTTTGCTCACTTGTGAGATGACAAGATTAACACTTGAAGATAAATTTCATATCTCCACGTGCCCATGAATTAATCTCTATGTATTACATTCCTACATGTATATGGTGACTGGTACAAATTAGGATAAAGTTTGTAGAATAACTCTAAGAATTATTGTATAAGAAATTGGATGACTCAATTTGCTGTAACAATCATATCAAACTCAGCATTGTCTTCTAACCAAGTATAAAAAGCTGTATTGCATTTCTAGTGGCTGTACATGTTGTGTTTTCATGAATACAACACTCGCTATTCAGTACAAAACTGTCTTACTGTATCACGGTAAGCAAAGAAGTGCATCCTTTTCAAATATTAAATTTCATGTTGATTTCAAACTTTTAAGCAAATTATAAGCAATATTTTGTTTCACACAACTAAATCCTTTGCTGGAATAAGTACACATGAGAACAAAAAGGCAAGGATTACAAGTTTGTATGTACATGTACTTGCTCACTTACATAGACCATGTGCCAGGACCGACCAAAATACACAGTCACAAAACATTCATGATTGAATCAATGAAATGCGGCAGATTTGTACTGGAGTGTTACAATGTTATCTCAATCATACCTGATTAAGATCGAGGAATGTTGTAATGATAGCAAATAACTTCAGTGACAATATTATGTTCAAAACTTGCTGAAGACACTATTTTCTGCGGGTGTTTCACTGATACTTCTGTCAAGCCGTGGTCTCTTGGAAGGCACTGGCTCGGGAAATGACTGTGCTCGCAGAGGTTTCTGTAAAAGTAGAAGCAATCAAGAACAGAATGTGAATGGACAACTTATGGTTGCATGGAAAGGTAAGCTTCTCCAATATTATCCAGTATTACTGACTACTGGGTATCTGAGATAATAATAATAATAATAATAATAATAATAATAATAATAATAATAATAATAATAATAATAATAATAATAATAATAATAATAATAATAATAATAATAACAATAGTAGTAATAATAATAATAATAATAATAATAATAATAATAATAATAATAATAATAATAATAATAATAATAATAATAATAATAATAATAATAATAATAATAATAATAATAAACTGAATACTTGGACCCAGATTCAATTTAAATTTCCTGATGTTTCTTTAAATCCTGGGGGTAAATTTAAACTTCACTGCTCGGACATAAAGCTGAAAATGAACAATCAATCTCCACTTTGGCCTTATCATGCTAACAGCTACTGTACTGTAACACCACACCAACTAACATCACTAATATATGTGACTGATACCAGATACCGCTGACTGCATTGTACTGCTCTTGGTTGTTAGCTTAAATTCTCCCTACATCACCCAATGATACATTCTCTTCTTGAATGCTTGGGAGAATTTGTATCATGACCCTGGCTTTACCTTTTTTTGCACTTGGTTGTCTTTGGCTCCAGCTGGGGAGACACTCTGGAACACAAAGTGTCTTGATGAACCGGCCGTACTGGGTGTGGTTGATGTGAGGCTGGACAGCTGGGAAAGACTTCTCTTGCTACGATTCAGGAAGGAGCCTCTCTGTGACTGAAGAACAAAAGTTTAATTGGGAAGCAAAAATCAGAACTAAACACAGAGCCGAAAGTGACACAAAGATTCATCTTTCTTAGAGACCTCCTTCTGGGGGTAATGAACTTCAATTGTATCATTTAGTTTCTCATCAGAGATAATATCACATAGTTTACAAAGAACATGCATGGCTGTTTATAACTTTGTCATTTGAAAGCCAGTCAAACTAATAATTCTCACTATGTATCATTCATGTATTTCTCTTGACATTATGAGCTTGGCAGTGAGAGGGTTTACAAGGCTGGGCTGCCCTTAGTAGACTAATGTGTGTGTACTTACTGAGGTCCTCTTGAGTGCAGGGACTGTTGTGTTTCCTGGCTTGCTAATTTTGGACTGCTGTTGGGGCTGACTTGAGACTGACATACATGATTCTGACAACAGATATAAAGTTAGATTTATCAAGTTTGAAGTAACACTGTTTTGTTTTGCAAAGTCGAGGTAATCATGAAATATTGTCTGTGAAATTGTGTGCTGTAAACTGCATGCAGAAACATTTTGTTAGCCTGCAACTTCCAGGTCTTCTAGTGAAATTAGATATCCCAGGAGGAAGATGTTCTTCTCCTAGTGAAATCTTGTGCTTACAGTGTACATGTATATTATTTACCCCATTTTTTTTTTTATTGCAATAGAATCTAACTGGAGGTTTAATTTGCACGTTTCAAGGGAATCAGAAGCATGCCGGAACAAGAGATTACTAAAATGCGAAGGTAATCTTTAGAGTTTAAGACAAATTATGTTCCCAAAACATCTGAAGTACTGTAATAGAACATACCTGGTTTGGCTTTGCTTGTATCCTTGATAATGCTCAGAATGTTTTGACTGTTTTCATCCATATCCACTACTTCATTTTTATACTTCTTTGTCTGAAACATTTCAAAACAACAGTTACATCAATGCACACAAAAGTACTAAAGATGATATAGCACAGTTACCTAGGGCTACACATTTACATTCAGATGTTAATAAAGGTAATGGAAGTACTTACCATTTCTTCTCGGAGGAATGCTTCCCTCTCATATCTCTCCTTTCTTCTCTGGAGTTCCTCTTCCGTGGCCAGTTCAACATCGAGTCCATCCTCGTCGCCCCATAACCCTTTATCAAACATATCAAACTGGGAGCTCTCATCAATGCCATACCACTTGAAGTTTCGAGTACGCCCTTGACCATCGGTGTACAGGTCTCCGTCTGGAAGCAAGAGTTCTTTCACCATCCGTAACTCTGCCTTGTCTTGGTCCAACAGGTTTTTCCTACAGCAAACAATACAGCACAAATGAAGCAGTACGACTCAACGGAAGGAATTTTATGCATTTTTATGTTGATTTAGCATTACCCTCAACAAAGCATACAACATTTCCTGAAAGTTTACAGGTAAATTATTCTAAACAACCTATCTGTTTTGATGAGTCTTACTGTAGATATATTTGAGGCTGAATGAGAGGATTGGCAGTTTGTACAAAGGCAAGTTGTAGCCTTGACTAAATAGCACGGAGAGTTTTTATAAACAGAGCAAGTTGCAGGGAAAATCTACTAAGCTATCAAGAAATTCTGGCAGTCCCAGGCTTGTGATCTGCAGAAAACAAGCACATAAGCATACAAGTTTGTTCTGGAATACCTTTTCGAAGTTTGCCTTGTGAAAAAATTTTATGTTTTATAGAAAAAATTGTGATCTTTTCAAAACTAAAATAAATGAAACAATTCTTTTGTTGATACATAATAACATCGATCTGTTTGGCCATAATTATACACAACACTAATGGTTATACCACTACTTACATGTGAACTTTGTTGATCTGCTTCTGCATTTCTTCATCTGATGGCAGTTCCTCACCATTGGATTCTTCATCATAGGTGTCATTCTCGGTGTCAATGTCATCATCCTCATCTGAACCCACATCACTTCCAGACAGCTCTGCCTCTTGCTCAAGAAAGTTTTTCTTGTCAAACAATCCCCTGATAAAAAATAAATAAAATATAATATAATGCTCACATAATCAGAATAAAGCTAGAGCCCAGTGTGTGAAGTTGGTTATAAGGTCCTTCCTGACCACGCTCAGAAAACCTTTGGTCTTTCATAAATATTAACCCTGATAAAACGGTTTCATCCTAAGGAAGAACTTCATATCCAGATTTCCAAATATACTGTATCGACCCACCTAACCTATGTCCTAATGGCATTGTACTATTTACTGTATCACATATTTCTAGTAATATGCAGTTTCCTTCTGGAGAGTTTGTAAAAGCTTGTAGACAAGTCTAATGCAGTAAACTTCATCTCTCAATACCCACAGTACCTGCTTTCTTTCCCATATTTCTTGCCATATTTTCTCCTCTTTAGTATCTTGAGACCAACTTCATCATCTTCATCCTCACTTTCATTGTCCACCGCAACATCAAGCTCACCAGGCCCTGTGTCCTCATCACTCTCCCCCTCAACAGATTTTCTCTTCTCGTCTGTGCTCACTGAATCCAGCTCTCTATTTTCTGCTGGCTGTGGTGATGAGATGCCATTTGTGTTCCACTGACTATCCTTGTTATTGTCGTCTTCACTGTCGCCAGCTTCAGCTGTGAATTTCCCAGAACACAGCCCAAGCAGCTCATCCATGTTAGATTCTTGAGTATTTGCTCCCAGTTTTGAGAAAGAAAAGAAATTCTTTGGCTGTTTTCTAGTGTCATCTGTCTGATCTGTGGTTGTATCTTTGTCCTCATTGCCACTAAATCTACCAGAACACAAACCCAAGAGCTCATCCATGTTTGAATCTCCAGCATCATCAGTGCTAAACAGCTTCTTCCCTTTGGGGTTTTTGCTCTTGTCAGACGAATAGATGTATCTAAAAAAAAAAAAAAAAAAAAAAAATCAGAAAAAATCCATCAGGAAAAAAAGACAGACATTTGCACAAAGGTTTACATGTACAGTACAGTAAATCTGCCTTACCCTTGCGTGTCAAGAATTTGTGTAAACTGTGTGTCCTCATCAAGACTGAAGTGGAAGTTACTTGCAACTCCATCAGTGGCATCGTTATCCAACTTGTTGTCTGCCTTGCTGCTAGGTTCATCATCAAATAAGTCCTGAAATGAAACCAGAACAAAAGAAGTATATACAACTGGTTGGTAAAACTTAAAAGTACTTACAGACAACATAGATAGTCAACAGTTTATACATTTTGAAATTCCCCTTGCAATAACAAGTTGTGTTTGTAGTTCAGAATGGATAAAGTATATTTATGGCCATTTCTTGCTGCAGTTAAAAGCTGGTCAGCCAAATCAATTCTTATAATGCTACTGAATGCTACATGTTTTTCAGGGATACAGTAGTTGAGAGAATTAGGCCCCACAGACATTTGTCCATGGGAAAACACAGGCCACATTAGTTGCTCATGTCCTACATATCAGTAGAGAGCAAGGAGGCACACACAGAATGCAAACCAAAACAAGTGTGAAATGTCCTGATGTGATGTACTGTACCTGTGAGTCTTCCACTGGAAGTGAGAGCTGACACAACTTCCCAGGCTGTGAGTGAAAAGAGAACATCCTTCAATACATGTCACCACTAATAATATGTACATGTCCTGTTGTCTTATCACTCTCACAAACAAACAAACAAACAAACAAACAAATGGGAGCTTAGGACTGGCAACAGTATTAACAAAAGGGAGATAAATCACTATTTTTTGTAAGTTATGAAGGCCTGTTGATATCCCAAGACCCAGTTGTCTTCCATGATAAATAGCAGTTATACAAACTGGAAACCTTATATGATGCAGTGCACGGCAGGGCCTTTTGCTCAAAATCTTAACATCAAACTCAGGGTGCAGCTCATACAGCAGTATTTACAGCTATACAGTATACAGTATCAAGCTTTAAAATTATGCTATTATAAGTTTGTGATAAAACCTACATTTGTACCAGTTGCCCCATTGAAAATTATTCTTAATTAAGTCACAGAAAGAGTTTAGGGCACAATTTTCGGGTGTAGAGCTACAGACAATGTAATCATACTGTACAATCTAACTTCACATTACCTTCTTAAATGTCTCTTGCGTTGCTTGTGCAGTGCCTCCAAGCATACTGCGCAGTCTTGAGAAGGGTGTCAGAAGTTCTGGTGTATTTTTGCCTGCATTTGCAGCAGAATTTCCCGAGCCCTCTCCTTGGCCTGCTGGGATTCTACCGCTGTCATTGCTGCCTTCCAAACTGTTAAAACTCCCTGCTAACTCTGAGCTGATCCGACGATCAAGGCTAGACTGACTCGACCCACAAGACAAGTCTGAAATACTTACTACAGACTTGTTCAAACCTGGTTTAACTTTATTCTGGTCTTTAGTTTTCGGTGCTGATTTCTTGAGTCCAAATGATGATGGAAAGTTGGGTGTTGTTTCATCTGAATCAAGTCTTAACCTCAGACCTCCGAAATCATTGCTTTCCTTCCCTCTGCCTTCCTCCTGCCTTAGTTCATCCCCAGTGTCTTGACTTTTACTGCCAGTGTCATTGTTAAATAATTCTATAGTCTGTTCGTCAGGAGCAGGGACAATGTTCTTGGTTCCCTTGTTGACCTTTTCAGTTCCTAACCTTGATGTTTCATCATCATTTTCATTGTCACTGAAGCCTGATTCTGCATAGAAATCATCTTCATTGTTCGGTTCGACATCTGAGTCATCATTGGCTTCATCATCTGCATCGGCATCTGTCTCATCAGCCTCGTCGTCTACAAATTCATTTCTCTCTTCTTTTTCATCTTCTTTCTCGTTATCCAGATCACTTTCCCCTTCCTCCTGTTTCTTCTCATCATCTGCATTCCACTTCTCAAGTTCAAAGTCAGAATCCTCTGCAAAAACACAACAACAACAAAACAGGTGAATAATTAATTTCTAACCATGTCAGATGTTTGGAAATGGATTTTTACTACTGTATAAATTCTAAGAGAACTAGGAAGACTGTAAGTAAACATTAAGTGGTTTCAGTATCATGTTTTGCTACAGTGTATCATATTATTATAAATATTGTAAGCTTTATTTATGATTAATTCTTAACTCTTCAAATGCCAAGCCTGTTTTGCCTCAGCAACTGGCAGCCATCCTGGATTCATTGGTTTTTATTCTGTACTGTTTATGCTGTAGTTAAGTTAATGCTTAGGTGAAAGCTGATAAATGGAAGGATGTGCTTCCGACCAACACCAATCACTGTAACCTGCTGAACAGCATAATTTATATACAAGTAAACTTCATCACACTGTACCTTCCTCTTCAGACATCTCAGCCTCCTCTTCATCACTGATCTCTTCATTGTCGATCTTGCGTTGTGTCTCCTGTACTTCCCGTCTCTCTGCTCGTTGCAGCTTCATTTTCTGCTCCAGCTGAACCTTCAGAGCTCTTAGTCTTCCCCCTGCAACAGGATGGATGACATCAAAAGAACAGGCCATGTTTGTCCGGTATGTCTAATTCACAGAATCAATGGAACCTGACTCTGGGTTAGGCTTAGGCTTAGGATATAGGGTTATGCTTAAGGTTCCATTGGTTCCATGTGGACACATTCCAGAAAATACCCAGCTGGGCTAAAGCTGTTTCCTTGCAAACTTGGTCTCTAGTTTATCCAGAACATCAGTCAAATATTTATCTCAGGGCAGTTTGAGAGGGCTGGGCCAAACATTACAATATTGTTTTATTAATATAGTTTTTGTGTGAAAATGTTGTGAAATTTACAAACCTGGTGTCTTCATGTCTAGTTTATCCTCAAGGATTATTGGAGTGTTTTTTCTTGGTTTTGGGAGGTTAATATGGTGTTGTTCTTGGCAGGTTTTGTCTGTTTCCTGGGGTTTTGTTTTCTCTTCACATTTGGTTGGTTTTGTGGCATGTTTCATAAACCTGCAAACAGTTGAAATCTTACATTGATAAACTTTATTTTGTTATAGTACGTTCAAAGCTTCTTCTACATCACTTCAAGGACCAAATATATCATGCATCTACACCATACCTTTGCATCAATCCCTGTATGCCAGGATTAACCGGTGTGTTGTTTCTAGATGAAGGTGAGGCCTTTTCCAAAAAGAAAGGATCGACTGCATCGCTGAGCCTTGGCTTAGCCCTGTTTAAAGTTTTCAGGCCTTTTCCAATATTCAAAGTTGGATTCTCATTTGATTCAGGACTAGTGGTCCTCTTGTCATCTGTGTCTGGTGAAGTGTCATCCTTGAACTCTGATTTGCTTGGTAGTCTCTTTTTACTGTTGTCTTGACTGATACTGTGACAGTAAACAAAAATTACCCTCTTCAACCACAGGTGTCAACTTCAGGGAGGTGTTTCAGGAGCACGTTAGCAAAATATATTGTCTCACCTTGTATGCTGATCGCTGAAAGGAACCCTCTTAAGAAAATGAGTAATCGGAGGTGTGATAGGATTGTGATAAGGCAATGAAACAGCAGACTCTGTGAAAAACAACAACAACAACAACAACAACAACAACAACAAACCCAGTACATTGAGAACTGGCATCCCACATCCAACATAATGCATTGCCAATTTAGATTTTGTCATTCAACAAAACTGTTCCTACCTTGCACAAAATAAGTCAGAATTTCTTTTAGAAAAAAAGATCTTGTAAACAAAGCAAAAAAAATGCCAGCCTTTTGCCTCTGTCTGTTTCAAAAAAAGGCCCATGACGGTGACCATGATTGTGAAAAAGTTTTACAAATCAAACTCGTTTTCATAAGAAAGGTTTGTACTTAACCTCGTTTTGAAACAGTGGCAACAGGCATCTCATAAATGCCCTATGGTATTAACTCTCATTGTAGACCAATAAACATTTCACTTACCTCTGATCATTCTCTGGGTTTCACTGTGGATTTTTTGAATAGCCTGCTTTTTTAGCTTGCGAGGTTTGGGCGACTGCAAAATAAACAAAACAGTGAACCCAAGTACATTTTAATGAGTGATCAACTTCAGTTTTCTCCTTCAGTTTCTCACCAGAGATATATCATACAGTATAGAGAACTTGACTTTTGATAGATTGCTCAGATGACCGCTGATTAAACTATAAACTTTCACCACATCATTCATGCATTTTCTTCTAAAGGGTTGGGAATATCAGTATTTTGAGCTTGGGAGACGTGAAAGGGTTAGTAATGAACTGACATTCACCTCATACCCCATTTGATTGCACGGGATCGTACACTCAAATATAAACCAGTTGGTTCCAATTGACTCAAAGTTCAGTTTTCGAACAACAAACATTCTGGCGCAAAACAGTACAAGATACCAACCCTTCGTCTCGGTTCTCGCTTCTTTTTCTTTCTGACATTCTCTTCTTCATCCGACGAAACGTTTCCATTGTTTTCTTGAGCTACTCCTTCCTCTTCGTCCCAATTCACGTCGTGGGTTTCGCTATTATCGCCCCGCTCGCCGCCATGTTCGCTGTCGCCATCCAGCTCGGCGTCGAACAAATCGTCGTTGGTGAAATCATCATTCGTGATTCGCTGTAAAATCACAATAAATAGAGTTTCCTTTTAGTACTGCGATTAAATTCGAACTGAAAGCGAGTCTTTTTACCTGAATTGCCTCTGCAACTGTGAGCATAGTTGTGCCGTAGACAAAATCACATCACAAAAGCAAATTTCGCGCCAGAAGAAAAAAGTCGATAAAACGTCGTAAAAAGAACGAATCAAAGACGAACAGACGAACGTTTCACGATCGCCAACTTCGTTCCCAACCCTGTACGAACGATGGAAGCCTGGGTACGAGTTTTGTTGGACGCCATTTTAGAAGAAGTTTGAAGTAAAAATGGATCCTACCTTGTTAAAAGACTTAAACGACTTCAAGAAGAGAAGCATAAGCCAACCGACTGTTGAGTCGAAGAAGGCGAAAACAAAAGCAAGCTCCTCAGAGAAGAAAAGCAAGTCATCAAACTCAAAACACAGCGATCTTCCAAAAGAACTACAGCCAAACTCAAAGAAAGCAAGTAGTTCGTCTCTCGAGTACAAACGGCCGGCTTTCAGGAGCAAACACAGGTTTGCTGTTCTTGCTGCCATAGTGGACTTCATGAAAGAACGACATTTGAGTCGAAAAGTGGAAGCCCTGTCTCTCGATGAAATCCTTGATAAAATTAAGTACACCGACATTAGCCAGTCTGATAAGCTGTGGCTCAGAAATGAGGCATTAACAGTAAACGCCAAACTCGTCCATAAGGACGGCAAGTTCACCTTCAACCCCAAATATCATATCAAGGACAAGAAGCAACTTTTAAGGTTGTTAGAGCGCCATCAAGACAAAGGTATTGGAGGGATCTTGTTAGACGAGATTAGGGAAAGTCTACCGGAAGCAGACGAAGTTGTTAAGGCTGTCAGAAAGCGCATCACGTTTATTACACGACCAGCAGACAAGAAAGTCATTCTGTTCTTCAAGAATAACCAGCACAACATCAAAGTCGATGAAGAATTCCAGGGGCACTGGAGAAGCATTTCCGTGGATGGAATCGGTGAGGCTGATATCGACAGATACCTGGTGAATGCTGGCATTGCCACAATGCAGAACTATGGGGTTCAAAAGCAACAGACTCCCCAGAGAAAGAAGGCAACCAAGAAGAGAAAAAATTTCAAAAAGCTCAATGTGCACTTGGATGATAGCACGTTGAAGGAGTATCCACAGAGTTAAAACCATTTTTCGAGGTTCTAGTGTCCTAAGATAGGTCTATGTTATGATGTGGGTGGGGGGGGGGGGGGGGGGGAATCCTCAAAAGGGATTGTGCCCGCCCGGTTCTGAAACTCTTGCCGTATTTCAGAGGCTAATGGTCAAATGGCCTGTGGCTCCCTTCCCACGTTCTATTCCAAGTGGAGAGAAGCTGTTCTCAGAATACTAGTCAACACTTTGTTGCATTACGCTTGCATATATCAACACTAGTTTGTTGCAGTGACCACAGATCTGAGGAAGGGTTTGTTGGTAGTTTGTGTCAAAAAGCTGCCTCACTTTTGCTTTCATCATGTAAAATAAGATGTGAGCAAGAATCAAACACAGTAAGAACAATAACAATATTATTGAGAGGCAATAAAGTGGCAGAAATGGTTTCAAGGCTCCTTGGTTGATTTGCCAACTCAGATCTGTCACAACAGGTGGTAGTGTCACACCCAAAGATGACTGGTTGAACTGGAATGTCCTTGAAATATTTCATCAAAACAAGTGCAGGCCTTAAATAACTTTTGTGGACTTCTAGAATATTGTAAAACCATGTCCCGTCATTCCGTCGAGTTGGAAAACTATATCTGAAATTCTGACTGCCTGACAACCAGGAATCCCAACAACACCCATCCCCTCCATAAAAATAGCATGTGGAAAGCAGCTGGTAGGGAAAGCTACTGAGAAATGACTTTTGTCCCTTCTCCTGCCCACCTTACTTGGAAAATCACAAAAAAATAATGCAATATACAATCAAAGAAAGACAGCCTTTTTTTCAGCAGTCTTTGTTCATATCAGATACCAAAATACTTGCTTAGTTTATGTTCCAATGCATCATACTTCAGCCTTGCTATGTGCAGTCTTGGTTTGTATGCTCTTAAAGTCCTTGAAAATTTACATTATATATTATTTTTGGTAAATAGTTCCACTGAACAACTGTTGTTGATACGAAAATACGAAAATAAACAACAACAACAACAACAACAACAACAAAAATAGCTTCTTCAAGTTACCATTATTTTTTGTATTGTGTCCAACAGTAATAAATGTCTTTCAGTCACTAGAGCTTTGGAAATTTAGATTTTTATTCTCAAACGTTTTGTCCAAGCGAGGCTACAACCCCTGATTAGTGATTGTAGTGTGGGTTATCCAATGGTTTGCTGTCCTTTAGGGCTTCACGACTTCAAACACATAATTCACAAGAAACACGGAGATAGCCATGCCAAACAGAATCCCCACCTGAAGAGACATGTACCCGATACTCGTAGCCAGGCCCTCCTCGTGTTTCTTCCCGGCCTGGCCCGGAGCCAGAAGCATCATGGCAGCGCATAGCCCGTAACCGTTGACCAATCCGAGGAGGCCAACAGTGACGTAGGCCACCCAATCGGCTTGCAGGCCGCTAACGCACGGTTTCAAGTAGATTAACAGAATCGGGATGGCTATGATTAGCTGCACAAGGCAATTGCAAAGTATGAAGGTCTTGCTGTAGATTATTCCGAGGATTGGTAAGTTTTTCCCGATGGCATCTGCTACGGAATAACAGCCGAAGAGAATCACTACAAACCAGCCTGTCTTGTCGCTACTCTGCGTGGCTTTGGTCGGGGAAGCAATGGCACCATCTGTGCTAAGATAGCTGGTTAAGTTGGACAGATGGCTAGGCGCAGAGCTACAGTTGTAATTTCCGTGAAACTGGGACGTTATTCCTGGAAACAGGGAGTTTGAGATGACCAGCGTCAGGCAAATTGTCACCAGTGCTGCCCAGTTCTTTTTCGTCACTTCTTTACGTGATACATGAATGAACTCGTCGCTTCTCAAAAGTGGTTGCGTTTCCTCATTTGTGATCCCGTCCATAATTCGTTGAGCGTTCGTCTCTCGGACGTAAGCGCGTAGGACGGCGATCAGACAGCACGCTATGAGTATGATAAGGTCCACCAGAGCAACGAACAAGTAACCACTGAGGCGAAATCCTCGGTCCACATTGCTAAGATGTTCAAACGATCCTTTCGAGATACAGCGGATGATAAAGGTCGCCGCAAACGCACAGACACCGCCAGACTGAGCCGCGTGGACTCCAAACTTCGGGAAATACTTCCCGACGAAGCCGTACAGGGCGCCTCCACCGACATTTTGAACCACAGTCGCCACAAAGACTATAGCGAGGACAACGCCAAAGCGTGCTGGTGTGGATATGATGCCGGTATCGAGGGGTGTGATGACCACTTCTGCAACCAACAGAACTGCCGAGATGGTTAGCGTGACGAGCAAGACGGTCAGGTGGCTGCGTTTGGGAGGGAAAGTCACCGTCAGCACCGCACCAATGCTCGCACCAACTCCCACTGTCACGCCAGCGTAGACTTCGGGTTTGTAGTCGTCGGGGAAAAAGTAGTTGAAGTAGTCGACGGCATTGAAGCTGAAGAATACAGCGCTCTGAACGGCCGCACCGAGAAACCAGCAAGTCAGGTAGAGCTTACAGGGGACTGCCATCAGTGCGGCTCAGCCGAGTGTCACCGCTTGTCTGGCCACACTGGGTCTGTCTGACAGGACGTCAAGAGTGAAAACGAAGCATTGCCTGCTTAAGTGCTTACGTATTCGACGTTCTGAGAATTGGAACTCATATGCATCACGCCACGTGGCAGACCGCGTGAGTCAGAGCGATGTGGCCATCACGATTTTTTTTTTTTTTTTTTCGTTTTCTCGGAATTCAAGGGCTTCAAGCAAACGTCACGCCGTTCCACTTCTTGCATTTCAGCGTCTCAGCTCAGTTACAGAAGTTAAACTAAAAATAAATCTAATTCTTTAATTCCGACGGACGTCACGCGAAACAGCAGGCCCGAACATGCAAATGTCTAAAGTGTTCTGTAGCAAACTTCTGCCTTTTGCACTAAACGACAAAAAAGTGACTCATGGCTTCACATGATAGCAGTTCAAGTCGATAACGAAATCCTATACATACTTTGTGGCATTCGTTAATGTTTACGAGTCCGCGACTCAGCAAACAACCAAGCTATGCCGTAACGCGTTTGAACAGTGACTTTACGAAAATGGAATGTAGAATGCTGAGTCAGGCTATCCACACACCTCTCGCAACCCCAACTCACAGGCGGCCCACCCTTCGATCATATGGCCCTTGGTTAGAATCTTGCACGTAATTCGTTACGGCGGTTGATCACGGACAGTCTCTCTTATGAGATAGCGCTCTTATGAAATCCTCCCGAAAAAAGAAAGTACCTCCAAGCTTCCCTGAATAAGTATAGATAATAAAGCATTGTACCTTACCTGCGGTTTGTGGCGTCTGATTCCTTTAGGGAACTTTGATTTGCCGCGGTTGGGTACTATCCATAGTGCGTTTTGAGGGAATCTTATATTTTCGGGAGGATTCCAGAAGAGGGTTTCGTGACGAATTACGCAAGGTTCTAACTGGGGCCGACTGTGCCCAACTGTACGAAATTCCATTTATTTCAACGCGGATTTATACTTTTGAGTGAGCTAGGGTTAATTGCTTTCTCTTCATATCTTGGCTCTAAGCCGATAGTGGGTATGAAACTTAAACTGAAAGACATAAGAAATGAAATGTGATTGTGTTTTAACATTTAGAAGTCCTCGGAAATACCTGGCAAGGTATAAAACTGACTAAGGTCCTTAAAATTACAGCAAACTTCTTCGGTGTACAGACTATTATATTTTGTACTGCTTATTTACCGGAAATGAAAAAAAGAAAAGTTGTCACACACAGTTATATAAAGACAGATTTTATTGAAAGTAAACTCTTACAGGTCAGATACAAAGATTAGAGAACAAGAAATTCAGAGCTGAAACGGCTGAGTTGTGTGTTAATGATTTTCCATCGCCCTGGCAAAGGGCCTTCTGTTGTGTACTTCTCACATTTGACGTGAATAAAGCAATAATTGTATGAACAGTGAAACAGTCACCGATAAATAGCCATGGCATAGATTAGCTAGAAGACTACAGTTACCCCAATTTCAATTTTGATCGCTGCGACAGTCCACGGACTCCACTGAATTGCCGGTCAACCAAAAGCTCCTAATTTGTTAGAGTGCTACTCAAAAACGACAAAACCTAAAAAAGGCCTTGCAACGCGATCGTAATAGCCATCAAAGAATTTCTCTAGTACAGGTATTGAGCGGTGATACACCAACACAAACTCTTCACAACTTTCATAAACACTCGGTACCGCCACGAAAAACGCCAGCTCCTTCAGTAGATACTTCACGCCTTCCTCCAAATCCAGCCTGCTCTCTTCGAGAGCGCCGTCTTTCTCGCAGATTCCTTTTTCTCGGCTGTTCTTGAGACACCTCAGTGCCATCTCGGTAGATTCTCTGATATCGGTACGAAATTCATCATTCGCTTCGTAGAGGTCTTGGATTTCTTGAAAAGCCTCGATGTATTTTGGACACGTTTCCACCTCCTCTTTCCACCTGACGAAGTCATAGGAAGCGTCGTTGAAGCCGTTGCTTCGAAAAGCCTCGTTACATTTGTTCCGCAGTCGTTTGGCTTTCTGGTGTGCAGACCTCTGAGGGTTTGGGGAACCAACCGCCCTGTGATTATGCTCGGAGATTTTGTCCGGGAGAAAGAGCATCACCTGTGAAAAAATGAATAATACAAATCGATTACGGTAGAATTTTGCCGGTAAGCATCGGATCTGTCAGTGTCAATATTTTTTGTTTTTAACAGGAAAACGATATCCGGCGCAACAGTGCTCTAACTGATTGAATACAGGTGCAGTTGGTAGCTAAAATGGTGCATGTACAATTCCACTGTTGCGCGGAGGTTATATTGAAGCAGATTGTGTGCGCAATGTTGCACTAAGCTTTCTGGTCCAACAGCAGCATACACAATTACAATGGCACACTAACTTCGATTGAACAGGGCTGGAGTTAGGGTTGTTGGAGACGGACGTAAAATCTTAGGTGACGTACTGCATCTGCACTTCAGTATTAAACTATATCTTCAACCAACCTTGTCTGAGTTCGTTTTCCCAAATTCAAACAACCTCTTCAGAGCATCCATCTTGTAGTAGTGCGGGTTTCCAGGACTGATGCCCAGAATGGCGGTTCGTCGGCTCTGCAGAAATTTCTGTCCGTTCAGAACTGCTTGAGACGCTTCCATGATCGTATAACGAGAGCTTGTGCAGTTAAATGCAACCTGCACCAGATAAAGGCCCGCTTTTATCCACTCCTCCCCCCGCCAGGCATTTTCCCGGTAATCGGTAGGACAAGTTACTATTAATAACTATGTAGACGCATTATGCACGTGGTCTGGCCGGAAATAAGCAGTTTTCTTGGTAAGCCGTATCGATGACGGTGCAGTCCTGAATCACGCGACTACCTAATTTCGAAACCGCAAAGCAAATCGGTAAAGGCGCAGAAAGACCCGACCCGGTGTTGTCCACGGCGTTGGCAAAGAGCGGAGTTCACGACTGAAACATGTTACCCGAGGGAAGCACACTCGGATTAGCTACCGCCATCTTCACAATCTTTCTGTTCCTGGCTTGGCCGTTTTTACACAGATTCTTGCAGGTGAGTGTGATTTTCCGTTTTGAGTTGTTTGAGTGCCAGCAAAGCTCTTGTTAGGTCTATAATTATACGCTCGCATGCACTGTATCTGCACAAAGTTTAACTACTCATTCCATTTCTAATATTTGAATCTGTACATCATCATGTTCAAGCGAAGAAATCTTGTACATTACGTCATACTTTATCAGGTACATGAGTATAAATGGCCTCATCATATTTGATTTGCAATATATTACTGTATGTTTGCCGCACTAGACTGTAGATAGATCATATATAGTGACATTCATTTAGGATGATAGCCGTGCAACTTCCTGTGACGTGTCACTCAGTCACACACGGTTCGCTCGACGAACACAATTTCGGTGGTCACGCATTCAACAACAGTTCAATCTGCTAAATTCGCGACACTGCAGTGATGGGCTAGCCCCTCTGCAGATTATCAATTGATATTAGAAGAGAAAAGGCAACTTTCGGTTGCCGGTCTGAATACATAGACCGCTTCATTTCAATCATTTAATTCTCTTTGCAGATTCTGTTGGTTTACTGGCGTGTGCGATATACAAACGCTAAAGGAGAGCGAATGCCTGGGGAGCTACCTAACTTACCTTACGGACATTTTCATCACGTAAACTTCTTTGGAAGGCCACTGTCCAAGAAGCATGGTCGTATATACTACATCTGGCACTGCTTCACTCCGGTCGTGTAAGTAAAATTAATGGCCGACGAAAAAACATAACGGGAAGGGCCCTGGGCATGAGATCGCCGCTGGATAACTGTATCGTGGGCTGTTCAATGAGCGGGGTGGTCATGCTCCTTAGTCTCTCTGATCATCGAAGAGAAATTAGACTGATCGTTGAATTATTCAAAGAAATTATAAAGAGAAAACTGAATCAGGTTGACTGAATCTACTTTGAAGAATTCGGCGAAGCGCCTCGTGAGTCCACAACATTTTGACCATGTGATGACGTAAATCGTGGTAAATAAGAGTCCACACCACGGCAAATCAGTGGACATTTATTAAATATATATATATATTTTTTACAGGATATTAGCGGATGCGGAAGCTATTCGAGCTTTCTACACCGATCACTACTCGCACCAGCGTGAGCGTGATTTCACTTGCCTCGGGTCCGTATTCAAGGACGTACTGGGGCACTGCTTGGCCACAAGTCACGGTCGAGACGAAGTTCGAAGATGTCGAGGTCCCTTCGAGAAATACTTCTCCTCCAGCGCTGCCTCGAATCACTTGCAAGTGATTGGTGAAGAGTGCGCCTCATTTATGAAAAACTTGCCTACAGGGATACCCGTCGATCTCCAAGAAGGTCTCTCTAATGTCACGCTCCGGGTCCTCGTGCAAGCGGTGTATGGACAGGAAGTCCTCGCAAAACATTTCCAACGTATTTTAGACGTGAATAACTTGCTTCAAGATGCCCTGAGTATGTCAAATGTCGGTGGGACCAGGTTGCCATTTTATTCGTATTTGCCCACAAAGACAAACCAGAAGGCACGTTCCTTTAACAATGCTTGGGAATCCTTTAACAGATTCTTATTCAAAGAGTACGAGGAGGGTCGCCTTAGCTCTGGTGACGGCTTGTTCTTCGCCATGATGGAGCAACTGAAGACTCACGCACTAGAACTGGAGGAACAGGAGGTATGTTTAAAATGCGTTCTACCCTATGCCCAAATATTTACGACGAAAACAAACTGCCAGATTTACCGTGTTGATTACTTTTTGCAAAACCAGATATTGATAAGTTGATACAGGAGTTTTCACTGGGCTATCTCAACGTCTGACACCGCTATGTATTGCCGTTCAGTTGACTTGAATATAGGCAGAAAAAAGAAGATAATTAGTAACAATATTTTGGTAGGAAGCTCCACTTACTACGCAGGTGGTTTTCATGGAGGGTCCTACAAAACATTCCCCTAAAATCCTTTAAACACCTTGTCTTGATCTATTCTCATTTAACTACACCTGCATATAAATACACACGCAAAATTTTTAATTAATGAACTGTGATTTCATAGAAAATGGAAAGGAAATAATCAAATTTTGTTTGTGCGTATGTGCATGCGTGCATGGGTGTGTGATTGCGTGTACGTGTACTTGTGTGTACTTGTGTGTTCGTGTTGGTCAGATAAAATAATAAATGGAATGGTGGAATGTCTGAGTACACGAGTTAGTCATCGCTATTTTTTCCGCCTTGTCAGTTGTTACATTCTGTGGACGAGATCCTTCTTCTGAACGTTGACGTCAGCTACGCCGCCACTTCGTTTGCTCTGGCCGACCTCGCGCGTTACCCAGCTGTGCAAGAGAAAGTTCGACAGGAGATAGACGAAGTACTGCAGGGCCGTGACCCAAGCACGTGTGCAGACCTGGATAAGAGGCTGCCATATATGGAGATGTTCCTAAAAGAAAGTGCCCGGATGAACCCAGCCTTGGCGCTCAGTCTGCCGGAAAGAACCGTGAAGCCAGTCACTGACCTGGGAGGATATCAGATTCCAAAAGGGGTAAAAAATCATATTAATGTGTACAGTTATGTAACTAAATGTGTGGGGGAGCAAAGAACAAACTGATGCTCCTTTTACTGTTTGGACAATAAACAAATAATTATACTATGGAAATTTAATAAATAGTTAACAAAGGTAATTCCTGGCCCACAAACCACCAAACATAAGCCTGCATGTCTGTGTGTATGTATTAATAGTATGGAAAAGCTTTTCTTTGGTAGGGACCTCAGGTTACTTCAATAATAAAACAGTTATTATAATATTAATACTTATGGAGATTATCTTTACCAGTTAACTAAAACCATCGTTTTATTATTATGCTTGCTATCTTAGTCCAGAATCTTATTACACACGACCAGACAAGTGATAGCTCTAATATATTATCGACAAGACACGTCGGTAAATAAAGGTCGATTGATTGACTGCGGATTGATTGACCGATTGCAGCGACTTATGCACGGACGGAAAGTCTGCCAGTCGACAAACAAGCAACTTTTTGTGTGCGTAACACTGAAACTTGATCTTTTTATTCAACAGACACCAATCTGCGTTGATACTCATTCACTGAATTTCTCGGAGAAGTACTGGGAAAATCCCGAGAAATTCGACCCGGATCGATTCGCCAATGGAGCCCGCCAGATTCCTGGTTCGCTCTTCCGCTTCGGCATGGGGCCCAGGAAGTGTCTTGGATATCGATTCGCTCTGGCTATCAGTCACGTGGTCGTTGCTTCTGTTGTACAAAAATACACACTTCAACTGGCCCATCCTGACGCTGCACCAAGAGTGAAGACAAATGGAATGTCTTTTTTCACTCCCTACCTTTGTCCAGAACTAGTGTTTCACGAGAGATAAAAATAACATCGCTTGAGAACCTGATTTTTGAGACCAGTATTATCGATATTGAAAGGAAAACGTTATGCACTGATTCAGCAAAGGATGCTTCAAAATAGACACAAGGGTAGTTATCATTAAAATGAGCTCGAAAATTAAAAACTACACAAAAATGCCATATCTTTGCCCCAAAATATACGTTCCTGGAATACATACCCGAATTATAGGCTTCTCTTAGTTAAATTATATGCCCGGGGGGGGGGGGTACTCCCATATAATGAGTGCCCCCCCGGATGATATGTTCTTCTTGTCGAGATGCTGTCATTGTGGGAATCGTTTCTCGGAATTGGCCGAAGCTTCTATCATAGTGTTTGTTCAAAACTTTCTGGACATTCTTAGGTAGTTCTTTTGCGATGCTACTCAAGAAGGACGAAACCTAAAGAGGGCCTTGCAACGCGATCATAATAGCCATCAAAGAACTTTTCCAGCAGGAAGACAAGAAAGAAATAGACAGAAACTATAGAAGAAGAAAATTGAATCAGCTTGTGTGTGTAAGCCACATCTTTACCCGCCCCCCCCCCCCCCTCCCCCCCCCCCCTCCCACAATATTCCTCTAAAGGCCGTTTCACACTGGACGCGTCGCGACACGCTGTAACTGCATGCGACAACGCGACAAAATTAGATCCCGGTCATTCCTTCAATCCGATTCACACCGGACGCGGCACGACATTCGCTATGTTTTTTTGTTCTGAGAAAGAAAGAACCTTGTTTGCAAAGCGTGTAATTAGCATATGTATGGTAATATAATGTGAATTTGCATTTATACGGTCAGAAAAGCGCCTTGTGCGGAAAAACTCTGTTTTCTCGGAATTACCCGACTCGGTCATGCAAGCAAAGGGCACGTTCAGTCGTATTTAACCACAAAAAAAAAGAAAGAAATAAAAATGAAATAAAAATGCTCTTAAAAACAAATGGTGTATATTTTTTCCTTGTTCTAGCTTTCTGCGTAAATATTGTTCCCTATTCTTGATGAAAAAATGTTTTAAGCATTTTTGTTCTATAGCCGGCGTTTCGCCGGCTGTCTCAGCTTGTTACAGACGAACCATTAACCTAAAATGAAAGACACATAGAACATTAAAATGTGACTTCTCTATGCATCGCCCCTTTAAAATTACAATAAAAATCTTTAGCGGGAGCAAAATAATGCAGTTTTCACACAGTTAAATTCCCTTGTATTCCGAGAAAACGAAAAAAAAAAAAAAAATCGTCGTGGCCCTCGTGATGGCCACATCGCTCTGACTCACGCGGTCTGCCACGTGGCGTGATGCATATGTGTTGCAATTCTCAGAACGTCGAATACGTAAGCACTTAAGCGGGCAATGCTTCGCTTCACTCATGACGTCCTGTCAGACAGACCCAGTGTGGCCAGACAAGCGGTGACACACTGTAAATAGGGCTCTTCGGCTTGCAGATCACTAAAGTGTAATAATGGTCTAGGAGAAGAGAAAACGAAATTCAGAGCTGAAACTGACTTGAAATTGATTTACAGCAGTGTGCTAATGATTTTAATGTCCTCGTGGCAAAGTGTACAGTTTCTACGGGCCTTCTGGTGTTCTCGCACTGGAAGTGAACAATTCATTATATGAACAGCGAAACACGAACGCTGATAAATAGTCAGAGCATAAATTACCTAGAAAATTTCCCGATTTTGATTTGGACTACCGTGACAGTCCAACGGCTTCCACTGCCTTTCTTTCAAACATTCTGGACATTTTTTAAGTAGTTCGTTTGCGATACTATTCAAGAACGACAAAACCTAAAGAAGGCCTTGCAATGCGGTCGTAATAGCCATCAAAGAACTTCTCTAGCACAGGCCAAGAGCGGTGATACACCAACACAAACTCTTCACAGCTTTCATACACACTCGGCACCGCCACGAAAAACGCCAGCTCCTTCAAAAGATACATCACGCCTTCCTCCATGTCAAGGCTGCTCTCCTCGACTTTTCCGTCCCTCTCGCAGATTCCTTTTTCTCGGCTGTTTTTCAGACTCCTCAATGCGCTCTCAGTAGATTCCCTGACATCGGCACGGAACTCATCATTCGCTTCGTACAGATCTTGGATTTCTTGAAAAGCCTCAGTGTATTTCGGACACGTTTCCACCTCTTCTATCCACCTGACGAAAGTGCAGAGAGCGACGCTGAAGCCGTTGCTTTGAAAGGCCTCGTTGCATTTGTTTCGCAGTCGTTTGGCTTTCAGTTGTGCAGACCTACGAGGGTTTCGGGAACCAATCGCTCTGTGACTATGCTCGGAGATTTCGTCGGGGACAAACAGCATTACCTGAAAAAAACAGATAGCCGGGCATTACGTAAGCATCGGATCTCTCGTGCAGATTTCTCAGGGTTTGGGGAACTAATTGTTCTTTATTTAGGCTCCCATAGTTCGTCCGAGAGAAACAGCATCAACTTGTTTTTAGAAGAAAAACATATGTAAACAAACAATAAACTTCAGTTTGACTCAACAGTCGAACTTAATAATTTGGGTCGACCTAAACTGTCAGTAATTGAGTTCGGTTCATGTGAAGTACGGCGTTTATTCGGGCCTAAGCGCCGTTCTTCAAAATTTGATCTGTTTTCATTGTAACTGTAACTTCAACCAACCTTGTCTGAGTTTGTTCTTCCAAATTCAAATAGCCTCTTAAGAACATCCACCTTGTAGTAGTGCGGATTTCCAGGGCTGAGCACCAGAAAGGCGGTTCGTCGGCTCTGCAGAAATTTCTGTCCATTTAGAACAACTTGAGACCTTTCCATGTTCGTTCCTGGAGCCGTTCAAGATGTGTGACCTGCACCAACCCGATTTATTTACATCTAGCCGACAAGGCTGGGCGTTGTCAGCACTTTCCCGTAAATGGATAGGGTCGATTACTATATAGAGAAGCATTACAGAATATTCTAATTTTTGATGTAATCTGGCCGGAAATTGCGGTTTATAGGCGGTGCAAACGTGGTTGTTAGTCGGTTTCGATTGTGCCTGTGCAGCAAAACGTGCCGGTTTTCTCCGAAAATGACAGCATCGATGACGCACAAATGAAACTCGTGATCTCTTTGTGACTGACTTGAATGTGCTTGAATAGCATTTCGTAAGATGATCATTGATCCGGTTTCGATTTCCAAAACCCAATCGGTTTCAAGTTAAAAGCCGCAAAAAGGCCCTTCCCGTGCAATTCGCGTTGACTGAGAGCGGAGTTCACGACTGAAACATGTTACCCGAGGGAAGCACACTCGGATTGGCTACCGCCATCTTCACAATCTTTCTGTTCCTGGCTTGGCCGCTTCTACAAAGTCTCTTACAGGTGAGTGTGGTTTGCCGTTTTAAACTGCGGTTCGAGTGCCAGCCAAGCTCTTGTTTGGTTTATAAGCATGCTAGTTTGTACAGACATACTGTTTCTCTGCTGACAACATTTATTTAGCATATAAAGACACACAGCTCAGCTTCATTTCGTCTTGTCGTCTGAAGCCGCCAGGAAGCAAACCTTGTAGATTACTGCGTCGTATTTGGCCAGTAGGCCATTTCCGTGACCCATGTTGCCTCTTTTTCAATACCCACTTTACACTAAAATGTTTTAGTTGTTCGTGTGACGTGTGCGCTATGTGTTCGAGTTCAGTGGAATATCTAAACATTTTTTTAACTCTAGTGGTTTTACCCGCTTAATCAGTAAACGTTCAGTTAGGCAGATCGATCTCTAAATATTGCGCCATTTTGTGGTACACAACTCACCAACGTTTTGTGACCACTTCCTGCGGCGTGACGTATCACTTTCAAACAAATTCAGTCACACGTTAGCTCGACGTTCGGGCGTTACGCGTTCAACAACACGGACACAGAGGGATGTTCGGGTTAAATCTCAACATTGCACTAAGATGATCTAACCCCTTTGCAGATAATCGATTCAGATCTAGAGGAAAAAGTCGCTTTCTGCTTCCAGTGAAAATATAAAGATCATTTCAATCATCATAATCATTTTCTTTACAGATTCTGTTGGTTTACTGGCGTGTGCGATATACAAATGCTAAAGGAGAGCGAATGCCTGGGGAGCTACCTAACTTACCTTACGGACATTTTCATCACGTCAACTTCTTCGGAAGGCCACTGTCCGAGAAGCATGGTCGTATCTACTACATCTGGCACTGCTTCACTCCGGTTGTGTGAGTAAAATAAAACATAGTGCGAAGGGCACTGGGCATGAGATCGCCGCTGGATAACTGTATCGTGGGATGTTCAATGAGGAAGGGGGGGGGGGGGGGTGGGGGGGGAGGAGGGGGGGTGAGTCCAAGGAATACGGTCCTTTTTACTACATCTGGCACTGCTTCACACCTGTCGTTTAAGTAATGGCCGACATTATTAGGCACGAGAATGTCGCTGGATAAAGTAGCGCGAGCTTCTCTACACCGCGGACTTTAGGGAGGAAATTGATTCGTATCTGTGGGTAGATGTAAGAAGTTATACTTGTATCACGTGTGTCAGTTAAGCTATACTTTAGTGGCCTATATTCATAGAATTCGTTTAGTTCGCTACTTTTCAGAGTTCATCTCGGTCGTACACATGGCTTGACTAGATTCTGCGGAAAGCTTCAACAACAACAACAACAACAGCAACAACAAACTCGTTTAGTTTGACTTGTGATTCTTTTCTTCTTCATGTAGGATATTAGCCGATGCGGAAGCTATTCGCGCTTTCTACACCGATCACTACTCCCATGAGCGCGAACGTGACTTTACCTGCATGGGGTCCGTATTCAAAGACGTGCTTGGGCATTGCTTGGCCACAAGTCATGGTCGAGACGAAGTTCGAAGATGTCGAGGTCCCTTCGAGAAATACTTCTCCGCCAGCGCTGCCTCAAGTCACTTACAAGTGATTGGACAAGAGTGCGCCTCATTTATGAAAAACTTGCCTACAGGGAAACCCGTTGATCTCCAAGAAGGTCTCTCTAATGTCACGCTCCGGGTCCTCGTGCAAGCGGTGTATGGACAGGAAGTCCTCGCAAAACATTTCCAACGTATCTTAGACGTCAATGACTTGCTTCAAGATGCCCTGAATATGTTAAATGTCGGTGGGACCAGGTTGCCATTTTATTCGTATTTGCCCACAAAGACGAACCAGACGGTGCGTTCCTTTAACAATGCCTGGGAATCCTTTAATCGATTCTTGTTCAAAGAGTACGAGGAGGGTCGCCTTAGCTCTGGTGACGGCTTGTTCTTCGCCATGATGGAGCAACTGAAGACTCATGCAATAGAACTCGAGGAACAGGAGGTATGTTTAAAATGCAGTGATCTTTGGTGTTTGAAGTTGGACGAATTGTTCAATATTCTATTCTCAAGTTTTGCTTCGGTAACAAACTTCTACCTTGCTGATCACTTCTTGCTCATGTACAAAACAAGACATTGGAAGGGGGGGGGGTCTTGACACTGTACACATTAGCTTTCACTAGATATCCTCAATGTCTGACACCGCTACGCATTGTCTTTAGACTACTTGGAATAGAAAAGCAGAAAAAAAAAACAAAACAAAAACAAAAACAAAAACAAAAGCAAAACAGTTTGCATGTTCATCCCCAGAAAGACGCTAGAACACCTTTTCTAGCTCTCCGTCAACTAAACCTCCACATAAATAACAAATGCACACTTTCGCGATGATGCTTTCAAATATACGATTGTTGGAGTGACCGAGCATAGCAGTTGTCCAACACTATTTTCTTTGAATTGTTAGTTGTTACATTCTGTGGACGAGATCCTTCTCTTTAACGTGGACGTCAGCTACGCCGCCACTTCGTTTGCTTTGGCCGACCTCGCGCGTTACCCAGCTGTGCAAGAGAAAGTTCGACAGGAGATAGACGAAGTACTGCAGGGTCGTGACGCGAGCACGTGTGCAGATCTAGATAAAAAGCTGCCTTATATGGAGATGTTCCTGAAAGAAAGTGCCCGGATGAACCCAGCCTTGGCGCTCAGTCTGCCGGAAAGAACCGTGAAGCCAGTCACTGACCTGGGAGGATATCAGATTCCAAAAGGGGTAAAAAATCATATTAAAGTTTTGGACAATGTTATGAGAACCTGAACAGAACATTTATTACGTGGTGGGATTTTGAACATTGGCAAGTTCTCACAAACCAACAAAAAACACAACTATTTATGTAATGTATTAATGTATGTATGTTATATCCAGTAGAACCCCACTACATGGAAGCGAGAAATAGTTCGAGATAACGGGGGTTCTACCAAGTTCATATTTTTTGAGCGAAATCGATTTATGTTCGAGGTATAGATTTATGTATGGACAAGCGTTGGCTTGTTTGATAAGGGAGCTCTTAGGTAAATTCATTGTTCACGAAACGTTATGACTGGATCAACACATCCATAGCAGTGACTTCAGATACAATTATCAAGTCTCCATTTGAACACGTCGGAAAGTCTATCAGTTAGCAAACAAGTAACGTCTGGTCTACGTACACTACATTAAAGTTGGTTCTTCCATTCAACAGACACCAGTCTGCGTGGATACTCATTCACTGAATTTCTCGGAGAAGTACTGGGAAAATCCCAAGATGTTCAACCCGGATCGATTTGCCAATGGAGCCCGCCAGATTCCTGGTTCGCTCTTCCGCTTCGGCATGGGCCCGAGGAAGTGTCTTGGATATCGATTCGCTCTGGCTATCAGTCACGTGGTCGTTGCTTCTGTTGTGCAAAAATACACGCTTCAACTGGCCCATCCTGACGCTGCACCAAGAGTGAAGACCAAGGGAATGTCTTTTTTCACTCCCTACCTTTGTCCAGAACTAGTGTTTCATGAGAGATAAGATGTCATCTTGTACGTGATTTGAGACCAGTAGTTATACCGACATTGTTGTAAAATGTCTTACTCAAAATAAACACATGTGGGTCAATTGGGAGCTTGAGCGTCGTTTCCCAACAACAGCAACAAAAACAGTATGATTTTCGTTTATTCTACAGTACAATTCTCCAAGACATTTGTGTAACTATAAAGGGCACTTATATGGGCTGCTTTAAGTAACTTAGAAAGCAATAATTGGGTCAAGTGGCCTAATATCTATGGTATATTAAATGTGCATTTAGGTCAAACAAGTACAATAACAAATAAATAAAGAGATAAACTAAAAAAGAAAACGTTACTACTAGTTCACATCCAGATAACACACACTGACGGCACTTCCCCCACTCGACTTCGACTTGGGTCGCCGCGAGTGTTTATCGCCACAAACAAACCAAACGCTTCTATCATAGTGTTTACTCTAAATGTTCCAGACATTTTTCACTTCTATTCTTGTCAAGAGCTGTATCCATTGGTCCACCCTTCAGTGTCATATGACCCTTGGTTAGAACCAGGAGAGCTAAATCGAAAATCAGTATTAGGGGTCAAATTAGTACCATGCAGACCTGTTTGAACCCCTCTTGTACAAAACGGCCTTTCTGTAGGTCATACTAGCTAGAGTGACTGTGGGGCCGATTTTGATATTGGGGCCAAATCAGCACTTTTGATTTTACAGTGTATTAAATGTACCGATCAATTCGAAACTCGCAAATCCAACGATAAAATGTCAAACCAATACCTAGATCGAAACAATCGAGCTGTTTTTATTGGTTGGCGCAACGCGTAGTCGACTAATAAACGACTCCGAATTCCTCTCAACTCAACTGTCTAACACGTAAAACACCAGCGCACGCATTGTTGTACACGAGTCTTCTATTTTTATGCTGGGCCTAAGGTCTGAAATAGGGTATAGAAAATCAGATATTTTGGTCTGAAAAGGGGTAAGGGTTTTCAGGACCGCGCGGCACACCCCCACCCAAAATTATGATGAGTACCCCCCCCCCCCCCCCCCCCCCCTCCCCCTCCTTGGGTGCAACGTTACTATCCCATCCAAACTCAACACCGTTTGGCTCTGTGAAACATGCACGGATAAACTGGATTTTAGGGAACAATTCTGGCTTGCGTTCTTAAGTGCACCGTCATAGCCGTAAACAAATGTTTGATGGATTCGATTTTATTTAATGGATACAGCTACGGGATTGCAAATAACTCTGCCGCCGCTAATTATTTAGTCCCGACGAACTTTTTGTGGCGACACGAAACACTTATGGGAAGATACCAGGCCGAAAACGGAACACCAAAGCCACGACGAACTTTAGCCGTAACAGTGATAATATGGCGCTTTACACTGTACATGACATCTGTTGCCTTGTACATACTGTGCTGATCGAATCAGGCCCAACGCTTATGAGCGATTCCTGTAGTGTTTTTAAAATCGCAGGAATCGCTCCATCTGTGTCGACTTACAAATTTTAATTCAAAACGGCGACTGAGGAGCGATTCCTGCATGCGGAGTGTAATTGTATACAATACAGGAATCGTTCCGACAATGAATGCTCGACTTAATTCAGTCTGAAGAGAAGTGCCGTGTGGACGTGTACATGACAGAAACTGGATTGTTGTATTGTTGTGTAAATCGCATTTCGCGAGAGCGCTCAGTAGCCGGCGCTCACAGACGTGTTTACTTAACCCTTTCACTCCTGAGCTCATAATACAAATTCTTCTAACCATTCAAGAAGAAAATGTATGAGTGATGTAGGGAGAATTGATAGGTCATTCAGCTTTTATTTGAGCAAACTATCAAGTAGCAAATTCTCTATACTGTATGATACATCTTTGTTGAGAGACTGAAGGAGAAAATTGAAGTTGATCATTTTCAGGAGTGAAAGAGTTAAGAGCGCTTCCAGTTGCTGGTGTAAACTTGTCCTCAAGAAGAAATCGGAAAACTCGGAAACGTGATCGGTCGGGCTTCGGTAAGTCTATTGTTCGTTAGGGCAATCAGAACCGGGAGCGATTCCCGTATTTAGCATTTATTTAGCCGCAAGTTGTGAGTGAAAGGGAGCAAATTTCAGCGAAAGAGAAGTTGAAAGACCGCCAAAGCTCAGTCCAAGGAATCACTAGGTACAAACGCAGACTGGTTTTCAAGTTCGTTTACGCTGCAAGGTAACGTGTTCCGATCCGTGGTTTATGAACTGCGGTGACGATATTTTAATAAGGTTTTTGACAAAAGGCTGATCCGGGACTGACCCCCGGTCTGCTGACCCCCCTCTATAAAATGCTGACCCCCTCTACAAAAACTGACCCCTCCAAAAACTTTCATATCGAACGCCTGGGCTGTGTTTCCTAAGGGTAGTGAAGTGAACCGAAGAGGAACATTAAAATTCTGCGCACGAAACACTTGTAAGCGTTTTATATCATACTTTCAACTCGCAATACATCTCCAGATCCGGCTAATCACGATATGGTGATGCTTGCTCTACTACTTCGCACATCCTGCCGATTTACTACAGAAATCGCGAATAAATTTTATATTAGTGTTCTGTTGGCCTGCGTGCCATTTTGTTTTGTCTTTGTATCCGCGCCTGTGCACAACTGGGCCCCGCAGAAGGAGGAGTAGGGGGTCAATTTCAATCAGGCGTTTGAGTGATAACAGCATTGATGGTGAGTTGTTCATTTGAAAATTTACCTTGCAATTGCCTCGGGCAATCGCTCGTCAACTTCTCCTTTTTTTCATAGAGTGTTTTTATCAAGCGGTCACGCAACGGCAACACCCTCTAAAATACGAGATACTGCCTTTTTGGCTCCATAAATGAAAAGAGCACATTCCAATTAGTCCAGATACCAATTTTTGATTATCTAGGTTTAATTTTGGCGAAGTAGCCGCAATTTGTTTTTGGTAGATTTAATAAAGCTTTGTATGGAGCCGCCATGTTGGTGTACAACCTTGGTAACTTGGAACACGAACTGAAGCTAATTTGTGACTCAGTTTGATTTTGCTTTACTTTAAATCTTTAGCAGTGTAATTTAACATGTTCTGGGAAGAAAAACTGTATAATTCAGACCACAAGCATCGATTTTAGGCGGCCACAAGCGTGACGGCACGGTTTTGTTGTCAAGGTGTTCGAACGTCCATAGTTCCCGATAGAAACTTCGTATCGACCCAGATTTTTACAGTGATACTTAACACATTACATGTTTGAAAATGTCAGTGTATTAGGCTTGTGGGATGTGTAACTTCTGAGATAGCTTTTTGATGACGTCACGTGAAACACTATTCAAAACATTTAATGATTCTGTCACGCAATTTTTTTTTCTAGCTGAATCCTTGTCCCCTGGGGCCTAGTTGTGCACAGGCACAGATACGAAGATAAAACAAAATAACCCGCAGGACAACAAAACGCCAAAGATCAACTTATTCGCAATTTCTGTAGTAAATGGGCAGGCTGTACGGAGTAGTGGAGCAAACATCATCCTTGCGTGATTAACCGGATCTGGAGATGTATCGGAAGTTCAAAGGTATGGTACAAACGCTTTACGAGATTCGAGCGTTGAATTTTATCGGTTCCCTAGGTTCAGAAAACACAGCCTGGGCGTTATACTAGACGATATGAAAGTTCTTGGAAGGGGTCAGTTTTTTATAGAGGGGGTCAGCAGACCGGGGTTCAGTCTTTTGTTGAAACCCGCAGTGTTGAATAGCATTTTGTAAGATGATTATTAATTCGGTTTCGATTTCCAAATCGGTTTCAAGTAAAAAGCCGCAAAAAGGCCTGTCCCCGTGCAGTTTGCGTTGACTGAGAGCGGAGTTCACGACTGAAACATGTTACCTGAGGGAAGCACACTCGGATTGGCTACCGCCATCTTCACAATCTTTCTGTTCTTTGCTTGGCCGCTTCTACACAGTCTCTTACAGGTGAGTGTCGATAGCACCCAACGAAGATATTAGGGAGTTTAAGAAACCTAGGAAGGCGACGGCAACGCGAGGAACAAAAAAATAGTGTCTCTGTTTTCCCTATGTCTTTGTAGCTTTGTCTATTCTTAGGTTGCTCAATTTGTTCCGTTTTTGCCGAGGTTCTATTGATTTCATCGTTTCCTACTAAGAAGAACGACTGCCGTTATTTTATCGAACTGTCGTCCACGTCCTGGCCTGACAGCGACGTAAAAAAGAAGCATTTGAAGTCGCACGCGAGAGCACGGCGACCCCGAGAACATGTCAATTTCAGATATTCACGTGCTTCTTTTGCCTTCTGTGATTAGTTTTATTGTTTCACCGACGTCGCCGTCGTCCTCTCGAGTCCTGTATCTTAAAGTCCCTTTATCAGAATACGTTTCATTCTGCAAATAGAATGGATAACTTCCCCAAAAAATAGTTCTTTTCGACTTTTTTTCTGTTGCTGACAAACACAGATGTTCCACATTCCCAGGAAGGCAATTTCCAAATGTCCATTTCCCAGCAGAGCAGTCCCGGAAAAATCTCCCTGCAACTGATCAAAACCTTTTTTTTTTTTTCCAGCCTCCAGCCAGAAATAATATGGTACTGCTTGCAGGCTTTAGAATACATATTTTTCGGCGGCACAAAGCGACAGGCGGAAAATCTGTCTATTTTCGAAAGGCTATGCAAGACTCAATTTTGCCAGCGGCTCGAAATAAGTGCATTTTTTATCAGCCAGCAGTGAAGGAAAAACAAAACGCCTGCCAGCACAGGATGCTGTGAGGAACACATATTTTGCGGAGCAGCTCCGATGGGTGCTCCTCGAGTGTGGTTTGCTGTTGGACTGCGGTTCAAGTGCCAGCCAAGCTCAGTCTTGTTTGGTTTATAAGCGCTCTACTTTGTGCGTTGTCTGCTGACAACATTCCCTCAGTAATGTATATAATAACACAGCTCAGTTTTATTTCGTCTCGTCGTCTGAAGCAAACCTTGCAGATTACTACGTCGTATTTGACCAGTAGGCCATTTCCGTGACCCATTTTGCCAGCTCTGTTTCAAAGCTCACTTTACACTAAAATGTTTTAATTAGTTGTACGTGTGGCGTGCGCTTGGTCGTGTTTAGCGGAATATCTAAACGTTTTTTAAACTCCAATGGTTTTACCCGCTCAATCAGAAAACGTTCAGTTGGGTAGATTGATCTCTAAATATTGCGCCATTTTGTGCTACAAACAACTCACCAAATTTGTGACCACTTCCTGTAGCGTGACGTATCACTTTCAAACAAATTCAGTCCCACACGCTCGCTTGACTTTCGGGCGTCACGCGTTTAACAACACGGACACAGAGGGATGTTCGAGCTAAATCTCAACATTGCGCTGTGATGATCTAGCTCCCTTGCAGAGCGGTCGCTTTCTGCTTCCAGTGAAAATATGAAGATCATTTCAATTATTATAAATAAATTTTCTTTGCAGATTCTGTTGGTTTACTGGCGTGTACGATATTCAAATGCTAAAGGAGAGCGAATGCCTGGGGAGCTACCTAACTTACCTTACGGACATTTTCATCACGTAAACTTCTTCGGAAGGCCACTGTCCAAGAAGCATGGTCGTATATACTACATCTGGCACTGCTTCACTCCGGTCGTGTAAGTAATGGCCGACAAACATTATCCGAAAGACCCTGGACACGAGATTGGTGCTGAATAATGTAGCGCGGGCTCGTCCACACCGCGGACTCATATAGGGCACAGTAAAAGTTTTCTCCAGAAAAAGATGCAAACTTTTTTCCCCTGTAAACGATGCTCGCACATTGTTTATACACATCTGTGGTTAGATGTACGAATTGAGAAAAATTGAGACTATACCTGTACTCAGTTGAGGGGTTTTAATAAAGTATCTTTAATTCAGTGGCATAAATTCATAGAATGGTTTAGTTCGCTACTTTTCAGAGATCACAGTGTTGGTTGTATACATGGCTTAACTAAATTCTGCGGAAAGCTTCAACAACAGCCACAAAAAAACTCGTTCAGCTTTACTCTTTTTGTTTTCTTCTTCTTTTACAGGATATTAGCCGATGCGGAAGCTATTCGCGCTTTCTACGCCGATCACTACTCCCACGAGCGCGAACGCGACTTTACCTGCATGGGGTCTGTATTCAAAGACGTACTGGGGCATTCCATGACCACAAGTCACGGCCGAGACGAAGTTCGAAGATGTCGAGGTCCCTTCGAGAAATACTTCTCCGCCGGCGCTGCCTCGAATCACTTACAAGTGATTGGACAAGAGTGCGCCTCATTTATAAAAAGCTTGCCTACAGGGAAACCCGTTGATCTCCAAGAAGGTCTCTCTAATGTCACGCTCCGGGTCCTCGTACAAGCGGTGTATGGACAGGAAGTCCTCGCAAAACATTTCCAACGTATCTTAGACGTCAATGACTTGCTTCAAGATGCCCTGAATATGTTAAATGTCGGTGGGACCAGGTTGCCATTTTATTCGTATTTGCCCACAAAGACGAACCAGACGGTGCGTTCCTTTAACAATGCCTGGGAATCCTTTAATCGATTCTTGTTCAAAGAGTACGAGGAGGGTCGCCTTAGCTCTGGTGACGGCTTGTTCTTCGCCATGATGGAGCAACTGAAGACTCATGCAATAGAACTCGAGGAACAGGAGGTATGTTTAAAATGCAGTGATTTTTGGTGTTTGAAGTTGGACGAATTGTTCAATATTCTATTCTCAAGTTTTGCTTCGGTAACAAACTTCTACCTTGCTGATCACTTCTTGCTCATGTACAAAACAAGACATTGGAAGGGGGGGGGGGGGGGGGGGCTTGACACTGTACACATTAGCTTTCACTAGATATCCTCAATGTCTGACACCGCTACGCATTGTTTTTAGACTACTTGGAATAGAAAAGCAGAAAAAAACAAAACAAAAACAAAAACAAAACAGTTTGCATGTTCATCCCCAGAAAGACGCTAGAACACCTTTTCTAGCTCTCCGCTAACTAAACCTTCACATAAATAACAAATGCATACTTTATGCTTTCAAATATATGATTGTTGGAGTGACCGAGCATAGCAGTGTTGTCCAACACTATTTTCTTTGAATTGTTAGTTGTTGTATTCTGTGGACGAGATCCTTCTCTTTAACGTTGACGTCAGCTACGCCGCCACTTCGTTTGCTCTGGCCGACCTCGCGCGCTACCCAGCTGTGCAAGAGAAAGTTCGACAGGAGATAGACGAAGCACTGCAGGGCCGTGACGCGAGCACGTGTGCAGACCTAGATAAAAAGCTGCCATATATGGAGATGTTCCTGAAAGAAAGTGCCCGGATGAACCCAACCTTGGCGCTCAGTCTGCCGGAAAGAACCGTGAAGCCAGTCATTGACCTGGGAGGATATCAGATTCCAAAAAGGGTAAGAAATCATAGGTAATCATGGAACAAACGGGCTTTAGGCAATGTTATGAGAACCTGAACAGAACATTAATTACGTGGTGGTATTTTGAACAATGGCAAGTTCTCACAAACCACCAAAATTAATTATTGCATTAATGTATGTATGTTATATCCGTAGAACTACATGAAAACGAGAAATAGTTCGAGATAACGCGGGGTTCTACCAAGTTCATATTTTCCAAGCGAAAATAGATTTATGTTTAAGATAGATGTATGTATGGACAAGCGTTTGCTTGTTTGTTAAGGGACCTTAGGTTAATCTATCGTTCATGAAACGTTATGACTGGACCAACACATCCATAGCGGCGACTTCAGAAACATTTTTAAACAAAAACAAGTCTCCATTTGTACATACGCAAAGTCTATCAGTTAGCAAACAAATAACGTCTGGTCTACACTACATTAAAGTTGGTTCTTCCATTCAACAGACACCAGTCTGCGTGGATACTCATTCACTGAATTTCTCGGGGAAGTACTGGAAAAATCCCGAGAAATTCGACCCGGATCGATTTGCCAATGGAGCCCGCGAGGTTCCTGGTTCGCTCTTCCGCTTCGGCATGGGGCCGAGGAAGTGTCTTGGATATCGATTCGCTCTGGCTATCAGTCACGTGGTCGTCGCTTCTGTTGTACAAAAATACACACTTCAACTGGCCCATCCTGACGCTGCACCAAGAGTGAAGACCAAGGGAATGTCTTTTTTCACTCCCTACCTTTGTCCAGAAATAGTGTTTCACGAGAGATAAAATATCATCCTGTACCTGATTTGAGACCAGAGGCATTGTCGTAAAATCTTACTCAAAATAAACACATGTGGATCAGTTGAGAGCCTGAACGTCGTTTCCCAACAACAACAACAACAACAACAGTATTGATTTTCGCTTATTTTACAGTATCAGTACAGCTTTGCAAGGGATTTGTGTAACTATAAAGGGCACCCGTATTGGTTTTAATAACTAGAAAGCTGATTGGGTCAAGGTAGCCTTATCCATGGTATATATTAAATTTGCATTTCGGTCAAACAATTGCAAGAACAAATAAATAAACAGATAAAAGAGAACAGGAAATGTTATTTCTAGTTCAAATCTAGATAGCACAGTCACACTGACATTGGCAAAAACACACATTGACACTGGAAGGGCATAAATTAGCCGACTCGTAAAAGTAAAAATGACTCAAATAAATACTCCGCCGTATTGCACTCCTTTCCGTATAATAGCTTCCTTTTATTTGGTATAGCAGTGCATGATACTGTATATAACGACTTTCACTGCTGCGCGCTGAGATTGACGTGAATGCATCGTGGTTTCTGAGATCCAACAGCGGCAAAAACGTAGCAAGCGAAATATAATTACAGTGGATTATAATCGGTCAAACAGGACTTTGTTGATTAAGGCAAACCAAGACTTGTAGCTTAACGATGCGCGGAAAAGCAATGGACAAGTATGTCGTTCAGCAATACAGGGACAAGTATATGCCGTCTGTGCAGGACATTTCATTTTACTATATTTGCAGCCTTCAGCAATTTTTAATCTATACATTAGACTGAGACTTCAGATTGGGCGCGGTTTGATTTTTACAGAAACCGTCTATTATCTACTCTGAAAGGCTTTATGGATTGTCATTAAATAAAAGAAGAGTGATGTATTTTTCTTGCCTTCAAGTGTACCTTTCCTATTCATTAATGCACTTTTGTGGATAGGAGTATTTGCAATTCAATTACTTCCTTTCACTTATGTCAGTTTTTTTGTTAGAGATGCAGTAGTCTGCGAACTAAAGAAACTAGATGAATATGATTACCATCTGGCGATAGTAGCCTTTGTTTTATGGTTGAAAAAGGAACGCAAATACATTTTTGATCACTTTCAGTACAGATTTCGCGAAGCGCCAAACCGGTTTGTTCGTGTTCTTGGTAAACTAACAAGAGCATCATTACTAAATACTGCCGGACGAGACTGAAACGAGGAGGTGAAATAGAGGCGGAAGCAGAAGAAAACGAAGAAGAGAATTAGTAAGCTAGAGAAGAAAAAGAAGAAGACGAAGAAGAAGAAGAAGAAGAAGAAGAAGAAGAAGAAGAAGAAGAAGAAGAAGAAGAAGAAGAAGAAGAAGAAGAAGAAGAAGAAGAAGAAGAAGAAGAAGAAGAAGAAGAAGAAAAAGAAGAAGAAGAAGAAGAAGAAAAACGAGGGGCAAAAAAGGAGAAAAAGGACAAGAAGAAGCCGAACAACAGCAGCAGAACAACAACAACAACAACAACAAAAACAACAACAACCCTATAATCCTGAGTAGAAAGACTCTGAGAACGCAAAACGGATAGACACAGCTGCATTAAACGGCTGTTGAAGAAAGCAACTCAGTCAAAGTGAAATAATACAGGCCAGGGTGCATGTGCACATCGATCTGCTGGTTTACCACTGCACAGCATCGAATAAGCAAGTTTGACAGCGAATTGCTAAACGCACCACTGAAACCTGCTATGAATGCAAGTCTAAATAACTCGACCATCACCGAGCCCAACACATTTTGTGTAGTGGAAGGCATAAACATGAGCCCCGAATCGTTCTTCCCCGCTATATACAATTTCGCAGTGGTATCCTTTATCGTTGATATACCACTGGCACTGATGGCAGTTTTGGGCAACGGACTTATTTTTGTGGCGTTTTATCAGAACGAATCTCTTCGAAGTCCCGCCAACACAATTTTGGTGAGTTTGGCGTTCACTGATTTCCTAACTGGCACAGTTAATCAACCTATATTGATATGCGAAAAATTCTTCATTTTGATCGACGACACCGAGAAATTTTGCACCCTACAATGGGCGAAAGCATTTTCGGCATCATTTCTCTTCGGAGCAACACTTCTTAATCTGTCAGTTACAACTTTAGACCGTTACGTGGCCATTTTACATAGCTATCGATATGTAGAACTGGTGACCACTGAGCGAGTTGTAAAGATTTTAGTGATAATTTGGTTAGCATGGGTTATCATTTCAATTCCAGGCATGCTAAGCAACCTTTTACTGAATATATGGGTGGTTGTAGCTCTCTCCAGTATCATTTTCATAAGCGTTTTGAATTATAAGATATTTAGGGAACTTCGTCGTCTCCAAGGCAACGAGGTGGTTGCAGCGAACGAGGCAGAGGAAGCAAGAAAAGCGCGGGAAAGAAAAACCGCCAAAACTGTGGGAATTATTCTGGGGTTGCTCTTCTGCTGCTATATTCCGATGATGCTCTGTTTGGTGTACTTTATATTTATTGACATTGATTCTAATATACTCTATAAAAAACTTTTATACATCTCTGTTTCCATTGCATCGTCTAATTCGTCACTTAATGTTTTTGTTTATTTCTGGAAAAACACGGAGATGCAATCAGCTATGTTGAAAGTCTTTAGGAAAATAAATCAGAGGTTTGGAAATGAAGTTCATCCTTAAATGTTAAACTTTGAGCAAGTATAGTGTAAATAGACGTCTGATGAGTGAGTGATTTAACTAGTTACTAATTATTCAACTAATTATTTAACAAATTAGGCCTTGTTTACACTAGAACGAATTTATCTGGATTTGTGAAAGCGTTTACACTAGTTTTTGTGAATCCGGGGTCATTTTTAGTGAATCCGAAGAGAAAACGAACCCGGAATCGAAAGTGGGAACTTTGTATCCGGATACTTTGTATCCGAAATAGTTTTCAAGTGTAAACGGTACCTTCATATAGTTGTTCACGGGATAGAGCCGTTTTCGATGACTGTCGAAAACCAAAACCAAAGTAATCACACAGGCCAATCACAGAGACTGAGAGAAAACAGTTCAGCGAATCAGAAGCCAAAGTAATTCACGTTTGGTCTTGCGTTTGGTTTTACTTTCCAATCAGCAATGCCAGTACACGCCATCGCTTGCGTGAGAAGTGTTTGGTTTTGGTTTTGGTTTTGTTCCTGATTGGTTGAGAATGCTGCCAAACTTGTGTGGACCATTCAGAAAGCGTAGCAAACGCAAAACCAAAGCAATCACACGATTACTTTCGACAGTCATCCGAAAACAGCTCTACTCGTTTGTAACTAGTAACAATGCCAAATCAATGTTGTGAGATATTGATTAAATGATGTGTGATATTGATGTTATCGACCATATTAGTGAGTTTAATTAAATTAATATCAATAGTGCATGAAAATGACGACGAAGACAACGAATCGAGGAGATCGAGATTTAAGCATCGTTTAAATTGTACGTAATAATAATGTATCTGTTGTCTCTGAATCGCGGATAGAATAAAGATTGTGTAATATAAAACCAGTCTGCTGCATCCTCCTAGACGTAATGCCAAAGTTCTACGGAGCAACGAACTACAGCAAGCTAAGGAAAGCGCAAGTGCTGAATCAACCTCGTTCCCAGGCTCTTTCGTCTCCCGGTCCCCGCCCCTGATGAAAGAGCCTGGGAACGAGGCTGGTGCTGAATGAAGAACAGTCACTATTGTGCGTTTTTCTTTTGTTTGTTTGTTCGTTTTTCTTAGCTCAAAAGCCGCCCGACAGGAGACGGCTGTGCATTCGCAGCCGCCATCTTTACTCTAATTCATCCAGCAATGACTTACGGGATTCAATTTACCTCCCAGGCTACCAAGGTTCTCATCTGAATGTTAGTAAAGTTGAAAATATAACAAAATAGGGCCCGGCCGCACTAGGAAGTTTAGTCGATAATAACTCAGCATTAAGAGCAATACGACGGCTTCTTCAATGTTTGGTAGCGACTTGCTGACATATTTCTGGTGACAAGCGCTGTTTACACTTCAAATGATGCAAAAGTTGATATAAGGGGCGTCAAAGTTACGAGTGCGCCCGGAGCCATAGACTCGCAGACAATGCAGATTTATGTCGGCTTAATTACGGAATCCCGTTCAGAAGTTTGAAATGTTAAGCAAAATGAGTATACAGGTTAGTTTTGAAAGCAAATAGTGCGAGTATTTATTTTGTCGCTTTTATCTCCCGGGACACAGGCGATGTTCTATAAAAGTGAGAATTGAATATGTCCTATAAAACAATAACAGAACAGCAGCTTCAACTGTTCCTATTCAGCCTAAATAGAGCGCTTGGCGAGTGTCGAAAGCACTCAAGAAGTAAAGAAAACAGTTGACAGCTCGCCTCCCGGCTTCCGTTCCATCCCCTTGTTTATTTTTCTTATTTTTTTTCTTGCTGTCTTTTATTGTATTCCATACTTCCTTCTGTATGGAAAGCACTTGGGCATGTCTCATTCTTAAAGGCAATGGCGACTTTTAGCGAAATCTAATCCATACGGTGAAATCCCCAATAGATTGAAACGCAAAAACTGACATTTGTAGTGACTTTCTTCTATAACAATAGCTTAAGATTGCATTCAAGTGCACTTTTCCTAACCATTACAAGTGGACTTTCATGGATAAGTATTTGCAATTCAATAATTTCCTTTAGCATGTCAGTTTTTTTTTCAGGAGTTGCAGCTGAGTGCATGCGAAGAAAGAAACTAAATGAACATGATTACCAGCTGGCGATAGTAGTCTTTGTTTTGTGGTCGAAAAGGAAACGCAACATTAATTTTGATCACTTTCAGTACAGCCTTCGCGAAGCCAAGCCGGGTTCTTTCGTGTTCCTGGTCTACTAGTCGAGCATTCTCATTACTTGGTGCTGGACGAGACTAAAAAGAGAAGGTAAAAGAGAGGCGGAAGCAGAAAAAAACGACGTAGATAATAATGACCAAGTTCTGAGCAGCAGACAACAGGGCTAACAAGGGGCACTACATCTACTAGTTTTCCACTGCACAGCGTCGAATAAGCAAGTTTGACAGCGAACTACAGATCGCGTTACTCAAACTGCCGCTATGAATGCAAGTCTAAATAACTCAAACATCACCGAGCCCTACACATTTTGTATCAGAAGCATAAACATGAGCCCCGAATCGTTCTTCTCCGCCATGTACAATTTCGCTGTGGTATCCATTATCGTTGATATACCGCTGGCATTGATGGCTCTTTTGGGCAACGGATTTATTTTCGTGGCGTATTATCAGAACGAATCTCTTCGAAGTCCCGCCAACACAATTTTAGTGAGCTTGGCCTTCACTGACTTCCTAACCGGTGCAGTAAGTCAACCGTTATTCATATACGACAGGTTTCTCACTTTAGCAAATGGTACAGAGAAACTCTGCAGCCTATACATACCAAGAGTCTTTTCTGCAATATTTCTTTTGGGAGCAACACTTCTTAATCTGTCAGTTACGACTTTGGACCGTTACATTGCCATATTACATAGCTTCAGATACGTAGAACTTGTGACCAGAGAGCGAGTTGTAAGGGTTTTAGTGATATTATGGTTGGCATGGATTAGCATTTCAATTGTAGGCATGATTCTTTCAATCCAAGTTGTATTGAAGATATGGGTGGTTGTAGCTATCTCTAATATTATTTTCATCAGCGTTTTAAATTATAAGATTTTTCGAGAACTTCGTCGTCTCCAAGGCAACGAGGTGGTTGCAGCGAACGAGGCAGAGGAAGCGAGAAAGGTGGGGGAAAGAAAAACCGCCAAAACTGTGGGAATTATTCTGGGGTTGCTCTTCTGTTGCTATATGCCCCTAATGTTGTGTTTTGTGTTCAACTTTACCACTAAAATCAATTCTCAGGTACTCTATCAGAAACTTTTATACATCTCTGTTTCCATTGCATCGTCTAATTCGTCACTTAATGTTTTTGTTTATTTCTGGAAGAACACGGGGATGCGATCAGCTTTGTTGAAAGTCTTTAGGAGAGTAAATCAGAGATTTGGAAATGAAGTTCATCCTTGAATGTCCTGAGCAAGTCCGTGTAAATAGACTTCTGATGAGTTATATAGTGAATGCGTATGATTTAACTACTAAATAATTATTTTATCTTTACCAAGTATTTAACACATTGATATTGTTGGTCACGGGAAACTTGTTTGTAGCTAGTAACAATGCCAAATCGATATAGTAAGATATTGATAAAATGATGTGTGATATTGATGTTATCGACCGCATTAGTCAGTATACTTAAATAGCTGACGGCAATAGTGCATGAAAATGACAACGAAGACAACGAGTATGTCGAGGAGATCGAGATATAAAAAGTATTAAGAAATTAAATTAAATCATACGATTGGAAAGGAAGTTCAACTTTAGCCAGTTAGTGAATGCGTATGATTTATCTAGCCTTAGTTATTATAGTTGTGCACGGAATAATCGTTTGTGAAGTAGTGAAGCCAGATCATTTGCATTAGGTTCGGCGCATGTGAGGAGAGGCGTCTGAACCGGGTCTAACAATGCTATATCGTTACAGTGAGATACTGATTAAAAAAATAGGTGTGATATTGACAGTAGTTGTTGTAATGATAATTAGTGATAAGAGCGGGTTACTCCAAAACCCCCGAAGTACGGGTCTTGAATTTACTTCAGCGTATTCTTTTTATATCACAACAAAATATATGGGAACGCGTACATATTTTCGATCTTGTTCTCCTCTCCCTTTTTTTTATTGAAGTATCGTTCTGTGCTATCTCTCCACGCAGGCTATTATCGATTTTGTACCAATATGAAACGCGCTCTGTAAAAGCCTGATCTTCACAAGCGAAGCAAGACATATATCTTATTAGACACTTAGGTGTGTAGTACGGCTGTATATTTTTACGAGTCGTGCAGTATTTTGGCGAGCCGCTTCGGCGAGCCAAAATACAAACGACGAGTAAAAATATACAGCCGTACTACACGCCTAAGTGTCTAATAAGTTATTTATTATACAACTCCCTTAGTAAAAGATGTAAATTATTTTTAAATCGCGGTACGTTGTGTGACCAAAGTGACATCTTTTCCGCGCGCGATATGTCAATCAAGTTTAGTGCCGTGTGCACAAAGCAAGCGCGGATTTTGTACTTGCAGTACTTCTAGTCGTTGTTTTCTGAGCCGAGTAACATTGAAGCTGAAAGAGGTACTTTAAACAAAGTTTGCGGGGAGATCTGAGATACTACATCACATAATGTGGTCATAAACAGAGCAAATTGGACGAACGAGATGTGTCAACATTTTCATTTTCGTCGAGTGCCATGAATCAAGAAACAGCCAGTTCTCGCCTTCTCCTCGCTTATGAAGTATGAAAAGGACTTTATCTTGTGACCAGTGGTGGTACAGTTCGCATTGCCGTTTCTCGATAGAGGTAATCATTGCCTGTTGTTGCAAGTCGATGCCATAGATCTTGGACTGGAATTACACGCCGAGGCAAATCCAAGGGCTGTCGTGTTGAATTCCGACAAGAACTCGTTTCGAGATTGACAGGGATTCTTAATCTGCTCTCAGAAACATTGATCTGGCTGGAAATACTATGGCCTGATAACCGAACTGTGGTGTGTGGTCTGACATTTTGTGGAACGGAAGATTAGTTATGTTGCGGCAAATTCAGTTGATTTTCTGACGAAGAAGCTGGTCTCCGTGCTCGATTTTGCGTATCGGATAGTAAGCCAAGTCAGTTTAAATTCTGTGCTTCTTTCTTTGCTTAATAATCTCTAAAAGTGATGTAAATACCAGTTGTGCACAGGGCGACTTTTATACGAAAAGCGAAAGAAAAGAATTAACGGCAGCGAATGAAGAAAAAAATTTTTTTTTTCCTTAGCAACGTTGAATACGGCTGTATCTTTTTTACGTGTCTATGCAGTTATTCGCACGTTACTATGCGGTATTTTCACGTTACTAAGGGAGTTGTATAATAATTAAGTCCTTATTTCACATTGAAAACGGGCTCAACACAAGTGCAAGGATCAAAATATTTTGATCCTTGTGCTTGCGTCAAGCCAGTTTTCACTGTGATATAAGGACTTTGTGCATCCGCGGCTCGTCAAACCCCTTTCTTACCTCGTTCTACTAAATTTTACATATGCAAAGCAGTTTATTGGCTGTAGCAGTTCTTAGCACCTGCTGAACGTTGCTGTTGACAAAGTGTATTATTTGTAAAGTGATTTAAATGACACTAAATCTTCCGCGTCATTAGGTCAATTATGTATTGTTTCCAAATAAAATTCTGATCTTCTTTTTGATATGCAAACGCCTCCTTCACCCGTACCGAGTCCATTCACTAAACATGAATTGTGTATGCTGTGCGGTATACATGCAGCAAGACTTTGGGTCAATTTTTGTGTTTACTTTTAGCTAAAATACTTGACCAATGTTCCAGGGAACAAATTTGCTTTGGGAAAATTTTCTATTGTGGTGCTCATTAAGCGTACGGAAAGGGAATAGTTTTCATGACGGAACATCTGTCTGGCCTGATAAATATTTATTTCAGTCATCCCGCACGGAGCACCGGGAGAAGGAAATTAAGGTCTTCTCTCAACCAAAACACGTCCATCGCCCGCGGAATGATCATCCTCTGGGTTCATCAAGCCGGGTGTTACTAAAACATGAAACAGTAAAGCAACGAAACTAGCAATTCTTACTTATTGCTGTTAATAATATAATTATATTGATGATAAAAATATAATAAATTCAACAACTGGAAATAAGGAAAATTTTTGGGAGTAACGACGGGAAAACGAAAACATTTGTCGACTGTCAACTCTTCGCTAATGCACAACTTTCTCTTTTTTTATATTCAAATTTCCCATTACATTTTGCCACCCTTTAAATATCTCGATATCTTCACAAAATTAAAAAAGCAATGGATAATAGGAGATGTCGATATGACATTGAGCCACTTTCTGTATGATGCTGGCCTATTTCTGGCTCTCTTGTTTTGCGTGTTTGTCAGGAGCTCCTACGCTGCTTCAACCCTTTCCTTCGCTAACCAGGTAATTTGAGGAATATGAGGAATAGTCATACGTTTTTCAAGCTTACAAGTGAGAATCGGTAAGCGCTCACCTGCTGCCGCTGCGTGTTTCGCGCGTCAGTTACACTGCAGCAAAAATGTTTTTTTTTTTTTTTTTTTTTTTATTCTATTTTCCCTTGGGTTTCTGGCGATTCCGCTGCCAGCTTTCGTCACCAGGAGCATGAAGCAGAACCCCGCATGCTTGACGATGCGGCTAAACGTGATTAAAATGACAATATTTGAATCCTTTTACACAATTTGTTACAAAACCAAGACCATTAACGGATGGTAATTACAGTCATCTTTTACTCCTTGTTGTAAGCGTTAGCAGTTAAGCGGTCTGTTGAAGTGGTCATTTTTCATTAATTTGCAACTGAGTATTTTTCGAAACTCAGGTATCAGCAATATGGTACAGAGATTCTTCGACTATAAAATATGAGGCAAAACACTGGTACAGGTTAATTTTGAGAGCAAATAAAATATGCGTTTTTGTTATCTTCACGCAGAGCAATCCCTTGACAGAATGTGTGGAAAAACAAGTCCTTGCAAAAAAAATAAATAAATAAATAAAATAAATAAATAAAAGAAAAGAGGAGCCCTGTCGCCAGGCAAAAATAATCTACTATAACTAATGTATACCAATAGGTAGGGTTGCTGCGCAAGGAAGTTGCGTTATAGAGTTGGATAAACCGTGATACCTTCCGTTTGCACTCCCCTCCGTGGATTTGAAAGATCGGATGAATAGCAAAACTAAAAGGTCTTGCATAGTTACTAAAATGCTGAGACTGCTCGTCCACTATCAATTCATAAAAAAATAACGGATGTTAAAAGGTATAAAGTGGGAAATACAATTTTCTGGCGAAGGAAAGATAGTTGTTGGCGAAGACAAAGTACAGCCGAAGCTTTCTGAGCGGACACTCTCGTAAGTGGACAGCTCTACTTACGGACACCTCTACGAAACCCCGTTTAAACTCTAGCTCAGTCGAACTCTGTGTTTACACGTTCTCTTTAGCGGACAGTTCCAGTTACGGACACTTTTTCTGCTTACCAAGGGTGTCCGCTTACCGGAGCTTCAACTGTAATACGTTGAGCGTCCGTTCGAGTGTCTGTAACGCTTTTTCCCAGGCTTCCTCATATGAAATTTAAGATGGCTGCCACATGCGAGTGAAAAAAAAAAAAAAAAAACCGTTAAAAATTTCGACATTTCCATCGACAAGGAAATGAGTTCGGAAAGGTTGAACATAGGGCAAAAGTGGCCGAGTGTTTAAAGTCATGGTTGAGTTTAAAATCGTTAAATCGCTCGACTGTTCATTGGCCCACAAGTGGCAGGCAGTCGAGGAGCAAATTTGAAAGACCTCAGAACAAATTAGAAACCGAAAAAAAAAAAGAAATACGGAGGTTCCGCTTGTCCAAACTAGTCTTTCGTGAACATTTGATTTGAAGTTAAACTGCAAAATACATTTAAAATATTATCTCTATTGAAATATCTGCAACACGATAAAATGTCCACCATTACATGGGATAACTAAGTCATCTGTGGCCATTTTAACTTTTACTACATTTGCGAACCTTGAGCAATTCTTTAGTTAATGCTTTACATTGTGGGAATCTACAATATGCACGCGGTTTCATTTTGGAATGTTGTCGAATGAATGGAGAGTGATATATTTCTCTTATCTTCAAGTGCACTTTTCCAATATTTGCAAGTCAATTATTTCGTTCGCGTCCGTTGCTGTCTCTCGCTAATGTCAGTTTTTGTTGGAGTTGTAGTAGCCTGTGAAAAACGAAACTAGATGAATATGGTTTCCATCTGGCGATTCTAGTCTTTGTTTCATGGTGAGTCGAAAAAGCAATGCAACAATATTTTTGATCACTTTAGGTAAAAATTTCGCGAAGCCAAATAGGATTCTTTCGTGTTCCTGGTAAACTGCGTGGCTTCAGTGCATCGTTACTAGATAAACGAGACTGAAAAGACGAGGTAAAATAGAGGCGGAAGCAGAAAAAAATAAGAAGAGAATTAGTAAGCTAGAGGAGGAGAAGAGGAAGAGAACAAGGCAAAGGAGAAGAATAGACCAAGAAGAAGAAAAAAGAAAGCCAAAGAAGAAGACGACGAAAGAGAAACGAAATAAGGAGACCATTGGAACAAGATCAAGAATAAGAAGAAACTTTGAGCAAAAGGAGAATAACAATAAGAAGGAGCAGCAGCAGCAGAACAACGACAACATTATCATCACGTCGGAATTTTAGAACGCAAAACGGATAGACACTGCATAAAACGGCTGTTAAAAGTAACTCATTCAAATTGAAATATACAAGCCAGAGTGCCTACACATCTACTGGTTTCCCGCTCTGCACAGCGTCGAATAAGCAAGTTTGACAGCAAATTACAAAACGCATCACTGAAACTGCCGCTATGAATGTAAGTCTAAATAACTCAAACATCACCGAGCCCTTCATATTTTGTGTCAGATACATAGATATGAGCCCCGAATCGTTCTTCTCCGCCTTGTACAATTTCGCAGCGGTTTCCATTATCGTTGTTGTACCGCTGGCGTTGATGGCTCTTTTGGGCAACGGACTTATTTTCGCGGCGTATTATCAGAACGAATCTCTTCGAAGTCCCGCCAACACAATTTTAGTGAGCTTGGCCTTCACTGACTTCCTAACCGGCGCAGTAAGTCAACCGTTATTCATATGCGAAATGTTTCTCACTTTAACGAATAACACTGAGAAACTCTGCAGCGTATTCGAACCAAGAGCCTTTTCTACAGTATTCCTTTTGGGAGCAACACTTCTTAATCTGTCAGTTACGACTTTGGATCGTTACATTGCCATATTACACAGCTTTAGATACGTAGAACTTGTGACCACAGAGCGAGTTACAAGGGTTTTAGTGATATTATGGTTGGCATGGATTAGCATTTCAAGTGCAGGCATGATTCTTTCAATCCTAGTTGTATTGAAGATATGGGTGGTTGTAGCTATCTCTACTATTACTTTCATCACCGTTTTAAATTATAAGATTTTTCGAGAACTTCGTCGTCTCCAAGGCAACGAGGTGGTTGCAGTGAACGAGGCAGAGGAAGCAAGAAAAGCGGGGGAGAGAAAAACCGCCAAAACTGTGGGGATTATTATTGGGTTGCTCTTTTGTTGCTATGTTCCGCTAATGTTGTGTTTTGTGTTCAACTTTACGATCAAGATCAATTCTGAGGTACTCTATCAGAAACTTGTATACATCTCTGTTTCCATTGCATCGTCAAACTCGTCACTTAATGTTTTTGTTTATTTCTGGAAGCACACGGATATGCGATTAGGTATGTTGAAAGTCTTTAGGAAAGTAAAGCAGAGATTTAGAAATGAAGTTCATCCTTGAATTTCAAACTTTGAGCAAGTCCGAGTGAATAGACTTCTGATGAGTGATACAATGAATGCGCATGATTCAACTAGTTACTAAATTATTTTATCGTTGCTAATTATTAGTAACAAATTTATATAGTTTGGTCACGGGATACTCGTTTGTAAATAATAACAATGCCAAATCGATATAGTAAGATATTGTAAAATGATGTGTGATATTGATGATATTGACCGTATTTGTGAGTATACTTAAATAGCTGACAGCAATAGTGCATGAAAATGACTATACGAAGACAACGAGTATGTCAAGGAGATGGGGATATAAAAAGTCTTAGGAATTAAATCATAGGATTAGAAATGAAGTTTAACTTTAGCAAGTTAGTGAATGCGTATGATTTACCTGGCACTAGTTATTATAGTTGTGCACGGAATAATCGTTTGTGAAGCCAGATCATTTGCATTAGGTTCGGCGCATGTGGGGAGAGGCGTCTAAACCGCGCGACTGAGTGTGTTGAATTTGTTTCTCTTTACTTGTGAATGCATATCCACCGCAAGCCGCAGAAATGCAGTTCTTTCAAAGTAAAGAGTCGTCAAAAGTGCATATATGTGTCATGTTTCGTTTTTACATGCATGCTACCAAGAACAGCTTCATATTTCACCAGCGGAACTTTCTGTTCTTCTTACAGAAGGGGGTCCAAATCCGCGAGAGGGGTGTTCCAAATCCGCTAAGACTCCGGGTCTAACGTAATATCGATACAGTGAGATACTGATTAAATGATAGGTGTGATATTGACAGTATTTTTTGTAATGATAATTAGTGATAGAGCGGGTTACTCCAAAACCGCCGAAGTAAACGGGTCTTGAATTTACTTCAGCATATTCCTTTTAAATCGCAACAAAAGATTTATGGGAACGCACATAATTTCGATGTTATTCTCCTCTCCCCTTTTTTATTGAAGTATCATTCCGCCCTATCCTTCCACGCAGGCTATTATCAATTTTGTACCAATATGAAACGCGCTCAAAGCCTGATTTTCACGAGCGACGCAAAAAGATCCTTTCACAGTGAAAACGGGCTCAACGCAAGCGCATGGACCAAAATATGTTGATCTTAATATGTACTTGCGCTTGCGTCAAGCCATTTTTCACTGTGATATAAAGAGTCTTGTGCTTGTGCTGGTGTTTGCGTGGCTCGTGAAAACCATGCTTAAAGAAAACCCCCCTACTTTTAAACTTCTTACCTCGTTCTACAGCATTTTACATATGCAAAACAGTTTATTGGTTGCAGCAGCTCTTAGCACCTGCTGAACGTCGGTGTTGACAAAGTGTATTATAAAGTGATTTAAATGACACTAAATCTTCCGCGTCATTTAGATTAATTTTATATTGTTTCCATATGATATTCTGATCTTCTTTTTGATATGCAAACGTCCCTTTATCCGTCTTACGGAGTCCACTCACTAAAAATGAATCGTATATGCTGTCCGGTATACAAGCAGCCAATTTTTGTATTTACTTTTTACTTAGAATACTTGATCAATGTTCCAGGGAACAACTTTGCTTTGGAAAATTTTCCTTTTGTGGTGCTCATTACGGGGATAGTTTTTATGACAGAACATCTGTCTGGACTGTTAAATTTGATATGCAAACGCCTCCTTTATCCGTACGGAGTCCACTCACTAAAAATGAAATGTATATGCTTGCAGCAAGACTTCGAGTCGCGGATGATTTTTTATTTTACGTTTTACTTAGAATACTCAATAAATGTTCTAAGGAACAAATTTGCTTTGGGAAAATTTTCTATTGTGGTGCTCATTATATGGAAAGGGAGGTAATAGTCGTGGTCATACTAGACGCTTTTACCCAAGGGAAACCTCACTTTACCAAGGGTAACTAAAATTTTTAAGTGTGACCGAGTTTACCCCAGCTAAAATTACCTCGGGGAAATTTCACCCTCTGGGCCTTGAATATGTCATGCGAACAATAGAGTTTCCCTTGACAGCTACCCATAAGAAACAGCAAGGGTAAATTCATTTCCCCAGCATGTTAACCAATCGGGTCTCGTCGCTTAATGCGCTAGTGACAGATCATGAAGAAGACTAAGCACGTGGGATACATTTGCCGCGCAGAGATGGCGCACAAATGAAGTCAAAAGTATGTCTTGAAACACGAAAGTTCTCCTTCCACCACGTATTCAAAATATCTGACTGCAGCATGTTTGCAAACCAGAGCAGCCTGGGAAGAACCCAAGCGTTGCGCGTTAACCGGTGCCCTGCTTGCCAAGCCAAAATGGTCATAAATCGAAATAATCCCGCTTGTTGTCTTCGTCGACGTCTCCGAGCAATCAAACAGTGTAATAGCAGTGCTCTTGATCGCCTTGCTCGTTGAAATAAAGTGACAAAAAGTGAGCGAATAAGAGTAAACTCTTCACGTTGATTATCGGACATGTTATTGCATATACTCGCAGTAAAGAAAGCAACACCCCGAGATCAACCTGGTTACGGTGTGACCGGTGATTACCTGAGGAAAATGAAACCCGAGATACTTTCCCTTGGGAAAATTTTTTCACATTTCACCCTCGGTAAATCGTATTTCCCTGGGGAAAAGTGTGTAGTGTGACCACGACTACTATAATAAATTCAACAACTGGAAATAAGGAAAAAAATGGTAGTAACGACGGGAAAACGAAAACGTTTGCCGACTGCCAACTCTTCGCTAATGCACAACTTTCTCCTTAATTTTTATATTCAATTTTTCAATTACATTTCGCCACCCTTTTAAATATCTCGATATCTATCACAAAACTAAAAAAACAATGGATGATGGGAGAAGTCAATATGACATTAAGCCACTTCCTGTATGATGCTGGCCTATTTTTCGCTCTCTTGTTTTGCGTGCTGGTCAGGAACTCCTACGCTGCTTAGAAATCAACCCTTTCCTTCGCTAACCAGGTAATTTGAGAAATCTGAGGGACAGTCAAGTTTTTCAAGCTTACAAGTGAGAATCGGTAAGCGCTCACCTGCTGCCGCTGCGTGTTTCCCGCGTCAGTTACACTGCAGCAAAAATGGAGTCTTTTTTTATTCTATTTTCCCTCGGGTTTCTGGCGATTCCGCTGCCAACTTTCATCACCAGGAGCACGAAGCAGAACCCTGCATGCTTGACGATGCGGCAAAGCCTGATTAAAATAACAAAATTTGCATCTTTTCACACAATTTGTTACAAAACCAAGACCATTAACGCCAGATGGCGAATTACAGTCATCTTTTACTCCTTGTTGTAAGCGTTAGCAGTTAAACGGTCTATTGAAGTAGTCATTTTTCATTAAATTGCAACTGAGTATTTTTCTTAACTCAGGGGACAGGTGCACTATGTGTTACAGAATGTAAAACTGCAAAATACGTTTAAAATATTATCTCTATTGAAATATCTGCAACACGATAAAATGTCCAGCATTACAGGGGATAACTAAGTCGTCAGTGGCCATTTTAACTTTTACTATATTTGCAGCCTTGCAGTCAATATTATTTCCTTCGCGTCCGTTGCTGTCTCTCGCTAATGTTAGTTTTTTGTTACAGTTGTAGTAGCCTGTGAAAAAAGAAATTAGATGAATATGATTACCATCTGGCGATAGTAGTTTTTGTTTTATGGTGAGTCGAAAAGGCAATGCAACGATATTTTTAATCACTTTCAGTACAAATTTCGCGAAGCCAAGTAGGGTTCTTTCGTGTTCCTGGTAAACTGTATGGCAGCAGTGTATCGTTACTAGATAAACGAGATTGAAAAGAGGAGGTTAAAGAGAGGCGAAAGCAGAAAAGAGGAAGAAGAGAATTAGTGGCCTAGAGGAGAAGAAGACGACGACGACGACGACAAAGGAGGAACGAAAAGAGGAGAATATTAGAACAAGATCAAGAAGAAGAAACTTTAAGCAAAAGGAGAAGAACAAGAAGGAACAGCAGCAGCAGCAGCAGAACAACAACAACAACAACAACACTATCATCACGTCGGCATCCTTCCTGAACGCAAAACGGATAGCCACTGCATAAAACGGCTGTTAAGAAAAGTAACTCGTTCAAATTGAAATATTACAAGCCAGAGTGCTTGGCACATCTACCGGTTTTCCACTGCACAGCGTCGAATAAGCAAGTTTGACAGCAAATTGCAGAATATGAATGAAAGTCTAAATAACTCAAACATCACCGAGCCCTACACATTTTGTATCAGAAACATAAACATGAGCCCCGAATCGTTCTTCTCCGCCATGTACAATTTCGCAGTGGTATCCATTATCGTTGACACACAACTGGCATTGACGGCCGTTTTGGGCAACGGACTTATTTTCGTGGCGTATTATCAGAACGAATCTCTTCGAAGCCCCGCCAACACAATCTTGGTGAGTTTGGCTTTCACTGACTTCCTAACCGGCGCAGCCACTCAACCTATATTTATGTGCGAAAAATTCCTCATCCTATTAAACAACACTGAGAAAGTTTGCATCCTACAATTGCCGAAAGTATTTTCAGCATTATTTCTTTTCGGAGCAACACTTCTTAATCTGTCAGTTACGACTTTGGACCGTTACGTTGCCATATTACACAGCTATAGATATGTAGAACTGGTGACCACAGAGCGAGTCGTAAGGATTTTAGTGATAATATGGTTGGTATGGATCGGCACTGCAATTGCAGGCTCACTTTCAGGCACACTTGTACTGAAGATATGGATGGTTGTAGCTATCTCTAATATCATTTTCATAAGCGTTTTGAATTATAAGATTTTTAGAGAACTTCGTCGTCTCCAAAGCAACCAGGTGTTTGCATTGAACGAAGCAGAGGAAGCGAGAAAAGCGCGGGAAAGAAAAACTGCCCAAACTGTGGGGATTATTCTGGGGTTGCTCTTCTGTTGCTATATTCCCCTAATGTTGTGTTTTGTGTTCAACTTTACCACTAAAATCAATTCTCAGGTACTCTATCAGCAAGTTTTGTACGCCTCTGTTTCCATAGCATCGTCCAATTCGTCACTTAATGTTTTTGTTTATTTCTGGAAGAACACGGAGATGCGATCAGCTATGTTGAAAGTCTTTAGAAAAGTAAATTAGAGGCTTAAAAAAATAATTCACCCTTAAAAGTGAGCCTTAGAAGAAGTCGGTGTAAATAGACTTATGATTAGCAATTAGTGAATATGACGTATGATTTAACTAGTTACTAACTATTTTAACGTTACTAAGTATTCAACAGGTTAAATATATAGTTGTTCACGGGATACTCGTGTGTAAATAGTAACAATGCCAAATCGATGTATTGAGATATTGATAAAATGATAAGTGTGATATCGATGTTATTGAGCATATTAGTGAGTATAATCCAAGGCCCGGTTTTTCAAAGCACGATTAGGCTAATCCTGGATTAGGTCTAAACTTTCATGTCATTTATATGCCTGAAAATGCGAAGGTTTCGTCAACAACAACTTCCTTTATGCGTTTTTAAGCTGGAACAAGCTTTTTAATCAATCTTCGAGCAAAAGTCTGCAGTTTATTGGCAGAGGGGTTGAGAGAAAGAATTCCGTTAATCCTGGATTAGCTTAATCGGCTTTCGAAAAACCGGGCCCAAGTGAGTATATCATCATTGTTTAAATTGTACGTAATAATGTATCACTTGTCTCTGAATTGCGATTAGAATAAAGATTGTGTAATCTGAATCCAGTCTGATGCACTCTCCTAAACGTAATGGCAAAGTTCTACGGAGCACAACTGACCGATGTATTACATGTGGAAAGGTTATTCATTTTAAAATAAATTTTTGGTTTGCCTCACGTCGCGGTATCCCGGATGTTAGAAACTGGGAATTACCTCCACGATTGTAGCCTCGTTTTAAGGCTGATCCAAGTTTTCGTGCCAATAATGTGCTCGATTATGTTTTTCACTTTCCCGGATGCAACCGGCATTACAACAACAACAACAATACCTTATTTCTGAGAACTTTTGGCATGCATTAAGCTTTAATGCAAAATTCTGGGTCGATACGAAATTAATCTCTATCGGAAGCTGCAGACGTTTGAATACCGTGACAACAAAGGCGTGCATCACGCTTGTGGAGCGAACATTAGGCTCGGATAGTCGGATATCAACCTTGAGCTTTTGACGACTTCGAGGTAATCAGTGACAAATATTCTCGATGTAATAGCCTGCCGGTCTTCCCTGTTTTTGTTAAAGCGGCGTGAGTGAAAGCTAAGTAGCTGATGATTCGGGATTCCATAATACCCTCGTGACATTTCATCGACAGATCTTGTATCTCTCGCGTGATATTTGCCTCAAACCTATTAGTAATTTAGTATCCTCAGACAATAAACAAAGAACCTTTACTTCACGCAAAACAAAGTTAAACGCCGACTGTTCGTATACGCCGCACGTTACACAGAGCCCCCGAGTTTCCGACAAAGGGAGACGCTCTGCCCGCAGGGTAAATTCGAGTTCAAGTTTTATTAAGTTTCACCACGTCTTCCGCTTATTCGATGTTCTTCCACACAAATATTGCTCAGAACACAGATACATTGGTTGAAGCGTTATCTATAATCGAGCATTTGCACTCGGGAATGTTAAAACGACGCGAATCACGTACGGCCGAGTGAAACTTGTTTATACATTCTCAGACGCTTCATTTACGACAGAAAGAATATTGCAAAGCAAGATAATTCCAACATAATCCTTCGAGCGACTGGGACTGCCAGATTCAGTTCATGACGGCGCATCAATATTATTGCTTCTGAAGCGGAGCAGACTAGTAAAGTTGAAGGCGCATATTAGCTATCCGTTTAAACAAGGACCCCCGCTATAAAAGGGATAGCTCCTCCCCCCGTGACGTCAGCACAATTTTGAAAAATAAAATGGCGGACATGAGTGAGCAGCAAACCAAATATACATATTTCGGTAAACTCTCCCTTTATGAAGAGAATAATTAAGATAATATTCAGTTGTGGACAATTGTTGTGAATAAAGTAGTCTGTTGCGTTTATTTACTTGCTTTTGGACGATTTTGGCTGTTTTTTGACGAACGTTTGAATTTCGCGCTCGTAAACCGTCACTGTCAACCTCGGCCCACCATTACTTTGCCACAGTCTCCCCTCTCCTTGTCTTTTGAGCCTGCAGAGCAGCTGAACGCGATCTTTCTCATCCTAGCATGCTCTGCGGGGGTTATTATTATACACTGCTCCATTGATGGCGGAAGTTGAACAATTGTCGTTGTTCTCTTCCACCTTCAATTGAGCGGTTTCTCGCGCGCACGCGATCGCTTAGCTTTCCAGTTTTTGCGTAGCTGGTTATCATGGATCTTTCGTGTACCAAAAAGCCAAAATTAACGACCTCCCGAGCTCCTCGACTGCGATTTTACCATCCAATTAGAAGTGGAATCCCGTATGGAGGATCGCCTCAAAGGATTGAAGACGCGTATTCAACATGCGAAGAATGTGCTTTCGATAACTGGCCGAACGCCACTGGGAAACGTTAGGATGTTGGAACGGCTTTTAGATTCTTTTGAGCAGCAAGAGCGGGGACATTTGTCTAGTCGTCGTGTTCCTTCCTTCGGCCAACGGAAGAGTTGATGCGTTCACACTAACCGAGATTTGCCCTCCTTAGCGGCAGGTAACGAGAAACACTTTCTTTATTCTGTGTAAATGTTGTGTCTATCGCTGTAATCAAAACCGTGCAAGCAAGGACCTTTGATCCTGCGGATATCTGGTTGAGCCAAAGACCCGTTGGTCTAGGCGGGAAATTCGCATTGCGCTCGTACTCATATTGCCGATTTCATTTCTTTACGTGTTATCCTAAACCTAAATTAAAATAGTAGTACAATTGACATTCCTAATAAATACTCTCGAGCTCAAAGTAATAAAATAAAATTTCAGAAAGTATTGTGTATAATGTGTTTAGTTATACGCTTTAGTTATATATCTCTCTCTCTTTCTCTTCGGCTGTTATCACTGAAATGTAAGAGCGCATTGGTGGTGATGTTCACGGCTCGAGGTCTGAAGCGAAATGAGTGACAGCTTGGCCTGTCCAACGGTCCTTTTATAGTCAGGGTCCGTGTTTAAACAAAAATCGCTACCACAAGGAAAACCATACAGACATTGACACTCGTCTTTCTCTCTCTTCAAATTTGCTCGCCAATAACAAGTAGGTCATCACAATCACGTGATCGCCAACAACCAATTACCGTGTGCAGATTCTCGACGGAGAAAAAAAAAATTAACGACCTGCATTGCTAGACTCATCGCCCCCCAGGGGGCATGAGTAACAAGGTATCAAAAGCAGAGTTCTCCGTACTGTATGATATATTTTTGTTGAGAAAATGAAAGAGAAAATTGAAGTTGATCAATCTTGGGAGTGAAAGAAATTCACATGTGCGAAGCATAATATCTCTTATAAAGCACCTGCTGGATCTCCGTGTTGACGTCTTGTGTTATTCATTGTGATTTAATTGACATTATAATCTTCTACGTCATTATGTTAATCTTCTTTTGATATGCAAACGCTCGTTAATCCGAGTCCAGCTCATTAAAAATGAATTGTATATGCTATGTGGTATTGGGTTTCTTTTGTCTTTTCTTTACTTTTTACTTGGAATACTTGGTTATTGTTCCAGAGAACAAATTCGCTTTTGAAAAATCTGTTGTGGTGCTCATTACGCGGATGGAAATGGAGGTAAGAATTTTTAAATTCTTAAAGCCTGGTCCTCACTAGCGCATAAGCATAAGCATAAGCATAAGCATAAGCATGAGCATAAGAATAAGAGAGCGACAGTGGCGACATAAGCATAAGCATAAGGAACGAACATGTTTGATCCTTATGCTTATGCTTATGTCGCCACTGTCGCTCTCTTATTCTTATGCTTATGCTTATGCGCTAGTGAGGACCAGGCTTAAAAGATCTGTCAAGCGGACAAAAGCATGTTGAGCCTGGTCCTCACTAGCGCATAAGCATAAGCATAAGCATAAGCATAAGCATAAGCATAAGAATAAGAGAGCGACAGTGGCGACATAAGCATAAGCATAAGGAACGAACATGTTTGATCCTTATGCTTATGCTTATGTCGCCGCTGTCGCTCTCTTGTTCTTATGCTTATGCTTATGCTTATGCGCTAGTGAGGACAAGGCTTTATGACGGAACATCTGTCTGGATTGATGAATATTTAATAAGTCTCCTCGTAACCAAAACACGTCCATCGCCCACCATAATCACCTTGTGGGTTCATCAAGCCCGCAGACTCTAAGGCAAGCTCACAAATTGGCAAGGTAAACAAACAGCAGCTTCAAAATATGTAGAGGATAAACTACTGGCTAGACTTTGCCTTCAGCGCAATGGTTCTTCCGTCAAGGCTACGGATTGAACTGTGTGTCCGTAATGTAACAGCAAAATTCTTCCTCACGTTAAACATGTTTTATTGACGGGAATGTGTCAGGTCGCGTGTCGTCTCATATTTGCGATTCCGTGGGAAAAGCTTTAGGCGCACTCGTAACTTTAACGACACTTGCATCATTTGAAGTGCAAACCGCGTTTGTCACCAGAAATATATGTCTAGAAGTTGCCTCGTATTGCTCTCGACGCTGAGTTGTTATTGACTAAACTTTCTAGTGCGATCCGGCCCTTAATAACCACACAAATCAAATAACTCCCCAGTCTCTCCTTTACTTTTTCTTTTTTTTTTTTTTGTTTTTTTTGTTTTTTGTTTTTTGTTTTTTTTGTTTTTTTTTTTTTTTTTTTTGCGGCAGCAGCTTGGTATACGCCATGAGGATCAGTTAAGCCGGACTGCCTACTACATCAGGGAAGCAACAAAGTAAAATGACGCTGCTTTCTCTTCTACTGGAAATGATTATTATATCTAAAGCTAGCCAAGGTAATGTGCACTTAGTCTTTAGTCTTAATTTAATACGAATACACTACACACACACACACACACACACACGCCGTTCGGTTCAGTCTTTGTTAAATATTCAGGCGGTCTCTCACTCGGGTATTCCGGACTACTGTGGGGAGTATACAGTGTATATTCTCCGACTGATATATTTGGGGCACAGATAATATGTTTTGATTGCATGAGCAAAAAGAAAAAAATTGCTTTTACACGGCAGAACTTGTGATCTCGTGGCCGATAAAGTATTGCCAGATTGTATATGATCAAACGGATCATGCTTAATCTTTAAACACAAATGAGCCCGTTAGTTGGGAATTAAAGCGCCACAATAGTCTCAAACAGCAGTTTGTCGCGTATTTTCAATGCACTTTTAAGTTTTTTCAGTGTGACATGTCCAAACTTACACGTAAAACGCAAAAATGGTGAGATTAACTCAACATTAACTTGAAACTGCTGTTAGAATGCACTCATTGACAGCTTTCATTACACCTTCAAGTTACTCGCTTTCAGCTATTAATTTATTAAAATTTATGTCAAAACATTTTCTACGTCCTGCTTTTCGATTTTTCGTTTCGAGATTTCTAGAAGAGTCGGCAAAATTTTACATGCGGGGCTACCAACATCTCAGGTAAAATACCACAAAATACATAAAACTTCTGTCATTGAAAGCTGATTCAAGGAACGAATAATTTTGATGCAGTATGTATAATATGGCGGATCGGTGAATTTTATAAACGGGGCAGGAAGCATTAAGTTTTTTCATTGCAGACCTATATTAATACGTCTTCTGTCACATAAACGTGCCTTCTGAGCCAGTTCGTGCGAACAAGTAACAGCTGTTTCTCATTAAACCCAACACCTAAAAAGCCAAGCTTCGTAAACAATGAATACAAAAATAAAACTGAAAAGACAGGAAATTTTTTTTTTATCTTTTATCTATTAAAAAAACTAACTGTAAGGCTTAGACAGAGCCTCGAGACAAATAATTCTGCGTTTCTTGTGCGCTCGCCTGGTATTTCGAGCAAGTCGTCCAATATGTAAATTCATTGAACTACGCCATCCGGCCCACCTTGTCTCGACTCTTAATTAGTCTCAGAAATGAGTAGACTGTGATTATTAAGAGGTTTTATTGTTGGAAAGCGTGCCTGGGGTTCTCGCTATCAAATCGACCATCTGCATGTATTTATAGTACGTATTCCATATATGGAACAACCGGACGACCAAATACCTGGCCCTGATGAGCAAATACATTGCCCTAATGAGCAAATACGCAACCATGAATAATAAGCCAATGGCTGTGTTTTCACTATGACACTTTACACTGGTGTAACGCGAAAGTTCTAATGAAAACACCCAGGATGTAACTCGCGTAAATTTTCATTAGCGTAAATTGCAAAGTGTTTTCACCGGGATTTTTGGGTTATAATTACCGGAGACCGAGCAAAAATACACGACCTGAAAAGATGGTGTAACGCGGTTTGTACTTAAGCGTAGCCAATTGCAGCGCTCCATTTTCTGCCAAGTTGTCAAATATTGTACACACCCAACTTTAACAAAATCAAGACGTCTTTCTCAGCGCCACAAAGCAACAGCCACTCGCTTTTCTACAGTTATTGCCTGGCGTAAAATCGTGTCTTGTCGCATTACGTGTGGACCAACCAGTCCGCAAATGAAGTGAAATGTATTCCTGTTGACACGAAAATGTTCACGCCACAAATTGTCCTCATACTGGTTAAGCAACATTTGCTCAAACCAAAATTGAGGTCTGAAACGAACCCATACCGCTTTGGCTCTTCTCCGAGGCTCAACTTGTCTACGTACAGATATAAATGCCCTATCTGCTGCCTCCGATTTTGCAGTAAATGCTGCCTTAATCGGTGAAATTGTCGCCTTCGTCGTCGCAAGCGAGCGAGACTACGAACTGCCGCGACAAGGAACAGAATTACAAACACCGCATTCTCTTCTCCCGCCATCTTTCAAAACATGTGCTTTGTAGAAAACGGAGCTGTGATGACAGATCATATGTCAACTTAACATTTCTGATTTCAGTGGTGAAAACAGTGGCGCGCCTACACTAGTGTTAGTTGGTCAGCAAACAAAACCCTCGAGGAAAATTACGCCAGTAAATTTCGCTAGTGAAAACAAAACCTATAGCTGTAAATACGTGGCGCACGAGCAAATTCGGGCATTGAATAATAATTAGCCGTAACTTTGCAACTAGGCCGTAATTTTCATATATGTATATGTATTTCTCGCTCGCAACGATTCAATTTACGGCTAATTATTATTCAAGGTTGCGTATTTGCTCATTGGGGCAATATATTTGCTCATCGGGGCCAGGTATTTGCTCGTCCGGTTGTGCCTTATAAGGAATACGTACTATATATACCTATCAAATCGACTAAAACCGAGCTTCAGTATTTCGTATCAAATAGTGATCAAAATAGCAAAAAATATTCAACACTTTTATATATTCAACCCTAAAGTTACTAGAATAAAGTTTCCAGTGAAAATTAATTCAGGCTGGACACGCTGGTGATATCCAAGGTACGCAATGAAATCGGCTACGACAGGCCCATTTTCCTCTTAAAAAGACCCTCACACCGTAGGTGCTTTGCGCGCCCAGTGACTGACGGCGGCCATTTTCTTATCATACAAAATGGCGGATTCTCATGTTTTCTATGTTATATTGCGAAATAAATCAGTACAAACTCAGAAAGTGTATTGAAGATGGCAAGCAGCGACAGTCAAATCGACCAGTCATAACGTGGGCGCCTCAGGAAAGTCGAGCTCCCGGATGTAAATATATACATGGGCGCGCAAAGCATCTACGGTGAGAGGGTCTCCTTAACCCCACGAGGTTTAGCAAACGCTCAAAATATTGTTTCTCCTTACCATCTCAGAGCAGGAAAACGCGCAGTACGCCAATAAGATATGGAAAAACTTAGGGTGTGTTTCTTTTTTGGAATCCAAATCCGGATCACAAATCCAAAAACAGATTCTGTTTCTTTACTGAAATCCAAATCCGGATAATGAATCCATGTGACCCACGCTTAGGACGGATTCACTGGATCATATCCAAAATTGGATACTTCAGATCATGGATCTATTAAAGAAACGCACCCTTAGGTCGTGTTCTACTGGGACAAACCGTTTCAACCTAAACTGATTTTGGTTGAAGTGTAACAATAGTTAAGAAATATATAACGCGTCACCGTGTAACATATCCTCATCTAAACACACGGGAAGTTGGGAGAACGCGAGAGTAGCGTAAGGAAACCACGAGGCCGCCGAGTGGTTTCCGGCGCTACTCGAGTGTTCTCCCACAGTGACGCGTTATATATTTCTTTTATAAAATAATTAGTCAAGTAAAATACACCACGTATCGCGTCAGCGTGTAATATACTCTCATCTTACACGGTTGTTTAGCAAATCAGGGCGTAAAAAGTTGAAAACGGCCGTATACCTGGTGCCATAATTTTCAACTGTTTCAACCGCGGGGTTCCGAGTTGGTTGCAAAATTTGATCAACCAAACCAATCGAAAATGGTTGATTCCCAAACGAAAACGTAAAAAATCCTAGCAACCCAAGCAACCAAAATCGGTTGGTCCCAATAGAACACGGCCTTAGCATCTGATCAATTGCACAGCAGGTAGTTGATCAAATTATGAATTCTCTTTATGTCATCAATACTGTCTCTTCACGAGTAGTGGGGAGAATTTGTCTTTCACTGGACACGAGTGGGTAGTATTATACGAATTCTGCTAGACAATTGGATGTGGAGGCGAGCACGACTTTATTTTTTGGTTTACTTTATTTAGGTCTCTAAACACAAAATAAGACCCACTAAATAATTGTACTTTCCTTCTTTTGTTTACAAGCAGCGTTAAGATGGGTTTCTGAAGTTCACCACATCATCAATGTTATCCCAGGAGAACCTGCAGTCGTGGACTGTCGCCTTGACAACGAAAGCATACACGTCATGCTCCTCAGAGCACGAGCGCTGACCAAAAGCACTAACAAAACCGTACTTATTCCAGATGGAAAAAATATTTCGCAGTCAGGTCAGAGATTCACAATACATCATTTCCAATCCAATGATAATGGAAATTACTACTGTAAAGTCGCGCCACCGACATCCCTTTCACAAAAAGAGTATATAATCTTCGTGGACAATGGTAAGTAGTGATAAAAATAAAAATAATAATAATAATAATAATAATAATAATAATAATAATAATAATAATAATAAAACTTAATTTGTGTTGGACCTCGTTTTCAAACATTTTTTTTCGAACTCGCAAATAACCTTCCAGTCGGCCGCGGCATAGCAAGTTCTGAGAGTGCTAAATTTAGGATTTGAGAATGCTGTATGCTTCGAGTCATCCGCCTTTTTCCCTCTCTTGTCTCCCCTGCTTCGTCCCTATTTGTCGGTTGTAAATTATTGCTTGCGGCTCTAGATTTCAGGCATAAGGTCTGGCTACGAATAGAACCGGAGTGCCTGAAGGGGCCATTAGACCACATGGACTCCGTGAAGATTAAGTGTCATACGAAAAACAGCGGGCCGGTTAAATGGTTCAAGATTAACCGGGATTCTGGAGACCCCATTAAAATAGAGGAAAACATCAAGGAGTCAAAAGACTACAGAAACTTGACATTGGAGATAAACGCTACTTTGAGTCTAAATAATGTTACCCGAGTCAATGATTCCGGAATATACGTCTGCTGGAAAAGCAATGGTCAACACAACACTCGTAATATTTCTGTTCAGATAATTGTGCAAGGTAGGTATGATGTATATAACTATCTATGTACCTGTATGTGTGTTCTTTTTGTGTCTATGTACATTTGTATGTATGTAGACATGTAATCTTGCATGTGTATGTACGTATGCGTGTATAAATGTGTTATGCCTGTACGTGTGTATGTACGATGTATGTGAATGGGTGAACGTATGGTGTGTGGTGCTCTAGCTTTTCATGGATGTTACATAAATGCACGTAGAAGGAACTGTGCAAGAGGGAATCAAGGAGATATCACCTGGATTTTACGGTATTTGTGCGCGTGCGTGTGCTTGTACTATATACTGTACATTATCATGATGTACGTGTAATTGTATGTGCAGTTAGAGTTAAGAAATATATAACGCGTCATCGTGTAATATAGCCTCATCTAAACAGGCGGGAAGTTGGGAGAACACGAGAGTAGCGTAAGGAAACCACAAGGCCGCCGAGTGGTTTCCGGCGCTACTCGAGTGTTCTCCCCACTTCCCAAGTGTTTAGATGAGGCTATATTACACGGGAACACGTTATATATTTCTTTTATAAAATAATTAGCCAAGTAAAAACATCGCGTATCGTGTCAGCGTGTAATATACTCTCATATAACACGGTTATCTAGCCAATCAGGGCGCGCGTAGTATCATAGTTATTTTATAATATATTTTTTGTTAATAAGTACAAGTGCAACACAGTGTAACACATGAGTTCACTGTCTTAACATGGTTTGTCGATGTTTCAGACCCTAAACCCCCATTCGTAACTGGAACACAAACCGAGCAATTCCACGAAGAGCATGCGCAGAGTGCAAATTTCACTTGCACCATCTCAGGCTCCCCTCGGCCCGAGGTCACGTGGTTCAAGGGAAATGAACAGATTGGTCAATGCAGCGGTGGACAGAAAAATAAATGTAAAACGCGATATGACAATTATCAACTGGCGTGGGTGGATCGCCGAAAGTGTGAAGGCAACACTACATCTTGGGATAGCACTCTCACTGTGAAAGCTCCATTCCTTTGGCGGGACTTAGCGTACACGTGTAGAGCAAGGAATTTGTTCGGAGAGTGGTCAGGCAATTTAACTGGACCTGGAAAGCCCAGTAGTTTAACAACCACAACAGCAGCAGTGGGTTAGTAATTGCTGTTATGTACCAAGGTTTGCTTGGTTGAGTAAAGTTCGTTATTGGCAGAGAAAGGGAAAACTGTGTTTGTGTAAACGTCGTGTAATACAGTGCATCTATTTGTTTCACCGAGATCTTGCCGGACCAGTCCCACTCCCACGTGCTCCACTATCGTCCAGTAAAAGGAGCTTTAGTTAGTAAACAGCCCCCCGTGGGGGGGGGGGGGGGTGGGGTACTCAATAGGAAATTGGGTAGGGGGGTTCCACTGACTCTATAAAACCCTAACCCTATTCAAGACACAAAAGTGGAAATTTTGCTACCCAGTCTAAGACAAAGTGCTCTAATTTGATACTCTGTTCAAGACTAACTTTAGATAAGTTAGCCTGAGTTGCACGGGTTTCCACTGGAGCATACGAAGAAATCGCGCGAAAATGGCGAGAGCAAAAATGTGGTTGAGGGGGATGAGGAGAAAATCTTCGAAAAATAGCCCTGTTTAAGGCACGAAAATGTAAAATTTGATACCCTGTTTAAGACAGAAGACCCTATCGGGCGGAACATCCCTATATAGGAAATATATGGGAGTACCCCCCCCCCCCCCCCCTCCCCCGGGGTAAACAGCCATTTCCATGCAGCTAATATTGGGTTGGAGAACATAAACAAGCTGCTGTTGCTTGAAACGTTTGTCAATTGTTTCATTTGACTGGTGTTTTTGCTGTCGTTTAATATGTGCGTGAGTTGGTGTTTTAATTGTGGTTGTGTGAGAATGTATGTGTGTGTACGTATGCTTGGGTTTGATTCATTTACAAAGAGATTCACACCTTGTAATTTCTTGTCCAAGATCTTGTCGCCTATAGTCCCATTTGCAGCATAGGCCGCTTTAGTTAGCAGACAGCTTCGTGCTATATCGCCCATTTAATATCTTTTGCATGGTTCCTGACATGTTCTTTCAGCCAATCCGCTCCCATCTGGCTACTTGAACGTCCTGGTCATTGTGGGAGTTCTCCTGTTTCTTATTGTCTTGGTTATTGCTATCGTGCTGTACCGGAGGAAGAAGCTCTACGGAGGATTTTACATCCTAACTCTACCTCCCACACCAGATTACATCAAAGAACTGGATTCTTGTAAACCTCTTCTCCAGCAGACCGACAGATTGCCTTACGAACCTGAGTGGGAGTTCCCGAGAGATCGCCTGAAAATTGGTAAAGATATGTTCAAGCAGGAACCTATCACCTGTTTCTGATTTCTCAATCTTATTTATTTATCTGTCTGTCTGTTGTTAAATCTGTTCGTGTTCCTGCTTCTATGTCTTTTCGCTTTGGGGGGTAGGAACAGTCTGAGGATCGACGGATTTAGCCCAAAAAGGCGCACATAATTCGGATATTTCGTCAGTACTTTTTTTACAGACTCGCGGATTTCAAGGTGCGGCGGATTACTTTCCGCGGTCAACTGTTGCTTCGGATTTAAAGCAAAAAAAAAAAAAAAAAAGATGTGGATCGGCGGATTTGATACAAAACTGGCGCGGATCGGCAGATTTGAGGGAATGGGTTATTGATCATTTTACTATATATTTATTATTTTACTTAATTTCTTGCACTCGCACTCGCACCACACATCTGCGGTGACGGGCTGGTCCCTTTGCGGATTAACAATTCAGATTTAGATTTAGGATGTTAAATACAATGCACGTTATTGGTCGATTAGGGCAAAGGTAAAAGCAAACAAATGTTCGCTCTCAATCCTGATTGATTCGATCTTCTCCGTGGACTAACTGTAAATGATAGTGGCTTCTGGTTGGTCAGAAGTGATTCTTTTCTTACGGTGGTTTGTTATTTTGCACGAGCTTTTTAGTTTGGTTAACGTTTTTTTCATTTCATGTATACAGTATAACTTTTAATTTTGATTCAAAATTGTTGCCACACAGGACCACCGTTAGGCGCCGGGAATTTTGGCCAGGTATACCTTGCTGATGCGATTGGTATTATCGACTTCAAGCCTCGAGGGAAGTGGCCTTTGAAAAGAAAATCTCGGTTTAGACTTGGGTCAAGCAGCCGTCCGTTTTTAAACAATAATCACGTCACAAAGGTTGCAGTGAAGATGTTGAAAGGTAAATCAAAAAATCTGGGATGCAGTTATACTTTTTTTCAGTCTTTATCTCCTTCTCGATTTTGTCATGGAGTGGTTGAATGTGCTTGCTTTATTTTCTGCTTTACCGTTTAATCCTAATTTCAGAACTTAAAAGTATAACTTCGCTCAATCCATGAAACTTCGATGTGACCACTCAAATTAATAAAAACTTTCAATCAGGTAATAACATTCAGTGTAGTGGTCATGTTGCTGTTGGACGGATTTCATGTGTTTTGCATTCTTGTGTAGATAGATAATTAAGGCATTTAGAGGTTTACTTAAATATGTTCAGCTCTGTGGAGAGGTGTATAGAGGTAACATTAATACAGTATGTCGTAAGAAGTACTTGAATGTACTTTTGATGAAGTAAGTTAATTAAATTAAATTAAAACATTCTGTATTCAGAAGATCGATCTACATGAAATGTGCTGACATCCATCTTTGATCTTCATTACAATTTCAGAAAATGCCACTGATTCAGAATACAAAGACCTCTTATCTGAACTGAAAATTCTCATTCATGTTGGAGAGCATGAAAACATTGTCAACTTACTGGGAGCCTGTGCTGAAGGTATACAATATATGGCAGATCCACATAATGCTTCTTCTACTAATTTGCAGTCTTGACCCCAACAGTTTTCACTCGTCCAGGGAACCCTTTGGGGCTCTAGAGAAGAGGATGAGATTATAAACCCTTTCATTTCCAAGATGCCTATTGCCTCTGTTTCAAAATGACGCCTAGTGTGAAACCTTCCTTATGAAAAATAGTTTTAATGTTTGCATGCTCATTTTCATGCAAATCAAAGGCATTTTTCAAAAAATAGGCCTCGTTTTAAAACAGGGGCAACAGGCATCTCAGAAGTGGCCTCTTTGACTTAAAATGCATTGGGCCCTGAACTATCAACACTAAAGGAAATTACAACCTCAAAAAGAAAAACACTCAAATGAATGATGTTCCTCTCAATGAGCACATTCTAATATCAGTGTTTACTTCCAACTCCTGGGCTGCCAAATGAAACCTAGACTCTAAAGATGTGATAAATCAAATAACAGCTATCAATCAGTACAGTTACAGTAAAATGGGATTAATTGTAACTTCCAACTCCTGAAATGTCAAAAATGAAACCTAAATGTGTGGCCACTTGAAGGAAAGCTCTCAGTGAACACATTGACCAATGTACTTATAGAAAAACCCTAATGATGAGTCTTTATGAATTTTCCAGGCCGCGAATCTGAGCTGCTCGTGATTATCGAGTACTGTGAGCACGGAAACTTGTTGGACTTCCTGAGAGACCGACGCAGCATCTTTAAACCGAACTGGGCAGAACTTTCGACAAACCCAACAACACAGTTTAGCATAACTGACCTGGTGACCTCTGCGATTCAGGTGACCTGCGCCATGGAATTTTTAGCGTCAAGAAGGGTTAGTTTACTCATTGATTTTAGGGCTCACTCGGGTTCCAAACGCCAGGATTATAAACCAAATTCCTTCTTCAAAGCTTGTTTGGCAAAATGCAAGGTATTTTTCAAAGATGTAAATAAAGGCTTTCGCACGCACTGACCAAGTTTCGAAGACTTCAGCATGCAGAGGAATCTAAACCTTCGATTACCTACCTTCCATCCGGTATTTTAGTTCTGGTCCTTGCGTAAGCGCCTTTATACTTGGCCTCAGTTCCCTCTACAGTTTGAAAATCACGCATAATGCTCAAACCTTGCTACGGCTGCTAGCAAAGGTGTTTCACAGAAATCGCTTATTCAGTTGTAAAACATGGCCGAAACTCCTCAAAACAAAGACACTGAGCATGCGCGAAAACGTCAAACAAAGAAGTCCCGGATGCTAGACGTCTGAAATCAGGAGAGAGGATTGGGTGTTTATAGAGCAAAGATATTATTGATATATGGCCGGAGAAACAGTGAGTCAACATGCACATCGGTGTCTAATGCACCCGTTCTTCTGTCATAGTGCATCCATCGCGATTTGGCAGCTAGAAACGTCTTGGTGGATGTAAACTTCGCTATGAAGGTCGCTGACTTTGGTTTGGCGAGAGACATTTGCAAGGAAAGCCAATATGTGAAGACCTCGTCGGTAACTAACGAATCTTCAAAGCTATAGACACGACAATGTATTTTTGCACTAATCTATACACTTCTAATTACTAAGATATTTTTAGAAAAAAAGGTCTGCAGTTTCAAGCTGGTCTGATTTTGTTCATTTTCGCATGTGACCTTCCATGCCGTTGTTTTATTGTCGTACAGGGTCTCCTTCCCATAAAGTGGACAGCTATCGAGGCTTTGACAGACAGCGTTTACACCAATCAGAGTGACGTGTAAGCAAATCTCCATTGTGCGTCATTTAGCATTTCACTGGTTAGGGTTTCTTTGCTTTCGTTTCTTTGAATAGGCTCGAAATGGAAACGTTTTTGTTTACAAATAGGTGGTCATTTGGTATTCTGCTATGGGAATTATTTACGCTTGGTAAGTGGGATTTTCTGTTCACTCAGTCAATTTATTTTTGTTTGATTGCTTGTCCCATTTGTTTGCTGTTGTATTTGTCAGTGTTCTTTATAAATTAATCGAAATGAAATTGTTAATCATATTATAATTGCTGACATGTGCTATTACTACCACTAATTGTTTCGGTGAAGCAAATAAGTGACCTATCGGATAGGCAGTCATCGGGAAATCTCACAACAACTCATCCTCGTTCCCAAGCTCTTTTCCCTACCGTGCGGAACGAGGACAACAAAAACTCGGTAGATACAGTACACGCATGCGCTCTTATCAGTTTGCTGACCATTTCTCTTTGGCCTGCAGGCGGCATTCCATACCCGGATATGAATTGTAAATTGAATCCCTTTAGTGAATTGTGTCAGTTCCTGGTGGACGGTCACCGAATGGAAAAGCCCCACGACTGCCCAGATGAAATGTTAGTCTCCCCAATTAGATCCGAATAATAGTGTTAACCTTTCCTCGATGCTACCTTGGTCTGCCGTCCCGCTTTCGTTCACCCTGACACAATGACCTACATGTACATCTTTATTTCCCTGTATTTGTATTATATTACAACCAAATTAGATAGAAAAAATATACAATAAGACATTTTAGGAAGGGGAACTAAATTAAACCCAGCATGATTTTACACGTGTAGTTTCCCATGTACATATTCAACAAATAAAGCGTTTTATTTTTGCTGATTCAGCCCTTCTGTAAACAACAGAAATGTCTAAAGAGATTTCGAAGCAAAGTCTAAAGAAGATAGAGTTGCTTGCAATACCTGTTTACAGTAGTTGAAAAGCCAATCGGTCACAAATGTTAGTGTATTGAATTTGCCTAGACTTCCATTTTACAGGCATGTGCCTATTCTGGATGTCGACAATATGAGCGACAACATGGTACAATTTACCCCAATTTAATGTGATCCCAAACCAATGTATTGCCGATACCGTACGAAACGTAAAAAGACGATCATTCACTATTCACTTTGTCAGTATACATGCATTACGAGTGTTGACCTCGTCTTGTCTCGTGTTTTTCAGTTATCAGATCATGGTCGACTGCTGGAAGCGAAGCCCACAAGACAGGCCGACTTTCTATGAATTATTGGAGCGGCTAAGAAGGATTCTCTCTCAAAACAAAAACAAGGTTCTAATACACTACACTTGTTTCCCCCCATTCAATGTTGGGTAGTTGAGCATGGTTCGGCTTATAGCTGCACCACGGGCCAACATTGAATGGAGGGGAGGGGGAGGGACTTGAAAACAAGAAATATGAGACGCCCATAGGTTGTATGGATTTACAGTGTGCTCCGGATGTGCGTAAGTGGAGCGTCCCAACGACTTTTGACCATGATTTAGTTTGAAAGACCCAAAATTTCATACTACGCAGTATTAGTCTCCTCTCACATACTCAATTCAATGATTCAATGTTCATAAGCTGAACAAAGAAAGTCACTGACCCCTGCAGAGTTCCGGGGGTCATCTGCAGAGGGATTTTTACACGAGGTATAGCCTTCCCTGAGTAACTGCATCCCAGAATCTAGGAACTTCCTGCTCTGAACAGTCCGAAATCCGAAAGGAACTGCATGAGTTACTAAACATCGGGTGCTGTATTAGGCTGACACTTTTGTCGTGATACTAGGTTGGTTGGATGTATCCCCCCCGGCTCTGACCACAATCCTCTGTCTTATCTCGTTCCGTCTTTTTATTTTCCCTATAATTTACAGGAGAGCCGGGGGTACCTTCGTCTCGCGGGGAACACAACTTCAAACATGAGCCTCCACTCAATACCGACAGCAGACCCTAGCACAGAAAGCCCCACGTTCTCCAGGTAGTTCAGAATTGTCCTCTCTGAAGAAATATTGGCGAGCTATGGACGAGGGATTCTCAGAGCGGATAATACTGCAATACCGAGTGAGGAAACCGGGGAGCCTTTTTTCTTGTTGCGTCAAACGAGGCGCAGCAACGAAACGTTAAGGCTAGGCGTAAACACAAGCGCATGCGCGATCGACCAGTTCACACGGTAAAATCTGTGGAACAAACGCAAGCGCAAGAGAATGTAAACTTTTTCATTCTGTCCCGCTTGCTTAGCTCCTACGGGGCAACTTTGCACAACGTAACAATATTGTATAACCCAATACTTCTTTTAATGTAATAAGCCGTCTCGAATTCCTTTTGTGTTTTAAATAAAGTCCAGATGATTTTGAAAATGATTTTGCTCGAGCCGTGTGAGACTATTAGTGACACCATCCCACATTATAGGTGCGGCTATTGATACCGAGCGGCATTCTGGGATTCGCCTTCGACTCAAATTATTTCACCCCAAAACTCGCTAAGCAAGAATGGACTAATGTAATGAATAATAAAACAAATAAAATTTAAAAGAAAAGTAAATACAAAACTTCTTTGTTTTAAGCTGCCGGCTTGCTTATCTATGGTAACACATTTCTAGTTCTTTTACTGTTAGTGCGTTTGTTGACTTTTGGGTAAACACGGCAATAAACCCACAATCCTTTGCGTGCATATTTGTCAAGGAATCCGCACAACTACTGTAACTACTGTATTTAAGGTTTTCTCCACTCTCCACTGATAAATTTTCATAACTTTTCCACTCTGTGTATTAAACCCTATCCGATTAAAAGGAGCTATTCTAAATAGCTGGGTTGAAACACGATATAGTACCTTGTGAAGAAATCCGTGTGTCTTTTCTCGCAAAAAGAGTGGTTTTCTCTACACTTTGAAACAAATAGCTGAAATACAACACATGTTCGCTCAAAGTCTCTGTCGACATCTCACAGCTTCTGCTTTAACTTTTTCATCTCATTCTTCAAGATCTCCCTCCGTAAGATCTTACCACTGGCAGTTTTTGGAATTTCTTTCACAAACTCCACGCCTCCCCTCAGCTTCTTGTGAGGTGCGACCTTTTTGTTCACAAACGCCGCTATCTCCGATGGTGTCACGCCGCCTCGGGGTACGACGAAAGCCTTGGGCAGCTCACCAGCTTCCTGGTTAGGAATACCAATGACTGCAGCATCCAGTACCATCGGGTGAGACAACAGAACCGCCTCAAGTTCTGCAGGAGGAACCTGACGAATTTGAAGGAATGCCTTTAGTAAAGGTTTTTCTTTCGTTGACAAATGGTACCAAAGGTTCATACCTGATAGGCTTTGTATTTGATGATTTCCTTTAATCTCCCGGTGATGAAAAACGCCTGATCTTCATCGTAATGTCCGAGGTCTCCAGTGTCTAACCAGCCTTCTTTATCTATTGTGGCAGCAGTGGCTTTTGGATTGTTTAGGTAACCTGAAGAAAAACAAAATGACAATGGTCACCATAGCCATCACCCATCACCATCACCGCCACCATTATAATTTCCCCATAATCAACACAATCACCAGCCTCATCACTACGACGACTACCACAATCAGCAACCACGACAGTTCTGACTCATGTGCATCACGGTTGGCAGATACCTTTCATGATGGTCGGACCTCTAACGCAGATCTCTCCGTCCTCGCTCAATTATCTGCAAGAAACGTTTATTAGAGAGCACACGCAGTGGGATGGTGATGTTACGTGTCACGTGTTCAATTCAAACGTAATACGGAAAGTTGCTGCTGCATGTCTGTATTTAGAGCGTTTTTCGGATGACTGTCGAAAACCAAAACCAAAGTAATCACACCACCAATCAGTTCAGCGAATCGGAAGCCAAAATAATTCGCGTTTGGCCTTCCATTTGGTTTTACTTTCCAATCAGCAATGCGAGTACTCGCCATCGCTTGCGTGAGAAGTGTTTGGTTTTGGTTTTGATTTTGTTTCTGATTGGCTGAGCATGCTGACAAACTCGTGTGGACCAATCCAAAAGCGTAGCAAACGCAAAACCAAAGCAATGACATAATTACTTTCGACAGTCACTCGAAAACGGCTCTATGCCGCTTCAAAGTGCATTCGCGTGCGCGCAGATGTTCGAATGAAATGGGGCGGAAGCTCTAAAAATGCAATTTATTATATAGACACAAGTGTTTTACTGGAAAATATACCGTGCGTAAAATCCATACGAAACTACATCCGGGACCCGAGTGGCGTATTTTCCATATCCTCACTAGTGAGGATATCGTTGGCATCATTTCCCGCTTTTGCACGGTTGTTTGTGCAATTTCTCGTAAAACACTCGTGTCTAATATAATAAAAAGAAAATTACACGGCGGCTTGAAGATATGGATTTTATTTTCTCGTGGTAAAAACAATATTTTACTCACTCGCGAAGCGCTCGTTCGTAAAATATTGTTTTTACCACTCGAAAATAAAATTAATATCTTCGCGCCGCCGTGTAATATCCTCTATATATACAAAGAATTTTGCGTGAAATGCCATGTATATAACGTACAGTTATATTCATTGATATTGGTACACTTGTACGTACTCAGGCGTTATGTTAGAATCGGACTGTATACCTATTGTCCCCGTTATGGTATTGCATTGGTACAACTGTATGCTCTTCATTTTGTTATGTCTCTACCATTAATTTGATAGAGCGGTTTTCGGATGACTGTCGAAAGTAATCGTGCGATTGCTTTGGTTTTGCGTTTGCTACGCTTTCTGATTGGTCCACACAAGTTTGGCAGCCTTCTCGACCAATCAGGAACAAAACCAAAACCAAAACCAAACACTTCTCACGCAAGCGATGGCGTGTACTTGCATTGCTGATTGGAAAGTAAACCAAACGCAAGACCAAACGTGAATTACTTTGGCTTCTGATTGGCTGAACTGTTTTCTCTCAGTCTCTGTGATTGGCCTGTGTGATTACTTTGGTTTTGGTTTTCGACACTCATCCGAAAACGGCTCTATCGTTACCTTTATGTTATTACCTTTGGTAAAGTAATATCTATTAATGTCGCGGCATAATAAATGTAGGCTTTGGTCATTGATTGGTGGGGAGACCAGTTTTCCAATCACTGCTTAGAAAAAGATGTTTAAAGAGCATGATAACCATACTGGTACGGGAGTCAAAAATGAACAAATAAACGAACAAACAGAGAACAGTAAAGTGAAAGACCAGTGAATGAATAAATGGTGGACAGGTGCATCCTGTACGTGATTATTTGGTACACTAGACAGACAAAATGAATAGACAGTTTGAAGTAGCTCTGTGGTTGTTCGGACAATTCGTTTATTGTCGTCTACGACTAAAATACGTAGCAAAAAGTGTGGTCGGTAAGTGGTCGGTAAAAGTTTTTGAGTGGTCGGTATGTGGTCGGTAAATCGTATACCGACCACTTACCGACAGTTCAACTTGTTCACAATTACCTTGCAGAACAGTCAAACTGTGACCAATCGAAGCAAGATTTTTTGTTCTCTGCCAATCGGAAAGGTTCTTTGTCTTATTTTCTGTTTGGCTCAGAGCGTCGACAGTGCCTTGTATGATTTTGTCGCAACCGCTTTAGATTATTGATTATGATAAACGTTCTAATGCAACAAATAGATGAATGGATGAATAGAAAAACAGGACTGTGAACCTTTACTTCCAGGTTTGGGAGAAGAATGCCACATGATTCGGGTTTATTCGTGCCTGACCCCTCCAAGATCGGATTGGTCTCCGTCAGGCCATATACTATGAAGGGAATGCAACAATAAGTACAAACCTAGATACATGACACACACGATACGAATAATATAAAATCAAAAATGAGTTTTGAAAGCAAAGTTGAGCTATCAGGTTACTGGATATCGAGCTGATGCGGCCGCAGGTTCGAAAAACAAGAAGATTATCGCCGATTCGTCGAGTGGTATGTTTTTGTGAAATCCCTTTCATTGAAACACACCCAGAAATAACCCCAAAGGATTTCCTGAGTGAGACCACGGGTTGGTTTTGCAGTTCGTTTGTGGCAGCAGTGGCTTTTGGATTGTTTAAGTAACCTTATCCAATGGGTATACGTGTCTACCGCTTTCAAGTGGATAGTTGCCATGGGTAGTGAATGCTGTGATTGTTCCCACCTCCCTCACATCGCTTTGCAAGTAATAAAGGCCGTAAAGGCCGTAGATACACACCGTATTATCATGACTTCATAAACTTTGTTTTACCATGTCAGCTAATTTTGATATTTGTCCCTTGACAATTGACATGATTTTGAAATCACAGTTCTAAGCCAATCAAAGATTGCCTTCTGGAGCCATAAAATGTGTTTGGAACAACAACCTTTAAGATACTGTAAATTAAAAAAAAAAAAAAAAAAAAAGTTGTACAATGTAAAAACCTTGTCCCAGTTGAATCCCTCCAGGCAGGCGTTCCTTTAGTATATGCTGAACTTCAGCTTTAAGCGGTGCCCCTCCACAACTAATAGACTCTAAACTGGACAAGTCATACTTATGTAGTGCAGGATGCTTGGCAAGGAAGACTGCGACAGGGGGGACTACAGGCAATGTTGTAACCTAGAGAACACACCATAAGGTTTTTAGTTGGTTGAAGATAGTTCTGCTATGTGAAAGAGCAATCCTTGGTTAATTGTGATTTGCTGCAGTTCATTTGTAGAAAACACATCTGGCCATATACCCTGTGCTCTGAGATTCAGTTAGTCAATCCCAAAAAGGTTGTCCAAATATTTCAATATACAGTGTACAAACAATATGTCACAAGACCACATTAAACTATGTATGTGTTATGAACTAGAAATAGAACCAAATCCCACTTTTTCGAAGTCCCATGAGACATGAAAAAATGTTCGAAATAGGGAGGTTTCAAAACAACCAAGCCAGTCAAGCTAATCCAAGGGGATTCTGCTTGACTTTGAAATAACGGGGACTTCAAATTAACCGAGTTTGAAATAGCGGGGTTGACAACTGTATTCCAAATGCTCTTGGTTGTATTTCTTTGTAGTAATAATTTTAGTATACCAATGGTCATGTGATAATTGCCTATCTGTATATTTTTACATGGCAGCCTTTTTGGGATTGACTGAATAAGTAATATCACTCATGAATAGATAAACAGAAATGCAAACAAACTGTATTAGAAATAAATAACATTTTTTAATCATTTTTATAGTTATACTTCAAACTAACTTAGAAATACATTTAATTAAATTTAAGTTAGCAGTTATACACACACTATATGCAGGATTTACGCCTTTCAGGTTTGCAAAAAAATAAAAAATAATAACAAACAAACAATAAATAAATAGAAATTCTAGTCAATCCAGAAATGCATTTACCATTATCTTGTGCTAGCTAGCTGACACAAAAACAACAGAGATCAGTTTTAACAAACCTTGTACTGCTGTATAAATTGCAGCATGAGCTCTCCATCAAACTTTGCCATGGCTACTATCTTGCTACCATTGTACAGATGAAACCCCAAAGCCCTGATTAGTAGATAGCTCGTGAAGAATGGTAGGAACCCCAGAAATACCAGTTGTTTGGATGTCTCAGACTGCAAACTATTAATCATCAAGGTGTGTGCTACAATACTACGATGGGTCATCATCACACCTTTAGGCAAACCGGTTGTACCACTTAGAGTAAAGCAAACAAAACAGATCATTCTGAGGATCCACCTTAAAGCCACAAGCACTACCATCATCTGCAATGAGGCTGGAGAATGGGGTACATCCTGGAGCACTTCCGAGCACAAATATCTCTTTTATACCAACTTTTGAAGAAACTTTCCTGATCTTGTCAGCAAATAAGGGAATTGTAATGATGTACTTGGCCGAGCAGTTTTTCAGTTGGTAAATGAGTTCATCTTCTGTGTACTGTGGATTTAGAGTTGTGATCACACCACCCACATAAGTGACACCGAACAGAAGGATGGGATATTCTAGGACATTAGGAAGATGCAAAGCAAACACATCTCCTTTCTGGAGACCCCTCTTGATCATTGCGGAACCAACTCTCCTGGCAAAATTGCCGAGTTGCTTGTATGTGTAAGACCTTCCAGATTGAGCATCGACCTAAAGATGTAAACATAACTTTGAGAGGAGCTGAAATAGGCTTTTTGCACCTATTAAAAAGGTTACATACGGTGAATATGACCCAAAAACTACCATGTGACTGAAAATTCATCACCACTAAGTACAGACATCCAGAGTGCCAGAAATGCTCTCATTGGTTAAAAGATTGTCTTATAAATAAGTGCAAACCAAGACACGTACAGTACTTTCAAGATGCTAAACTATGGCACTCAAGACCATGTTGAAGAGAAGGTGCGACTATTAAAACCACGTCCACATTCAGACGATTTGCAGTAAGGCATTCGTAAAACCTACCATAGCCACCACATTTCCATGTTGGTCGAGCTTTTCCAGTATTAGGTTCGAAAAAGAAACTTCAGGAACTGGGACATCGGGAAATCTGCTTGTCACAATCATTTTGGAGCAAATGTCAATAGGTTTTATGCAATGACCGCTGACTCAAAAGTACGCACTGTGCATGTGATCACGTGAACATTTCAGCAAGCGCAAAGAACAAGCGTAAAGGAACTTCCCTGAGTGGGGCATTTTGCGCAGTAGTTACCTTCCTGGGATGACCGGGATGATAAATGCATCAGTTTTGAGCCGCGCGCGAGGAAACTGGTAACTATACCATAGTGGATTATGCGCATGGGGCTTCTAGACATGTTGGGTTTTTTTTTTTTTTTTTTTGAAGCTTCTGGGCTAAGACTACACGGAAAAGGTAGTGAGTTTTGTCTTTGCGGGACTTATCTAATTTCGAAATAAACGGAATAACATTCTCTATAGCAGGATTGACGGCATAACAATTTGTTACGCCTAGACAGAACAGCCCAGTAAATCAAGTTTTTTGGCAAATTTCGTCTAATCCGGCTGCGGGAAAATTGCGTACCCAGACGTCCTGTAGATTCTGCGTCAGAAAAGCACAACGAATGCCTTTCCAATTGAAACTGATATTTTCATTGCTTGTTCTGTTGTTTTAATGTGTTTTGGATTTAGGAATAGACCGAATGGCCCCAAAAGAAACTTACACTTTATTCATATTTCATTACAGAATATATTACAGAAAACACCGCACTGCTGGTAGCACTGAAAACGAAACTTTAATACAAGCTGCAGAGTTCAACGTTTTAGGCTACAAAAGGTAATATATCGCGCCTTTTTTTTTTTTTTTTTTTTTTTTTTTTTGCCCCATACGACTGAACAGCAATTTAACATAGTTGCATGGTATCAACAAGCCCTTAATTCCGCGCACATTTGTGTACCCGTTGTGAAAAACTGAATCCGCATAAGTACCAAGACATACTATACGTACTCTCACATATATAAAGATTTGGGGTTTGCTCCACACACTGACACAAATGGTCGCTATACATTGAAAGAAGAATTGAAATAAGATTGAAAGAAAAATTAAAAGCTGATATATATAGCAGTTCACCCAGTTAAAGGAGTCCAGTGTCGACAGCTTCTCCTTTAACTACCAAAAGCACACATACACAAAATGGATGATTTTCAGTTTACTCCACACATTGCAAGATAAACTTTATCAGTTATAATTTTTCTTGTCATTGCGTACTCACCCTATCCGAACATTAGAAAAGAAAGATATTCTAAATAGCTGGGGGTAAACACAATAATATAATGATTCTTTGCTCGCACATTTTGTACCTTGTGTATGTTTGTACCTTGACCATGTGAATTCGAATGTATACATTGGTTTTCCCCACGCTCTGGCACAAATAAAAAAACCCGACTATAAATTTAAAGGGAAATCGGAAGTTGATAACAGTTCGCTCAAAGTCTCTGTTGACACCTCACAGCTTCTGCTTTAACTTTTTCATCTCATTCTTCAAGATCTCCCTCCGTAAGATCTTACCACTGGCAGTTTTTGGAATTTCTTTCACAAACTCCACGCCTCCCCTCAGCCTCTTGTAAGGAGCGACCTTTTTGTTCACAAACGCCGCTATCTCCGATGGTGTCACGCCGCCTCGGGGTACGACGAAAGCCTTGGGCAGCTCGCCAGCTTCCTGGTTAGGAATACCAATGACTGCAGCATCCAACACCATCGGGTGAGACAACAGTACCGCCTCAAGTTCTGCAGGAGGAACCTGACAAATTTAAAAGAACTGTTGGTCGGAATGTACAAACAGATCTTACCGTGTTTGTTGACAAATGCTACAAAATGTTCATACCTGATAGGCTTTGTATTTGATTAGTTCCTTTAGTCTTCCGGTGATGAAGAACGCCTGATCTTTATCGTAATGTCCGAGGTCTCCAGTGTGTAGCCAGCCTTCTTTATCTATTGTTGCAGAAGTGGCTTTCGGATTGTTTAAGTAACCTGAAGAAAACAAAAATGACATAATCGTCGCCATACTGTCACAAGACCGTCACTACAAGCGCCACAATCAGCACGGCAGTTCTCGTTCATTTGCATCATGGTTGGCAGATACCTTTCATGATGGTCGGACCTCTAACGCAGATCTCTCCGTCCTGACCTGGACCCAGTACTTCTCCTGTCCGCACCCCAATTATCTGCAAGAAACGTTTTCTAAAGCTGTAGCGTGGTAGTGACGTTTAACCCAAGGAACGCCTAAACTACATCTTCTTGATTTAGATATATACTGATATGTTTGGGATATTGGTGTTAGATGTTTCTGTTTCGTTGCGTCCGTCATTACGTTAGAACATATATTATATATCAACATCGTTATGTTTATGTCATTACATTGGTACTGTATAGTTCTATCATTCTATTCATATCATTCAACTGAAACACTTAAGCGTCAACCGGAAGAGGAGTAGAAAAGTAGACAAACAAATGAATAATAATAATAATAATAATAATAATAATAATAATAATAATAATAATAATAATAATAATAATAATAATAATAATAATAATAACAATAATAATAATAATAATAAATAATAATAATAATAATAATAATAATAATAATAATAATAAATAATAATAATAATAATAATAATAATAATGATAATAATAATAATAATAATAATAATAATAATAATAATAATAATAATAATAATAAATAATAATAATAATAATAATAATAATAATAATAATAATAATAATAATAATAATAATAATAATAATAATAATAATAATAATAATAATAATAATAATAATAATAATAATAATAAGAAAGAAACAGGACTGTGAACCTTTACATCCAGGTTTGGCATTAGAATGCCACATGATCCAGGTTTATTCATGCCTGACATCACCGCTGTCACAGCTGGACTGGTCTCCGTTAGGCCATATCCTATAAAGGGAATGCAAGAATAAATACAAGATAACGCTGAGTCCTCCATGAATACTGTTGCAGTCAATTTTTGGTTTATTGTTCCACAAAATGGCATAATTTTCAAAGGTCATACGCAATAGAACCCAAAAGGATTATACTGTAAATTGCCGTTTGAAACAACAAAAATAAATAAAAAGCAATATTAGAAACCTTGCGACAGTTCAATCCCACCAGGCAGGCGTTCCCGCAGTGCATGTATAACCTCAGCTTTCAGCGGCGCACCTCCAGAACCAACAGACTCTAAACTAGAGAGGTCATATTTATGTAGTGCAGGATGCTTGGCAAGAAAGACTGCGACAGGGGGGACTAAAGTCAACGACGTAACCTAGAGAACAGACCAAAAGGTTTTCAGTTGGTTGAAGATTTTGTCTTGAAAAGGAGTTTAATCTAGTTGTGAAAAAATACATGTATACATAGGCCCACATACGTTGTATTCACTGAGGTTGTGACTGAGCTAGTGGAAGCAAACAAAAGGGACCAATATTTACTTGTAAACGTGTCATACAAAAAAATTATATACACTTGATTAAAAGTATACAGAAACTTCGAGTTTTATTTAGGGTGTAGAAAACCAAAACACGTATCACCGCCAATCACAGAGGCTGTAACAAACACTTTCAACCAATTGGAACTACCACAGCAGTCTTTGTTTGGTTTTACTTTGAAGAAACCAATCAGCAGTGCGAGAACACGCCATCGCCACTTGCTTTCTTGTGTGAGAATATTGCATTCGGGATTTTCTTTTGCTCTTGATTGGCCAAGAATGATGCTAAAGTGGTTTGGACCAATTGGAAAGGAGCGTAGTAAACGCAAAACTAAAGCAATCAAACCATTACTATAAACAGACATCCAAAACCAGTTTAAATAAACAAAGATCAGTTTTAACAAACCTTGTACTGCTGTATGAATTGCAGCATGAGCTCTCCATCAAACTTTGCCATGGCTACTATCTTGGTACCATCATACAGATGAAACCCCAATGCCACACTCAGTAGAAAGCTGTGGAAGAAAGGCAGGAACCCCAGCAATACTCGTCGTTTATGTGTGGATGTCTCAAGCTTGGTATATGACCACACACTATGCGCCATCAGAGTGTGTGCGACAAGATTACGATGGGTCAGCATCACACCTTTAGGCAAACCGGTTGTACCACTTGAGTATGGCAAACAAAACAGATCATTCCGAGGATCCACCTTAAAGCCACGAGCACTGCCATCATCTGCAACCAGGCTGGAGAATGGGGTACATCCCGGAGTGCTTCCGAGCACAAATATCTCTTTTATACCAACTTTTGAAGAAACTTTCCTGATCTTGTCGACAAACAAGGGAATTGTAATGATGTACTTGGCCGAGCAGTTTTTCAGTTGGTAAACGAGTTCATCTTCTGTGTACTGTGGATTTAGAGTTGTGATCACACCACCCACATAAGTGACTCCGTACAGAAGGATGGGATATTCTGGGACATTAGGAAGATGCAAAGCAAACACATCTCCTTTCTGGAGACCCCTCTTGATCATGGCAGAACCAACTCTCCTAGAAAAATTGCTGAGTTGCTTGTATGTGTAAGACCTTCCAGATTGAGCATCGACCTAAAGTTGTAAACATACAGTAAAGATGTTGAAAGAAGCTCAGTGGGCCTTCTGCAGCCAAATATCACCACGTGACTCAAAATTCGACACCACAGGGTCAGAAGAACTATGTGCTCTGATTGGTTTAGAAACCGTTTAATCCGTGAACCCTGCGAGGGTGCTGATAACGACACTATCTTGTTTTGAATGTCTGTCTGTAGCCTTCCCGCAGTGCTGGATCTTCTAGGAACATACTGTGTGTCACACATGCTTTTTCCCAGGCTCCTCGGCCAACCCCGACAAGATGGCAAACAAAGATGGCGGCTTTATAAGGCCAAGACTGAGAGCCTAAATCCGAAGACTGGTGTGTTCATGGAAATATATCGCTTGAGATTTTAAACATGGCTTTTTAGCATAATCAAGTAATCAAACATTCCTCCACCCCCTAGTACCTTTTCCACACTATCATCACCCCACCCCTCCCTGCTGTTCCATGGATTGTTGTGGATAGTCTGGGTATTTTTAGCTTCCCATTAGGCAACCAACACGCGCTTACCCTGGTTCCAGAGGCGAAGCGACAAGCGGAAAACCGGAGAAAACATTTTTTCTCTGGCTTTCCGCACGTCGCTTCGCGACCTGCTTTTCGCTGCTGCATGGCTCAATGTTTCGCTGGGAGGATTAGAAAACCTCTGGGACTAGGGTAACATGAGCTGTACTGTCGCCCGGGAAATAATTTATCCCTTTCACTCCCAAGGGTGATCAACTTTTCTCCTTCAGTTTCTCAGCAGAAGTACATCATATAATAAGGAGAACTTGGCTTTTGATACCTTACTCAGATGATAGTTGATTAAACAATTGTCATTATATCAATTATACGCCTTAATTCCTATTTAAAGGTTGAGCGAATCTGCATTTTCAACTTGGGAGTGAAAGGGTTATACAACTATTGCATCTTGGAGTGATAGTGATTGACAGTGATAGTTCGCAGATGTTTCAGGGGTGTATTGTGCCGATGCACGTTTTAGAATTTCTGGGTATTCCGCCATCCTGCTATTCCGTCGTTCTCGGGTTTTCCCTTTAGGATCACACACCGTGACAGTGCAAGGATGCGATGTCGCGTTAAAATTCAAGTTTCTTGTGTGTTTTGAGTTGTCTTTGTCAAGTCGCTAGATCGCTCAGGAAACCTCAAAATATAACAAATCATCAGTACATTGTGTGATATTCCCTGTTCCCAGCTGTTTGTACCGTACACGACAAACTCTCAACCAAGTCACTATTGTTTTTGTAGAAAAAAGTTATTTAGCATAATTGCACGACTTCACATAGGCCAAAACGAGTGCAAAGATGGAAGTGTATTGCACTCGTCAGGAACCAGATCAACTGCTTTATTAGCTTACGTGATCGATTTCGCAAGCAAAGTTTACGAACGCGTGAAGCAGGCTCGATCGAAAAAATAAAACCGACTCGTAAAAATACTCCGCCGTATTGCACTCCTTCCCGTGTAATAACCTCTTTATATTTAGCCTGCGTCGTATCCAAATTAAACACTTTAGTTTAGATGCGGAGCTACTACAATTTAGAAGCCTGAGAACTGATGTTTGGTCGCCGGAATCATGGCTACAACTGCAACATATGAAACGCACCAAGATTGCACGACGAAGATCACACGTCAAGTTCAGACGATTAGTGTTCGTAACACCTACCATTGCCACCAGATCTCCATGCTGGTCGAACTTTTCCAGCATTAGATCCGAAAAAGAAACACCTTCAGGGACTGGAACATTAGGAAACTTGCTTGTCACGATCATTTTGGAGCAAATACTGCGGTTGCAAGAGCCGCTCGAATGCAGGTTTGACGTCACTCAGTGGTCAGCGTCGCAGGGACAGTGAACGGAAGTACAACTTACTTCCGGTCGACGTTGGGACAGCCGTCACGACTCAGCGCGAAGGTCGTTCAGTCAAGCTTGGCGCTGTGTGGAAGACGTGAGTAAAAAATCCCCCCCTTTTTTTCTTGTGTCAAACTTTATTTCCTTCCAAAAACTACCAAGTCTTATATCCAACTATTTGTTTTCACTTTACTGAAATTGGCTAAGAATCAAAGTGGCTTCTCAAATCCACCTTTAGAGTTGGAGTGCCCCTCGTAGGTTTAGTGTGCTGCCCTTTTTCTTCAAAACCCACACCTTTTAAATTAAGAATGCTCAAATTTACGCCACCAGGAATAGCTTTTGGAAAATAATGATTTACAAGCTGAGTTTAACGTCTTAGGTTACGAAAGGTAATATATCGCGCTTTTGTGACTGTGAATGTGACTGTGCAGCAATTTAACATAGCTGCATGAATATCAACACGTCTAATATCCATTGCGCGCACATTTGAGTACCCGTTATGAAGAACTGAATTCGCATAAGTACTATAAAAGTACTATACGTACTCTCACATATAGAGATTTGGTGTTTGCTCCACACACTGACACAAATAGTGAAGCTGATATCGCAGTTCACTCGGCAATTAAAGGACTCTAGCGTCGATAGCTTCTGCTTTAACTAGCTAGTATAAAAAAGCACAAACTCACAAGACAGATGATTTTTTGGTTTACTCCACAAACTGCATGATAAAACTTCGGTCATAATTTTTCTATTCTTTGTCTATTCACCCTATCTGAATATAAAAGAAAGCTATTTAAATAGCTGGGTGTAAACACGATAATACATTGATTCTTTGCTAGCACATTTTGTACCTTGTGTATATTTGTACCTTGACCATAAAACTCGAATGTATACATTAGTGTTCCCCACGCTCTGACACAATTAACTGACTGTCTATATTTAAGGGAAATCGGAAGTTCATAACAGTTCCCTCAAAGTCTCTGTCGACATCTCACAGCTTCTGCTTTAACTTTTTCATCTCAGCCTTCAAGATCTCCCTCCGTAAGATCTTACCACTGGCAGTTTTTGGAATTTCTTTCACAAACTCCACGCCTCCCCTCAGCTTCTTGTGAGGTGCGACCTTTTTGTTCACAAACGCCGCTATATCTGATGGTGTCACGCCGCCTCGGGGTACGACGAAAGCCTTGGGCAGCTCGCCAGCTTCCTGGTTAGGAATACCAATGACTGCAGCATCCAACACCATCGGGTGAGACAACAGAACCGCCTCAAGTTCTGCAGGAGGAACCTGACAAATTTGAAAGAAATGTTGGTCGGAATATACAGATCTTACCGTGTTCGTTGACAAATGACACAAAAGGTTCATACCTGATAGGCTTTGTATTTGATTAGTTCCTTTAGTCTTCCGGTGATGAAGAACGCCTGATCTTCATCGTAATGTCCGAGGTCTCCAGTGTGTAACCAGCCTTCTTTATCTATTGTTGCAGCAGTGGCTTTTGGATTGTTTAGGTAACCTGAAAAAATCAATAATAACATAATTGTCGCCATACTGTCACAACACCATCACTACAACCACCGACCACAATCAGCACGACAGCTTTGGTTCATTTGCATCACGGTTAGCAAATACCTTTCATGATGGTCGGACCTCTAACGCAGATCTCTCCGTCCTGTCCTGGACCCAGTACTTCTCCTGTCTGCGACTCAATTATCTGCAAGAAACGTTTCTTTTACTGTCACAGAGCAGGATGTAGTAGAGTGTGGAGAACGTAGCATCTGATCAATTGCACACTAGCGCAGCTGATTCAAGTATGAATTCTCTAATTTATATCACCCATGCTATCTCTTTGTAAATGGTGGGGAGAATTTGTATCTCACGACTCAGGACATTTAGCTTAACGTAATCAGTTGCCGCATAATCAAAACTCAAAAAAAAAAAAACAAAAAAAAAAAAACTCTAATAATTTTGGCTACGTACAGTTCAGTACGACAACGTTAATGCATGCAGTTGTTTGTATTTACTATGTGGTGTTAAATGTTACTGCACTAGTACATTTGTATGTATACTGGTATGTTTAGGATATTAATGTTTTTTATTTCGTTGAGTCCGTCATTCCGTTAGTACAATTATTGTATATTGATATCGTTATGTTTATGTCATTACATTGGTCAGTTATATTATTCTATTCATATCATTCAATTGAAATGCTGCAGGGTCAAACGCAGCAGGAATAGAAATAAAAAACAGACAAAGAAATAAAGAAAACAAACAAAAAACAGGACTGCGAACCTTTACTTCCAGGTTTGGCATTAGAATGCCACATGATCCAGGCTTATTCAAGCCTGACACCACCACTGTCACAGTTGGACTGGTCTCCGTTAGGCCATATCCTATAAAGGGAATGCAAGAATAAATACAAACCTGTATAAATCACACACAGTGTGTAATGGTTTATACAGACCTCCATAAATACTGTGTATTAGTCAATTTTTGGTTTATTGTCCCACAAAATGGCATGATTTTCAAAGGTCGTATGCAGTAGAAGCCAAATGTATTATACAGTAGAACACCGCTAACTGAAACTCCCAACTGAAACAAAAAATAGTTCGAGTTAGCAGGGGTTTGATGTAATTGACTGTAAAAATAGGGTCAAATCCTGGGGAAAAAGGATTTAGTTCAAGTTAGCACGTTCTAGTTAACCAAGTTCGAATTAGAAGGGCTCTACTGTAGAAAGCAATAATAGTAACCTTGCGACAGTTTAATCCCACCAGGCAGGCGTTCCTGCAGTGCATGTATAACCTCAGCTTTCAGCGGCGCACCTCCAGAACCAACAGACTCTAAACTGGACAAGTCATACTTATGTAATGCAGGATGCTTGGCAAGAAAGACTGCGACAGGGGGGACTAAAGCCAACGATGTAACCTAGAGAACAGACCAAAAGGTTTTCAGATTTAATGTCTTATGAAGGAGTTCATTTGTAAAAAACACATGTTATCACATATGTTGTACTCGGAGATTGGGACTGAGCTAGTGGAGGCCAACAAAAGGGACTAATATTTACTTGTAAAGGTGTCATACAAATGATAGATTTATCAGAAAACGCAATGTGAGACATAATAGTCGGTTGTAACGAAAACGAAGACCTAAGACCCCGAAAACGAAGACCCCGCAAATGTATGTTAATTTATTTTGGGGTCTTCGTTTTCGTTACAACCGATAATAGTCCTACAGTATAGCATACGCATGATAATAGATAGAAATTTTAAAGTTTTATTCAAGGTGTAAAAAACCAAAACAAGTATAACTGCCAATCACAGAAGCTATAACAAACACTTTCAACCAATCGGAACTGCCAAAGTAATCTGCGTTTGGTTGTACTTTGAAGAAACCAATCAGCAGTGCGAAAACACGCCATTGCCACTTGCTTTCCTGTGTGAGAATGTCGTAATCATATTTTCTTTTGCTTTGGATTGGCAAAGAGCGAGGCTAAAGCGTTTTGGACCATTGGAAAGTGTAGCAAACACAAAACCAAAGAAATGAAAAGATTATTTTTAACAGTCATCGAAGAACGGCTCTAATAAACAGAGATCAGTTTTAACAAACCTTGTACTGCTGTATAAATTGCAGCATGAGCTCTCCATCAAACTTTGTCATGGATACTATCTTGCTACCATCGTACAGATACAACCCCAATGCCACACTCAGTAGATACATGTGAAAGAATGGCAAGAACCCAAGCACTACTTGTCGTTGATTGGATGTATTAACCTTGGCATATGACCGCAAACTATGCCCCATCAAGGTAACTGCGACAAGATTACGATGGGTGAGCATCACACCTTTAGGCAAACCGGTCGTACCACTCGAGTATGGCAAACAAAACAGATCATTCCGAGGATCCACCTTAAAACCACGAGCACTACCATCATCGGCAACCAGGCTGGAGAATGGGGTACATCCCGGAGCGCTTCCGAGCACAAATATCTCTTTTATACCAACTTTTGAAGAAACTTTCCTGATCTTGTCGACAAACAAGGGAATTGTAATGATGTACTTGGCCGAGCAGTTTTTCAGTTGGTAAACGAGTTCATCTTCTGTGTACTGTGGATTTAGAGTTGTGATCACACCACCCACATAAGTGACTCCGTACAGAAGGATGGGATATTCTGGGACATTAGGAAGATGCAAAGCAAACACATCTCCTTTCTGGAGACCCCTCTTGATCATGGCGGAACCAACTCTCCTAGAAAAATTGCTGAGTTGCTTGTATGTGTACGACCTTCCAGACTGAGCATCGACCTAAAGTTGTAACACAGTAAAGATGTTGAGAGAAGCTCAGTGGGCCTTCTGCAGCCAAATATCACCACGTGACTCAAAATTCGACACCCCAGGGTCAGAAGAACTATGTGCTCTGATTGGTTTAGAAACCGTTTAATCCGTGAACCCTGCGAGGGTGCTAATAGCGACACTATCTTGTTTTGAATGTCTGTCTGTAGCCTTCCCGCAGTGCTGGATCTGCTAGGAACATACTGTGTGTCACACATGCTTTTTTCCAGGCTCCTCGGCCAACCCCGACAAGATGGCAAACAAAGATGGCGGCTTTATACGGCCAAGACTGAGAGCCTAAATCCGAAGACTGGTGTGTTCATGGAAATATATCGCTTGAGATTTTAAACATGGCTTTTTAGCATAATCAAGTAATCAAACATTCCTCCACCCCCTAGTACCCTTTCCACAGTATCATCACCCCACCCCTCCCTGCTGTTCCATGGATTGTTGTGGATAGTCTGGGTATTTTTAGCTTCCCATTAGGCAACCAACACGCGCTTACCCTGGTTCCAGAGGCGAAGCGACAAGCGGAAAACCGGAGAAAACATTTTTTCTGGCTTTCCGCATGTCGCTTCGCGACTTGCTTTTCGCTGCTGCATGGCTCAACGGGCCGTATTGTCGTCTGGGAAATAATTTATCCCTTTCACTCCCAAGGGTGATCAACTTCAATTTTCTCCTTCCGTTTCTCAGCAGAAGTACATCATATAATAAGGAGAACCTGGCTTTTGATACCTTACTCAGATGATAGCTGATTAAACAATTGTCATTATATCAATTATACGCTTTCCTATTTAAAGGTTGGGCGAATCTGCATTTTCAACTTGGGAGTGAAAGGGTTATACAACTATTGCATCTTGGAGTGATAGTGATTGACAGTGATAGTTCGCAGATGTTTCAGGGGTGTATTGTGCCGATGCACGTTTTAGAATTTCTGGGTATTCCGCCGTCCTGCCATTCCGTCGTTCTCGGGTTTTCCCTTTAGGATCACACACCGTGACAGTGCAAGGATGCGATGTCGCGTTAAAATTCAAGTTTCTTGTGTGTTTTGAGTTGTCTTTGTCAAGTCGCTAGATCGCTCAGGAAACCTCAAAACATAACAAATCATCAGTACATTGTGTAATGTTCCCTTTACCCAGCTGTTTGTACCGTACACACTCTCAACCAAGTCACTATTGTTTTTGTAGAAAAAAGTTATTTAGCATAATTACACGACTTGACATAGGCCAAAACGAGTGCAAAGATGGAGAAGCGTATTGCACTCGTCAGGAACCAGATCAACTGCTTTATTAGCTTACGTGATCGATTTCGCAAGCAAAGTTTACGAACGCGAGAAGCAGGCTCGATCGAAAAAATAAAACCGACTCGTAAAAATACTCCGCCGTATTGCACTCCTTCCCGTGTAATAACCTCTTTGTATTTAGCCTGCGTCGCATCCAAATTAAACACTTTAGTTTAGATGCGGAGCTACTACAATTTAGAAGCCTGAGAACTGATGTTTGGTCGCCGGAATCATGGCTACAACTGCAGCATATGAAACACACCAAGATGCACGACGAAAATCACACGTCAAGTTCAGACGATTAGTGTTCGTAAAACCTACCATTGCCACCAGATCTCCATGCTGGTCGAACTTTTCCAGCATTAGATCCGAAAAAGAAACACCTTCAGGGACTGGAACATTGGGAAACTTGCTTGTCACGATCATTTTGGAGCAAATACTGCGGTTGCTGGGAAGGACCTTCGGCCTCGGTCAGCGGGAAGCGAATTCCCACGTAAGGATGGTTACCCCCCCCCCCCCCCGCAGTCTGATATATTATGTCAGCGGTCGCAGCTCAACAGTAATACTTGACTGACAGAAGTGCAGTGATAATAAACGTCACATCGGAGTGAAATAGCGTGTACGAAGAAATACGTAAAGTATAAAATATATAAGTTCCTAAAACATTTTATTTGAAACGTGCATACAATACTCTTTTATAGAAAATTATCGCTTCGTGTAAATTTAGTATAAAATGTAACTAAAATCAACGTGAATCAGAGAAAAATATCCCGGAGGGGGGAGGGGAGGGTCCCATCAATACTCAGTGCGCCGCCTCAAAGGCAGTATCGTTTTTTAACATTTTTGAGGCTGCAAAAGGGGATCAATTTTGCTTTTTGGTCTGAAATAGTAGATTTTGCATATTTTGATATTTGGTTGCAGAAATAGGGTAAAATTTTTTGGTATACAGAGTCTGAAAAAGGGTCGAAAAATCTCAAATATATTTTTTTAAATAGGGTCGAAAATTCGTCCAGTTTTAGTTTGAAGTAGGGCAAGGGTTTTGAGAACACTCCGACTCAAAACTATGAAGATTTTCACCCCCTCCCCCTCCCCCCGAGGAGAGGTTTTGGGGAGCAGAGCCTTTAACGGCTAGCTAGCTAAACTGTCCCATATGAACAGTTCAACATGGTCCCATCTAAAAAGCAGTAGCCTTAAATCTCTTTCGATGCGGACATCGCGCGGGTTTTGCTGTAGAAACTTGATTTCATTTTTTACAAGGCTCGAGTAGTCGCAACAACTGAATTATCGCCGGGAATGGTTCACTTGGATGTTTAGTGCTGTGCCTAAAGCTATTTGCAACGCCGATTTGCTCCAAATCCACGCAACGGCGTTGCAAGTTTTTGAATCGCTTTCAAAAACTTGCACCGCGTTGCAGCACTGCAAACATCGCGAAAACCGTTTGCAATGGGGTGTTACACCTCAACGATTTTTAGCGCAACATCGCATCGTTGCAAATTGACCAGTGTTACCTTAAGGTACCAGGATACCCTCCGGACTTTGCCAGATTCGAAATTTTTGGCTCAACGAAATTACTACATGTTTTACCTTGTGTTTCTGAAAACAAAATTTGGATACCTATTATTTTTTCCCGAGATATTTAAACGAAAGGATTTTATCTTTCTCTTTCTCGCCGGAAGCTACCTGTCAACAGATCGTTAGTATTACCCGTAACTGCGCAGCATGCGGCTTGCGCGTCAGTCATGCAAAACAATAAAATACAAATTAATTTTAGCCGCGCGACGGGTAACGCATGACTAACAGCAGATCTGCAAGAATAAAGGTGGTGTTACACTGGTCGATTTGCAACGACGATTTGCAACGATGCGATGCTGCGCTAAAAATCTTTGAGGTGTAACACCCCATAGCGAACGATTTTTCGCGATGTTTGCAGTGCTGCAACGCGTTGCAAGTTTTTAAAAGCGATTCAAAAACTTGCAACGCCGTTGCGTGGATTTGGAGCAAATCGGCGTTGCAAATCGTCGTTGCAAATCGACCAGTGTAACACCAGCTTAACGAAATGCCGCAAGAAATCTTTCCTTGTACGCCTTTGTGAACGCTTTTCTATGTTTACGCTGAAACAAATTAAATATAACCACGTGAGCGACGAAATGTCACAACGTGTGATTCTTCGTGTGATTCTCGCACAATGCCATGCTCGATGGTGGTGGCTCAAGAGCACTCCTGCTTTTCGCAGCTCTCTTTTTAGAACGAGTTTGTCGTTTGCTTGAACTCATTCCGAATTCCAACTGTGGCTGCAAAAGGTTGAATTGGTGTTGAGTGGTGAGTGCAACTGTGAAGGGAAAATAGATGCTGCGAAACTTACCCGAACGAAGCGTTGATGTCCGTAGTTATACATGGCAGTCTTTTGTGCTGCGTGTTTCAATTACCTACAAGATGCCTGGAAAAGTCTCTATGCGGAAGTCTCTAAGCACTAACTGCGGTGTTTTGACAGATTGCTGACAGGTGAGGAGATTATGTAAACAGGTTTCCGGCTCCCTGGTCAGAATCTTTAAGTGTGTTTTTCTCGGTGTTTTTAAAACGCGGAAAAGTGTTTCTTTCGGAAACCTGCTTTTCAATGGATTTTAATCGATTGACTTGAAACTTGGCAAATATGTGAATCAATATCAAAGCTACAAAAAGATGTCTCCGATTTTATTTCTTTTTTTTCGTTTGGAAGATATGTCCGCTTTTGTCTTGCGCGTAGCTAGAAATATGATTGGCCAATTTTAAAAGTCAATAACTTTGTATATTGACAAGATATCAAAATTCGTAGACACATTTTTTTCTTCATTTTGTCAACATTGGCTGAAACAATAAATAATCAAATCGGGTAAAATCCGAGTGACAGTAGGCTTTTTTAATGAGGCAAGGTCAAAATTCACTCGGAAGCTGATAACTTTCTTTCTTTAGCAAATTAAAAAAATATAAAGCTTTAACCTAAATCTGTGATTGTTGAGCTTTCAGAAAATATATACTTTATTATTAGTTAAATGTAACGCTAGCGCGAAAAATGGGTTTGAACGCATGTCGTTCACGAGGGTATCCTGATACCTTAAGTCTCTTTTGTTGTCAAGGGTGACAAGGGGTTTCGCTGGTAACGAGTCATTCACAGATCATCCTTTTTTATTTACATTTTGGAGCAATACTACCTAACACGAACACAGAAAACGGCAAATAGAAAGAAGCCATAACAGCGCGAAAATTACCGCTGCTTCAAGGTTGGTTAGTTATTAATACAGTGGGGCGACCGCTGGCATAAGATAATCAGACTGCGGGAGGGGGTAACCATCCTTACGCAATTCGCTTCCCGTTGTAGACGCCATTTTCTTTGCTGGAGGGTAGTTACCAGGTTACGCGCGGAATGGGATTAATTTTCTCTATATCAGTGAATGCCATTGTCAGATAGTATTTCACTCGAGAACATGTTGACAGTTCTGAGGTTGCTGGTCCCCGTTCCCCCAAGGGTCTGAAGTTGCTGGTCCCCATTCCCAAGGGTCTGAGATGCCTCGAGATCATGTTGGAGATTGCTAGTCCCCATTCTCCCAAGGAGCCTGAGGTTGCTGGTCCCCATTCCGCCAAGAGTCTGAGGTTGCTGGTCCCCATTCTCCCAAGGAGCCTGAGGTTGCTGGTCCCCATTCCCCCAAGGGTCTGAGATTGCTGGTCCCCATTCCCCCAAGGGGTTTAAGGTTGCTGGTCCCCATTCCCCCGCAGCATGTCCTCGAACCTAAGATTAGAGATTATTCACAATTGTGAATCATGTCAAAATTATCATATATCGACAATCCTACGTCACTGCACTACGGTAAAGTACTGGTGACTAAACATCGCAACAGTACGGTTGACAAAATGGCGGCTGAATATCAAATCAGTGATGCACCAGTCAATGTAAATCCCAACCCCCAACCCGGGAATAGCGGGGATATGGGAGGGGGGGATTTAGCGGGGCAAAAAACGACTTTTGATCATTAGAAGTGCTCCGGTGGGACTTGGATGAGATTTCAACAGCGGGGACCTGGAGATGACTGTACGTTGGGAGATTGGAACGAGAATGTCTCAAAGCATGGTTGTGCCGAAATCGTACCAACAGGAAGGACAGCCGCGCAAGACTGAAAACGAGTTTAGACCCGATCGCCTCACGACCGAGAATCGGACGATGTCGGTAAATCCAAGATGGCTGTCTTCTGTGTATTTCATCGAACGATGAAATGAACAAGCCTTATTGAGTTAAGTGAAATAACATCGCTTCCTTTCATCATAGTTTAGACGATTATAATACATATTGAACCTCGTGGCGAACTAAACTGTAGAAAATGTGACGTGTCCTTCCCGCTGGTACGGTGTAAAATCGTGTCGTACCAACGGGAAGGACAGAGTGAAATAACTCGACTATTTTAGTCAAGGATCATTTTAAGTGAAGAGTAAGTGTATCTTCAATAAAATCAAGTGGCATCTCTTCCTTTGATGGTGATTTAGACAACTGAGGCGAACTAAACTGTGGAAAATGTGATGTGTCCTTCCCGCTGGTACGATGGAGTTCGCCGATCGTACCAGCGGGAAGGACAGCGGGAAATAACCAGACTATCTTTAACCGTATCTTCAGGCCTGGTTTATACGTCGCACAATCGTCGCATTTAATTCACACGAATTTAATTCATATTAACTTCGTCGATCAGACGACGTAAATGTCGCTCCGATTCATACGACGGATTTAATGCAGACGAATTTAAACCCCATGTGTGAATCCTCCTTCATTCTCAATGTTATCGGCTAAAATAACTCGTGTAGTTTATGCATTTCATTCGATGCGTCGTTGCTGCGACGTCTAAATCGAACACACATTTCAGACGTTGTATCCGTGTGGCCATGACGGATAATGCGTGTTGGACGAATTAGTGTTAATTTGTACATGACTGTGTGGATGTTTGTATGTTGTTGCTATTTTATGACAGAATTTCAGAGTCCTCTAAGCAATGCATGAAGCTGCACTGAAAAATTTGCTAAGAGAAACTAGAATTGAAGTTCTGGTGCCCAGATACAATACGATCACCGACATATCGCTGGACAGCGTAGAGATTCTTGAGGGTGCCTTTCCTTGGCATTATTATCAAGTGGCAGTTTACACTATATTGCTTTAATTATATATACGAGGTAATATTTGTTTTGTACTGCAAGGACTTTTTTCTTTCCGTTCATTAAAGGTGTTCCTGTTCGTGGTAAACTGATTAATCCTCGAGAAGATTGGCACGATCAAGCGGTGCATCAACTGGCAAAAAGTTGATAAACAATGAAATGTCAGGCTTCTTGGTTTTGTGTAGGGAGACTTCATACGGGCTTAAAAGCGAAGATACATCTCATAAACGAGGAGCAGACCGCAATCGGCACAATTGTGGGTTTGATAAAACAATGAAACTTGTTCTGTTACTTTGTCCAAATACTAAATGAAAGTTTACGCGAATTGTTTCTTTCTTTCTATTTTTTGCCAGATATTGTTGCGGCAACTAATGGTTCACACGAATCACGCAGGGTGACGCTACTTAAACGTCAAGCCCTCGGAAATCTTGAACCTAATAACTTCAGTACAGCTAAATGCTTAATAAATATGCTCATGAAGAACTCGAGGTGTGATCGCTCTTGCTGTCCTTGGAGCAAGTTCTTGAAGAATTTTGCGTATAAAAAGGTCACGCCTAGCTTGACGATATTACCCCAACACCCCCTACTATTTGCAAGAAGTAGTCAAAATATTGTTTTCTTCCCTTGGTGATATCAATAGGTTTAAAGCAATAAAATTTGCAAAAGGCACAGTGTTCTGACTGATTTTATGTTTATTATGATAACGCACATACACGAACGACCGTAAACTGTGTTCGAGAGGGACGGAGAGTAGGAAACCCCTAACATTACATCCAAAAGCATTAAAATCTGCATCACAAGAAATCTCAATGAAGTCTAGCCCCCTAGCCCCCGTCGGCTTGATATGATCGGCTATGTCCTCTTCCGTTGCGCTTGGAAAAACTTTGATGATTCAGATGACACAGATAGACAAACAGACAGATAGAAAGACAGACAAACAGACAGACAGACAGAAAGACTAACCCCCACCTTTCAAGCAAAATCTGCTCGAATAACGTCAATAATGCTTTGCAATTTGTGCTAGGTATGTATTAACATGTACAAGTAGGAGGCGAGCAGCCCAGGAACAGCGTCTAGCATTTTCTGTTAAGGAGTGGTGCACGGCACACTTTCAACAATTTGTAATTAATCTATATCAAATGGACCTCCCACTAGCAAAATCTGGGGCTGAATGAATTAGTTCTTTATGCTTCCATCAACATCACAGTCCCTCTGAAAATAAAAGGCAAAAGTGTCAAGAGAAATTATCTATACCCTATTTCAGACTCAACTACAAAAATGTATACCCTATTTCAAAACTATTTCAGATATTTTTTTCATGTCCACAACAACCGATTTTTGTTAAAATCATACCATATCCCAGGCCAAAAAGACAAAATCGATACCCTATTTCAGAACAAAAAGGCAAATCTATACCCAATTCAGACTAAAACTGCTTGAAAATGATACCCCTTGGGGCAGCACATACATATATGGCTTATATATATATATACATATGGAAGTAACCCCCCCCCCCCCCTTTTTTTTTTCTGGGTGCATCCCATAGTATTCTTAAAGTGCTTCCAAAGCTCTCTAGGGCTTTAACTGTTCTCAATAGACTATTAAAAATGAAGACTTTGCTTTTTTGATGGATCTTGTTGCCAACTGGCCGGAACTGTCTGTTTTTTCCTTTGTACAGTTTACTCTTTTGTTTCAGTTCTTTGTATTCTACCATATGTTACTTCTTTTTGGGCTACTTAAGGCAATAGCTTTTTTATCAGTCTTCAGTCAGTCAATAAATCAATCAACCTTTTTGTGTATCTGTGAAGTGGGCCCAACAAATCTTCAGCAACCGGACATCTCACAAGTCTAGAGTCCAGTCATCAACATTTCTGGTCCTTCGAGCTGGATGGCAGAATTTGGAAATGATTGACTCTAATCAATAGTTGGAAGGTTCACCAAGACCGAGAGAAGATTTAAGCATCAAAGCAAATGAGTATGCAACAAGCACAAAGCAAGACGTTGTCGGCGGCGCAAGAACAAAAAAGCCCACAGCCAAAGGCATGACTTTTCAAGCCCACATTAAATGGCAAAACGTCAATCTGCCCAAAGGAAAATATCGCGTCAAATGAAGAAAATAGAACTGTTCACTAAAGACTATGACAACGTGCACATAGTTCAGAGTGAACTGAAGACTTTGCATGAAGTTCTTGAAGACCTGCAGAAAACACACGTCTTACGTGGTACTCTGACCACAAAGGAAGAAAAACTCATTGCAAGGGACTAATACCAAGAGCACAAGATAATGGGTGATTTCATTGACAAAATCGGAAATTGGACTATCTTGGCAAAGCGCCAAATAGAGGAACAGCTCAATAACGGTTCAATTATCTCCAAACTGTCTAACCGTTCCAAGGCTTCTTTAAGAGCTTCATCTGTCTCTACGAGAGCCAGAGAAAGAGCCAAAGCAGCAGAATTAGTTGCCAGAGCCGCTATGCTAGAGAAAAAACAAGCTCTTCAAAATGAAACTGTAAGGCTTGAACTGCAGGAAGGGGTTGGAGTGGCTCAAGCTCGTGAGCGCGCATACGCTCAAGTGGAACAAGAACTGAACTTTAACGACGGGATGAATGAATATCTCGATGAACACAAAGTTACAGTCGCAGCAACCCACTTCTGCTTTATCAAAGGCTTTATCTGTCTCTCAACCAATTGAGCTACGGCCCCCAGTGAAGAGCGTGATTACAACCAGATTTTCACTGAAAGCAGACAAATTCCCTGTAACCGAACTTTTGAAGAACTGTACCCGGAAGGACAACCAAAGAAACTGATAAAGGGGTGTCTATTCATGGACCCCAAGAAGGGTTACCTGGAAGCAAAACAGCTGCTGGAAGAAAAGTACGGTGACACATAGAGGATCTCCAATGCTTACCTCAAGAAAGTAACTGAATGGCCGACCATCAAACTGGGAGATGACGTTGCCCTTGATCGGTATTCAACTTTCCTAACCCAATGCCTTAGCCATGATGTCACTCTCTTTCTTTACGATCTTGGACCACCCGCAAAAATCATCAAAACATGGTGAAGAAGCTCCCAATGCAGCTGCAGGATCATTGGTGCAGTGAAACCAATGGATCAGCCAATAACGGACCCAGTATCTGACACGGAAACTTGGAAGACGGAATGGACATGGCAAAGCTATCAATCCCCAGATGCTACAACAAAAGTGAAGGTCGCATGGTACAGCGCCAACGTCATGTGTTTGCTGATGCGTCTGAGACTGCCTTTAGCGCTGTAGCTTACCTAAGACTCCAGTCTGAAGACGGCATTCACCACTGCTCCTTTGTACTTGGAAAGGTGAAGTAGAGATTAGAGATTAGAGCTGCAAGCTGCGGTCCTGACAGTACGGATTGGCCAAACCACCCAGAGAGAGCTAGATATTTAGGCTAAGCAGATCACCTACTGGACAGATTTAACTACCATGCTCCAGTATACCAAGAGTGAGAAAGCCAGATTTCACACTTTTGTAGACAACGGGGTTGCTGAATTGAGAGAAGGCTCGGATCCAAACAAGTGGAGGCATGCTCCTGGCTACCTAAACACTTCTAGCGACTGTTCCAGGGGCTTATCTGCACAAGACCTAAGACAAGAAAGCCCATGGATCCAAGGACTGAGTTTCCTCTGGCAAGACGAAAGTCACTGGCCAGAACAAAAAATCTGCCGACCTCCTGATTACTATGACCCTGAAGTTGAAGTCGAGATGTGGTCCGCTTTCTCTTCCAAAGTGGACAACACCTTAATGGATCCAGAGAAAACCTCCTCATGAATTAACCTACGTAGAGTGACCGCATGGATCAAGAGATTCACTGCTAAATGCCAGAGAAAGCTGAAAAAGCAAGTGTCTAATCTCACTGCAGATATGAGGTGTCCTTCAAGGAGTTAGCCTCTGTTTTATCACTCATTTCTAAACCAGTAGGGCATGGCACCAGTGACACTCAGAAACGTCTTGGTGAAGTAATCAATATTGTCAAGAACATTCCATCATACGTAGCTTCAGAGTATATATACATGAAAACTCCCTGCGTTCCAGTTGGTATTCCAGGAATTCACTCTCCGCATCTAATGTTGTGTCACCTAGCCAAGTCTCTGTGAAGATCAATACATCCAGTTGGAGTAGTAGCATTGGAGCTTGCACAGATTGGATTAGTTCTTGGAATGCGTGCATATAAATGCCCTGTGGTAACTGCTAGGCCAAGTTTGCTGATGCAACCTTCAACAAGTTGCTGCTGTGCACTGAAGCAGCTCTTCTTGTAGTTTTGCAACAGGGTTTTGTTGCAATTCTTACTACGACCCATGTCAACAAAAGCAAAGACACGTTCTTACCTTAGTCCAAGAGGTGTAAAGTGAGTCACACCAGGACAACAAGGAGACAGCAGCAGGGTGAGAGGCAGTAACACGCCAGGGCGACAACCTAACACGCCAGGGCGACAACCAAACACGCCAGGGCGACAACCTAACACGTCAGGGCAACAACCTAACACGCCAGGGCGACAACCAAACACGCCAGGGCGACAACCTAACACGCCAGGGCGACAACCTAACACGCCAGGGCGACAACCTAACACGCCAGGGCGACAACCTAACACGCCAGGGCGACAACCAAACACGCCAGGGCGACAACCTAACACGCCAGGGCGACAACCTAACACGCCAGGGCGACAACCTAACACGCCAGGGCGACAACCTAACACGCCAGGGCGACAACCTAACACGCCAGGGCGACAACCTAACACGCCAGGGCGACAACCAAACACGCCAGGGCGACAACCTAACACACCAGGGCGACAACCAAACACGCCAGGGCGACAACCAAACACGCCAGGGCGACAACCTAACAAGCCAGGGCGACAACCTTACATGCCAGGGCGACAACAAAACACGCCAGGGCGACAACCAAACACGCCAGGGTGACAACCAAGCACGCCAGGATGACAACCAACTGCCAACTGGACAACCTGATACGCCCAGTGTGTATACATTACAAAGCCAAGGAAGCATCCTACACGGCATCGAAACAGCAGAACGCAAAGGCGACAATCAGACACGCCAGGGCGACAACCCCCCGCAGCTACCCAACACGCCTTACGACGGCAGGCAGGCACGAAATGGGGGAAGTAGGCACAAGACGAGAGGCGGTCGCAGCTATGCGCCGAGGATCGAGACGGTAGGCCTGCCACATAATGACAGAACATATACCACAGCAAGACGTGCCATTCCTGCCCGCAGCAAGACAGCATAAAGGTTTCCAGAAGACAGAAGGTTATCAGTGCAAGACGGAAGGCGATCACTGCAAGACGGAAGGCGGTCGCAGCAAGACGGCAGGCGGTCGCAGCAAGACAGCAGGCGGTCGCAGCAAGACTGCAGGCGGTCGCAGCAAGACGGAAGGCGGTCGCAGCAAGACGGAAGGCGGTCGCAGCAAGACGGCAGGCGGTCGCAGCAAGACGGAAGGCGGTCGCAGCAAGACGGCAGGCGGTCGCAGCAAGACGGCAGGCGGTCGCAGCAAGACGGAAGGCGGTCGCAGCAAGACGGCAGGCGGTCGCAGCAAGACGGCAGGCGGTCGCAGCAAGACGGAAGGCGGTCGCAGCAAGACGGAAGGCGGTCGCAGCAAGACGGAAGGTGGTTACACAAAGGCTCCACAATCTTCTTGACTGCTTCTTGCTTGTTCCTGACGAAAGGAGAAACACCCTATTTTATGACAGTGGTCGTGCTAAGAATGCCAATGACATCCCAGTTGCAGAATGGCCTGTACAAGAACTTGAGGAAGAGCTGCCTCAGTGCACATCAGAAACCTGTTGTAAGTCCTGCCTGGCAACTTGGCCTACAGTAATTGTAACCAAGTTTCTTTTCCTGTAAGCATTGGACACAGCTCAACCAATTCGCCAAGGAGTCTGACCTCTAGCACATCTTTGAAATGCACACAATGCTCGCCAAAGCAACCATCCCCACGGCAAGACAACCACCCTTTCACTGATGATGCAAGAAACACACCAGTTCGAGACTCGATCCTCTTCCTGACCACCATCATCCTACTTGAGACTACATCCTGGATTAGTAAGTCAACTACAAAACCTATCAGATAAGAGAGGCCTTTTCTTCATCTTGGAGCATTCTCTAGCTTGCATATTCGAGTCCTGTAACACATGTGCTTTCCTCCAGAACTTCCCAACTGCCTTCAACAATTATCCAAGGACCCAGCCACCATCATAGGCATTTATTTTGTTGCAAATTGCATCAGATTGTATCTAGCTGTTGCCACAGCAGGTTTGAACCCATAACCAAGGTACCTCTTTCTGTAAGTAAGACTTACAGAAAGAGGACAGACCTCACTTGAGCAGATCACCCCAACTGCTAAGCCAGGTGACGAGAGAGGCCAGCCAAAGCTGATGCAGGAGTTCTGATGTAGAGCTGATAAGCACTGCTGGTCCACCTCCCCAGGGCTTGAATGAGGTGATCCGGCACTCCACTGCGTGCTCCGATGCGAAAGCTATGGCTAGAGAAGTTGCCTGGTACACCTGCAGCTGCCAGGATTTGACAAAGCCAGTTGGTGAGTAAGGTGCAAGTCAGAGGCCACCCGTCCTGCAGCAAGAACAAGGGGCCTGGGGCAATACCTCTGAGAGCTAGATAAGCCAACATGGCCTGAACAGCGCAAAGAGGTGTACCAAGGCCAATGTGAATAAAGCAGCCAACGCGGAACGGATCAGTCTTGGACGCCTTAATCTTAACTTGCAAGCAGGAAGGGTTAGAGTTGGAGTTCACAGCAATATCTGATACCTCAAGGTGAATGGAGGACTGGAAACTGGCGAGGTTGGGGACTGGAACTCTAAGGATCTCAAGAAGCCAAAGAAGGCGAGAGTGCAGGCAGCCCAGAACATGCAGTGGTCAGGAAGAATCAGATCGAGGGAGTTGGCAACAATCCACATAATGGAGTCAGTCACAGGTAAACGTTCGTCGGCAGGAGAGCCTTGTTGACGCTTGATGCTACGAACCACCCGGGAGATGTAGACAGTTGGCTAGAGGATCGGGGAAGCCTTGTTCGATGTGTAGAGACCGTACAGCAGAAAGGTAGACCTTAATGGAGAAATGTTGGAGGGACTCGGCTAAGGAAGTTGCAAAAAGGCAGAGGGTCCACTCATCGGCTGGACAAGGAGATCCACTGGTGTGAAGCCTGCCGGAATGAAGACAGAACTGGTGAAACCTGTCTTGGGCGGACGTATAAGTTTGGCGAGTAGAAGGGGCCAGACCTTCGTAAGAAAATTCCAGCACCGCTGCTCTAGTTGGGAGAAGTCAGATCCTTGAGAAGCTGATGCAGAATTGGAACTGGAAACGGGTGTGCCTCAGGAGCTAAATGCCAGAATTCCGGCCAATTAAAACGAGAAAGGGCATCAGCAATTGAGTTCCGCATGCCAGGAATGTGTCGGGCCGTGAAGAAGTTGAAACAGGCTGAGGCCATAAGCAGACTACACATTAGATGCATCAGCTGGGGGACCTTGGAAGTCCTAGAGTTGAGGACCGACACGACAGCTGTGTTGTCAGAATGGAACAAAATGTTCCTCTTAGCCCACCTTGGGCCCCACAGATGCGCTGCAATAACCACCGGGAAGAGTTCCTTGTAGGCAATAAACTCGTGCCATTGGATGGGCAACCATGGACCAGAGAACCATTCTCCACGGAAAAAGGCACCAAAGCCAAGGGAACTTGCTGTGTCAGAAGTGACCTCCAGATCTAAATCCGGGGTCAAGCCTGGATAGAGCCAGAAGCTGATGCCGTTCCCCGAAGAGAGAAATTGAACCCACCACTGGAGGTCAAGGTGGAACTCCCAGTTCAACCGGATAGGATGATCAGGTTACCAGAAGCAGCAGAGCAGGCCAATCATGCGACGCAGGAAGGTTCAGCCAGGCCAGACCACTTTGGCCACAAAATGGAGGTGGCCGATCAAGGATTCGAGTTACCATCTGTCACACCAGCAGCGAGGAACCCACGAGAAGAGTAAATCTTGAAGGGCAAGTAGCTTCTCAGCTGGTAGGCGAGCTATCTGGTTGACTGAGTCAAGTTCGATGCCCAAAACAACCATACAAGTTGTGGGTCTCACACACTTAGTGGGATGCAGTGGCAGGCCCAGCCGACGACAAACGTTTAAGGCAGTGTCGAGATTGTGAGCACACTGTAGAGAATTAGGAGGGCCCACGCTGATGAAATCATCCAAGTAGTGAACGAGATAGGACACCACGTAGGATCCATTCCACTAAGTACGCTACTGAGTTGAAGATGAACGGTGCTGAAGGCCAAACGGGAGCACGAGATCGATGTAAAACTAGCCTTTCGATACTTCATTGGCCAGATAGGCATCGACGACGGCCGGATGTTGAAGGGCAGACGGCTTGTTACGTTTAGAGGAGCTAAGCGGAGAGGTTGCAAGGAAGCCCACCTTAAACCCATGCCTAAGCTCCTGGATTACGAAGGAAACTCGATTCTGGTCCGGGTGCTCACGCAGCTCCTGGGTGAAGAGGTCAGGGACGAGAGGGCTAACTAATTTGACTGGAGGAAGGGGAGGCCACGCTAGAAGGGGAAGTAAAAATGAATTGGCAACCAGAACACGCACGCAGCAATGCAACCAAGCAACTCAAGCAAAACTTAATGGAACTAAGAAGCAACCAAGGCAACAGCAACAGCAAAACTAGTGACTAGCAAGAAAACAGAAAAGAATTAAAATTCCTTCTTGGGATGCTTGGAGAGCTCCTTGGAGTCTGGGCCAGGCGACAAACCATGTTTGGCGTCAGGCATGATGTCCAGATCGGGCGAATCAAAACAATCCTTGGCACGATGTAAGCCAGAACAAGAACTGCATTTGTGGGCGAAGCGGCAGGAAGAATAAGGCGCAGAGCAACAACCACGGTTCCATGACCTGCAGACAGCAAGCGACAAGTTGTTACCCCAAGCTTCGCTAAACTCCGCTAAGACGGGATACAGAACGGATCCAGGGCGAGGCACCCACTGAATGGAAATTGAACAGCTGGACATCCATGCTTGACCAATCCTGCAGCTTCGTGGCGGCGGCATGCTGGCAAATGGCACAATCATAGGCCAACCAAACACGACCGGAAAATTGCCAGTAAGTACGGAGGATTAGAAGCTTGTAGCTCGTTAAATCACGCCAGCGATGTTGGAAGTGAGAAAACAAGGACCAAGGAAAAAACTGAGAACGCTTCAATCCAAGACACAATGCCCTTGATGCGCCGGCGTTGTCTCTTGGGAGTGGAGGTGAGAATGGCATGCCTATCAAACAGCAGTTGAGGCTCGGGTTCAACTTCTGACAAATTCACCTAGAGAAGGTCGCTGAAATCCACGAATTTGCCCGCCACAGTTTGTGCCACCAGCTTTGCAGGTACAGAAGAGAAACTGGGACCAATGACAAAGGGTTGTTGAAAAATGGGTGGGGCCAAACTAGGAACGTGAGCAGAGGTAGCCACGTGGAACGGGTTTTGGACGAACGAAGACACAGAGTTGGACAACACAGCAATAGGCAGAATGGCAAGGGAGTAAGTGTTCCCAATGAGGGCACAGCAACCGACCTACCTTGAACAGAAGGGGCGGAGGAAGCTTGTAGATTGAGACACTCCGGCTCCGTTGGAGAGGCCACCCCACGCCAAACAAGATGGACACACAACAACAGGCACACGAACAGGTGTGATCGAACTCACGATTGGTAAAACAGATGCCAATTGCGACAAGGCCGCAGGTCCAGCGGGTGGCAAATCGGCAGCTAACGCAACACGAACTGCAGCCACCAGAGGTGATGAACTCCGGCAAAGGACTAGGATCAGAGCGTGGCAGCGAAGGAGGAGCTGTCACCAGAGAAGACAAAGTCGTGGTAGAGTCGAAGCACTCGACGCCATGGCCAAAGAGTAAGCACTATCAAGACTATTATGAGTTTGACGCAACATCGCAAACTTAGAGCCAAGCAAGAGATCTGCAACGATCTGCAAGCAAACTGCAAATGCCACAAACAGCGCAAAGCCCCAGAATGCCATGGGGCACCCCCTGCTGCGGGGAGCGACTGCTGACCAGCAATTGTCTCGTGGTTAACTTTGCCTAAATTACATTTAGCCACATTTAAAAGTGCATCAGTTTCCAGTGGCCAAGAACAGTGCTACAAACCAAGTTTCAATAATATATTATCTACCTATTTAGGAAATTTTGGAGGGAATTTTGTAATTTTGGGAAGACTTCAGAAAAGTGCTCTCTCATAAGAGAGACTGACCCGGATCAACTGCTGTGACAAATTGCACAAGGTTCTAACAAATGGTCACACTGAAGATCTTCGAATAAGTGCCCCACTCTAATAGATGACCACCCCCACCCACCCCCCCCCCCCTCTTTGCCAAAATTTTAAATAAGTGCCTCCTCTCCTTTACAGACTTTGTCGTTTTTGCACTGATGGTAAATTAGCACCATCGAAAATCAAAATCGATGTTTTATGCTTTAAAGTATGTCGCTATTAATAGATCTATACGAACTGCTTTGTTATTCATAAGCAAATGATACGCATTGCAAAAGTAAATGACTAGGGAAGATTTAATAAGGGCCTCCCCTCAAACAAGCTCGCCCTTTGGATAAGCATTCCTAACATAAAGTTGCTGAGGCCCAGGATGCTTGTGGTATGACAGAATGGTAAAAAATCTAAAACACTTCACTTATCTTTCTTGAGCCATTTTTCATTAAATGATTTAGAAGTTGTGCCTCAGTAAGAACTGAAAAAAAAAAAAAAAGAAGAGAGTTGCACATAACTTCTGGTGGAAGGCCAGAGGGCACAACTTGCGCTACACTACATTTGTGGCAGTGTCAATTGAGAACGTTTTAGAAAAACAACAGCAAAAAAGTTGACATCTGAAAAATAAAAACACAGGCAAAGCAATAATTCTTTGTCAACCAAACTGATTAGACATCATTGCTTTCAGCAGCCAATATCTGTATTGTTTGCACAACTTATCATTTGGGATTTTTCTGCATAATATCGTAGCAGACCTGGAAATTTTGGCACTTTGGATTAAATCTATCTAATAAAAAAAGCAAGCTGTTCACACGTATGTGACAGACAGCAAATTAGGTTTTTGCCCAACATAGTGCAGCAAACACTAAGTATAAAATATAAAATATAAAATTCAAAAGTGCCCTCCCATTTAAAAACGTTCATGTCCACAAATTAATGTAAAATAAAGTCTTTGAGAGAATAGGACTCACTGAGAATGTTTAGAGCACCTCTTTCAAAGACAAAGTAAATAACATCATACATGACTGTAGAATAACATATCAGAGCTTACAGTTTTCTGTTCAATACATTTCTACATTCATCTTCCACTTGAAGCCATCTCCAGCCAAATAATCCTTCTAAACTTTGAGTCAAGTCCATGTGCCATGCCTCTTTTCCACTGTCCTGAAAGCTGCGTGGTATGAAAGCTCTGCGAGAAAAGAGAGAAATGTATTAAATAACCTGGAATGTTTCAAAGACAGGCATAAAGCTAAGCGTAAGTTCGTTTCATTCATTTGTATGTCACAAGTTTCAACTTAGTAAGACTCGCCAGAAAGCCTGACTTTCGCTCGCTCTGCCATTTTTGGTTTACAAATCTCTTCTCACAAACACATCCATCTTTGTTGGAGTCTTCTCACAAATGGCTTCTGTGCATGATGGAACGAAAGGTGTGAAAAATGCAGTCAAGCCAGTTTTGACACACTTGTCAGTTGGATGCATGAACAAAGCAGCATGGGATGCATGAACAAAAAGTGCACAAGGTTGGGTGGGGTTTTTTGGGTTATAAGTAAACGGCCACCACCATATAACTAAAAAATAGATATCTAAAAAGTACATGTGCCTACTGCTCTAAAGCAGGGAGGTTACTGAGTAGGCATGAGAGTGAAACCTGATAACTTATATGTAAATTAGTGGAAAACAGTTTAAAACACACTAAAAAAAGTCGAAATATCATGGCTTTTGTGCCCCTTGTACAAACAAGTTTATTACTTCGCACTGTCCTGTTGTCACAGCCTGCAGATCATAAGGACATGACTCAATTGCTAATTTATCAAGGATTATGCCATCTTATGTTTTATTCATCATCGTCGGTATAGAGAAGCTTGTCAATTTATAAGAGATAATATCATTTAAATATTATTTCAAAAGCAGCCTCTATTTTGTGTTCAACGTGAGCAACTTCAAAATATGTAAACTAACATCAAGTCAATATGAGTATATTTATTTATAATTTGAATACCTGTGCAGTTGCGTCGCCGCCCGAGTCGCCGTCTGTACTCTTCACGTTGACATTGAGAATGGCAATCATCTTGTCCTTGTTGTTTAAATCATGTAGATCAGATATTTCTACATATTCGTTCCAATCGCTCTCGAATCTTTCAAAATATATTCGCCTATTTTGCGAAACGTCAAAATGAGCTTTTGTATATTGATTTAGGTCCTCAAGAGACTTGAAATGCTGGACTTCAACCACTTGGCGTCTGTCACCAAGCTGTAAAAGGATCTGCAACGCCAGATAAACATTCTGTGTATTTATTTTGAATATATGCATTCCACATGGCTACTCGAGCAAACAAAATATTAAAATATGCACCTATTGCAAGAATGAAAACACAAATATGCAAACAATCACGTTCTTATTGCTGCAGTGCACGAAACTATGACTCGACAGAACACGGATGGTTTAATTTCAGGCCAATAACTCAAGGATTTTACCTTCTTCGTTTCCTCCGTCACCATGTTTCATGGTTGTGCCTAAATCGTACCAACGGGAAGGACAGCCGCGCAAGACTGAAAACGAGTTTAGATCCGATCGCCTCACGACCGAAAATCGGACGATGTCGGTAAATCCTGTCTTCTGTGTATTTCATCGAACGATGAAATGAACAAGCCTTATTGAGTTAAGTGAAATAACATCGCTTCCTTTCATCATAGTTTAGACGATTATAATACATATTGAACCTCGTGGCGAATTAAACTGTAGAAAATGTGACGTGTCCTTCCCGCTGGTACGGTGTAATCGTGTCGTACCAACGGGAAGGACAGTGAAATAACTCGACTATTTTAGTCGAGGATCATTTTAAGTGAAGAGTAAGTGTATCTTCAATAAAATCAAGTGGCATCTCTTCCTTTGGTGGTGATTTAGACAACTGAGGCGAACTAAACTGTGGAAAATGTGATGTCTCCTTCCCGCTGGTACGATGGGGGTGTCTCGAAAACAAAGACCTAAGACCTAAGACCTAAGACCTCGAAAACGAAGACCTCGAAAACAAAGACCTTTTTAATATTTTGTTTGCTCGAGTAGCCATGTGGAATTCATATATTCAGAATAAAAACACAGAATGTTTATCTGGCGTTGCAGATCCTTTTACAGCTTGGTGACAGACGCCAAGTGGTTGAAGTCCAGCATTTCAAGTCTCTTGAGGACCTAAATCAATATGCAAAAGCTCATTTTGACGTTTCGCAAAATAGGCGAATATATTTTGAAAGATTCGAGAGAGATTGGAACGAATATGTAGAAATATCTGATCTACATGATTTAAACAACAAGGGCAAGATGATTGCTATTCTCAATGTCAACGTGAAGAGTACAGACAGCGACTCGGGCGGCGACGCAACTGCACAGGTATTCAAATTATAAATAAATATACTCATATTGACTTGATGTTAGTTTACATATTTTGAAGTTGCTCACGTTGAACACAAAATAGAGGCTGCTTTTGAAATAATATTTAAATGATATTATCTCTTATAAATTGACAAGCCTAAGAGACAAAATGTGCTTCTCTATACGGACGATGATGAATAAAACATAAGACGGCATAATCCTTGATAAATTAGCAATTGAGTCATGTCCTTATGATCTGCAGGCTGTGACAACAGGACAGTGCGAAGTAATAAACTTGTTTGTACAAGGGGCACAAAAGCCATGATATTTCGACTTTTTTTAGTGTGTTTTAAACTGTTGTCCACTAATTTACATATAAGTTATCAGGTTTCACTCTCATGCCTACTCAGTAACCTCCCTGCTTTAGAGCAGTGGGCACATGTACTTTTTAGATATCTATTTTTAGTTATATGGCAGTGGCCGTTTACTTATAACCCAAAAAACCCCACCCAACCTTGTGCGCTTTTTGTTCATGCATCCCATGCTGTTTTGCTCATGCATCCAACTGACAAGTGTGTCAAAACTGGCTTGACTGCTTTTTTCATACCTTTTGTTCCATCATGCACAGAAGCCATTTGTGAGAAGACTCTGACAAAGATGGATGTGTTTGCGAGAAGAGATTTGTAAACCAAAAATGGCAGAGTGAGCGAAAGTCAGGCTTTCTGGTGAGTCTTACTAAGTTGAAACTTGCAACATACAAATGAATGAAACGAACTTACGTTTAGTTTTATGCCTGTCTTTGAAACATTCCAGGTTATTTAATACATTTCTCTCTTTTCTTGCAGAGCTTTCACACCATGCAGCTTTCAGGACAGTGGGAAAGAGGCATGGCACATGGACTTGACTCAAAGTTTACAAGGATTATTTGGCTGGAGATGGCTTCAAGCGGAAGATGAACGTAGAAATGTGTTGAACAGAAGACCGTAAACTCTGATATGTTATTCTACAGTCATGTATGATGTTATTTACTTTGTCTTTGCAAGAGGTGTTCTAAACGTTCTCAGTGAGTCCTATTCTCTCAAAGACTTTATTTTACATTAATTTGTGGACATGAACATTTTTAAATGGGAGGGCACTTTTGAATATTATATTTTATATTTTATACTTGGTGTTTGCTGCACTATGTTGGGCAAAAACCTAATTTGCTGTCTGTCACATATGTGTGAACAGCTTGCTTTTTTATTAGATAGATTTAATCAAAGTGCCAAAATTTCCAGGTCTGCTATGATATTATGCAGAAAAATCCCAAATGATAAGTTTTGCAAACAATACAGATATTGGCTGCTGAAAACAATGATGTCTAATCGGTTTGGTTGACAAAGAATTATTGCTTTGCCTATGTTTTTATTCTTCAGGTGTCAACTTTTTTGCTGTTGTTTTTTTAAAACGTTCTCGATTGGCACTGCCACAAATGTAGTGTAGCACAAGTTGTGCCCTCTGGCCTTCCACCAGAAGTTATGTGCAACTCTTCTTTTTTTTTTTTCAGTTCTTACTGAGGCACAACTTCTAAAGGAAAAATGGCTCAAGAAAGATAAGTAAAGTGTTTTAGATTTTTTACCATTCAGTCATACCACAAGCATCCTGGGCCTCAGCAAATTTAGGTTAGGAATGCTTATTCAAAGGGCGAGCTTGTTTGAGGGGAGGCCCTTATTAAATTTTCCCTAGTCATTTACTTTTGCAATGCGTATCATTTTGCTTATGAGCAACAAAGCAGTTCGTATAGATCTATTAATAGCGACATACTTTAAAGCATAAAACATCGATTTTGATTTTCGATGGTGCTAATTTACCATCAGTGCAAAAACGACAAAGTCTGTAAAGGGGAGGAGGTACTTATTTAAAATTTTGGCCAGAGAGAGAGAGAGGGGGGGGGGGGGGGGGGGGGTGGTCATCTATTAGAGTGGGGCACTTATTCGAAGATCTTCAGTGTGACCATTTGTTAGAACCTTGTGCAATTTGTCACAGCGGTTGATCCGGGTCAGTCTCTCTTATGAGAGAGCACTTTTCTAAAGTCTTCCCAAAATTACAAAATTCCCTCCAAAATTTCCTAAATAGGTAGATAATATATTATTGAAACTTGGTTTGTAGCACTGTTCTTCAGCTCCATCTGCCCTTCAACATCTGGCCATCGTCAATGCCTATCTGGCCAATGAAGTATTGAAAGGCCAGTTTTACATCGATCTCACGCTCCCGTTTGGCCTTCAGCACCCTTCATCTTCAACTCGGTAGCGGACTTAGTGGAATGGATCCTACGCGTGAACTACGCGGTGTCCGATCTTGTTCACTACTTGGATGATTTCATCAGTGCAGGCCCTCCTAATTCTCTACAGTGTGCTCACAATCTTGACATTGCCTTAAATGTTTGTCGTCGGCTGGGCCTGCCACTGCATCCCACTAAGTGTGTGAGAGCCACAACTTGTATGGTTGTTTGTTTGGCATCGAACTTGGCTCAGTCAACCAGATAGCTCGCCTACCAGCTGAGAAGCTACTTGCCCTTCAAGATTTACTCTTCTCGTGGGTTCCTCACTGCTGGTGCGACAGATGGCAACTCGAATCCTTGATCAGCCACCCCCATTTCACCGCCAAAGTGGTCTGGCCTGGCCAAACCTTCCTGCGTCGCATGATTGACCTGCTCTGCTGCTTCTGGCAACCTGATCATCCTATCTGGTTTAACTGGGAGTTCCACCTTGACCTCCAGTGGTGGGTTCAATAATTTGTCTCTTCAGGGAACGGCGTCAGCTTCTGGCTCTATCTAGGCTTGACCCTGGATTTAGATCTGGAGGTCACTTCTGATACAGCAAGTTCCCTTGGCTTTGGTGCCTTTTTCTGTGGAGAATGGTTCTCTGGTCCATGGTTGCCCATCCAACGGCACGAGTTTATTGCTTACAAGGAACTCTTCCCGGTGGTTATTGCAGCCCATCTGTGGGGCCCAAGGTGGGCTAAGAGGAACATTTTGTTCTGTTCTGACAACACAGCTGTCGTGTCGGTCCTCAACTCTAGGACTTCCAAGGTCCCCCAGCTGATGCATCTAATGCGTAGTCTGCTTATGGCCTCCGCCCGTTTCAACTTCTTCACGGGCCCAACACATTCCTGGCGTGCGGAACTCAATTGCTGATGCCCTTTCTAGTTTTAATTGGCAGGAATTCCGGCATTTAGCTCCCGAGGCACACCTGTTTCCAGTTCCAATTCCGCATCAGCTTCTCAAGGATCTGACTTCTCCCAACTAGAGCAGCGTTGCTGGAATTTTCTTTTGAAGGTCTGGCCCCTTCTACTCGCCAAACTTATACGTCTGCCCAAGACAGGTTTCACCAGTTCTGTCTTCATTCCGGCAGGCTTCACGCCAGTTCTCCTTGTCCAGCCGATGAGTGGACCCTCTGCCTTTTTGCAACTTCCTTAGCCGAGTCCCTCCAACATTCCTCCATTAAGGTCTACCTTTCCACTGTACGGTCTCTACACATCGAACAAGGCTTCCCAGATCCTCTAGCCAACTGTCTACGTCTCCAGGGTGGTTCGTAGCATCAAGTGTCAACAAGGCTCTCCTGCCGACGAACATTTGCCTGTGACTGACTCCTTTATGTGGATTGTTGCCAACTCCCTCGATCTGATTCTTCCTGACCACTGCATGTTCTGGGCTGCCTGCACTCTCGCCTTCTTTGGCTTCTTGAGATCCTCAGAATTCCAGTCCACAACCTTGCCAGTTTCCAGTCCTCCATTCACCTTGAGGTATCAGATATTGCTGTGAACTCCAACTCTAACCCTTCCTGCTTGCAAGTTAAGATTAAGGCGTCCAAGACTGATCCGTTCCACGTTGGCTGCTTTATTCACATTGGCCTTGGTACACTTCCTCTTTGCACTGTTCAGGCCATGTTGGCTTATCTAGCTCTCAGAGGTATTGCCCCAGGCCCCTTGTTCTTGCTGCAGGACGGTCGGCCTCTGACTCGCACCTTACTCACCAACTGGCTTCGCCAAATCCTGGCAGCTGCAGGTGTGCCAGGCAACTTCTCGAGCCATAGCTTTTGCATCAGAGCCGCCACAGTCGCAGCACGCAGTGGAGTGCCAGATCACCTCATTCAAGCCCTGGGGAGGTGGACCAGCAGTGCTTATCAGCTCTACATCAGAACTCCTGCATCAGCTTTGGCTGGCCTCTCTCATCACGTGGCTTAGCAGTTGGGGTGGGGCTTGTTTGGTAAGTGATCTGCTCAAGTGGGGTCTGTCCTCTTTCTGTAAGACAGAAAGAGGTACCTTGGTTATGGGTTCAAACGTGCTGTGGCAACAGCTAGATACAATCTGATGCAGTTTGCAACAAAATAAATGCCTATGATGTCGGCTGGGTCCTTGGATGTTTGCTGAAGGCAGTTGGGAAGTTCTGGAGGAAAGCACATGTGTTACAGGACTCGAATATGCAAGCTAGGGCATGCTCCAAGATGAAGAAAAGGCCTCTTTAATCTGATAGGTTTTGTTGTTGGCTTACTAATCCAGGATGTAGTCTCAAGTAGGATGATGGTGGTCAGGAAGAGGATAGAGTCTCGAACTGGTGTGTTTCTTGCATCATCAGTGAAAGGGTGGTTGTCTTGCCGTGGGGATGGTTGCTTTGGCGAGCATCATGTGCATTTCAAAGATGTGCTAGAGGTCAGACACCAAGTCTGCTCCTTGGTGAATTGGTTGAGCTGTGTCCAATGCTTACAGGAAAAGAAACTTGGTTACAACAGGCCAAGTTGCCAGACAGGACTTTCAACAGGTTTCTGATGTGCACTGAGACAGCTCTTCCTCAAGTTCTTGTACAGGCCATTCTGCAACTGGGATGTCATTGGCATTCTTAGCACGACCACTGTCATAAAATAGGGTGTTTTTCCTTTTGTCAGGAACAAGCAAGAAGCAGTCAAGAAGATTGTGGAGCCTTCGCGTAACCACCTTCCGTCTTGCTGCGACCGCCTGCCGTCTTGCTGCGACCGCCTTCCGTCTTGCTGCGACCGCCTGCCGTCTTGCTGCGACCGCCTTCCGTCTTGCTGCGACCGCCTGCCGTCTTGCTGCGACCGCCTGCCATCTTGCTGCGACCGCCTGCCGTCTTGCTGCGACCGCCTTCCGTCTTGCTGCGACCGCCTTCCGTCTTGCTGCGACCGCCTGCCGTCTTGCTGCGACCGCCTGCCGTCTTGCTGCGACCGCCTGCCGTCTTGCTGCGACCGCCTTCCGTCTTGCTGCGACCGCCTTCCGTCTTGCTGCGACCGCCTTCCGTCTTGCTGCGACCGCCTTCCGTCTTGCTGCGACCGCCTTCCGTCTTGCTGCAACCGCCTTCCGTCTTGCTGCGACCGCCTGCCGTCTTGCTGTGACTGCCTTCCGTCTTGCTGCGTCCGCCTGTCGTCTTGCAGTGATAACCTGCTGTCTTCTGGAAACCTTTATGCTGTCTTGCTGCGGGCAGGAATGGCACGTCTTGCTGTGGTATACGTTCTGTCATTATGTGGCAGGCCTACCGTCTCGATACTTGGCGCATAGCTGCGACCGCCTCTCGTCTTGCTGCCTACTTCCCCCATTTCGTGCCTGCCTGCCGTCGTAAGGCGTGTTGGGTAGCTGCGGGGGGTTGTCGCCCTGGCGTGTCTGATTGTCGCCTTTGCGTTTTGCGTTTCGATGCCGTGTAGGATGCTTCCTTGACTTTGTAATGTCTACACACTGGGCGTATCAGGTTGTCCAGTTGGCAGTTTGGTTGTCGCCCTGGCGTGTTTGGTTGTCGCCCTGGCATGTAAGGTTGTCGCCCTGGCTTGTTAGGTTGTCGCCCTGGCGTGTTTGGTTGTCGCCCTGGCGTGTTTGGTTGTCGCCCTGGCGTGTTAGGTTGTTGCCCTGGCGTGTTTGGTTGTCGCCCTGGCGTGTTTGGTTGTCGCCCTGGCGTGTTAGGTTGTCGCCCTGGCGTGTTAGGTTGTCGCCCTGGCGTGTTTGGTTGTCGCCCTGGCGTATTTGGTTGTCGCCCTGGCGTGTTAGGTTGTCGCCCTGGCGTGTTTGGTTGTCGCCCTGGCGTGTTAGGTTGTCGCCCTGGCGTGTTTGGTTGTCACCCTGGCGTGTTAGGTTGTCGCCCTGGCGTGTTTGGTTGTCACCCTGGCGTGTTAGGTTGTCGCCCTGGCGTGTTACTGCCTCTCACCCTGCTGCTGTCTCCTTGTTGTCCTGGTGTGACTATCACTTTACACCTCTTGGACTAAGGTAAGAACATGTCTTTTTTGTTGACATGGGTCTTAGTAAGAATTGCAACAAAACCCTGTTGCAAAACTGTACAAGAAGAGCTGCTTCAGTGCACAGCAGCAACTTGTTGAAGGTTGCGTCAGCAAACTTGGCCTAACAGTTACCACAGGGCATTTATATGCACGCATTCCAAGAACTAATCCAATCTGTGCAAGCTCCAATGCTACTACTCCAACTGGGTGTATTGATCTTCACAGAGACTTGGCTAGGTGACACAACATTAGATGTGGAGAGTGAATTCCTGGAATACCAACTGGAATGCAGGGAGTTTTCATGTATATATACTCTGAAGATACTTATGATGGAATGTTCTTGACAATATTGAGTACTTCACCAAGACGTTTCTGAGTGTCACTGGTGCCATGCCCTACTGGTTTAAAAATGAGTGATAAAACAGAGGCTAACTCCTTGAAGGACACCTCATATCTGCAGTGAGATTAGACACTTGCTTTTTCAGCTTTCTCTGGCATTTAGCAGTGAATCTCTTGATCCATACGGTCACTCTATGTAGGTTAATTCATGAGGAGGTTTTCTCTGGATCCATTAAGGCGTTGTCCACTTTGGAAGAGAAAGCGGACCAGATCTCGACTTCAACTTCAGGGTCATAGTAATCAGGAGGTTGGCAGAGTTTTTGTTTTGGCCAGTGACTTTCGTCTTGCCAGAGGAAACTCAGTCCTTGGATCCATGGGCTTTCTTGTGTTAGGTCTTGTGCAGATAAGCCCCTGGAACAGTCGTCAGAAGCGTTTAGGTAGCCAGGAGCATGCCTCCACTTGTTTGGATCCGAGCCTTGTCTCAATTCAGCAACCCTGTTGACTACAAAAGTGTGAAATCTGGCTTTCTCACTCTTGGTATACTGGAGCATGGTAGTTAAATCTGTCCAGTAGGTGATCTGCTCAGCCTAAATATCTAGCTCTCTCTGGGTGGTTTGGCCAATCCGTACTGTCAGGACTGCGGCTTGCAGCTCTAATCTCAGTACTTCACCTTTCCAAGCACAAAGGAGCAGTGGTGAATGCTGTCTTCAGACTGGAGTCTTAGGTAAGCTACAGCACTAAAGGCAGTTTCAGACGCATCAGCAAACACATGACGTTGGCGCTGTACCATGCGACCTTCATTCTTGTTGTAGCATCTGGGGATTGATAGCTTTACCAAGTCCATTCCATCTTGCAAGTTTCCCAAGTGTCAGATACTGGGCCCGCTATTGGCTGATCCATTGGTTTCCTGCACCAACGATCCTGCAGCTGCATTGGGAGCTTCTTCACCATGTTTTGATGATTTTTGCGGGTGGTCCAAGATTGTAAAGAAAGAGAGTGACATCATGGCTAAGGCATTGGGTCAGGAAAGTTGAATACTGATCAAGGGCAACGTCATCTCCCAGTTTGATGGTCGGCCATTCAGTACTTTCTTGAGGTAAGCATTGGAGATCCTCTACGTGTCACCGTATTTTTCTTCCAGCAGCTGTTTTGCTTCCAGGTAACCCTTCTTGGGGTCCATGAATAGACACCCCTTTATCAGTTTCTTTGGTTGTCCTTCCGGGTACAGTTCTTCAAAAGTTCAGTTACAGGGAATTTGTCTGCTTTCAGTGAAAATCTGGTTGTAATCACGCTCGTCACTGGGGGCCATAGCTCAATAGGTTGAGAGACAGATGAAGCCTTTGATAAAGCAGAAGCAGGTTGCTGCAACTGTAACTTTGTGTTCATCAAGATATTCATTCATCCCGTCGTTAAAGTTCAGTTCTTGTTCCACTTGAGCGTATGCGCACTCATGAGCTTGAGCCACTCCAACCCCTTCCTGCAGTTCAAGCCTTACAGTTACATTTTGAAGAGCTTGTTTTTCTCTAGCATAGCGGCTCTGGCAACTAATTCTGCTGCTTTGGCTCTTTCTCTGGCTCTCGTAGAGACAGATGAAGCTCTTAAAGAAGCCTTGGAATGGTTAGACAGTTTGGAGATAATTGAACCGTTACTGAGCTGTTCCTCTATTTGGCACTTTGCCAAGATAGTCCAATTTCCGATTTTGTCAATGAAATCTCCCATTATCTTGTGCTCTTGGTATTAGTCCCTTGCAATGAATTTTTCTTCCTTTGTGGTCAGAGTACCACATAAGACGTGTGTTTTCCGCAGGTCTTCTAGAACTTCATGCAAAGTCTTCAGTTCACTCTGAACTATGTGCATGTTGTCATAGTCTTCAGTGAGCAGTTCTATTTTCTTCATTTGACGCAATATTTTCCTTTGGGCAGATTGACTGTTTTGCCATTTAATGTGGGCTTGAAAAGCCATGCCTTTCACTGTGGGCTTTTTTGTTCTTGCGCCGCCGACAACGTTTTGCTTTGTGCATGTTGCATACTCATTTGCTTTGATGTTTAAATCTTCTCTCGGTCTCGGTGAACCTTCCAACTCTTGATTAGAGTCGATCATTTCCAAATTCTGCCATCCGGCTCGAAGGACCAAAAATGTTGATGACTCGACTCTAGACTCGTGAGATGTCCGGTTGCTGAAGATATGTTGGGTTCACTTCACAGATACACAAAAAGGTTGATTGATTGATTTATTGACTGACTGAAGACTGATAAAAAAGCTATTGCCTTAAGTAGCCCAAAAAGAAGTAACATATGGTAGAATACAAAGAACTGAAACAAAAGAGTAAACTGTACAAAGGAAAAAACAGACAGTTCCGGCCAGTTGGCAACAAGATCCATCAAAAAAGCAAAAGTCTTCATTTTTAAGAGCCTACTGAGAACAGTTAAAGCCCTAGAGAGCTTTGGAAGCACTTTAAGAATACTATGGGATGCACCCAGAAAAAAGGAAGGGGGGGGGGGGGGGGGAGTGGGGTACTTCCATATGTATATATATAAGCCATATATGCATGTGCTGCCCCAAGGGGTATCATTTTCAAGCAGTTTTAGTCTGAATTGGGTATAGATTTTGCCTTTTTGGTCTGAAATAGGGTATTGATTTTGTCTTTTTGGCCTGGGATATGGTATGATTTTAACAGAAATTGGTTGTTGTGGACATGAAAAAAAAAATATCTGAAATAGGGTATACATTTTTGTAGTTGGGTCTGAAATAGGGTATAGATAATTTGTCTTGACACTTTTGCCTTTTATTTTCAGAGGGACTGTGATGTTGATGGAAGCATAAAGAACTAATTCATTCAGCCCCAGATTTTGCTAGTGGGAAGTCCATTTGATATAGATTTATTACAAATTGTTGAAAGTGTGCCGTGCACCACTCCTTAACAGAAAATGCTAGATGCTTCCTGGGCTGCTCGCCTCCTACTTGTACATGTTAATACATACCTAGCACAAATTGCAAAGCATTATTGACGTTATTTGAGCAGATTTTGCTTGAAAGGTGGGGGTTAGTCTTTCTATCTGTCTGTTTGTCTATCTGTGATTGAGTAATCATCAAAGCTTTTCCAAGTGCAATGCGACGGTAAACGGAAGTACAATCCTAATTGCATTATTTACTTCCGGTCGACGTTGGGAGTCAGCGGTCTTGACTCAGCGCTGAGCCGGAAGACGTTTATATTTAACTTCCTTATTTTTTCTTGCTTTTATTTCCTTCCGAAAACTACCAAGTCTTACACAAACAGTTTAGAGAGAGGGCTTATTAGAAAACGATATAGAGGGGCTTATTTAAAATGATAAGATGACAACAAAGTTGTATTCCTGGTTAACTACCATGTATGTGAAGAGGGATGTGGGATATGTAAAGTTGAAAAATACATCACTAAGCATCTGATGCGCATCCTTTTGTCTTTTTTGTAACTAATTTTGGCACGCAAAGTCAACATCATGAACATAGGGGGAAGGGTTATATTCAAAAATTGATCTTGTAGAAGGGGGACTTGTTAGAGCATAGTCAGACCTAAATTGATAATATTTTCATGCCTACTGTGCAGATCAGCTTGTACGTTTGTCTTGCAGGCACTGCTCTTTGCAAGATAAGTCAGACCAAACAGAGAACAAGCGACTATATTAGCATCAGTGACATCCACAAGCAGAGTAGAGCGCTAAAGGAAGTAGACTAATATTTTATTGTAAATAAAAAATGGTTCCATTATAAGTCGTGTAATGGGGTCAGTTCATCATTTTAATGGGAGGACCCAAGTCAGGTTATTAGTTGATCTTTTTTAATTGCACTGTTAGATGAACACATTGCAGAACCCAAATGCATGCAGACAAGCATTCAAACGCACTTTTTTTGCATATGCAATCCATTTATTATAAAAATATTACAATACATTCTCCTTGACATTCTAGTTGGATAATCAAGAACAGAACACCACTGGAAAGAGCATAATGCATTTTCAGAGTTATAGACCAAAATGTCGTGAAGCGTCACTATTTCAGAAACTGTCATTTTAAAGTTTTGTCAGTTCTGCCATACAAAACCTTACAAAAATTACAATAGTTTGAATATAGCAGTGCTTCACGACATTTTGGTTTATGAGTCTGAAAATTAATGCAATGCCTATTTTTCCTTATGGTCTTTCTGGTAGTGTGCCTCATTTTTGCCTTTGGTCAAGCTTTATATGAGCTGTCATTATCATGATCAATGTCTATAGCATCTGCTGTTTCTTCAGGCATCTTTCACCATATCTTTCAGGACACGTCTCAGAATTTTACCACTGGCAGTTTTGGGTATGGCCTCTGTAAACTCCACTCCTCCTCGCAGTTTCTTGTGAGGAGCAACTCGCTCAGCGACATAACTCTGGATCTCCTCTTCTGTGGCAGGGGTGGCTGGATCTTTGTGAACAACAAAAGCTTTGGGTACTTCTCCAGACTCTGGGTTCGACACACCGATGACTGCGACATCCAAAACCTTTGGGTGTCCATGGATTATGTCCTCTAGCTCAGCTGGTGCAACCTAAACATGTGAAATTCATTTTGCATGAAATCCATGTAGGATATTTAATAGGTTAAAGGGAGTAACCACAGGGTACCCTTTGACAATGGGCAGTGCATGGAATGCACAGGGTAAATTTTCAGGTTTTTTGATGGATTAGATAGAGTGAATATGTGGATACACAGTGGAATAAGACTTGGGGTGGTGTGGCATGGTTTCAATGTACATATGTTACCTGAAAGCCTTTGTACTTGATCAGCTCCTTCAATCTGTCCACAATAAAGAACTGCTCGTTCTCATCATAATGCCCAATGTCTCCGGTGTGAAACCATCCATCTTTGTCAATTGTGTCGGCTGTCGCTTCAGGTTTGTTCAGGTAACCTGGCCAGAAACAAAAAAAGCTAATATACATGCAATTTAAATTTACTAAGTTTGTTTTTTACTTCCAAACATTAAAGGTTTTGTTTTATAGGATATTTGAAAACTAGATGGAAAATAAAAACAAAAACAAAAATATCTTGTAAAACCTCCTGTAGTCCACCATCCTAGGCTTACTGTACATCAATTGGTCACTTATGAGAATTCATCACCAAGGAGACCCAAATAAGGATCCCACTGGATTTAATGAGTAGGCTTTTACTTTTGATTTTTCAGTTTAGACTTGCCTTTGCTTTAATTATGCCCTCTTTGCTGTTTTAGGTTAAAAATTTCTTGCCTCAACTTGCATCTCATTTGGGCAGGGCTTAGCACTCTATTCCAAGTGTTTTTATTTTGTTACTGACTTACAGACACAACAAAATATTGTTACCCTTCATAACTACTGGACCCCTGACACATATTTCTCCATCTTGGTTTGGCCCTAATGCAGCATCTGTTTTCAGGTCAGTCACCTGTAAAAATTAAAGTTGTAATAGTAATTACACAGTTAGAACCATTGATGCAGTACTTAGAGTGACCATGCTGGAAATAACTGAATCTGCCATTTTTAGGGTCCCTCAGATAAAAGGAACTGGCATTTTTTTTTTTTTGACATCTTTGAGAAGAAAATTAGTTTCATTTGGCCTGGATTTTAGAAGTGCTATAATTGTTTATTTTGCCATCTTCTTATTGTTTACACTTCAATATTTAAGGATTTTCTTACACATTCCAAATGTAAACAAAAACAATGCTTTGGCTAGCAGAATATTATAAAGCTGTCATGCTTGCTACTGCAGCGCTCGACATTAATGGTTGCCCGCTTGCCCGGGGCAACCAAAACTTTTGGTCGGGCAGGTAAATTCTGGGCCGGGCAGCTAGAAATTATGAAACTTTCTATTGCTTGAAGTCAATCTACAGTCTGAAGGGCAACCAACCTAAAACCTTAATGTCGAGCACTGTACTGTATTTAGTATTCAGATAAAATGACACTGCAATCCCTTCTGTGTCATGGTCAACAACTTTACTCTATTAACTTTTCATACTGTACCATACCTTGGCCTCCACTCTTGGCAACAAAACCCCAACAGATCCAACTGTAACATGATTTCGTCGATCCAACATCACAGCAGGACTTGTTTCGGTAAGTCCATAACCTGCCCCAGACAAAGCTTGATCAATGCCATTGATCACTGTCCTAATATTACAAAATTAACCAATTTCTTCTTAGTTTAAATAGTTCTACTTTGCTCTGGAAACCAGAAAGACTGCATCCCTTGATCCCCACATACAGTATATATGCATGTACTGTACAATTACAGGGTTGGGATGAAAGCTGGTTCCCCTGGTCTTGGGCTGTACCAGCCTTTCTTGTTTGGCTTATAGAGCAGATTTTCCCAGCATTTTAATACTCAGAAGAAAGCTGTTTGAACTATCTGGGCCAGGAGTCGTGGCTACAGCTGTGCAAGCTGCCAAAAAAAAAAAAAAAAAAAAAAAGCCATGCCCGTACATACATGTTACTTTTTTCAGTAATAAATGAGGTACCAGAACGTGACTCTGTTAAGATTATATTAAAAACTTACTTCAAATGTATCACTTAGACTTACAGGGCAGGAACACTAACCCTGTCTGATAGTCTTGAGGGATGGAAGACGTCTCTTAACAGCCTCTGTCACATCTTCCCCCAGTGGGGCTGCACCACTCGTCACGGTCTGCAAGCTTGTCAAGTCATAGTTGTCAACCAATGGATGCTTGGCAAGAAATGTGACAATTGGTGGAACAATGTTGGCACTTTTAATCTGAAAATGTAAGTGTGAAGATTCATATTACTGTATGCTGATTACACTGTAGAGAATATTTATGTTATCCACTACTTTGAGACCAGTATTTCTGTAATGTTTTGCAAACATCTGCTTAATTGGTGGTGTGTTTAATGATTGTTGCAACTTGTAAAATAAAATCTTGTAAATGTTCATTGAATTGGCCCTGGGCAGCTTTATGTAATGACAGTACTGTACTGTTACATTAATCAACAGTCTTTCATCCCTGAGGTTCCCTCCTCGATAATATTACCATGTAAATTTATATTCAATTTATACAAAAATATGAAAGTACTAGCTCTGTGCAACAAAGATTGAGCTACAGGTAATTAATCATAATATATAATTATAACATCAAACCTTTTGGTCTTGGATCAGCTTCAACATTACTTCCCCATCAAATTTTTCCATGGAAACAATCTTCCCTCCCCGGTAAAGATTTTTTGCCAGGACAACAACCATACCAAAGATGTGAAAGAAAGGCAGGACAGCCAGAGTGATCGTATTTTCAGTGAGGGGAACAGCTGTGAATTCCCCATGCATGATTGTACACACTTCTGATGTAAGATTATCATGGGTCAACATGACCCCCTTTGGTAGGCCTGTTGTTCCGCTGGAGTATGGCAGGCAATAGACGTCCTCCTTCGGGTTGATTTGAATGTTTCTTGGTAGAGATGAACCATCATCTTCTAGCAGTGTACTGAATGGTGTGCAGCCATCTGCTTCTCCGATAACAAAGACTTCCGTCAGTCCAGCCTTCGCAGCTGCTTTTCGTGCCGTCTCAGCCAAGTCTGATGCTGTTACTATGAACTTTGCACCGGAATCTTTAAGTTGGTAACACACCTCCTCCATTGTGTAGGCAGGATTTATAGTCGTGCTCACTCCACCGACAGAACCTACACCAAAGAACACAATGGGGAATTCTGGCATATTTGGAAGGTAAATGGCCAGTACATCTCCTTTTGCAAAGCCCCGCCTTGTTAATGCTGAGCCAAATCTTCTTGTAAGGTCTTGCAGCTGTCTGTAAGTGTAATTTCTTCCAGACACACCATCAACCTAAAAGTCATACAAATTCATGGCTTTATAATCAAAATATTTTCAGATCACACAAGGACAAAGCTCAGAGGACGTGTGGTGCATTTGAAGATGCTGCAAAACAGCACCAATTTATAGCTAAAGTGGTTTAGGGATATTGATCCCAGGAATTGTCAGACATTGGTGTTTGATCGGTTGTGTATGTACACGTATCTCTTATGGGAACGAGGCCAAGCATTTTGCGGCCTTCTACTTCTCATGAATTGACTTATGACAGATAAGTTGCCTGAAGCAGCTGGATCCGCAGGCTAGAAAATAAGCAATCAATCAAATCCACGATTCTCGAGAGAGCTTCCTTTATATGTTTATCGCTCATACATAAGTGTTCATAACAGTCCTAATTAATTGACCTGATTAAATATCAACGAGTTTTCCGGCGATCATCAATGACTCCCGTCTGTTATCTTTTGACCATCAATTGAATACTATATCTTTATATATGGTTCTATTTAGTACACAAGCAATAGCAAAGCAAACATATGACGGATTTAATTGCAAAATAATTCGACTGAGCCGGCGTGTTGAATCAACCGACGCTTAAATTTTACTTACAATAGCTACATCATCCTTGTACTCGTCGAATTTGCTGTAAACGAAGTCCGTGTGCGATACATTTTCTGGAATTTCAACGGTAAAACGGCTCTGTAAGATCCCTTCGGTTCGGCTTGAGTGGGCGGCAGATCCTGAATAACTTGCATAGGTTGTTGACACAAACGGCCTGGCAAGGAGCCACTTTTTCCGGGTGTGCACGAGTGTACTTAGCTTGCTTTCGCATTTAGGGATCCTTGAACAATAGTATCTCGGCAGTAACTGGCGAAGACTTCCCGCAAAAGCGGAACACCGCAAGCTCAGAGACATGACGCTGCCCGCAAGCTGACTTCACATGGAAACGAGGCCATTTAAGGATGAAAGCAAAAACAATTTTCAAAAATGTAAACAAGTTGTTTTTGTTGTTGATCAAACAAGGAACAACGTCGTTCCTTTTATAAACGGGATTTGGCGAGTCAGTACGGTTAGCACGACAGAGACAAACAAACAGATAACACATACCCCCAAGCCTGAAAATACACGTGTAAATATTTTAATGAATCACCCGGGCCAAGCCGACTGTCGGCCAAGCCTGTGTACAACCTCGTTAACAGGCTCTGTGATCTCCGGCCCACTCCGGCCCCGGGCCGGGAGATGAAAGAGCCTGGGCGAAAACAACTTCTCATTTTGTTGAATACTGACGAAAAATAACAAGATGAAATGAAATGTAAAATCACATTTCTGATATTCGTCGATCTACTCAGAACAATTTTTGCTCTTTGAAAGGGAAATATGGAGCCATGTTTGTTTAGCTAATACATAATGAACACCCTGCTTTCAAAGAACAAATGTCGTTGTCAGAGTTTGCTTTCACTTGTCAAATACATAACTGGTAGAACCAACTTTGAACAAAAGGGCTACATAGTTACTACAATGTTGCAAATTTTACGCATAACGCGTCCCCGTCCACACGGATGCGTTTTTGCTCAAGTACGCAAACATTTTGTTGCGTTTTTATCTCCCGTCAACACTACGAAAACGATGTGACCGAATTCACTGAAAAACGTAAAGTTTTGACAACGGCCTCCAGACTGGAAAGTGAAAAAAACAAATTGTTTCGTGTCAATAGTCAAATTCTCTGAAAATGCAAAGTTTCTGAAAGCGCGCAATCCAGATTCGTTTTTCGTGTGGGCCGTCAAATTCAAACGCAAACGGTTGTTGGCTCTGAAAACGATGTCGGAAGGTTCCGCAGATTAGTGACACCCGCCGTTTGGGCACAATACTATTACAGTCCCTTTTCAGTGAAGTGAAAACGTTGTAAACTTTTAAGAACGCTTTTTGTGTGAATAGGGCCCTTACAGTGATTTATCTGAGACAACCGAGGCCGAGTAGTGTCTCGCCCCCTGAAATATATGGGAGTACCCCCCCCTCCCCCCCCCCCCCCCCGGGCCTTACTCCGACTGAACGAAGCGTGGCAACTCTTGACGTGCACATGGGGTTTATTTAGAAAAGAACCCGCCCTAGGCCAAATTTAATTAACTACTAATTAACAAATGTAAAGAACTACCCGCGCGAACTGCCACATATACCTTCTTTGTCCGTCACCCCATAAATGACTGAACTCCTTTGATATGAGTCACTTTTTACCAACAGCACAACAGGACAAGAGTGGGATACTCAATCTGCGTAAGTCAGTCATGAGAGCTGGTTGAATGCTTGTCTTCGCCACACTTTATATACCTTTATGTTTCGGTTGCCCTATAGGCTGTTTTATTTTTTCTCTGTTAGAATTTAAAATGCTTCTTTTTTTGGTCATTGTTAGTGTTTGCAGATCGGATGTTGACCAACGAAACATGATATATACATTTCCAAGCTCCTTTTCTTTTGGCTGCAGCTAGTCTAGCGAATTTTTTCAACGTTGCCGTTGCTACGAAAACGGCTAAATTTTAGTAAAGAATTAAGCCTACTTTTTTTTTTTTCGCCCATACACGTATATCACGGTTCCACAAACCTTTATAGCGAATGAATAGAGCACAGTGTTTGGATGACTTTTGAAAACCAAAATGATTACAGAGCCAATCACAGAGGCTATAAAAAACAATTTCAACCAGAAGTCAAAATAATTGGCGGTTAGTTTTACATTAAAGAAGAAACCAATCACCACTTCCTCGCTTGGGTGAGAAGATCGCAATCGGGTTTTGCTTTTGTTCCTGATTGGCCAAGAATTCCGGCTGCTAAATCGTATTTGACCCAATCCGAAATACACCTCTACAACTGAATGATGTGGGGATCACTTTGAGTGAGTGAAAAAGGACTATGCTATACTCTTATAATGCTGATTGATCTCTTCGAACGAAAAAAAAAAAAAAAAAAAAAAAAAAACCACACTTCCACATTTCAAATAGTTGCAAAGTGAAGTTTCACAGCCTCTTTTAGTTATCGCAATTCAATATGAATATATGTGATAACCGTCTTTAATGTCTTAATCGTTCCCTGAATGCTCCACAGAATTAACGAAGTGAAAACAAGAGATCAGTAAACAGGATGAACTGGTTATTGTCGAGTGTCGTGCTCTTCTGTGGATTGGCGTTGGCAGTTAAAGCAGGTAAGAGACTGTGGAACTGAGAATAGAGACGATTTATACAGTTCTTCAAAACTCAAACTACGACTGTCCGATTTTACTGTCTCCAGTGCAAAAGTATCGTTGCACCCATACGGTGACAGTACAGTGCTTTTTCACATTCACGTTTTGCGAGCTAATATGCAGCTCCTATAAGTAACATGACAGTCCATGGGGACTCATAATCATTGCTCGTAATTGCCATGTCCACTCAATAATTGTGTTGATGACTGACTTTAATGTATAGACTGTGTGTTGATTTGACAATGAACGCATGTATCTATGAGTTATACTAATAAAAGAAACACTGACTAAATTTAATATCTAATGTTGTTTTTTGTGTAGACTTCAAGGACACTGCTCTAGAAATGCACAACTCCTACCGCCGAATCCACAACGCTGGCTCTATGAGGCTCAACAGCGATATGAGCCAATCAGCCGCCCGATACGCGCGCGTTCTTTACAACCGTGGCAGAAATGCGCCTCTCCAGCATTCAGACAGAAGTTCAAGGCCTGGACAGGGTGAGAACCTTGCCATGGGGTGTACTACAGCACGTGACGTGCCCGGAAGAACCACTGAAGACGCTGTAAAAGCCTGGTAAGCTAATAGGACATGCGACTGTGTTAGCTGCTGCCGTTGTTTGAAGGCGTGAGGCTTTTTCACGCAAACGCAAACACAAGCATAAGCACAAGCGTCCTTAGCTCACGTATAAACTGGCTCGACGGAAGCGCAAGCACAAGAGTCCTTATTTCACGTGAAAACACTTGAAAACGCAAAAACACGTGAAAACACGTGATCCTTGTGCTTGCACTTGCACTTGCGTCTAGCCTGTTTTCACTAAGAGTGAACGACCTTGTGTTTGCGCTTGCGTCGCTTGTGAAATAGTGCACACTCGAACCCACGAGCGCAGCAGTCTGGCGTGGTATCTTTCACGCTTGGGGAGTGGGAGTGCGGATTGATTGAAGGGCGCTTTTTTAAAAGATGACATTCAACCCGGGGCGTTTATTAGCCGAGCAGGGTGCTTAGTATTAGGATCTTGATTTACGTATGTGAACCAGCGATTTAGCACAGGCTGTCTATCACCCAAAGGTACGACGAGGTTTGCCAGTACGACTTCAACTTCCACGGCTACCAGCGCGGATTGGGCCACTTCTCGCAAATGATCTGGAAAGCTTCTAACGAACTGGGTGTCGGCAAGTACACGAGCCGCAATGGTCGGTGGACTTGCACCTACATCGTGGCGCGCTACAAGGTTGCCGGGAACGTTAACTCCAGGAGTTATTTCCAGGAAAACGTTGAAAGGGGAAGCTTCAGAAGGAGCTACTGCAACTCGGTTGGAGATAAGGCAATGGACGAATCCGAAGTTATCGACATTGACGATTTAACCGAGTAATCATGATTGCCTGCTCATGATTGTTACGATAATTAGTATGAGCAAGGTTACGTGGCAGAATTTGTATTTGTGCTATTGCATAAAATAAAGTGGCAGATTTTAGTCGCTAATTGCTTTGCCAAGCCGATTTGTTTTGTTTTTTTCTGAGGGGGAGGGGAGGGGGGTAGGAGTGTGTTTGAGGCACATGAAATGAAATTGGAAAGTTGGCCAAATATTTAGCCATGCAGCTGATCTTCAAGAGTTTGAACAAAAATGAAGATAGCGCCCGGTTCGCAACCTGTTCCCAGTACCATATTTAGCGTGTTTATGTTTAATGACAAGAAGTGAATGATAAACTATGTGAAACTTCTCCAATTACTCCATCGCAAAGACTCTGGATATTATTAGTTAAAGCTAACCAAAAGCTAACCAGTGGCAACTCCCCCCCCCCCCCCCCCCCCAAGGGCATTATCCTATTTCTGACCAAATTATATGATTTTTCGACCCTTGAAATATGCGATGCCATATATCAAATACGAAAATCCTTCGCTGAAAACGGTCTCCCTTTGGGGCGGCACATGGCCTATATCGCCCCCCGTCACCCGGACAAAGCCTTTTAGTTAACAAATAAACCAGCTTCAAGCGTGCTCCGTTCAGAAATAAAGCACGCAGCAAGTGACGAGAGCACAAAAGAAGTGTAGGGAGAAACGCGAGCCGAAGGCGAGCGTTTTTCCCCACTTCTTGAGTGCTCTCGGCACTTGCTAAGTGCTTTATTTCTGAACGGAGCACGCTTGAAGCTGGTTTATTTGTTTTATAACATAGAACTTCAAAACTTTCACAATAAAACTGTCTTTATTCATCAAAAATGTTGGAATGCTAACAGCGATGAAAAAATAGATTCTCCTAAACGGCTCGGCGGTCCGCATTGCCAAGTCAGTACAGTTTCGCTTCAATTTTTCAACCAGGCCGTTTGTTCTATAAAATTAGACAACATCTCACAGTAAAGAACTATATTTCCTGTAGAACTTTGGACTACAAGTACATGAAATCATACAGTCGGCTAGTGCATAAAATGCAAATTTGAAGGGAATCAACAAATGTTCCAACGGCCGACTCGAAAATTGTGTGAATGAAAACTTACCGATTTCTTGACTCTACCTCGTAGTACAATCATTTGAAGTCCGTCCGAAAATTCTTCAATCATTTTTTTCAGTCACATCGTCGGAAATTCTTTCTCTTGCATCACTACTAACACGTCTGTTCACAGGCTCCCCAATCTTACTGTATGAGTTGAAAAAAAAAAAAGTTTTCAAATTAAAGAAATACTTCACCTATGTTGTTCCTTGTGTGCTTTTATTCCTTGTGTATCATTTCTGGGCAGTTTCAAGCCGTTTTGAGCGATTTTCATCTGGTGCTGATTCAGTCTGTATATATATATAATTTTTTCAACTCATACAGTAAGATTGGGGAGCCTGTGGTCTGTTCGTCTGTCTTCGCCGTTCGTGTTCAGTGATTGCTCACGGCTGATCTTCTTCAACTGAACGATTTGCTCTCTCCTTCCTTGTTGAAGCATTCAACTTCATTCAAACAACCCACTGATGTAATTGTGATTCCCAAATATGCTGTACTTAGGGACAGTGCTTAAACCGAGTCGCTTTCCACGACGCTGACAAGAAACTTGCCGTTCTTCGACATAGATTTTCCCTCTCCAAACTGTTGAAGTGCTTTTTGATGAGGTCACGTTCTTTACCGATTCACGGTGAACCGTACTAGCCGGTGCCTTCACTTAAAGCCAAATTTTATCTCGAAGTTGGGCATTGGTGACTCCATTCTCGCATTATTTTCTCTTTTTTGGCAGAGGATGACGTAAGCGTGGTTTATAACTTATAAACCACGGGTAAGTGTGGTTTATACTCTGGCAAACCACGGTTTTCGACCAATCAGCGCGCGGCTTGTATCGTGACTATGTTATAATGTAAAATAAACAGTTCCAGCAGTCAAGTCTAATAATGATGACTATGCAGGTTAATATATACAAAGGGAATAACATTTTATGCCAATCACTGCAGCTGCTGGATAATCTTACAATGCATAAAAATATCACGGACCTGTCAGCTCTCGCCGCATCAATCCGCGTCGTGTTTCCCACCAACTCACACTGACCTCCCGCTTTAAAGAGCGCCTTCGATGTTTTTGTTAGGTAGTTCTTTACATGACAAATGGGCGTAATTTTGTCAGGTATCAATACAGTTTGGGCAAAAGTCGTAACTTCCGTTTCCGGTCAATGACCAAGTAAGGCCCAGACCTCCGGCTAAATTCACTGACTGGTTGGCATTTCTTTTACATTTTTTTTTGTTTGTTTGTTTGCTTTACTTTTATGAACATTTGTCATCTTTGCTACAGCCAGTAATTTTGTAACGTGCAGACGGGCAGCGCAGATTGTTTTGATATCCGTTGCGCATGCGCATTGCACAGGAGGTTGAAGGAACATGGCTGCCCCGTCATGAGAAAATCTCAAGATGCAGTTCTGATTTACTTGACTTCCTCCTTGTGTTGTGGGACGGAAATATGTTCCATAGCAAGAGAGCACATCCAGACATCAAGAGGACCACGCAAAAATTCCTTGATCACAAGAAAGAGAGCCAGAAGCGGTTGCAGGCGCTGCAAGTTTTGCTAGGTTTGTGCATCTGGTCCGTTGGTCTACTGACCTTGGTACGGTGAGGAACTCATACACCTTTGCGTTCTCATTTCAGAGTGCTTTGATGACGCCGGCTCTAAAGTATTTTTCCAGGGACATTATTCAGAAATATTTTACGTTTTTCACGATTCCTTCTCGTTGGTGGAAGCCAGCCTCAAGCAGAAAGGTCAGTCGATTGAATTGTAATCTTATCTTTGCAGTGTGCAGTCTGTTGCAAATGACATAATTATAATACTAGGCTTAGACAGATGTATTAATTTTATTATATTTTTCCCTTCAAAATATTGGTTTTGTAAACAACGTTCGTTTTGCAACCCGCATAGTCAAATTTCAGGGGGAATTGCACGGTCTTTGTTTATATGGTGATGTTGACGTTGATTTGACGGCCCTCATGCGATTACATTCTAACAGGCCACAGATCCCAGAAGGACGATCTTGAGTCAGTCTTATCGATTTTAGAGGTAAGGCAGACATTTATGTTGTTAAGTTCGAAAGTGGCATTCGCCTGTACGTAATTTTATTTGCATAATTTTAATATTACTGATTCTTTACGCATAAATGTATGCTGTAGTGTGCCGTGTTTATACCCATACTGAAGTGTTTGTTTTCACAGAAGGGTGTGGTACGTTATATAATGGTCTAAATTCTTGTCTCAATTCATTTAAACAGAAAATTCTCCTTCTTCTTCCGGACTTGGTGAACAAGAGATGGCAGTTCCACAGTATAGGTTGGTAACGGTTTTGATTGCAATAATTCTGTTATATTGTCTGCATGGGAAGGTGTGGTGGCCTTTCTGAGGTCATAAAATTTGTGTGTGTGTGTGTGTGTGTGTGTGTGTGTGTGTGTGTGTGTGTGTGTGTGCATGGCTAAGGGGGATTAGGCAAGGTGGAAGTTTGTTGTTGACACACCCTACTGGAAACAACGAATATGTGAAAATTGTTTCTTTTGCATGCCAAATGCACATCTTTGTGCTAAAAAAGCGCATTGTATTTTATGGGAATAACAAATTAAGTACCGTTATCATGCGCACTAAAGATTTCCATGGTCTTATGTGCCAGATTACAGTATAAATTATATACAGTACAGTGGAATCCGGATAACTTGAACCCCCGAAAACTCAAACCTTCTGATAATTTGAACCAACTTTGTTTACCTTTGAGGTCATGGTTATCGGGGTTCCACTGTAGTTACTGTACCTGCATGACCTGTAGACTGATATCTTTATGTACATAAGGTGATCCTCTAGTGAGAGAAGTCGGTGTTTGTAACAATTTCGTACTTGACGATGTGTTAAGTGTTGCATCAGGTTGTTCCCATGCACCAAGATTAAAGTCAAGAAGTAGCCAATATTTTGGTCAGAGAATGACTCAAACAGCCCGAGGCTTCTTACATTTGGGCTGTGTTCACACAACCTTCAAGAACAAATACAGACCACTAGATAAGAAAATCGAAAGTTGACTTTGAAAGTATTGGCCTATAAGGCAAATGCACCCTTGATGTCCCCTTTGGTCAGGGTAAAGTTAAACTACTTTTTAGAACCATGTAAATAAATGTCCCATTCTTTGATCTTTAGGAAGGATAATATGCAAACTTCTACACTATGGAAATGTATGGAAGGTTGGTTGTTATTCTTATTTAGGGTGTGATGAAAATATTTTTGGCAGCTTGCTGAAGCCATATTGACTCAATTAGCCCAGATGCTTCAAACAGCTTTCTTCTAAGAAAATTGTGGAAAAATCTGCCACGCCCATGGCCTGGGGGGGGGGGGTACTCCCATTTATGAGCCATTTATATAGACTTGTATGTGCCAACCCAAAGGGTATCATTTTTGGCATTTTAGTCTGAAATGGGTATCGATTTTGAGCCTTTGGTCTGGAATAGAGTTGGAGATTTTGATATTTGGGCTGAAATAAGGTTGAAAATTGCACATGGTTTGAAATAGGGTAAGGGTTTTCAATCCCGGGCGGCACACTCCCACCCAAAATTTTGAGGAGTGCCCCCACCCCCACCCCCCGGGGCCCATGGGCTGGTGGACATTAAGCTTTTGTCGTGCCTGTTATTGGGGATGGTCAACAAACAGAATGTGTAGCATTTATGGACTTTTATGGACAAGTAAATTGCTGTACATTGGCTTTGTGCATAATTTATATACTAAAGAAGGAAACTGTTCACATGGTTGTCAATAAATTTGATGAGCATTCGATGTTCGCAGTACTTACAGTAAAGACAATAATTCTGAACTTTTCAAAGTGATATTTGACCCTCCAGTCTTGTGCTCTTCACAGCTTTTTCTGTTTGTCTGTTTAAATAGTACTTTTCTCGTTCGTTCTTTTTAGCTCAGAGTCATAGGGCTGCGGATCTTCATGCTGTGGTTCCAGGCTCTACAAGGCAATGCAGACGAGACGTGTCACTTGATTTATGGCAGCATCATTCCTGGCTTCCCCAGTCCTGTGCACAGCATTGACTGGGAGAGGTCTCGGAAGTTGTCCAGATCTGAAGCGGAGCAGATTGTACAGATGATCAGGGGTCCAGAGCAGCCACTAACTTCAGCCAGTCAGCCTTCCCTGTCCACAGAGAAAGATAGTGAAGGTGCAGTGCAGAGGAGTGAGCCACTGCAATTTTCTCACTAAAGATTTGTACATTACAGTTTAGGAATCTTTGCTTTTCAAACCATGTAACTGTTTGCTTAGATGGAGCAGCAATCATGCTGGATTAAAATGTATTATAAATTGTAAGTGTGGGCAAATGCCCCTGAAAATTGCATGCACACTTTCTTAATTCATATACTGTATGTATCCTGTATATACATACATGTAGTTTCAAGAATTTGGAATAAATATGCGTGAGTGAAATTTTTGGAGAGTGCATATTTTGCATAGTTGAAAGAGCCATTTACGTTCTCTTATATATTTTGACAGTGATTGTTAAAGTACTGGGCATTGTACAGTAAACATAGTTCAGAGAAGCTTTATATTGATTATGGTTGCATGGCCATGTCTAGGTTGGTGTCAGCTGGAAGAAGTGTTGCCACTGTTTGCTGTTCACCCTAGTGAGAGGTTGCCTTCTTCAGCAAGTCTGACCAAGATTCTCCTGGACAGAGTATTGGATTGCATGAGCACAAAGGTAAAATAATAATAATAATAATAATAATAATAATAATAATAATAATAATAATAATAATAATAATAATAATAATAATAATAATAATAATAATAATAATTATAATAATAGTTTGATTGTTTTCCTGATTTCCTCATGTTTCCTTCTTTTCTTCTTTTGTCAGTTGGTCCTTGTTCAATGGGATGATAGCCAAATGAAAGTCTGTGCTTTCCATTTTTTGTTTGAGAACTTCAAGAAATTTTACTTGCCCCACATATTTTCTGACTGGAAACCAGAGAAGCCACTCTACAAAGCTGCCAAAGGTAAGCCTTTGGGAGGTATACTGTACACTGTACAATACAGTACAGTACAAGAAAAAAAAAAAAACGCTTTTGAGGCACAGGATTTAGGGTATTATTCAACTTGGTTTTTCAGTTATTATTTATTTACTTTACATACAACATGTTTCTATTATACTGACTTTAAAACCTTATTTTTTTTTGTCATTTTACACCTACCAGCAATACTTGCATAATTTCACACTTACAAGCAATCTGTGTATGATTATATTCATTTTGTTCCACAGAGATACAATCACTCAGAACCGAAGGCAGAGTTGTACAGAGTCCGCAGAACATTAAACAGGTTCAGGCACGTGAGTCAGTCCTCAGATGGTTTGTAGCCTTCACCAACAGGTTCAGGAAGACAGAGATAATATCTGAATCTGAGCCAGATTGTCCTTTATATCCTGCGAACAAGTCTCCTGCCGTCACATCAACAGCCCCTGCTGCTGCAACAAATGTGCCTCCTAGTTCAAGTAACACAGCAGATAACCTGAACAAAGAGAATCTGCACAATGCCAGTGAAATTATCAGGACTGTGTTATATTCCACAAAGGAAAATGTGCAATTGCTACATGAGGTTTTCAGACAGGTTAGACAAACAATGCTGTTGCTACATTTTGTGCTTTTTCCTCTATTGACTCATACAACTTTTATAGAATTTGGAATGACTTATACACCACACAGTAGATTTTTACTTTATTGGTGTGGTGATGTTTACCAGACTATTTTAGCCCATGAATATAAGTACGTCTGGGGAATTTGAAATAGCTCTCGATTCCTACCCACTTTCTCCCCGAATTTTGATGGAGACTTCTTTTAATCTTTTCGCTATGAGTGTGTGAACATCTGTACTGTGGTTTTCAGTTCAAGAAGAAGAACATGCCTTTCAGTATTATTTTTGTGTGTGTTTTGCTCATGAGTTTCTGAGAACTTGTCTATGGCTGACATTGTGTGTGTTTTGCTCATGAGTTTCTGAGAACTTGTCTATGGCTGACATTTGGACTTGTTTATTATTAATGTTTTAGGGATTTATGATGCCACCGCAAAACTTGACTACTATCAGACAGGTCCTGTACACTTACCAAGAATGGATTAAGGTGAGGACATTGCCACACATAAACAAGCCACACCCAGTAATCTGACAATGACACCTTGGGGGAGGGGTGGGGGTACTCTTCAAAATTTTGGGTGGGAGTGTGCTGCCTGATTTCAGACCAAAATGTACAAATTTCCAACTCTATTTCAGACCAAATATCAAAATCTCCTACCCTATTCTAGGCCAAAGGCCCAAAATAATACCCTATTTCAGACTAAGATGCTAAAAATTATACCCTTTGGGGAGGTGCATACCTTTCCCCCACATCAGTAGTCACTTGACAACTCTTACCCAAGTGATCATGCTAGATGAACAAAGAATTGTTGCTCACCAAATTCTAATATTTACAGTGAATTCAGTTCTTCATGCATTGATGTTGTATATGTATTAATGGCCTCAATATTGCCGACTGACCTTGTCAAAAATTACCAATCTATGTAGATAGTTTTTTTTTCCATATTTCTTTTTAAGAATGGTCTCCAGGTTGAATTGGGTGAAAAATATGAACTGAACAACCACTGTGTTGCTTTAGATTCCTGATAAGCCAACCTTCATGTTGGAGCCAGATGTCCCAGATGCAAATTCTGCGGCAGACGTTCCAGACTCAGGTTACTTACAAGCAGCTGAGAATGATGTGCTGCCGCAGAGTCCTGTGCGAAGTGAGTCCTACTGCTGTGCGGTGGACACCAACAGAGCGAAACGCCTCAGATTGCCATCAGAAGAAGTGCGAGCTGGTCTCCAGGCAAATCTGAGGATGTTTATCTTGCATGCAGCAGAAGTGTTTTTGGTGTATCAGAATCCCAGTTACTTAGAAAAGCAGGTCAGTGAATTTGGTGACAAGAGATTTACGGCGATTGACTCAGTTGGTTCAGGTTGTTGTCGGCTCTATAAATGTGGTTGTGACATGGGTGTGCTACACTGTAACATGGTTGGTAACATGGTCAATAACATGGATGGTAGTGTGGTTGGTACCATTGTTGGTGGTGTGGTTTATAGTAATGTGGTTGGTAACATGGTCCAGGTCACCTAGTTGGTAACGTGATCAGTAATATTGTGGTCACAAGTAACATGGTTGGTAACATGGCATTAAAGAAGGTTGGTATTTGTTGCATGTGGTCAATATGTTGCTGGTACTGAACTTGGTTGGTCAGTCTGGTGTACATGTACATGTTGGGAGAATGAGTGTAGGAGAAAGGTTCATGTACATATGCAGTATGATGCACTTTTGTTTGGGGAAGTTAATGTATCTGTACAGTGTTATCACTTCACTTGGTTATAGTGTGGTTTAATATTAGTTTGTAGTATGGATTTTCAGTGGTCTTCAGATTGTCTTCAGTTTTGTGTATATCATCACTTTATTTTGTTTGCCATGTTGATAAAATAATGTAGTTGTTGCGTGTACAGTACTCAATTTGCATGCATACTGTTGCTCATTCCCACAGGTGCCGTGGAACCCCTCTCAACATGTCAGTATTGAGTCAAATGAACACAGAACAGATTTCAATTGACCTGTTACCATAACTACCATAATTATGATAATGATAATTATTATTATTAAAGTAATGTAAAGTACATTATTTCAGCTTATTTTTTGTCATTTTGCTAAAGATATATTTTGAACTCACAAGTAAAATTTATTGTTTAATGTGTTTGTACTTACTGTAAACTTTTAGTTTACTTTGAGTAACGGTAAAGTAAATTAAACCAAGCAGAATTAAGTAAAGGTCAATTGAAATCTGTTCTTAAAATTTGGAATGCTTCCATTTGTATATTTATGCAGTATATTTGGACAAAAATACTAGAAACTAGTGCAGATGTTATAAAAGCTGCAACTGAAATTCAAGTGTGCCTCCTACTGCTTGATTCTGATTTGTTTTTCTTGCTCATGGGTCATAAGTGATCAAGTTTTAGCGGTGTTGGTTCATTTGGCTATGCTTTTCTGTGCTGTCTGTCTGTCTGTCTGCCTCGTCTGTCTGGCTTTCTTGTGACGCGTTGACTAATGAACCACTAACGCTGTCGTATAATCACTGAATGTGGATGATAGTAAGTAACCTTTATCATTTTTTGTTGCTAATATAACTACGGTCTAACCTGCTTACAACTTATTCTCTGCAACTGAATTATCACCAAGTTGTGAAGCTTCTTTAAAGTCCATACTAACCACCACGTGTTTAGCTGAATTCTTCAATGTCGTTCGTGTTGAAGTCGATTTTTCATCAGTTTATGGTAATTTATTACTAAATTTGTCTCCAAGAATATGCAAGTTTATCATTTTCCCATGTGTTTTAGCCGCATCTTTTAGGTAGAAACAATATGTCATTCATTCATTCATTCATTCATTCATTCCCTTGTGATTGTACTTTATTCTTTCTCTTGTTCATTTGTGTGCTAATTTGTATCTTCATGCAGTTTTTACATGTACAAGTAGAACCCCACTACAGTATCTCGAACTCTCAAGGGAAGCGAGAAATAGTTCAAAATAGCGGGGTTCTACCGACGGAATTTCTACCAAGATCATTTCCGAGAGAAATCGCATTCTGTTCGAGATAGCGGGGAGTTCGAGATAGAGGGGTTCTACTGTATACATTTTAATCACGTGTGCTGATTTGTTTTTTTTTTCCATTTTAACTATGAAAAAGATATATTTATTCATCTTTCCCATTTCAGGTCGATGTTTGCAAAAGAGTAATTCACTTGTACAGAGCCATTGTCTTGGAAGTTGCCATGGACACAAAGACCTGGTAAGTTGAAAAGAATGCTGATGTATGTACATGTGTGGCTCAACAATAAGAAACAACAGAAAAGTCATGCAAATGGATACACTTTAGCCTGCGTAGCAACCGTTTCCGTGTACAAAGACTTTTTCGATTTTTGACCGCGCGAACATTGGGGCGAGCGCAAAAAGGACGCCGAGGGGTGATGGGGGAGGGAGAGAAGGAAAAGTTTCCTGGACCTCTGTCTGATATTTTATGAGAAGCTAATGTGTAAAACAAGCACCAGTTGTCGTTGAAAGAATGTCAAGCTTCCTTTGTTGCATTTTTGATAGGGAGCAGTTATTGTGTGTTCTCCTGGAAGTTTGTGAATACCTCTTGGGCAGCACTTCACCGAAAGAAAAGGAAAGTAGCCTAACTGGACAGTTGGTGGGGAATTTTTTGCAGGTAAGTTAGATAAGTCTCTTGGCTGAACCTGTGTCTGGATAAAGATTATTTACCGACATCAAAAACACAGGAGCAACATTTACCACAATAGATTTTGAATCTCTTTTCGTAAACAGTTCTTCAATTTATATTGTTTTCTAAATTCATTTGTGATTGTTTTCACTTGCGAGAAAATAAATTGAATTCAATTATTTAATGATGATTATATCTGTAATTATTAGTATTATTACTTAATAATTAGGTAAGCATAGTATAAACATTTTTGAAATTGTCACTGTTATACGTAGCTTTGGCAATACTTGTATTTAAATTTATGCTAATAATGCTGTTGTCTTGACTTGTCTTGTACAAAGCACTGGTTAAAGGACTCAGCGGGCACGTTACCAGATATCTGAGCTTGTATGTGAACTTACAATGCAAAAAAAGGAATGAAAAATAAAACAAATAAAGTAAAATAAAATAAAAGTTTGGGTCTAACCAGAATCGACGTAAGTCCAAGTTGAAATGAATTAATCAAGATTATAAATTCGTCCAACGAGGTTTGAAAAGTTGTTGAGTTCGAATTTGATCCTTTGCGAAATTAACATAATTCTGATATGGCAAATGGTTTGAACCCAGGAGTGTGAATAGTAGGTTGGTTGTGATCGTCCGGGTTAGAGTAGTCTCCAGAAAGACTGTCACCAGTCACCAACAACAGTCTTTCTGGAGACTACTCTAACCCGGACGATCACAACCAACCTATAATTCTGATACTTTGAAAGACCGTCGCTTTCAATTTTGAATTTGTTACCCTCGAAGAAACGTAATTTATAGAGTTAGGTTGCATCGTTGGCTGGAGCAATCACGGCTTCTAATTCGAAAAAATTCGGTTCGTCTGTGCTGCCTGGCCTGCCTTTGCATCAAAACTGATTGAGTCACGATTCTAATTGTGCTTTTTTGACGTGCAAGACGGTGTCGGAGTACTCTGTAGTTGCGTGTAGAAAGTCGTCTCAGCGATTTTTGGAATTTAGCTTGTCCACGGAGACTTGAAAACGCATCACTGTGCACGTCACCTGGACTAAACCAGACTACCGTACGACAAACATTTTTTAGCCGCCGACTGGTGACGTGGCGCTACAGCAATAGTTTGTCAACGATTAATAATCTCCCAGCGGAAAATAGACAAGAATCCCGCATTCGGAAAACTATCTACAGGGCGAGGGGATACCTGCGATTATCGTATTTCTAGTTATGATGTTGGAGTAATTTCCTGATGTCGTGCCTGGAGTGTTACCCCGTTGAAAGACATTAGTTTAAGACGTACAGTACTTTTGATTGGATCTCACTGAGGTCTTACCACTTTTCTTTGTAGACTTTGTTTGTGACTTGGATTCGAGCTAACCTGAAGGTGACTGTCGGAGTGCATTTGTGGGATAAATGCCTTGAAGTGCTGTCAAGTCTGACGCAGTGGGAAGAAGTTGTCACCGAGTGGACGGTAAGTCATAATTTAGTTCAACTAAGTTCATGTGAGCACGTGGAGAATCTGTATTTCCCTTGTTAGAATAATAGATGTCTTCAGTTGGTAAAATAATGCTGTGGAAGCTGTGTATAAGAAGTGCTGAAGAGGGTATATAAAGTGTGGGATTATGGGCGAACCGTTAAACGATGACGACTACGCAGACGGTGACAAAGACAGTGATGAAGACGAAGACGGCGGCGAAGGCTTTGACGTAGACGACGACTAAGACGGCGTCCAAGACGTGGACGAAGACGGCGACGAAGAAGTCGACTAAGTTGACGAAAATGAGGACGAAGACGGTGACCAAGACGGTGATAAATGTGACGAAGACGACGGAGATGGCGACTAAGTTGACGACGAAGATGGTGGCGACGATGAAGATGAAGATGATGACGAGTCGACCCGATGAAGACGGCTGTGATGAAAAACACGAGGAGAAGTGCGTTTGAGCAATGTTTGCCTAATACCGATGTCGACTTATTGTTGTCGTTATTGTTACAGTTTACAGTAAATTGTGCAGGGCAATTTGCGTTATCCATAATATCAAGCCTATGTATGGTATGAAACAGGTTAATATAAGAGCTGATTTGACTTTTTTTAGACAACCCTGGAAACATTAACGAGGATTATGTCCCGCACTGTGTATGGCTTGGACATGGGAGACCTGCCTCTTGACCGCCTCAGTGAACAGAAATACAAAAGAAGAAGACACCTTGTACAAGGCAAGCCTCGACTCGTCCATCAGAAATCCTTTTCTCGCTGGAGTCGAATGGAGCACAGCAGCCCGAAGTTAATCAGATCTATCCCTGCGGTTGCAAGTCCTGTGGTACCCAATACCCCGAGGGCAGTGGCCGCGTCTTCTCCTGCCGGGAGTACCGCGTCCATCTCTGGGCCTGGGCCCAGGCCAAGCCGATTCGTTCCCAGTGCAGGGAGCGCGTTTGAGAGGACACAAGGAGCAGTGGGCTCAAGTGCGTCGGCTGTTGCTGCAGGTAAAGTAGTTGGTGGTTTGAGAAAACCTGAGAAAGCTTGTCATTGTTTCTTTTGAGTGAAACAGTAGAGCCGTTTTCGGATGACTGTCGAAAACCAAAACCAAAGTAATCACACAGGCCAATCACAGAGACTGAGAGAAAACAGTTCAGCCAGTTGGAAGCCAAAGTATTTCGCGTTTGGTCTTGCGTTTGGTTTTACTTTCCAATCAGCAGTGCGAGTACACGCCATCGCTTGCGTGAGAAGTGTTTGGTTTTGGTTTTGGTTTGTTCCTGATTGGCTGAGCATGCTGACAAACTCGTGTGGACCAATCCGAAAGGAAGCAAACGCAAAACCAAAGCAATCACACAATTACTTTCGACAGTCATCCGAAAACCGCTCTATGTGCCTTAATGACTCATTAAGTATTTCCTCTCGCGTGTGATTGGTGGAATCGTGATACGTAACCCATTAACGTCCGCTGGCGAACAAATGTTTTATCAGCCGATAACCACATGGCTGGCGAAAATCACGCACGAGAGGAAATGTTTAAAGAAGAACAAAATATATTTTAAATATTCATCAATTATTTGGCTTTACTGCAAACTCATATCAAAATGCTTTTTAACCAGAACATAGACCATTGAGGATAGATAGCTGAAAAGTAGCATTATTCATTGGTGCTGTTTCATTTTAATCCAAGTAGAATTATAATTGAAGTTGAATTAGCAGCAATACATCGACCGTAACTCGAACCCTTGATAACTCAAACCTCCCGATAACTTGAGCCAAACGTCGTTTTCTCTTTGACAGTATGCTTGCACTGTAATTCTACCCCCGATAGCTCGAGCCAATTTTTGTTCCCTCGGGAGTTCGAGTTATCTGGGTTGCACTGTACATCAACTCAAAATCTGTCTGTTCTCTCTTTGTTGATCAGGTTCGACAACAGCTGAGGAAAATGAGGGCACTGGTCGCCTTCCTGGAGACGACGATAAAGATGCGGAGGAGAGTCCAAAACATGCGAACGCAGTGGCGGAAAGGTCGAGCTACCGAGCCAGTGACACAGACAGCACTGACAGCGAAGACCTTCCGATGAAAACCGAAGACCTCCCGACGAAAAGGCACGATTCCGACAGCGTGTCGGACATCAGCACGACCAGCAGATCCGAGGACGCTACAGACTCGTGTGTGCTCCGTACACAGCTGAAGACGCAGCTCAGTAGCGACAGTTACTTGTTAAGTCGACAGGACACTGGGCGCTCAATGGAGTGGTACGGCACCAGTATGGACCTAGAAGTCAGTCACTTATCACAGAACTTGTCAGACACTGGGCACCTGATGGAGAGAATCAAGGAGTCGAACCTTGAGCCCGAGATTGATGAGAGTGGACATAGCGAGGAAGTCAAGACTGCTGTTGGGGATTACGACTCTGGCTTGTTAGGCGGAGGTATGGTGCACTTTGTGTTTGCATATTTAGTACACCACATAGTTACTTCCACTGCCATTTGGAGCTGAAGGTATCGCGCATGCCAGATTAAAAGTGTAACACAGATATTTTTAACGCCCGAATGTTCGCACTTTTAAGTTGTCTTTGAGTATAACGAAGCCGAATGCAAAACGTGAAGGAACCACAAATGCTGTTGTCCCAAATCTCCTAACCTGTCCTTAGCGGAAGTCGAAATGTTATTGAACAACAAAAGTCTTCCTAAAGACTATTGCCACCCGGACGATCGCAACGAAACTGCATGATTTCCCCCCAGTGTATTATCCATAATCGTTGTGTTCTTCCCTCAATGCACTGTTCACAATCTCCATTAGATGTGACCGCAGGTTCTCGGACGCCTTCTCCGCCGCTGGCGCTTTCCGAGGGTCACGACGATCTGCTGGAGTTTGACGAGAGTGACGATACAGAGCCGCTGGATGAGGAGATGAGTGTTGTTGTTGGCGGGACCAAGGAGGGCTGGGGTCCTGTGTCTGCAGTTGCACTGTGGCGCAGGATGCTCGGGATTCTAGGGAATCCGAACAAAATCCAGGACCCTGCCATACACGCCAAGGTTTTCGAGTGCCTTACTTCGATCTGGAACATGCTGGACAAGGTAATGTGCTGGTGTCACGAGTGTATTTACTGTACTTGCTTTGGTTAATAGAGTGGTAAAGTGATGACGTCATAAAAATATTTTTTCGGAAATAATGGACTTTGCGCAATTCTTCGGAATGGCCTATCTAAAAAAAGTTCACACAGAAAAAATTGGCTCTTTAGTGCATTAAACAGCTGAGATATAGGCTTTTGAAGTTCAAATTGCTTCATACTAAACCCTCTTATTTGGTGTTGGTTCCTTTGATTTGGAACCAACGCTAAATAAGAGAGTTTAGTTAAGACTATCTCGAACTTTAAACTTCTCTATCTTCGCTTTCAGTAGGGCTAGCGATTTGAAATTTTGCGCACGTTCTTTCAGCAGCTGTGTATATCGCGTGATGTGGTTTTGAGGTTTGAATGGAAAAGTTTGCAAAATGATGACGTCGCACTTTACCACTCTATTTTCTCATTTCTTGACAGTCTTGCAGTCTTTGATTAGTGATTGAGTCGGTGTCATTGAGTGAGTGAGTAAGCGAGTAAGTAAGAGAATGAGTAAATTAGTGTGCGAGTAAGTGTTAGTGAGTGAGTTAGCGAGTGAGTGAATGAGTTAGCGAGTAAGTGAGTTAATGAGTGATTGCGCGGGGAAATGAGTGTAGTTAGCGAGAAAGTGAAGTAAGTGAGTAAGCGAGTTAGTGAGTGAGAATCTGCCATCAAACTATGTTTGTGTGTTCCGTCACCAGATCCGATTGAATCAAGGCATCTCGCTGGACAACAAGTCCACTCTTCCCCTGCCGGACCTGCTGCCACCTCTTCAATATTTTGTGACCTGGGTTTTCGAGGTCAGTGCCGAAACATTTTCGTTAAAGAAACAATGAAATGTTAGATATTAAAAAAAAAAAAAAAGGAAAAAAAATCGAAGATAAGAAACAAATCGTATTAGGTGCATGTACTTGATGTACTGTATTCACGAATACAGTTTCTGAAAATTGGTTGCACAATAAGTTTCGACTAAATTCTTTTTTCTACCAATACTTTCCCATCAGCTAGTCTTGGTTTATATAGATATTTTACTTTGTTTTCATGACCTTGTTACTGCTTATTTCCTGCTCTCTACTACCCAACTGCCTTTTATTTACGTCAGGCGCAAGTTGCTTTGAGTAATTAGCTGCACGCCTTCTTTATTGCGATTTCAGTCAGTCAAGTTATCCTACTTTCAATCACATGTTTCATTTCTCGTCCTCAGGCGGCTTCGTTATCGATGCAGAACAAGTTCAAGAGCGGTCGCTTACTCGCGTACGAGTTAATGTGCGCCATAACAATCCGCCAGCAGGACGCCCCTTTGTGTCAGGAATATCTGACGCACTTCTACCGACTCATGCACATTGGGCTGACAGGAACAGACCAGGTCAGGACAAAATAAGCAGCAGCTCATGTCTGCCACATTTACAATCCTGGACAAAAGTCTTTAGGACACTCTGATCATGGTGCTGTTTCGCTGATATCACCCACTTTGGCTGGCCTAGTTAGTCAAAAGGCACCCACCCTCCCCTCCGCCCGATCAATGTTGTTGTTTCAGGGTTGGAAGATGCGCAATTCAACAATGAAGTAGTAGAGGGATGGTGCGAAAAACTCAAATTTAGAGCAATCTGTCCTAGTGTCCCAACATTTTTGACCAGGACTTGTAGTTTGAACTTTGTTTTTTTGGGGGGAGGGCTAAGTGTTTAAGGTCTCTTTTCTCTGGTCTTCTCTTGCAGGACATCTAGTTCAAACTTTGCTTTGGGGGGAGGGCTAAGTGTTCAGGGTCTCATTTTCTTGTCTTCTCTTGCAGGACATCTAGTTCAAACTTTGCTTTGGGGGAGGGATAAGTGTTCAGGGTCTCATTTTCTGGTCTTCTCTTGCAGGACATCTAGTTCAAACTTTGTTTTGGGGGGAGGGCTAAGTGTTCAGGGTCTCATTTTCTGGTCTTCTCTTGCAGGACATCATCAGTGCAATAATAAGAAACTGCTCGCAGTTTTTCTCCATGATGCTGCCGAGCTCCACTTTGTTAACGCTGGATTTCATTCAAGCTGCCAATACGATATCGATCAGTCAAAATATGAAGGCGAGTTTAGCAGTTACTATAAAGGAGAAGTGCCATGTTGAGGGTTGCTGTGAGCATAAGCGGTCTTTTCAGACAAGTTCAGGAACCGTTTGGGCGTTGCGCTTCTGATTGGGCGAAAAAATCGACCTGATTTTATTCCCTTTCGGCGCTTTTTTGTCCCCCCCACGGCTCGAGGTCTGCGAGTGTGGTTACAGAGTACAGAAGGAGCATTGTTTGTTCAAAACATTTTACCATATGCTGTTAAACACGACGAGACTTTCACTGGTGAAACATGGTGCCATTTGCTTAAAAGCATGACTGTGTTTTCTGTGAATGATTTGATATCTGTTATACTCAAGTCAGGTGGTACTTATGTTTCTGTTGCCCATTTTTCTCGACAGCTTCCCAGAGCCGAGGCGGTCACGTTATTAGGATCACTCATTTGCTATCCAAATATGTTCCCCGACATGGCCCTCCATCAACCAGGACATCAAACCAACGAGGTCCAACCCAACTGCACCGGAAAGGACGTCAAAGTAAGACAAAATAAATAATGCTTACAGACAAAGCTCGGTTAACCCTTTCACTCTCCCAGGAGTGATCAACTTCAAATTTCTCTTTTGGTTTCTACCTAGAGATATATCATACAGTTTGGAGAAATTGTGGGGTTTTCATTGCTTGCTCCACTCATTTCTAATACTCGCTTGCTCAGATGACTTCCAATTATTGATCTATCAACCCCCACTTGTGCGGAGTCTTAGACCCTTTTACAGACCATCCCTATGGCTGTATTTTCTTCTCAGTTTTAAGTTGTGAAAATTGATTAAATTAATAAATGTGGTTTCGCGCTCTATTCTTGAAATGTTGAGGGAATCCGTACTTTAAGGGGTTTTAAAGCTAATCTGGGATTGTCTCATTTCCTTCTCTAAACCTATTGATTGACGTACTGTACATATCGGCCTTGGGTTATTGTTCCCATTTCCGACTGTATTTGTTTGTTATCTATCGCAGGAGAAGCTCATAAGCGCTCTGCTAAGGGTGGCCAAACTGGATCCCTGTTGTGCGGCGAGGTATGTATTCCTGCACTTGTCATAGTGAATGCACTTGTGTCTTCTGAAGCAACTCGTGTAATATCCTTGTGGCTTGCTTAGTCTACTAGTTAATTCGCGATTTCATGAAAAATCGCGAACTATTTTCTCGCTAGATCTAAATGTTGCAATTCAGTTGTTTCTAATCCCCTCCAAATGAGCGGATTTAAACTTGCTTTTTCCTGGGTTATTTAACCAGATAAGTTTTCTCACCTTCTCTGCCAACATTCAGTGCAAATTGAACTTAAACTGTCGGCTCCTCTAGCAGGAAGTAAACGTGAACAGTGCCATTAGAACGTACTATCAATTCAAAGAGAACAAGAACCCTCAGTCAACAGCATGCCTTTTGTTTATTAGGAGGCTAGAAGTTTGCAGCCTTGTTTATATATTTTTCTTTTACAGGTGCACAGCATTGAATTCGATTGGTGTCTATATAGTGGAGGAGTTGGTTCACAGTAACGGACCTCTGAAAATCCCTGACTGTATCTGCGTCCTCTTGGCCTCTATCACGGTTAGTTTACAAAAATACCCCCAGGGCCCGGTTTTTCGAAAGTCGATTAAGCTAATCGAGGATTAACGAAATTCTTTCTCTCGACCTCTCTGCCAATTAACTGCAGAGTTTTGTTCAAAGATGGATTAAAAAGCTCGTTCCAGCTTAAAACATTACCAAGAAAGTCGTTGTGGACGAAACTTTCACGTTTTCAGGCTTACATAAGGCCAGAAAGTTTATACCTAATCCAGGATTAGCTTAATCGTGCTTTGAAAAACCAGGCCCAGGACTGGTATAACGTTTCATAAAAACTGAAGTAAACTGACAGAGACGTGGTCTTTGAATCGTTTTGTGTCCTTTTCTGTCTGGATGATTACACCGTCTATAGAACGGTGTTGAGCAACATAATAGCATCTTAATGTATGTTAGCGTCAATGACAAGCTGCGTGGTTCAAGTTGGTTTGTCTATTTCGTTACCTCTTGCAGTTTTACAACAAGTCAATCTCTAGTGTCGCCTGTGACATCGTGCGCCTCTTGTCCGAGTACTCACAAGAAATCGAAGCCTTGGACCGTGATATGCCACTTAAAATTGTAGACGTAAGTTTGGGATTTCGTGTGAGTCATTTGGGGGATTATGGTATTTTAGACAAATTGCGATCCCATAGCTTTAGCACTATTCATGTACATAAAGTACTTGATGACACCACGCTGACTGTATGCACCAGAGTTTCTCTGGGACATTGAGACGATCTGCGCTAACCTTTTCACTCCCAAGCTCAAAATGCAGATTCTCACAGCCTTTTAAGAGTAAAATATATGAGTGGTGTAGTGAGAATTGATAGTTTAATCAGCTTTCATCTTAGCAAGGTATCAAAAGCCAAGTTCTCCCTACTGTATCATATGTTTCTGGTGAGAAACTGAAGGAGAAAATGGAAGTGGATCCCTAGTGGGAGTGAAAGGGTTAACCTCGTAAACATTTACCAATGCTTTCTTGATGCTTAACTAGGCTGCTTGGCGCATAAATAGCATTACCAGCTAGCAGGGCACAAGCCCGTGAGTGAGACGTACACTTCTAATTTTTTATTTTAATTTTCACTTTTACGCTCTCTTACACTGCACCGTCTTCCTACGTATATCTTGACTTGTCCTTCTTAGGTTCTGTGCAACTCCATAGTCAACTTGTTACCTGGTGGAGAGTCCGTCACGGTGCAGGAGGAGAATAAGGTGATTGTCCTGTCAATGATGTTGCCTTCAAGGCTGCAATCAGGGTTAAGAGTCGGGGGTAGTTAATGAGCGGTTGAGTTACGCTAGAAGCTATAAGTTGTTCTTGTTTTCGCTGAGTACAATTGTCTCCATAAGTCGCCAGTGAGGACAAAATTCAAGACTGAGCTTTAGATATGGAGTTCTGTCGAATAACTGAAAGTCGTTTTAAGCCCTATTTACATTGACAGACCAGTCTGATATATCTATCACACTGCTCACTATATATAGAGGATATATAGGCGCGAAGATATGAATTTTATTTTCGAGTGATAAAAACAATATTTTACCACTCGAAAATAAAATTCATATCTTCGCGCCGCCGTGTAATTTTCTTTTTATTATATTAGACATGAGTGTTTTACGAGAAATTGCACAAACCGTGCAAAAGCGGGAAATGATGCCAACGATGTCCTCACTAGTGAGGATATGGAAAATACGCCACTCGGGTCCCGGATGTAGTTTCGTATGGATTTTACGCACGGTATATTTTCCAGTAAAACACTCGTGTCTATATAATAAAAAAAATACCCGATATGTCACTGTTGGTCTGTTCTACCTCCTTAGATTCTAGTGTCGGTTCTGCTGTGTCTGCTTGATTGGGTTATGGTTATTCCGGTGTCAAGACTCCTGGTCAACAAGTACGATGACAATATAACAGTGTTGTCTAGAGTATTCAAGGTAAGTATCATGATTTGATAGAATTGCCACTCGGAGTGGTAAGGCTCACACAACAGAGCATGGCTTCAAATTAAGTGTGGCCGTTTGGTAGCACCTGAGGGTGGTCTCTGCCAGATATTGTTTCTGTTTTCAGTGGTTCTTTACGTTCCCGTGGTTCTTTTTATCTAGAGACGGGACCGCTATTTTACGTAGTCATCCGAGCCACGAGTATAGAGCCGAATTTCAACACCTCAAATTTCGCTGCCTTGAGTGGGGATTACACTAGCGCCCTTAGCGTGAAAGGCGACCGTTATGACTGACGGCTCTGTCTTCATCTTCAACTCTGAGGTTTCTCTTTTTCTCTCGAGGTTCTGAAACTCACGGCTTCCAACAAGAGTCCAAAGAAGCGACGGAAATCCTTGAACATCTCGTCAATTATCGGGGGCGACGGCAAATCTATCCGCTTAGCAAGGCTACAGGACGGCACCAACAGAATCTCGTCTGCACTCAACAGTCCGTTTGACTTTCAGGACTCGGGAGACGATCTCGGTAAGAATCACGTGGGCAACTTGCGCGATTATTAACGAACGACTGCCTGAATATTTTTTGTACTTCAAAGGACCCGTTCACTCTAGGCAGTGCGACTTCTGGTTATGTGAGAGTGTCTTCTTACGGCCTGTGTAATATTGGTGCAAATTCAGGCCATATCTCTGAACAGTTGGGTGTGGAAACGTCTTGCTTTACTTTGATGCAAATACCTCTCTGGGCCCGTTTGTTAGAAGCTGGATTAAGCTAACCCAGGATTAACCAAGTTCTTTCTCTCTATTTTTGGCCAGTAAAGTGCAAAGTTTTGATAAAAGACCGACTAAGAAACTTGTCCTAGTTCCAAACACAGGAAGAAAGTCATTTTGTGAGCGGAACCTTCCCATTTTCAAGATTAAAAATGACCGCAAAGTTTAGACGTAATCCAGGATTAGCTTAATCGTCTTTTAACCAAACGGCCCCAGAAGGTTTATATGAACTTTTTATCAGAAAGAAAAACGTTTTTGGTTTTTTTGTAAAATTGTTAAACCCCATTGTAAAACTGATTGTACTTGTCTTTGCTTGTTAGACTCTGGACACAGCACTCCAGTGTTTGATTTCCCAGATAAACCGGATCCTGTCAAGCTGACTGCTAAGTCGGTAGGTTGCTAGCAACTTGGCCTTTACGTTGGCCTGGCCTTTGTATCGTCTGCCTGTCCCCCTAACTGACCGACTTTCAGGATGTCCGTATTGCTCAGAATAAGTTATGACGAAGGTTGTGCTTGTGATGGAGGGTTCGGTGAACGGATGACGAATTATAGTGATACTAACTTAAACAAGACAGTGATTATGGAAAGGGGGATATTGACGATACCGATGAGAATGATTATGACGAGGAGGAAAAGGAGAAGGATCTTCTTAAATTGACATTTCTAGCCTGTGAATACAGTCGCCTCACGTCGGGCAGCTTTGAGCTCCTTAAGAGAGACTCGGGCCGGGAGCTCAAAAGCTGCCCGATGCGACGCGGTTGTATTCGCAGGCTACGTATCTCTATCTTTCACTCCCAAGTTCAAAATACAGATTCTCCTAACTTTTTAAGAGAAAAATGTATGAGTGATGTAGTGAGAATTCATAGTTTAATCAGCTATCATCTGAGCAAGGTATCAAAAGCCAAGTTCTCTTTACTGTATGATATATTTGTGCTGCCGAAACTGAAGAAGAGAAAATTGAACTTGATCACTCTCGAAAGGGTTAATAAATTTGCTTGTTTTCTTGTTATCTCATACAGGCTCTGATGCACCTTGTGAATCACCTTGGTCACTTCCCTCTGGGTGCTGGTCCATCCAGGTTGGACAGTGCTATTGGTGAACACGAGGACAACTCCAGCGTGGACACTGATGAACTGTCTTCTGCACTCTTCTCTTCACCTAATGTCCAGGTTGGTTCAAGTGTTGAGACTAAAAAGAAGAAAAATATTTCCACACTGAATCTTTTGCCATATCTCTTTGCCGGCTTCGGTAAGGTTTTAAGCGGTTTGTTTAATTAGGTATTCGAGAACTTCTAGAGATAGGTAAACAACAATGACAATGTTTGCAAAATTATAGAAAATAGATTCGAATCTTTTTCTAATTATAGCGAGGAATCGAGCACGTCTGAGTTTGAGTGTTTTTCTTTCAGTTTTTCGTTTTGAACGAGTGTCTGCTCATTTCAATGGTGGAATTGCCTCGAGAGGTCAGTTTGTTGTACTTTTTATGTTGGCTTTATTATGATGGTATATTTTTATGTTGGCGTTTTCATGGTGTTTTTTTTTTTTTTTTTTTTTTTTTTGATGGTCGTTGTACTGTATGTTGGTCTGTTATGCAGGAATATGGAGGAGTCCCAGAAGGTCTCAGTTGTTCTCAGAGTCAAGTTCGTCTGATACTACGTGACATGATTGGCAAACACGTGTGGGACTACACACTGCTGCACGGCCCGTTCTCGTGGCAGGACGGCTGTGTGGTGTATCCAGGTATGTGAGTCTAGCTGATTGTTTCGTTCTTTTGCGCAGAAATTCCTTTAGCGGCTTCTTGTGGGATGTAGGTGTAAGGTAACGATAAACCAAACTGTAGTAGTGTAAAGGCTACAGGTGCTTCAAAATTCTCGACATTATGACAGTTTCAGAATTGTTAAATAAGGATTTGTTTACAGATTTAGTTGATCAACAACAGGGTAAAGAAATCCTTATTTAACAATTCTATAACGATTGTGTTGCTCCGACCTTTGAAATACATTTTCTATCTGACATTTCAGAGCTGCAGCATTCCTTTTTTCCTCTAGTATAGAATGTTTCAACCTAATGTTGATGTAGATATACTGTCAGTATACCCCCTTGTGTTGATACATTCTGCTTGTGTCAATCTCCTCTATTTTCTGAGATTCTCTTGGGCTTGCTTGTTTGTAATTCCCTTGTAATTCTTCAGGAGGTGACTTGTTATCCTTTGTCTTATTTCTCTTGTGAAGGTGTAATGCCCTCTCTAAGCGTGAATCTTGTGAGTGACATGGAACAAGATCAGACAAACTCTGACTTGGGAAAGTGCGCCCAGAAAGATCACCTGGATGACGTAAGACCTCTCTGTGTTTACCTGTGCATTTTTCTCACGCTCCTCCCCCTCCCACCTAAGTATAAGCCACGCCCCCTGTACCCCATCCTGATCACCCCTGCGTCAGATTCTCCACCATATTGGCACCACCACCAGTTTACCCATGTGCCATTCTTTTACCCTCCTCCCTGTCTCATTCGAGAATAAGCCACACCCTGTACCCTTTTCTTATCAACCTCATTTCGTATCAGACTCTCCACCATATTGGCACCATCACCAGTTTACCCGTGTGCCATAAATTTACGCTCCCCGTCTCATTCGAGAATAAACCACGCCCTGTACCCTTTTCTAATCACCCTCATTTCGTATCAGATTCTCCACCATATTGGCACCACGAGCAGGGAGTGTTTGCTGTACCCAGACCAAGCGCTGAATGAACCCGCGCCCTCTCCTGACATTTACTTCCAACACATGGAGGAGTCGGTCATGGACGCCGTCCTGGAGCAGCATGGAACGGAGAAGAGTTATGTGCGAGATGAAGCCGTTGATGAAAGGTTTGTTGCACACCCGTGCTTTATCTTCAAAGGAAAAAAAGAGGGCAGGCTGACGACGGCAACGTCAGCAAGTGATAAAAATTGTCTCCTCTTTCCTTATGTTGTTGAAACTGTCCTTTCTTTGGGTCCTCAAATTACTCTTGTTTTCGCCGACTGACAATTATCTTTGTCTTTCCTCACGAAACACAACTAGCAAAAACAACGTTCCAAATGAATCATTTGAAGTTGCACACGATTGCACGATGATATCAGTCAAAATGTTGAGACATTTTATCTGCTTCTGTTCATTCTTCTTTCATTGTTGACCGCTGTGTACATTTGGAACATGAAAGGAGGGGAGGAATCTGATTTCGTTTTGTCAGAAAAAGGAAGCAATTCGTTGATAAGAATTGTCTCAAGAGCCCTTTACAAGTTTGAAGATTAATCACTATGAGCAAGATGATGTGTGTTGACACAATGACTCGTTCCTCCACCAGCTTATCTTCTATAGAGTTCCTTCCCCCGATGTTAGTAGACGTGACGTCACCCTTCCAACTCTGCCATCTGCTGCTGAGCGAGTCTGGAATCATGACTTGGGAAAAACGGTGCGTCTTTGCAGTATTTGTGATGATAATCGCTGATCAAAGGCATTTGTCTTCTCTCCTTGTCTAAACGTTGCGTGCCGTAATTTTCTCCACCATCTATAAAGAAAATGCATGAGTAGTCAAGTGAGAATTGATCATTTTATCAGCTTTCATTGGAGCAGGCTAACAAATACCAAGTTCTCCTCCATCCTCGTTCCCAGGCTTTTTCCCTACCCCGCCCCCCTCACCTAGAGGGGGGGGAGGGGGAGAGGGGTGGGGGGGAGGGGTGGGGGGAAGGGGGGTGCGTGTAGGGAAAAGAGCCTGGGAACGAGGATGGTTCTCCTGTATATGTGGCGAGAGAATCAAGAGAGAAAGCGTGACCAATTTGGTTTTGCAGTCGTTTCTGATTGGCGTGTGTTGCAAAATTACCTTCGATCTATCACAAAGCTCACAATAGCAAACCCATGTGAATTAAATTTAGACTACTAAACCTCCCGGCCCCACCTACAGTGTATTGAAGCGCCACTTGTTTCTGTTCAGAGCCAGGATTGACTTGTTGAAGAAAGATGAGCGCTTTTTAAGGGAGCTGAAGAATCTGGACAATCGAAAATGGTGAGTTCCTGTCAAGTGATAGCATAGGACTTAGGGGAGAGGAGCTTGCGCTAATTAACATGACGCGCGACCTTGTATCAGATGTATTGCTTGGTTTTGGTAAACTGACTGTCGTATCGTCTCTTAGCGGCCTAAAAATGCCTCGTTAAAAGCATTTTCAAATTATCGTGTTCGTATCGGTCGAGTTGTTTTGATTGATTTAACTACTCAAGGCATGCTGTATTTATTTATTTATTTATTTTCCACAGTCGTGAAACACACAAAATCGCAGTCCTGTATGTGGCTGAAGGACAAGAAGACAAAACTTCCATCTTGTCCAACAGCGCCGGGAGTCAGGCGTACGAGGACTTTGTGTCTGGACTAGCGTGGGAGGTACACGAGCGTCTTTATTACTGAATAGAGACAACAATTAAGAGACTGAAGCTGTTCTTGTATGTCTTGTCCTAGATGACTTTTTATAACTAAATAGCTGTGACTAACATTCAAGGGAAGGTATAGATATGTGCTAAACAGCAATTCATTAGAATCAGCGAGTCTCGTTGGATATGACCACCTTTCTTGTTAATGCGAATGCAGCCAATTTTGGGGTCAAAAGGTGAAAGTAACTTACTGTCGTGTTCAGCATTACCGCCTAAAAGTGGAGTCTGTAACCATGAGATTGCGTGACCAGACATGTGTATTCATGTCCGCTTTCCGCTTTAGAAAAATAAACGTTTTCATAATCCTAGATTACCATTTTACGTTCCTTTTTCTAGACTGTTCATATAACAGCTAAGTCTTGTATTTTTATTGTATGTATAGCATATGAGTTAATTTTAATTTTAATATTTATTAGCTGTATACATGTCAGCATTAGTATTTCCCCCGTAGTCTTAACAGGTCAAGAGCCACCTCGTGGATACTCTGTTAATAAACCATTATTATTATTATTATTATTATTATTATTATTATTATTATTATTATTATTATTATTATTATTATTATTATTATTATTATTATTATTATTATTATTATTATTATTATTATTACCACTATACAACTAAGTTTGACTGAGTATCTCACGGCTGTTGCTTCATTTTATCGTATATTTTTTGTGGTGTCGGTCGGTAGGTGGACCTCTCCACACACACAGGATTCCTTGGGGGCCTGGAGCGCAATCTGTCAACAGGTGCGACCGCGCCTTATTACGCCAACTCCACCATGGAAGTTGTGTTTCACGTGTCAACGAGGATGCCGCTGCCCAACGACACCACCAGTTTCAACAAAAAGGTCAGTGTCTGTGAGTTGGAAGTGTCTTCTCTCTTCGCTTATAATCGATTGACTGGTAGTTTGTGTTGCTGTGCTATCGTAATCGCAGCGTGCAATCCTTCCGGGTTTGCGTTGCCTTCACAGCGTTGAGTTCCGTTGTATTTTGTTGCGTTATGTTTTGCTGCACTTTGTTGTTTTGCTATATTGCATGGTGTTGTATTTTACTTACGCTTCCAGTCGTTATAATGATTGCGTCACGTTGCTTGAATGTGTCGCGCTGCGTCATGTCCTGCGCATTATTAAATCGTGTTGTTTGACGCTACATTTTGCGTTGTCTTGCGTGACGTTGCATTGCGCTTCGTTGTGGTGCGCCATGTTTTGCTGCGCTGTAGTTTGTTTCTTTTGTCGTAGTCAAACCCGATGTTGAGCTTATTCTCGGCATGCTCTAGCTCCGGTCTGCTATAATTCAGTCGGTGTCGGGGCCCATTTTGAACATCGTCTTTTTAATACCTTGCAGGTCCGACATCTGGGGAACGACGAGGTACACATTGTGTGGTCTGAACATTACAGGGACTACAGACACGGCATCGTCAACACCGAGTTTGGAGATGTATTGATTGCCATCTACCCACTAAAGAATCACTTGTTCCGGATCAAGATTATAAAGAAACCCGAGGTAAAGTAAAAGTAAAATTAAGTATTATGAGCTTAAGAATGAAATGGTTAAAGTTGAATGAGGGTTGATTTGATGCTAAATTGAACTATCTAAATTTTGCTGCTATCTGCTAGCTGTAGGTTGAGTGGAATGGCTCAGTCATCTCGGCATCCAACTGTATGTTATTGTTGTTGTTGTTGTTGTTGTTGTTACTGAACTTCTTGTCTCTTCTGTCTTCCAGGTTCCGTGTTTCGGTCCACTGTTTGATGGTGCTATTGTAGACCGACGAGTCCTCCCGTCTCTCGTCAGAGCAACTGCCATCAACGCCAGCCGAGCTAAGCGGGATCTGCTACCTCTTTACGAACGATAGTATCCTTCACAGTATTCTGATTTATTTTTTGTGTTTGTTTTTCTGTGTGACTTCATATCCCCAGTGGCTGCATATACAGTTCCTAACGCTGCAATCATAGAGAGACAGCGTGGATGACATAACGATATTCATTTAAGGCGGAACAAAAGCTTTTCCTCACTGACTCACTCAGTGGCCGAACAGTCTGGGGTGGTGAACCAGAATTGTCAGTAAAGCTGTGATCCAGGAGGTGTTTGGTCTGGCAGTAGTTGAAAGGTTTTCTACCCGGGGAGGCAACTCCAACGATTTTTCCCTTCCCAACCTGTCTGCTTTCCACATATATTCTGCCGCGCTAGTCATAAGCTGAAAAGTGCTGCTACGACGAAGGGCTAGCGCTCGAAATTTCGGGATTCAAACTCTTTTACGGCGTCTAGCTTTCAAACATCGACTTCGATTCATTATACACCTTATTCTCAAGTCTGGTTCTCCTTAGTGCTATTTTTCCATTATAAGTTGAAAAGATCATGCTACATTGTGCGCATTTCTTAACGTTATTCACAGCTATGAAGAACGCAACAAATGCATCGAGACCATTGTGCAAAGTAACAAGGAACCTTCTACATTTGAAGATTTCGCAGCCCGAGTCTTCTCCCCAGCTCCAGATACTGCGGGCGGCAGTAAACCCTGCACTCCAGCGGTCGTGCGTCACGGCTTCATGCGCAGTCAAGTGATTACCAATGACGTCGTCAAAAGTGCGAAACGTATTCGTTCCAAGAGTTCTGTCACGAAGCCAACAATACTTTCCACTAAACTAAAGAAAAGTAAGTGTCCTTTAATATAGCTTAATACTGTGTGTGTTTGTATTTGTATTGTTGTTGTTGTTGTTGTTGTTGTTGTTTTGTGGGAGTGGGGGAAGTGAGCTACCGTAATGATTCTAATAACCGCCGGGACGGTTATTTCATTTAGGGATCTCGAGGGAGGGCGCTTATATAATTGTTTTCATTTTTGATAGGAACATTGTGGTTATAACACTTAAATAATAAGCTGTAACAAAGATAGAACCATCAACAGCAAACTGCAACTTGGTCTACGTGGAGTCCGTATGGAATAAAAGTTCACTCGATATCAAGTAGTTCATAAGTCTCCCATTTTTTTTTTTGGGGGGGGGGGGAGCGCTTATTAGAATCAATACGGAAAGTGGACGGTATTTCTAGAATGAACACTGTATGTGCTGCCTTCTTTCTCCTCACCTGCCTGGGTATTTAGCAGCATCCTCGTTCCCAGACTCTTTTCCCTACCCCAGAGCCTGGGAGCGAGGATGATTTAGCAGGTGGTGTGTCTATATTTCTTGTCTTGTTTTTACTCTTCAGTGTCCCAGGACGACATGGCGGTGCTGGTGTGCTCTCTGCCCGACGATTTAGACGAAGTGAACGCAAGCACTGCGCCGGACGAAGGGCCAGTTCGCCAGGACAGAAAACGACTGTCCCTTCGGTGGAGAAACAAACATAGTCCCGGATCAGCGCTGGTGGGGGACAGCGACTGAAAGTGTTTCCTTCTGTGTGATAAGAATATCCTTAAGCAATTTTATGCATTGTCTACCATGGCCCTTACTCGTCTATCACAGTAAATTATATATTAAGTGTACCATTTTTGCAGTGTCAACGCTGGGAGCGTGGGAGGAAGGAATTGTAAAATTAGAAAAGTAAAACTTGAGATATTACAGTATAAATATAGTGATTTAACATTGGTGACGGGTGAGGATTGAGTTAAGAATAGTAGAAGAGCAAAATATTAACTTGAGCCGAGCCTAAAGAAATTCTCAATTTATTACATCTTTTCGGAAGGGGTGGCCCATCCTTTATAGTTTTGAATTCAGAATTCACACAGCCGTTTAAATAGAAAAGGTTTGCGATGTAGTTTAATCGATTTTACTACGAGATCATTTACCAAATTCTCCTCACTGTGTGGCGTATCTCTGGTCAGAGAAAGTAGATAAAAAATAGAAGTCGATCAATCAAGATTGAAAGGGCCATTCCTCGCATGCAGGTCCAACACGTAAGTAGCGTTGAAATTATTATAGCATTGCTGTAGTTGGTATGTGTTTGTTAGAAACTGGGTGATGTCCTCATGTTACTTTTCCAGTATTAGTACTAGTTGGAGTTGATATTCTAAGTTCTAAGTGATGTCCCACACACCAAGTGTTCAGTGTAATCCCGCTGAGTTAATAGGTAGAGTGTGGCGTACAGCATCACAGAAAATATCGACTTACAGTCGGAAACCCCTGTAAGACGGACAGCTCTCTAAGTAGGACACTTGATAAAAGCGGTCTCTGCCGCTCTTTTGGTCATTTACCTACTGTAACTGAACTCTTTTTAAGACGGTCACCTCTCTAGAACGGACAGAGATGGTCCCGATGTTGTCCGTCTCAGAGTTCACTGTGTTCCTTTGTAGTGCCAACCTGAGGCGACTGTGCTGAAGAACGCAAACTTTCATAATAGAAATTCATAATATTATAGAATTGGTAGGCCAATCAGCTTTCATCTAGCAAACTATCAAGTATTCCCTACACTGTACCATGAAACTCTGGTGAAAGACTGAAAGAGAAAATTGAAGTTGACTACGCTCAGGAGTGAGAGAGTTACTCCTGAGATTAAAATTCGAATTCTCTCAACCAGATAAGAAAATATGAGTGATAAAGTAAGAGTTTTTAATGTTCAGTCAATTCTTCATACTGTATATGAGGAAGCTCCTGTAAGAGGCTGAAAGAAAAAATATGTGTTGATCGCTCTTGCGAATTTCAGCTCAGTCATGCCTTGGTCGGGCGCGTGTTTGTAATAAATTTTTTATTTCGTCTCTGGATATTATTGCAAGCGTGGCAGTATTTTTTAACATTTTTGGTCTCGTTTGTAAGTTGCTTAAAATTTTGATTGGAGTGTCTATATTTTATACAAGAAAATTGTACATAGAGTTTATCTTGCTAAATGATTTGCTAAAGTTTCGAAATAAATTATTCAAGAAGTCGACCACTCTTAACGTAACATAAATACTCATAATAAACGTTTCAGTGCATTGTCTTGTTTCTTTGCCTCTGGGTAATGGCTTAGTTTGTGTTTAAAATTTTAGACAAGACTGGATACTACATGGGAGATATAGACTATCATTAAACACGAGATTGATAAAATTCGTATCTTCACGCCGTACATGTAGGGTTCTGTTTATTATATCAATCTCGATGAAATACGTGGAACAAACTCTTTGAAGAGCTGTAGCTCTTAGGTTATTGGCTGCTTTATAGTTGCCATGGCAACACGATAAAGGAAAATGATAATACTGCACGGTCAAAAAATAAAATCCTGGTATTTCATATATCAGTATTTCAATATATAATTTATAAAATTACTTCCTTTTAGCTGACTATATATAAACCAACCAATCGTGTTTAAAAGCAGGGAATCGGCTGACTACAAATGACAGATATAACTTAGGCCCGGTTCAGACGCCGCTCCTCACATGCGCCGGACCTAATGCAAATGAGCACAGACCATTGTTTGAGTCAATTTGCATCTGGGTCCAGTTGCATAAAAGATTAACGCCCGGAACCAGGCGTAAATAACAATAGAAATATATTAATTTCCATTGTCATAAACGCTTGTCGCGAGCGTTAATGTTTTATGCAACTGGGCCCTGGTTCGGCGCATATGAGGAGAGGCGTCCGAAACGGGTCTAATATTTCTCCGGCACGTGATTGCGGGATTATCAGTCTTGTTCTTTTTGAAGTAAACTACTACTTCAGGACGGGCAGGGAGCAATGCGAAATAAGAGTCTGATCGACCGCCAATCAAATATGCTTGCTTCGTATGTCTTACAAGCCGTGAGTGCCGGTGGTGAGGATGAAACCCAAATGTGTGATCAGTCAAGCTCACAGTAAGTACAAAGAGGTTATTACACGGGAAGGAGTGCAATACGGCGGAGTATTTTTACGAGTCGGTTTTATTTTTTCGAGCCTGCTTCTGGCGAGAAAAAATAAAACTGACGAGTAAAAATACAGCCGTATTGCAAGACTTTTCGTGTAATAAATTGTTTATTATACGACAAACGTTCTCGCCGCGCGCAAAATGGAACAAAAAATGACGCGTTTGTAAACTTTGCTTGCGAAAATTGATCACGTAAGCTAATAAACCAGTTGATCTGGTTCCTGACGAGTGCAATACGCTCCCATATTTGCACTCGTTTTGGCCCGTATTTGCACTTGAAAATGTGAAGTCGTGTAATAAACTATAATAGCAATGTTCATTTCCAACTCCTGAGAGTTCACACCTTTGTCAGCAGATTTTTTTTTTTTCGTAGGGTAGAATGAAGCATGACAGTAAGGATTGAAGGAGCTGCAGCATGGTGTTCCCTGATAGATGGGACTGGAAACCGTTTGAGGTTTGTTTTCAACTCTCCCTACATTTCTCGTCTATTTTCTTCTTGAATGGGATAATTTGTATTGTGTGCTCAAGGTTGAAAAGTTTAACATTCATACAGAGAATAGCATGGCTTTTTATTTGCACGAGACAATATTCCCATTCTCACGAGATAAAATTTCTGCTGGTCTGTCCTCCCGAACTAGAAACCTTATTTTTGAGTCAGCGGTCACTGCACAAAACTGTAGATTCAAGTGCAGATTTTCAGGCAGTGTAAAACATACGCCAGTAAAACCTCGAGACTTGGCCAATGTTAGTACTCGATACTCAAGTATAAGTGAGTTCAATGCATTTTCTACAACACGTTGTACATAAAAAAGCGTGCCTTGCCGGGGTGAAGATTTTACTTCGAGGTTGACCGTACCGACGGTCTGGTTGTTCCGCGGAGTCCTCGAACTGTGGTTAAAATTAAATAAAGTTTATCGCACCGGCTGCCTTTAAATGTTCATACTGGAAATCACAGACAACGAAAAAATGGAGCTTTTGTTTTGTTATTAATTCCGTTGTTCACAAAAACAATTAGTTGCCAAGCACAGCCCTCAAACAAAAGCAATCAATATCTAAGAACAGACCTCAAACAAATCATACATATGTTAATTGGAAGTTATTAAAAAGAGCTGTGAATATCGCGGCTGCACAAATGGTCAACGGATTACGAATGATTTGAAATTAACACCCATAACCAATTAACGCACAGTCGTTTCACACCTTGTCAACATTAACCAGGCGATTGAGCAAGCATTTTAAGACTTGATGTGGCATTGCCATGGACTAGTGCTGATTGTTTGAACCAACTGAGTGTGAAATTAAAACTGAACAACTTGACAACGGAAGTAAACATTGTTACTTCAAGAAACAGTTGATCACGATTACACATTCGTGAAATGGAGCTAAAAAGCAAGACTCCAGATGTGGAAATTCCAGAAGACGTTTCCTGGTCCGACTTTGTGTTTCGAAACTTCGATCAATATGGCGAAAAGACGGCAATTGTGAGTACAAAGATTACACAAGCGTATTGAGTATCAAGGTACCAACTAACTTGAGCTTGACATGAATTATATACGCTCAACTATGAGATTGTATACAAAAGTGGAAGTGATCCTTCGCGCAATTATGAAGAATCTTAGCTGATGATCCTAAACAGTTCGACAGCTTCCTGTGTTTTTAGCTCGGTAGTTTGAAAGTGTGGTCTCTAAGGCTACCTAAGACACGAAACTTCGATCCGGTGGTATATAGAACATGGCCCAAGTAAACCACCACCAATGATTTACAGGCTGCGGTACGACTACTATACGGTCATTTTTGCGCAACAACGCCGGGGAACGATTTGTCGTGCTGATCATCCAGACACTGAAATAGCCAATACGCCTACAAACAACGACAGTTGCAGACAGTGCTATACAAGTCGGAGTCACCCGAGATTCTCTCAAGCATACAAATATCGAAATAGGAAATTTGTTGCGCGGCGCATTGCCGGTGGCGGATTAGTTGCCACGGGGTTTGCTGACGGCTTGTTGTTGCTAAATTGCACTCCTTCTGGCCCCAACACGTGTCGGGGCTCTTGAATTCTGTTGGTGTCATAAGCAAGACACGTGTTCTGACTCGACTTATGACTTGGTCAGTCAAAGATTTTTGCTTTGACTTAGCTTGGACTTCAGTCAGTGCGCGGTGCTTTCAAAGCAGTTAGCTGGTCGAGCCGAAAGCTAGCCGTGAGTAAGGGGTTGCTAAGATTCATTTTGCAGTAGGCAATGGAGTGTGATTACTTAATGAAACAGTCGCTTCCAGAGACTGATCAGTATCCAGAAACTCATTCTAAGTTTTCTGTTTTTAAAGTTCACACTTTCCGCTTCGTGTCATGTCTCGCACAAGACAGTACTTTCACCGGTCACAAGTTTGACTGGCCGTTTGGCAAACCCTGTGCATAGTTGTACTAATTATAATGAAGAATGCAAAAGCTCCAATGATAATGCGCCGGTCAAGTTAAGTCGTATTCTCTTCAAGTCCTCGTGAATTTTGTGACTGGTTTAATGTAGTAGACGCACTACTTAGTGGCCAGTGAGCCCGTAGCGAGTGGCTTTTGCCGAGTTTATAAAATCAGTTTCTGGTCAGGATGTTTTCGTTCACTTCTCTATGTTGTCCAGTTCTATCTAATCCAGTTGATGAATGGCTCTTGGCATTCCGGTTTCAAACAGGGTTTTCCGAGCCTGTGTTTGCGTTCTATTTATTATGAGTTCTGCATGACTAACTTTTATTGCATACACGTTCGATGGATCTAACAAAGCAAAGGTCAGAAGAGTCACATTTCTGTTTGTTTGATATTGACCAACTAAATTCATATCCATGAGATCAGCAATGTTGGACCTTCCTTCCGTTCTCTTTGTGTTCTTTTTCTTTCTTTCTTTTTTTCATTGCGGTTTTTGCTATCTTTAGGTCTGTTTATAAATGACTTCATTTTTCTCTATTACGCCTTTTCATTCAATCTTCTGCCATCAACAGGTTGATTCCCAAAGTGGACAATCATATTCCTTTACGGAAGTAAAACAGCAAGCCCGACAGTTTGGCTCTGCTTTGGCCAAGAGAGGATTCAAGAAAGGAGACGTGTTTGCCATAGTTTGCCCCAATGTCCCAGAATACCCGATTCTTTTCTTTGGAATCACTGCTATCGGAGGAGTGACAACGCCTGTCAACCCACTGTACACCGCTGAGGAGCTAACCTATCATCTGCAGGAGTCGCGGGCTCGTCTAATTGTGACTGTTCCAGTATTCGCAGAGAAAGCGCGGGAAAGCGCAGCAGAAGCAGGAATAGACACCATTCTAGTTCTGGGAGAGGCTGATGGCTGTGAAGCATTTTCTCATTTTCTCAAGGATAGCAGCGAAGAGAGCTTTCCAGCAGACTTGCAGATCAACCCGAAGGAGGATCTGGTTGCTCTGCCGTTTTCCAGTGGAACCACAGGCCTGTCCAAGGGAGTTATGTTGACGCATTACAATCTCGTTGCCATGGGACATATGCTTGGGCACGAGGACTTCATGAACATGGACCAGGACGCCGTGGTTCTTGGACTCTTGCCCTTTTTTCACATTTATGGGATGATGATTACAGTGTGTATGGCTCTGCACAAAGGAGCTAAAGTGGTTTGCATGGCCAGATTTGAGCAAGAAACGTTTCTAAAGGTCGTCCAGGAACAAAAGGTATACTTCAGTAACAACGTTATTTTTACTCTTTCACTTCCAAGAATCATGACAACTTCAATTTTTTCCTTCAGTTCCTCAGCAGAGATATATTATACAGTATGGATAACTTGATAGCTTTATCACATAAGATGATTAAATCATCAATTCTCACTACATCACTCATACATTTTCTTCTTGACTAAATGAGAGAATATGTATCTGCACTCTAACAGAAATGGGTCTTTTTTTTCTCACTCCTCAAGGTTACCCATGCTGCTTTGGTGCCACCAATCATCCTGTTTCTAGCTAAGAGTCCACTGGTAGACAAGTATGACTTGTCAAGTTTGATGGACATTACATCCGGGGCTGCTTCTTTGGGAAAAGAGCTTTCTACAGGTCTGAAGAACCGCCTCCAGACGCTAAAGTGGCTACGGCAAGGTAATTAATGAAGAGAGACAAGGTTTCAAGTTTCAAGTTTTTTTTATCTATTTCCACACATTATATAGATAAAGAAAGAAAAAGAAAAAAGAAAAGATTACAAAAGTGGAGGGTATAAGGGAAAAATCGCCCAAGTATAAGAAAACACAAGTATTGAAAGTCAAAATTCGAGGCAGAACTATAGAGTTTGTTTGTTATATAAGTATGTGTTTGTATGTTGTTTACCGATAAAAGTTCTAAAAAATATAAAACTAAAATACTATGCCAAAAATACCTGAACAACGAGCAGAATTAAGTGAATATCTTTCTAGGGGCCATGTGCTTCATTTTGTCCCATTATTCAACGTAGAAATTTTAAAAATAGGATTATAAGACAAACATTAAATTTACAAGTTTGATGTTGGATTGGTGTTAGGTGTGTTGAATCGTAACGTACAGTAACCAATCAGATCCCGCGTACAATCTGCTTTATCTTACAGGTTATGGTATGACCGAGTTAAGCCCAGTCTGTCACGTGTCCACGTTCGTGAACAGCAAACACGGCTCTGTCGGGATGTTACTTCCAAACCTCGAGTGCAAGGTCAGTGAAAATGTGTTCCCCGTCCATCCTCTGACAAAGTGTTCTTTTTAGCTCGCGAATCTCACCTTGTGAGATTGCGAGGTATTATAATCACTTTGCCTTCCCTACTTCCCTGTTCCCTCTGTTGTCAACTTCGCGCGCAAAAACATGGCAAATGTTTACAGGAGTGTAGCGCTTGCTTTAGCAGTAACAACGCTTGCTGTTCTTTCTTTCGACCATCCTTGTGTGATTAAAGCAGTTTCCTTTGCAACTGGATGACTCACAGCATGGTAGTTTTGACAAAAGTACGACATTTAAAGCATGTGTCAACACATTTTGTCTGGGATTGCAGTTCTATAAATAGCTACTTCCGCAAAAAAAAGTCCTTTTACAAATTCGCGAGCTTACAGCTTCCCTGTTGCTTTGATTTAAGTTACTGGTTGATTGAGAATGTTGCAAGGCCTGGTTTAACCCATGAAAAAATTTTAAATTAATATTCAGTGTTTGCATTTCTTGCTCACTTATTTAAAAATACAGTTCGTTCTGAAATATTTGACAGTAAGAATGACGTGCAGACTTTGACCAGATTCTAAAGAGCCTTGCTTCTAAACTAATGGTACCACAAACAGCCTACGGTCACAGCCTCTTCAAATCAGGCGCCTCTGACTGAGCCCCTCCCCCAACATGAAGTGGCGATATCTGCAGGCTAGACCATGTAGATATTGTCTAACATGGACTTCTATGGTATGTTCTTAGAATTTCTTCTATTTCAATTAAATGTGACCGTGCCATTCTGTTCAATCATTTAGGTGATCGATGTGGACAGTGGTGAGGCTTTAGGGCCTGACAACGACGGGGAGCTGTGTGTGAAAGGACCAACTGTCATGAAGGGTAACAAGCTGTTGACTAATTACCTCACAGTACATTACAACAATAAATGAAAACACTGATCTTTGGAACAATCCATACTAGCAGAAAATAATACTAACTGCTCGGGCCTAAAATGTTTGATAGAAAGTGTTCAAAATCTGAACAAAATAATAGTTTTATAATTGAGCTCGCGTTCACCACGAAGTGGTGAAAAGCGCAGTTTTATGTCATCAGTCCATCTAGAATGTGTCCTGGTGGTGTTAACAATGGATTCCAAATATGGAAGTGGGAAGCACCACCTTATTGCAGTCAAGGCTGCGTCAGTCAGTCAGTCCGTCATGCTGTGTAAACAAGTGACTGCTAAATTTGGGCATCAGCGTATACGCATGAAGAAATGAAGAGATAGGAAGACGTTTTCTGGAGATAGTTTGATTGTTATCATTGCATTCCTGAATCGCCAGTAGATCTGTTGCATTTCAGAACCATTATCACAGAGGTTTTGGTAAGTTCTTGGTTGTTTGACAAGCGTTAGTCAAAGTTGAAAGACCTGTGACAGCCCGGAGCGACTGTCACGAAGTCACAGATATAGCTTTTTCTTTGCGACTCCGAACGGTCTCGTTCCGGTTCAAAGATTCGGCAGTGAAGAATTTTGACTTGTCCCATTTCAAGCGCCGCACTACGTTTTATAATTTTTACCCTCTGCCGCCTTGTAAATGAGGGTTTTCAAAAATGAGACTAAATCGAATACGCGGTTTAGCGAAGTTGAGGTCCGCGTAAACGGATGCGAATTTTCCACACCTAAAATTGAGCAAATTTTACAATGTGGCCTTGAAGTACTATTAAACAAGACAGGCCCGTGGCCAGTGCGCTTGTGACGTCATTAGTACAATGAATAGAGACGCGCGGGGTCCCGGGAGAGGAACTTTTGTCGTGCGTTTATATGCAAAAGATATTATAGCCGAGTCAGTTTTTGCACATGACGGATCCAAGAGCTCCCTTTATTTTTCTTGCCCTCTTTTCTTCTAATTTCGGTCAAACAGATATTCACGAAAAAGTGTATTATAATAATTGAAAGAAAACAATTATCGAAGGCCCCGTAGGAATATTCTTCGTTTGCAACAACCCAGTTTTCATTGCTTTCCGATGCACGTGACAGTACTTGTGTGACGCTTGCTATACAACCTGGCAACCTTGTTGAGTGAATTTTCAAGCTGACATGTTTTGTGGAGGAACTGTGTTGTCATTTTGTAATGGGATTGACTGGGGAATACCCGACATCTTAAGTAGCTGTAAGACAGCGTAATAGCCTTATCTCATCTTCCCAGCGTGTGCATCATGTTCAAGTAGCTTTAATTTCAAGCTTTCAGACTTAACTCTGTAGCACATTAAAACATGACACTTCCCATGATGAAATTACTTCGTATGAAAAAGCCATCTCAGACGTTACTCATCCTACATGTACAAGTCTGATTACTAATATGTTCAAGACTGCTATGCATTAAGCTTTAACGCAAAATTCTGGGTCGATACGAAATTAATCTCTATCGGAAGCTGCAGACGTTTGAATACCGTGACAACAAAGGCGTGCATCACGGGCTTGTGGAGCGAACATTACGGCTCGGATAGTCGGATATCAACCTTGAGCTTTTGAAGACTTCGAGGTATTCAGTGACAAATATTCTCGATGTAATCGCCTGCCGGTCTTTCCTGCTTTTGTTAAAGCGGCGTGAGTGAAAGCTAATTAGCTGATGATTCGGGATTCCCCGTTCTATGATATTATGCTCGTGACATTTCATTGACAGATCTTGTATCTTAATCTCGCGTGATATTTGCCTCAAACCTATTAGTAATTCAATATCCTCAGACAATAAACAAAGAACCTTTACTGCACGCAAAACGAAGTTAAACGCCGACTGTTCGTATACGCCGCGCGTTACACAAAGCCGCAGAGTTTCCGACAAAGGGAGACGCTCTGCCCGCAGGGAAAAGTTCAAGTTCTATCAAGTTTCGACTCGTCTTCTACTACTTATTCGATGTTCTTTCACACAAATATTGCTCAGAACACAGATACATTGGTTGAAGCGGTATCTATAATCGAGCATTTGCAAAACACAACCCTTCGTACTTTACGGGGGTCCCGCTGGTAACACATCAGGCATTTGTGTACGGCTATTTTCAAGTCTTCCGACGCTTAAAAACAATGCAAGCCAAAATCGCTCTTAAAGTATGGGTTCGGTGCATCCAGAAAGCCAACCGATGATCGTTTTGTTTGGATCAACAACTGAAGGACCGGAATTTTTTTCTATATCCCTTGACAGAGAAAACCCATTGTACTTGGTTCTGTGATTTTGATCTCTGAGTACGTCTGATCTTGCAATGCCTGTTTTTTAACACATTTTAAAATACAAACGTATCTTTAAGCACCTCGGTTACTTTTGGCAATCTTCTTTTTGAGCTTCTAGCTTTCTCGCAGCGATGGTTTATTGATCCTAATTTTCTCTTTCCATTTCCATCTGTTGCTTTTTATTGTTACATGTTGTTTACATGCACGTTCTCGGAACGCATTAGCATTGTGAAGTACGTAAGCTCGGGTATAACCATGGACTTTTGACGACTTTGGGACATTCTTTGAAATGTATTCTTGTATTAGTCGCCTGCTTTTTCTACTCTTGTTCAAAATGCGTGAAAGGTTATTCAAGGGTACGTGGCTTGGCTCACGACTTCGTCTTGCAGGACTTCGGTTTTCTTTCACATAAATATTTGTGGGAATACAATAAAACTGAGCGAAGCGAGATCTACCAACGGTCACTTTTTCCTCAGCCATTTCCCAATTTTCAAATAACAACGCCATCTGTTCCACTGATTGTTTGACCTTCATGGCACCGAACCAAAATATCGCAACAGAGTGAAATTTTGATCCCAAACAAAAGTCAGATTTTCTGACGCTTTACTTGTATCAGCAAGAATAATACAAAGTAAAAGAATACAAAGTACCTTCAAGTTCACCCTCATACTAAACAGTTCCATATAATCCGCTATCAAGCGCTTGTCAAGAATCGCCGTCTTTACACAGGTTCTCGTCTTTGTATGTCGAGCGGCTTCGTTCAGCTTGTTCCTTCAAGTTCTCAAGGTTCTGGATGTCAGATTCTTCGTACATTTCTGTACAGTTGTGCATAGTTATGCAGTTCATTGATAAGTTCATTGCATTTGCTTTCATGGCTTTCAATATGGCTTTTGAGGCTGAACGGACCTACCCAAGCCAAAACCGCTCAATGAAATTTAGTATGGGTCTACCGCAGCCGGCGTATGCGTTTGTAAGTAAGATGAGCGGTCCATAAAATAATCCACAGAGCCAACTAAGGCAAGCAACTTGCTGTCTTCAAAATGGCGAAACTGCTCGCCCGCCAAGTCACTTGATCACAACGTCATCACAAATCACATGATAATATGAACCAATCACCGCATGCAGATTTCTAACCCAGAAAAATAAAAAAAAAAAAATCGTTGCATTTTAAAGCTTGTGACGTCACAAGCAATAACTACTCCCGCAAAAGTACTTTTTACACATTTGCGAGCTTACAGCTGCCTTGCTTCTTTGATTGTTAATTAGGGATGTCTTTACAATTTCGTTTGATCAACAAGATCACAGCGTCAGTCATTTCTTTGGTAGGGATACAAAGCAGATGAGGCCTCCAAAGTCACTTTCAAAGTCAATATGACCGTTGCCGCACACGTTGTATGGGTGCACAGTAACTTTTTTCGTTCGTATATATTTTAAAACATCTTTTGCCTACCTAGACCATGAACTAAACATATCTCGTTGTAGCTCACATATTGGCAGTCTCAGCAGACGTTTTTTCTTGTTGTATTTCCTACTATCTGTTCAATCAAAATTTTGCGTCCTAGCATCATTCAGTAGATCTTTACGAGGCTTATGTTACGCAGGATACCTGAATAACCCAACGGCCACGTCGGAAACAATCGATAGTGAAGGATGGCTACACACAGGAGACATCGGACATTATGATGAAGACGAGCACTTCTTCATTGTCGACCGAGTGAAGGAGCTTATAAAGTACAAGGGATTCCAGGTACGTGAACAGTTTGTAAATAGGCTTTTTGCACGGTACCGCCATCTTGGATTCAAAGCGAGGCTAACCTGGCACGAAATTTGCCAGACATGAAACAAGAGAGCTTCCTGTCGCTCTAAAGTACCCAGGCGTCCTCAGAGGAGATGCACATGTTTCATCTGAGGAGTTGCATGCACATATTTCTAAGGTAACACTCATTTTTGCCAGTTCAGCCTCGATTTGAGCTCGTGCCAGTTCCCGTGCAAAGAGCCCATAAGGCCCGGTCGATGGGATAGAAATTTCATAAGCAGTTCAACATCATTTAAATGATTGAAGGCAAAAGGACGGATAGTTAATTATGGAATGTATCAATTTTAGTTTGATGTGGACATGCTGAACCATAAACCGAAGGAATCAATTGTAGTTGATCACATTTCTGGTTCCAGGTCGCACCTGCTGAACTCGAAGCTCTGCTCATTTCACACGAGAACATCGAGGATGCGGCGGTAGTCGGAGTTCCAGACCCCGAGACCGGAGAGTTACCGAAAGCTTTTGTCGTTCGCAAATCAGGAGCCAGTGTTACCGAAGATGACGTCATCCAGTTCGTAGAAAAACACGTGGCGCCGCACAAGAAGTTAAGGGGAGGGGTGGAGTTTGTTGAAAAAATACCCAGATCTAGCAGCGGGAAAATCCTTCGACGTGAGCTCAAGGCAAAGGAGTTTGCAAGAGCGGCAGGGGCTCCATTGGAGGAACATGTATTGCAGAGCCACTGTCAAGATCAGACGATACCAGAGAACATGTCGTGGCCAGAATTCGTTTTTAAGAATTTTGAGGACTATGAACACACAATAGCGCTGGTGAGTGATTTGATGCTGTACAAATTGACCCTTGTCACGTGACTTTAGAGGACAGATAATCTGGAAATGTTCAGAATATGTATTCTCCTATATAAAGAAAATAATATAAAATAATAAAATAATATAATAAAATGATAATAATATAAAAAATAATATAAAGAAAACCTTATTGTTCTGTTCTTCATAATTTGTAATTAGCGAGAATCGTGTTATGTGATCAAGCTTGCTGGACTTTCAATGTTCTCAACTTTCCTCTAGACACGAGCTCCACAATAGCTTGAATACTAACAATTTAATGCGCTCAAGCTTTGGATACAATCTGAGTGGCCGAACCCGGGGGGGGGGGGGGGGTGCTAGTGGCACCTTTAGCTTTTTTATGTTAGTTCAGGAGTTGAGAAGGGAAGGGTTAAATACTATAATCATCACTTTTTCTATCAACGCGGAATTTTTACTTCAGGTGGATGGGGACACGGGCCAGTCCTACACGTACAAACAACTCGAAGACCTGACGAAGAAGTTTGCATCTGGTCTGACAAAAAGAAACTTCAAAAAGGGCGACGTACTGGCCATTTACGCAACTAACTGCCCCGAGTTCGCCGTCGTCGTCTTTGGAGCTATAAGGTGCGGGGGAATAATCACGAGTATTAACCCACAATACACTGCAGAGGAAGTGAAGTGCCAGCTCCAATCAGCGTCTGCCACGTGGCTGATGACGATCAGCAGTCTCGTGCACAGGGTCAAGGACGCCACACGTGAAGTCGGGATAGCCGCTGACCACGTCATTGTCCGTGGAGACGATGCCCTCGGGTGCCTGCCGCTGACCACCCTTTTAGAAGACGACGGCTCTAGCTTCCCTGAAGTAGAGTTTAATCCTAAAGAGGACGTGGCGATACTTCCGTTTTCAAGTGGTACGACAGGTCTTTCCAAGGGAGTGATGCTGACTCATTACAATCTCGTAGCACAGGGTTGTATCGTGTGTTCACCGGGATTCCTGGACTACAGTAATGATAGTGTGATTCTGGCGTTTCTTCCATTCTTTCACGTCTATGGGCTGGTGATAGTGTTGTCCTTGGCTTTGCACCGCGGCAGTAAGATTGTCATCATGTCCAAGTTTGAGCCGGAAAAGTTTCTTCAACTGTTGCAGGAGCACAAGGTAATGTTGAGAAGGAAAATCGGCACGATTTAGAAAATAGAATTAGGGATACGATTTTGGCCTGGAAAAGAACTTTTGTTTGCAAGCGTAAGAAGTAGGAAGCAATTTAAATTAAGTGAACCTTTAATCTTTACCGCTAGATGTACCAACTACGTAAATTTTGCGTTATGCTAAATTGAGAACAGTCCCTCCTTTTCTAGTTAAATATCGTATGTACAGACGCAAGCAGCTTCGCTTCCAGGCCTGGGCCTGAAATCGCGTTCATTTTCACTCGCGCATACGATCTTTGTCCAGAAAAGGAGCCAAGAGACTTTTCACAGTTTAGCGTTACGCTGGGTTTTTCTAGGAGTGTGATTAGTAGGGGAGGGGAGGGGAGAGGAAAGACGTAAGAAACAACAGCTGAAGAAAAGAATGTTGCACTTCTTAGTTAGGTAGAAATGGATTTTATCCACTTCAACTAACCACGGTGGCAGTACAAAGTACAGTGACCATCGATGTAAACTCTTAAATCGTTGCCAGGTATTAGAACCTGTGTAGGAACGAACTAAAACATAAAGATATTGTTCCAAGATGTTCGTGTTCGTATCTTACATATATTAAGACACCACATTTGGTATAAACGACCCAATTTAAGACGATAACGGGAGATTGTTTTTTTATTTTTGTTTATTTTTGTTTTTGTTTTACTGTCCTTTTACTATATATAACTAGCATCTCCCACTTGAAAATAGATATTGAATTATCTCCTCCCCTTGCCAGACGTTTATCATTGGACGTTATACTTACTGCTTATCTCGTCACCAGGTGACGCACCTTCCCATCGTCCCACCGGTGGCTCTTTTTCTCGCCAACCATCCGTCAGTGGCTCTATATGATCTGCGTTTCTTGACAGAAATCACTTCCGGCGCCGCAGTACTCGGGACCGAGTTGTCCAAAGCCGTGTCGAAACGACTGCCAAACCTCTCTAGGATGCGACAAGGTAGGAGTTCATATTACAAGACGCACCAGGGTGTTCTTATGAATACGTTTTTGCCAAACTGTGTCTTCTTCTCAACAGGAGCTACGGATTTGCTCTCTGTGTGTTTTACCGTCGTGTTGTGCGCTTTTTTTTTGTTTCTTGTTTTTGTTTTTGTTTTTTGCATTCATTTGCGTTTTTTGGGCACTTCCTGCTTCTATGATGTGACTTTACAAATGCTGACCAGGCATATTAAATTAGGGTACCCTCCTCGTTAAGCAATCGTGCAGTATGCCCTGGCTAGCTGAGCTTCGTTTAGGATTCTAGTATAGAATAGCATTTATAATGACAAGCCTTTTGCATTTTTCCCCCCGTGTTTAGGGTATGGTATGACTGAGTTGAGTCCAGTTTGTCACATGACCCCATTTAACAACAACAAGCACGGCTCTGTCGGAGTCCTGCTCCCTAATCTGGAGTGTAAGGTGCGTTTAACCCTTTCATTCCCAGGAGTGATCAACTTCAATTTTCTCCTTCAGTTTCTCACCGTAAATATATCATACAGTAAGGAGAACTTGGTTAAGGTTGGGAGAATGTATATTTTGAGTTTGGGAGTAAAAGGGTTAACTTGAACGTCTTCAAGCCCGGACCTAGCTGCTAAGTCTAATTTTCGTTGCCAGAATATTAGCTCCTTAGTCTAATCGATTAAGAATTATCCTGTCAAAATGATAGCAATAACGATAATGATGTTGATGCAATGATTATTATGAGAACTGCTGTATAGAATTGCTGCGCTCTCAGATAGGGATATACGCCTGTTTGTCCTTCTTGGGAGACATGTCTTCGTATTAATTGATTCTATTTGCTGTTCCTTGCTTATTGTTCATTGTTTCCGCCTTTTGTGTTTTAGGTTGTCAACGTCGAAACGGGCGACGCCCTAGGTGAAGGACTCGATGGAGAAATTTGTTTGAGAGGCCCAACAGTGATGAAAGGTAAACACAAAAGTGTACATTACTGGTTTTAGATATGCGTTTGTCACAGAAGGATTTCCAAAACAAAGACCCTCTACAATCCCGAACAAAACTGCGTGGGACACAGTATCCTGAACGGCTCTCAGCTTACAGATTCATTGGCTATGTAGAGTCCCCCCTCTTCCCCTCAACAATGTTGAAGACATAAACTTGACAACGCACACACATCATGTCTTGGTTCTCCGCTTTCCAACATTGAAATGGGGGGGGGGGGGGGGGATGTTATTGTCGTGTGACAGGCACAAATCATGTCTGTTGTCTCGACAATTTTGTCCAGGATTGTAGGTATTTGAATCTGAAAAAGTTCATTTGTGAAGTCATGACATTTTCTAGTCTAATTTACCAACATTTCCCATAGCAACTCTATATTACACATATTACTTATCTTTTAGGGTACATCAATAATCCTGATGCCACGGCGGCTACAATCACCAGCGATGGATGGCTACACACAGGAGACATTGGACATTATGACAAGGAAGAGCACTTTTTCATTGTCGACAGGGTGAAAGAGCTCGTCAAATACAAAGGCTATCAGGTACATTTATGTAGCGAGATATTTTATTCAAGTGGTCACAACTACTTTAGGTTTCACTTGCTCCAACGAAGGCCTAACTCAAACTTCTTAACGGCGTCCAATTTTCACACATTGATCCTGAGTCAATTCATTATACGTCTTTCTTTACGCCGACCCAGTCAAAAACTCCCAAATACTAGCTTTCCATTGTAATTTTGGTTTCATTTTTGCAGTTTAGGGGAAGAAGTTTTCTATCCGTAAATCTGGAGGTTACCAAATTAGGTTATACGAAAAATATCGACCAGAAGCCATTTACTGATTACGCAGAACAAACCGAAATAATCCGCAGTTGGGGTTTACCAATTAACTTACAGTGCGCGAGCAAACGGAATTGCTACTTGCTTCTTTGCATGAACAGCCGAAGTATTTTCTAATTTCCTCAGTGTTAGGTCGAGAACGCAACGAAATTAGTTTCAACCAATCAAAAAGCATAGCATATGAAAATCCAAGACCTCTCCAAAATCTAACACTAAGTGGTCCGTGCACATGTCTTTGTAGGTGCCACCCGCCGAGTTGGAAGCTCTGTTGATTTCCCATCCCAGCGTTGCTGATGCGGCTGTGGTTGGAATACCAGACAAAGAGGCTGGGGAATTGCCCAAAGCCTTTGTTGTTGTCAAAGCCAATACTACCGTCACGGCAAATGAGATCCAAGAATTTGTCGAGGACAATGTTGCTCCTTACAAGAAGCTTCGTGGAGGAGTCGAGTTCATCGACGTGATTCCGAAATCTTCGAGTGGAAAAATCTTACGCCGCGAGCTAAAGGACAGGGTGAAAGAACTAGAGACCAAAGGGCAGGGCCCTCAAGAACACAGGCGCTCGAGCATCCGTAAATCCGTTCGAAACAAAGCCGAGGAGCCTGGCCAGAACTCACGTACTGCGGAGAGACTGGAAACTGATCCGCCTGTATCAAGCTGTTGTGTCATTTTCTAAGCGCCACATTTTACGAGATCATCTAAACAGTTGAAAATGCAAGTCGATGTTCAGAACATCGAGTTATTCACCGTCGCCGCTGAAGGGTCGCTCCTCAAGTAAATTTATAGATTCAGTGGCACTTTACTAAAATATGGCAAGTTTTGTTTTCATGTCAAGTGTAAGAACAGGCGACGAAAGTCTGAAAAGTTTATGGAAAATCAACAAAGAAAGCGACTTACTTCAAATAATCTAAGAGATAAGTGCTGTTCACTACAACGTTTAATGTGAAAAGCAAAGCAAGACCATCCCTTGGTAGATTATTATGTGAAATGTAAATATGAAAAGCACAATATATAAACAGGTCTGAAAGTTTGAGTAAAATCTGTATGTTTACAACCTGTGGACGACATGCTTACTATATGCGCCTTCTTGGACTTCCTTAACAGGGTTCTCATAACTTACTTGCTCACCAAGTGTTTTTTCACCACAACACACTAGTTTCTCGCTCTCTGATTGGTCGATTAACCGTGGTAAATTTAATAAATTTCCACTGGTTTGCCGTGGTGTGGACTCTTATCAAGCAATTGTACAGTCGCTAGTCCCCCTTCCCCACCCCAGTGCCACACAGTCACGTTCAAACTCGATTGCCTTTGACATATCGACAATGCCAAACTGCTCGTTTTTCGTCCCCGCGATCACCTTATTTTTCAGTCAGCCGTCATTGCAAAAGTAGCCTGCGAAACAGGCCCCAGGGTTTGTTTTTCACGAGCAGTTAGAACGTTGAATCGTTTTATGGCCGCGTCGGAGTCTAGGGCGAGGATTTGTGGCCGCGTCGGAGTCTGGGGCGAGGTGTATACTAGGGCCTGCAACCGCCTCTCTATAGCTGTGGTTACACTAGGCATGTTTTATCGAGCAATATTTTCACGCGTTGAAATTGTCGTGGTGTTTCCGTTGCCCGAGATGCTTCCGGTCACACAGAGAAATTGATTGTCTTGGGTGGTATTTGATCATCCTTACGAAAATAATTTTTTTTGGCAGGAATTCTATTTTAAGATGGAGCCGGAGGATTTGAGAGCCATAGGTGGTCTGCTGTCGATTTTGTTTGTCCTTCTCTGGCACCGAAATAAGTTCAATGTGTTGATTAGCCAAGTACTTTTACTGAGGAGGAGGAGAATAAGAATGAGACGCCGCCAGTTCATCCGCTGTCTGAAATTATTATTTGCTGCTTTCGCGAAGTCACCGGGCGTGTTGCAGCTCAAGCTCCAAGAACGGTTTGGATGCTTCCAAGGCCACAGAATTGGTTACAGCAGTTGTTAAAAATGCTAATTTTGACATGTTTGAGATCATCCGATAAAACCGCAACTCTCTGATTGGTCTAGTCATCTTGGGGCTCTGAAAAACCTTGCTTTTCATCTGGGTACATGTCATGGGCTTTTCTTTTGTTCTTTTTGATGTATCCATGGATATTCAACGCGTGAAATTTTGCTCGGGAAAATGCGGTTACACCGTCGCGACCATTTCAACGCGTGAAAACGGCCTTTTAACGTGGGAAAACAGCTTAGGCCGCGTTCACAGTTGGTGCCCGAGCACTAGTGCCTGAGCACCGGCAAAAATGAAAAGAAAAATAAAACGCGTTCCCACTGCGAGCCGGGTCCCACTTTAGTGCCCGAGTACAAGGTCTCGACCTTGTACTCGGGCACCGGCACCGTGCCCGAGTTCTGGCGTGGGCACTTGAAGAAAAGGTGTGTTCACACCAGTGCTCAGCGAGAATCGTGCTCGGGCACCAAGTGTGAACGCGGCTTTAGTGTTACCACCGCTTATGATTTGAGTATTCACGTTCAGATTCTGAACGGAAAATACTGATTGGTCAATACTCGGCTTGGAATGTGCTTGGAATGTGTCAAAATGTTTGATGAATACCAGATGAAGTACAACGTCTGCACACGTGCGCACGAGAGAATTTGTTTTGACAGCTCGATCAACCGTGGGAACATTTCCGGTGCGTTTCTGATTGGTCGGTTTTGTGACAGGTTGTCAAAATTAATTCGGGGGCTGAATTCATTTGCATAAGAGCTGATTGCAGGCCTTTGTATTCCCCTCTTCGGACGCTACACAACCCCCTCTTGCCGACCACGCGCGGACAACTGAGCGCGGCCAACGGACGCTACACAAGGGCCTGTTTCGCAGGCTATTGCAAAAGAGCCGTACGGAAACAACAGCAAATTTAGTTCTCAAAGTCTGTGCAGCGCTTGAAAATATTAAGCCAAACAACTCAAAACACAGACTCGTCACTCAAGTTTAAAATTAGGACGACGGACAACTCTCTAATTAGGACACCTGGCAAGAGTGGTCTATGCCAGACGAGGATGGGAAACAGCCACACATAGGCTACAACTGAACTCTCTTTAAGAGACGGACATCTCTCTAAAACGAACAGTTGGAGCTGGTCCCGAGGGTGTCTGCCTTAGATGGATTTGCCTCTACTTGCTAAAAGGTCTGATTCAATTGCTACCGCGAACATCACAGTCATCCCCAGGCTTCAACGGGGATTGAAGCTTTGACGAATTCTGGGTAATATTCAAAATGGCGGAACGGCTTGCGTCGAAGAGAGAAAGTTGCTTGAACTCTTCGACCTTGCTGTATGTGTTAACCTCCAGAAGTCAAACGAGAGTTCGCTGGAAAATGGACGAATTTTGCAGCCGGATGTGTCAGATGGAGCCGATATTTTGCTCCACAACAGCGCTCGACGTGATGTATGTCCCACATGTGACCGAATCGTGAACTCCTCAAAGGCACAAGTATATGGAGGAAAATACTGAACAACAATGGCGGATGTAGAGAGAAGTGTATTTAAATTTGCAAGACTGAAAACGTCAACGTGCAGCGATGTACCATGACTTCACACGAGCAGGAGGTAAGACTACAAGGCAGCGTAATATTCTTTCTACCACCATAAGAGGACCACATTTTATACGGCAATCGCTTTGATTGAAATCAAGTAAGTTATTTAATTTCCGTGCAGTAGTTTGTCATAAGACAATAACAATAGCGGCAATCCGACGGTAAACAATAAGACTATTTGCACAAGGCAAATCAGTAAGGGGCGCTGATCGTTAATATAATGAAATTGCTTGGATTGGGACACAGTGGCGACCTCAAATACAGCACGTGGAGTGCGGCTGTTTATTATGTAGATACCGATTAAATTTACGAGTCGTGCAGTATTTTGGTAAGTCAGAATACCAGGGGTGGGTATACTGGAGTTTGGAACAGGGTATACAAATCACCGTTTCTATCTGAAACAGGGGTATATTTTTCGTTTCGTCTGGCTCTGGAACAGGGTCAGGGGTTTTTTTCTGACAGAATCCTTGACCATTTGTAGCCGAATTAGGGATTAATTGGAAGTTTGAAAAATACAATAAATGTCTCCACAAACAACAGTTATTATTTAGTTGCTCATGTACAATATAAGTAACACATAACCAGACTACATGCTGTCCAATTTGGAAATAACTAAATTCAAAAAATTCCTCTGACTGTCAAATTGGACCAGGTTGCATATTGGCAGTCCTTGGAATTTTTTCTCATCCAATTACTTCCAAATTGGACAGCATGAAGTCAAATCCACCAGCCCAAAAGTAAAACACAACAATTATAAAAGATAAATAAAGTAATTGTTTTTAAGAGAGGCATGCTTGCTTATGCAAGCTAGACTCTATCAGCAAGTTCATCAGTCTTGCTGTGTAAACATTTGACTTCCAAATTTTGGCATATTTCTCACCACCCTGCTGCAGAGGGCCTATTCAGTAGTGACGTGCAATCCTGTTATTTATCTTAGAGGAGGACAACTACCTGACGAATTATTGCCCAAGTCCACCGGCCCAGAAGCAAAACACAAGAGTTACAAAAGATAAGTAAAGTCTTTTTTTATTATTAGTTTTGAGAGAGGCGTGCTTGCTTATTGCAAGCTAGACTCTAACAGTCAGTTCCTTAGTTTTGCTGTGTCAACATTTGACTTTCATAATATATCTATACCCAGGTTGCTGTCAGTAGAAATTATGATGGAGTCTACCTTGCTAAGCCGGGCACTACTACCAATAATATTACCATAAATCTGGATTTCTTTATTTTCATAGTAAGCTGATTAGCTAGCATCCAGCTGCAGACTTGGCTCAGATCTAAGTTTATTTTAGACTCCACTTCAGTACAACAACAACAACACCATTTCTTTCAATAGTGGTTTCATTTCATAGCAGTGAGCCAAGCTATGGTGACAGAAACAGTCACAGTTTGAAGCTGTAAAACACATAAGCCAAAATTTTGACATATTATATATTATATATTATATATTTTATATTATATATTATATATTATATATTATTAGACAGATTTTCTTACCCTTTAATTGTATCAGAGCAAACAATGCAGTACCATGCAGAGTTTTTATTGCATATTGTGTCACTGATTTCAATACGTCATTCATATTTGTTACTCATGGCAGTATTCATGGCAGAAAAGGGACTGACCAGCGCCCCAAACAATCAGCGTGAGCCAATTCTCGATCCCTATAAAAAAAATTTTAAACTTGGTCTGCCTTTGGCAAGTCAAGATTAAGACCTTCTGTGACCACCTTTCACCCTGCTGTGACCAATTCCCACCATGCTGTGACTGCTTGACACCCTGATGTGACTGTTTCTCACCCTACTGTGGCAGTCTTGCACCCTGATGTGACCATCTCTCACCCTGATGTGACCGCCTCACACCCTGATGTGACCGTCTCTCACCATAATGTGACAGCCTCACACCCCGATGTGTCTGCCTCACACCCTGTTGTAATCGTTTCTCACCGTGATGGAATCGTCTCTCACCGTGATGGAATCGTCTCTCACCGTGATGGAATTGTCTCTCACCGTGTTGGAATCGTCTCTCACCGTGATGGAATCGTCTCTCACCGTGATGGAATCGTCTCTCACCGTGATGGAATTGTCTCCTACCGTGATGGAATTGTCTCCTACCGTGATGGAATTGTCTCCTACCGTGATGGAATTGTCTCTCACCGTGATGGAATTGTCTCTCACCGTGATGGAATCGTCTCTCACCGTGATGGAATCGTCTCTCACCCTGATGGAATCGTCTCTCACCCTGATGGAATCGTCTCTCACCCTGATGGAATCGTCTCTCACCCTGATGGAATCGTCTCTCACCCTGATGGAATCGTCTCTCACCCTGATGGAATCGTCTCTCACCGTGATGGAATCGTCTCTCACCGTGATGGAATCGTCTCTCACCGTGATGGAATCGCCTCTCACCCTGATGGAATCGCCTCTCACCGTGATGGAATCGCCTCTCACCGTGATGGAATCGCCTCTCACCGTGATGGAATCGCCTCTCACCGTGATGGAATCGTCTCTCACCATGATGGAATCGCCTCTCACCGTGATGGAATCGCCTCTCACCGTGATGGAATCGCCTCTCACCGTGATGGAATCGCCTCTCACCGTGATGGAATCGCCTCTCACCGTGATGGAATCGCCTCTCACCGTGATGGAATCGCCTCTCACCGTGATGGAATCGCCTCTCACCGTGATGGAATCGCCTCTCACCGTGATGGAATTGCCTCTCACCGTGATGGAATCGCCTCTCACCGTGATGGAATCGCCTCTCTCCGTGATGGAATCGCCTCTCACCGTGATGGAATCGCCTCTCACCGTGATGGAATCGCCTCTCACTGTGATGGAATCGCCTCTCACCGTGATGGAATCGCCTCTCACCGTGATGGAATCGCCTCTCACCGTGATGGAATCGCCTCTCACCGTGATGGAATCGCCTCTCACCGTGATGGAATCGCCTCTCACCGTGATGGAATCGCCTCTCACCGTGATGGAATCGCCTCTCACCGTGATGGAATCGCCTCTCACCGTGATGGAATCGTCTCTCACCGTGATGGAATCGTCTCTCACCGTGATGGAATCGTCTCTCACCGTGATGGAATCGTCTCTCACCGTGATGGAATCGTCTCTCACTGTGATGGAATCATCTCTCATCACGATAGCAGCCTCCGGGCGGTTCCCGTGCACTGATGATTCGTTCCCGTCCAGTGATGATTCGTTCCCGTGCAGTGACGATTCGTTCCCGTGCAGTGATGATTCGTTCCCGTGCAGTGATGATTCGTTCCCGTGCAGTGATGATTCGTTCCCGTGCAGTGATGATTCGTTCCCGTGCAGTGATGATTCGTTCCCGTGCAGTGATGATTCGTTCCCGTGCTGTGATGATTCGTTCCCGTGCAGTGATGATTCGTTCCCGTGCAGTGATGATTCGTTCCCGTGCTGTGATGATTCGTTCCCGTGCAGTGATGATTCGTTCCCGTGCAGTGATGATTCGTTCCCGTGCAGTGATGATTCGTTCCCGTGCTGTGATGATTCGTTCCCGTGCTGTGATGATTCGTTCCCGTGCAGTGATGATTCGTTCCCGTGCTGTGATGATTCGTTCCCGTGCAGTGATGATTCGTTCCCGTGCAGTGATGATTCGTTCCCGTGCAGTGATGATTCGTTCCCGTGCTGTGATGATTCGTTCCCGTGCAGTGATGATTCGTTCCCGTGCTGTGATGATTCGTTCCCGTGCTGTGATGATTCGTTCCCGTGCAGTGATGATTCGTTCCCGTGCAGTGATGATTCGTTCCCGTGCTGTGATGATTCGTTCCCGTGCTGTGATGATTCGTTCCCGTGCAGTGATGATTCGTTCTCGTGCTGTGATGATTCGTTCCCGTGCAGTGATGATTCGTTCCCGTGCAGTGATGATTCGTTCCCGTGCTGTGATGATTCGTTCCCGTGCAGTGATGATTCGTTCCCGTGCAGTGCTGATTCGTTCCCGTGCAGTGATGATTCGTTCCCGTGCAGTAATGATTCGTTCCCTTGCTGTGATGATTCGTTCCCGTGCAGTGATGATTCGTTCCCGTGCAGCGATGATTCGTTCCCGTGCAGTGATGATTCGTTCCCGTGCAATGATGATTTGTTCCCGTGCAGTGATGATTCGTTCCCGTGCAGTGATGATTCGTTCCCGTGCAGTGATGATTCGTTCCCGTGCAGTGATGATTCGTTCCCGTGCAATGATGATTTGTTCCCGTGCAGTGATGATTCGTTCCCGTGCAGTGATGATTCGTTCCCGTGCAGTGATGATTCGTTCCCGTGCAGTGATGATTCGTTCCCTTGCAGTGCTGATTCGTTCCCGTGCTGTGCTAATTCGTTCCCATGCAGTGATGATTCGTTACCGTGCAGTGATGATTCGTTCCCGTGCAGTGATGATTTGTTCCCGTGCAGTGATGTTTCGTTCCCGTGCAGTGATGATTCGTTCCCGTGCAGTGATGATTCGTTCCCGTGCAGTGATGATTCGTTCCCGTGCAGTGATGATTGGTTCCCATGGAGTGATGTTTCGTTCCCGTGCAGTGATGACTCGTTCCTTTTAGCCATGTCTTGTAGCCGATTTTTGCTTGTTTGTTGGGGTCGAGAAATGGCACACGCTGATTGATTGGGCGCTCTTTTTTCACTGACGCCTTTTTTCCTTCGGATGTGTTTCTGCGCTGGTTTCATGTTTTGTCGGAGTATGTGTGACTCTTGATCGTGAATTCGAAATGAAAACAGTGTTCATACGTGGAGAAAATCGGTGCTGCATTGTTTACAGTGACGGCATTGTGCGGTAATGTAAAGCCTTTGACTTTGGCACGAACTACATTGTACTGTTTGTTTGTTACATTGGGTTCATTCAGTGTTGTAACACTTCAGCAGGTTCAGTCTTGATACGTAGGCAAACGGAAGCCGGTAATTTGTAACAAGACTAGAGTTGGCCATTGTACTTGGTATGATGTTTGAGTACAAGTTAGAGTGGTTGTCTTACACTAAAGCCAGTTGTATTACACAGATTAACTGCAATATATATGAAAGATGTGGTACGAACCCAATTCCACCAAATGAAGATCAACAACGACAACAAGCAAAAAAAGAAAACGGCAGCTTCACCGGCTTCATGTCTGTAGTCAGGTAAGGGTGTATTATGTTGTTCGTTTGATTATTCCTGATTGTAGTGACCCAGATAGTGACTGTTTTTACGGATTTATCATAACAAATTTTAGCGACGTTCTATAACTATATTTATTATATAGACACGAGTGTTTTACTGGAAAATATACCGTGCGTAAAATCCATACGAAACTACATCCGGGACCCGAGTGGCGTATTTTCCATATCCTCACTAGTGAGGATATCGTTGGCATCATTTCCCGCTTTTGCACAGTTGTTTGTGCAATTTCTCGTAAAACACTCGTGTCTAATATAAAGAAAGAAAATTACACGGCGGCTTGAAGATATGGATTTTATTTTCTCGTGGTAAAAACATAGAGATAACTTCATGGAAAGTGCGCGCGTACGGTTTTTATTCGCGAGTTGTGAAGTATCATAAAACGAACGAGCGAGGCTTTGCGAGCGAGTGAGTTTTATGATACGGAACAACGAGTGAATAAAAACTGTACAAAGCACTTTCCATGATGTTTTCTGTTTATTATATACATACTGAGACATTTATCATGGGACCGGGAAACCCTTTAACAGTAGTGAAAAATCGTCGTTCGCAGCTTGTGATTGGACGAACGATTTTTTTCACGTGTGAAAAGCGTCGTTCGCGGCCTCTCATTGGCTAGAACTCATTTGCGTACGAAATTTTACGATATGGCTTTTTCGTGAGTATGTCTCAGTATGTATATAATAAAATATTTTACTCACTCGCGAAGCGCTCGTTCGTAAAATATTGTTTTTACCACTCGAAAATAAAATTCATATCTTCGCGCCGCCGTGTAATATCCTCTATATAACACATGGTGGTTAACACTTGTGATTATCTGGTATAATTTGAATTGCAAGCGGGAGCCATGGCGATACGCCTTTAACTAAAGTCAATATGGTTTGCTTGAGATGTAATATTAGCCTTTTCTGTATGTGCGCTCTTGCAGGACATTATATGTACTCAGTCAGAAAAGCAAGCGCGTAAGATATCGGTCACCAGGTCGCAAATTGCTTGATATTAAACGCGAGGAATTCATTGCGGAAATATGTTTTTCGGTCGTGCGGTTACCTTATTTTTAAGTCAGCGGTCATTGTCCAAAAATTGGATTCCAGTTCAGATATTGTCAGTTCAGAGTATTAACGCTCCTAAAACCTCAAAACTTGGAAACTCGACTCGATGCTCAGCTACAAGCTAGTTTAACGCATTTTCTATAACATAAGTTGTACACAAGAAAAAGGAGGCTTGCACTGACACAAGGTAAAATTGTACCTCGTATTATATAAGAAGATGATGACGAACGCTGACCAACAAACGACGTCAAGAATGTATTTCCTCGGTGTCCACGAGAAAAGAGTAAAATTGAATTTTGGGCGAAAGAAAACCAGCCTTTGGTTTTAAGTCCTAGTTTTAACCCTAACGCCAGTATGTAGCCTTATACTTGAATAATGACTTTGAAAACTGCTATCCCTTGTTCCGGACAGCATTCAGTCTAATAATCAGTCTAATGCAGCGATTCACCTTCATGTTACCAATGCGCACGGATCGGTCTTTAAAACAGCAGGGTATTTGAAAACTCACTGGATAAAAAATAAAAATAAAAAAAAAAACAAAAAAACACACAGAGTAGAAAATGCTTAAGAAATATTTAACGCATTCCCATGTAATGTAGCCTCATTTAAAGACTTGGGAAGTTGAGAGAACCCTCGAGTCGCTAGGGAAACCATTCGGCCTATATATTTATTTTATAAAATAATTAGTTGATAAAATACATCGCGTTTCACGACAGCGTGTAATATACTCTCATCTTACACGGTTATTTAGCTAATCAGAACGCAAATAGTTACCTAGGGTTTATTTTAAACAGGTTTTATGACTAGGGTGTATTTTATTTCGCGCCAATTAAAAGGACCCTCTCAATAACAGTTCTTTCCGCGCCGAAAACCTTGATCCGCCATATTTAGGGTCCCTGAAATTAGCAATATATTTCCATCCTACTCGTTTGGGAAGAACTTTAGTTTCTTTTGCCTAGTTGCATATTTGCCATTGATATATTACGTTTCTCGTGTTTGGAACCAAAATTCACATTTTTGAGATGTAAACAAAACATTGAATTAGCTGAGACGGCCTATTTAAATTCCGAAGCTCGAAATGTGTGGTCTGATAGGCAAGCGTTGCTCAACGAAGTTCTTTCTACTTATTTGGCATTATTCTTTTTTCGCTTCGGTATTATACATCGTCTTCATCACGCAAACACAATCCTCCTTCTCAGCTTCTTGAAATATCATCACGTACGACACGCCTTTCCTTGTTATTCACAAGCGTGCAAACTGTGAAAAGGCTCCTTCTGACGTCATTCGCTGTGACGTAAAGGACGTTGAACGCACGAAAAATTTGCATTAGACCATTGCACAGTTTCTCTTGGACGAGATGAAACTTTTCTAAAATTGCTGCTATACACGTGCTGTTGTAAAACAGCTGCTTCAGATAAGCCGCTTAAAGGCACTTAAATCGCGGAACGTTCATGACTGAATTCCGCACAAACAGACCGCGGAAATTTCCGCTCGATTCTTCATACAAAATACCGACGGCTTACAAACAACACTCCTTCAGTTCTGCTGGGGAATGGGCTGATTCGATTGAAATCTGTCCGCCGGCGGACCGCGAAAGCTCACTTCCTTTAAGAAACTCAGCTGGTGGTATTATTATTCCAGAATTTTAACAAAGAGACGATGAAAGAAAACACGGAGGGAAGGGAAATGCAGTCGGCACCCCATTAAGATCAACAGTAATCTGCACGTATACTACGGCACGAAAGCCCTGGAACGTGAGACGGAACTGATCACGCTATCCAGCACAGCTCAATGCCTTTTTTTTTAAAGTTTGTATATCAGACGTTTAGGCTTTTGGGTGCATTCGAGCTCGTCGGCACGAATATTCACTCTTTTTCTGGTCACGCATGTATGATTACGACTGTTGAAGTGTCAATCACATCACACTATAGAACAGTCCCGACCGTCGCACGATTCATTAGAACGCTCCGACTGGGCAGCAGTACAGATATCAAAATCAAGATGACCCTGACAAGCAAGTATCCTGACGTGAGAATACCTGATAGCGTTTCATGGCCAGAATTCGTATTTCAAAACTTTGACAAGTATGGAGAAGACATCGCGTTGGTGAGTACTCAAAATTTACGTGCTGTTCTTTCTGTGTTTAACCGCATGAGTTGTGAGATGGCCAGTTTTGTCCGTTTTTTTTATTTGTTCTTGCGTAAACAATTTGGACAAATTTCGAGAGTGACGCCGGATTGAATCCTCTGTAAAGTGTGATCTTTTCTGAGTCGTATTTTCAGTAATTTGCTCACGGAAACAAACATTTGCGGGCTGAAAAGTAAATGTGCATGTCACTACGGCGTCACGCTAGTGAACAGTGGCTCCCTTGAGATCTTACCGATCTGAGACCCTTGTAAGATTTTGCGGGTAAAGGCCCGAGCAAACGAACGCATCATGAAAATCGCCCAACATTGTGCACTGAATGCTTCATGCGACGGTGAGAGCAGAAGTTGCGATGCATTTCCTGTTTTCCATCGTCTATTTTCATCGGACCCATAATTACGAACTCCAACAGCAGTGTACGGTTTCGCAAAGACTTTTTGGGTAACACTGTTGGACCAACATGTTGCGTTCGTTTGCACGGGCCTTAAAGCCAAGGACATGCAGGCTGTGCATTGGGAACTGACGATGAAGCAAAAAAAAAAAAAAAGAACGTTTCAGCATTAAAAATGTTTGGTAAAGAAATGTCCAATAGTTTGACACGACATTCGACTGAATTCTGCAAAATCCAGTTTTTTACTGTTCTTAAATACACCAGCTGAAGTGATATGGCCATAAGGTCCCACGCGCTTTTCAGTTGAACGTAAATTCCGACAATCAATGACATCCCATAAGTGTAAATATCTATCACGCAAAGCTTCGAGTATATAATAGTTTTGAAAATGAAATTGCATTAAAAAGAAAAAAAAAAACTAAAAATAGAAAAGATACTATAATTCTTAACGCACAGACTAAAGAGTGCAGATCTATCCTTTTGTGTCTTTGCGCTAGGCGATTTTAAAATTCTAAAATGCAACGGGCGCGGTAACAAAAGACGCACGCACGAAAGTTCGGAAACCACCATGTTGGTATTCGCTTGGGATTTGTATTTACTTTGTTACTGAAGATTATCTCGTACTGGTGCACGCGCTAACATATCTTCAGTGTCAGCCCACTTCCTTGGCACGTACTAAGTAATCTGCTTTTCTTTTAGTTATCTGTAAGATGAAATGATGAAAAGGCCGAACCGTTTAAGCCAAGAAAGCCACAATGTTTAGGTTGACAAATGACATTGCTCGCCTACGTAATGAATCTTATAGTTTTTCTATCTTCCGCTGGCAATTTCCTTTGGTAGGACGCTTCCTTACCACTAGTCTGCGTCGGTGTGCAATTTAAAAACATCAGCACGTTTCCTATACATGTTTTTGGATTAGAAACTGTCAAAACGTTGCTATCGAATTGTAAACCACAAATGTCTTCTGACTTGTTTTGATCAATCAGATCAGAATTTAAGATCACACTCCAACCTAGTCATGCGGTATGCCATATTCTGGTCGGTTCTAACTTATGCATGATCAACACATTCCAATAGTATGACGCAGAAAAAAATCACGACACAAACAAACGATTAAACGCTAGACAATGAACGTGCGCTGTATAATGGCCACAACATCACACTAAACACCAAAAAACAACATTGAAATAAAAAAAACATAGCAACATCAGGTCTGAAACCAACCACAAATATTTTCTACAGTCACGTTCGCGTTTTTAAGATTACCCACCATGCATCAGATCGATCCACAAATCCTTTACCGCATGAGCTAGCTTCTTAAAATTAGTGATCTTTTTAAAGTTTATCTAATAAAACAATTTATGTGACTGACAAGGTGAGCCACACAACCAAAAGGCAAGCGCAAATACAAGTCAGTGTTTATCAACCGGAACAGTAAAACACTTTGACACAACCACAAGTGGCAAAAGACTTTCACACTTTTGTTGAAAATTGAGATCAGCAACATATACAAGCTTTTGATAATTCTTATAGAATCTGATTCAAAATGTATACGAAACAAAATAAGTGACTGGCAGCATTCCACAGATTGGTTCACAACAGTGTGATTGAAGTGACGCCACAGGGCCCTAAACAAATATTTCACCAGTTCTGTCAGGCTAATATCAAAACCCTACTTACGTGGCACAAATTAGCCGGAAACGACGAATTACAAATAGACGTACGCATATGTAGAGGCTACATTTTAATTGTCCAACTCTCTGTGCCCTGACGAAGGACTAGCACCAGTCATCCAACGCCATCCATTATTCAAATTATTTGCACTCTATTTAATTTTTTATTTTTTGCGGCGCTCAACATGTAATATATAATAGTTAAACTAGAACAAATTAGAACTTAGCTTGGGTGCAGAAACTAACTTTATTTTTTTAAACTGACTAGTAAAATGAACATTTATTTTGTTCAATTGGGCATTATCCATGTCGGCGAGACCCTTGGGTGCACAATTGATAGACTAAAGTTTTGAATACTTTTGCCTTTATAAAACAGAACATCTGCTAAAAATTGCATTGTAATCACATTTGTCAGGTTGATGGTATTGCGGATCGTCAGTGCACGTTCTCTCAGCTTGAAACCATGACAACTAGCATCGCATCTGCTCTCGCGCGAAGAGGCTTTAAAAAAGGCGATGTCTTCGGGATGTACTCTCCAAACTCCCCAGAATACGCTATTGTGCTCTTTGGTGTCTTAAAAGCCGGCGGAATTGTCACCCCAGTGAACCCCACTTTCACCGGATACGAAGCGTCCGTTCAGCTAAAGATGGCGGGCGCCAAATGGCTCATGACAACCAGCGGTCTCGCACACCGCGCCATGGAGGCCTCACAGCATGCCGGGATTGAAAGTGAACGGATTATAACCAACGGAGAAGTCGTGGAAGGGTGTTTGTTGCTGTCGGAGTTGATAGAAGATGACGGCTCAAGTTTTCCTAACGTTTATATTGATCCCAGAGAAGACGTAGCTTTGCTTCCGTTCTCTACTGAAACCATTGGGGGGCCTAGAGTTGCCTTGTTAACGCACTTCAACCTCGTGGCAAACGCGTGCATTTCGTGCTCGCGTGGATTCGTTAGCTTCAATAGAGATAGCGTGGTGCTTGCGTTTGTGCCATTTTCGCATGTCTATAGCTTGGTCGTCCTTTTGTCTGTTGGTCTGCAGTGTGGTAGCCTGGTCGTTACAGCGCCCAGGTTTAAACAGGACAAGTTCCTTCCACTCTTGGAAAGACATGGGGTAAGTCGGGCTGTCAGAAAGTTGACTGTATCTGCTAGACTTCCTTGGAGGAACTTTAACATTTGAACTTACTTTTATTCAGTCAAACATTGTCCAGATGCTTGGCCACCCATACAACCATCTAGCGATGAATTCAGCTAGCAATCAGTCTGTAATCTGTAATAATTCCGTCAGTCAGTTATGCAGCTAGCCAGCAAGCCATCTATTTATTTATTAAGTTATTCAGTCAGTTGCTTAAATTAAATGGTTTGCAGTTGAAGCTGCCGTAAGCTAACACCCTTAGGAAGCAGTGTCCATAACTAGAAATGTCCGTAACATTTATAAATACAAAGAGGTTATTACACGGGGAGGAGTGCAATGCGGTGGAGTATTTTTACGAGTCGGTTTTAGTTTTTCGAGCCTGCTTCAGGCGAGAAAAAATAAAACTGACGAGTAAAAATACAGCCGTATTGCACGACTTTTCGCGTAATAAATTGTTTATTATACGACAAACGAAGCAGGGCAAACGTTCAAAATGGAACAAAAAATGACGCGTTCGTAAACTTTGCTTGCGAAAATTGATCACGTAAGCTAATAAACCAGATGATCTGGTTCCTGACGAGTGCAATACGCTCCCATCTTTGCACTCGTTTTGTCCTGTATTTGCACTTGAAAATGTGAAGTCGTGTAGTAAAGAGTTAGACTGAGCTAAAGTTTAAACGGGGTTTCGTAAAGGCGTCCGTTAGTAAAGCTGGACGTTTGCCTACGAGAGTGTGCGCCCAGAGAGCTTTAACTGTATACTTTACTTAGGAGAAGTCAAACTAAATGACCTAAGAATACACGTCAAAATCTGACTTCATTTGTCAATGATGAATAGTTCATTTCCTCGACTTGCTACAGTATGTGACGTTTTAATGGTTTCTTTATTTATAAACAGGTGACACACCTTACCATCACTCCACCAACGGCGCAGTTTTTAGCCAATCACCCGTCGGTGGATCGCTATAACCTTACTAGCCTGACTGATGTTTCATCCGGGACTGTACCTCTTGGACGCGAGTTGGCCGAGGCAGTAACCAGGCGGTTGCCTTTCATTGGCAAAATAAGACAAGGTAAAGAGGAGTTGGCTTACACGAGTAAATCGAGCGCAAGAAATATGAAACGTTTCCAAAGTCGGCTTACGATTGCTTTTGCGCGTGTTTCACAAATTTTATCGCGCAAATTGATTGCTTGTGTTAAAATTCAGACTAAAAATACTTCGGGAGTTCAATTATGATCTTCTGTACTATCAGAGTGAAAACTTGGATATGCTTTGCTCAAAATGTGTCCACTTATGATTGTGCTCAAGCTGTTTTTATGATGTGTTTTTGCGTTTTTGATCAATAATACATTAGTTTAAAAGTGAAATTACTGCAAGGCTTCGATTTGAGCTTCTAATAAGATAAAAAAAAAGGCAAAGACAAAAAGAAAGCCAAAATACGTCATCCGTCAATAATGTTCCCATAGTTGCTTCATTCCTTTGTTGGGCATTTGTGCATCTTTTTCAAGGTTATTTTTTGTTTTGTTTTTGGAAATAGCTTTTCTTTCTAATAATTATGCTAACGTACAGGTTATGGAACACCAGAACTGAGTGCTGTTAGTCACATGACATATATGGACAGTGACAGTTCAAACAGTGGGACACTTCTACCAAACCTCGAGTGCAAGGTACGGAAAAGTATTCTGTTTATGAGTGCTTTTGACAATACAGCTATAATCACCCATCCCCTCCTCCCCGCTTTTTTCTTTCCCTCTGTAACTCTCTTCCGCTCCATCTCTTTCTCCGTCATTCTATCCAACCATTCAACTGATTCAACCTTCAATCTCGCCTTCTATGTTGTGAACAAAATATGAAGTAAGAGGTAACGGTCCACGGGCCTAGCGATACCTGTATATTTATTTGAAGTGCACTGTTCAATCCTTCGTGTATTGTGTTTTTTAGATTGTGGATATTGATACTAAGAAGGCTGTCGAAGAAGGGACAAATGGAGAGATCTGTGTCAGGGGGCCTATCGTTATGAAAGGTGTGTTATTCAAATCATGTTTTTACTCCTGGAAGCCATCAACGAAAACTGTGCATTTGAGTCTCTCGGTACATCCCACGTATTTTGGGTTAATGTCGTCGACAAGATAAATAAATGCTTTGAAGTAAGAGGCGTCACTTTGAAAATAAATATAATAACCGCGTGCGTTGCCTTAGAAGATCAGTTATTTTCTGCCATAACAATTTATATCTAAATATCGCCGATATTCTTACAGGTTACCTAAATGCTCCCGCTGCAGCGCGACATATAATAGACACCGATGGCTGGCTTTATACAGGCGATATTGGGTATTGCGATAAAGACCAGCAATTGCATGTAGTTGATAAGGGAAGAGAGGTCATCAGATACAAATCATACCGAGTAAGTGATTTAAACATCCTTTCCGTGTCTTTCTTTCTTATTTTTTTCTCGCTATAAGTCAATCCTGGAAGCAAGTTGAAGATTGAATTATCCGTCTATTCTCCTCTCCTCTACCTACTCTAATCATTTTTTCTTGTGTTGTTTTTACTTCCACTTCGTTCACCTATTCTCTGTTTTTTCTTGTCTCTGTCTCTGTCACTGCCTCGTCCCCAGTTGCTCCTATTTGGGCGCGCGAGTGAAGATAGGAAGGGACGTGCGTCGCATTCGTTCCCAGCTTTCTCGTGTACTTCGATCGTTGAAGAGCCTGTGGTTGCGGCAGTGTCTCCTTTATATATTTCTCTCCTGCCCGCCCTATTTTACTCTATCTGCTTTTGTGTCTGGCACTCTCACTAAGACGTCCTTTCAATCTTGATATTCTTTCCAGGTTTCTCCCGCCGAACTGGAAGGGTTACTTCTTTCTCACTCAAGTACTTTGGAGGCAGCAGTCATCGGAGTCCCAGACCCCACCGCCGGCGAGGTTCCCAAGGCCTTCGTGGTAACGAAACCTGACGTAAAAGTTACAGAAAGTGAACTTATAGACTTTGTGGAGGAGAACGTTGCAACTTACAAAAAACTTCGCGGAGGGGTGGAGATTATCGAGGAAATTCCAAAATCGAAAAACGGAACAGTTATCCGTGAAGCTCTTTTGAACAGACCGAAACAAAAGGATATCTCGAGATTGACACAGGTGAACAACAGACGAAGCTCTCTCAAACATGGCTACATTTACGCCAAGAACATTCACAACAACGTGATTCATCAAACAGCTGGGGTGTCATCCAAAGCATGCGTCATTCTATAACTACATGTACAAGGACAGAAGAAACAGCATTTATGATAAAAGAGCGCGAAACTAGAGAGAAGGCGTGTAGACATAAAAAATAAATAAATAAAAGAAAATGAAAGAAACAAATTCAAAACAAATCGAAAATATCGTGTGATTCGCTCAACATTCGCTAAAACGCGCCCGCATCACACGCAATCAGGAGTAATAATCGGGAATTGCAATCGGGAGTGTTAATTGTGAGTGATATTAGGGAGTGGTAATTGGGAGTGTCAATTACCACTCTTGATTACCACTCCCGATATAAAAATATTGTCAAAGTCCCTGTTAACTTTTTGGCGAAAATAGGCCATTTTTTGCGCCTTAGTATAAACGATGTACACATTGTCGGTCAAGCATTTAAATCGGAGAATGTTTCTAAGTGGTTCATAAATGTCATGATATGCAATTTATGATGATATCTAAAGCGAGCCGCCGACAAATAACTGCGTACTTTTAAAGCTATATCTCGTCAACAGTGATGAAACATAAGCCAAGTGTACTGCCTGAAGTCTCCTTAAAATTCGGGTAAGGTTTCTTAAAAGTTTGGAAGGATTTAAATTAGGGCAAATCATGCACCAATTAAAAAATCACACCTTTCGAGCAGAGGAGCCAAATTTAAGCTACTATATCTCGCCAACGGTTGAAGATAGATAAAGCAAATGTATTACAAAACGTCTTCTTATAGTCCAAGGAAGGTTTCCTAAAGTTTCAAGAGCTTTCAATTTTTGACAAAAAAAACCCCTCTGCTATAGCCTTAGTATTTCGTCAAAATCCGGTAATTTTTCGACCATCTCAGAATCGCATGAAACTTTCAGGAAATGTTCCTGGGACTATGCCGACGGTTTTGCATAGCTTTTCTAAACTTCAAGCCCGCGCGTCATGAGATATTAAAGCATATTAGAGCAAATCATACACTAATTAAAACATGACACCTTTCGAGCAAAGGAGCCAAATTTAGGCTATTATATCTCGGCAACGGATAAAGATAGATAAAGCAAATGTATTGCAAAAATTCTTGTTATAGTCCAAGGAAGGTTTCCTGAAAGTTTCAAGAGTTTTCAATCTTTGACAAAAAAACCCTGTGCCTTAGTATTTTGTCAAAATTGCAAGATTTGCGACCATCTCAGAATTGCATGAAACTTTCAGGAAACGTTCCTGGGACTATGCCGACAAAGTTTGCATAGTTTTTGTAAACTTTTAGCGCGCGCGTCGTGAGAAATTACAGCAAATTACAGCAAATCATGCACTAATTAATTCATCACACCTTTGGAGTTAAGCTGCTATATCTCGGCAACGGATGAAGATAGATAAGGCAAATGTATTGCAAAAAGTCTTGTTCTAGTCCAAGGAAGGTTTCCTGAAAGTTTCAAGAGTTTTCAGTTTTTGGCCAAAATCGGCAAAAAACCCTGTGCTATAGCCTTAGTATTTTGTCAAAATTGCAAGATTTTTCGACCATCTCAGAATCGCATGAAACTTTCAGGAAACGTTCCTGGGACTATGCCGACAAAGTTTGCATAGTTTTTGTAAACTTTTAGCGCGTGCGTCGTGAGAAATTACAGCAAATTACAGCAAATCATGGACTAATTAATTCATCACACCTTTGGAGTTAAGCTGCTATATCTCGGCAACGGATGAAGATAGATAAGGCAAATGTATTGCAAAAAGTCTTGTTATAGTCCAAGGAAGGTTTCCTGAAAGTTTCAAGAGTTTTCAGTTTTTGGCCAAAATCGGCAAAAAACCCTGTGCTATAGCCTTAGTATTTTGTCAAAATTGCAAGATTTTTCGACCATCTCAGAATCGCATGAAACTTTCAGGAAACGTTCCTGGGACTATGCCGACAAAGTTTGCATAGTTTTTGTAAACTTTTAGCGCGCGCGTCGTGAGAAATTACAGCAAATCATGCACTAATTAATTCATCACACCTTTGGAGTTAAGCTGCTATATCTCGGCAACGGATGAAGATAGATAAGGCAAATGTATTGCAAAAAGTCTTGTTATAGTCCAAGGAAGGTTTCCTGAAAGTTTCAAGAGTTTTCAGTTTTTGGCCAAAATCGGCAAAAAACCCTGTGCTATAGCCTTAGTATTTTGTCAAAATTGCAAGATTTTTCGACCATATCAGAATCGCATGAAACTTTCAGGAAACGTTCCTGGGACTATGCCGACAAAGTTTGCATAGTTTTTGTAAACTTTTAGCGCGCGCGTCGTGAGAAATTACAGCAAATTACAGCAAATCATGCACTAATTAATTCATCACACCTTTGGAGTTAAGCTGCTATATCTCGGCAACGGATGAAGATAGATAAGGCAAATGTATTGCAAAAAGTCTTGTTATAGTCCAAGGAAGGTTTCCTGAAAGTTTCAAGAGTTTTCAGTTTTTGGCCAAAATCGGCAAAAAACCCTGTGCTATAGCCTTAGTATTTTGTCAAAATTGCAAGATTTTTCGACCATCTCAGAATCGCATGAAACTTTCAGGAAACGTTCCTGGGACTATGCCGACAAAGTTTGCATAGTTTTTGTAAACTTTTAGCGCGCGCCTCGTGAGAAATTACAGCAAATTACAGCAAATCATGCACTAATTAATTCATCACACCTTTGGAGTTAAGCTGCTATATCTCGGCAACGGATGAAGATAGATAAGGCAAATGTATTGCAAAAAGTCTTGTTATAGTCCAAGGAAGGTTTCCTGAAAGTTTCAAGAGTTTTCAGTTTTTGGCCAAAATCGGCAAAAAACCCTGTGCTATAGCCTTAGTATTTTGTCAAAATTGCAAGATTTTTCGACCATCTCAGAATCGCATGAAACTTTCAGGAAACGTTCCTGGGACTATGCCGACAAAGTTTGCATAGTTTTTGTAAACTTTTAGCGCGCGCGTCGTGAGAAATTACAGCAAATTACAGCAAATCATGGACTAATTAATTCATCACACCTTTGGAGTTAAGCTGCTATATCTCGGCAACGGATGAAGATAGATAAGGCAAATGTATTGCAAAAAGTCTTGTTATAGTCCAAGGAAGGTTTCCTGAAAGTTTCAAGAGTTTTCAGTTTTTGGCCAAAATCGGCAAAAAACCCTGTGCTATAGCCTTAGTATTTTGTCAAAATTGCAAGATTTTTCGACCATCTCAGAATCGCATGAAACTTTCAGGAAACGTTCCTGGGACTATGCCGACAAAGTTTGCATAGTTTTTGTAAACTTTTAGCGCGCGCGTCGTGAGAAATTACAGCAAATTACAGCATATCATGCACTAATTAATTCATCACACCTTTGGAGTTAAGCTGCTATATCTCGGCAACGGATGAAGATAGATAAGGCAAATGTATTGCAAAAAGTCTTGTTATAGTCCAAGGAAGGTTTCCTGAAAGTTTCAAGAGTTTTCAGTTTTTGGCCAAAATCGGCAAAAAACCCTGTGCTATAGCCTTAGTATTTTGTCAAAATTGCAAGATTTTTCGACCATCTCAGAATCGCATGAAACTTTCAGGAAACGTTCCTGGGACTATGCCGACAAAGTTTGCATAGTTTTTGTAAACTTTTAGCGCGCGCGTCGTGAGAAATTACAGCAAATTACAGCATATCATGCACTAATTAATTCATCACACCTTTGGAGTTAAGCTGCTATATCTCGGCAACGGATGAAGATAGATAAGGCAAATGTATTGCAAAAAGTCTTGTTATAGTCCAAGGAAGGTTTCCCGAAAGTTTCAAGAGTTTTCAGTTTTTGGCCAAAATCGGCAAAAAACCCTGTGCTATAGCCTTAGTATTTTGTCAAAATTGCAAGATTTTTCGACCATCTCAGAATCGCATGAAACTTTCAGGAAACGTTCCTGGGACTATGCCGACAAAGTTTGCATAGTTTTTGTAAACTTTTAGCGCGCGCGTCGTGAGAAATTACAGCAAATTACAGCAAATCATGCACTAATTAATTCATCACACCTTTGGAGTTAAGCTGCTATATCTCGGCAACGGATGGAGATAGATAAGGCAAATGTATTGCAAAAAGTCTTGTTATAGTCCAAGGAAGGTTTCCTGAAAGTTTCAAGAGTTTTCAGTTTTTGGCCAAAATCGGCAAAAAACCCTGTGCTATAGCCTTAGTATTTTGTCAAAATTGCAAGATTTTTCGACCATCTCAGAATCGCATGAAACTTTCAGGAAACGTTCCTGGGACTATGCCGACAAAGTTTGCATAGTTTTTGTAAACTTTTAGCGCGCGCGTCGTGAGAAATTACAGCAAATTACAGCAAATCATGGACTAATTAATTCATCACACCTTTGGAGTTAAGCTGCTATATCTCGGCAACGGATGAAGATAGATAAGGCAAATGTATTGCAAAAAGTCTTGTTATAGTCCAAGGAAGGTTTCCTGAAAGTTTCAAGAGTTTTCAGTTTTTGGCCAAAATCGGCAAAAAACCCTGTGCTATAGCCTTAGTATTTTGTCAAAATTGCAAGATTTTTCGACCATCTCAGAATCGCATGAAACTTTCAGGAAACGTTCCTGGGACTATGCCGACAAAGTTTGCATAGTTTTTGTAAACTTTTAGCGCGCGCGTCGTGAGAAATTACAGCAAATTACAGCAAATCATGCACTAATTAATTCATCACACCTTTGGAGTTAAGCTGCTATATCTCGGCAACGGATGAAGATAGATAAGGCAAATGTATTGCAAAAAGTCTTGTTATAGTCCAAGGAAGGTTTCCTGAAAGTTTCAAGAGTTTTCAGTTTTTGGCCAAAATCGGCAAAAAACCCTGTGCTATAGCCTTAGTATTTTGTCAAAATTGCAAGATTTTTCGACCATCTCAGAATCGCTTGAAACTTTCAGGAAACGTTCCTGGGACTATGCCGACAAAGTTTGCATAGTTTTTGTAAACTTTTAGCGCGCGCGTCGTGAGAAATTACAGCAAATTACGGCAAATCATGCACTAATTAATTCATCACACCTTTGGAGTTAAGCTGCTATATCTCGGCAACGGATGAAGAAAGATAAGGCAAATGTATTGCAAAAAATCTTGTTATAGTCCAAGGAAGGTTTCCTGAAAGTTTCAAGAGTTTTCAGTTTTTGGCCAAAATCGGCAAAAAACCCTGTGCTATAGCCTTAGTATTTTGTCAAAATTGCAAGATTTTTCGACCATCTCAGAATCGCATGAAACTTTCAGGAAACGTTCCTGGGACTATGCCGACAAAGTTTGCATAGTTTTTGTAAACTTTTAGCGCGCGCGTCGTGAGAAATTACAGCAAATTACAGCAAATCATGGACTAATTAATTCATCACACCTTTGGAGTTAAGCTGCTATATCTCGGCAACGGATGAAGATAGATAAGGCAAATGTATTGCAAAAAGTCTTGTTATAGTCCAAGGAAGGTTTCCCGAAAGTTTCAAGAGTTTTCAGTTTTTGGCCAAAATCGGCAAAAAACCCTGTGCTATAGCCTTAGTATTTTGTCAAAATTGCAAGATTTTTCGACCATCTCAGAATCGCATGAAACTTTCAGGAAACGTTCCTGGGACTATGCCGACAAAGTTTGCATAGTTTTTGTAAACTTTTAGCGCGCGCGTCGTGAGAAATTACAGCAAATTACAGCAAATCATGCACTAATTAATTCATCACACCTTTGGAGTTAAGCTGCTATATCTCGGCAACGGATGAAGATAGATAAGGCAAATGTATTGCAAAAAGTCTTGTTATAGTCCAAGGAAGGTTTCCCGAAAGTTTCAAGAGTTTTCAGTTATTGGCCAAAATCGGCAAAAAACCCTGTGCTATAGCCTTAGTATTTTGTCAAAATTGCAAGATTTTTCGACCATCTCAGAATCGCATGAAACTTTCAGGAAACGTTCCTGGGACTATGCCGACAAAGTTTGCATAGTTTTTGTAAACTTTTAGCGCGCGCGTCGTGAGAAATTACAGCAAATTACAGCAAATCATGCACTAATTAATTCATCACACCTTTGGAGTTAAGCTGCTATATCTCGGCAACGGATGAAGATAGATAAGGCAAATGTATTGCAAAAAGTCTTGTTATAGTCCAAGGAAGGTTTCCTGAAAGTTTCAAGAGTTTTCAGTTTTTGGCTAAAATCGGCAAAAAACCCTGTGCTATAGCCTTAGTATTTTGTCAAAATTGCAAGATTTTTCAACCATCTCAGAATCGCATGAAACTTTCAGGAAACGTTCCTGGGACTATGCCGACAAAGTTTGCATAGTTTTTGTAAACTTTTAGCGCGCGCCTCGTGAGAAATTACAGCAAATTACAGCAAATCATGCACTAATTAATTCATCACACCTTTGGAGTTAAGCTGCTATATCTCGGCAACGGATGAAGATAGATAAGGCAAATGTATTGCAAAAAGTCTTGTTATAGTCCAAGGAAGGTTTCCTGAAAGTTTCAAGAGTTTTCAGTTTTTGGCCAAAATCGGCAAAAAACCCTGTGCTATAGCCTTAGTATTTTGTCAAAATTGCAAGATTTTTCGACCATCTCAGAATCGCATGAAACTTTCAGGAAACGTTCCTGGGACTATGCCGACAAAGTTTGCATAGTTTTTGTAAACTTTTAGCGCGCGCGTCGTGAGAAATTACAGCAAATTACAGCAAATCATGCACTAATTAATTCATCACACCTTTGGAGTTAAGCTGCTATATCTCGGCAACGGATGAAGATAGATAAGGCAAATGTATTGCAAAAAGTCTTGTTATAGTCCAAGGAAGGTTTCCTGAAAGTTTCAAGAGTTTTCAGTTTTTGGCCAAAATCGGCAAAAAACCCTGTGCTATAGCCTTAGTATTTTGTCAAAATTGCAAGATTTTTCGACCATCTCAGAATCGCATGAAACTTTCAGGAAACGTTCCTGGGACTATGCCGACAAAGTTTGCATAGTTTTTGTAAACTTTTAGCGCGCGCGTCGTGAGAAATTACAGCAAATTACAGCAAATCATGCACTAATTAATTCATCACACCTTTGGAGTTAAGCTGCTATATCTCGGCAACGGATGAAGATAGATAAGGCAAATGTATTGCAAAAAGTCTTGTTATAGTCCAAGGAAGGTTTCCTGAAAGTTTCAAGAGTTTTCAGTTTTTGGCCAAAATCGGCAAAAAACCCTGTGCTATAGCCTTAGTATTTTGTCAAAATTGCAAGATTTTTCGACCATCTCAGAATCGCATGAAACTTTCAGGAAACGTTCCTGGGACTATGCCGACAAAGTTTGCATAGTTTTTGTAAACTTTTAGCGCGCGCGTCGTGAGAAATTACAGCAAATTACAGCATATCATGCACTAATTAATTCATCACACCTTTGGAGTTAAGCTGCTATATCTGGGCAACGGATGAAGATAGATAAGGCAAATGTATTGCAAAAAGTCTTGTTATAGTCCAAGGAAGGTTTCCTGAAAGTTTCAAGAGTTTTCAGTTTTTGGCCAAAATCGGCAAAAAACCCTGTGCTATAGCCTTAGTATTTTGTCAAAATTGCAAGATTTTTCGACCATCTCAGAATCGCATGAAACTTTCAGGAAACGTTCCTGGGACTATGCCGACAAAGTTTGCATAGTTTTTGTAAACTTTTAGCGCGCGCCTCGTGAGAAATTACAGCAAATTACAGCAAATCATGCACTAATTAATTCATCACACCTTTGGAGTTAAGCTGCTATATCTCGGCAACGGATGAAGATAGATAAGGCAAATGTATTGCAAAAAGTCTTGTTATAGTCCAAGGAAGGTTTCCTGAAAGTTTCAAGAGTTTTCAGTTTTTGGCCAAAATCGGCAAAAAACCCTGTGCTATAGCCTTAGTATTTTGTCAAAATTGCAAGATTTTTCGACCATCTCAGAATCGCATGAAACTTTCAGGAAACGTTCCTGGGACTATGCCGACAAAGTTTGCATAGTTTTTGTAAACTTTTAGCGCGCGCGTCGTGAGAAATTACAGCAAATTACAGCAAATCAGAGACTAATTAATTCATCACACCTTTGGAGTTAAGCTGCTATATCTCGGCAACGGATGAAGATAGATAAGGCAAATGTATTGCAAAAAGTCTTGTTATAGTCCAAGGAAGGTTTCCCGAAAGTTTCAAGAGTTTTCAGTTTTTGGCCAAAATCGGCAAAAAACCCTGTGCTATAGCCTTAGTATTTTGTCAAAATTGCAAGATTTTTCGACCATCTCAGAATCGCATGAAACTTTCAGAAAACGTTCCTGGGACTATGCCGACAAAGTTTGCATAGTTTTTGTAAACTTTTAGCGCGCGCGTCGTGAGAAATTACAGCAAATCATGCACTAATTAATTCATCACACCTTTGGAGTTAAGCTGCTATATCTCGGCAACGGATGAAGATAGATAAGGCAAATGTATTGCAAAAAGTCTTGTTATAGTGCAAGGACTGGTTTCCCGAAAGTTTCAAGAGTTTTCAGTTTTTGGCCAAAATCGGCAAAAAACCCTGTGCTATAGCCTTAGTATTTTGTCAAAATTGCAAGATTTTTCGACCATCTCAGAATCGCATGAAACTTTCAGGAAACGTTCCTGGGACTATGCCGACAAAGTTTGCATAGTTTTTGTAAACTTTTAGCGCGCGCGTCGTGAGAAATTACAGCAAATTACAGCATATCACGCACTAATTAATTAATCACACCTTTGGATTAAAGCTGCTATATCTCGGCAACGGATGAAGATAGATAAAGCAAATGTATTGCAAAAAGTCTTGTTATAGTCCAAGGAAGGTTTCCTGAAAGTTTCAAGAGTTTTCAGTTTTTGGCTAAAATCGGCAAAAAACCCTGTGCTATAGCCTTAGTATTTTGTCAAAATTGCAAGATTTTTCGACCATCTCAGAATCGCATGAAACTTTCAGGAAACGTTCCTGGGACTATGCCGACAAAGTTTGCATAGTTTTTGTAAACTTTTAGCGCGCGCGTCGTGAGAAATTACAGCAAATCATGCACTAATTAATTCATCACACCTTTGGAGTTAAGCTGCTATATCTCGGCAACGGATGAAGATAGATAAGGCAAATGTATTGCAAAAAGTCTTGTTATAGTGCAAGGACTGGTTTCCCGAAAGTTTCAAGAGTTTTCAGTTTTTGGCCAAAATCGGCAAAAAACCCTGTGCTATAGCCTTAGTATTTTGTCAAAATTGCAAGATTTTTTGACCATCTCAGAATCGCATGAAACTTTCAGGAAACGTTCCTGGGACTATGCCGACAAAGTTTGCATAGTTTTTGTAAACTTTTAGCGCGCGCGTCGTGAGAAATTACAGCAAATTACAGCATATCACGCACTAATTAATTAATCACACCTTTGGATTAAAGCTGCTATATCTCGGCAACGGATGAAGATAGATAAAGCAAATGTATTGCAAAAAGTCTTGTTATAGTCCAAGGAAGGTTTCCTGAAAGTTTCAAGAGTTTTCAGTTTTTGGCTAAAATCGGCAAAAAACCCTGTGCTATAGCCTTAGTATTTTGTCAAAATTGCAAGATTTTTCGACCATCTCAGAATCGCATGAAACTTTCAGGAAACGTTCCTGGGACTATGCCGACAAAGTTTGCATAGTTTTTGTAAACTTTTAGCGCGCGCGTCGTGAGAAATTACAGCAAATTACAGCATATCATGCACTAATTAATTCATCACACCTTTGGAGTTAAGCTGCTATATCTGGGCAACGGATGAAGATAAATAAGGCAAATGTATTGCAAAAAGTCTTGTTATAGTCCAAGGAAGGTTTCCTGAAAGTTTCAAGAGTTTTCAGTTTTTGGCCAAAATCGGCAAAAAACCCTGTGCTATAGCCTTAGTATTTTGTCAAAATTGCAAGATTTTTCGACCATCTCAGAATCGCATGAAACTTTCAGGAAACGTTCCTGGGACTATGCCGACAAAGTTTGCATAGTTTTTGTAAACTTTTAGCGCGCGCGTCGTGAGAAATTACAGCAAATTACAGCAAATCATGCACTAATTAATTCATCACACCTTTGGAGTTAAGCTGCTATATCTCGGCAACGGATGAAGATAGATAAGGCAAATGTATTGCAAAAAGTCTTGTTATAGTCCAAGGAAGGTTTCCCGAAAGTTTCAAGAGTTTTCAGTTTTTGGCCAAAATCGGCAAAAAACCCTGTGCTATAGCCTTAGTATTTTGTCAAAATTGCAAGATTTTTCGACCATCTCAGAATCGCATGAAACTTTCAGGAAACGTTCCTGGGACTATGCCGACAAAGTTTGCATAGTTTTTGTAAACTTTTAGCGCGCGCGTCGTGAGAAATTACAGCAAATTACAGCAAATCATGCACTAATTAATTCATCACACCTTTGGAGTTAAGCTGCTATATCTCGGCAACGGATGAAGATAGATAAGGCAAATGTATTGCAAAAAGTCTTGTTATAGTCCAAGGAAGGTTTCCTGAAAGTTTCAAGAGTTTTCAGTTTTTTACCAAAATCGGCAAAAAACCCTGTGCTATAGCCTTAGTATTTTGTCAAAATTGCAAGATTTTTCGACCATCTCAGAATCGCATGAAACTTTCAGGAAACGTTCCTGGGACTATGCCGACAAAGTTTGCATAGTTTTTGTAAACTTTTAGCGCGCGCGTCGTGAGAAATTACAGCAAATTACAGCAAATCATGCACTAATTAATTCATCACACCTTTGGAGTTAAGCTGCTATATCTCGGCAACGGATGAAGATAGATAAGGCAAATGTATTGCAAAAAGTCTTGTTATAGTCCAAGGAAGGTTTCCCGAAAGTTTCTAGAGTTTTCAGTTTTTGGCCAAAATCGGCAAAAAACCCTGTGCTATAGCCTTAGTATTTTGTCAAAATTGCAAGATTTTTCGACCATCTCAGAATCGCATGAAACTTTCAGGAAACGTTCCTGGGACTATGCCGACAAAGTTTGCATAGTTTTTGTAAACTTTTAGCGCGCGCGTCGTGAGAAATTACAGCAAATTACAGCAAATCATGCACTAATTAATTCATCACACCTTTGGAGTTAAGCTACTATATCTCGGCAACGGATGAAGATAGATAAGGCAAATGTATTGCAAAAAGTCTTGTTATAGTCCAAGGAAGGTTTCCCGAAAGTTTCAAGAGTTTTCAGTTTTTGGCCAAAATCGGCAAAAAACCCTGTGCTATAGCCTTAGTATTTTGTCAAAATTGCAAGATTTTTCGACCATCTCAGAATCGCATGAAACTTTCAGGAAACGTTCCTGGTTCTATGCCGACAAAGTTTGCATAGTTTTTGTAAACTTTTAGCGCGCGCGTCGTGAGAAATTACAGCAAATTACAGCAAATCATGCACTAATTAATTCATCACACCTTTGGAGTTAAGCTGCTATATCTCGGCAACGGATGAAGATAGATAAGGCAAATGTATTGCAAAAAGTCTTGTTATAGTCCAAGGAAGGTTTCCTGAAAGTTTCAAGAGTTTTCAGTTTTTTACCAAAATCGGCAAAAAACCCTGTGCTATAGCCTTAGTATTTTGTCAAAATTGCAAGATTTTTCGACCATCTCAGAATCGCATGAAACTTTCAGGAAACGTTCCTGGGACTATGCCGACAAAGTTTGCATAGTTTTTGTAAACTTTTAGCGCGCGCGTCGTGAGAAATTACAGCAAATTACAGCAAATCATGCACTAATTAATTCATCACACCTTTGGAGTTAAGCTGCTATATCTCGGCAACGGATGAAGATAGATAAGGCAAATGTATTGCAAAAAGTCTTGTTATAGTCCAAGGAAGGTTTCCCGAAAGTTTCTAGAGTTTTCAGTTTTTGGCCAAAATCGGCAAAAAACCCTGTGCTATAGCCTTAGTATTTTGTCAAAATTGCAAGATTTTTCGACCATCTCAGAATCGCATGAAACTTTCAGGAAACGTTCCTGGGACTATGCCGACAAAGTTTGCATAGTTTTTGTAAACTTTTAGCGCGCGCGTCGTGAGAAATTACAGCAAATTACAGCAAATCATGCACTAATTAATTCATCACACCTTTGGAGTTAAGCTGCTATATCTCGGCAACGGATGAAGATAGATAAGGCAAATGTATTGCAAAAAGTCTTGTTATAGTCCAAGGAAGGTTTCCCGAAAGTTTCAAGAGTTTTCAGTTTTTGGCCAAAATCGGCAAAAAACCCTGTGCTATAGCCTTAGTATTTTGTCAAAATTGCAAGATTTTTCGACCATCTCAGAATCGCATGAAACTTTCAGGAAACGTTCCTGGGACTATGCCGACAAAGTTTGCATAGTTTTTGTAAACTTTTAGCGCGCGCGTCGTGAGAAATTACAGCAAATTACAGCAAATCATGCACTAATTAATTCATCACACCTTTGGAGTTAAGCTGCTATATCTCGGCAACGGATGAAGATAGATAAGGCAAATGTATTGCAAAAAGTCTTGTTATAGTCCAAGGAAGGTTTCCCGAAAGTTTCAAGAGTTTTCAGTTTTTGGCCAAAATCGGCAAAAAACCCTGTGCTATAGCCTTAGTATTTTGTCAAAATTGCAAGATTTTTCGACCATCTCAGAATCGCATGAAACTTTCAGGAAACGTTCCTGGGACTATGCCGACAAAGTTTGCATAGTTTTTGTAAACTTTTAGCGCGCGCGTCGTGAGAAATTACAGCAAATTACAGCAAATCATGCACTAATTAATTCATCACACCTTTGGAGTTAAGCTGCTATATCTCGGCAACGGATGAAGATAGATAAGGCAAATGTATTGCAAAAAGTCTTGTTATAGTCCAAGGAAGGTTTCCTGAAAGTTTCAAGAGTTTTCAGTTTTTTACCAAAATCGGCAAAAAACCCTGTGCTATAGCCTTAGTATTTTGTCAAAATTGCAAGATTTTTCGACCATCTCAGAATCGCATGAAACTTTCAGGAAACGTTCCTGGGACTATGCCGACAAAGTTTGCATAGTTTTTGTAAACTTTTAGCGCGCGCGTCGTGAGAAATTACAGCAAATTACAGCAAATCATGCACTAATTAATTCATCACACCTTTGGAGTTAAGCTGCTATATCTCGGCAACGGATGAAGATAGATAAGGCAAATGTATTGCAAAAAGTCTTGTTATAGTCCAAGGAAGGTTTCCCGAAAGTTTCTAGAGTTTTCAGTTTTTGGCCAAAATCGGCAAAAAACCCTGTGCTATAGCCTTAGTATTTTGTCAAAATTGCAAGATTTTTCGACCATCTCAGAATCGCATGAAACTTTCAGGAAACGTTCCTGGGACTATGCCGACAAAGTTTGCATAGTTTTTGTAAACTTTTAGCGCGCGCGTCGTGAGAAATTACAGCAAATTACAGCAAATCATGCACTAATTAATTCATCACACCTTTGGAGTTAAGCTGCTATATCTCGGCAACGGATGAAGATAGATAAGGCAAATGTATTGCAAAAAGTCTTGTTATAGTCCAAGGAAGGTTTCCTGAAAGTTTCAAGAGTTTTCAGTTTTTGGCCAAAATCGGCAAAAAACCCTGTGCTATAGCCTTAGTATTTTGTCAAAATTGCAAGATTTTTCGACCATCTCAGAATCGCATGAAACTTTCAGGAAACGTTCCTGGGACTATGCCGACAAAGTTTGCATAGTTTTTGTAAACTTTTAGCGCGCGCGTCGTGAGAAATTACAGCAAATTACAGCAAATCATGCACTAATTAATTCATCACACCTTTGGAGTTAAGCTGCTATATCTCGGCAACGGATGAAGATAGATAAGGCAAATGTATTGCAAAAAGTCTTGTTATAGTCCAAGGACTGGTTTCCCGAAAGTTTCAAGAGTTTTCAGTTTTTGGCCAAAATCGGCAAAAAACCCTGTGCTATAGCCTTAGTATTTTGCCAAAATTGCAAGATTTTTCGACCATCTCAGAATCGCATGAAACTTTTAGGAAACGTTCCTGGGACTATGCCGACAAAGTTTGCATAGTTTTTGTAAACTTTTAGCGCGCGCGTCGTGAGAAATTACAGCAAATCATGCACTAATTAATTCATCACACCTTTGGAGTTAAGCTGCTATATCTCGGCAACGGATGAAGATAGATAAGGCAAATGTATTGCAAAAAGTCTTCTTATAGTCCAAGGAAGGTTTCCTGAAAGTTTCAAGAGTTTTCAATTTTTGGCCAAAATCGGCAAAAAACCCTGTGGCCTTAGTATTTTGTGAAAATTGCAAGATTTTTCGACCATCTCAGAATCGCATGAAACTTTCAGGAAACGTTCCTGGGACTATGCCGACAAAGTTTGCATAGTTTTTGTAAACCTTTAGCGCGCGCGTCGTGAGAAATTACAACAAATTACAGCAAATCATGCACTAATTAATTCATCACACCTTTGGAGTTAAGCTGCTATATCTCGGCAACGGATGAAGATAGATAAAGCAAATGTATTGCAAAAAGTCTTGTTATAGTCCAAGGAAGGTTTCCTGAAAGTTTCAAGAGTTTTCAGTTTTTGGCCAAAATCGGCAAAAAACCCTGTGCTATAGTCTTAGTATTTTGTCAAAATTCCAAGATTTTTCGACCATCTCAGAATCGCATAAAACTTTCAGGAAACGTTCCTGGGACTATGCCGACAAAGTTTGCATAGTTTTTGTAAACTTTTAGCGCGCGCGTCGTGAGAAATTACAGCAAATCATGCACTAATTAATTCATCACACCTTTGGAGTTAAGCTGCTATATCTCGGCAACGGATGAAGATAGATAAGGCAAATGTATTGCAAAAAGTCTTCTTATAGTCCAAGGAAGGTTTCCTGAAAGTTTCATGCGATTCTGAGATGGTCGAAAAATCTTGGAATTTTGACAAAATACTAAGGCTATAGCACAGGGTTTTTTTGTCAAAAATTGAAAACTCTTGAAACTTTCAGGAAACCTTCCTTGGACTATAAGAAGACTTTTTGCAATACATTTGCGTTATCTATTTTCATCCGTTGCAGATATATAACAGTTTAAATTTGGCTCCTTTGTTGGAAAGGTGTGATGTTTTAATTAGTGCATGATTTGCTCTAATTTGCTCTAATTTGCTCTAATTTCTCACGACGCGCAGGCTCGGAGTTTACAAAAACCATGCAAAAACCGTCGGCATAGTCCCAGGAACATTTCCTGAAAGTTTCATGCGATTCTGGGATGATCGAAAAATGACCGGATTTTCCCAAAATACTAAGGCTATAGCAGAGGTTTTTTTTAGTCAAAAATTGAAAACTCTGGAAAGTTTAGGCAACCTTCCTTGGAGTATAACAAGACTTTTGCAATACATTTTCTTTATCTATCTTCAACCGTTGGGGAGATATAGTAGCTTAAATTTGGCTCCTCTGCTCGAAAGGTGTGATTTTTTAATCAGTGCATGATTTGTTCTAATTTAAATCCTTCCAAACTTTTAAGAAACCTTACCCGAATTTTAACGAGACTTCAGGCAGTACACTTGGCTTATGTTTCATCACTGTTGATGAGATATAGCTTTAAAACTACGCAGTTATTTATCGGCGGCTCGCTTTAGATATCATCATAAACTGCATTTATGAACCACTTAGAAACATTCTCCGATTTAAATGCTTGACCGACACTGTACATCGTGTATACTAAGGCGCAAAAATGGTCTATTTTCGCCAAAAAGTTAACAGGGACGTGGACGATATTTTTTGCATTACACTCATGCCCCCTTTTAGTTCAGCCGTTGATGAGATATAGCAGCAAAACAACATAAAACTGTTAGAAAAGTGTGGTATTTTAGTGGACGACATGCTATATCTTTTCGCGAACCGCTGTATTAAACATCAACAATTATACATCTAATCCGTTGTTATTGTCTCAAGAACAAAGATTTTGTGTTCCATGAAACGAAGGCCAAGGTCAGACTGCAAAGCTCGATACACGGTCAGTACTATGGAGTTGTGGCAGAGAGTGTAGACTCGGTCGTTGCCAACGCCGCAATGCAGAGTTTTGGCGGGTACTTGCAGCTCTTGGGTTTAACTGAAAGTAGGGGCTCCTAAGGCTGGTAAGCCTGCGTACCAACCCCATTTGATGCCATCCACTGTGCTCACGGGACCTGGGGAATATTTAAGAAGATGGCGTTTGGTGCTTAAAGATATAGCTTGCGAAAACAGAAGGGTTTTCCGTCTGTTGCTCTGCGAAACCAAGCGACAAACGACTTCCGTGACGTCACATGCCGTCTTAACAACGACCAATTAGAAATTACAAAATAATGGTCTTCTTGAACTTTTGAGGGCTTCGATTAGAAAGAGACTGTGACTTCACGGAAGCCGTTTTCCGGCTCAATTTTGCGGACGGTATTTATAGTCCTTACAAAGGAACAGTGGAAAACCTCGTCTGATTGCGCAGGTTACTAAAGATAGGAAGCTGAGAAACTCAACGTCACAACAATTACAATGGAAATACGAAACGGATTATTTTTGTTTAGATTGTCTGTACTATGTGGAACCTCATAATCATTATACCTTAGTTACTAAACTGGCTTTGATTAGGACTTATATTCTGCATATACAAAAAACAGCTAGGAAAAATCGCACGTTTTAAATAATTGGTCGATTAAATTAGAGTGGTTGACGCAAAAACGCAAATTAACCATTGGGCCGTATTTAAGATTCACTAATAACATAGCAGGAAATTTAAGTTAGAAAATTTTCTGAATTTACAGTCTATCCGTGAATTCACTCTATAAAAGGTCGTGTAGGAAAACACGGATTCACATATTCAAGAGTAGGGTAGTCATCGCAGCACCAAAGCTTTAAATAAAACAACAATGTTCAGTTGGAACATCTGACAACCGCATTCAAGCTTCGCTGGAGGTCTTTAATTTGCCATCCTTTAGCAGAATCGCTTAGAGAAGACAGGAGACAGGTATTCAAGCACCAGTATCAAGCAGGGTAAGCTATATATCTCCACGACATTTATTTGCAAAATTGCTACTTGAATAGGTCAAAAAAGAGAATCACCATCGATGATGAAATGACTGGAAGCTTTCAGCAAATAAAATCTGAAGACAGCACAAATGCATTAAAAGGACCTGTTTTTACACATTTTCGTCTTGCAGCCTCTATAGAATAATTTTCTTTAAAGGTGAAGTAATACGGGCAACATTTTCAGTGCAACTTGTCGTGCAATAATGTTGCGTTGCAAGTTGCACCGTAATGTTGCGCGTATTACCACCGTGTTGCAAGTTGCAGCAACATGTTGCACGAAGTAGAACCCACTTCTACTTCGTGCAACATATTGCTGCAACTTGCAACACGGTGGTAATACGCGCAACATTACGGAGCAACTTGCAACGCAACATTGTTGCAGCACGACAAGTTGCACTGAAAATGTTGCCCGTATTACTTCACCTTTAGTTTTAAAGCGAGAGCGGGTGTGATATATGTAAAATTCATATCTTCGCGCTGCCGTGTAATATCCTCTATAGACTTCGCGAACGAGAAGCATTCTTTTTACTCAGTTAGAAATATACTAAAATAGGCCGCTAGCCTACAACTTTCGTATTGATTTCCCGACATGATCATGGTGCAGAATGATAAAATCATTGTATGTAGCTCCAAATTGTGATAGCGGAATATGCTTCCAAATTCGACATCATGCTGTTCGGTTTTCCTTCCTATCGCTGTTTATTGACAATATTCGAACACAGTTTTATCTATTAATCACCAAAAAATAAACCGTTACGAGATGAATACCGAGAAGGACATCAATGATTCATTTGTCAAAACAGCAGTTCCAGAAAACACCTAAGCTTAAGCTTCACAGTCGGACAGCGAGAGGAAATAGTTAAAAGATAAAACAATAAACTACTTTTGGCTTTGGAAATATGTACTGTTCGCATATGAACTGTTCGCTTCTCGGAACAGATAATATCCTCGGACAATATCCGTGCATATTTCCTCGCCAAAATTAGTTTATTGTTTATATAGTTAAAGGGAACGTTTGCATGGCAGCCTATTTTTACGAATTTTCTGCCTCCAGCCGTCTATAAGGGCACATATTTGGTTTTAAGTCAGGAATGTATAGTTACTTTGCGAACGTACAGATAATTCATGAAACATTTCATTCGGTAAGAAGTATACTTTAAAAACAGTTTACTGGCAACTACTCAAATTTGAAAATTTTTGCATACTTAAAATTTGTCAATATAGCAGCTGAATGCTTTGAAATAATTGCAGATTTTACTGTAGAGAGACTTGGCACCATGTCAGATATCATTATCATTTTTATTTGCAAATAAGCTTTTATTCCGTTCAATTTGTATGGAGCAAATTTACTCTCTTATAATAAGACGATGCTTAAAATATATTAAAAAATGATTCAGTTCTAGCTTTGTCCCAGAGGTTTTCTAATCCTCCGAGCGAAACATTGAGCAGCGCAAGCGAAAAGCGACTTCCGCTCGTCGTTTCTCGACTCGCTTTTCGCTTGTGCTGCTCAATGTTTCGCTCGGAGGATTAGAAAACCTCTGGTACCAGGGTAGTTCTAGCTTCTCACATTTGGTTTAAGGACTATTAAACACTAGCTAGAAATCTCTCTAAACTCGTGATCGTTTTTCAACTGATAATCATACATATTAAATTTATGTAGTACTTTTGGTTACATTATCTCCACAGGTTTTAATATTTAACTGTTGAAGAGAAATGGGTACAACGATGGAGACTTCAGCCAAAATATCTATGTGAGTTTTTGCTTCAAACCGGATGGTTAATTTGTAGAAGAATTTACAAGTTTACATACATCTTTTCGTTTCCTTTAAACAATTATCCGTAAAGAATTGCTGCATCCATCGCTTACGTGAAAGTAAATTTGACTCACATCAGAAAATAACTAACTTGACTTGTAATGTGAAATGAATTCAACCAAATGGAAGTTAAGGCGAAGTAATACGGGCAACATTTTCTTGCAACTTGTCGTGCAACAAAGTTGCGTAGCAAGTTGCGGCCTGTTGTTGCAGGTATAATTACCTTCGCACGCAACTTGTTCTGCAACAAAATTTCGTGCTGTGAGTTGCGGCAACATGTTGCAAAAAGTAGAAGCCGAGTCTACTTGTGCAACATGTTTGCGCAACTCGCAACACAAAATTTTGTTGCGTGCGTAGATATCAATACGTGCAACACAGGCCGCAACTTGCTACGCAACTTTGTTGCACGACAAGTTGCAAGAAAATGTTGCCCGTATTACTTCACTTTACGAGTGAGACTTTTCTTTTCATTTTGTTTTTTAAAGGTGCAGTAATGTGGGCAAAAAAAATCGTGCAACTTGTAGCACAACATTGTTGCGTTGCGAGTTGAAGAGCGATGTTGCACGTATTACCACCCTTCGCGCAACTTGCCGCGCGACAAATTTTTGATGTTGCAAGTTGCAGCATTTTGTAGCAGAAGTAGAACGAGCTTCTACTTTCTGCAACAAAATTTGAGTTTGTTGCGTGTATTACCATTGTCGTTGCAACTTTTCACGCAACAGAACTCCTCGGCCGCCATCTTGTATGTTAAACTAACCAATCACGCGGCCAAATTCGTGTCTAATTGCAACAGGGAGAGTCCTAATACGCGCAACATCGCTCTTCAACTTGCAGCGCAGCAATGTTGCGCGACAACTTGCACAATTTTGTTGCCCGTATTACTGCATCTTAAAGAAATATTCATATGAGATCAGCACACAACTTGATGCAATGTTCTGTTTTCAGGTGCATTTTCCAGGTTACCTTTCTCGGCCTAACGTTGTTCACCAGCTTGATCACAGAAACCGGTTCAACTTGTGACGACGGCACCTGTCCCTCCGTGGGGTTTTACTTCGTTCAGTCTGGACCGAGCGTGGTTCACGACTCTGCACTCTACGGGCATGGTTTCCACAATCTGACAGTGACAGGCCCCAGAGAATGTTTCAAGAAATGTTCATCAGATTGCCGGTGCATCTCCTTCAACTGTCAAACCAATGCGAAGCCAAACAACTGTCAACTCAACGAAGAAAACAGGCATTCGAGTCCGGACGCGTTGAAATCAAGACTGGGATTTAACTATTACGACTTAGTGAGAGACTACAACATTCAGGTAAAAGTAAAAAGCACGTTACTGCCAGTGGAAAAGTTACAGGTAACATCGGAAAAACACAATCAATTAAAAAAAAAAAAGCCACGAAAAAAGAAAACTTAAATAAACCAAGACACTAACACGTACATAAACAATAGCTCAGTGCAAACACTAAATTAGACAACAGTAAAGGTGTATTTAGAAGTTTATAAAATACAACGGACGGCACCGTGAAAGATGAGGATCATCTTTGGATACTTTGGATACAAAGATTCGAAAGTAAAATTGAAGAATAGACTTTGCAGGGAGGCCTACATGCGTATACTGGCCTTTTTGGACTACTAACAACCAGTCCTATTTCATAAGCCGTCGATTAGTGTTTTTCTGGATCAGGAAAGGTCCAAGAGAAAAGGAACCAGTGAACTGGAAAAAAATGTACATTTGAGAACACTGCCTTCGCCTTGGCCAAATCTGACAAAGATGACAACAAAACTTGTACTGCCTCACTATATCTCAGTATGTTTATGACAAAACACGGTGGTACGTATGTAGAATACAAAAAATCTTTAAGACTAGAAAATAAAGTATTTAACAAAGCAGAAAGCGAAACCTATTTATTTATTTATTTGTTTGTTTGCTTGCTTGTTTGTTTATTTATTTATTTATTCACATTTATCATATATTTTACTTTGCAGGTAGGTCAAACTTCCAGTGAATGTAATAATCACTGCTGTAAGTCCCAAAAATGTCAAAACGAAGGAACATGCCTTGAGATGTGCGATGAAAATGGAGTCAGGTTCACTTGTTTGTGCCCACCAACTTACACTGGAAAATACTGTGAAACTCAGAAAGCCTGGAATACTTGCCACGAGGTTCGTTCCAAAGGAGTCACGACATCCGGGATATACCAGCTCTACAACCCTGAACTAATACCCTATCCTGGTTACTGCGACTTTGATTCAGAAAAAGGATCTTCTTGGACTTTGATCGAATCGTTCTCCCTTGCCAACAAAGGCGTGCACGTTCTGCCTTTCTATGCGACTTCTAGCAGCTTGTACCAGGCATCTCCTACCAAATGGCAATCGTATCGTATTTCTTACAGGCGATCTAAGCGAATCCGAGATTACTCTACCCACTGGAGAGCCACGTGCAACTTCGAAAAAGATGGAGTATTGTATACTGACTACCTCAGGGCGAAGCTAGAAGACAACGACTTTCTGAATGACCCGAAAAACATAAATGGATTTTGCGCTAGGTACGAGCTCGTCAATATAAGGGGGAAAAGTTGCGCCAACTGCACCGCTTTAACTTTTCATCACAACCACCTGCACATTGACAGCTACTATAGCGGCGATGTATGCGATTTTAATGGAACGGATGGGGCAAATATTGGAGAGGACAACTTTGGAGCATACGCAGTTACAAATCCATTATTCAGATGCACAACCTTTGAAAATTCTACCACTCAATTTTGGATTGGAAATCTGTAAACTATACAGTGCTGTGGAGTGTCACAACTCTGTGTTTAACAAACGTTACAGAAAGGGTGGCAAAGATGAGAGACCAGAACAATACCCGGGGGTGGGGTCACTCTCACTATAGTGAGACTTCGCTCAAAAGAGGCTTCTTTAGAAGCCTCAGGTATAGGGGTGATATAAGCATGAAGGGTTATGGCATTAAAGGGGTCGGTAAGACTTGCTGGGAAAAGCCTAAAATTCGTGTTGGCAATTCAGTTGTTGGTTGTAAAAATCGTGTCTCAACTGAGGTCTTCGCAGTTATCGCGAATGTTTTTTTAGACGTCTAAAGGTATTACGGTATATACAGGGATTAAGATATAATATAATATCGATCCCATACAGAGCAATAGCTTAAACTCTGGGCCGAGTCTAGTACACATCAAATTTATTCAAATGCTACCCCAGAGCAGAAGGACAGCCTTCTAGAAAATGTAGTTATCAATGAAACCCCTCTGTATACGAGACCTTGTACATTTCAATTAGATATTGATTACGATATAATTATTAGTAAAGTGTCCATGAAAAGAAAAAAATAAATGCTTGTGAACAAATTTTGTTTGAGTGCAATATATATCTCATATCTCTGCTTAACGGTGTCAAATATTAGTAAATATTGTTGTAAGGCTACAGTGTCCTAGTACCTACTGCAACGCTAAACGATCCATGTAAATATACTATCTTATTTTAGAGATGAACGCTGTTTGTGTAATCATGTACCGTGAATTCTAATTAGAATATGCACGTATCAAGGAAGCGAGTTTCATGCAGTCAACTCGTAACCGCAGTTATGTCTTTGTTAAGAAAATACATCTGTTTTACAAAATGCTCCCTCCTCCCAATCCCACACATACGTACACACCACAAAATAAATCAAATCAAACCAAGCAAATTCAGATCATAGTTTTTGTGCATCAAATATTTTGTGCATCAAATACAAATTTTGTATCCTGAGCCGACATGGAAGTGAGATTCCCAGCTCGCGCGTCCAGAGTTTTTATTTTTTTCCGTCGCTCGCACAACTCAACTCAACAACACGCGAGAGAAGAAAATAACCTCTGCTACCCAGGGTATTTTTTGAGGGAAAATTTTGAGAAATATTTCTGCGCGAACCTTTATCGAGACCTTAGTCTCGATTATACTATCACGAACAAGTTCAGTTACGATAGTTTTTGTGCTGCATTGATGGAACCTTCCAGTCATATATCCATTCATTTGCGAAATTTTTACAGGGTAGCTTCCCTGCTGAAATTTTGACAAGTAGGTAATGGTAGTTGGATAGCTGCAGGTCTTGTCACGAATGCCCAAAGCATTGTTCAGAGCAATATTGACTATTACGCGAACGGTGTCTTTAAGTAATTATCTGTCTTGCACGACTCTCTAAAAGTTGGGCAGTAAACGACTTTGAAATGCGATTTGTACTTTCACAAACTTGATAAGTATTCGCTGACTAAAAAGTTGCGAAGCTACATTGCTAGAAAACAGAAACATTTGTCAGAGTGATTAAATATTAACACACAAACATATTATCCAGCTTGCCGCATGCTGTGGTTAAACGGTCTTCATGTAGAAATCCGGAATTAAAAATAAGTCGGCTCAATGAAAGTGCCTGACAAGACCAAATAGACCACTCTTTTCTTTTCAAGCAGCCAATAACTAATTGCGATAGGTTCGGTCAGCATAAAGAAATAAAACTAAAACTTTCAGGAATACACAATATAATATCTAATCTATACATGCAGTGAACCAAATCTTACCAAGACATCAACCAAACCTAAATAAAAAATAAATAAAACAAAATAATAATAAAAATGGAAAACAAATTCATTCACAAGTACACGCTCTCAGGCGTAAATAACAAATCTATTCAGTTAGACCACCTGCACGGCAACAGCACGGAGGTCTTTTCCTAACTAAGGTAAATTATTTATTATATCATCTGTCAGCAGATAAATTGGAAAGCAAGAGCATTTTAAATAGCAGTCTCGGGAAACGCGCGTTTAGTATTTCTTTGGGAAGAAATAGTTGAAACTACGCCGTTTGAATAGGCCAGGACAGAAAATAACTGCCAACCAAAGGATTGGAATCAAGTGCCTAACCAGAGACTGGGTTAGTACAGTTTTTTTTTTTTTTTTTTTTTTTGTTTCAAATCCGGCCTGTGGGTCACATAAAGAACGTTTAATCGAAAAAAAAACTGAAGTATACGCGGCAAAACTGCACTGTTTTCCTGTCTGATTCGTGCTGACTAGACTGCTGGGCCCGGTTGTTCAAAGGACGATTAGCATAATCCTGGATTAGCAGCAACCGTTTTATCGTTTTTAAACCTGAAAATGGGAAAACTTCGCTCATAAATCAGCAGACAGGTTTTGAGCTAAAAAAGCTTTTCACTTGGTCCTTGAACATAAACCTGCAGTTCCTTGGCCAAAAATGACGAAAGGAAAAAAAAAAACATCATTATTCCTGGATTAGCTTAATCGATTTTTTTTTTCATACTAGTACACTGTTTTAGTCGATGTTGTTTTTGTACAGGTTTTATGATGACTTTCGGAGAACGGTTGACGACGATGGAACTTCCAGCGACACTATCTATGTGAGTTTCTGCTATATGTGTAACTGGCAAAATAAATGCGACTATATCGAAATATTTTCTCCTTGAACTGTGGCTATAGAAAGGAAAAATGTTTTTATCTAGTATAGCAAGCCTTCATTTTTCTGAGTTACTAAGATATATTAAACATGAATTCCCTACAATTGTCCTAAATTCATGCTTGACAAATACAAATAAACCTTTTCAGGTGTATTTTCCAGGTTACCTTTCTCGGCCTAACGTTGTTCACCAGCTTGATCACAGAAACCGGTTCAACTTGTGACGACGGCACCTGTCCCTCCGTGGGGTTTTACTTCGTTCAGTCTGGACCGAGCGTGGTTCACGACTCTGCACTCTACGGGCATGGTTTCCACAATCTGACAGTGACAGTGACAGGCCCCAGAGAATGTTTCAAGAAATGTTCATCAGATTGCCGGTGTATCTCCTTCAACTGTCAAACCAATGCGAAGCCAAACAACTGTCAACTTAACGAAGAAAACAGGCACTTGAGTCCAGACGCGTTGAAATCAAGACCGGGATTTAACTATTACGACTTAGTGATAGACTACAACATTCAGGTAAGAGAAAGAAAGAACATTTTTTAAGACTGCTCCGTAACATCGCAGCAACATAGTGCCATGGAAGATGAGAAGATGAGAACAAAAGCTCAAACTACATCACAACAACTCAAAATACTTAAAAAACACCAATCAATACGAGAACCTCTAAGACTAGAAACGTAAGATATCTATTTAAGAAGGCAGAAAGCAAAACCCATTATCTATTTATTCATATTTTGCAGGTAGGTCAAACTTCTAGTGAATGTAATAATCACTGTTGTAAGTCACAAAAATGTCAAAACGGAGGAACATGCCTTGAGATGTGCGATGAAAATGGAGTCAGGTTCACTTGTTTGTGCTCACCAGCTTACACTGGAAAATACTGTGAAACTCAGAAAGCCTGGAAGACATGCCACGAGGCCCGTTCCGGAGGAATCACTACATCCGGGATATACAACTACTACAGTGCTGGATCAAATGTCCGTCCTTGTTACTGCGACTTTGATTCAGAAGAAGGATCTTCTTGGACTTTGATTGAATCATTTTCCCTCGCCAACAAAGGGGTGCACAATCTGTCCTTCTATATGGCTAAAACCAGCATGAACACGTTATATCCTACAAACTGGCAATCGTATCGTATGTCTCGCAGGCAACGGCAATCAATCCGAGATTACTCTACACACTGGAGAGCCACGTGCAACTTCGAAAAAGATGGGGTAGTGTATACTGACTACCTCAGGGCAAGGCTGGAAGACAACGACATTCTGGTTAATCCGAACCAGGTAAATGGATTCTGTGCTAGGTACGAGCTCGTCAATATAAGGGGGAAAAGTTGCGTCAACTGCACCGCTTTGACTTTTCATCACAGCCACCTGCACATTGACAGCTACTATAGCGGAGAGAGGTGCGACTTTAATGGCACGGATGGGGCAAACATCGGCGAAGACAACTTTGGAAGTTACTTAGTTACAAATCCGCTATTCAGATGCACAACTTTTCAAAATTCTACTACCCAATTCTGGATTGGAAATCTTTAGAAGTGTTCTGACTAGAAGTTTTCTGTTAAGTCTATACAAATTCACGCGCGATCTACTTCGATTTTCTCCTTCAGTTTCTCACAGCTATTATGATATAGTATGAATAACTCTTGGCTCTTGATAGCAAACTATAGATGAAAGCTGACTCTACACTATTAGTTCTCATTGCATCACTCCTAAATTTTCTACTTAAGAAGGTTTAGAGTACCTGCATTATCAGCGTGGGAGTGAAAGGGTTAAGACAACGCTTCTTTGAGCCAAACAGTTGCTTATTATTGGGAAGTCGCATTCTTGATTTATTTGATAACTTCAAAATAACAAAATGCATTTCCTTTTATTTTTTTCGGGCATTAGAAACTGATTAAACGGCATGGCAAGAAGCAAACCAACGTGTAAAAAGTTTGTATTAGTTTTAGTGTAGTGTCTTATCTTTCGTTCCGATATTAAGCAGTGACAAGGTGTACTTCATTTTATTTTATAAATTTTATTTCCTAAGCTCTACACCCAACAAAAACTGACCAGTCCTTTTTCATGAACCTCGTCCCGCGGTTTTCTGAGCATTGTTTGAAAGATATCATTCGATGATTTTCAGCATTGCACCAATATCACATTTATGAATGCTGCACATTGTTAAATTTGTTACTCTGTAAACATCATATACTTCAAAAGGTGCATCATGTAGGCAGCAAATTGACGTGTAAAGTCAATCGGCTATACAGCTTGCACCGTCAAATATCCTACTTGTTCCAACTATGCAATCACTAAACGATAATTGAAACGTAGCATGCCGAGTAATTTCAGTAGCAGTTGAAAACGATTGAATTGGACAATTGCCCCGAAGCTGTGTAAATATGAATGAAAGCGGCCAAATTCACAGTTCTGTAGTTATTACTTAGTTTGTAATTTTGTGCCTCAGTCACTCTGACGAAGGACTAACGCTCTAAACGTCAGCTACTATTACTCTAACGGCGTTCCAGTACCTATATCAACTTTTAGTTCATACACCAGCGTTTTTATCACCACGCCGACGCAGTTAATCTAGTTCTCTTAAGAGCTGGTATCACACTATTTTGTGCCTTGACTGAGTAATATAATTTCGTCAGCAATATTGCGTTAGGTATGGGACATGAGTGTTGTAAAATTCAAATTAAACTAACTACAAAATAATTAAACTTGCATTCCTGTTGTAGTGATATCACTGTACTATAAGGGAAGGAATGCATTGCGATGATAATGCTATGAAAAAGAAAAAAAAAGAAATATCTTCATCTAGACATTATTTGAGGACTCGCCAACAATAATATCGACACAGCCTAAAACACATATTTTCAAATTCTACCAACCGAAGCATTGATGACTAGTACACCTAAATCACAAGTCCTGTTGCAGAATTAAGTTCAAAACAATACAGTCCAAGGAGAACTGAATTTTAGTATATATTTATAAGCTGACTCGAGTTTTAATTAATTTTGCCCGCGGGTTCTTTCTTCTCTATTGTGAATAAGCTCCCAGGTACCTGCATGGCTTCTTTAAGAATAAATTACAAATTCCTCTTAAAGCCTCATAAATATACAATTAAAATTTGACGAATGGTCACTAGAACTCGTGTAATGCAAGTTCAGATCAGAATTCCTCGGTTGAAAATACAACACTGAAAAGGTAACAAATAAGGTAGACATACTCTCGGCGTTTCCCTGTCATATTTCCCTGTTTAAATTATACAAAAGTACGGGGCAAGACCATTAGAATGTGCTCATACACTGAGATCTTTTATTTGAGAGTTTATTAAAGTTATCCTTTTGGCATGCAGCGAGTCTAATACCGAAACACTTTCACAAAAGTTTCACATAAAGCAAAACAAAGAAGGACGAGTGTAAAACGAAGTGGCAAAACGAATGATTGCGGATAATTTAGAAAAAAAAAAAAAAAAAAAAAAAAAACTGACCAGAATAGTTTGTCAGTTCTCACGTTCTCTCTGTCTGTGCAAACCAGGCTGCACCAGATGAATAAACAAAATATATGAACCAGTTTGACCTCTAACTATCAAATACAAAATGTAAGCTGTGCTCTGACAACTGAATGACGTGAAATTTAACCATCTGTACACACAACTAAAAGACTTGCGCAGTTTTGTCAGCACTGCGCAACGTGTTCAATATAGTATTCTCAAATTGGAGTATTACAGTCCATTGGTAGCTATGTATTGTCTTGTACTTTTCTTGATGGTAAGCTACGCCGCTTGAATGGGAGAAGGGAGTCTATTTTCGTTTCCTACGTGATGTCCCTATATCTAATATGTCCTGACTTACAAAGCTGTCTAAAGTTTAAACATATCAGTATTTGTGCAAGACGTGTTTTATTTATACAGTAAAACCACTTTTTCTAAACCTCCAACATATTTTTTTGACAGCTTTCTTAATTGAATCGCCCTCTCTAAGTTTGGGCATTTAAGTTCATATTACTGATTTTAAAGTTACGCGTTGCTTGGAGTAAATCCATGTCTCGTCCATAACTTCTTAGATTTTGGTACTGCTGGAGCTGACACGAATTTCAGTTTGTTTTAGTTTAGCTGAATGCTTTGTTAGATACCAGATATAGTGTTGAAACAATACTAAAGTCCCCTACGTGCTTAGGAAATGAAATAACAAACACGCAATGAAAATTATCAAAATAAAACAAGCTATACGTATAGCAGCTATACAAATAAGGACATAAAGCCCCCCACCAAGCTGACGAGCTTTATATACTTGTGAGGTTTTAACGTATAACTTACAGTCGTCGCTGTTCTGAATGAAAAAATGCTCCTTCCATTTGTTGTTTGCACTCTCGGCTTCTTGATCTTGTTTCCAGGAAAGACAGGAGGACACACTACCAAAAAGGAAAAGTATTTGGTAAGTTTTTTTAAACAAAGTATTGCCATGTTCTTGTCCATTAACTTTACACAAATCGCCAAAAAAGTTCCTAGTATGTTACGGGAGTCCAGCTAATATGATAATATAAATTATGTCCCTTAAAAGATACCTATCAACAGTGACTGAACCCAGAATATTATTGAACGTCTAAAATTAAGTTTTGCAAACCTATTGTCTGTAAAACTAAGGTTATACTTTAAATTGGTGTTATATTATAGCAGGATCTGCTGCTGTACTTCCCGTTTAATATATATTATTTACAAGTAAACTGTTGTAGTAATGCCCTCTAACAGCATGTGAGATTATTGCGTTTGGATGACTTTGACGGTTTCTTTTATGTGCAAAACCAAGCCCTTGATGTTTTGCAGAAATATATAAAACTGTGTTTGAACTAAAAGCTTGTCTTCGCCTATGAAAAAGATAATTGTATCATTCATTCTTCTTTCTCGTGCCTTTCCTTTTAAGGAGTACCTCACCAAATATGGATACATACGGACAGAGAGAACGAGAGGTTTAGATCTGGATAGTGAAATCAGAGATTCCGTGAAGCGACTTCAAAAGTTTGCAGGACTGAAACAAAATGGAGACCTCTCAGATCCACGCACGTTGGCACTGCTCGAGAGATCACGGTGTGGACAGTCCGATATTAAACATTCGAATCCATTAAGTAGATATGCCCTTCAAGGAGCTAAATGGAAAAAGGAAGTGAGTAATTCCAACCGTCAGATATACCATATGTACATTATGTTTCTGCTCCATAACCCGACATGCACCATTTTGTGTCTTTATACACAAGTGTAACCGTTTGCCTTTTTTTTTTTTTTTTTTTTTTGGGGGGGGGGGGGGGGGGGTCTTTTTCTGTGAAGTAACATTACCATTTTAACTGTAATTGACGATGCACATGGAGGCAATGAACTTTATTTTCCCTGTCGCAGTATTTAACCCAAGGGGCTGATCCTGGCAAGAAAATCAGAGCCAAGATGTGCGAGTATTGAAATAGAACCGAGTATAGACGGGATGATGGGCATGTTGCTCTGAACATTTACCTCCCCAAAACGCCATTTTCTGCCATTTCCGGAGGCTCAGAAATAGATTTAAGATATTCTGACAGGTTTCTGTATATACCCTTTCTGGATCCATACCTGCACAAGTTTAGAATTTTAAAGCCAAATGCAAAGATTAACGTAATTCCCTTCTTTCTTATTCTTCTATAGAATTTAAGTTTCAAGATCGTGAACTACACTCCTGATTTGTCCAAGAAACAAGTCGACCAGACAATTGACCAAGCCATCGCCATGTGGGCAAGCACCTCATCACTCACTTTTACAAAAATCACCGACCCCGACAAGGAGGCCGACATCATGATCAAGTTTGTGCGAGGTTACCATGGAGACAACAGGCCTTCCGATGGCAAAGGCAAAGAGCTTGCACACGCATTCTTTCCCATTACAAATATGAAGCATGCTGGCGATCTTCATTTTGACGAAGACGAAACTTACACCGTACTAAACGCAAATGACGGCGTGGATTTACTGTGGTTGGCCGTGCACGAACTGGGTCACAGTCTTGGTCTGGACCACTCTTACCATCCTGATTCAGTGATGTTCCCGTTCTACATGGGGTACAAGGCCGGCCTGAGGCTAAGTGATGACGACATCAGCGGAATAAGGGCTCTTTACGGTACAAGAGGTTTTGTTATTGTCAAAATGGACCTAATCGTGTCATCACGTGGTTACTTTGTGCGCTTCACCTTTCTAGTATTCGAAGCCACTCTCCACACGGCACTATTACACATATTCACTATTTCATCATAGCAATTCCTTCAAGAATACCGTCATTGTCTTGGCGGTTATTTTTTAGATTCGTACCCAGAGACAACGCACCTTAAATGCCACATATATAGTCACCAGTGAATCTACTATTTTTCGTTCTATTTGCGTAGATCAATATACCACACCCCCATGTATAACTATGAACAACCAGTACTTCGAAACTTACTCAGGACACCGGGTAACCAAAAGAACTGAGAACCTCATGCATTATCTTCACCGAATCTCATCACGAACCTCCTTCATTTTATCTGAACCTCATCTTCATTGCAATAATTATTGATACACGAGAACTTAAGTAGCGTACATCGAATAAACCGGATTAGCAGACTGCGGCGTCAGTGTGTCAACATAAAAAGAAAAACGATTTTACCGATTATGGAGCTTCTGCTACTTCCATTAATTACAACTGTCGTTGCTACTTCTGCCAATTCACTTCGGTTCCGTATATTTTTAAATAACTGCAGCATAGTATGACACTTTGAATTATTTTGTCTTTAGGGAAGGCTATCGAACCTGTCACTCCTTCTGTCCGTCCGTCTGCACCAGGAAAATGTCACGTGATGATAGATGCCATGGTAACACTGGCAGATAAAAATACGTTTGCCTTTAGCGGAGAGTACGTTTGGCAGATTCAAGACAGCGGACACAACCGAGCAGCAGGGGAGGCTCGAAGGATTGAAGACGTATTTCCTAAACTAGAAGGAAGTATTGATGCGGCTTATACTCAGCGATTGCAGGGACACACTATTTTCTTCAAGGGAACAAAGTGAGATAATTATTTTCCCCACCTCTTTACTCTTGTAAGCACCAGTAAATTTAGCAGTCTCGTTCCCCTGCATGCCCCTGATTTACGCCGGTAGTATAGTATCGTACATCATCATATCAAACGGCTTCCTTCAGTTTGAAATTGCTTTCAAAGTGAAAGCACAGTCCCAAACCTCTTCTAAAACATGCGCTACTTTCAAATGAGCTTGTATTAGGAATATGGTAGTCTTGCGACTTACGAGTCTACATTTGCTATTCTGTTTAGCTACCCAAGGCAAGTCTGTACCGAAGCAAACTTGGCTTGACTTGGGAGTACGTTTTGCAAGGGCTTTATTGGCAATGTAGCCCGGGGGGGCATTCCCTTCTTTAAGTGCCCCTTCACCCCCCCCCCCCCCCCCCCCCGCTCCAGCAATGTAGCAATCACAAGCTGTGATTCTTAAGTTACTCTTCTAAAACTCTACTATTCTGCCTCTAAGTGAGTTTGTTTTACTCTCCCAGGTATTGGGTTTATGAGAACCAAAAGTACATTTGGGGACCTGCAGAAATCAGCGATAGGAAACTTCCAGCAGAGCTCCAAAACATGGATGCTGCATTGGAATGGTCACGAAACAACAAAGCTTACTTTTTCAAAGGAGACAAGTACTGGCGGTACAATCCTGCCAAGAATAAGATCGATCCTGGATATCCCAAGAAAATCGCGCGTGCCTGGAGAGGAGTCCCGCCGAATGGTCTGGATGGGGCTCTTCTTTGGAAAAATGGCCAGGTTTACTTCTTCAAAGGGGAAAAATACTTTGGATTTAATGATTACAGAATCCGGGTCCGTCCAGGTTATCCCCGTAGTATCAGTGCTGACTGGTTTGGGTGTCATTAAAGGAGCAGGAGTTATATTTGTGTTAAAGTCGAGCTTTTATTTTTGTGAATCTCTCAAATCAGGAAATATTTTAGTGTTCATACCGTGGGCTTATGCATTCACGTAATTACACACTGTTATTTAGATCTGCAGTCGAGCAGTCAGTGAATCGCCCTTAAAATTATACAGCACCAATCTGTAACCAACAATAAAATATGATGAAAAAAGCTCTGAACCCTCAAAAGTCCCGTGCGGTTTTACAGCCCAGTTACTGGGCTTGAATTAGCGAATTCTTGTCACTATGAGTAAATTGAGAAATGTAATATATGCTTCACAATAACTGCATTCTGTCGTCACAACATCATAGTCAGACTTGGCAAGAAAAAAGAAAAGAAAGCGTAAAAAACACAAATGAACACTGCGGACAAACAAGAGCCTACACCTTCTGACACAAATAAAACACAGTTAATCGGTCAAGCGCGGTTTCAAAAATAAGTGCAGAGAAGTCAGTTCTTACAGCATGGTTGCCACTTACTAAGACAAAAACATTCCCTGACTTTTCTCTGACATTTCACTGACCAAAAAACAATTTTCACTGACCATGCATGATGTAATCGAAGACCATGATTCCCATAACTTTACAATTGCTTTAGTTTCTTTTGAAGGTTATCAATGTGCTTCTCTTTATCTTCATGGAAACGTTTTCGAAATGGTATTGACTTGTGTGTACTCAACATTGAACCATGACAACATAAAAATAAAAATTCCCAGACTTTTCACTGCCTTTGACAAGAATCTAGACAGTTCCCTGTCGTGATGCAAAATTCCCTGACTTTTCCCTGACCTTGAAAAAAGAAACTCATTTTCCCTGACCGTGGCAACCCTGTACAGATTGATCAATACCTAACGTTGTCGTTAAATGTTGACCGATACACTTAAGTATGTCATTTAACAACGATACGTCATGACAGGATTTGGTTTGTCGGTATTTTAGTATAGCCCGTGCTGCGACCTCAGTCACCGCAATCGGCAAATGTCATTTTTCATCCGTTTCCCGCCAAACCCTTTCCTGATTCCTACAGCAAAAACGCGGAACCTAATATCTATTTGGGTCGACCCAAATAATTAAGTTCGACAGCTGATTCAGATGTCGAACCTAACGCAGTAATGTATGCATTAGGTTCGGCACATGTGGAGATCGACGTATGAATCGAAGTCGATCTTTTGCCGTTCTATTCGACAAGCTCAGTCGAATAGAACGGCAGAGTCGACCCAAATACAAAAGTGTCGATCCTAATTTGATTCAAACGTCGAACTTTACATGTGCCGAACCTAATGATTAGGTTCGGCACATGTAAAGTTCGGCGTTTGAACCGGGCCTAACTTCCTTTATGTGCTGCTGTGTACCAACCACAAAATGTAACTAAGATTTTGCGAAACGTGCGCAAGAGAGCACACTTAATCTGGAATACATCCAACAGGAAGGCCACAGCCTTAATGAAATACTAGGCAGTTCCTTTAGGCATATTTGGTAATTGGCAAAGTACCGCAAGGTTTTTCTACACTAAATTTGTATCTGGCTATCATCATCTATTTTTTTCCTTTTCTTGAATGACAACTTCAAATTTGGAACCATGAAAGGGAATTTTATTTAAACACACATGACTCATTTTGAAAGGGCTGGACTAAAGGTCCTAAGGGTTGAAATAATAGAAAAAAATACAATAATTCTTTGTGCACTGTTAGTTAGAACTACCCGCTCCTCGTATATTGCGAACCTACAAACAGGAGAGACTTATGTGACTTTTCAAATGATAAAGAATCGCGAATTATTTAATACCTGTCATTAATAACAGCCGTCATGAAGAGGTCGCCGTTTTCGCAGTCTTATGTTAGACGGTAGAATGACCTAAATAATTGATCGTTAACATTGTGGTAATTTTCAAGAAATTTCGTAAAGAAGCGAGTGAGAGAAGAACGCTACTAAAAATGGCCCATGAACTAGTTCCCTTCTAAGCGAAACAAGATTAAGTTTGCGTCTGCCCATGCAGTTCGCTGACTGTCTTCTCGCCAGAGTTAAGGTCAAGTTGAAGTCCACTTAAAAACATCCTGTCAGGCTTGTTATTGTCTTGTAGGCGAAGAAGTTGTTCATACAAATTAATGCAATCGGTTCTCACTTCACTCGCGTATATTTCCTCTCTGGAATGGACGCGGAAAATAGTTTAAAAATATGTAGTAATAAAACTAGAAACGAACTTGGGAATGAAGGTATAGTAAATTGTGAGTTGGCCAGTCACTGACACGGCGGCTTGGATTTATATCTCCCATGTCAGTTGGTTCTCAATCGCGTAAATTGTAAAGGAATGCCACTGAAAATAATGATTTTTGTTTCCAAAGTTCGTTCTTTACAATACGGCAGCATATCCACATCCAGTTTATGTTGATATAATGACTAATCGGACTATAAGGGCGCGTCTCAGTTTAATTCCGGAATAGGAATTAACCGCCCCCACGATCTGCCCCTGGGCATCTGTGACTTTAGCTTCAGCTAAATCGGTAAGGTCATCACTTCTAGTTGAGCTCAACGAAACTAAAGTTATTTGGCCTACCTCATAGTGTTCATTATTCACACCTTCGATGACAACATTCCTCGCATTAATTCAGTCATCTGGCTCCCAAATAGTCTGGTACACTGCCAAAACCTTCGATATCTGATCCGATATTATCATCAGGAATATTGTACTTTCCATCCAATTAATTAGGGATATCTTGTATATCATACTTTCTACTTCTGCCATTGATGTTCACAAGTGATATTTAAACGTTACCGTATACACAAAACTAAAACGTTTCGATAAAACGCGAGAATAATAAGCTGAAATCTGACCAAAATGGCGGCACTGACAGTTAGCCGCGAGGGACCTGGTAATGTCTGTAAAAGAGACCGCTGCCAGAAAGAAGTGCGGGTAACTATGTGACAACATGCCTGGGACTATAAAAAATAAAGAAATAATAATAGTAATAATAATAATAATAATAATAATAATAATAATAATAATAATAAAAGCGAGAACAGGGGGAACAAAAAGGCAAGTGTTCGGAGTATAATGAACGTATGAATCAACAGGTCAAAGAACGTTTTTCTTTTAGCAAAACACCACAGTTTTTCACTTCAGTTCGCTTTTATTAGTAATGCCTATAACAGATAATAAATAATAAATATACATGCTTTTTCTAATAAATGTACAGATTATTAACAGCTTGTGTATTCACATTATTGTGCACTTCAGTTTCTCTGAAATTGGTAAAGGAAAAGCCACTGCAAATACAACAACATAGAAGCAAAAATATATATACTATTTACCACGACCAATCTAAATAACTTATTTCTTGGGTTTGTCTGAAATGGAAATAATGTCAATGATAGATTGACTACTGACTATTTTGACATATATCCTATTCCAATACAATATTCCCAAAACTGTACAAGATGTGAGGTGACTTTTTTACTATAATTACAGAAAAAAAGACTACGTGTCCTATGTTTTCTAATACTGTTCAAAAAACATACATCTCCGCATCACAACAATGGAAGGTTCCTCGTATATAACGCTAACTGGACTACTATATGCGGTATATTTAAAATAGCCACGCTAGAACTAAAGTGACTACAAACAAAGCAAGACTAGGCGTAGCGCTGTATGCCGAGCTTACACGTTCAAGCTTTACGCCACTCAACCCACATCCCATCCAATATTTCCTCATGTCACGCGGATAGCCTGGGTTCACGATGACCTTGTAATCGTCAAAGGAATAGTACTCCTGTCCCTTGAAGAAGTACGTTTTACCGTTTATCCACTGGAAAGCTCCGTCAAGTTTCGATTCAGGAACTCCTCTCCAGGCGCTAGCGATTTTCCTTGGATAGCCCGGGTCAATGGATTTGCTGTCAGTATTGAAGCGCCAGTATTGGTCGTCTTTGAAGAAGTAGGTTTTCCCATTGCGCGCCCATTCGAGAACAGCATCCATGTTTTCCAGGTCTGAGGGCAGTCCAAGTTCCTGGATGCTGTTAGGTCCGGTGATAAGTTTGCGGTTCTCGTAAACCCAAAACCTGAAGCGAAAACGAAAATGAATCGTTAAGTTTCAAGTTGTCCGCCATTGGCACACTGTTATTATATATTTATCAACGTAAAGACCGGCAGATTCGCATGATTATAAATCCTTTTACAACATCGTTGTTTTCGAAAAATTTCTCACGACTTGTATCTGGTAATCGACGTCATTTTAGATTTTCACAAAGCAAAACTTGAAGACCAAGTTTCAGAAATCGAATGCCGTGATCGCTCTATTCAGTTCTTTGGCAGGTAAAAAATAAGGGGTATTTGAATAGGTGTTTACGCCCTTTTACTTGTTTAGAGTGGGGGGTTTATTTTGTTATAATTATCAAAACCGCTTGTGTAAAACTGTAACAAATGTACCTTGAATCTTTGAAGAAAATCGTCTGTCCTTGTCTCTTTAAAGTGTAAGCTGCGTCTATATTCTCTTCCAAATCAGGGAAAACTTCTTTGATCTTCAGGGCTTCACCTGCGCCGTAATCTCCAATTTCCCACACGTGCTCTTCGCTGAACAGCCACGTGATTTTGTCTGCTGTGCTGACAATCGCGTCCACTTTTTGGACCGAGCATTTGTCGGGGAGACCTGGGGCGACGGTGGGGTCTGTGTGTGGTGTTGGCGTCACTCGCTCGATACTGGGCATTCCTACAAATAAACGGCGCGGGGTTTAATCAACGAAAAAGGTTGACTTCAACAACAACAACAACAACAACAACAACAAAACAACGAAATGGTACTACACGAGTATCCATGAAGCAGACAGATACAAGAACAAAGCAAACAAAAGAGAATAAAAAGCCCAGACAAACTACAAACCAAAACAGAAACTTGGAGCTCACCGTAAAGAGACTGAACTCCGTTTTTGTCGTCTACGTCCAGTTGCAGGTTCGACGTGTATCCAAGATAGAACGGAAACATGATGGAGTCCGGATGGTAGGCGTGATCCAAACCAAGACTGTGACCCAGCTCGTGCACGGCCAACCACAGCAGATCCACACCCTCGTTCACATTCAGCAGAGTGAATTGCTCGTCTTCATCAAAGTGCACATCTCCAGCAAGTCCTGTGTTATCAAGAGGAAAGAATGCGTGTGCAAGCTCTTTGCCTTTGCCATCGGAAGGCCTGCTGTCTCCATGGTAACCTCGCACGAACTTGATCATGATGTCGGCCTCAATATCGGAGTCGGTGTCAATTTTCGTAAACTTGAGTGCTGAAGCGCTTGCCCACATGGCGATGGCTTTGTCAATTGTCTGGTCGACTTCTTCTTTGGTCAGGTCAGGAGTGTAGTTCACGATCTTGTAAGTGAGTTCCTGCAGGAAGGTAACCGATCAAAAACGGTTTATTCAACCGGATATCGTCTCACAAATATAAGCCATAAATGGTTGCTGTCGAGTATTTCTCTTTTGTCGACTATGACAGTTTTCTTTCTGTCCTTTCCCGGTCTAATAAAACTTTACCTTTTTTTCCCATTTTGTTCCTTGCGTGGCATATCGTTTCCTCCTTCTCGCGTTCTCCGATGGCCCAAAGTCGGACATGGCACAGCGTTTCTTTTCCATGATCGCGACGGTTTCAGGATCAGACAGGTCTCCCGTGACCGGAAGATTCATGAGTGCTTGTATTTTCTTTACAGCTTCTCGGAGGTCGCTGTCCGTATTTATTTTCCCTAGTCGTGGATCGGGCGCTTGTAAGTAGCCATATTTCGTGAGGTAATCCTTCAAGGTAAAAAGAATCACAATCATAATCAATTAGATATCAACCAGAACAAAACAATAACCGTTTAGATATGCAGACTAATGAGCAGTAAAAATCCGGTTTACAAATGGTTCACATGAAAGAACTAGAAAACGAACAAAGCAGGCTCCGTATTTACTTACCACAAACTGCGCCTGTTGGTGAGGTTTTGCGACGGACTTTGCCGAAGTCATTGCCATGAGTAACTGGGTGGCTGTTGCAAGAAACAGTAGAAATCGAAGTGCTCCCATCTTGACGGACTGAATATCGGAATATATCTAACTTGTAGAGGCAACTGTTGCTCTTTGTGTGCTTGAGATGATTGTGAGTTTGGCTGAAAGGTTTCGCGTTTATATGCGCCTCACGGACAAGGCGGTGTCCATATCTCTGACGTCATGTCCGGTGGCAAGATTGGTGGCGTATGACGCACGGGATCTCAGTGAAAAGGCCTTTCGTCACAAAGAGTCTTTCCGTTCAAGCAACCACAAATCTGATTCATGGAAACTTTATTCGAATGGATAAGGTGACCGACGATGATGTAATGCCAAAGCCGGTTACCGTTGGGAGTTGGCGGATGCAAGTGCTGTACAAATGATTCCTCAAAGTTTGCTGCATTCCCATGACGAGAAAGAGTTAATGTATGTACTGTGAAAGTTTGATATTGCGCAAGTCAATTTTGTGCAAGACTTGTTATTGTACTTTGTATTTACATAAAATGTTTTGGCAGGAGGCTAGATTAGATAGTCGCGGATTTATCAAAGCTTGTACTCAGTGGTCAGATGATGTGTAAGAATTATCCAACACAGCATTTCCACGCTTTCTCAGTTCTTTTTTCTTTTTCTCTTATTATTTACTGTCTTAATTCATGAGCCCTGAACACATGTTGAGTAAATTTGCTCGTCACGTTGTCGGACTCCGAAACAAAGCGTTCTGATTTTCAACAAAAGGTCATTGTTTTCGCCTACTGTGTTTCATCCTCGCTCGATTGAGTTTCTCACCCCCTCCCTAAAGTAACATTATCCAATATTCGGTCAAGATAACTTAGCTTGGCAAGGACTGCCGCAGCCACAAAAATCCGATATGAAGTGACTCATTTAGCGACGGAATTTAGGCCAGCAGCGACAGAAATCCGATATGAATTGGCTCATTTGGCGACAGAAGGACAGCTGACTGAGCATGCTTCAAAACGTGATTGGGAATACAACACAACCGGATGTGACCGGATTTAAAACACCACACACGTGCAGCCGACTGATTCTTATCATGTGGCCACTCAGCAATTCAAGTAGAACTTACATATTCGGATGTATACTATAGTGTTTGCCGGTCATTTTCCATAGCATAACTTTAGTGTATTGTCCAGGGACTATAGTTTAAAAGCGATAGACTTCCCAAGCCGTAAGCAAGTGACTTTGCAGACGGTTGAGTAACTACCTCAGCCCAAAGTCAATTTGGTCGCGGATATTTACAACTAGTGTGAGTACGTGCTTGATGACCAAGTACAACTAAATATTCATTGGTTATAAAGTATGCAGAGAATTTATGCCGCAGCCACGTGGAGGCTAGGGTCACGGATACCGCGGGCCTGACTCATCCTCGGAAAATTGAAATTCACAGGCGGTTCACATAGTTTACACACTGCAACTTTGTCACAACTGATGCTGAAGAAATTTAAAATTTTTAAAAACGTGCCAAAAGAAGCGCAGATATAAAGTATCTAACCACAGAGCTGCATGCGAAATTGAACGTGAACATACTTAGCAATAAACAAGTGTTTATTTCCCTTTAGTTTTAAATCACCCGTTTTCCAAGTGCTAATTCGTGATTTAAATCATGTAATGGGGCTTTAGGCCGACCAGAGAGTTTTAGCGTGAAACAGCAAACGTGACGGTATCGGGAACATTTCGATATACAATAACAAAGAACTGTTACCATGCCTGAGGTTTTGAAGTGGTGTTATCTATTGACAAACAGGTGCAGACAAGAGATCATTAGTACTAGTCACGTTCAGATATGTAAGTGTTGCCATTACGTAATCGATCTTTGCATTTTATGAACCTAAAAACGAATCTTCAATGCGATAAGAATCCAGCGGACCCGCCATATTAAAGATATTTATTTTATAGTCAGCGCTTTCGTAAAGACAGTAGGGTCCATAATCAGTAGAGTACAGTCCCAAGAGACACGCAATTTTTAACCAGATTGTTGCCTCAATGCGTCAGAAAAAGAACCATCGAGCACAGAATGATTTCATACTCCAATTCACGAACAAACACAGAAGCCAGACATCAGCTGGGCGCTGCCAGGGCTACCATTAAACTATACGTTACGTCACGGATCCATTAGTATAATTGCGAACGAATCGAAGGAACGAGACTTTCGCCCACAAGAAAGTTCCCCGAGGCTCCGCCTTAAAGAAGCCGATTCCGTTTCTGTGGCAGGACATCCACTGTTTTGTTCGACGCTGAGTAATGCTCCCCATATACGAAGCAGAAATTGTCGCGGCTTCATGTTTACACAATTTGGCACTTATCCCAGATATGACACCGCCGACTTACGTCATCAAGCACACCACCCATCGCAGTGCGGGTTGAAAAATCGCGGGAGTAAAAGAGCTAACCTTAAATTTCCTCTAAATAATTTAAATAGCCTTCAAACTTCGTCATAAAGTATTGCATTGTATTTGTGTGGTTTAGTGCGTCGCTCTAGAGGATATTTCTTGGGAGGGGCACTGCGGAACTTGTTCCCAAAAGGCGATCAAAAATCGACGCAAACAGTACCACAGACGCGGAAAGGGTCTAAAGGTCATTCGGCGTCACTCAGTTTTGCGGAAACTGTCAGAACAGCGTTCTATATTTAAAAACAAGTCCAAATTAGCAAGACGAGTAGTACAAGTAAATTGCACATTTTGGTCTGAATTAAGGTCAAAAATCGCAAATTTTAGTCTAAAATAGGGTAAGGGTTTTCAGTCCTGGGCGGCAAACTCCCACCCAAAATTTTGAGGAGTACCTCCCCCCCTCTCCCCCCTCCCCCCCCCGGGAATTGCGGTACAAGCACAATGCCCGATAGGCTGACTACGGCTACACTGAATTATAATAAGAATCATGATACAGAGACTAACTCTAATAAAATCATGGGGTGTTAACTTGAGTCGTATCATTTCGTTGTCCACGATCGACTATAGAAAGGAACCGCATAATGATAATCTGTTTTCATTAACGGCTACGCCCGTCCGAACTGCGACAGGAAGAAGAGCCCGCCGTAGTCAGCACTATCGTCCACCTCTGCGTCTATACCGGGCGTGGAAACTGGTATTTGTCTCCATAACTGGACGTATCTCCGCGACGAGCCAATTTTGGATTATTCTCGAATGAATGTAGTTATTAGGGGCGAATAAGTATCAGATGTGTTCCTTCAACCTGTTTCAAACGTCGAACTTCACATGCGTCGAACACAATGCAAATGAGCAAAATCTATTGCCTTGTTCTAAATGTGACTCGTTCTCCAGGCCTTAGTATGAGGTATAGCATTAACAGCATTGCTCATAATGAGATGCCAGTACAATCTTTATCTTGGATAGCAAACAACACACCTCCGCCTACGTCCAGTTATTATATTTACTCCTGGGTTTATAAAAAAAAGCAAAATAATGATACTGTATAGCTGAAAGGTCCATTGGACATTTGTCTTGCTTGCGACGCAACGCCGCTATGAGACAAATTGCAGAAAAAATGGCGCGTATAACACCCTTGGCTTTGCAACAGTTGCATCGCAACGAAATAGCGCAAAGACAAATTGCAGCGAAAGTAGAACAATCAGGTTCATTTTCCGCAACATAGCAAAGAACTGTTGCGAGCGTCTCACACCCATTGTTCCAGCCGAGACTACCTTGATGTTTTCTAGCTTGATGTTTTACAACTGACAGCACATGAGGGAATTTAGAGCACGCACGTCGCTTCAACCTGATTGAATGACGCATTTCCGGTGTAGCTGAGTGGTGATATATGTATATTTTTATAATTAAAAGATCTTCAGCTTGAACTACTGTTTTATCCATAAGTTGAGAATTTTCTAACTGCATACTGTGTTTGTAGTATAAGAACAGGTAGTGGTATATAGCAGCTGTTACAGGTTCATAACTAGGTGAAGGAGGATATGCAGATGGGTAGCGGCGGTGGTGCAAGCTCTCTACGGGGGTCGAGCTTTTGAAACACGTATCCCCTGAAATTGTATTTCCTGCAATTTCAGGGTAATTTTGAGCGAATTTAATTCTAAAGTCTATCCATGTACATCACAAGTAAAATATTCGACGTCCCCTTCTAAAACAAGGCGAATAGTGTACAATATTATTGATATTGCACAGTAGTTTTCATTTTTTACATTAATGGATCGTCCACTTTCACATTGCCACAGTGTCTACGTATTTTTCGTTCATTACACACATAAGCAAAATCCGTCCGTGAGAAAAAGACAGTCAAGCAAATGGACCGGATACCGGCTTCTGTCAATAGGTCTGACTTCAACTATTTCAGTATCAGTTACAGCGCACCCCAATGTACACCCCGAAAGCTGAAAGCTGGAAAGCAAGTTAAAGGCCGGTATTTGATAATCCAATAAATAGGACTCTATCGGTGGACAAGAACAATGAAGAAAGTGAGGTGGAATACCGCGAGGCTCCAAACTTTCACATTTCTAGGGCATCAATATATAGTATCCTTATATGATGTTATCGGATGTTATATGCACATTGTGGGATCACTGAGGTGCTTCCTTTATCCAGGACAAAATTTTCACCGGGATATAAACTTTTCTTTAAAGTGCTTGTCTTGTTTTTATCACATCGGGCGCGCATCTTGAATCCATCGGCTCACGGAGCGATCAATTGCCTGACCAAAACTGTCTGTTGAAAGGGCGATTACGTTTTAGTGTAGAAATTCAGAAATATCACGATCAGACAAAATCACTTACCACCAACAAAATACTTGATATTGGACTGTGGGAGAGTGGCAATACGGTTTTTGCAAACGAAAATAATTCTTTGTTTTTGAAACCCCTGTTGATGACTGGAGGATCAAAGGCGGAACATTTTCGGCCCCTTGATAGCTGATACTATCAACTCTCTCTTTACGGACACCCCTGTAAGACACCCCTCTCTAAGATGGACACGTGGTAAGAGTGGTCCCCGTCGTTCCTTCAGTCAGTTACTCCAACCGAACTCTCTTTGAGACGGGCACATCTCTAAAACGGACAGTCCGTCTTAGAGCCGAGTTGACTGTAGCTACGCTAAAGACTAGTAATGAATCAAAATGTCGCCGGCTATACGGAAAGGTGGCCGACGCTTGTGGGCAAAATCCAAAAACCTTCACTTACAGACCTCACAGTCATGTTGCAAGGACACAACGTCTTTTGGATGGAATGTCATTACAAAATTACAAAGTCACCAATATTGTATGTATTACATATATTAAACATCTAATGTGGAATGTAACTCGGTGTTTTACTAATGGCGCTGATGCATATTGGAATAAGCTGTTTTAAACTTCCTATGAATAAGTGCGCCTTTAATCTCCTTTCCATTCCGAGTGATCTTAGAAAAGAAATCTATATTCGAACAAAAATACGAAGTCCTTCTTTATTATTTCAGAAACAGTTTAAAGAAGAAGAACACGACGACGACGACGACGACGAAGACAAGTAACACGAAGACGAACATGATCAAGAAGAAGAAGCGGAAATTATGTTTCTGTTTCAGCACGGCATATGGCTCCATAAGATACTTAATGATTGCACTAATTTAGAATAGGCTGGATAAATACTCTGTAAAAACTAATTAAGTATACTGACTCGACCCAACTGACTTAAAAGCTATGCACCAAATAAGTAAATCGCACCTGCTCAAACCGAAGACAGTCAAATATTTTTTATGATCGTCTGGAAATAAACGCTCGTGACGTCAGCTGAGGCATCCATGTATCTGGATCATTCTTTGACTCAATTTTGGACACTGGCTGCTGTTGTCAGTTTTTTTTTTTTTTGTCATGACTGCAGACGGCGTTTATCAAAGTACCGTCTCTCTTAACGGACACCCCTCTAAGACGGACATGCACTTCTCTAAAACGGACAGTTCGAGCTGGTTCCAAGGGTATCGGTCTCAGAGGGAGTTGACTGTAGTATAGTCAAGAGTGATCAACTCCAATTTTCTCCTTCAGTTCCTCACCAAAGATATATTATACAGTAAGGAGAACTTGGCTTTTGATACCTTACTAAGTTGAAAACTGATTAAACTAAAAATTCTCACTACATCGCTCATACAGTCTCTTCATAAGGGTTGAGAGAATCTGCATTTACGCCTGTAAGGATAGACCGCTTTTTCTCTGACCTCATGATTAGTATCAATCTTAATATTTCGATGGAATCGAAGGTTGCCAATAAACGTTTCCTTTTAGTGATACAAATATAGATGGCTGTTCTAGAATTTCATATTAATGGTGTGGGCACAAGCAGTAATATCATTCACTTTTAGGCTTGCTTTTATAACGGGCGCTTTCATATCAGGACCTCAATTTTGGGTGTCGGCTGGTTCTAATATTGCATTCCTTCAGGATAGACAGCCGGATTACTCTATGGATTTTATGACAATACTTTGAAGACACTAGAAGAAACGCAATCTCGGATCGTCTCGTTTCGATGTAAGTGATCCGGATGTTGCTGCCCATAAAAGGAACAGGGGTTCAGACTGAAGCCCAGAACCTCGTGCAGCACAGCTCAATAGGACTGATTTCAATTGCGCTTTAGCTTACCTTTTTGAACCATGGCTATAGCATGTCGAATTTTGTCACTTCTTGTTGCACTGATTCTTCTTCAATCGTTGGCTCTGGGTTCAGCAAAGTCCACCGCAAAGCCTGCACTCCAGGCGGAACTTGTAGTAAGTACCTTCCGTCGAGAGAAATGATAGTGATCAACAGTCAGAATTTATCAACTTATCCATGCACTCGACATACGGGGTGTTCTTTCATGGTATCCTTCCACGAACTGTTCCTTTGTCTTTTTTTCCCCCTTGTATTCATTTACAAACGTTTTATTGTATCAATTTTCTCCACTAATTTCGAACTTTAAATCGTGTTCGCCATCAAGTACTTAAAAATTGAAACTCCTCTCGCTTGGGTCATGCATTGCTTAATGTCAGGTGATGTATAAAGCGAAACGCCGCCTTTTCCCATCCTAGTTATTCTATAATCTCCTCAATTTCTTTCCACCCCTCTAGGACTACCTCAAGAGATATGGCTACTTACAAGAACCCGACCCTCGACTTGGTAGAATGAACACGGACCAGGATCTCCGAGAAGGAGTGAAGAAACTGCAAAGACTCTTTAATCTTACCGTCACGGGAGACTTGACTGATCCTCAAACTGTCGCCATCATCCAGAAGAAACGCTGTGGATTGCCTGACTTTGGACCATCAGACAACGCCAGAAGGAAGAGAAGATATGCCACACATGGAACTGTGTGGAAAAAAAAGGTACTTAAGCCAAATCTGATGTAACTGAGGATCCACGCTGCTAATTATGAAACTATTACTCGTATCCACACAACTGAGGCAATTCGCGAAGAACATGCATAAACATAGCCGAGTAAGGGTAAATACGGAAACACAAGGATGCAGAAACACTTACAAGTAGGTGCTAAAAGGTAAAAATTTGGGGAAATGTCTTGAATGAAAACAAAACATCACATTTGAACAATACGTTCTTCCTTATAATATTTAGAAAAGTTGTAATATTCTTATGCGTTTATTTTAACGCAGTATTAATGGATTGTTACTCAGTGGATATTTTAAAAGTAGCTAACTGTACGGGACCGTTCATATTACACCAAGCAATACTCGCACCTCTAGTTCCTATTTGTGACTTTCAACCAATCGCAGCCAAGTAGAAAAACTAAAAGTTTATTTTCTCTTAGTTCATCTAATATGGTTATCACACCACATGAAAAGTAACTAGATAACTTGCAGCGATGGCTTACGGCAAATATTATCGCTTTTCAGATATAGCAGTGCGCATATTAGTATACAAAGTCTACGTATAATGTTGACGGAGAACATGGTGTCACTAGAAGCAAACTAATCAGCGCATCCTAAATTAGAAATGAATTGTGAAATTTTCACACTTTCATGCAATTCGCTCCCTGACTTGATACACAGGAACTCACTTACAAGATCGTAAACTACACTCCTGACCTGACCAAAGAACAAGTCGACCAGACAATTGACAAAGCCATCGCCATGTGGGCAAACGTATCGTCACTCAAGTTCACAAAACTCCCCACCGACTCCGAGAATGAGGCCGACATCATGATCAAGTTCGTGCGAGGTTACCATGGAGACAGCAGGCCTTCCGATGGCAAGGGCAGAGAGCTAGCACACGCATTCTTTCCTCTTGATAACACAGGACTTGCAGGAGATGTGCACTTTGATGAAGACGAGCAACTCACTCTGCTTAATGTGAACGAGGGTGTGGATCTGCTGTGGTTGGCCGTGCACGAGCTGGGTCACAGTCTTGGTTTGGATCACGCCTACCATCCGGACTCCATCATGTACCCGTTCTATCTTGGATACAAGTCGAACCTGCAACTGGACGTAGACGACAAAAACGGGATTCAGTCACTTTACGGTGAACTCCAAGTTTCTGTTTTGATTTGTAGTTTGTCTGTTTGTATGCTTTTTTTTTTGTCTTTAGTTTGTTTTCTTGTTTGTTCTGTTGTTGTTGTTGTTGTTGTTGTTGTTGTTGTTGTTGTTGTTGAGCTCAGTCTCTTTACGGCGAGTTTCTCCTTTCTCTGATACTTTTAATACGACACGCAGTTGTTCGCAAACAAGCTTTGGATTAGATCGGTCATGAAACTTTACATTCCAAATAGTTATGATTAACATGTTTCAAAACTAGCGGGAATATTACAGCATGTCAAATTTTGATATCATAAATTTGCCCTAGTCAACTTTTCAGAATGATGCTGTATGAGCTAGTACCGTAGGCAATATTTATTCAAAGATACTGATACAATACTATGATATTGACACGTTTATCACCCATGTGTAATCGTTTCGTTTCAAAATCCGTAATGAAGTCAAAAATCTGCTCTGCCTCAAATATTTTTGCAGTTTGAAGGAAACACTTGCTTCTTGATCAAGAACACATAAATATAGTACCAGTTAGTGTCCCAACCAAATGGAAAAAACAACAAAGACTCAAAAACATTAAAGCGAATATGTCCTTTTTGTTCTGTCTCCCTGCTTCATTCCGTCAACTCGAATCCATGAAAATCTGAATTTTGGTGTCATTCACAATTCCCTTTCTCGCCCCATGGCCGATAACGGCTCAATAATATCTCGGTATATTATCATGAAGCAAGCTCATTTAGCACTTTACGCGCTATTCTATCTAAACTTTTTTTTTTTCTTTTCTTTTCTTTTTTTTTTTTTTTTTTTTTTTTTTTTTTTTTTTTTTTTTTTATAGAAATGCCCACCATGGAGCGAATGACGCCAACACCGCACACGGAGGTCCCGATCGTCACCACAGCAGACAAAATCACGTGGCTGTTCAGCGGAGAACATGTGTGGGAAATCGGAGACTACGGTGCAGGTGAAGCACAGAAGATCGAAGAAGTTTTCCCTTATTTGGAAGAGAACATTGACGCAGCTTACACTTCAAAGAAACAAGGACAAACGATTTTCTTCAGGGGACAAAAGTACGTATAATTTGTATGTGTTGCAGAACACCTTTTCGTCGTGAAGCAAACCAGTTTTTATATTGCGTGTCACTAAAGTTTTCTCTGTTTTTCTGATCAGTCCCTTTTTGCGCTGAATTCGTTCTTTTCACGTATCACCATTCAGCCAAATTTGGAGGAGACAACAATAAAGAAACATACATTTTTAACCGAATGCGCGGTCTCTACGGTAAATTATGGGCCTTTTCCTCGTCTGATTTCCCAAGCTCGAAGAGAGCGAGATAAACCACTCTCAGTAACACTAGGGACCAAGCAAACGAGTGTCAAAATGTATTTATAAAGTCACATATTCCGCCGGAGAAAATAACGTGCAAAATTGACTAAATCACTCTGCCATACAAGGTGACCACAAAACAGGGAAAAGATTTGATTTTACTTGCTGTAACTGACTAAGACTACTCCACTTACCCATCATGTACCAGCTTTTGGGCGTACAAGAACCGCCAGCATATCTATGGACCAGCCAACATAAAGGAACTTGGACTACCTTCCGAGCTTGAAAACATGGACGCCGCAATGGAATGGGGACGCAACGGAAAACCATACTTTTTTAAAGCGGATAAGTATTGGCGCTTCGATCCTGCCAGCAAATCCATTGCACCAGGTTATCCCAGGGGCATCGCTAGTGCTTGGAAGGGAGTTCCTGGGTTTGACATTGACGGAGCGTTCCAGTGGAAGAATGGCGAGTCGTATTTCTTCAAAGGGAGAGATTACTACGCGTTTGACGACTACTGGATCCACGTGAAGCATGGCTACCCACGTGACGTGGCAACCTACTGGATGGGATGCGGATCCACGGGTGACGTTTAGAGACATTTTGTCGCTCAAACTTCGCTCTTTTGGTGTGATTTCATTTTATGCATCATTCTGTATGAGTAAATATAAAATGAAATAAAATACTTGCAGAGCGCATGCATGCCTTTGAACCTAACAAGTCATGGAGAAAATGGCAGGGGAAGAATTAAACAGAGCCAGAACATCGAAAAAAAGAACAGAAAACAAAAACAAAAACAAAACAAAACCAAACATGACAACATTGGACAGAACAGGACAAAAAAAAAAAAAAAAAAAAAATAGAAAAATGATAAAAAGAAGGAAAATAACAAAGCAGTGTGATTTTTTCTTATTTGGACAACAAGACTGTTTCACTGTGATGAACATAATCAACGCAAAAATCACATGCAGCAATTAGTATTATATTCCATGCAAAAAGAAGTGGCAACAAATGGTAAGTCTTGGTCACTAAATAAGACAGGGGATGAAGTTTGTGTCATTGTGGGTCAAACATGATTAAGTTACTGTGTTTGTGGCGAGCTGCGTCATTACAGCTCATGGAGGAAATCGTGTTTGTATAAAAACAACATCATTTCTGAACAAAAAACAAACTATTAAAAACAATATATATCAACTCAGAAATAATTGAAAACAACAAACAAAAGAAATATCCACACTAATGCAAGATAGCAAAGAAGCTTAGAATAGTTCAACACTACATGATTGCATCCACTGAAAAGTTAACCCCAATAATTTTCTTTTTCAGTTGTCCTGGATTTAAAGACTCACAAGTTAAAGGGTTGATGCAAGTTCCTTGTGCTCAGCAGGGGAATAATATGCCACTAATCCAGAGCTCGGGTCACAGAATGAGCAGGATTTGGTGTGTACATTCCCTATGCTCCAAAACATGAAAATATATTGTCACATTTAAATAATTATTATAGTGCTACATCCAGAAGACACACTGTTTTAAATAAATATGTAGATGTACTGTAGATGTCATTTTATAGTATGTAATTTTAGACAAGACATTCATTGTATAGAAATATGTATAGTTTTAGACATTTGACTTAGGGAAATATGATGTACTTTTAGACAATAATTAGTTTTAACTAATTCAAAAATCTTATATGGTCACATTAATATCTATTTTAATAGTCTATAGTTAGTGTTACTCTTATTATAATAAAACTTAGATTTATTCTTTTAGATAGATTTTTATCTCTTAGTTCTGTTAGGAATTGGATATCAATTTGGATGCAAGTCCTGTTTCTTCATCCTATCATTACACTCCATAAATTTTAACTTTTTTATTTAGTGTGTGTATAACGAATTTAATAAACTAAACTAAACTAAACTACACCTTGGGAATAATTCAGTTGCAATATCTGTCCCAATTCCCCCAAACTGTCCTGAGCAATTAAAGTACAGTATGTGAGCAGTGTTGGGAGAATTGAACAACTGACCAACTGCGGTATACTGTAGATCACACCAAGAGATCATACTGCTGTTTAATTTCTCCATACTTAACTTCTCTTAGCTGAATATGTAATTGAAAGGAGAAGTTCTCCTCTGATCATTACGTACTGTATCTTCAGGTAGACTAAAGCACAAACCACATGTACAGTACCTGGGTATGCCTCAGTGACATCATTTGTCCCAAGCAGTTCAGCGGCTGTCTGTTGTCTCGTTACATTAATAAACCCTCCTCGACACAAGCACCCAGCAACTGAACAAAAATTCTTCCACCAATTCTACAATAAAGTATAAATGTTAATGTCTATTTTATAAACAGACATTGCAGTCTGATCGTGAATCGAACTCAGCCTGCTTTAAATACAAACCTGATTTATTTGATTCCTGTCCAAGAAGATCAAGCAGTGAATTAACTTGCTTCTCATTTCCTTCTAGGAGAGCATACTCTAATCCTGGGAGAATCCCAGTCAAATCCATGGCAAGTAAACAGTTACACATCTATGAATGTCATTTTTCGCACGCGAAACTAAATAATACTTCATGTAAGACTACCTCAAAGTCCCGAGACTTCTTATTTGGACCTGCGCAAACAACCTCGTTCCCAGGCTCTTTCACCTACCCGTTCGGATACTTGCCAATCCTGGACGGGGCTTTTAGAGATATCAAGCATCCTCTGCCTTTTCCGTTGTGGAATCGATCGGTAAAGGCTACAGTGAAGAACACTGCAGCCAAGTACAACCTCAAACAGTGCAGCAAATCTTTGAAGTGACGCCACCACGGCATCAAGAGTGACGCCTATTTTTTCATAATATTGCGCGCGAAGCAGCTACTCTGGTTCAGCAATCAACCCGCTTTAGAAACCTTTACAATGTGGTTTTGTACTGACAATAGCAAATAAAGGAGAACACTAAAATTGCATGGCATGAAAATAACTCAATGGCACATTTCAATATGAAATGAAATAAAATACTTGCATGCATGCCTTTGAACCTAAAGGCCGTTTCACACTGCACGACATTTATGTCGCGCCGCGTCCGGTGTGAATCGGATTGAAGGAATGACCGGGATCTAATTTTGTCGCGTTGTCGCATGCAGTTACAGCGTGTCGCGACGCGTCCAGTGTGAAATGGCCTTAACAAGTCATGGAGAAAATGGCAGGGACAGAATTAAAAAGAGCCAGAATATTAAAAAAAGAACAGAAAACAAAAACAAAAAGGAAACGAAAGACTATTCACTGTGATAAAAATGAATCAACCCGAAAATCACATGCAGCAATTAGTCCTATTCCATGCAAAAACAAATGACGACAAATGGTAAGTCTTGGTCACTAAATAGAACAGGGGGCTGAGTTTGTGTGGGTCAATTATCATGGTTAAGTAACTGTGTTTGTGCCGAGGATCTGCTCCTGTGTCTCTGATAATGAGTCGTTACAGCTTAAAGTTAACGTCAGTACGACGTGAACGGCCAGTAGCGTGAATTTCCTGTGTGTTTGCGCTTCCGCTTTCAGTTCGCGGCAGACGACATCATAAAATGGCTTGATCGGCAAACCCAAGTTCACTTTTTATTCGATCCGTTGCTCTTATACACAGTATGCATTTGCTGCTGTCCCCTATTCGGGTGAGTTCTTGAGTCTGAACTGTTTCGTATGAATATTCACGCGTCATGACGAACGCGCTTTTTTTTTTTCTCTAGTTTTGACGCATACAGTCAAAGACGTTTTATATTTATGCTTGGGATCACATGCAAAGTTGGGGATCCTGAATTAAAAAGATTTTGATTTTTACGAGGTAAAAGGCAAAGTATGATTTTCACGCCTAGACATATCCAAGATGCAGGTCTGTTCCAAAAAGATATGTGATAATTTGCCTAAAGTTGTTGTATTCCTATTTGTGCTCATTAACAATAAATAGGTGTACGCACCAATCCGCTTTCATTGACTGACGTATTTTTAAATAACAGCTGAAAAAAGCTGGTCAGAAACAAAATTAATGATTAGAGTTAAACATTGAGTTGGCTGCCTTTGTTTGTTACTGTTTTTGTGGTGGGAAAATTCATTCAGAGGACAGGTATGGCATCAAAAATACACCAAAGCTTTTTTTCCTGAAATTTGATAGATGGTATGACGGCACTTTAATACAACTCATTTCCCCTCCCTTTATCATTTTCAGCTTTCCAAAAAGATATTCAGGACTTCAATTGGGAAAATCAGCTGCCTCTTTTCAGGTGAATACCGTTTTTCGAAGTTCTATTGTTGTGAAGTAATCAGTCACAGTTTTCAAGAATTGTAACCTATTTTTGTATAGAGCATTACGTCGATGTTTAGTTCACGTGTTCCGTTCGCCATAAATGTTGGGAGAGGCCGAGGCCATGCAGACATGTGTTGTTTATGGCCAACTTTCTCCGACAAGCGGCATTACCTCCAATACTACGTAACCGACATCTACATCGGCGTGCGTAAAAAAATTACAGGTTAAAAGTGCTGCAAATAAGCTGAGGAAAGTAACGTACATTTTTATCAATAACGTGTGCAGTTTGTCTGTGTATATCCGTGCATTATTTCCTTCCTGCGTAAAACCGATTGAATTAAAGATAAATTTAGTCAGTACAAAACGCTGCATGCAGGCTGCAACCCGTGCAGGCTAAAGGTGGTGTTACACTGGTCGATTTGCAACGATACGATGTTGTGCTAAAAATCGTTCAGGCGTAACAGCCCATTGCGAACGATTTTCGCGATGTTTGCAGTGCTGCAACGCGTAGCAAGTTTTGGAAAGTCATCCAAAAACTTTCAACACCGTTGGGTGAATTTGGAGCAAATTGGCGTTGCAAATCGTCGTTGCAAATCGACCAGTGTGACACCAGCTTACGTTTTTTAAAAACACACTTTATTGCACTTTATATCCTTTGATTAATGTAGGAAGAGGCCGAGAGCAGTTAATTTAGTTAATTTATCCACATCGAACGTAACTAAAAAAATATCTGCTAGAATACAAATTAAAAGTTAAAGAAGTGGTGCAACTTTCAACAATATTATAAAAGGCAAAGGAAAATGTACATTTTAGTAGTGATGTGTGCAGTTTGCTTCCCTCCCAGTAGTCGATTGTTTGTTAATTGTCCAAGGCTGACTCAGTAAAATCCTCAGCGTCGTTTTGACTCGAAATATAGATTTCGCCCTGTTTTTTCATTATAGTACATTGCATGTTCATAACAAAAGACGCAAATGGAATATTTCTTTGATCTTTTGGAATTATCGCCTCCAACCCCCCCCCCCCCCCCCCCAAAAAAAAAAAGAAATTGCACGATAAAATTTTGGAAACTGGATGAAATTGATACTGCGATCACCAGGTTAGAAGCGTTTTCAACGTACCATAGTTTGTATCTTTATAGTACATCTTCAAAGTACATCTTCAGCACCCTATATTGCTCGAGGATGGTTGCTGCAGTGAAAAGTTCTCAGCTCGAGTTTGCTTCGCTGAGAAAGATTCATGAAGGCTGTGCAAATGAGGCTTCGAGCGGAGCGTTGGTTCACTTTGCCCGCTTTCTGCGAAATAAAACTACGCATTATGTCAGAAAACGGATGTTCGAACATACTAGTATACCTGAAGATGAAAGTGCCTGAGGATGCAAGGCGCTGCATAGAAGTACGATTATTCAATTGCCATTGACGATTTTTGTAAACAATTCACCTTGCAGCATGCGCAAGGAATTTAAGAACTTTATCGATGCCGGGCGCTCCGTCAAATTTCATGAAAACTTGCCAATTTCAATAATATTGCAAGCCAGAAAAGACTACCTAAGCAGTCTGACTACGTTTTGCCACCATGGACACGCAATTTATAAACATTCACGAGCCTGTACAGGTCTGTTTGGGGAAAATAAAGGCAGAAAGAAAACGCACTGTGCGATTCGCAAATTGAATCACTTTGACGGCCATTTTTTGACGTCATAAAAAAATTCCATAAAGCCTCCAAATTAGCAAAAATTAGCCAATCACAAGAACGCTTGCGAAACCCGTAGCAACGAGCCTGACTGGCAATAACTAACAATCTAGTGAAGATTCTCCAGACTTCCTTTCAACTGCCTTACAGTAGACACATGTACGCATTGCGGACCTATTTTTCACCTGCTTGCAGCTTCAAAAGTCGCGTACTGGACTTGGTTGAAAGGCAACGGTCGAATTGACGTCATGATATAAATTATGACTAACGAGTACGCGAGCATTTGTTACGTCAGAAATTATCTAATTGCTAGTTTAATTTGTCCATATAAAGTATGAAGAGGCCTGGGAAAGAACGTTACACACACATACACATGAGCCGCGGTTAGCGGTTGCTAAGCGTATTATTACATAGGGAAGGATTGTTTTTTGCTCGTGGCAGACGAGCTTAGGATTGCACCGTGTGTCTTAATCGTCATGTTAGTTTTCTGGGTTACGAATCAGCACACGCTGATTGGTTCACATTGTCACGTGATATGCGATGACGTAAGGTGATCGCGAACAGCTTGAGATGCGGGCGATTGAAATGTATTTTCCCGTACGAAAATTGCTAGCCCGACTGAGCGAGAAACGGGCCCGACTCTGGCCATAATCCGATTTTTACGATGAAATTTCAGCAAGACAAAGTGAGACAGAGTTTTTGTCTCGCCACAATGTGCCAGCGTGACATTTGTCTCGCTGCGTTATCGGCGAAAACATGGCCAGACTGAACGAGACACACAGAGACATATTTTTCTGCTTGAGCGTGTTATTTGTCAGGCTCGGTTATCGGCAAGAATGAACGAGACGGCAGCGAGACAAATCGGTCGATCCTAAACGCTGGTTTGGACTAACACTAAGCGTGTTTGAGATTAAGGATGACTTATCTGATGTCACTAGCACAGCAATATTCTTGTACTGTAATCTTCCTTTTCATTCAAAGTACTGAGTTGTGCAATGTACACAACCGCTTCTGCTTCTGAGACAAACTTGTAACATGAGTACGCATCTTCCGGTGCGGTAAGGTTTGCACGCAATGTCTGTTCACGTAAATTAACCCAATCAATCCACACGTAAACGCAGCATATTGTTTTAGAACAGTTTTACAATTTACTACGAAAAGTTTAGAGGAACCATAGCGTGAGGAAACGAAGATTCGTGTTCTCTTGGATGACACTTTTCGTCGTGTGCACCCTGAGTGAGCTTCCTGATTGGCTACATCAGGGCTGTAAAAACATATCAATGGCGCTAAGTAGTGGTTTTATCAACGACTTCAACGGGACATCAGTTGCTTTAGCTTCGATTGAGTGAAAACGTTTGTTGCAACTGCGATGGCAACGTTCATTTTGTTTGCGTTTTCAAGCGAATTAACAAATTCACGTCAGTTTTTTATGTGTCTGTCCTCTTATTGATCATGAAACGCGTCATAACATTGTCAAAAAGTTGTGGTGGATCCGCAACTTCATGACAATGTTATGACGCGTTTCATGATCAATAAGAGGACAGACACATAAAAAACTGGCGTCAATTTGTTTTTTACAATAACAAAACTAAAGCGACGACGCGGGGAAAACACGCAAGAAAACTGTATTTTGTTCGATTTGACCTTAATGTCTAATTCGCTACCGGAGTCGAGGTTTGGCCTGGGATGCAAAGGGCGAGGCACCACTTGACTGGCCCAGTAGGTAGGTAAGGCGGGTACCCGACTGAGCTTAGGTGCTTGGCCGGTTGCTAGGAAACCGCCTCCTAACTAAAGCCTTTGCAACGTATCACACTGACGACGAGCCAGTGGAGAGGAATAAGGGGTATGGGGGAGTTGGCAAGATGGTGGAAAGCCGAGTGGGATAGACGGGAGAAGTAGGAGAGGAACGAGCTTGAGAGGTGTAAGCGACGAGAAACGCTGCCGCCTAGAGGGGCGTGGATGGGAGGGGCGAAACTATGAGAGCTAAAAACGGGACGGGCGTACGGCTCGGCGCGAAACTGAGAGTGCAGGGGCGGACCACCCCTCGTACCCTAGGTGGTCAGCGGTACCCCGCTCTATTATCCATTAACTTATGTCAACTACTTGACACCATTTAATGTCTAATTCGCTACCGGAGTCGAGGTTTGGCCTGGGATGCAAAGGGCGAGGCACCACTTGACTGGCCCAGTAGGTAGGTAAGGCGGGTACCCGACTGAGCTTAGGTGCTTGGCCGGTTGCTAGGAAACCGCCTCCAACCGCCGAGCCGAAGGGGAGGAGGGCTCCAAGCACAAATGGGCCTGAGAGTGGTGACGGCCCTGAGCAGCCCAGGGCGAGGACAGCTGCGAGAAAGGACACGAGAGATTGGATACGCAACGTACAACGCTTTACTGAACGGAAACGAAACGACACACCCTACGATGGGTATGTTAAGGGCCGGCGGCCAAACGCGTAGCAGCAGATCGCAAGGTATCCAGAGAGGTCCTAACATATACTAGGTACGCGTCGCTAGACCAGCGTCCGAGGGTCCTAATAGGAGAGTCGAGGGGATCGCTCAAGCCAAGCTCAATCTGCAGGGAGCGGACCGCTGCCAGATAGCACTTGATAGCTGCGTGAGAAACGGAGGCGACCAAGTGGGAAGCAAAGAGTTCTAGAGTTGATTCGGAGGCAGGATAAGGGGAGCCTGAAGGATGCAGCAACTGGACGGAGGCACAAAATTCGAAGAAGCGGCGCTGACCCGACCGATAAGCACGCCGAGTGGACGGGGCTAGACTTGCCTGTAGCAGTTCTTCTACTCGATGCTGGAGCTGGGCGAGCCCAGCTGCTGGATGAGCTGCTCCGGCAGCGGTATGGGCTGAGCAGAGGCTGACGGGGCCAGGTTGCAGAACCTCTAAAACTGAACACGGGAAAGGGCATCAGCGATACCATTGTCTCAACCGGGGACGTGGGTGGCCGAGACCCAGAAGGAGTGGCGGGTTGCCGCCAGGTACAGACTGCGTAGTAGAGCCCCAAGCACAGAGTCTGAGCAAAAGCGCCGATTGATGGCTCGCGTCACGCCTTCGTTGTCGCAGAGGAACTGCACCCTCAGCCGCTGCCAGCGGGGGCCCCAGACATGGGCTGCGAGCACAATTGGGAACAGCTCTTTATAGGCGATACTGGCCGCGGACTGCGATGGTAACCAGCGGCCTGCAAACCACTCACCGTCCAGGAAGGCGCCGTACCCGATGGAGCCTGCAGCGTCTGTGGCAATCTGCAGATCCGTAACTTGAACCCACCCGGGAAGGTAAAGAAAACTTGCGCCATTCCAGTCCCTGAGGAAGGATGACCACCAACGGAGATCTTCCCGGGCATCCCGAGAGCCTGACAAAGTGGGAAGACCGACGGGGACCCCTAGTGAGGTCCGTCAGTCGACGAAGGAAGGGGCGACCCGGATAGACGACCTTGGCCGCGTGATGCCGGTGGCCAAGAAGCGATTCAAGCTCTGAAAAGCGGCAGACACGCTTGTCTGACCAACGGACCAGCATCTCGTGGAGTGCAGTGAGCTTCTCGCTGGGTAGACGGGCAATAGACGCAACCGTGTCAAGTTCGATACCCAGGAAGGAAAGGCAGGTCGACGGGCCTTCCACTTTCTCAGCCGCCAAGGGAATGCCTAAACTAGCGGCGGAGTCCTGGATAGCTCTGAGACTGTGCTGGCACTCGGAAGAAGCCGGGGTGCCCGCTGTGAGGAAATCGTCGAAGTAATGTAAGAGGAAGCGAACTGCATGGTTGTGCTGAAAGATCCAGTGCCAGCCCTCGGCGAACTGGTTGAGGATGTATGGGGCAGAGCGGAGGCCGAATGGGAGGGCCAAGTCTCCATACACGCGCTCCCGCCAGGTCATGCCCAGAAGGGGCCGGTCGATGGGGTGAATGGGGAGAAGCCGGTAGGCCTCCCGAGTGACTATCTTTGCCAGGAGGATTCCCGGACCTTCGTGGACGAGAAAGACAATTGCATCGTCGACCCGGGCAAATGACAGATGGAAATCATCGCCGTTGATACCGTCGTTTACGCTTCGTCCGACCGGATGCAATAGGTCAACGATGAGCCTCCAATTTCCGGGGCGGCCACGTTTGGGAATGACTCCAAACCTGTTGATGTGGACTTGCATCGCCGGAGGGTGAGGGGGGGGGGGGGCCGCTACCCGGCCGAGCTGGACCTCGCGGGTGAGGTAGGCGTCAATGACTTCTGGGTTGGCAAGGGCAGACCTCATATTTGCCGTGGCTGACTGGAGCTGGGCAACCCGACTGGGGTCGAAACCTATCCGGAAGCCATCCCTGAAGCCCGAGATAAGCAGCTGGGCCAGGGTCCTGTCCGGGTGTCCGCGGAGCTCAGTGACCAAAGCCTCGAGGACAACCGGAGACACCGAGGACGCTGAAGCAGGCGAAAACGGGGTACCAAGAGCTTGGAGCTCCGCTGGGGGCGGGATTACCGCCAGGGATGATGCTGCTATGGGAGGAGAGGTAGGAGCGGACCCACCTGGCAGTAAGGTGGCTGGTGGTGGGGTGGACGAAATGGACTGAAGGACGGATTCGACCGGGCCCGAGGCCGGTGGGCTGGGCTGGCCAGAACAACAATAACTAGAACAACCAACGGGGTCGGGCCGAGCGTGGCCGTCGTCATGCGGGGACTGGGCCTTACTGGCGGCCCCGAAATGGCTCCCTCATGACCGGAGGGGATCGGGAACGGGCACGGGAGTAGTCGTCGCCAGGCAACTGGGTGCACTGGGTGCGGCGGTGCGGACCACTGCAACGATCGCACTCGTGCCGCCGGCGGCAGAAGGCAAAACTACTGGTGCACCAGCCGTTGTTCCAGGTCCGACAGACCTCAGAGCCTGATGGCGATCCCCGGGCTTCGCTGCCATGACGTGTGGGGCGAGATGGGCGTGGTTGCTGGTTCTGGGCGGCTGGAGCCTGGGCCGAGACACTGGTGGTGTAGGCCTGGTGGAAAATCTCCAGGTCGGTCGCTGCCCAGTCCAGCTTGACGGTCGAGCAAGCTGCCTTGCGGCGGAAGTTCCGGTCATATATGAGCCAGGTGTCCAGCTTTGGAAAGCTCCGGAAGGTCCGTAGGATGACATCCTGGTACCTCAGAAGTTCTGCGGCTCGGTCCGGGAACGCACTGACGATGACCAGGGAAAATGCGGTCCAGCAGACCACCCAGGACACTATGTCCCGGATCTGGCGCTTGGGAGTGCGTCTTGGAATGATTAGCTGCTGGTTATGCAGTAACAGTTCCTGTGGTATATCGTCCTCTCGCAGAGAATCAGGCAGGAGGTTGGCCAGATCGATAAATTCCCCCTGCCGGATTTGCTCGACAAGCTTCGGAGGGATTGGGGGCCGCCCGGGGCCAACGTCGAACGAGAGACGAGACGGGCGGAGCGAGCCGCCGGTGCCCGTAGCTGTAGAGCTGGGCAGCGAACTTACGATCGGCGATGATAACGCGGGCACCGTGGCCGTGGAGTAAATAAACGCGTTCGGCCCGGTCGCCGGGGGCTGGGGCGGGGCCTGGGACGAGGCTCCAAGACGAGACAACAAAGAGCCTTGCTGCGCTAGCGGCGTAGCGGTGGCGAGGCCAACAGCGGGTACAAAGCCGGGGAAATCACGGAAGACTCACCGAGAACTCACAAGAGAACCGCTTGGAGCGATGTTAACGCGGGCACCGTGGCCGTTGAGTAGATAAACGCGTTCGGCCCGGTCGCCGGGGACTGGGGCGGGGCCTGGGACGAGGCTCCAAGACGAGACAACAAAGAGCCTTGCTGCGCTAGCGGCGTAGCGGTGGCGAGGCAAACAGCGGGTACAAAGCCGGGGAAAAACACGGAAGACTCACCGAGAACTCACAAGAGAACCGCTTGGAGGTTCAACTGGGCGATGACCAGCTGGGCAGCTCGTGGCTGAGAAGCCGAGACCGGGACACGGCCGGCGGCGCGACCGTGAACGCCTGAGTATTGGCCGGTGGCGTGTTCGACGGGGTACTCGATGAGGTAGTCGACGCCATAGCAAGGAGAGAACGGCGGTACGGTAGCGAAACTATGAGAGCTAAAAACGGGACGGGCGTACGGCTCGGCGCGAAACTGAGAGTGCAGGGGCGGACCACCCCTCGTACCCTAGGTGGTCAGCGGTACCCCGCTCTATTATCCATTAACTTATGTCAACTACTTGACACCATGAAATGTTGTCAACAACTTTTCCCGCGTTCTAATTGGTCGAGGTTGAAATTCAAGACATTTCATTGGCCAACAAGACAGGCCCGTGGCCAGTGCGCTTGTGACGTCATTAGTACAATGAATAGAGACACGCGGGGTCCCGGGAGAGGAACTTTTGTCGTGCGTTTATATGCAAAAGATATTATAGCCGAGTCAGTTTTTGCACATGACGGATCCAAGAGCTCCCTTTATTTTTCTTGCCCTCTTTTCTTCTAATTTCGGTCAAACAGATATTCACGAAAAAGTGTATTATAATAATTGAAAGAAAACAATTATCGAAGGCCCCGTAGGAATATTCTTCGTTTGCAACAACCCAGTTTTCATTGCTTTCCGATGCACGTGACAGTACTTGTGTGACGCTTGCTATACAACCTGGCAACCTTGTTGAGTGAATTTTCAAGCTGACATGTTTTGTGGAGGAACTGTGTTGTCATTTTGTAATGGGATTGACTGGGGAATACCCGACATCTTAAGTAGCTGTAAGACAGCGTAATAGCCTTATCTCATCTTCCCAGCGTGTGCATCATGTTCAAGTAGCTGTAATTGAACGCTTTCAGACTTAACTCTGTAGCACATTAAAACATGACACTTCCCATGATGAAATTACTTCGTATGAAAAAGCCATCTCAGACGTTACTCATCCTACATGTACAAGTCTGATTACTAATATGTTCAAGACTGCTATGCATTAAGCTTTAACGCAAAATTCTGGGTCGATACGAAATTAATCTCTATCGGAAGCTGCAGACGTTTGAATACCGTGACAACAAAGGCGTGCATCACGGGCTTGTGGAGCGAACATTACGGCTCGGATAGTCGGATATCAACCTTGAGCTTTTGAAGACTTCGAGGTATTCAGTGACAAATATTCTCGATGTAATCGCCTGCCGGTCTTTCCTGCTTTTGTTAAAGCGGCGTGAGTGCTAATTAGCTGATGATTCGGGATTCCCCGTTCTATGATATTATGCTCGTGACATTTCATTGACAGATCTTGTATCTTAATCTCGCGTGATATTTGCCTCAAACCTATTAGTAATTCAATATCCTCAGACAATAAACAAAGAACCTTTACTGCACGCAAAACGAAGTTAAACGCCGACTGTTCGTATACGCCGCGCGTTACACAAAGCCGCAGAGTTTCCGACAAAGGGAGACGCTCTGCCCGCAGGGAAAAGTTCAAGTTCTATCAAGTTTCGACTCGTCTTCTACTACTTATTCGATGTTCTTTCACACAAATATTGCTCAGAACACAGATACATTGGTTGAAGCGGTATCTATAATCGAGCATTTGCAAAACACAACCCTTCGTACTTTACGGGGGTCCCGCTGGTAACACATCAAGCATTTGTGTACGGCTATTTTCAAGTCTTCCGACGCTTAAAAACAATGCAAGCCAAAATCGCTCTTAAAGTATGGCTTCCGTGCATCCAGAAAGCCAACCGATGATCGTTTTGTTTGGATCAACAACTGAAGGACCGGAATTTTTTTCTATATCCCTTGACAGAGAAAACCCATTGTACTTGGTTCTGTGATTTTGATCTCTGAGTACGTCTGATCTTGCAATGCCTGTTTTTTAACACATTTTAAAATACAAACGTATCTTTAAGCACCTCGGTTACTTTTGGCAATCTTCTTTTTGAGCTTCTAGCTTTCTCGCAGCGATGGTTTATTGATCCTAATTTTCTCTTTCCATTTCCATCTGTTGCTTTTTATTGTTTACATGTTGTTTACATGCACGTTCTCGGAACGCATTAGCATTGTGAAGTACGTAAGCTCGGGTATAACCATGGACTTTTGACGACTTTGGGACATTCTTTGAAATGTATTCTTGTATTAGTCGCCTGCTTTTTCTACTCTTGTTCAAAATGCGTGAAAGGTTATTCAAGGGTACGTGGCTTGGCTCACGACTTCGTCTTGCAGGACTTCGGTTTTCTTTCACATAAACATTTGTGGGAATACAATAAAACTGAGCGAAGCGAGATCTACCAACAGTCACTTTTTCCTCAGCCATTTCCCAATTTTCAAATAACAACGCCATCTGTTCCATTGATTGTTTGACCTTCATGGCACCGAGCCAAAATGTCGCAACAACAACATAAATGCACAGCAGAGTGAAATTTTGATCCCAAACAAAAGTCAGATTTTCTGACGCTTTACTTGTATCAGCAAGAATAATACAAAGTAAAAGAATACAAAGTACCTTCAAGTTCACCCTCATACTAAACAGTTCCATATAATCCGCTATCAAGCGCTTGTCAAGAATCGCCGTCTTTACACAGGTTCTCGTCTTTGTATGTCGAGCGGCTTCGTTCAGCTTGTTCCTTCAAGTTCTCAAGGTTCTGGATGTCAGATTCTTCGTACATTTCTGTACAGTTGTGCATAGTTATGCAGTTCATTGATAAGTTCATTGCATTTGCTTTCATGGCTTTCAATATGGCTTTTGAGGCTGAACGGACCGACCCAAGCCAAAACCGCTCAATGAAATTTAGTATGGGTCTACCGCAGCCGGCGTATGCGTTTGTAAGTAAGATGAGCGGTCCATAAAATAATCCACAGAGCCAACTAAGGCAAGCAACTTGCTGTCTTCAAAATGGCGAAACTGCTCGCCCGCCAAGTCACTTGATCACAACGTCATCACAAATCACATGATAATATGAACCAATCACCGCATGCAGATTTCTAACCCAGAAAAATAAAAAAAAAATAAAAAATCGTTGCATTTTAAAGCTTGTGACGTCACAAGCAAAAAGTGACAGTTTGACGTGAGCATTTCGCGTGCAAAATAAAATTTTGTCAAAGAAGTTGGAAAGAAATGAAACTAGACGCTTTTCTGCTGCGGTTTTCTCGACAATTTCAAGACAAAGCTCAAGGAAATTCGCCTCTGAACACTTCTGGTTCTCTACTTCAAATGCCGAATGTCGCTTTTGCAAGAACTGAGGTAAAATTGAAGCTGAATTCACCTTCTTCGTTCAAATCACTGTCGTCAGCACTCGATTTTATGTGTCTGTCCTCTTATTGATAATGAAAATTAGCCAATCACAAAACGAGAAACTGAGGTGTTATTGTAAAAAGCGAATTCGTGTGAAGTTGCTATTTTGAGTAACACGCACAGGCGTGTGGCGAGATGTTCGGTACGGCTGTGGGACTGTGATTGAAACCGTTCGCCATCAATTAACATTGCCCAAGACCTGAGCAAGTGAATAGGAGCCCCAACCTTCTGTATGTACCGACCAGGATTCTTGTAAAAACCCAATGAAAAGCGATTTATCGAAAGACGTATCGAATGGCGAGCAGCCAAAAGTGAGCGAATTGAGCGAGAATTCTATCATCGGTGTGATGTGGTATGTTAGCCAATATTGTTTGACGACTGAGACTTCATTGTATTTTGAACAACTATCTTAAGAGATCAATATATAATTAAATTGCAACTTTGAATCAACTCTGCTGTGTCGTTGGTTATGTGAACGCATCGCATGTGAACTCCATTTGTTTACCAGCAGTACTTAAGTCAAATGACAGGCGATAGTCTCGTAGAAAAAAATTAGTCCAATGACGGGCGATATACTCGCCAGAAACAAGCCATCCATATGTCACGGTCAGCCAAGTGTCTCGCTCGATTCTTGTTCAGTTATCGCCATTAATTATCGCTCATTGCTGCTCCGTCTTGCTCGTGTCTCGCTCAAATTTCTGGCTTGTTTTTCGCCGAAAACAGACACCAAAGCTACGATGACTGTTTAGCCGCAAACATTTGACACTGTACATGACATATGTTGCCTCATACATACTGTTAGCTGTTTTGTACAGTATTTTTCGCCGAAAATAGATCCTTGTGATCCATCCTCGTAACTCAAGACTCAATCAAAGCGGCTTTGTGAGCATATTACATGACTATCATACTGCGAGCCTGTGCCGTCAAAATGCTTCGGCTTATCGTATAGAGTGCCTGTTGAAATGTTTCTTCAATTCGATCATGTAGCCTAATAACTGTATACTAGAAATGAAAAACACACCGAAATAGCCCTAAGCATTGAATTTGTTAGTCACAAATGGACTGAACACGCTGTGAAACAAAACCGCGAGAATATTGTAATCAACTCTCGTGTCACATTCCTCGCTTTCAATTTTACATTTGCCACAAAGCGCGAATACTCGAAAGCCTAATAAAAGAAACGCATTCAGTAAAAAGAAAACAGATAAATATCGGAGCTATGGCTGGATTAATCGTGGCCTCTGATTAGAAATAAGTGTTCGAAGTCAAACTGTCAAAAATACAGAAATGTCGCAAGTCACGCACAGGGTCACGCATTACTCTTATGAGTGTTGTATGAAAATTTATAATTTAATCAGGTTTTATTTGAGCAAGTTCTCTATGCTGTATAATATTTTTTCTGGTGAGACTGAAACCCGGTGGGGTAAGGTATGTGCCGTGTACATTTTTGAAGTTAGGTCTGAAATAGCGTATAGAAAATCAGATATTTTGGTTTGAAATAGGCCGTTTTCAGGACCGGGCGGCACACCCACGCAAAATTATGATGAGTACCCTCCTCCTACGGGGACTAAAAGTCTCTCTAGGGAGTCTCGCTCTTGTCCTTACTTTTAATTTTAGTTTATCCTGGTCTCGACCCAACTCACGCCACGAGCACACTGGCAAACCAGTCTTGTTTCTAATTTTCTTTTCTCCAATACAGCTTTCGAAAATTCCGGTTCTCATGGAGATTTGGACAACAACAGCTTTAATTGTTTTGGTGACAATGCTTGCTCTACCTCTACCAGGTAAGTGATGTTTAGTGCTTTGCTGTTCATAGCCCGTACAATTTTGATATTTAGTTTTTCTTGTTTAAGCAGGAGATCTCAGGAAGCTCTATACAAAGTTTCTAGGAACTCTTCATTATTTTACCGTTTATTAAGCTCGCCTCACGAAGTGAAGGCGAGCTTGAAGTTGTCACGGTGTCCTTCCAGGCTTCTGTGTCAACAATGGACTTCCAAATAAGGAATTTCCAAAGAAGGAACTTGTCAGTTTCCAAATTTGGGCATGGTCGTGTTACGCAGTTCGTTCAAAAAGAAGACGTCGAAGCTTCATGTGGAATTTCTTGTTTGTCATGGTTGTCATGCATTCGAAGTTTGTTTGGCCATTAGGCCTGGGTGTTTCTACGAATGTAGGGATTGTGCTGTGATTACGAAAATATACCGCGATTGAGCGACACTGAAATTAATGAAATGCTGTGATCATGAAACGCAGACATTGTGCTGTTTTGTAAACAAAGACCAGGCGTTAAACGAGGGTGCTTCTACAGCTGTGATTGACACAAGCTATCACGTCGCCAGATCGAATGGCAAGGATTGTGTTGCGGTAGAAACATCTGAACGTGAAATACTTGACGGACGGTCGCGTTAACATTTTACGTGGAAGGGTAAAACTAATCGGAAGCGAGCGAGTGAACCGTCGCGTATTCCATTACGCAAAGTTCGAGGGCTTTTGCGAAAGAGCAAACACGTGCGGCGTAAGGTACGTCGCTACATAAGTAAATTTGTTCCCAAGTCGTCTGCTCTTGCCGAATGTTGTAAAAGGCATGAAACCCGTGCCAATCACTGTCTAACGAGGCACGCAAAGCTTGTAAATAAGAGCAAGATTAAGGTTCGCAAATATGTTTATCTGTGTAAGCAGCGGCCAAATACGAAACATAAAAATTAAGGCTTTATGTGGCTTATGTGGGAATGTCATTTTATTGGCCTTTGCACAACTTGGCATCTTACCAGCTTTGATGTTTTGATGACAAGTTCTACAAATCCATTCAGAATATTGTTCACACTTTCTTCCCCAGTGATACAAAGTTTGACTGATGCATTAAGATCTGAGTTGAATGAATGTTCATGACATCTAATCACACCAGCTTTGTACCAAAGTTGATCACAGCAAGTACACATAACTCAGGTCCACATTTAATATTTTCATGAAGTTGCTTAATAAGACCCTCGATGGTTTTTAATTTGTTTACTCTTTGTTTTTGCTTCGTCTGTTTTTCTTTTAGTCTCACTAATTGTGGATTTTTTTGCCTTTGTATTTTTTTGGCTTGTCTCTTTTTCTTTAACAAAATCTGGATCCTTTTCCCTTTTTCTTTTTTTGGCCTGTCTCTCTTTTTCTTTCACATAATCTGGGTTTGCTTCTCTGTATATTTTCTTAGCTTTATCTTCTTTTTGTTTTACTTTGGGATTACTTTTTCTGTTTCATGTGCATTCTCATTAGCTTATCTTTAGCAAGATATTGTTGATCCATTCTTTGCTTTCTTTTATAATCTCTCAAATAAGCTTTTCATTCCTCAACAGCTGAAGAATCACAATCTTTCTTGTTTGAGCAACTAACTGCACAAACAGTATTATCATTTTGATTTATATTATTTTGTACTGCACTATTTACAGCATCATGACTGCAATCTTGGCTTTGAACACAATTATTTGTCACCAATGGAACAGTTGAAACATAGTGAACCTAATCTAGGTGTCCAATGTACAAAAAGATTCTTCTTTGGAAGTTTCTGGGTTCAACTAAAGAGTGCTTTCTGCACAATTTTGAGCAGATTCTGTTATATGAATAATGTCTCACTAACTATAAAAGCAAAATAAAATTTTAAACAAAAACCATGTGAACCCTATCGACCAACAAGAATGGGCGAGCTTTGAGCGGCACCGCTGCTTTGATATTGTTTCAACATCTGATTATTTCTATATAATAATACGCTAAGCAACCGCTGACCGCGGCTCATGTGTGTGTGCGTGTGTGTGTAACAAATTGATCCGCTAGTCTCTATATAATAATACACTAAGCAACCGCTGACCGCGGCTCATGTGTGTGTGTGTGTGTGTGTGTGTGTGTGTGTGTGTGTGTGTAACAAATTGATAATTTCGATTTGAGACGCAACAAATTAAACCGGTAATTAGATAATGTCGTGGTTTGAATTTCTGACGCAACATTAATGCTCGCGTACTCGTTAGTCATAATTACTATACCGTCAATTCGAACTGAATCGCCGGGAAAAGCAAGTCAGAAATCTTCTCGACCGTAGCCTTTCCGAGGACGTGAATACTGAAGGTGAGAATTCCGTCTTAGTGTAGAAATAGAATTTCAGCTGTCAGGTGTCTGGATAAGGGGCTGATGCTGCCGCATGTTCGAATCAAAGCAGCGTTGCCGCTCAAAGCTCGCCCATTCTTGTTGGTCGATAGGGTTCACATGGTTTTTGTTTAAAATTTTATTTTGCTTTTATAGTTAGTGAGACATTATTCATATAACAGAATCTGCTCAAAATTGTGCAGAAAGCACTCTTTAGTTGAATCCAGAAACTTCCAAAGAAGAATCTTTTTGTACATTGGACACCTAGATTAGGTTCACTATGTTTCAACTGTTCCATTGGTGACAAATAATTGTGTTCAAAGCCAGGATTGCAGTCATGATGCTGTAAATAGTGCAGCACAAAATATAATATAAATCAAAATGATAATACTGTTTATGCAGTTAGTTGCTCAAACAAGAAAGATTGTGATTCTTCAGCTGTTGAGGAATGAAAAGCTTATTTGAGAGATTATAAAAGAAAGGAAAGAATGGGAATGCACATGAAAATGAGAATGCATGCTAATGAGAATGCACATGAAACAGAAAAAGTAGTCCCAAAGTAAAACAAAAAGAAGATAAAGCTAAGAAAATATACAGAGAAGCAAACCCAGATTATGTGAAAGAAAAAGAGAGACAGGCCAAAAAAAGAAATCCAATCCCCGTATTTTACGGGGGTCCCGCTAGTCTCTATATAATAATACGCTTAGCAACCGCTGACCGCGGCTCATGTGTGTGTGTGTGTGTGTGTGTGTGTGTGTGTGTGTGTGTGTGTGTGTGTGTGTGTGTGTGTGTGTGTAACAAATTGATAATTTCGATTTGTGACGCAACAAATTAAACCGGTAATTAGATAATGTCGTGGTTTGAATTTCTGACGCAACATTAATGCTCGCGTACTCGTTAGGCATAATTACTATACCGTCAATTCGAATTGAATCGCCGGGACAAGCAAGCCAGAAATCTTCTCGATTGTACCCTTTCAACCAAGTTGAGGACGCGATTACTGAAGGTGAGAATTCCGTTTTGAGTTTAGAAAAAGAATTTCAGGTGTCTGGATGTCGGGGTAATGCTGCCGCATGTTCGAAAAACGGGAAGGTTTGGATGTCAGACGATCGGTGGTTCGACGAGTCGATTACGGTCGAGTGTTACATGCACTACAGGGAAATTTATATTTTGACGCGGTAAACTGCGTTTGAGATGCTCGAAATTGAATTCAAAAAGGAGAAAAGAAAGAAAAGAATTTCTAAAAACGGGGATCTTTTGATGTCGATCGATCGGCAATTCACTGAGTGGTACGGGTGCGAGTGCTACAGAGAGAGTTTGATGTCGATCAGTCGGTGGTTTGACGAGTCGAATACGGTTGAATGGTAAATGCTCAAAGAGGTTTGTACTTGAACACAGTATAGTGCGTTCGAGATGCTCAAAATGGAATTCAAACAGGAAAAAAAGACAGAAAAAACATTAGGAAAAACGAAATTCGATCCCCGTATTTTACGGGGGTCCCGCTAGTAAGGCAATATTTGTCATGTATAGAGAAATATCGGACCGCAAATAAGTACACACGTATTATTATTGTAACCAAGCGGACTGCGGGACAGAGGAGGGCAGGTGGCAAGGAGCGGTCACAAACTGCTCAAAGCAAACTCCAGGACAGAACTGATTTATTGACGTCAACTACACGCGATAAAAGCTGACGCGAACGACTGCGTGATCCGTTACCATATTTGGTATTCACACTCGCGAATCCGATCCGACCACGGAACAACTGAAGCTATGTGAACTTCTTTACGTTTTCCTTCCTAAACTAAGCCGGGTTACATTATTATATGTTTGTCTAATAATGGTACAAAACGAAACGTATAGATGTGCCTTTTACTTTCTGTTTCTTGCATCCTAAAGTTACTCTTATAAAGTTCATCTCATTCTTTGCCCGCTATTGAGAGACACAAGATTCAATTTAGAACACAAAACGAGTCTTACAAAAAATGTTTTGATTGAGCACTACGCACAGTCGTACAGTAAATATGACAATTATATATCTGTTATCGACGATAGGATCGGGTTCTAAACCTTAGACATTTTACGTTTAACTGGATTTATTCGAGAATAATCGTAATTGCACACGCGCGTAATAATGAATACGAGTTTGAATATCTGACACTTAAAGGTGGTGTTACACTGGTCGATTTGCAACGATGCGATGTTGCACTAAAAATCGTTGAGGTGTAACACCCCACTGCGAACAATTTTTTTTGGGAAGTTTGCAGTGCTGCAACGCGTTGCAAATTTTTGAAAGCGCTCCAAAAACTTGCAACGCCGTTGCGTGGATTTGGAGCAAATCGGCGTTGCAAATCGACCAGTGTAACACCAGCTTAATTGACATGGTTTGCTATAGCATCGCCAGAAATTTCAGACATTTTGTGGCCCCGATTGTTCCGGTCTTTTCCAGCGGCTTTCGGTGTGACGTCAGCTCCTGCGCGCCCGCGCGTTTTCCCGCCAAAATTGCATGCTGAGTTTTGCTGAAATAACAATCACGCTATATTTTTGTATCTTTTCCAATTAAGGTGGCTCGAAATAGTTTTTTGACGCGCGAAACACTGAGTAAGTCGAAAATTCATCATCTTGGCCCACTGACGTCTTCCACATCAAGAATCTGACTCCGAAAGACACAAGGGATCACACAAGGGACATGTGCGACCGGCAAAGACCTGGCAAACACAAGAAACCTTTTCCACCTTCTTCCACCAAGAAACGAGTCAAGAGCACAATAACACAGCTGAACGTGAACTCGACTGCATAAACTTCACTTTGCGACTGTAATTCGGTAGGAAACCACAAATGATGAAACTATAAAAAATAGTAAACACTGGATGAGAAAAATCAGGCATACCTGAACGTCCACTGATGAATATTGTGTATTGTTCCCGCTATCATATTGCTTTCATCATGCACAGGCGTACTTCAGTCCAAAGTCTTATTTACAAATGACTCACCGTAAAAATTACACTCTTTCACGAATCCGGCTGGTAGTGTTTCTCAGGCCAGACATGTAGTACTTCCATTGTAAAACAATTAATTCGGGAGCAATACTTTTCCATACGACTTTTAGGTTTCCTCATCACAATGCGATTTGAATTCTAGCTAATTCTCGAGTTTGTCCTCAATTTCGTCCGCCCGCTCAGGAGAAATGCACGCGCAGGTATCGTGCACATGCGCAAATGCTGCTCTTGAACACCCGAAATTTTTGCGGTTTTCCTTCGTGGTTTTGCGAATAAATCCGCTCCGAGTCGGCAAAATTTCAAAAAAATTCACCGAAGGAATATGAATATAACTAACTTTTTCCAGCTTTTATATCACTCACAACTGGTGACGTTGTGTCGCCATGGCAACCGATATCTGCTCAAAATTTATGAGAACACACCATCGCCAGAAATTTCAGACATCCGGTTGCGCCATCTCGGAAGAGGCATCAGGTTTCACGCTGACAGCCGCTCAAGAAATAACAAAGAAATGTATGGGATTTGATAATAAATTGTGCTTTTCGCTTAACTGAAGCACGTTCGTAAAAATGTCTGGGCAGCATTCGGAAGAGGAAAGCTTCCTAAACACAACAGTACAAAAAATATTTATCTCCGGTAAAATTCGATGTGTACTTTTTTGAATTTAAAATTTCGGCCGACGTAAGAAGGGATTGATAGCAGAATACGCTCAAAACCGGCTACTGTCACTTTTTAAGCTGCATTTAATACAAGAACCTTGGGTAAAACGCAAAATGTCTACCCCGTACCTGATTGTCGAAGGATTGAACATCTCCTGTGAAGCCTCAGTCAGTCCCCTGGAGCAAATTCGATGTGTACTTTTTGTGTTTGAATTTGCAGTTCACAACCAGCCATGGCGAATACCTCCCGTGAAATACGCTGACTTCGGATGTTGATATTTTGGGCTGGGAAGCTCCAAATCGCATGAAAATTGTACCAAACGAAAGCTAATTTCAACTAGGTCGTTCAGCGGCACGTCTCCTAAACGTAGCAGTCTCTTTTTGAACCAGAGAAACCCATCCCTCCCCCACCCCACTGAGGCACAGTACGTAACAATGTTGAATGTGTGAATGGCGCATGCTCATACCGCACGCCGCTGGGAAAGACCGGAAGCAATCGTGGACGCAAAATGTCCGGAATTTCTGGCGATGCTCTTCATAAGAACTCAATGCCATAGACATAAAACCCTTTTGAGAAAGTAAACGCCGATTAAACTAAACAGCAGGTCATTTCCTGGTCTATAAACTGCCAGAAACTATTAGGAGCCACCTTAAACCACCAGCAATTTCACCTATGCGGAAGGCGGATCAATTTCCGTTTAACTTGGAGCTTTCTGGCCAAAGTTATTAACCCCTAAAGTGAGGGAATTTTACTGGATTTGCGACATACGACAACACAGCACAGCATTTGCCACGGCTGATCGTGTGAGCCACAAATTCAATCACAAAATGTACACATCGAATTTGACTCTGGGGACTTACGGAGGTATTGTATAAAATGCTTAACTCTTCGTTAATAACATCTCAGTTGCACAATTTTTTCCAGAACTCGACGTTCGTCTATAAAATGCAACTTACCGAGTGCTACTGGCCATTTTTTTAGTCTTTTTTCCCATTTCCCTATGTAATCCCTTAAAGCATCGCGGATCGAAACGGTTTTTTGCAATTTGTATACATCGAATTTTACCGGAGGAAAATAAGTTTTCCACTGTTGTGAAAAGTAAGCTTTGCTCTTCGACAGGCCGGTTGCACATTTTTACAAACACACTTCGATAAGGAGAAAACCACAATTTATTATCTGATCCCATACATTTCTTTATAAACAAGACTAGAATTGCCAGTGAGCTCGTTGGGTGGGGTCGAGACCAGAAGAAACTAAAATGGAAAGTAGGGACAAGAGCGAAACTCCCAAAAGAGACTTTCAGTTTCTCACCAGAAAAATATCACACAGTATAGATAACTTGACTTTTCAAACCTTGCTCAAATGAAACCTATTGGTATAAATTGTCATTACAACACTCATACACTTGCTTCTTAAAGGTTGAGCGACTCTGCATTTTGAGCTTTGGAGTGAAAAAGTTAGCCAGCAAGAAAAGAGTAATGCGTGACTTATCTCTTCATGCACAGTAGATTTTGACAATTTGACTTTGAAGACTTATTTGTAATCAGAGGCCACGATAAGCTAGCCTTCGCTTCAATACTTATTTAGTTTTTTTTACTGAATGCGTTTCTTCTATGAGGCTTTCGAGTGTTCGCGCTCTGTAACAAATACAAGTTGGAAGCGAGGAATGTAACAGGAGACTTGTTTACAATATTATTACGGTTTTGTTCACAGCGTGTTAAGTCTATTTGTGACTAACAAACTCAATGTTCAGGACTATTTCGGTGTATTTGCTCGCGCCTGCGGCGAGCTTAAAAACGGGGTTTGTTTGTTTGGTTTTGTTTTTCTTTCTTTTTCTGGGTCGAGAATCAGCGAAGGGTGATTGGTTCATATTACCACGTGATATGGATGATGTAATTGACTTCGCGAAACAACTCGAGATGTGGCCAGCCGAATTGCTCGTTACTTGTGTGCAAAAGTTAACTGCATCTCATCAAAACTCAAACACCGTTTGGCTCTGTGGAACATGCACGGATAAACTGGATTTTAGGAAACGATTTTGGTTTGCGTTCGTTCACCGTGGAAGCTTTGAGAATAGCCGTAAACAAATGTTTGATTGATACCTCTACGGGATTGCAAATATCTCTGTCGCCGCTAATTATTTAGTCCCGACGAAACTTTCTGTGATGACACGAAATACTTCTGGGAAGATACCAGGCCGAAAACGAAAACCAAAGCAATGATGAGCTTTAGCTGTAAAACAACGACGCTTTATGCTTTACACTGTACATGACATCTGTTGCCTCATAAAATGCTTCTGCTTATCGTACATTGCCTGTTGAAGTGTTTCTTTCGTTCGATCAAGTAGCCTTTGTTTCGCAGTGGTAATTGTATACTAGAAATGAAAAATACACCGAAATAATTCTGAAGATTGAGTTTGTTAGTCACAAATGGACTGAACACGCTGTGAACAAAACCGCAATAATATTGTAAACAAGTTACATTCCTTGCTTTTAATTTATATCTTATTACAGAGCACGAATACTCGAAAGCCTGATAGAAGAAACGCATTCAGTTAAAATAAGAAACAGTATTGAAGCGAGGGCTGGATTAATCGCGGCCTCTGATTAGAAACAAGTGTTCGAAGTCAACTGTCAAATTTGACTGTACACTAAAGTCAAAGTCACGCATTACTCAGCTTTGGTGCGGCCAAATACGTGATTTCGTTAGTTTCTCGTAGTTTTCGGTTATTTTCGTCGCAGCCCTTATATTTCCATATTTGGTAGGCAGCGTGTCGCGACGCGAGTAGGACTGGGTCAGATTTCAACGAGTGACATGTATTTTGTTTAAGATTTAGTCGCGATTGTTTGTTCGCCGATCGTTTGGTTTCTACGTGCTCTAATACATTTGTAAGTACTGTTTTCGTTTCGTTTTACTCGGATTTCAGTCTTGTAATATTCGTGTTATGTTTTAGGAACCGTCCTGTCGGGAAGCAGCAATAAAGGCGTTATTTTTTTTGACGTTCTTAGGGAGCGCGTTCTTCTATTAGGGTCAACGTGGACGAAGCCACAAGCTTTTCTTGCTGGTAGTCCCTCAACCTTTAAAAAACAAATGTATGAGTGTTGTAATGATAGTTTATAGTCTAATCAGGTTTCATTTGAGCGAGATGTCAAAAGCCAAGTTCTTTATACTGTGTAATATTTTTCTGGTGAGAAACTGGAAGTCTCTTGGCAGTTTCGCTCTTGTCTCTACTTTCCATTTAGTTTATTCTGGTCTCGACCCAACTCACGCCGTGAGCTCACTGACAACGCCAGTCTAGTTTTCATTTCTAGTATACAATTACCACTGCAAAACAAGGCTACTTGATCGAATGGAAGAAATGTTTCAACATGCACTGTACGATACCGATCAAGCATTTTGACAACTGTCACGCTCGCGCGCAGCATAATACATGTAATATATTCACAGAGACGCATTGGTCGAGTCTTAAGCCGTAAGAATGAATATTTTTGTCACAAAAACGGATATACTTTCGGCGGAAAATCTTTACAAAACAGCTACAGTATGTACGAGGCAACAGATGTCATTAAATTGTCATTAGTTATTTGCAATCCTGTAGCGGTAGCCATTAAATATAATCGAATCCATCAAACATTTGTTTACGGCTATGACGGTGAACTTAAGAACGCAAGCCAAAATCGTTCCCTAAAATCGAATTTATCCGTGCATGTTCCACAGAGCCAACCGGTGTTGAGTTTGGATGGCATACAAATAACTTTATACACAAGCATTAACGTACGATTCGATCGACCACATCTCAAGTTATTCGCGAAGTCACCCACGTCATCACATATCACGTGGCAATATTAACCAATCACCGTGTGCTGATTCGTAACCCAGAAAAAAATAACACGATGAAGACACGGTCTCCAATCCTAAGCTCGTCGGGGCGTAGCCCCAACGAGCAATTATTGACGCGCGGAACGGCTTGGTCGTTTGCGTCAGCTTACATGAAGTATAATTTCTGGCGATGTGTCTGCTTAGATAACTGAAAATGCAAAATTCTATATGGCTTTAACTCTTCTGAAAAAAACAATTGTTTAATTTGCTGTTTTTCTGTTTATCGTGTGTTTTCTGTTTTCTGGAAGCGCCCTTTCACACCAGGTAGGAGCCGAGTGTGTGTAGCTTTAATTTTTGTTCTTGGATCGGCCTGAGATCAATGTGCTGATTCGACCTTGGTACCGGTCTCCCCATACCGATCAAAGTATGGTTCGACTTGTAAAATGCATATGTGTTTATTGAATTGGCCCATGGTCTAAACACTGTCTCACACTGGCTTTGTTTTAGGCAGTTGTAATGTGATTGTTAAGGACACGGTTTTCGCGGTCCCACACGGACGTTATCGCCTGCATGTCTTCGTTGTGGGAGGCGGGGGAGTCGGATGTGGAGAACATCGGTTGGGCCGAGGAAAAAGCGGCGAGTTCGCGACTAAAACAATCGATGTCCTGGGTCCTACCACAATCAAAGTCAATGTCGGTCGCGGTGGACTGAACAAAAGCCAATCACGTGGTCAAGCGACGTCATTTGGGACACTTGTTGACGCTAAAGGGGGCGAAGGATGCTACAATGGCACAACGTCTCATAAAGATATCAAAGGAATCGACAATTTTCTCTTAAGCATACATCGAGGTAAATTAACATTACCTAGAGCGGTTTTCGGATCATTTTTGTAAAACCAAAACCACATCAATTACACGGTCAATCAGAAGCAGCAAGAACATATTTCGACCAATCAAAACTGAGCCAAAGTAACTGTAATTTGAAGAGAGAATATCGCCAACGGATTTGCTTTTGTTCCAGCATGCATTACTTGCGAGCTTCTATTTTGGTGGTCACACCTTTAGGTTTCATTTGACAGTTCAGGAGTTGGAAGTGAACACTGCTACTGTATAATATCAGTGGGTTTTAGGTGTTACAGTTTTAAAGTTAAGGCAAATCTCTTTTGGCAGTTTATGTTTCTTGTAACTGGGAAGATCACTTTCATTCATTTCAATCGTAGTTCATGTACATGAGTTTTGAGCACATGTAAATCGTTTCATTACTTATTTTATTGTCGTCGCCATTAGGTTCTGATGGGGAAGACTCCGTTTCTGGAGATCTCTTTGTCCTTGGTGGTGAAGGAGGCATATTAATTAACAACACAGGACCCCGAGCTCAAAGCGGAGGAGGGAACCATTCGTCTCAAGGAGGTCTTGGATACGGTGCCGCAGGGGGTTCTGGGCGAGTTCAGCGTGACTTAAAAAATATTAGTAGCGCCGTTGGAGGAGCTGGAGCTAATGGTGTCGCCTACGTTGAAATGGTCCCCGTCGGTAAGTAGCTTCACTACTATTTAGCTGTTTCCGATGACTGTCGAAAGTCAAAATCAAACCGCCAATCACAGAGGATGTCGGAAACACTTTCAACCAATCAGAAACCCACGTAATTTTCGTTTGGCTCTATTGAAGAACAGATCAATTAGCAGTGCAAGGAAACGCCATCGCCACTTGCTTGCTTGCGTGAGAGGATCGCAATAGTCCCTAAACTTGTTTGAACCAATCCGAAAGCATAGCAAACACAAAACTAAAGCAATCATACGATTAGTTTCGACAGTCATTCATAAACGGCCCTATATTCTTGTAACGCAATTCAGGCATGTTTTGTTCCAGAGACATGAAAGACTGCCGCGTTTTCTGTCCGAAATTAAACTTAAGTTTACAAAAAAGATGCTCTTACAAACCTGAATCCTGCTCATTGACAACGTGAATACTGCAATAAGAAAAGCGCAATTATAGCAGGCTATTTTTTAAAGGAATGAATATGTTAAAATGGTTGAGGGATATTCTAGTTTAATATCAGTTCTTTTTTCTCAGATCCATGCCCAACTCCTATGTACATACTTTTTGCTCTGGAGGACAGAAGTGACCCAAAAGAGATTAATTTGCAGTTAAACCTCATGCTCAGAATGAGCCGGGCAATTAATCTGACTCAATCTCGAATTGGGCTTATTCTCTACAAAGGAACAGCGGAGTTGAAAGTCCCCTTCAGACAGTTTGCCAACTTGGCGGAACTTAACTACTTCATCTCGCGAGTAGAATATGAAGGCAATGTTTCGCTGCCGGTTGACTTCACCGTTTTGTACATTGATGCTTTAACGTTCTATGCAGCAGTACGTTTGAAAATTTTGAAATATTTTTTCGTAATCACTTATGAGGGTAGAATCAGGAACAGCAACGTACTGAGTGCATTGATACTGGGACTGTCTGAGAGTTTGGATGTTGTCACGGTTGCAACTGTGATTAGCAACAAGACTGGTGATGTTCTGAAACTTGAAGGGTTAGTGAATAACCAAAGTAACCTGTTTATAAGTACGGCAGATGCTCTTCCATTTAAGATTCCGGAGATTGCCGACCATCTTTGTTCAGGTATGTGGCAAACATCTTTGCTTGGGGAGCGTTAGTGGGGCCCGAGGGGGGGGGGGGGTTATTGGTGTTTATTGTTTATTCTCGGAACTAAGTATTTTCAGGCGGCCCTTTTAGCAATTTCCTCGCCAATTTCAGTGCGTTCTTGACTTCACAATCGTTGGTTAGATTCTTCGCCATTTAATACTATCTAACTTGGTTTAACTCGAGGTAAATGTCACATCGTATGCAAGCCCTGGTTTTCTTGTGCACAGCTTGTGTCATAGAAAATGTCAAGTAACTTATAGTTGGGTATCTAGTCTTACATTTAGGCTACGTTTACACTATAGCGGATACTGCTTTCAGTAGCGTCGCAAAAACGTACCGCTGTTTTCGGAGCGATTTTTGGAACGGAGGGTTGCTGCTCCGCTTCGCTTCTGAAGTGGTGCGGACCCGCATCACAACGCACACATGGCCTTGTTTTTACACTGTACCGATCTTTTCGTGTTTACACTGTACCGGATGAGTTTTCAGAACGGCTCAAAATCCTATCCGGTATAGTGTAAACGTAGCCTAAATCAGCCGCTGCCGTGCGACAAACATTATTTTTAGCGGCCGACTGGTGACGTCGCTATACAACCATGGTTTGTAAAAACGATTAATAATCTCCAAGCCGAAATTAGACGAGAATCCCGCTTCCCAAAAACCTCCTACAGGGCGAGGAGTATCTGCGATTATCGTATTTCTAGTTTAGGGAGTGAGTACGACTGAGGAGTTACAAAATCAACTCTACTTGTTATTTTCACAGTTAATTCTTGCCCATTCTAATGCTTTACATGTATTTTTAAACTGCACTTCAACATTCAATATTCCATGGTCTCAGGCACTGCTACCACAAATGTCTTGGAAAAAAATGGGACCACTATACGGGGAAACATCACTTTTGACAATTGTACATCTACAGAATTCATCGATCTGGGAAACATGGTAGGTCGTACAGTGCATTTACAGAATATGCAGCTCTGTGGAATACTTGTGAATTTCCTACTCAAGTGCATTTCTCAAATCTCCATGCAACTCTTCTACATTTATGCTCCACTATAAAAGTAGTTTGTCAGTTACTTCAACACATTCTCGTTGCTCCGCAAAGTTTACAAATAAGCTACACACACCTAACTATATATTTTGATTAAAAACTAGACAGCCATGGTAATAAAACGCCTTTTTTGTATATTCATTTGTTCCACACATTCTTATAGTCTTATTGACGGCAATTTAAGGTGGTCACTCTGCCTGGTCGTCCTACATGTTATGTCCCTATATAATATAAATGCTATCGACACTGTAATTGTAAGATAGCCTAAATATGGGGACAATTTGTAGCCTACGAAATGTCAAGTTTAGTGATATTGCTAGAGTGCTGTGTAAACTAAAATATTGTGGATAATACTTCGGTGGACAACAATTAAAAGAAATAGCATTTATGTATACCCTGGTACCAGGGTAGCATTTATGTTCCCCTCCATGAAATACGAATAACTCGATTACGGAACCGAGCTCAGTCAAATATATAATATTTACTTGGTCTTTTTCAGGCAGAAATGTTGACGAAAGGTTCCCATACAAATCAAAGCGCTGAAAACATTCTTGAAAAATTGGGCAATATTACAACTGACCGCAACAGGTCAAAAGAGATTCACAGCGGTGATTTGGAGATTTCAGTTAACATTCTGTCAATCCTGGAGAAATACAATTCAGAAAGAGGCAACGGAAGCTTGAACAACCCGAAGAGTCAGGAGGACTTCCTTCTTGCTGCGAGCAATCTGCTAGAAAAATCCAACATCAAATCTTGGCTCCAATTGGATAAGGTAAGAGTTAACGGACACAAGAATATCCAAGCAATCAGTCATCCCCGCACTCAAGCACTTATATGTACAAACTAAAAAGTCGTCTCTGTTACCAATGCAATTAAGCCCTGTCCACACTAATCCGGATAAATTTGAAAGCGGAGTTTTCATACGAAAACGCATTGAAAGTTTTCCGTCCACACTATCGTTTTCGCTGTCAACACTAATACGCTGGACTGACAGAAAACGCTAAATTCCCGAAAATGCGCATGCGCACAGAGATCACATGATCATCACGCGTTTTCGAAAAGCTCCGTTTTCGCCGTCCACACTACTACATGAAACCGGAGTTTTCAAAAATATCCACTCTGGAGAGCGTTTTCGAAAATATTCGTTTTCGGTCACCGAAAACGCGTCTAAGTGTGTACGGGAGGCCAAAACGGATAAATACATCCAGTTTAAAATTTATCCGGATTAGTGTGGACGGGGCCCAAGTATAGTGTGATTTCAAGCGCTTGGTAACCTCGGCTTGCTAGCTATGCTAGTTCAGATACTATTAATCTGGTTTATAGTCCGGAAGTTCATTTATTAGAAGCCTTTCGAAATATGACATCAAGGCGCGGACCTCTGGAGGGTCAGTGCTAGATAGAGCCATCATTTTTTTGTATGACTGTCGAAAGAAAGTAATCGTGTGATTGCTTTTGGTTCCGATTGGTCCTAAAAAGTCTAGCAACATTCTTGGCCTATCAAGAATTTGTGATATTCTCACGCAAGAAAGCAAAAAAGCGATGGCGTGTTCTCGCACTGCTGATTGGTTAGTAAAACCAATCGCAGTTATACTTGGTTTTGGTCGTACTTCTATAAAGTCGACCGACATGTTTTTGCTCGCCTCATTGATTGGTTCTGTGATTGCTTTGGTTTTCGACAGTCATCCGAAAAGCCCTCTATTTCTTTACCATGGTTCGTTTACGCTTCGGGGGTTCTTTAGTCCAATGGGACCGCCGTTTTAAGTACAGTGGTCATCCACTCCACAAAGTAAAAAGCCAGGGCTTTTAATTCGTTTTAATTTTGCTACCCCGCGCGATCTCTTGTACAATAGATGGAAGCTCTGACCATCACATAATCACAGGGTTTTTTTGTAGCACGTCCTTCTAGAGAGGAACATGTATAACCTTTTCTACTTTCACTGCAGGAAGGCAAAAATACCTCTATCCTTCTAGTAAATACGTTGGACAACTATGGTATGCAAGTTGCTGAAAGTTTGGGTGGGAAGGATAACAGCACCCATTCAGTTGTAAAGAAACGGAACGTAGTCATGAGAGTGGATAATGTTGGAGATAAAAACCAGGTAAGTCCCACGTAGTCGTTTTTTCAGTCAAGCTCCAACAAAAGATGGCAAAAGAATAACCGCCGATGTTAAATTTCAAAGTTACCACACAAATCATCCAAATATTGATTTTAAGTGCAATGTTTTCCATCAGCCATCAGTTTTCTTTTGAAAGTAAATTTTCGTTAAGCATATCTTTAATATTCCTAATGTATTTGGACCAAGGAAGTCCGACTAATGAAAAAAATAGTTATAACTAAAAAAATTAATAAATATAACTATTTTGTAATTGAGAAACAATACTCATTATCATAAGAATGGTTATAGGAATTAAAGTTCTCCGTGGATTCTCAAAGTTATCTTTACAATTTGTGTTTAACAGACTGTAAAAACAAGTCTCTTAGAATATATATATTTTTCGTAACCTGCGTCCTGACAGTAATAGACCCTCGCTCCAGTTTGCCTGGAAACTGAAAAACCGATTTAATAGAGACTCCTTTGAGCAGTCACATCGAACATATTATTTATCTTCAGTAAGAACATATTAGGACAGTGTTAGTGTCGGTGGTTCTTTATTTTGTCTCTTTAGCTTTAAGGATTTCTAGGCGTAACTCGTTCATCGTCTTTCACCACAGATCAAAACCGATGGACTGAACTTTACCTACAAAAACAACATGATATTCTTACCACCAGAAGTCTTTAATTCCACCGGCTCCAGCCTTGTCGCCAGCTTTGTTTATCTTACACTGAATGAGATATTTTTATTTGAAAAACCCGCTGCATCTGGTGTCGACAGCCCCAAAAAGGTTGCGGCCAGTAGCACAATCGTGTCTAGTAGAGTGAGACCAAGTCCGACCAATAGGCTGAAGTCGCCCGTCAGGATAGTTCTGGAGAAAAAAAAGGTAATCAAAATTTAGCTCTTGTTCATTAGCGCTGATTAAATGTCTTTCAGTTGATACTACCAGAAGAAAATCTTCAGGAGAGGCCTGCATAGTTTGTTTTTCAGTGGCAAAAGTTGCCACCCAGCCATACATTTGTAATTTTTGCAGTGTCGATAAGGTCAAAAAGTGCGTAACGCAATACTTTCAGATTTTTGGTAATCACCCTTTCTTTTGATTTATGTCTGTTTGTTTGTATCTATTCGACTGATTTGATTTATGCTAACGACGAAAACATGTAAAAAAGACAAAGCTTTCCGTATATGATTTTCCTAGCAACCTTTGCTATCTTTTACTTTGCAGGAAAAACTACCAGACGCCGATGCCCAACCCTTGAGGAGTTGTGTGTTCTGGCGCAAAGGTCTCCCCAAAATTTGGCAAACCAGCGGCTGTAGACTGGTATCTAGCAAGTCCGATGACGTCACTACCTGTGAGTGTGATCACCTGACAGTGTTTGCCTCTCTCATGGATCCTCATGGTACACCGGTAAGTTAATAGGGCAAGCTCTCCTTCTCAAAAGAAAAGGCACAGCAAGCGAGGTACACTGCTCAGAATATGACACGGCGGAAATACGTTTTGACGTCACTTCCGTTGGTCAGCGTTCGTCACCATTACTACTTGTAATTCTAATTTGAGGTAAAACTTCACATCGTGTGGAGACCTCGTCTTGTACCCAATGTATGTTATAGAAAATGCATTGAACTCACTTATCCTATAGCATCGAGTCCTAGTATTGAGTTTTTTTTTTTGGCTGTCTTAAAGTTTTATCGATGATTTACACAGTATAAAGCAAGCGCAAGGGAATGGAAAAGTTTCCGTTATCTTGCGCTTGCGGTTGTACTTGATTCACAAGTTTTACTGTGTAAACCGGTTGCTTGGTTTGCACGAGTATTACACTGAACTACGAAATCTGTACTTGAATCCACATTTTCATGCAATGACCGCTGACTCAAAAATCAGGTGACCGCACGACACTACGTATTGCTCTAGTATCCCTTTATAACTCATCCATACTTCTCTGTCCCAGGTTCCATCAAAACATCAGGAAGGCCTGGAGATCATATCTTTAGTAGGCTGTGCCATCTCGGCCTTGGCGGTTCTCCTCACCGCAGGAGTCACGCTGTTCTTTCGGAAGTTCATCAAAAAACCACGGCTGACAGTCTTGCTAAACATATGTGCTACGATCGGCATCACGTGCACGCTGGTCATTGGAGAGAGATGGGCACGTGACTACGAGGTAATGAATAAGGAAAAGCCGTAAATGCTCTTATAAGCCCCCAGAGGGCTTATTTAGAAAATTCCCCTTTCAGAGGGGGGAGGGGTGGGGCTTATTTAAAGAAATGACATGACAACAACCAGTACTGTATTCTTGATCGACAAAAATACTACGTGAAGTTAAATGTGGGAGGGATGGGGACTTAATACAGAGGGGGAGGGGGCTTATTTAAAAATAGACCGGATGCGATATTAATAAGTGTACCGTAGGTAATCTAAGTACACAATTTCCTCTGGCATTTTCAGGTTGCTTGCACGGTTATCGCCGCACTGCTTCACTACTTTCTGTTGGCCATGTTTTCTTGGATGCTGTGTGAAGGAGTTCTCCTGTATATTCTCTTGGTCAGAGTGTTCTCCACTGAAGTTCTAAGTGTTCTGAAATATTTCTATGCATTCGGTTGGGGTAAGTTTTACAAATCATTTGATTTTTCTAACATTTTTACTTCAGCATTTTGTCAATTAATGCTGCCAAATTTGTCAGTTGCACCAATAAAACGCGTAACCACACATATATTTTGGATGATAAGTCAAGCATACAATATTTTGTTTAATTGACATATAAAAATATCAAGCAATCAAAAGTATTTGTACATGTTTGCTCGACATCTAACCTCTTCAATATCATGGACTTCTTTCCAGTTTTCCCTGCCACAGTTGTCGGAGTATCCCTGGGCGTTACTAAAACATCGGGTTACGGCAATAAGGACGTCTGCTGGCTCTCTACTGACAGCGGGCTCATTTGGGCATTCGTAGCTCCTGCAATTGTCGTCATTTTGGTAAATTAGCACAAAATAATACACTTTACGGATAAAATATAGTCATAGTAAATATTTCAGGCCTTTTACTCCCAAGTTCATAATACAGATTCTCCCAACTGAAACTGATGTATGAGATCTGATAGTTTCAATCAACTTAATCTAATCAAACTATTAAAAACCAAGAGAGACTTTCATAACATCCTCTCCTAACCCATAACTTCTTACTTGCTGCTCAAAATATCATCCCCTTGACAACATTTTACTAACGTATCAAATGAATCAACTAAGGGTCGATGTATAAAAGCTAGAAGCCGTGAAATAACTGGAAGCTGACGTTTCGAACGCTAGCCATATGTCGGAGCAAAATGTTTGAGCCTACGATTTTCAACCCTCAGTCCCTCTAACGTAAGGAGTTGTTTATTTTTTCCACAGAGCTCCTTCGCCTTCTTACTTGTCCTCCCTATCTCTCTATTTCTTATCGGCTACGGATCTAAATTTGTGTTCTTTTTTCATTATCCTGTCGTCCGTCTGTCCGTCCGCTCATCTGTTTGTTTCATTTGTGTCTGCCTGTTTCTCGCTCTCACTCTCTCGCTCTACTTATTTATCTCTTCGTTTTCAGGTAAATGTTGTCGTTTTCGTTCTGGTTCAGCGACAAATGGCGAACACAAAAGCAATGAAAAACAAAAGTCGCATTGTGAAGATCCGCGCCGGTGTCCGGGCCTCTGCCGTTATCCTTCCACTCTTGGGAATCACATGGGTGTTCGGTTTACTGTCGTTCAATCAAGACACCCTTGCGTTCAAGTACATCTTCACCGTTCTAAATTCTCTCCAAGGACTGCTAATATTCTTTTTCAACTGCGTTCTAGATAACCAGGTAAATATATTCGTCTGATATGTTTGTTGTAATCGTCCAGGTTAGAGTAGTCTCCAGGAAGACTGTTGTTCTGAGAGGACAACAGAACATCAACCGACCAATCTATAAAAAAAAAAACAAGCCAACTCACCAACCATAAAACGACAAAATAGACCAATCACATCAACGACCAGAGAGACACATACTGCCATCTGACGAAACCTCTTTACTTGACTCTAAAGATGACTTCCGCTCAGGAATTTGAAATGCCAGTCACCAACAATAGTCTTTTTGGAGATTACTCTAACCTGGACGATCACAACCAACCTACTGTTCAAAGCATTTGGCACATAATCATCCAATTTACTTCTTTTTACGGCAAAATGTTCTTGAAATTTGTTTAAAGCGATTGGGAAGTCAAACTGTTGAACTCAAGGAATAGACAGCGGTCGCACCTTTTGCACTAAAAGGGACGTTTCTCTACTAATGGGATTTTAGAAAATTAAAGAATGGATTCATTTTGACTCTCGACAGATTCGCGAGGGACTCAAAAAGAAGCGGCCAAAAGCGGAAGGGTGTCAGAGAGGTAAGGCGGCTGTGGAATAGCCTTGTCACGGCGGCCATTTTGTTGGGTAGGCAAAAGAAATTAAGGAGAGGTTACTAAGCCCCATATATTTCTGTGTTAAATTTTATCACAGCTCAGAGTCACGAGGCATTTTTCGCGATTTTTCGGTTTTTTGTTCCCTTTGATCCTCCGAAGTCGTCCAGTTGCGAAAAGTCGCTGAAATATCTGAGAAATGCCTCATGACTCTGAGCCGTGACGAAATTTAACAAAGAACTGTATGGGGTTTAGTAACCTCTCCTTGATTTTCTTGCCTACCTAAACAAAATGGCGGCCAAAAACTGTGACAGGGTCTATTAATTTATCAGGAATTAACAAACCAAGATTACAGTCTAGTGACATGAAAGGTCAGTGCATGCCTTGCCTAAAAACAACATCATTTCTTTAAACAATTTATATCAACTTAGAAATGATTGAAAACAACAAGAAATCTGCACTAAAATGCAAGATAGCGAAGATAGCTAAGACTAATTCAACACCACATGAAGTCCGCTTCCACCGAAAGGTAACCCCAATATGTATATATTTTTTTCAGTTCTCCTAGAGTTACAGACTCAGAAGTGAAAGGGTCGATGGTGTTCCTTGTGTTCGGCAAAAAAATAAGGAAGAAAACATGCCGCTAATCCAGAGCGTGGCTCACAGAATGAGGAGGATTTGTTGTAAATTTCCCATGCTTGATAAAACAAGAAAATATAACGTCACTTTGAAATAATTGTAGTGTTACAAAAGACACTGTTTTAAATAAATATGTAGATGTACTGTAGATACTATTTATTTTATAGAATTATGTACTTCTAGACAAGGCGTTTGTCGAATAAAAATAAGTAGTTTTAGACATTCGACTTATAAAATGATGTAGTTTAATCTATTAGTCAAAAGTTTATAGTCAGTAGGTTACTATTATAATTATATAACTTAGATTTATTGTTTTAGATAGATTTATCTCTTAGTTCCGTCAGGAATTGGATATCAACTTGGACGCAAGTCCTGTTTCTTCCTCCTGTCAATAAACTCTATTATTTTATTAAGTGTGTGTATGACGAATTTAATAAACTAAACGTGGAAATACGCAATCGTTCGTCATTACTAGTTACATGTATCTAACTCCTTCTAATTCGATGTAAAATTTCACATCAAGTGCAAGCCTTGTTAATATTCTTGTGCACATTTTATATCACAGAAAATGCATTGAACAAACTTACATTTGAATATCAAGCCTTGGTATTGAGTGATTCTTGGCTATGTATTGAGGTTTTATGCATTACACTAAACTTATTCAAGTGTGACTGTTTATTTTGCCAAATAGATTTTTTCAGTACCAGTCAAACATATTATGTTACGACACATTAGTCTTCATATTACTCCAGTAAAATATTAGTTGCTGAGAAAGTCAAATCCTGTTCTCCTTCTGGTGTTTTGGCTGTGACTGCAACATACTACTCATGTCCAAAATCTAATCTTGGCAATATCTTGGTTACAGAGTCTTACATATTAAGATCTTACAAGATCCTGCAGGACCTTGCAGGGACTGCATATACTGCACTGTAAGACTTACATACTACCCATGTCCAGAATCTAATCTTGGCAATATCTTGGTTAAAGAGTCTTAAATATTAAGATCTTACAAGATCCTGCAGGACCTTGCAGGGACTGCATATACTGCACTTATTCACAACAAATCTTCAAAAAAGCTTTTCAAATATGCACTTCACCAGTATTATTTTGCTCAATATTGATACCTAAGTATCTTGTGTATTTGTGTGTGTGTGTGTGTGTGTGTTGTATGTATCTATGTATGTATTAGCTTTAACTTTTAGCTTCCTGAAATATAAAATTCATGTAAAAGGGCATACTATTAGTTTTTACTATCATTGCCCTTTCTCCAATATAAAGTTACACTATAACACCAGTACCTAGTGATAAATGGAGATAAATAAAAAAATACAATACAAATACACTGTAAGATCTTGCAAGATCTTGGGAAGAACTTGCAAGATATTGGCAAGATCCCACAAGAACTTGTAAGAAACACAAGAGATCTTGATAAGATCACACAAAACTTGCAGGATCATAAAAGATCTTGGCAGGATCTTGTAAGATCTTGACCAGCTGAGCTAGACTTGACAAGATTAGCCAAGATCTTGCCAATATTTTACTAAGATTAGACTAAAATAAGATCTTGCAAATATTTTACAAGATCTTGGGGGATTTTGCAAGATCTTGCCAAGATTTGGGACATGGGAATCTAGACAGCATGTATATCACACCATTCTACACATGCAACAGTACTCTCTCAAAGTCCCCAGTTAGCACAAACTCAAAACGCAGATTATCCCAACCTTTTGAGTATAAAATGTAAGTTCCATATGAGTGATGTAGTGGATATTTCAATCAATTTCTCATCTGTGTAAAGGCCACATTGTCACACAAGTTCTCGATACTGTTTGATATAATTATCTCTCATGATAAACTGAAGGAGAACATGAGGAACACAAAAGGGCTAAATGCCTTGTCCCCTTCTTTCCAAGGTAATGACTGATTACCCTGAGTACACAATTGAGCATTCATTTTACTCACTGTGTAAACAAAGGTGGATGCTACTGACACAGAAAGTGTTTTACATCCACGTGGGAAGCCTTGTCACGCGGATGGCCTGGCAATGAGGTTGGTGCTGCAAGGCGTTACCCAATCATGCATTTCCCTTTTCAGGAATATTGTGAAGCACGCTCAACCATGCCCCTGCGCATTCAATTACTGACCACTGACTTTAATTTGCTGATGTTTAAATTACGGAACGTATTTGGAAACAACTCAAAGGGCGATGTTGCAGCCAAATCTCACAGAAATGAAGACAATCAGAAAAACAGGTACGAAATCGGTTTTACCAAATCTACAATAAAGTATAAATGTTAATGTGTATTTTATAAACAGACATTGCAGTCTGATCGTGAATCGAACTCAGCCTGCTTTAAATACAAACCTGATCATTTGATTCCTGTCCAAGAAGATCAAGCAGTGAATTAACTTGCTTCTCATTTCCTTCTAGGAGAGAATATTCTAATTCTGGGAGAATCGCAGTCAAATCCACGGCAAGTAAACAGTTACACATCGATGAATGTTATTTTACACAACGCGAAACTAAATAATATTTCATGTAAGACTAACTCAAAGTCCCGAGACTTCTTATTTGGACCTGCGCATACAACCCCGTTACCAGGCTCTTTCACCTACCCGTTCGGGTACTTGCCAATCCTCGACGGGGCTTTTAGAGAAATCAAGCATCATCTGCCTTTTCCGTTATGGAATCGATCGATAAAGGCTACAGTGAAGAACATTGCAGCCAAATACAACCTCGAGCAGTGCAGCAAATCTTTGAAGTGACGCAACCACGACATTAAGAGAGTGACGTCTATTTTTTGATAATTGCGCGCGACTAATGTCACACAGCCCTAAGGTACTCCAGTTCAGCAATCAGTTCGCTTTATAATGTGGTTTTGTGTTGAAAATAGCAAAAATAGGAGCACACTAAAAATGCGCGGCATAAAAATAACCCAAAAACACACATTTCAATATAGTTAATTGCGCATTCCTTCTCGCTGTTCCCAAAGGGTTTAACATAAATCACTATGCTAGTTATTTGTCCTACCTACTCCAAGTTCGTTCCTAATCACACGTATGTTTGCGAATCTTTTAAACGCATGCAAAATGGCACACTTAAAAAAGCAAAGAGAGCTCTTGAGTTCTAGGGACGTACAGAAATGTCAACCAAATTAAAAAAAAAAGTCTTTACAGAGCAAGATGTACGTTGACAAGTCGCCTATTTTGCGTTCTCGTGTTGTGTTTGTAAGCAAAACAGAGCGACAGTTTCAGCGTGGTGGCCTAATTTTTAAATTGCGCATACAAGAACCGCCAGCATATCTATGGACCAGCCAACATAAAGGAACTTGGACTGCCTTCCGAGCTTGAAAACACGGACGCCGCAATGGAATGGGGACGCAACGGAAAACCATACTTTTTTAAAGCGGATAAGTACTGGCGCTTCGATCCTGTCAGCAAATCCACTGCACCTGGTTATCCCAGGGACATCGCTAGTGCTTGGAAGGGAGTTCCTGGGTTTGACATTGACGGAGCGTTCCAGTGGAAGAATGGCGAGTCGTATTTCTTCAAAGGGCGAAATTACTACGCGTTTGACGACTACTGGATTCACGTGAAGCACGGCTACCCACGTGACGTGGCAACCTATTGGATGGGATGCGGATCCACGGGTGACGTTTAGAGACATCCTGTCGCTCAAACTTCACTCTTTTGGTGTGATTTCATTTTATGCATCATTCTGTATGAGTAAATATAAAATGAAATAGTACTTGCAGAGCGCATGCATGCCACTGAACTTAACAATAAAGTCATGGAGAAAATGGCAGGGACAGAATTAAACAGAGCCAGAACATTGAAAAAATAAGAACAGAAAGCAAAGACAAAAACAAAAACAAAACAAAAACAAAACGAAACGAAGCATGACAAACATCGAGACAAACATCGAAAATTATCCCAAATCGAGGCAAGATTCCTATTGTTGGAAACTTATTACTAGCCTGATGGCACCCGCAGGTCTAACGCGGAAAAGCGTTGTAACTGGCATCAGCCTGGCGACAACAGTCGTAGAAGGTCCCAGTCTTTGCGATTGAAAATGACTAATTCCAAGAGGCCTGGGGACCAAACGCAGTAGAAATCTCTTCGCTTCACACGGTAATCACTTTTAGTGATGTGGGGCCTGACTGAATGGAAGCGTAGTTCATTTCATAGAACATAAGTTGTGCACAAGGAAAAACGGACAAGGACTACCATCCTCGTTCCCAGGCTCTTTTCCCTACCCCGCCTGAGGTAGGGAAAAGAGCCCGGGAACGAGGATGCATAAATACATGCACAGGAAGTGTAATTTTATCTCGAGTTAAATGTATGGTGACAAAAGTTGACAATAGTAATAAGATTTATCGACTGCGAAGAGGATAGGATTTGGTTAGGTGAGAAATGCAAACAAATGGAAAGATGAAAAAGAATACGGAAGAGCAAAACCGAAAGCCAATGTTGGAAATTGAACAGTTGAATTTCCTGTTTGCGCTTCCGCTTTCAGTTTGGCAGACAATAATTATCATAACAGCTTGATCGGCAAACTCAAGTTCACTTTCATTCGGTTCCTTGCTTTTTTTACTCACGGCTGAACAAGTAACGCACGATGTGGTATTCACTGGTTACAATGTTGCTCACTATACGCTTGCTGCCGTGCACTTATGGTGAGTCTTGAGTCAGGCTTGTACCTTCTTAAATCTTATATTTTACATCAGACTTGAATTTTATACTGACGATCCAAAATTAAAGAATTAATGAATATACGATTTGTGGTGGTTATTTGTCTAAAGAAGCGCTGAGGTTATCGGAACAAGCTTATTACTACCCAAAAGAGTGTATTCTGCATATGATTAGAGATGGGTGTTAACACTAAAGAGTCCCAACCTCGTTCCCAGGCTCTTTCATCTCCCGGCCCCCGCCCCCGAAGAAAGGGGAAGCGAATTCCCACGTAAGGATGGTAACCCCCTCCCGCAGTCCGATTCTTTTATGTCAGCGGTCGCCCCTCAACAGTAATAACTGACTGACAGAAGTGCAGTGATCAATAAACGTCACATCAGAGTGAAATAGCGTGTATGAAGAAAGAAGTAAAGTATAAATATCTAAGTTCCTAAAGCGTTTTATTTGAAACGAGCATACAATACTCTTTTATAGAAAATTAACGCTTCGTGTAAATTTAGTAAATGTGACTACGTGAATTATTTTGTCTTTTTGGTCTGAAGTAGTAGATTTTGCATATTTTGGTATTTGGTCTGCAGAAATAGGGTAAACTTTTTTGGTATACAGAGCCTGAAAAAGGGTCGAAAAATCTCATATATATTATTTTAATAGGGTCGAAAAATTGTACAGTTTAAGTTTGAAGTAGGGCAAGGGTTTTGAGAACAGTCCGACTCAAAACTATGAAAGTTTTCACCCCCTCCCCCTCCCCCCGAGAAGAGGTTTTTGGGGACAGAGCCTTTAACGGCTACAGCTACACGTAGCTAATACAACCGTCCAAGCCATATGAACAATTCAACGTGGTCCCATCTAAAAAGCAGTAGCCGTAAATCTCTTTCGATGCGGACATCGCGCGGGTTTTGCTGTAGAAACTTGATTTCATTTTTTTTACAAGGCTCGAGTAGTCGCAAGACAACTGAACAATCGCCGGGGATGGTTCATTTGAATGTTTAGTGCTTTGCCTAAGTCTCTTTTGTTGTCAAGGAATTTCGCTGGTAACGAGTCATCCACAGATCATCCTTTTTTAGTTACATTTTGGAGCGATCCTACCTAACACGAACACAGAAAACGGCAAATATAGCGCGAAAATTGCATCAAGGTTGGTCAGTGGGGTGACCGCTGACATAATATAATCAGACTGCGGGAGGGGTAACCATCCTTGGTTCAGGCTGGTCACGTGTCTCTCATCATCTGTGTGTGCCCATCTTATCCCGTAAAAGGCTGACGTGACGGCTCCTTTAGTGCCGTTATTCGAAGCTAAGTAATTTAGATAAAGGGAGACGAAAAAGGGGTCTGCTGGGCGGACACAAATTTCTGGCTTATCTCTGCACCATTGCTCCCATTTTTGCCAGGCCGCAACATATTTTTCTGAAGTACTGGGTGCGGAAGCCGCAAGCAATAGGCGCAGCAGGCCATCTGCAAGGCGCTGGAGTTCGGGGTCTTTGATTCTGTGTTTGGCTGCCCACGTCCCCGCGTTAAAATGAACTGGGAGAAAAAGGATAGAACTTTAACGGAAACCTACGGCTGCGCGCTTTTAGCAGTGCTTTCGGCTCATTCCGGCCGGCAAATAAGTTCAAGGGCGTACGCTAACGGGCACGTGAAGACATGCAGGCATGTTTATGTCATGAAATCACCGTGTCCCTGGCCCATCTGGGCCTGTACGTCTATTGAGAATGCTCGAAGCCCATCCCGGCCAGCATTTTAATATTCTGATAGCACGTGAACCTATAACGTGGTTTCTTTGAGTGAAACAAATGCTTTCAGCCCATCCCGGCTAGCACTATCCTTTTGAGCATATAACAAATAACTTCACTCCAACTCCGAGCGAAACAAATGCTCTCGGCCCATCCCGGCCAGTATTGAATTTGAATCTACGCCGCTTCTTTAGGCGGTCTCGCTTGGCACTTCCGACCAATGATAACACGACGTCTGCGTGATTGGCCCATTCCGACCGACATCCAAATCTTTATTCAACACAAAAAGCTCTCGGGTCGTGCTACATGCGGATACTCAGCCTGGCGGCAGACTGGCTATACAATATGAACGCATAGTTTATAGCTAGGGTTTAATTAATTAGATGAAATGAAATGTATACTAATACTTATTTATTGCATTGTGCACAACCGCCCATCAAACAAAGCATGAAGAGCTTGTCGCCCGCCGAGGACGAGAAATCTAGCCTGAGCGCGAGCATGCTAAACGGCGGCTCGCCGTCAAATACTGATTTTCCCGGTATGCGACAGGGAACAAAGGCGGGATTTGATAACCTTGACCAGCTGGTAATACCGCGGCCGAAATGTGTTCCGTCTTCAAATAATATCGGCCAAAAATAAGAGGGAGGCCACTCGGGCACCAAAAGCGTGGCTTGGGCCTGGCAGGTCTGCGCGTGTCTGATTGCGGCAACTATTAAGGAAATTGGTGGGCACAGCCAATTGTTCGCGTCTGCCCAGTCGAACGCGAAAGCGTCTACACCTGATGTGCCGGGGCAGAAGTATTTTGAATTAAATCGATTTAGCTGTTTGCTGTAGTCGGTGGCAAACCGATCGATTGTATGCGGCCCCCATAATTTGTCGAATGCCAGAAATTGCTCGTGGTTAAGCGACCAATCGTCGTAGTCGATTACTCTACTGAGGGCATCTGCTTCGGTATTCTGGTCACGGGGAACCCACTCTGGGTTTAGGTAGACATTGTGCCGTAAACAAAGGCCAAAACTTTCCATCGCGAGTGCCTGCAGATGCGGTTTAGTACTGCCAACTTGGATTATTCGGGCGGTATTTTGATTATCTGTAAACCACTTTACCCGTTGGTGCTTTATAGAAGGCCCAAAAAAATCTAGAACGAACTTGACGGCGGCAAGTTCTCGTTGGGTGGAACTAGTGTTTCGCAATGCTATGGAAAAATTACCGCTTGCTAATCTCTTTCCGAGGCGCTCTACAAGGAAACCGCCGTAGCCCGTGTCGCTCGCATCGGAATAAATGACCCTGGTCACGGTAGGCGACGACTTTATGCTGTAAGCGTTGTATCGACGGATATTATCCCGCCAGAAAACCAGCAGTGAGGCTGTTTGTGCATTTAGGGAAAAACGATAGAACCAAGAGTGGCGCTCGTCAACGCACTTATACATGTTCCTCGTCATTAGGCGAGAAACAGGCCCAAGGGCTAGTCCCATAGATATAATTTGCCCCGCAATTCTTTGGCTGTTACTAGGGAATGTGGCTGAGATAAAATGCTGTCCACCGAGGACGAGAGCTTATCGAGCTTCTTTTGTGGCACAACAAATGTCATAGATATGGTATTAATTATCATTCCTAGCCACTCCCCGATTTGCATCGGAAACCACATGCATTTCTTCTCATTCGCGGTGAGGCCGCAGTTCTGGAGATCTTGGCGCACTTGATTGCTGGCACGCATGGCAAGATCGAAAGATCTCCGGCCTGTAATGCCGTCGTCTAAGTATACGACGCTGCTATAGCCAAAGCCGCGCCAGCGCTTCACTAAGGGGCGCAAGAGCTTAGTAAACGCATAGCATGCAGAGGATAAACCAAAAGGAAGTACGTTAAATTGAAAATATCTAATCTGGCCGTTCGAGAACCGCCAGGAGAAACCGAGGTATTTCGTGCGGGGGAAAAATATCCACATGATGGTAACCAGATTCAAGGTCAAAAGTGGAGAAAAAATAGCCTTTCTCAAATAAGGTGGAAACTATTCTGAGATCCTCGAATTTGAATTTACGGAGTGTAATATACTCGTTAACGTGCCTTAAATCTATTACTAATCTTAGTTTTTGCCCTTCTGCGACTGTTAGCGGATTGCAGCAATAAGGCGGACCAGAGACCTCGTCAATGCAGCCCCTGGACAATAGCTGCTCAATGGCTTCCTGTACGAAATCGGGGTGCGATACACTAGAACTGTTGTTCTTAGCATAAAATGCTGGTGGCTCGACAATTAGAGAAAGCTTATAACCGCTCTCAATCATATCCAGCACAAATCCTGAAGCCTTGAGCTCATCACGCCAGAAGCCGACATGCTTGACAAGCTTGCCGCGTACCGTTTTGCTAACTTTGATATTGCTAGCGGCTTCCCAATTACGACTGTCCCAGCCGCATACATGGTCTGAAAAAATAGGAAATACATATATCTATATCCAAGTATGATCTGATTTGTTGCCTTAATGTCAAAAAACTTAAATGTCATTTACTTGTTCGGTTGGGGCAAGCGTACTGTAAGTGCCCCTTGAGGCCGCATGCAAAACAGATTGCGTTTTGGCGATTTGCCGTGGTATGGGCCCATCTTCCGTCGCCTTGGCCCAAGAATTGTTGTGGACTGTTAATCGGACCCGCGCTGCCCTGTGGCAGGCCTCGTTGATTGGGCTGATTGTAAGGCGTCCTACTTAATCGGCGATTTTTGAACGACTGGCGGCCACTGGTGGCCGAGATAGATTTCTTTCGCTTGGCGGCGGCGGCCTTGCGTGAACGTGCAATGTGCTTCTCATCTTCCGAATCGGAAGCCAATTTATCGCTTAGGTATTCTTGTACCACGTCCCAACCACACTCTTCGCAATCAGCGAGCTTAATAAGCTTCTGCCGCTTCAAAAGTAAAGTCTTACCTTGCTGTAAGGACTCCTTCGTGCGCTCAATGTCATCGCGCTCTAAGGCTGTTATGGCCTCGTCCACTTTGTCGAGAACGGCCGCGTTGTGCTCGAATTGGTGCTCATTTCCTTTTCGCTTGAATGTGGGCTGTTTCTCTGCCCTCGCCTTCTTGGCCGCCTTTGCTGCTGCTTCCTCCGTCAGCTCGCGTTTGAAAGAGGAGAGCTTGTCCTCCACCATGCGAGCCGCGGTGGCCGAGGCAGCCTCGATTGCTGCTGACTGGGACGCTTGGATACCCCGCAGAATTTCGTCAGCGTTAACGGTCTTGGACTCGGACTGTCTCGACGCTGTGCCTTGCGTATCTCCGAGGGGTCGTGATAAGGACATCGTGTAAAACGGGCGTATAAGACAGAAATAAAACTAAACCAAATCGAAAGTGAACTAGGTGACGAATGCCACGAGAGAGGCAGAACACACCCTGAATCCTCCTTATGTACCACTACTCCACGTGCTAACCCACGTGACCTCATACGCTCCCGAACCACCAAGAAATCAATTTCCGCCTATTCTCCGAACCGTCGGAAATGACATTTTCCTGTGTTTGCGCTTCAACTCATTCAACTCTTTCGGCCTGTATTGCACGTATGATACGTGCTATACAGGCCGCAACTTGGCACGCAACTTTGTTGCACGAAAAGTTGCAAGAAAATGTTGCTCGCTTCACCTTAAGCTAATGGTATGGCGACAAATGCTGACAATAGAAATAACTACGGGGCTCAGGATAGGATTTGGTTAGGTGAAGAAATCTAAACAAATGAAAAGATGAAGGAGAAGAATACGAAAGCAGAGTAAACAGGAAGCCTTGCAGTACCGGAAATTGAAGGATATTAAGCCTACTGCGTGAATATCCTGTGTGTTTGCTCTTCCGCTTTCAGTGCGCAGCAGACGACATCATAAAAAGACTTGATCGGCAAACCTAAGTTCACTTTCATTCGCTCCCTTGCTCTTTTACAGACTACTGTCCAACTGACGCACGCTGTGGTATTCACTGGTTACCGTATTGTTCACTATGCGTTTGCTGTTGTCCACTATTCGGGTGAGTTCTTGAATCTGAACTGTTTCATATGAACATTCACATCATGACGGACGTGCTGTCAAGTCTTAGGGCTAAACTACATAATACATTCAACTCTCGTTATTGCGGAGACCCTGGGGACCGTGATTTGGTGTCCGTAAAGGCAAAAGTCCGTAATGCAAAAGTCCGTAAAGCAGAAGTCCGCAAAGGTGAGAGTTGACTGTGCAGGGCCAATTTTGTGATATATCTTTCTAGCCGGCTCGAGAAACGCTACTGGCTCCTTTTCCACTCCTTTGTGACTTTTAATTGTTAAAACGCTTTCTCGAGAAGAACAAAGAAGTAGACTAAGGCGTGTCTTGTCAACTTGATTCCTAATTCGCTGGTTCTTGACAGTTGACGCAATGGCTTTTTCGCGCGCTGAAGCGTGAAAACATAATTTCATTGTTTTTCTTTGACTTATGCAGTTCAAGAAAAATTCACTGCCTGACGAGTGAATTCCACGTTAAATTTCACTCGAAAAACCGATACCGCACTCATCGCTTCGCGATTGCTGAAAAACTGTTCCGAGATCGTAGTGATTATTGGAAACAGCATGCCTCGAATGAAAAAGCTGAAATGTTTGAAACATTGGTGACATGCACGGTCAGTTTTGTAAAACTTGGTGCTGTAGTTTAATTGCAAATTCTATGCTGAAGTTAGAAGAAAGGATGAACAAGTCTTACAATTTAGCGGTATTAAAACAGCTCCTGGATTGTTGGACAGAGTTTCCTTGTCCGTTCTTGAACAACCGTATTTATGCGCCACGATTCGCAACGTCTCTTTCAAAGCTCCATTAAATTCCCAAAAAAAATCCTGAACTCACTTTGACGGATGGTTTACTCACAAGGCTACACAGTTTGTTTTGAACAACTTGGTCGATCGCCGGGGCCGATCAGAGGGAGCTAGAACCGATCGTGAGTAGCATCGAACCTTGCTTTAAGCGTGCGTATCGAGTGATTGTGCGGCTAAATTCCCCAAAACACATCTTTATAATCCAAAAACGCAAGAGATACAAAGTGCCAGAAGAATGACCTTTCTCGAAGTAAGAACCGATTGAACAGCTTCGATATTTACAACTTCGAGGCAAAATGGTCAGTTACTCTTATCCAGTATGCCGTTTTCAGCTTGTCTGCCATACTGTTATCTCTTAGAAGTGTCTTGCATCTTTTTTACATTGGAAAAACGCAAGAAGTACAAATGGACAGCTACTGATTTTGTGTTAGTATTTTCGGTATCCTTGTATTATAAGAGAATCCGGTTGAACAGCTTGCTATTTAGTCTATAGTTCAAAGGTACGATGATTTTTGTGTCCATCTCCATAGTAAAGTCTCTTGTTTAGTTTACACTGAAAGCCAAATAAATTGCAGCCCCTAATGCGCATGCGTGTCCGCTATTTCTGGCCATGTACTGACGGCCTGATGTAAGTATATTTTCATACTAGAATGCGCTAATCGCAGATATTCCCTCGCCCTGTAGATGAGTTGGATGAGGGATTCGTGTCTATTTTCCGCTAGGTATTTAACATTTGCAAACCACGGTTGTGTAGCGCAACGTCACCAGTCGACCGGTCGCTAAAGAAACTGTCGCACGGCAACTCTGGTTTAGCTCATACTACGTGCACAGTGATGCGCTTTCAAGTTTTCGCGGACAAGCTAAACTCCAAAATTCGGCGAGACAACTTTCTACACGCAACTACAGATCAATCCTAGATTTCCTTGCAAGCCAAGAAAAGCACAATAATTGATTAGAATCGCGACTCAATCAGTTTTGCACACTGTGCAGCAAAGTCTTAAACAGTGTCTTAAACAGGGTTATTTTCTCAAGATCTTCTCCTCCTCCCCTCCCCCCTCAACCACATTTTTTGCATTCGCCATTTTTCGCGCGATTTCTTTGTATGCTCCAGTGGTAACGCATGCAACGCAGGCTAACTTAATATCTCTCTGACTGGAATATAATTAAAAAAAAAAAACGACCACGCGCAAACAATTTCTTGAACAGGGTATCAAATTAGAGCACTTTGTCTTAGACAGGGTAACAAAATTTAAATTTTTGTCTTGAATAGGGTCAGGGTTTTATAGAGTCAGCGGAACCCCCTACCCAAATTCCTATTGAGTACCCCCTCCCCTCCCCCCCGGGATAGCCATGAAGTTTGACTATTATTTTCAGTGTCTTCAATGTCCGCGCTCAACGGCGGTATATCTTCGTGCCTAAGTAATTGCTCGCGGGGGCCTGGGGCCCAAGCGAGCTTAAAAACGCAAATTTTTTTCCTTTTTTTTCTTTTTCTTTTTGTGGGTCGAGAATTAGCACACGGTGATTGGTTCATATTATCACATGCTGGGCGATGACGTAATTGACTTCGCTAAACAATTCGAGATGTGGCCAGTGAATTGCTCGTTACTTGTGTGTAAAAATTAACTGCATCCCATCCAAACTCAACACCATTTGGCTCTGTGGAATAGGCACGGATAAACTGGATTGTCGGGAACGATTTTGGCTCGCGTTCACCGCGGAAGCTTTGAGAATAGCCGTAAAGAAATATTTGATGGATACCGCTGTCGCCGATAAATATTTAGTCCCGACGAAACTTTCTGTGGCGACACGAAATACTTGTGGGAAGATAACAGGGTGAAAACAGAAACCAAAGCTACGGTGAGCTTTAGCCGTAAAACAATGACGCTTTATGCTTTACTCTGTACATGACATCTGTTGCCTCATAAAATTCTTCTGCGTATCGTACATTGCCTGTTGAAGTGTTTCTTTCATTCGATCATGTAGCCTTTGTTTCGCAATGGTCATTGAATACCAGAAATGAAAAATACACCGAAATAATTCTGAGGATTGAGTTTGCGGTCACAAATGGACTGAATACACTGTGAACAAAACCGCAATAATATTGTAAACATCTCTCGTGTGACATTCCTCGCTTTCAATTTTATATTTGTTACAGAGCACGAATACTCGAAAGCCTGATAGAAGAAACGTATTGAGTTAATAAAAGAAAACACATAAGTAGTGAAGCGAAGGCTGGATTAATCGTGGCCTCTGATTAGAAATAAGAGTCAAGGTCAAACTGTCATAATCGATTGTGCATAAAAAGATATGTCACGCATTCTCAAGATGCAGGGTCGCTCAACCTTTAAGAAGCAAGTGTATCAGTGTTGTAATAATAATTTTTAGTTTAATCAAGGTGTCAAAAGAGCAAGGTGTCAAAAGCCAAGTTCTCTATACTGTGTGATATTTTTATGGTGAGAAATTGGAAGTCTCTCTTGGGAGTTCCGCTCTTGTCCCCTACTTTCCATTTTATATTCTGGTCTCGACCCAACTCACGCCGCGAGCTCACTGGCAAGGCCAGTCTAGTTACAATGTAATCTACATTCGCGGAAACTTTTGGGCTCAATGGCCAAACAAACTTCGAATATTTGACCACCAGACAAATGGAAACGAGTCCCAAAAGCTCTCGCACAAAACTACTTGGATAATTGCTATTACATAACGCGTAGCACGATCATGCCCAAATTTGGAAATTGACAATTCCTTATTTGGAAGTTCATTGTTGACACAGAAGGAAGAGGGAATAAGTGAACACACCGTGACTGCTTTAAGTCGCAATCCACTTCGTGGACGACTTTAAAAACGCGCAAGCCGACTTAAGGACGTTTTGCGGCAAATGTTTCTGCGCCGTATTAGCAATAGGTGACGCAGTGAAGGTCATGCACGCGCGGCGCAGATGTTAACAAAATGGTTCTTGGATACCATTCGTCAAAATAACTCTCTTAAAAGTCTGGTGACCCCACTTGTCTTTTAGTAAGTAAGTTTCTTTACCGATCCATTACATAATATCAAAAAAACAAAAAAATTCTGAACGTTAGAAGTTTTCTAAAAATCTACTTTTTCACTCCCGCGGACGCTACAACATTGGTCACGGAAGCCTTCAAGAAGCTGCAAAAATGGCTATCGACGTCTTATCGTCTTAAATTAAATTAGTTTTCTTAATGTACCAATTAAGTTCAAATTCGAACATTGCCGATGTTCGAAAGGCATTTTTTCTGTTCATAAACAAGTAATACCGACTGACTGGAATTACCAAATTTGGCAATTAATGACATTGATTATTTCCGAAACGAGCCTGATGACCATCGATTTTTTTCTTTGCATTTCATGAATTAGTTTATAATAATCAAACTATTGTAGAAATTTGAAAAAATTCTGAACGTAAAAGTTTTTGGCGCGAACGTCCTTAATTTATCGAGGTCTTCGTTTTGTACGTTACCCCCACGTGATGAAGAACCCTTTAAAATCAGCTTGGGAATAATCGCAAATAAATTGAGATAGACTCCAAAAAACAGATAGAGTATTTCGGTTTTGCCAGCTGTGAACTTGGCAAATTAAGTGAAATTCGTCGTATTTCTGTATATAATAATTAGGCTCTAGTCTACGGTCTACTCATTCATGTGCCGAGTCTCTTCGAATTTCAGAGTAACCCTCACATCATACTGCCGACTCTTTTCTCCTCGTTGGTACTCGTGGGAAGTGTCTGGGGAGGCTGCCGAAAGGCTGAGTGGAATGCTGTACTGGACAAAAGCCACGTGTGGGCAACTTGTAGCGCGAATGAGTACATCACGGGCCTCTGGAGGCATGAAAATATACGTGACCAGGACGAAAGAGTGGGAAGGATCGAGTTTGCAAGCTGTTGCAGTCCCCCAGCATTCTATGGAAGCCCTAAGGCAGATTGTCGTGACGTGGACTGGTGGTCCAGTTTAGACAGGTATTTTTTATCAGCCAATAATAAAGGCTTTTCTTTTACTGAGATCTCGTAGAAAAGTTCGAAAGAGCTTCCTAACAATTCCTTCTTCAAAAGGAAAATTAAAATATTGAATACTGTAAATAGAAGTTTGAAGTAAATAATAACTAACGATTGCTGAAAAAATTGAAGATTGTAAAGATCTTGTAGAGACTTACAATTGCACTGTGTTTGAAATAAATGCATTAGAGAAATTAGTTAACTGAAATGCTTATATCCACGTGATTAATATGGGAATAACTCCGTGAAAACAACTCGGTAATGCCATATTGCTTATATGCAATACATACTTGAAAATGTAGGAGATACCCTCCCAAGGACACTTTAACTTCCGAGTTATTTTCAATTTTTCTACTTTGTGTTTTATAGTTACAGTCAGGTGTGGGCCTTGTGTCCATCCGGACGATACATGCAAGGAATCTACAAGTCTGAGGGTATATGGCTGGATCATCTCGAGAAAGGAAAATGCTGTAAGCCTCCAGGACACCCCGATAACTGGGGACACTGTTACAATCACGATGTCAGTCTATCCTTTGACAAAATAGGCTGGTCCAACTGCAGTGAAGGCTACTACCTGGTTGGACTTTGGAAGAGTACCTGCAGAGAGCTTAACTGCATTGAGAATTTCAGGTGTTGCAAAATGCAAGAAAAGAGTAAGCACATCTTATTTCTTGTCATAAATGACAAACTTCAAACTGAAAAGTGGCTGCAGAAGGGATTTAGCTACCTAAAGCGTTTCAGATGTTGAAGCATATCAAATGAATAATATCATTCACAGAAAATTCACTGGACAAATTAAAACAAAAATCAGAAAAATTCAAGAGATGGTTTAGAGCAGCGTTAAGAACCAACATCTCCTTCCTTCCCCTTTCCTGGCCTGTAAGCCCTTTTACAGTTTTTCCCTTGCCACACACCTCATGAACATTAAAGAGGATATTACACAGCGGCGCGAAGATGTGAATTTTATTTTCGAGTGATATAAACAATATTTTGCAAATGAGCGCTGCGCGAGTGAGTAAAAATATTGTTTTTACCACGAGAAAATTAAATCCATATATTCAAGCCGCCGTGTAATCTTCTTTTTATTATATAGACACGAGAGTTTTACGAGAAAATGCACAAACAACCGTACAAAAGCGGGAAGTCATGCCATCGATATCCTCACTAGTGAGGATATGGGAATATGCCACTCGGGTCCCGGATGTAGTTTCGTATGGATTTTACACACGGTATATTTTCCAGTAAAACACTCGTGTTTATATGATAAAATGATTTATGCTACTTTACAGCAATTAACGGTATAGCTGGAGCGGCTTTGGAGCCTGAGGCGCGTGCAGCAAATCTTGTGGGGGCGGAACGCAATCCCGAAATCGCACTTGCACCAATCCCCCTCCAGCTAATGGAGGTGCACAATGTTCGGGATCAGGTTTAGCAAGCCAGGCCTGTAACAGCCAAGCCTGCCCAAATGAGTGTGTAGATGAATCGAATTTGAACACTCAGCTTAGAATTGTTATGTCTCACGATGAGGCTTTAGCTCAACAACATAACTTTAATATACAAACTGTAATGGCGGTTGAAATACAAGAGAACGCACATGGCATGCGTGCGCATACAACCATACGTAGGCCGCTGGCCAACTAATACGATGTAACACTCCTCCCCCCTAAATTTCCCTAAATTTTACAAGTTCAGTCTTTCAGGCGGCTTCCGCTGTCGCACTGGGTTGCGCCTGGGTGCCTCCACTGATGGTGTTGCGGGTTGCGCCTGGGTGTCTCCACTAGTGACTCCACTGCCGATATCCGGTTGTAGTATAGCATGCTTGTCCGTGGTGTCGCTAATGTCACTCTCAGTGGTTGGGGTTTCTGCATGGGCACTGGTCTCTGGTTCCCGTGACATGGTGTCTTCAATGTTCCCCGCTGTTGGTCCTGGTGTGTTCACCATCAGGTAGGGTTCGAGTCTTGGAGGTTCCTTGTCCAGTTTTGGTGTCAGCAATGACTCCTTCAGTTGGTCAATGTGTCGTCGCCAAACAGTGTTTGGTGCAACTTTAACTTCATAGGACAGGGGTCCAGTTTGGGCTGTGATGACTTCTGGTGTCCATTTGCTGTCCCCTCGGTAGTTCCGTGCAATGACGCTTTGTCCCACATGTAGCTTGCGTGTGTGGTTGTTCACCACTTGATTATTTTGTCTGTCATTTACCCTCCTCCTGATATCTGGCTTTAGTAGGTCCAACCTTGTGCGAAGGTTTCTGCCCATGAACAGCATGGCTGGTGACTCGCCTGTTGTGGAGTGTGGTGCTGTCCGGTATGCCAACAGAAAGTTTGCTAGCTTGTTTGGGAGGGACTTCTTATCACTGTTTGATGCACGTAGGCCTTGTTTGAATGTTTGAACGAAACGTTCAGCTAACCCATTTGTTGCCGGGTGGTAAGGAGCAGACTTGATATGTTTGATACCATTGCTCTTCATGAATGCAGTGAATTCTTCTGCTCTGAACTGAGGGCCATTGTCGCTGACGAGTTGTTCAGGTATTCCGTTCTTTGCAAACATTGTTCTCAGTGTCTCAATGGTTCTGATGGCACTTGTAGTGGTCATCGGTACAACTTCCGGCCATTTTGAGTGGGCATCTACTGTAATCAGGAACATTGTTCCTAGGAAGGGACCAGCAAAATCAATGTGTATGCGTTGCCATGGGCGTGCTGGCCACTCCCATGGGTGAAGTGGGGCTACACTGGGGTTGTTCTGGATGAGTTGACAGCCTGAGCAACTTTTGGTCAGCTGCTCAATCGCCTTGTCCATCGTCGGCCACCATATGTAGCTTCTTGCCAATGCTTTCATCTTTACTATTCCAAGATGGCCCTCGTGGAGTTCGTCTAACACTCGGGTTTGTAGCTTGGGAGGTACTACCACTCGCAGGCCCCACATCAGACAGCCATCTTGTATGGTAAGTTCATCCTTCCGTCTGTAGAATGGCTCCAGCTCTTTGTCGTAGACGGGTGTCCACCCTCGTCTTGTATGCTCCAGTGCTTGGGCCAGAGTTGGGTCTCTGTGTGTTTCTCGGCGGATCATGTCAATATTGACTGGTAGCATTTGTATCTGTGATACTTGGAAGATCTCGGCTGGGTCTACTATCTCTTGGTCACTATCACGTTGTAGGGGCAAGCGTGACAGTCCATCAGCATTTCCATGTTGGGTTGTGTTCTTGTAGACAATGTTGTACTCAAAACCAGCGAGGAATAGGGCATATCGTTGCAGTCGGGCTGCTGTCATTGCTGGTATGCCTTTCTGTGGGTTGAAAATTGAGGTAAGGGGCTCGTGGTCTGTGATTAGGGTGAACTGACGGCCAAACAGGTACAGATGGAATTTCTTCACTCCCCAGACCAAGGCTACTGCTTCCTTATCAATTTGCGCATACTTCCTCTCTGTCTTGCTTAGGGTGCGTGATGCATATGCTATTGGCCGTTCCGTTCCATCATCCATGATGTGTGATAGGACTGCTCCAATTCCGACAGGTGAGGCATCACAAGCTAGCCTCAGGGGAAGCTTTGGGTCGTAGTGTGTGAGGACCATGTCTGATGTGATGAGTTGTTTCACTTTGGTGAATGCTGCGTCACACTCTTTGGTCCACTGCCATTTGTGTCCATGCTCCAATAGCCGATTTAAAGGGTTTAGGACAGTGGCCAGGTTTGGTAGGAACTTGTGGTAGTAGTTGATGAGGCCCAGAAATGAACGTACTTGCTGGGTGTTCTCTGGTTGTGGAGCATTCACTACAGCATCAATCTTGTCTTGGGTCTTGTGTAGGCCATGTCTGTCCACTTCATGTCCACAGTAGGAAATCTTCTCCTGGAAGAATTGGCACTTTTCTAGCCTTGCTCTCAGGCCATGTTCCTTCAGCCTCTTTAACACTTCCTCCAGGTTTTTCAAGTGTTCCTCATCGTCTTCGCCTGTGGTGATCATGTCATCTAGAATGCAGCTTGTTCTCTCAGCCCCCTCTAGGACCTGATCCATGGAGCGTTGCCAGATAGCTGGGGCAGAGGTGATTCCAAACACCAGGCGGTTATACCGATACAGGCCTTGATGTGTATTAATCGTCAGGTATTCTTGGGACTCTTCCTCAACTTCCATTTGGTGGTAGGCCTGTCTGAGGTCAATCTTGGTGAATTTCTGGCCGCCCGCCAACTTTGCAAATATGTCATCAATGCGTGGCAGTGGGTACTGTTCAGTTTCCAGTTGAGGGTTCACTGTGACTTTGAAATCACCACAGATTCTAACTTCTCCATTTGGTTTTACCACTGGTACAATGGGGGTCGCCCAGTCGCTGCATTTGACTTTGTGTAGTATGCCCTCTCTTTCTAGGCGTTTTAGTTCCACATCAACCTTTGGTCTCAAGGCATAAGGAACTGGGCGTGCTTTGTGAAATTTTGGCTGACTGCCTTCCTTTAAGGAAAGTTTTGCCTTTGTCGACTTGAGTGTGCCAATTTCCTCCTCAAAGACTTCACTGTACTTGTCTAAGAGTTCCTCAAGTTTCTTCTTTGTACTTTGTGTTGATGGTTTCTTCGTTATGGACTTGATGAGTTTCCAGTCAAGCTGTATTTGCTTTAACCAGTCTCTTCCCAACAAGGGTGGTCCCTGTGTCTGTACCACATACAATGTCAGGTCCTTGATCTGGTTTCTGTACTCGACGTGGGCATTTAATGAGCCTTCTGGTGTTATCTTTTCCCCTGAATACGTCTTCAAGAGGATTTCCGTCTCCATTAGGGGTTTACTTGTAAACTTTTCCTTGTACATGTGCAATGGGAGTATGGATACAGCTGACCCGGTATCCAATTCCATTCTTAGGTTCTGGCCATTTACCTTCAGTGTCACCCAGATGATGTCACTATTGTGTTTATTAATCTCGTTGATTTCCAAGGCTCCGACCCAGGGGTAAAGTTCCTCTAGATCTTCCTCCATCTCGCAGGCGTGTACCTTCTGGTTTGGTTTCCATGGTCGCCTCATCTGCTGTTGACCTTTACCAGAATGGCAAACCCGTTGAATGTGTCCCATCTTTCCACAGTTTCGGCACTTCTCATTTTTGAAGCGGCACTCGGACGAATGGTGGGAGTCACCACCACACCGGTAACAGTTAGGCTTGCATTTCATGCAATTATCTTTTGAGCCCTCCGCCTTGTTTTTATCCAATTTGTGTACCTCTAGCTCTTTCTTCCCCCTCATCTCTAGGGTATCTCTCGCTGCAACTTCCATAGCAAGTGCAATTTCAATGGCTTTGGCAAGGGATAAATCTGCTTCGGACAGCAGTCGTTTCTGGATGAGTTCATTGCTCAATCCGCAAACAAGTCGATCTCTCAGCGAGTCATTTAAGTTCGTTCCGAACTCGCAGTGTTCTGATAATTTCTTCAGTTCAGCTAGGTATGCACTGATACTCTCACCTTCGAGTTGATTTCGCTTGTGAAATCGGAACCGCTCTGCTATCACCAACGGTTTCGGTGACAAATGGTTTTGCAGAATTTCCACAATCTCCGCGAAGGTTTTGCTCGCAGGTTTAGCTGGTGCACACAGATTTCGCAAAAGGCCATACGTCTTACTGCCCATTAGGCTCAGGATTGTCGGGACTTTCTTCTCGTCCTTGATTCCATTTGCGATGAAATATTGCTCGACTCGTTCTGCGTATGTATTCCAGTCGTCGTTCGCTTCGTCAAAAGCTTCAATCTTTCCGATAGGCATCGTAGCGGTGGTTCGTTCTTTTTGCTTGAAGAATCCTCGTCGCCAATTTGTTATGTCTCACGATGAGGCTTTAGCTCAACAACATAACTTTAATATACAAACTGTAATGGCGGTTGAAATACAAGAGAACGCACATGGCATGCGTGCGCATACAACCATACGTAGGCCGCTGGCCAACTAATACGATGTAACAGAATGAACTCATTGGGAGCTAATACCTTTCGTTTAAGTGGTCACACCTTTAGATTTCAATTATTAGTGAACAATGTAACTATTCGAGCTACCAGAAACGGCGACATCAGAAATCACAATTCTGAACACCACCGACAGACTGAACACGACATTAACTTGGACTCTGCTGAGTGTATCAGCCACAGCACTAACTACTACCAACGACTTACACTGGAAAGCTGGTACACGAACTTAGAACGGAAACCTCTCAACAGATGCCAACAATTACCTGCACCTTACAAACGACTGGTAGATGACATCAAAAGCAACCGAGCGAACAATAGACCGCGCATCCAAGCTTGACGGGCGACAACCTTTGATATGAGAATTGTTTAGAGAGCACTCATGAGTGAACGTTGTAGGAAACGGCTTTAGCCGTCCTAACTCAAATAAGAGCGCAGCATGAAGTACGTCGAGGCCGAACAAAGTCCGCCGTGAAAGAAAGCTAAAAGTTGAATTTGAAAGTCTTCGCCTGTCAAGCCTGCCGGATGCGTGCGCAATCTTGAGAAAATGGCCTATAGACAAATCGACAGGACAACAGAACATCAACCGACCAATAACGAAACACAACCAAACCAACTCGACCAACCATAAGACGACAAAACGGAACAATCACATCAACGACCAGAGACCTTGACTCTGAAGATGACTTCCTTGGGAGTCGAAACGTCAGTCACCAAAAACAGTCTTCCTGGAGACCATTGTAACGCGGACAATCTCAACCAACCTACTGTTCACACTACTGAGTTAAAACCATTTGCCATGCTATCTTAAGAAACGTACTAATATTTATTTTTGCCTTCTTGTAACTATGAAGCAAAAGTCCATCAGTGTTAACACGTTACAAAACTTGCGGGAATATTACAGAATGACGAATTCTGGTGAAAACTGGCTATTTTGTGCAATTCGTACCAAATTGAGGCAAAATTTATGGTAAAATATCAGACCAAAAGCTGCATTTCACCAAAAGTATGTTTTTGATGGTAATTTGGACCCTCGTTCTTCATTGAACCCCATGTCGCTCGGTCAAGATTTCGGAATTCTGAGTTCAACCGCGTGAAAAAAGTATAAGAACGCTTCGGAACGGAGTTTCTTTGAATATAAGTTGCTTAGATCACTTCCTACTTTCATATAAAAACGTAACGTCTGAAGGCTTATAGGCACTTTAACAATCTCACCACAAAAAACGACTCATGAAAATATTTTTTTCGGCAGATATTCCTTTTATTTACCACCTCGCTCAGCTTTGAGCAAAATTGTGGTGAAATACATCTACATGTGTTTAAACCAGCCATTTATTGAAACCAGCATTAAAAGTTATGGTAAAAACAAAGTAAAAAATGTCTATTTGTGCCCTCATGGAATTTTCTACAGGACCCACGGAGATTTCCACAGATCTCATGGAAATTTCCATGATAGCTGTGGAAATTTCCATGACGGCCGTAGAAATTTCCATGACAAAAAGCTAGATTTGTAAGGGTTACGACGGCCATGTGTCAGGACGTAAATATTGAAAGACCGACTGCAACTTCAGCAAGAGTAAAGGCAAATCAATAAGGACGTTCTAAAAATTCACTCCAAAGCTTTTTTTGTTAGAGGTACTGTGTAATGCATGGTTTTCATTATTCTATCGCTTTCAATGCTGTAAATAGTATACACAACGCGTTCCAAAACATTGTCTTTTTCAAAAACTTAAAACTCTGCTAAAATGGCTCTAAAACACGTTCGATTTAGGCAACTTTGGTCAATTTTCTGCATATTCCTATCGCACACAGTAAAATGGCAGAATTACTGAAAAATTATACAAATTGTCGTTCAGCAAAAGTCGGTAAATAATGCCAACGATGATGTTTTTTTCTTTTGGTCTACAGATTTCAATGAATAAAGATTCAAAACACTGTTGGTCAGCAATAGCTAAATTGTCCCGTAATTTATAGTCTAGTTCCGAAGTTATATAAAGACCAACCCCACCACCAACTTTATCGGGTCGATGTTTATGGACAAAAGTGTAGCCATCTATGTCAACTGAATGAGAAGAATTTTGAAGCCACGTTTCTGAGATACCAATGACAGAGAAGTTATACTTCACATTAGCAAGGAGGTTGGTTAAGCCGCACAGATTACGAGACAGGCTGCGAATATTAACATGCAGGAAGGATAAACAAGAAGAATTTGAGAACCTTTCAGAAAATGTATCATAAAATTGGTCTTCGATGTAGTAGTCAGATTCACAAAGATCGGAGAGAAATTTTTTTTCGGGATCCAGATCAGAGCTAAGGGCCAGAGGTCTATGATAGCTGGATAGCAAAGGATTAATAGACAAATCGACAGGACAACAGGACATCAACCGACCAATAACGAAACACAACCAAGCCAACTCGACCAACCATAAGACGACAAAACGGAACAGTCACATCAACGACCAGAGACATAAATACCGCCTCTTCACTTGACTCTGAAGATGACTTCCCTTCAGGGAGTCGAAACGTCAGTCACCAAAAACAGTCTTCCTGGAGACCACTGTAACGCAGACAATCTCAACCACTGTTCACACTACTGAGTTAAAACCATTTGCCATGCTATCTTAAGAAACGTACTAATACGATTTATTTTTGCCTTCTTGTAACTATGAAACAAAAGTCCATCAGTGTCCTGAAGAGATAAAAGACGGGGTGCGGTGGTCCTCGACAGACTCAGGCAACACTGACTTCAAGCCATGTCCTGCATCTGCCAAGGGTATTGCACTGTCTCTCTAATTATAGTGTGTTAGTTTAAGTGCGGCACTCATTCTTATTTTATTCTTGTGAGAGTCTTGTTGTTTCTCCTGTTCGTGAGCATGATGAGTATTTGTACGTAAATATGGAGTGCAAAAGTGTATTTGGCAATCATATAGGGAGTGAGTATGACTGAGGAGTTATAAGTTAACTCTACTTGTTAATTTCACAATTAATTTTTGCCCATTCAAATGGTTTATTTTTACACTACACTCCAACATTTAATTTTCCATGGTCTTAGGCAATGCTACCAGAGATTGCTTGGAAAAAAATGGGACCATTATTTGGGGAGACACCATTTTTGACAACTGTACAGCGTCTAAAGAATTCATCAATCTGGGAAACATGGTAGGTCGTACAGTATATTTACAAAATGCAGCTGTGTGGAATACTTGTGAATTTCTTACTCAAGTGTATTATTCTCAAACCTCTTTCCATGCCGGCAATTCTCCTTCAAACTTTACGACGCATTTTGAACGCATTTACGCTCCACCGTAAAAGTGGTTTGTCGGTTACTGCAACATATTCTTGTTGCTCCGCAAAGTTTACAAAAAATAGTAAACCGTCAATACAATAAGGTCAATTATTTCGATTATTACAGTTCTTTTTTTCCCCTAGTAGGTTGTATAACTGGTGATATTAATGCTATCGACACTGTAATTGTAAGATAACGTATAAAGTATGGAGAAAAGTTGTAGCCTACAAAATGTCAAGTTTATTGCTGCTTCTAGAGAGTGCTATGTAAACTAAAATATTGTGGACAATAATTCGGTGAACAACAATAGTAAAAGAAATAGCATTTATGTTGCCCTCCATGAAATACAAATAACTCAATCACAGAACCGAGCTCAGTCAAATATTTACTTGATGGTCATTTTCAGGCAAAAACGTTAATGAAAGGCTCCCATACAAATCAACGCGCTGAAAAAATTCTTCAACAATTGGGGAATATTACGTCGCCTCTAACAAATGACAGCAATCGGCCAATAGAGATTCACAGCGGTGATTTGGAGATATCAGTTAACATTCTGTCAATCCTGGAGAAATACAATTCAGAAAGAGGCAACGGAAGCTTGAACAGCCCGAAGAGTCAGGAGGATTTCCTTCGTACTACGAGCAATCTGCTAGAAGAATCCAACATCAAATCTTGGCTCCAATTGGATGAGGTAAGAGTTAACGGACACAAGACTATCCACACTAATCCGGATAAATTTGAAAGCGGAGTTTTCATACAAAAACGCATCGAAAGTTTTCCGTCCACACTATCGTTTTCGCTGTCCACACTAAGACGCTGGACTGACCAATAACGCTAAATGCCAGAATTACGCATGCGCAAAGACATCAAATGGTCATCACGCGTTTTCGAAAAGCTCCGCTTTTGCCGTCCACATTACGACATGAAAGCGGAGTTTTCGAAAATATCCACTCTGGAGAGCGTTTTCGAAAATATCCGTTTTCGGTCACCGAAAACGCGTCTTATGGCCTAGCAAAACGAGGACACATTGTCGCGGCAGCATTGTGCCCTTCGATGTTTCCAGGGCGGCAAAACGTGCGGCAACATTGTTGCTTTCCGCGTGGACACAACAAATGTTTCTGAAGTTTTTCAGAAACATTTTTTGTGTCCAGGACACAAATTTGTGTCCGCAACAAATGTTTCACGCGTGGCAAAACGGGGCAACATTTGGGAAACATGCGCGCGCTAGCAATGTTGCCGCTACAATGTGTCCTCGTTTTGCCAGGCCTTTAGTGTGTACGGGAGGCCAAAACAGATAAATAAATATCCATTTTCAAATTTATTCGGATTAGTGTGGTTTTCGGTTTTCGACAGTCATCCGAAAAGCGCTCTATTTGTTTACTATGGTTCGTTTACGCTCCGGGGGTTCTTTAGTCCAAAGATGGGACCGCCGTTTTACGTACAGTGGTCATCCACTTCACAAAGAAAAGAGCCAGGGCGTTTAATTAGTTCTAATTTCGCTACCCCCCGCGTTGGAAGCTCTGACCACCACATAATCACAGGTTTTTTTAGCATGCCCTTCGCGTTAGGTGAGACAGAGAGGAACATGTAACCTCTTCTATTTTCACTGCAGGAAGGCAAAAATACCTCTATCCTTCTAGTAAATACGTTGGACAACTATGGTATGCAAGTTGCTAAAAGTTTGGGTGGGAAGGGTAAAAGCTCCCATTTTGTTGTAAAGAAACGGAACATAGTCATGAGAGTGGATAATGTTGGAGAGAAAAACCAGGTAAGTCCCACGTAGTCGTTTCTTTAGTCAAGCTACAACAAAATAGGTGAAAAAAATAACCGCCGATGTTAAATTTTAAAGTTGCCACATAAATCATCCAAATATTATTTTAAGTGCAAAGTTTTCCATCAATCATCAGTTTTCTTTTGAAAGTAAATTTTCGTTAAGCATATCTTTAATATTACTAATGTATTTGGACCAAGGAAGTCCGAGTAATAAAAAAAAAAAAAAAAGTTATAACTGATGAACTAATAAATATAACTAATTGTAATTGAGAAACAATACTTGTTATCATGAGAATGGTCAGGAATTAAAGTTATCCGTGGATTCTCAAAGTTAGCTTTACAATTTGTATTTAACAGACTGTAAAAACAAGTCTCTTAGAATATATACTTTTTTCGTAACCCGCGCCCTGACAGTAAGAGACCCTCGCTCCAGTTTGCCCGGAAACTAAAAAACCGATTTAATAGAGACTCCTTTGAGCAGTCACATCGAACATATTATTTATCTTCAGTAAGAACATATTAGGACAGTATTAGTGTTTGTGGTTCTCTATTTTGCGTCTCTTTAGCTTTAAGGATTTCTAGGTGTAACTCGTTCATCGTCTTTCACCACAGATCAAAACCGATGGACTGAACTTTACCTACAAAAACAACATGATATTCTTACCACCAGAAGTCTTTAATTCCACCGGCTCCAGCCTTGTCGCCAGCTTTGTTTATCTTACGCTGAATGAGATATTTTTATTTGAAAAACCCGGTGCATCTGGTGTCAACAGCTCCAAAAAGGTTGCGGCCAGTGGCGCAATCGTGTCTAGTACAGTCAGTCCAAGTCCAAAAAATAGTCTGAAGTCGCCCGTCAGGATAGTTCTGGAGAAAAAAAAGGTAATCAAAATTTAGGTCTTGTTCATTAGCGCTGATTAAATGTCTTTCAGTTGATACTACCAGAAGAAAATCATCAGGAGAGGCCTGCATAGTTTGTTTTTCAGTGGCAAAAGTTGCCACCCAGCCATACATTTGTAATTTTTGCAGTGTCGATAAGGTCAAAAAGTGCGTAACGCAATACTTTCAAATTTTTGGCAATCACGCTTTCTTTTGATTTATGTCTGTTTGTTTGTATCTATTCGACTGATCTGATTTATGCTAACGACGAAAACATGTAAAAAAAAAACAAAGCTTCCAATATATGATTTTCCTAGCAACCCTTGCTATCTTTTACTTTGCAGGGAAAACTACCAGACGCCGATGCCCAACCCTTGAGGAGTTGTGTGTTCTGGCGCAAAGGTCTCCCCAAAATTTGGCAAACCAGCGGCTGTAGACTGGTATCTAGCAAGTCCGATGACGTCACTACCTGTGAGTGTGATCACCTGACAGTGTTTGCCTCTCTCATGGATCCTCATGGTACACCGGTAAGTTAATAGGGCAAGCTCTCCTTCTCAAAAGAAAAGGCACAGCAAGCGAGGTACACTGCTCAGAATATGACACGGCGGAAATACGTTTTTGACGTCACTTCCGTTGGTCAGCGTTCGTTACCATTACTACTTGTAATTCTAATTTGAGGTAAAACTTCACATCGTGTGGAGGCCTCGTCTTGTACCCAACGTATGTTATAGAAAATGCATTGAACTCACTTATTCTATAGCATCGAGTCCTAGTATTGAGTATTTTTTTTTTTGGCTGTCTTGAAGTTTTATCGATGATTTACACAGTATAAAGCAAGCGAAAGCGCAAGCGCAAGCGCAAGGGAATGGAAAAGTTTCCGTTATCTTGCGCTTGCGGTTGTACTTGATTCACAAATTTTACTGTGTGAACCGGTTGCCTCGTTTGCACGAGTATTACACTGAACTACGAAATCTGTACTTGAATCCACATTTTTATGCAATGACCGCTGACTCAAAAATTAGGTGACCGCACTAAAACGTATTGCTCTAATGTCCCTTTATACCATATCCATACCTCTCTTCTCTGTCCTAGGTTCCATCAAAACATCAGGAAGGCCTGGAGATTATATCTTTAGTGGGCTGTGCCATCTCGGCCTTGGCGGTTCTCCTCACCGCAGGAGTCACGCTGTTCTTTCGGAAGTTCTTCAAAAAACCACGGCTGACAGTCTTGCTAAACATATGTGCTACGATCGGCATCACGTGCACGCTGGTCATTGGAGAGAGATGGGCACGCGACTACGAGGTAATGAATAAGGAAAAGCCGTAAATGCTATAATAAGCCCCCGGAGGGCTTATTTTTAAATATTTAAATATTTAAATATTATTTTAAAAAATTCCCCTTCCAGGAGGGGGAGGGGTGGGGCTTATTTAAAGAGATGAGGTGACAACAACAGGTACTGTATTCTTGATCAACAAAATACTACGCGAAGTTAAATGTGGGAGGGATGGGGACTTATTACAGAAGGGGGAAGGGGGCTTATTTAAAAAATAGACCGGATGCGATATTAATAAGTGTACCGTAGGTAATCTAAGTACGCGATTTTCTCTGACATTTTCAGGTTGCTTGCACAGTGATTGCCGCACTGCTTCACTACTTTCTGTTGGCCTTGTTCTCTTGGATGCTGTGTGAGGGGGTTTTCCTGTATATTCTCTTGGCCAGAGTGTTCTCCACTAAAGTTCTAAGTGTTCTGAAATATTTCTATGCATTCGGCTGGGGTAAGTTTTACAAATCCGTTGATTTTTCTGACTTTTTTCCTTCAGCATTTTGTCAATTAATGCTGCCAAACTTGTCAGTTGCACCAATAAAAAGCGTAACCAAGTCAAGAATAAAATATTTTGTTTAATTGACATATAAAAATATCAAACAATCAAAGTATTTGTACGTGTTTGCTCAACATCTAACCTTTTCAATATCATGGACTTCTTTCCAGGTTTCCCTGCCATAGTTGTCGGAGTATCCCTGGGAGTTACCAAATCCTCGGGTTACGGCAATAAAGACGTCTGCTGGCTCTCTACTGACAGCGGGCTCATTTGGGCATTCACAGCTCCTGCAATCGTCGTCATTTTGGTAAATTAGCACAAAATGATACTCTTTACGGGTAAATATAGTCAGAGTAAATATTGCAGGCCTTTTACTCCCAAGTTCATAATACATATTCTCCCAACCTTTTAAGAAGAAACTGATGTATGAGATCTGACAGTTTCAATCAACTTAATCTAATCAAACTATCAAAAACTAAGAGAAACTTTCATAACATACTCTTTTGCATTTTTCTCTTTCGAAATGAGAGCGAAATTCTTGAAATTTGAACTAATTAATGAAAAGTACCACAATGATAAATGCTAGCTTGCAAACTCGTTTACGTTGAGTATTTCGTAGTTTATTCTTGATCGCCCGGTAAAACATGGATAATTTGGTCTGCATTGACAATATTTACTAGAAATACGATAATCGCAGATACCCCCTCGCTCTGCCATTGATGGGACTTTTACTTTGGTACTCCCAACAAGAGTAGCCTTTGTTTTACCGAAATGTTGACTCAATCTTTTCTTTGAAGTCAAGTGCTACACGCAAAGGAAGGAGAAAAAGAATGGTGTGTGTTATACTTTTGCCTTGAAAAGAGTCGATTGCGTGACGAAGTACGTATTTCCCAAGGCCGGCACGTCAAATTAATTCATACAGTCTGCCAAGCACGTTCTCAAAATTTAATACTTAAATTTTGAAGTTGGTCGGCCGTCGTAGTACGGGAAAAAAAGAACACTGATTTTCCAATTTTGAATTCATAGGCAGTGCAATAGGCTTCCTGTGCGATTTGTCTTTACTCTGGACTGCATGCACCAGACTCAGGCATGCATATTTAATGACTCGAATTGTTTTGTATGTGAACCCGCTCAAAACAGCATGATTTCTCCCAGAATCAAAGCAAAACTTGAACGGTTTACTTCAAATTATACACGAGCTTCAGACCTAGTGATACTTCTAAGGGCTTGTGAACGATTCTCGCTGCAATCACCGCATGTCAGATTACAGCATTTGTTAAAGTTTTAGTCTTGAAAGAAAAAATTAGACATCTGACTACAAGACTCCAAGTGCCGATTGCTCTGAGCGAATACGGTAGCCGAAACTGGCGACAGAAGCGTATTAAAACAATACTTCGAGGGAAAATGATCAGCATACAGATTTTAATACATTCTTGAAGTGATCGAGTTACAAGCTATACGGGATAGAATATATTTGTCACGGTGATTATTCGATTTCCACTCACTAACCTTTGTTGCTTGTCCTTTCTAAATAAGTATCTGAGTTTAACACAAAACGGCGTCTGAAGCTCCCGATTTGCTTTCAAGCGCTGTTCCCTTTGCGGAGCCGTTTCTTCGGCACGCTTCCGTTCATGATGCTGTCGGTTATAACATGTTTGTGTCTTTTCTCTAGACGTATTTGGCGCTGTTCGATCGTTTCACGATTTCGCCTTGCCCGTGCCTGCTCCCTTCTCTTTTGAAGACGAGCTTCGCGAGACTGTTGTGTTTCAAGTTTTCCATTTTTCCATTTTCGTAAACACAGCTACGATATACTGTATCTAATTTCTCTTATTGCGAGTAAAACTACAGGGCCACACGTGATCGATCCGGCCTTTGTTATTGGTTAAGCAGCGATAGGAACTGGGGACGGGGTTGTACGACAGACTGACAGACGGCGAACATTAAATTTGCTACTGCATTAGCGTTGTGATTATTTCCCTCGCTTCGCTCGGGGAAAATTTCTTAGTTTGCAAGTTAGCGATTTTTTGTAATGCTAGCACCTTCAGAAATCCGTTTTAAATTTTTTAAAATGGCAAATACATCGCTAGAAAAACGCAAATACTGCTATATGGAGCTATAGGGGGTAAGGCCCATAACTCAATTAGGAAATAGTATCAGGTTACAAAATTTACTGATTTAGAATCATAAATGCTCACTATATCCATACAGCAAGTTTCAAAACGAAATTTCACTTTTATCATAAGATATGGCTTTTACAAAAATGTTCAAATTTACCAAAATTAGCCGGTGCAACTACCTTAACTCATAACTTCTTACTTGCTGTTCAAAACATCTTCCGTTTGGCAACATTTTACCAACGTATTAAATGAATCAACTAAGGGTCGCTGTATGAAACCTAGACGCCGTAAAATAACTGGAAGCTGACGTTTCGAACGCTAGCCATTTGCCGGAGCAGAATGTTTTACCGACCCTACAATTTTCAACCCTCAGTCCCTCTAACGTACCAGCTCCTTCGGTCCCCTTTTTGTTTATTCTCTCCACAGAGCTCCCTCGCTTCTTACTTGTCCTCCCTATCTCTCTATTTCTTATCGGCTACGTATCTAAATTTGTGTTCTTTTATCGTTGTCCTGTCGTCCGTCTGTCCGTCCGCTCATCTGTTTGTTCGTTTGTGTCTGCCTGTTTCTCGCTATCGCTCTATTTATTTATCTCTTCATTTTCAGGTAAATGTTGTCGTTTTCGTTCTGGTTCAGCGAAAAATGGCGAACACAAAAGCAATGGAAAACAAAAGTCGCATTGAGAAGATCCGTGCCGGTGTCCGGGCCTCTGCCGTTATCCTTCCTCTCTTGGGAATCACATGGGTGTTCGGTTTACTGTCGTTCAACCAAGACACCCTTGCGTTCAAGTACATCTTCACCGTTCTAAATTCTCTCCAAGGACTGCTAATATTCTTTTTCAACTGCGTTCTAGATAACCAGGTAAATATATTCGTCTGATATGTTTGTTGTAATCGTCCAGGTTAGCGTAGTCTCCAGGAAGACTGTTGTTGGTGACTCGTCCCTGAGAGGAAAACAGAACATCAACCGACCAATCTATAAAAAGAACCAAGCCAACTGGACCAACCATAAAACGACAAAATGGACCAATCACATCAACGACCAGAGAGATACATACCGCCATTTGACGAAACCTCTTCACTCAACTCTGAAGATGACTTCCGCTCAGGGATTTGAAATGTCAGTCAGCAACAATAGTCTTTTTGGAGATTACTCTAACCTGGACGATCACAACCAACCTACTGTTCAAACCAATTAGCACATAATCATCCAATTTACTTCTTTTTACGGCAAAATGTTCTTGAAATTTGTTTAAAGCGATTGGGAAGTGAAACTGTTGAACTCCAGGAATAGACAGTGGTCGCACCTTTTGCACTAAAAGGGACGTTTCTCTATTCATGGGATTTTAGAAAATTAAAGAATGGATTCATTTTGACTCTCGACAGATTCGCAAGGGACTCAAAAAGAAGCGGCCAAAAGCGGAAGGGTGTCAGAGAGGTAAGGCGGCTGTGCAATAGCCTTGTCACGGCGGCCATTATTTTGGGTAGGCAAAAGAAATTAAAGAGAGGTTACTAAGCCCCATATATTTCTTTGTTAAATTTCATCACAGCTCAGAGTCACGAGGCATTTCTCGCGATTTTTCCGTTTTTTGTTTCCTTTGATCCTCCGAAGTCGTGCAGTTGCGAATAGTCGCTGAAATATCTGAGAAATGCCTCATGACTCTGAGCCGTGACGAAATTTAACAAAGAACTGTATGGGGTTTAGTAACCTCTCCTTAATTTTCTTGCCTACCCAAACAAAATGGCAGGAAAAAGCCGTGACAAGGTCTACTAATTTGTCAGAAATTAACAAACCAAGATTACAGTCTAGTGACATGAAATGTCAGTGCATGCCTTGTCTAAAAACAACATCATTTCTTTAAACAATATATATTAACTTAGAAATGATTGAAAACAACAAGAAATCTGCACTAAAATGCAAGATAGCGAAGATAGCTAAAACTAATTCAACACCACATGACTGCTTCCACTGAAAGGTAACCCCAATATATATATTTTTTTCAGTTGTCCTAGAGTTACAGACTCAGAAGTGAAAGGGTCGATGGTGTTCCTTGTGTTCGGCAAAAAAATAAGGAAGAAAACATGCCGCTAATCCAGAGCGTGGCTCACAGAATGAGGAGGATTTGTTATAAATTCCCCATGCTTGATAAAACAAGAAAATATAACGTCACTTTGAAATAATTGTAGTGTTACAAAAGACACTGTTTTAAATAAATATGTAGATGTACTGTAGATACTATTTATTTTATAGAATTATGTACTTCTAGACAAGGCGTTTGTCGAATAAAAATAAGTAGTTTTAGACATTTGACTTATAAAATGATGTAGTTTAATCTATTAGTCAAAAGTTTATAGTCAGTAGGTTACTATTATAATTATATAACTTAGATTTATTGTTTTAGATAGATTTATCTCTTAGTTCCGTCAGGAATTGGATGTCAACTTGGACGCAAGTCCTGTTTCTTCCTCCTGTCATTAAACTCTATTATTTTATTAAGTGTGTGTATGACGAATTTAATAAACTAAACGTGGAAATACGCAACCGTTCGTCATCATTACTAGTTACCTGTATCTAACTCCTTCTAATTCGATGTAAAATTTCACATCAAGTGCAAGCCTTGTTAATATTCTTGTGCACATTTTATATCACAGAAAATGCATTGAACAAACTTACATTTGAATATCAAGCCTTGGTATTGAGTGATTCTTGGCTATGTATTGAGGTTTTATGCATTACACTAAACTTATTCAAGTGTGACTGTTTATTTTGCGAAATAGATTTTTTTCAGTACCAGTCGAACATATTATGTTATGACACATTAGTCTTCATATTACTCCAGTAAAATATTAGTTGCTGAGAAAGTCAAATCCTGTTCTCCTTCTGGTGTTTTGGCTGTGACTGCAACATACTACTCATGTCCAAAATCTAATCTTGGCAATATCTTGGTTACAGAGTCTTACATATTAAGATCTTACAAGATCCTGCAGGACCTTGCAGGGACTGCATATACTGCACTGTAAGACTTACATACTACCCATGTCCAGAATCTAATCTTGGCAATATCTTGGTTAAAGAGTCTTACATAAGATCTTACAAGATCCTGCAGGACCTTGCACTTATTCACAACAAATCTTCAAAAAAGCTTTTCAAATATGCACTTCACCAGTATTATTTTGCTCAATATTGATACCTAAGTATCTTGTGTATTTGTGTGTGTGTGTGTGTGTGTGTGTGTTGTATGTATGTATGTATGTATGTATTAGCTTTAACTTTTAGCTTCCTGAAATATAAAATTCATGTAAAAGGGCATACTATTAGTTTTTACTATTATTGCCCTTTCTCCAATATAAAGTTACTATAACACCAGTACCTAGTGATAAATGGAGATAAATAAAAAAATACAATACAAATACACTGTAAGATCTTGCAAGATCTTGGGAAGAACTTGCAAGATATTGGCAAGATCCCACAAGAACTTGTAAGAAACACAAGAGATCTTGATAAGATCACACAAAACTTGCAGGATCATAAAAGATCTTGGCAGGATCTTGTAAGATCTTGACCAGCTGAGCTAGACTTGACAAGATTAGCCAAGATCTTGCCAATATTTTACTAAGATTAGACTAAAATAAGATCTTGCAAATATTTTACAAGATCTTGGGGGATTTTGCAAGATCTTGCCAAGATTTGGGACATGGGAATCTAGACAGCATGTATATCACACCATTCTACACAATCATGCAACAGTACTCTCTCAAAGTCCCCAGTTAGCACAAACTCAAAACGCAGATTATCCCAACCTTTTGAGTATAAAATGTAAGTTCCATATGAGTGATGTAGTGGATATTTCAATCAATTTCTCATCTGTGTAAAGGCCACATTGTCACACAAGTTCTCGATACTGTTTGATATAATTATCTCTCATGATAAACTGAAGGAGAACATGAGGAACACAAAAGGGCTAAATGCCTTATCCCCTTCTTTCCAAGGTAATGACTGATTACCCTGAGTACACAATTGAGCATTCATTTTACTCACTGTGTAAACAAAGGTGACGTGGATCAATCCTCGCTGTGGATGCTACTGACACAGAAAGTGTTTTGCATTCACGTGGGAAGCCTTGTCACGCGGATGGCCTGGCAATGAGGTTGCAGGTGCTGCACGGTAGTTTACCCAACCACTGACTTTAATTTGATGTTTAAATTACGGAACGTATTCGCGAACAACTCAAAGGGCGATGTTGCAGCCAAATCTCACAGAAATGAAGACAATCAGAAAAACAGGTACGAAATCGGTTTTACCAAATCTACAATAGAGTATGCATGTTAATGTCTATTTTATAAACAGACATTGCAGTCTGATCGTGAATCGAACTCAGCCTGCTTTAAATACAAACCTGATCTATTTGATTCCTGTCCAAGACGATCAGGCAGTGAATTAACTTGCTTCTCATTTCCTTTGAGGAGAGCATACTCTAATTCTGGGAGAATCGCAGTCAAATCCATGGCAAGTAAACAGTTACACATCGATGAATGTTATTTTACACAACGCGAAACTAAATAATACGTCATGTAAGACTAACTCAAAGTCCCGCTTCTTATTTGGACCTGCGCATACAACCTCGTTACCAGGCTCTTTCACCTACCCGTTCGGGTACTTGCCAATCCTCGACGGGGCTTTTAGAGAAATCAAGCATCATCTGCCTTTTCCGTTATGGAATCGATCGATAAAGGCTACAGTGAAGAACATTGCAGCCAAATACAACCTCGAGCAGTGCAGCAAATCTTTGAAGTGACGCAACCACGACATTAAGAGAGTGACGCCTATTTTTTGATAATTGCGCGCGACTAATGTCACACAGCCCTAAGGTACTCCAGTTCAGCAATCAGTTCGCTTTATAATGTGGTTTTGTGTTGACAATAGCAAAAATAGGAGCACACTAAAAATGCGCGGCATAAAAATAACTCAAAAACACACATTTCAATATAGTTAGTTGCGCATTCCTTCTCGCTGTTCCCAAAAGGTTTAACATAAATCACTATGCGAGTTATTTTGTCCTACCTGCTCCAAGTTCGTTTCCAATCACACGTATGTTTGCGAATCTTTTTAAACGCATGCAAAATGGTAGACTGAAGAAAGCAAAGAGAGCTCTCGATTTTCTAGGGACGTACAGAAATGTCAACCAAATAAAAAGATGTCTTTACAAAGCAAGATGTACGTTGACAAGTCGCCTATTTTGCGTTCTCGTGTTGTGTTTGTAAGCAAAACAGAGCGACAGCTTCAGCGTGGTGGCCTACTTTTTAAATTGTGCATACAAGAACCGCCAGCATCATGGACCAGCCAACATAAAGGAACTTGGACTGCCTTCCGAGCTTGAAAACATGAACGCCGCAATGGAATGGGGACGCAACGGAACCATACTTTTTTAAAGCGGATAAGTACTGGCGGTTCGATCCTGTCAGCAAATCCACTGCACCTGGTTATCCCAGGGACATCGCTAGTGTTTGGAAGGGAGTTCCTGGGTTTGACATTGACGGAGCGTTCCAGTGGAAGAATGGCGAGTCGTATTTCTTCAAAGGGAGAGATTACTATGGGTTTGAGGACTACTGGATTCACGTGAAGCATGGCTACCCACGGGACGTGGCAACCTACTGGATGGGATGCGGATCCACGGGTGACGTTTAGAGACATTCTGTCGCTCAAACTTCGCTCTTTGGTGTGATTTCATTTTATGCATCATTCTGTATGAGTAAATATAAAATGAAATAATACTCGCAGAGCGCATGCATGCCACTGAACTTAACAATAAAGTCATGGAGAAAATGGCAGGGACAGAATTAAACAGAGCCAGAACATTGAAAAAATAAGAACAGAAAGCAAAGACAAAAACAAAAATAAAACAAAAACAAAACGAAACGAAGCATGACAAACATCGTGACAAACATCGAAAATTATCCCAAATCGAGGCAAGATTCCTATTGTTGGAAACTTATTACTAGCCTGATGGCACCCGCAGGTCTAACGCGGAAAAGCGTGGTAACTGGCATCAGCCTGGTTGGGCGACAACAGTCGTAGAAGGTCCCAGTCTATGCGATTGAAAATGACTAATTCCAAGAGGCCTGGGGACCAAACGCAGTAGAAATCTCTTCGCTTCACACGGTAATCACTTTTAGTGATGTGGGGCCTGACTGAACGGAAGCGTAGTTCATTTCATAGAACATAAGTTGTGCACAAGGAAAAACGGACAAGGTTACAACCATCCTCGTTCCCAGGCTCTTTTCCCTACCCCGCCTGAGGTAGGGAAAAGAGCCCGGGAACGAGGACGCATAAATACATGCACAGGAAGTGTAATTTTATCTCGAGTTAAATGTATGGTGGCAAAAGTTGACAATAGTAATAAGATTTATCGACTGCGAAGAGGATAGGATTTGGTTAGGTGAAGAAATCCAAACAAATGGAAAGATGAAAAAGAATACGGAAGAGCAAAACCGAAAGCAAATATTGGAATTTCCTGTTTGCGCTTCCGCTTGGGCAGACAATATAATTATCATAACAGCTTGATCGGCAAACCCAAGTTCACTTTCATTCGGTTCCTTGCTTTTTTATTCACGACTGAACAAGTAACGCACGATGTGGTATTCACTGGTTACAATGTTGCTCACTATACGCTTCCTGCCGTGCACTTATGGTGAGTCTTGAGTCTGAATAGTTTCGTATGAATATTCACGTCGTGACAGACGGTGTATCTTTCTATCCTGACGGTATTAAGATCTTACTCAGGCGTGTACCTTCCTAAATCTTATATTTTACATCAGACTTGAATTTACTGACGAGCCGCCGGGCTATCAGTTATACTACTTCAGCAATGGCCCTGTACTCTGTAGTTTCGAACTCAGTTTGAACGCATTAATATGCTGGCAGTAATTTTCGCTGTTCACCACCAAATAGTATAATCATGAAGTCGCTGGTTTGCCTATTCAACATAGTCTAGTATCCTAGAAGGGGTTCAGCAGCATTAATGGCGAGTTTTACAAGCTTTGAAAATTGGACATAATCAGGTAAATACTAAGGCTTTAGCAAAGCTATTTTTAAATTATTTGTCTTCATGCACCGTTATAAATATTGAATGTTGATAGTCGGTCATGTTTTGAAATTTGTCTACTACATAGTAAATAGTAATATATACATAGTCTATATGCGAGGAACTTTCTAAAACAATCTAAAACAATAAATCTTCAAACTAACAACTGAAATAACACTTTGTGAAACCTACCCGCTTAGCTTAGCCACCTACCCCCCCCCCCCCCCCCCCCTCCCATTCATGAGTTTGCATGTGTTGTGAGAACGAAGACCAAGGTAGTGCATTGATCAATTCTAGACTGCTGTCTGTCTCTCTACAGGAGAACAATCCTTAAAGTGGCATAGTTTTGGAAATTTCTACTTCCGCTAATTTCTACTTCCGCTAATTGCAACATAGTCATGCTACAAGTTTTTGTGGTACACGCGCAATAACGCTTTTCAGCTTGCAACGCAACAATGTTGCGCGTCAAGTTGCACGATTTTGTTGAACACAAATGAGCTACAAAAAACGGCGACATCAGAAATCACACATTTCTGAACACCACTGACAAAATTAACACGAAATTAACTGGGACTCTGCTGAATGCATCAGCCACAGCACTAACCGGCTACTACCGACGACTTACACTGGAAAGCTGGTACACAAACTTAGAACGGAAACTTCTCAACAGATGCCAACAATTACCTGCACCTTACAAACGACTGATAGATAACATCAGAGCAACTGAACGAACAATAGACAAATCAACAGGACAACAGAACATCAACTGACCAATAACGAAACACAACCGAGCCAACTCCACCAACCATAAGACAACAAAACGGAACAATCATATCAACGACCAGAGACATAAATACCGCCATCTGACGAAACCTCTTCACTTGACTCTGAAGATAACTTCCGCTCAGGGAGTCGAAACGTCAGACACTAACAACAGCCTTCCTGGAGACCACTCTAACCCGGACAATCACAGCCAACCTACTGTTCACACTCCTGAGTTGAAACCATTTGCCATGCTATTGTAAGAAGTGTTAGTATATAATTTTTCTTGTTAAAACCCATTTTAACTATCAAAAGCACTTTTTCGAACAGGGGACATTTTAAACCAGCGAAGACACTTAGGCCTAAGACTGGAACGTCTGGCCGTACATGCCGAAATGTCTGGGTGACATTTCGGCCCGGGCCGAAGTGTCCCGTCGGACAGAAATATGGGGGGACGTTTCAGATTGGGACATCGGACAATGAACATCCAAGTGCGTCTAAAAAAGAATTGGATGGAGCATAAGTAACTTTGTGGTAAATGTTAACTCCATCACAAACTTTGGGGTGGAGCACAAGTTACTCGATCCGCCTATTGCGTCACGCGCGTGAATTTCCTGTGTTTGAGCTTCCGCTTAAAGTTTTCGGCATCTATGGCTAAACACTCCGAATAATGGTGTTTATTCCAACAATTACTATTCAACTCTTTCGATACGTGCAACACAGGCCGCTTTGCACGCAACTTTGTTGCACGACAAGTTGCAAGAAAATTTTGCCCGTACTACTTCACCTTAAAACTAATGGTATGGCGACAAATGCTGACAATAGAAACGACATTTATTGACTGTGGAACTCAGGATACGATTTGGTTTGGTGAAGAAATCTAAACAAATGAAAAGATGAAAGAGAAGAATACAAAAGAGCAAACCGAAAGCCAATACCGGAAATTGAACGGCCTACTGCGTGAACTTCCTGTGTGTTTGCGATTCCGCTTTCAGTTTGCGGCAGACGATATTATAAAACGGCATGATCGGCAAACCCAAGTTCACTTTCATTCGGTCCCTTGCTCTTTTACACACTACTGACCAACTAACGCACGATGTGGTATTCACTGGTTACAATGCTGCTCACTATGCGTTTGGCGCCATGCACTTTGGGTGAGTTCTTGCGTCTGAATTGTTTCACATGAATATTCACGTCTTAACGGACGCTAGTCTAGAGACGTCAGTCTCACTGACGGTAATAAGTTCTTACTCAGGCGTGTATCTTCCTAAACCTTATACATTTACATCAGACTTGAATTTACTGACGAGCCGCCGGGCTATTTTAGTGATAACTACTTCAACCTCCGTAGTTTCGAACTCAGTTTGAACGCATTAATATGCTGGCAGTAATTGTCGCTGTTCACCACTAAATAGTATAATCATGAAGTTGCTGGTTTGCCTATTCAACATAGTCTAGTATCCTAGAAGGGGTTCAGCAGCATTAATGGCGAGTTTTACAAGCTTTACAGACAAATACAAAAACAGGTACATACTAAGGCTTTAGCAAAGCTATTTTAAAATAATGCTTTCATGCACCGTTAAATATTGAATGTTGATAGTCGGTCATGTTTTGAAAATTTGTCCCGGAGGCTGAGCATACCAAATAGTACATAGTGATACATAGATAGTCTATATACGAGGAACTTTCTAACTTACTGCATTGACTAATTCCTGACTGGTGTCTGCCTCTCTACAGGAGAACAATCCTTAAAGTGGCATAGTTTTGGAAATTTCTACTTCCGCCTTTCATCGCGCCGGATGAACTGGACGTCAGCCCGAGAAGCCTGTTGTAAGACAGGGGCTGATTTGGTTATCATTAACTCAAAAGCAAAGTACGATGCCGTACTGCGAAACCTAGGACCTAGTCCAGCTGGGACGAGTTATTGGATCGGGCTTCATAGAGATCCAAAAAATATCAAAAACTGGCTTTGGGTGGATGGATCTACTCTTCATTACGCAGAGTGGCTACCTAGAGAGCCAAACAACGCTAATCAAAACGAGCATTGCGGTTCTTTTTATACTTCTAAATGGAATGATACGCCATGTCAAGGGAAACACAAATTCATCTGTGGAAAGGAAGGTATGTAACCCTTCCACTTCCAAAATTGATCAACTTCAAATTTGCTTAACTATAATTTTGTGTCTAATTGCAACAGAGTCATGCTACAAGCTTTTGTGTTAATAGCCCAATAACGCTTTTCAACTTGCAACGCAACAATGTTGCGCGTCAAGTTGCACAATTTTGTTGAACGCAAACAAGCTACAAGAAACGGCGACATCAGAAATCACACATTTCTGAACACCACTGATAAACTGAACACAGCATTAAGTGGGAGTCTGCTGAATGCATCAGCCACAGCACTAACCGGCTACCAACGACTTACACTGGAAAGCTGGTACACAAAGTTAGAACGGAAACCTCTCAACAGATGCCAACAATTACCTGCACCTTACAAACGACTAATAGATGACATCAGAGCAACTGAACGAACAATAGACAAATCAACAGGACAACAGAACATCAACTGACCAATAGCGAAACACAACCGAGCTAACTCCATCAATCAAAAGACAAAAAAACGGAACAATCATATCAACGACCAGAGACATAAATACCGCCATCTGACAAAACCTCTTCACGTGACTCTGAAGATGACTTCCGCTCAGGTAGTCGAAACGTTAGTCACTAACAACAGCCTTTCTGGAGACTACTTTCGCCCGGACGATCACAACCAACCTACTGTTCAGGGAGTGAGTATGACTGAGGAGTTACAAGTTAACTCTACTTGTTAATTTCACAGTTAATTCTTGCCCATTCAAATGGTTTATTTTTAAACTACACTCTAACATTTAATTTTCCATGGCCTTAGGCACTGCTACCATTTGTTGCTTGGAAAAATATGGGACCCCTATTTGGGGAGACACCATTTTTGACAACTGTACGTCTAAAGAATTCATCAATCTGGAAAACAAGGTAAGTATAGTACAGTATATTTACAAAATGCAGCTGTGTGGAATACTTGTGAATTTCTTACTCAAGTGCATTACTCTCAAACCTCTTTCCATGCAATTCTCCTTCAACCTTTACTTCGCATTAGTTTGAACGCATTTACGCTTCACTGTAAAAGTAGTTTGTCGGTTACTGCAACATATTCTTGTTGCTTCGCAAAATTCACAAAAAATAGTAAACCGTGAATAGTGCTTTTCGCGCGCTCTGATTGGTTCCTCAACCTCGGAATATCAAGTATTAGTATATACCACACAAGTGAATAGTGCTTTTCGCGCGCTCTGATTGGCTCCTCAATCTCGGAATATATAAACAATAAACTACTTTTGGCGAGGAAATATGTACGGATAATTGTCCGAGGATATTATCTGTTCCGAGAAGCGAACAGTTGAGAACTGAGCTTCGAGGAACAGATAATGTCCAAGGACAATTATTTGTGCATATTGCCGAAGCCAAAAGTAGTTTATTGTCCTTGCCTACAAATATTTCCTCTCGCAGCGCAAATAACGGCGCGGAAACTGAAGCTTTTTTGTGCTTTCTGGAACTGCTTTTTCGATCAATAAATTGATGTCCTCCTCAGTAGTCGTCTTGTAATGATTTTTGTGATTAAATGTATAAAACTGTGTTCGGATATTGTCAATAAACAGCGTTAGTTCGCCAGGCGGGGGTTATTCGCTGATAACGTCCGCTCACAAGCGGACGTTATCCGGTCACGTGTAACGATTCCACCAATCACGCGCGGAAGGAAATATTTGATGGGTCATAACAAGTACTATTCACCTCCCGACGGCTTCCGGTAAAACAAAATGGCGCGCGAGCCCAGTTTTTGCCCACTTTTGTCGGAAATAAAATAGCTATTTGGGAGTTGGCTTTAAACTTGTGTGGTATATACTAAAACAATTATTTCGATTAATACAGTTCTTTTTTCACCAAGTAGGTCGTATAACTGGTGATATTAATGCTATCGACACTAATTATGCCTACAAAATGTCAAGTTTAGTGCAACTTCTAGAGTGCTCTGTAAACTAAAATATTGTAGACAATAATTCGGTGAACAACAATAGTAAAAGAAATAACATTTATGCATTTATGTTGCCGTCCATGAAATACGAATAGCTCAATCACAGAACCGAGCTCAGTCAAATATTTACTTCATGATGGTCATTTTCAGGCAAAGACGTTGATGAAAGGCTCCCATACAAATCAACGCGCTGAAAACATTCTTCAACAATTGGGGAATATTACGTCGCCTCTAACAAATGACAGCAATCGGCCAATAAAGATTTACAGCAGTGATTTGGAGATTTCAGTTAACATTCTGTCAATCTTGGAAAAATACAATTCAGGAAGAGGCAACGGAATCTTGAACAGCCCGAAGAGTCAGGAGGACTTCCTTCTCGCTACAAGCAATCTGCTAGAAAAATCCAACATCAAATCTTGGCTCCAATTGGATGAGGTAAGAGTTAACGGACACAAGACTATCCACACTAATACGGATAAATTTGAAAGCGGAGTTTTCGTACAAAAACGCATCGAAAGTTTTTTCGACTACACTATCATTTTCGCTGTCCACACTAAGACGCTGGACTGACCGACAACGCTAAATGCCAGAATTGCGCATGCGCAAAGATATCACATGGTCATCACGCGTTTTCGAAAAGCTCCGCTTTTGCCGTCCACATTACAACATGAAAGCGGAGTTTTCGAAAATATCCACTCTGGAGAGCGTTTTCAAAAATATCCGTTTTCGGTCACCGAAAACGCGTCTTATGGCCTGGCAAAACGAGGACACATTGTGGCGGCAGCAATGTGTCCTTCGATGTTTCCAGGGTGGCAAAACGTGCGGCAACATTGTTCCTTTCCGCGTGGACACAACAAATGTTTCTGAAGTTTTTCAGAAACATTTTTTGTGTCCAGGACACAAATTTGTGTCCGCAACAAATGTTTCACACGTGGCAAAACGGGGCAACATTTGGGAAACATGCGCGCGCTAGCAATGTTGCCGCTACAATGTGTCCTCGTTTTGCCAGGCCTTTAGTGTGTACGGGAGGCCAAAACAGATAAATAAATATCCATTTTCAAATTTATTCGGATTAGTGTGGTTTTCGGTTTTCGACAGTCATCCGAAAAGCGCTCTATTTGTTTACTATGGTTCGTTTACGCTCCGGGGGTTCTTTAGTCCAAAGATGGGACCGCCGTTTTACGTACAGTGGTCATCCACTCCACAAAGAAAAGAGCCAGGGCGTTTAATTAGTTCTAATTTCGCTACCCCGCGCGATCTCTTGTATAATAGTTGGAAGCTCTGACCACCACATAATCACAGGTTTTATTAGCATGCCCTTCGCGTTAGGTGAGATAGAGAGGAACATGTAACCTTTTCTATTTTCACTGCAGGAAGGCAAAAATACCTCTATCCTTCTAGTAAATACGTTGGACAACTATGGTATGCAAGTTGCTGAAAGTTTGGGTGGGAAGGGTAACAGCACCCATTCAGTTGTAAAGAAACGGAACGTAGTCATGAGAGTGGATAATGTTGGAGATAAAAACCAAGTAAGTCCCACGTAGTCGTTTCTTTAGTCAAGCTACAACAAAAGATGGGAAAAGAATAACCGCCGATGTTAAATTTCAAAGTTGCCACACAAATCATCCAAATATTGATTTTAAGTGCAATGTTTTCCATCAGCCATCAGTTTTCTTTTGAAAGTAAATTTTCGTTAAGCATATCTTTAATATTCCTAATGTATTTGGACCAAGGAAGTCCGACTAATGAAAACAATAGTTATAACTGATGAACTAATAAATATAACTAATTGTAATTGAGAAACAATACTCATTATCATAAGAATGGTTATAGGAATTAAAGTTCTCCGTGGATTCTCAAAGTTATCTTTACAATTTGTGTTTAACAGACTGTAAAAACAAGTCTCTTAGAATATATATATTTTTCGTAACCTGCGTCCTGACAGTAATAGACCCTCGCTCCAGTTTGCCCGGAAACTGAAAAACCGATTTAATAGAGATTCCTTTGAGCAGTCACATCGAACATATTATTTATCTTCAGTAAGAACATATTAGGACAGTGTTAGTGTCAGTGGTTCTCTATTTTGCGTCTCTTTAGCTTTAAGGATTTCTAAGTGTAACTCGTTCATCGTCTTTCACCACAGATCAAAACCGATGGACTGAACTTTACCTACAAAAAAAACACGATATTCTTACCACCAGAAGTCTTTAATTCCACCGGCTCCAGCCTTGTCACCAGCTTTGTTTATCTTACGCTGAATGAGATATTTTTATTTGAAAAACCCGCTGCATCTGGTGTCAACAGCTCCAAAAAGGTTGCGGCCAGTGGCGCAATCGTGTCTAGTACAGTCAGACCAAGTCCAAAAAATAGTCTGAAGTCGCCCGTCAGGATAGTTCTGGAGAAAAAAAAGGTAATCAAAATTTAGCTCTTGTTCATTAGCGCTGATTAAATGTCTTTCAGTTGATACTACCAGAAGAAAATCATCAGGAGAGGCCTGCATAGTTTGTTTTTCAGTGGCAAAAGTTGCCACCCAGCCATACATTTGTAATTTTTGCAGTGTCGATAAGGTCAAAAGTGCGTAACGCAATACTTTCAAATTTTTGGTAATCACGCTTTCTTTTGATTTATGTCTGTTTGTTTGTATCTATTCAACTGATTTGATTTATGCTAACGACGAAAACATGTAAAAAAACAAAGCTTCCATTATATGATTTTCCTAGCAACCTTTGCTTCTTTTACTTTGCAGGAAAAACTACCAGACGCCGATGCCCAACCCTTGAGGAGTTGTGTGTTCTGGCGCAAAGGTCTCCCCAAAATTTGGCAAACCAGCGGCTGTAGACTGGTATCTAGCAAGTCCGATGACGTCACTACCTGTGAGTGTGATCACCTGACAGTGTTTGCTTCTCTCATGGATCCTCATGGTACACCGGTAAGTTAATAGGGCAAGCTCTCCTTCTCAAAAGAAAAGGCACAGCAAGCGAGGTACACTGCTCAGAATATGACACGGCGGAAATACGTTTTTGACGTCACTTCCGTTGGTCAGCGTTCGTCACCATTACTACTTGTAATTCTAATTTGAGGTAAAACTTCACATCGTGTGGAGGCCTCGTCTTGTACCCAACGTATGTTATAGAAAATGCATTGAACTCACTTATTCTATAGCATCGAGTCCTAGTATTGAGTTTTTTTTTTTTTTTTTTTTACTGCCTTAAAGTTTTATCGATGATTTACACAGTAAAGCAAGCACAAGCGCAAAAGAATGGAAAAGTTTCCGTTATCTTGCGCTTGCGGCTGTACTTGATTCACAAATTTTACTGTGTAATACGGTTGCTTGCCCGTGCGTTCGCTTTACTCTTGTAAACCAGTATTACACTGAACACGCGAAATCTGTACTTGAGTCCACATTTTTATGCAATGACCGCACCTGACTCAAAAGTTAGGTGACCGCACGGCACTAGGACGTATTGCTCTAGTGTCCCTTTATAACATATCCATACTTCTCTGTCCCAGGTTCCATCAAAACATCAGGAAGGCCTGGAGATCATATCTTTAGTAGGCTGTGCCATCTCGGCCTTGGCGGTTCTCCTCACCGCAGGAGTCACGCTGTTCTTTCGGAAGTTCTTCAAAAAACCACGGCTGACAGTCTTGTTAAACATATGTGCTACAATCGGCATCACGTGCATGCTGGTCATTGGAGAGAGATGGGCACGTGACTACGAGGTAATGAATAAGGAAAAGCCGTAAATGCTCTAATAAACCCCTAGAGGGCTCATTTAGAAAATTCCCCTTCCAGAGGGGGGAGGGGTGGGGCTTATTTAAAGAAATGACATGACAACAACCAGTACTGTATTCTTGATCGACAAAATACTACGTGAAGTTAAATGTGGGAGAAATGGGGACTTATTACAGAGGGGGGAGGGGGCTTATTTAAAAATAGACAAGATGCGATATTAATAAGTGTACCGTAGGTAATCTAAGTACGCGATTTTCTCTGGCATTTTCAGGTTGCTTGCACGGTTATCGCCGCACTGCTTCACTACTTTCTGTTGGCCATGTTTTCTTGGATGCTGTGTGAAGGAGTTCTCCTGTATATTCTCTTGGTCAGAGTGTTCTCCACTGAAGCTCTAAGTGTTCTGAAATATTTCTATGCATTCGGTTGGGGTAAGTTTTACAATTCATTTGATTTTTCAGACTCTTACTTTAGCATTTTGTCAATGAATGCTGCCAAACTTGTCAGTTGCACCAATAAAAAGCGTAACCACACAAATATTTTGGATGATAAGTCAAGAAAATTTTTTTTGTTTTATTGACATTTAAAAATATCGACCAATTAAAAGTGTTTATATATGTTTGCTCGACATCTAACCTTTTCAATATCATGGACTTCTTTCCAGGTTTCCCTGCCATAGTTGTCGGAGTAGCCCTGGGCGTTACCAAAACCTCGGGTTACGGCAATAAATACGTCTGCTGGCTCTCCACCGACAGCGGGCTCATTTGGGCATTCACAGCTCCTGCAATTGTCGTTATTTTGGTAAATTAGCACAAAATGATACTCTTTACGGGTAAAATATAGTCATAGTAAATATTGCAGGCCTTTTACTCCCAATTTTATAATACATATTCTCCCAACCTTTTAAGAAGAAACTGATGTATGAGATCTGATAGTTTCAATCAACTATAATCTAATCAAACTATCAAAAACCAAGAGAGACTTTCATAACATCCTCTCCTAACCCATAACTTAGAGATTCGTAATCAAAACATCATCCCCTTGGCAGCATTTTACCGACGTATGAAATGAATCAACTGAGGGTCGATGTATGAAACCTAGACGCCGTAAAATAACTGGAAGCTCACGTTTCGAACGCTAGTCATTTACCGACCCTACGATTTTCAACCCTCAGTCCCTCTAACGTACCAGCTCCTTCGGTCTCCTTTTTGTTTATATTCTCTCCACAGAGCTCCCTCGCTTCTTACTTGTTCTTCCTATCTCTCTATTTCTTATCGGCTACGGATCTAAATTTGTGTTCTTTTTTCATTATCCTGTCGTCCGTCTGTCCGTCCGCTCATCTGTTTGTTTCGTTTGTGTCTGCCTGTTTCTCGCTCTTACTATCTCGCTCTATTTATTTATCTCTTCGTTTTCAGGTAAATGTTGTCGTTTTCGTTCTGGTTCAGCGAAAACTGGCGAACACAAAAGCAATGAAAAACAAAAGTCGCATTGAGAAGATCCGTGCTGGTGTCCGGGCCTCTGCCGTCATCCTTCCACTCTTGGGAATCACATGGGTGTTCGGTTTACTGTCGTTCAACCAAGACACCCTTGCGTTCAAGTACATCTTCACCGTTCTAAATTCTCTCCAAGGACTGCTAATATTCTTTTTCAACTGCGTTCTAGATAACCAGGTAAATATATACGTCTGATATGTTTGTTGTGTAATCGTCCAGGTTAGAGTAGTCTCCAGGAAGACTGTTGTTGGTGACTCGTCCCTGAGAGGAAAACAGAACATCAACCGACCAATCTATAAAAAGAACCAAGCCAACTGGACCAACCATAAAACGACAAAATGGACCAATCACATCAACGACCAGAGAGATACATACCGCCATTTGACGAAACCTCTTCACTCAACTCTGAAGATGACTTCCGCTCAGGGATTTGAAATGTCAGTCACCAAAGTCTTTTTGGAGACTACTCTAACCCGGACAATCACAACCAACCTACTGTTCAAACCATATAACCACATATTCACCCAATTTCCTTTTTTTCACGGCAAAATGTTCTTGAAATTCTTTTAGTGAAACTATTGAACTTCAGGAATGGATAGTGATCGCACCTTTTGCACTAAAAAAAAACGTTTCTCTACTAATGGGATTTTAGAAAATTAAGGAATGGATTCATTTTGACTCTCAACAGATTCGCGAGGGATTCAAATACAAGCGGCCAAAAGCGGAAGAAAGTCAGAGAGGTAAGGCGGTGGGCAATTGACCTTGTCACGACAGCCATTTTGTTGGGTAGACGAAAAAATTAAGGCCGACAGGTTCCTAAGCCCATACATTTCTTTGTTAAATTTCGCCACGGCTCTGAGTTAGAAGGCATTTCTCGCAATTTTTCGTTTTCTGTTTCCTCTGACCCTCCGAAATCGTCAAGTTGCGAAAAATTGCTGAAATATTTGAGAAATGCCTCGTGACTGTGAGCTGTGACGAAATTTAACAAAGAGCTGTACGGGGCTTGGTAACCTCTCCTTATTTATTTATTTATTTATTTTTTGCCTAAGGTCTATTAATTTGTCAGGAATTAACAAACCAAGACTGCAGTCTAGTGACATAAAATGTCAGTGCATGCCTTGTCTAAAAACAACATTTCTTTGAACAATTTATATCGACTTAAAAATGATTGAAAACAACAAGAAATCCGCACTTATGCAAGCGAAAATAGCTAAGACTAATTCAACACCACATGATTGCTTCCACCGAAAGGTAACCCCAATATGTTTTTTTTTTTTTTCAGTTCTCCTAGAGTTAAAGACTCAGAAGTGAAAGGATCGATGCGTGTTCCTTGTGTTCGGCAAAAAAATAAGGAAGAAAACATGCCGCTAATCCAGAGCTCGGGTCACAGAATGAGCAGGATTTGTTGTACAATCCCTATGCTCGATAAAACGAGAAAATCTATCGTCATTTTTTAAATAATTGTAGTGTTACAAAAGACACCGTTTAAAGAAATGTGTAGATGTACTGTAGATGCTATTCGTTTTATAGAATTATGTACTTTTAGACAAGACATTCGTCTTATAGAAATAAATAGTTTTAGACATTTGAAAAATGATGTTGTTTAATCTATTATTCAAAAGTTTATAGATTTATTGTTTTAGATAAAAAGGTTATTACACGGGAAGGAGTGCAATACGGCGGAGTATTTTTACGAGTCGGTTTTATTTTTTCGAGGCTGCTTCAGGCGAGAAAAAATAAAACTGACGAGTAAAAATACAGTCGTACTGCACGACTTTTCGTGTAATAAATTGTTTATTATACGACAAACGAAGCAGGGCAAACGTTCTCGCAGCGCGCAAAATGGAACAAACAATGACGCGTTCGTAAACTTTGCTTGCGAAAACTGATCACGTAAGCTCATAAACCATCTTTGCACTCGTTTTGGCCCGTATTTGCACTCGAAAATGTGAAGTTGGTGTAATAAAAGTTTTTATCTCTCAGTTCCGTCAGGAATTGGATATTAATTTGGATGCAAGTCCTGTTTCTTCTTCTTGTTATTAAACTCTATTATTTTATTAAGTGTGTGTATGACGACGGAATTTAATAAACTAAACGTTTGTCGTCATTACAAGTGACATGTATCTAACTTCTTCTAATTCGAGGTAAAATTTCACATCAAGTGCAAGCCTTGTTATTCTTGTGCACATTTTATATCGCAGAAAATCGTCGTAAGCTCATAAACCATCTTTGCACTCGTTTTGGCCCGTATTTGCACTCGAAAATGTGAAGTTGGTGTAATAAAAGTTTTTATCTCTCAGTTCCGTCAGGAATTGGATATTAATTTGGATGCAAGTCCTGTTTCTTCTTCTTGTTATTAAACTCTATTATTTTATTAAGTGTGTGTATGACGACGGAATTTAATAAACTAAACGTTTGTCGTCATTACAAGTGACATGTATCTAACTTCTTCTAATTCGAGGTAAAATTTCACATCAAGTGCAAGCCTTGTTATTCTTGTGCACATTTTATATCGCAGAAAATGCACCGAACAAACTTACATTTGAATATCGAGCCTTGGTATTGAGTGATTCTTGGCTATGTATTGAGGTTTTATGCGTTACACTGAACTTATTCAAATGTGACTGTTTATTTTGCCAAATAGTTTTTTTCAGTACCAGCCGAACATATTATAGAGATAAGTCGTACGCCAGACTGACTGACTGACGGACAGACGAACATTAAATTTCGAGATGGCGGCACGCTTGGAGTCTTCATATAAGGCAATTTTGCTGCATTAGCGTTGTGATTATTACCCTCGCTTCGCTCGGGGACAAGATCCTGCAGTACAGTATATGCAGTCCCTGCAAGGTCCTGTAAGATCTTGCAAGATCTTAGGAAGAACTTGCAAGATATTGGCAAGATCCCACAAGAACTTGTAAGAAACACGAGAGATCTTGGTAAGATCACACAAAACTTGCAGGATCATAAAAGATCTTGGCAATATCTTGTAAGGGGCCGGTCGTTTATTACCTGTGAGGGGGGACCGGCCAAATTGCTGGGGGGGTCACTTTTAGAAAATTGGTAGCTTGTGGGGGGTCATTTTAAAATAGTTGGCATCCTTTGGGGGGTCATATTGTTGAATATTCGCTTTTATGGCCATCATTTACGGTTCTTAGTTGTAGTATTGATCAAACCGGATCGCAAGTACTTTTCCCCAGTCTCCTCCCCCTTTCGTCCCTTTTACTCGCCCCAATCCTCTAATTGCGGTCGTCAGGTAATCGGAAATGCCTAGGATGATTTATGCGTTCTGATAGCGATACTTCGCGTGTCGTCCATTATTGTTATTAATGTTGAACGCGAGTACGTTTTCAGTGGCGTGAAAGGGGAGGGGTGGTGGGTCACTTTGTCCTGAAAGACATTGTGTGGGGGGTCGAATTGAAAAACACCAAGGGCTCTGGGGGGTCGGCTTCAAAATGCCCCCCCCCCCCCCCCCCCACAGGTAATAAACGACCAGCCCCTAAGATCTAAACAAGAAGTTCTGACAAGATTTTAAAAGATCTTGACCTGAGCTAGACTTGACAAGATTAGCAAAGATCTTGCCAAGATTTTACTAAGATTAGACTAAAATAAGATCTTGCAAATATTTTACAAGATCTTGGGGGATTTTGCAAGATCTTGCCAAGATTCAGGACATGGGAATCTAGACAGCATGTATATCATACCATTCCACACATTCAACAATACTCTCTCAAAGTCCCCAGTTAGCACAAACTCAAAACGCAGATTATCCCAACCTTTTGAGTACAAAATGTAAGTTCCGTATGAGTGATGTAGTGGATATTAGTAGGTTGGTTGTGATCGTCAGTCACCAACAACAGTCAGTCACCAACAACATTCTTTCTGGAGACTACTCTAACCCGGACGATCACAACCAACCTACTGTTCACAATCCTGGGTTCAAACCATTTGCCATGTAGTGGATATTTCAATCAATATATTTCTCCTCTGTATAAAGGCCATGTTGTCACACAAGTTGTTTGATACAATTATCTCTGATGAGAAACTGAAGGAGAACATGAGGAACACAAAAGGGCTAAATGCCTTATCCCCTTCTTTCCAAGGTAATGACTGATTACCCTGAGTACACAATTGAGCATTCATTTTACTCACTGTGTAAACAAAGGTGAAGTGGATCAATCCTCGCTGTGGATGCTACTGACACAGAAAGTGTTTTACACCAGCCCCATCCCCAAGGCCTGCATCAGCGTGAGAAGCCTTGTCACGCGGATGGCCTGACAATGAGGTTGCAGGTGCTGCACGGTTAAGTTTACCCAACCACTGACTTTAATTTGATGATGTTTAAATTACGGAACGTATTCGCGAACAACTCAAAGGGCGATGTTGCAGCCAAATCTCACAGAAATGAAGACAATCAGAAAAACAGGTACGAAATCGGTTTTACCAAATCTACAATAGAGTATACATGTTAATGTCTATTTTATAAACAGACATTGCAGTCTGATCGTGAATCGAACTCAGCCTGCTTTAAATACAAACCTGATCTATTTGATTCCTGTCCAAGACGATCAAGCAGTGAATTAACTTGCTTCTCATTTCCTTTGAGGAGAGCATACTCTAACTCTGAGAGAATCGCAGTCAAATCCATGGCAAGTAAACTGTTACACATCGATGCCGTTATTTTACACAACGCAAAACTAAATAATACGTCATGTAAGACTAACTCAAAGTCCCGAGACTTCTTATTTGGACCTGCGCATACAACCTCGTCACCAGGTTCTTTCACCTACCCGTTCGGGTACTTGCCAATCCTCGACGGAGCTTTTAGAGAAATCAAGCATCATCTGCCTTTTCCGTTATGGAATCGATCGATAAAGGCTACAGTGAAGAACATTGCAGCCAAATACAACCTCGAGCAGTGCAGCAAATCTTTGAAGTGACGCCACCACGACGTCAAGAGAGTGACGCCTATTTTTTGATATTGCGCGCGAAGCTAATGTCACACAGCCCTAAGGTACTCCAGTTCAGCAATCATCCCGCTTTATAATGTGATTTTGTGCTGACAATAGCAAAAAGAGGAGCACACTTAAAATGCGCGGCATAAAAATAACCCAAAAACACACATTTCAATATAGTTAATTGCGCATTCCTTCTCGCTGTTCCCAAAGGGTTTAACATAAATCACTATGCTAGTTATTTGTCTTACCTACTCCAAGTTCGTTCCTAATCACACGTATGTTTGCGAATCTTTTAAACGCATGCAAAATGGCACACTTAAAAAAGCAAAGAGAGCTCTTGAGTTCTAGGGACGTACAGAAATGTCAACCAAATTAAAAAAAAAAAGTCTTTACAGAGCAAGATGTACGTTGACAAGTCGCCTATTTTGCGTTCTCGTGTTGTGTTTGTAAGCAAAACAGAGCGACAGCTTCAGCGTGGTGGCCTACTTTTTAAATTGTGCATACAAGAACCGCCAGCATCATGGACCAGCCAACATAAAGGAACTTGGACTACATTCCGAGCTTGAAAACATGGACGCCGCAATGGAATGGGGACGCAACGGAAAACCATACTTTTTTAAAGCGGATAAGTACTGGCGCTTCAATCCTGTCAGCAAATCCACTGCACCTGGTTATCCCAGGGACATCGCTAGTGCTTGGAAGGGAGTTCCTGGGTTTGACATTGACGGAGCGTTCCAGTGGAAGAATGGCGAGTCGTATTTCTTCAAAGGGAGAGATTACTATGCGTTTGAGGACTACTGGATTCACGTGAAGCATGGCTACCCACGGGACGTGGCAACCTACTGGATGGGATGCGGATCCACGGGTGACGTTTAGAGACATTCTGTCGCTCAAACTTCGCTCTTTTGGTGTGATTTCATTTTATGCATCATTCTGTATGAGTAAATATAAAATGAAATAAAATACTTGCAGAGCGCATGCATCCCACTGAACCTGACGAGTCATGGAGAAATGGCAGGGGCAGAATTAAACAAAGCCAGAACATTAAAAAAAGAACAAAATAGCCCCTGTCGCAACCTGTCATCACTCGTCAACTCATGCGTCTCATGCAGCACCGACATATCACGTGACATCCGGCAAACACAAGTAATGCGTGTGTCACTCGGCATAGCAAAACAACGAAGAAAATCCCTGTTTGCTGAGCGAAAAAACCACCGAAGGAAGACGTCTTGGCCTAGATTACACGACGCTGCTTTACATCAAAGCGAATCAAAGTGACATCTGGCTGACAGATTAGCTGCTTATGTCAACAAACACCGTCGGGGCGCCGAAAATCTTTTGGCGCGATTTTCTCTGCATTTGTAGCGGTTTCTTGAAGTTCCAATCCAAGTGGGTTTTAACGGATTGGGTTGAATTTTCGCACAAGTATAGACCAATATGTTAACTTACAACTTTTGTCTCCGATATTTTGTTTTCGCTTTAGAACCCAAGTTATTTCATTTGCCGTAAAAAAAGTTCCCCAAAAAACACGTCGCCCGACTTTGATTTTAAATATTTCCAAATCAAACAAAGTATCAAAAATCGGAGACATACTTTTTAAGATCAACATATTTGAAGTACAAAATACTATCGGCTTAATAGTCTGACAAATCTGTGATGACTTGGAACTTGCCAATTGGGACCATATCAATTTGCATAATAATCCCTAAAACTCTGCATACGCTTAAAATTTCGAAAAGCAAAGGTATTTTCTTGAATCTGGCTACAAGAAGACACCAAGTTCGTAAAGTTTACTTGTATTGAACGCGCGCTATCGCAGTTTTACCGCGTGCATGTCACGAACGTCTCCTGATACCTTAAGGGCGCGTTCGATTGGGTCTATTCCGGAATAGGAATAGCGATACTGACTGATAAAATATTTTGCTTTGGAGCTGAATTATGTCGAGACGTATCTGGAGCTGTTCGAAATGTCATCGTGAAAGTTTTGAAAACAATCCCCCCAAAAAATTCCCCCCAAACCATGAGCAGCTTTGGATCATTTTAGCTATTCCTATTCTGGAACGAGAGTTGCAAAATATATATATAGATATATATATATTATCATTACTCATATCATGCAAAGCTTATCTTCGACATCTACATATTCATCATTCATCAGAGGACATGATACTCCAGCCTGGGCTGGATCCAAACTAAACACGTGCTTAAAGTAAATACGCCTTTCTTCTGAGTTTCAAGTTGAATAAGCTTAAGTGAAATCTGATACGCTTGTTGACATTTACTCGCGGTTTTGGTCAAATTCATTTTCCAATTCTTCTTCTTCCAGTTGTGTACAGTATTTTTCATTGCAGCAGGCGAAAATTATGCGAAGCAAAGCAAATATAATTTAACGATAGAAATATTTCGACCTTAAATCGCTCCGGGCTGTCTCCGGGTCTTTCAACTTTGACTTACGCTTGTCAAACAACCGAGAATTTACCAAAACCTCTTCGTTTCCTCATGCGTATCCGCTGATGCTCAAATTTGGAAGTCAATTGTTAGCACAGCATGACGGTCTGACTGACTGACGCAGGCTTGACTGCAATAAGGTTGGAAGCCGACCTTAAAAGTGCCACTGCAAAAACAACTTCGACAATCGCGTTCTTGATTCTGCTGCGTTGTCCGTGATTCGATACTGCCCAAATTGGGAACAGAACGACTTCCATATTTGAAATCCATTGTTCACAGCACCGGTGTACCAGTAAATGTGTTCCCCCCTAAAGGTGTTCTCCGCGGAACACAATTCCTAGTAAATATGTTCCCCCGGGGAACACTTTTCCCCCATCGAAAATATGTTCCCCTCAAGTTAACATTAGCTGTATACGATAACAATTGTCCAAGCAATTGCAACAGGGATTCGGGCAGAGTCAAGCTTATTGCGTTTTGCGTTTTCAACTCTGGTCTACACGAAAACGAAAGAATTCGGTGATAAAAATGCATCGATTCGAAAACACAGGCAAAAGTGGATCGTTTTCAAAACGGACCGGATTCTCTTTCCGTGTAAACGCATCCGTGTAAACCACGCCTTAAACAAAGAATGATAACAGATGAAAACATTAAGCAAAGCAAGACTTCAACATCTGAAGCATGCAAATTAACGATGTGGACTAATTGTCCGCTGAAAAAGCCCACCGTGTAGTGAATAAAATGGTTTCTTTTGTGTTGTGACTGTAATGACGCGAATGATTGACACATTCTTATTATGTTTACTCCACCCATAAAGTGACAAAATACATTGACCAATTGGTAAAACTGGAATAAAAAATCTCTCAGGGTTTCTGTGGAGTGAAGAGGAGTAAACTGCGAGGAGAAGCAAACTGCGAGGAGAAGCAAAGATGGATTCAAAAGAGTATAGTGTTATCTATAATTATGTTGCAAGAGGAGAGTATCCAGATAGGTTCTTAAAGAAGAAAAAAGATCTCTGAGAGTGAAGGTCGACGCGAGAGGAACGCAAAAGGAACTTAGCAGAAAATTGCAAAAGATGGCCTGCTTTTTTACATTGGCAAGAAACCAGATTGCCTTGGTTTGAGGGAGAGGAGAAGGGTTCTGTTGATTGCGGTCTGTTTGCAGTTGCATTTGCCTATGAGCTTGCCAGCGGAAACGGACTATTGAACAATATAAACTTTGATCAAGTGAAGATGAGGGTGCACCTACTTGAGTGCCTAGAGAACGAAGAAATCACGACCTTTTCCAGTTCACGTAAAGCAGGGCGAAACCGCGACAAAGAGGTCACAAACTGCAGGTGATTCAAACCTTTTCTACCTGCGATCTACACGAGGCGTATGATGACATGATCAGATGTGATTTGTGCAACAAGTGGTATCACGTTAAATGAGTGAAATTATCTTCAATTCCCGTCGATAAGGAAGAATACCTCTGCCGATTATGCCTGCCACCCAAGAAAGTCAGCCGGAGATAAACAATTGATAACCAGTAGACTGTATATAAACATTTGTTTCAAGCCTGGGAGCTTTTAGCCCCGAGTGCATGCGCCGACGACGAGACTCGTGCAAACACAACTGACTGAGCATCATGTTACAGTTTAATGGAATACTAGAATTCCAATTGCAGTTATCCCCGAGCGTAAGCAAGGGTAATAATCACGAAGCTAACGGTGCAATATTTCGTTATTTTGAGAGTCCAAGCGTGTCGCCATCTCGAAATCTAATGTTCGTCTGTCTGTCAGTCAGTCAGTCAGTCAAGGAGCAGACAACGCTTCATGTAAAGACTAACGGATAACCGTGCTTAAAGCAATGACGTAATAATAATTATCGATTAGCGTCAAAGCGAGGTCAAAGAAAGGTTTGAACGAAGCAACAATTGTACGTAACTGCGTTCACGAAAATGAATTTGAAAACTGGAAAACTTGAAACAAAACGGTCTCGCGAAGCTCGTATTCAAAAGAGAAGGGAACAATCGAAAGGGCAAGGCGAAATCGTGAAACGATCGAACAGCGCCAAATACGTCTAGAAAAAAGACGACAAACATGTTATAACCGACAGCATCATGACCGGAAGCGTGCTGAAGAAACGGCTCCGCAAAGGGGACAGCGCTTGAAAGCAAATTGGGAGCTTCAGACGGCGTTTTGTGTTAAACTCACATACTTATTCAGAAAGGACAAGCAAAAAAGGTTAGTCGGTGGAAATCGAACAATCACCGTGATAAATATATTCTACCCGTATCTTGTAACTTGATCACTTCAAGAATGTATTAGAATCTTATGCTGATCATTTTCCCTCGAAGTATTGTTTAATACGCTTCTGTTGCCAGTTTCGGCTACCGTATTCGCTCAGAGCAATCGGAACCGGGGGGGGGGGAGGGGGGGGGGCGGTACTCCCTATGATCGGCTAAACGGGGAGGCTCCGCCCGAAAGGGGTGTATTTTTACGATCGAGGTATAAAAAAGGGTATAGGAAAATGACGTTTTTTAGGTATTTTAAAGGGTCAATAAAAACGGTGGAGTGAGGAAATAATTTTGGTATTTTAAAGGGGTACGAAAAACGCCCGGAAAAACCGGGGAAAAAAAACGGCGGAAGACCGGAAACTCCGCCTTGTTAAAAGTGGAAGCACCCCGCCGTGGAATCGTCTGCCGGACGCTCGGGCCAGACCCTGATCAAAGGTATAAAAAAGGGGTGCATTTGTACTGGAGGTATATAAAAGGGTCCCGATTTTGCCCCCAGGATGGTATTTTAAAGGGTAAGGGGTTGACAGTCCGGGCGGAGCCTCCCCGTACAAAAGTCCTTTGAGTACCCCCCCCCCCCCCCCCCCCCCCCGGTGAAATCCACATTCTGGAGATTGGTAAATGTGAAACAGAATTCGACTCAAAGCAGCAAGGCAGCTGTAAGCTCGCGAATTTGTAAAAGTACTTTTGCGGGAGTAGGTGTAGAACTGGCTCAAGGCCACATCGTAAAAATTGCTCAATTTTAGATATGTGGGAGTTTGCATCCGTTTCCGCGGGCCTTTACTTTCGCTGAACCGCTGAACCCTCATTTACAAGGCGGCAGATGATGAAAATTTTAAAAATTGGGCGCTTGAAATGGAAGAATGTACGAAGTCGGTCCTGACAATGAATTGGCGTTTTGGATTTGGAAAGGTCGAGTTTGAAAGTAACATGGAAAACTGGTAACAATCAACTTTCGAAACCGTGCTATAAATAGAAACGGAATATTACATGACGCTTGATCTGTTACAGTTCATTCAGGTTATCGACGATTGTCTTTCAGCTTGGAGCGGCTCCAAATACTATCAAGTGAAAAAAAAAAGGAAGTAGATTTACCGGACGTCCTGCGCAAAAGACGCTGAAGACGTATTGCTTGTTTGTATTCTCAATCCAGATAAGGAAGCTGAATAAATAAAATAATACACAAAAAAGGTAGACTGCGAGCAATCCCTTCTTTCCCTCCAATTATTTTGATTGTGACTCCAGTCGCAGCACAAAAATAAATTGGCGTGCGGAGAGTGGGCCGAGAGGAAAAGCGTGCGCCATGCGACTGGGCCTTGCAATACGATCCTGGAGGGTAAAAAGGGCTGCTCGCAGTCACAAAAAGGTTTGAAATGCAGAGTCATGTTACATTTCAAGAAGCCAGTTTACTGGCGGAAATATGAGATATCGGACGTGCGGCTCAGTCAATGACGTCATCCAGGTGGGGCAGCCTGTTTACCAATACGCATGCATTTAATAGGAACACCTACCCTTTTTTCTTCCTTTATTGCTTCTTCTGTCATATTACAAGTCTGTGTTCAGCAGCCCCTTCGTTGCTTATGTACATTAAAGGATCCTAGGAAGATGCTTGCGTGGATATTTTTGCTCGTCCTGGCCGACTTGGCTTACGGCGAGAAAAGTAAGTGATCGGGAGTTTCTGTATGACAGCGTTTTGATCATCGTGTTTATGCTTTGGGAACATTCATTGTCCTGAAGCACACACGGACTGCTTGGTAGTTTCATTTGCAACTGTTTAGGGAATTGTATTTCTTATATCAAAGACAAGATCAAGATTTTATGTTAGATTTTTAGCTCGCAAATCCCACAAAGTGGTACTGGTATAGTAATCATTTTCCCTTCCCTACTTCCCTGTTCCCTATTCCCTCTGTTGTCAACAATGGATTTCCAAATAAATTGGCACTGCGAAAGATATGAAGTAACTAAACATCAAGCTGAGTCACAGATTAACTTCATTTCGTGTTTCGAGTTTGACTAACATGGCTAAAATTTCTAATTTCGCTAAAATGAAGCCTAGACAATCCAAAATTGGCATTCTGGACTAATTCAGGCATGCTGTTTTTAGTTCTAGAGTCAAAAAAGTACAATCTGTTATTTTGGAGGGTACTGCGGTCGCGTGACCCGTGAAAACCGCGTCGATAATTCTTTTCTCTAATTAGTATGAGACACTTTTTGAAGCACGCGTTCACCACGAAGTGGTGACTTTAGCCGGTTCTATAAATAGCTATTTCCGCAAAAAAAAGTTATTTTATAAATTCGCAAGCTTACAGCTGCCTTGATTTTGTTTCTTTCTTTCGCCGTCGGATCAGCGGTGCAAGCAATACGTCTATTGTCACCGGAACACTGTCGAGCAGTGTCCGCAAAATTCATGCGGACAACTTTAGTTGAGCAGCTTTTATACCGAAAAAATAAAACACAAACAGGTTGAAACTCTCGTATTAAGAGCGAATTTTCCTAAACACCGGGTGAAATGAGAAAAATGTGGCACATGAGTCAAAAATCGGGGTTCTTCATATTTTGTCCAGAGATAGCCTATGGTGTGCCAATTACTTTCGTATACTTATTTTGTTAAAAATTTTTTGGAGTTTCAAGAAAAAAATTAAAAACCGCTACGCCTTAAAATGACTAAAATGAAAGGGATTAGGAGGACCACAAAAGCCTTCGCGCGCGACCGCGCAATGAAACTCTACACATAAATGTTTTCATCTATTAATTAAGAAGACATCTACGAGCAATTTGAGCCTATAAATAGAATTATCGGTCAAATATTGAATATCTGGTGTCGGGGCAAAGACAGCCCAAATTTCAATGCTCGCAAATCTCAGTTTAGAGCACTATTTTAAAAAATCATTTCTATGTCCGGTCTAACTCAGATTTGCACATAAATTCGGTTGTAATATCTAAAAGTGTTGTTCTTATTTATAATATAAAAATTAGTTTGGTACTTTTCATTGCTCGAAAGAACTAACGCGGCTAATTTTGCCAAAATCACAACTTCGACTTGTAAACAACGCGCAACTATCAGTTCACACTTTCGGATATACTCGAACAAAAACTTCGCCTTCCACGTCAAACTTGGCACAAAACTCTGTAGGAGACCTTATAATAAGTTTAACTTTCCATACCACCGGTTAACGATTGATTTATGTGGTTTTTCCTATCAAAATGCCTCTTCAACTCAGCGGTCGACAAGCGCTGAACTGATCGCTTAAATACGGCAAGTCTTGAACATCACTTTCTTTGCCAATTTACGCCTCATTTCGCTTTATGCTGCTACAATATAGCACAAATATGTTTCCAAGGATGTCCCTGTCACTTTAAGAGCTCTTTCTTGTAAAAAATGAAAGAGTCATGCAGTCAAAATATACGCGCCGACGTTGCCGTGCGTCGATCGTTATTGGTGTCACGCAATCCTTAACTCAGTGAGATATGTTTATTGCTTGTGGCTGACACAAGCTTTAAAATGGAGCGTGTTTTATTTATTTATTTTTTTTTCTGGGTTACGAATCAGCACACGGTGATTGGTTCGCATTATCACGTGATTTGCGACTTTCCTCGCGAGCGACTTGAGATGTCGGCGATTGAAGCAAGAGACTGAAATTGAATTGTGTTAAAGTTAGCCTGTATCCCATCCGAACTGAACATCGGTTGGCTTTTTGGATGCACGGAAGCCATACTTTAAGAGCGATTTTGGCTTGCATTGTTTTTAAGCGTCGGAAGACTTGAAAATAGCCGTACACAAATGCTTGATGTGTTACCAGCGGGACCCCCGTAAAGTACGAAGGGTTGTGTTTTGCAAATGCTCGATTATAGATACCGCTTCAACCAATGTATCTGTGTTCTGAGCAATATTTGTGTGAAAGAACATCGAATAAGTAGTAGAAGACGTGTCGAAACCTGATAAAACTTGAACTTTTCCCTGCGGGCAGAGCGTCTCCCTTTGTCGGAAACTCTGGGGCTTTGTGTAACGCGCGGCGTATACGAACAGTCGGCGTTTAACTTCGTTTTGCTTGAAGTAAAGGTTCTTTGTTTATTGTCTGAGGATACTGAATTACTAATAGGTTTGAGGCAAATATCACGCGAGATTAAGATACAAGATCTGTCAATGAAATGTCACGAGCATAATGCACCAGTCAATTGTAACGACATAACTACAGAATGCTGGGCCACTCTTCACATAGTACTTACGAGCCAACGGCTCGCCGGCTCGTCAGTCGTATGAATACTCACGAGCGCCCGAGACACCGGCTCGCTGGCTCGTCAGTCGTATGAAAACTCCCGAGCACCCGAGCACCCGAGTGCCCGAGCCCCTCGCGAGTCAACTTCGTTCCCATGGTCTTTCGGCTCACCCGACGAACTCTTGGCGAACTCAAAGTCTCCTATTTTGTGCTTTAACGATTTTTTTTTTCTGCAATGTTCTGTGGTCCAAAAGGCAAAGTATACAGAAGTCTTGGAGTACAGGCGGGGTGCAGTACAACGAAAGAAATGGCCACTCAGTGTACACCAGTGAGTGGGAGTTATCAGCGGAACAGTTCCACTTCATGCCACTGGACGTATGATGATTTAAGAGCGGCTCTCTGTAAATATTGCGAATCGGGCGCCAACTGCCAAATTTCGAAATTCATTTTATTTTACCCAAAGAACCCCTTTGGTGAACTGTCTTCGAAAATAATATTCAAAAGTTCAACTGCCTTTTCGTTTTGACAAAATCGCGGATAGTCTAAAATGCCCTCCCGACCCCTCGAACCGACACGAAAATGGTGCATATTTAACAAACTCTTGTAATAAAACGGTAAACAATCTGGCCATTGCAACTCGTCAGTGATTCAAAGTACCTCTTCTTCTTTCTAAAGCACCTAAAATAACTATGGAAACTTGAACTTGTGCTAGTGTTTCGATTTTTCAAAAAGACCAAGGTAAAACCTCCGAGCGGCAGGCCAAATTTTAGCCAATTTTAATTTCACCAGGAACATTTGGTACATGTCGTTTGAGCAAAAACCCAACGTCAACTGAAGTAATAAACATTTAAATTTCTTTTCTCAAAAGGTTTTCCGCGGCCCGCAAAAAGCCTCGCGTTGAGAAACATAAACAGTGAGGGTAGTTTGACACAATCGGTACTGGATGCGGGAAATGGCTTCGGCTAAAATGAAGCATTAAGTAGGTACACAGATGAGAAAATTATCAAACGCTTGACAATTTAAAACTCGATTTGCTATATTCTTTTCCATTGTGTGACTTATAGTGTCATTTTCGCAGAAAAACGGCGATGTTGTGATGAATGAGCACTGACAAGAACCGACGTGGGCACGGATCAGATTACATTTTCCGGAATTCAAGAAATTCTTAATACAGAAAGTTTCAACAGTACCACTGCAGTAAAAGCAGGTGTATATTACCAAGTATTTCCACTACAAGCCATAAGAGTGACTGAGTGGAGTTAAATCAAAAGCTACAGCACGACTTTCAGATAGATTTCAGTGAGTTATACACAATAATCCACTTACCGCGGTCAACATAACATCTAATTTGCCAACACCAGCTAACAGTAATACGTACTTGTAACTTGAAATCCTTGCTTTACAATTGGAAAGAGCTTGTCATTTTAACACACGAAAGCCCTTTAACAGAAATTTGATGCCGTTTGTGTAATTTTTAAATGTCCCGCAAAATGTTGGTGGTAAATTAGCAACATTCGCTTTAGCAAGTGTTACCGTGAAGTGGTTTGAATTTCGCGACTTTAAAACCTTTGCCGTTGAATTGGTTCATGAAGTACGGTTTTATTTGAAATCGTACAGTCGTGTCTTGCAGATCCACCAAATAACATCTCAGCAAGCAAAACAAACCGGCCTGTGACCGAGTTCTAAAATAAACGTCATCAGCAGTTCTATTTTATTTCCATATCAGTGCTGTCGGAAACAATTCAGCCGGTGATCTGTTGCTCAGCCGCAGAAACCTTTCACCCGGCCAGATAAGCCAGAGGATGCCGTCTACTAAACGTTAGGATCTACTGAGCCGTTTCTGTATGCCACTAGGAACAAAACATAAGGGCATATCTGGATTTAAGAAAAAGGTTAGAGGGAGAGGCACTCGCATCATAAATTTAATACGGAGAGGCTCCGCCGAGACTTTCAACCTCTTACCATCCTGGGCCGACATAGTGACCTTTTCCATACTTATAAACATCCCCCCCCAACCTTTCATACCTTTGAACAGGAAGAAGCGCTGAAAAACCGCAAGCGACAACTCAGCAACACGATATTTACGAATACTTCAGTGGAGGCATGATTGTTAGAAACTCTAGAAGATGCCAATACGATTTTTCTTTGTCCAGACATTCTTACCGACCCTTTGGAGTATCAAATTTAGTTATGACCTGAGGCTTGATTAAAAGAACCCGCCCATTCGGGCAGAGCCTCCCCATCCCGTACAGCCCATCAAATACGAAGTGCCCCCACCCCCCGAAGCTTACAAGCCTCTAAACAGACTTTAAGATATTACAGAACTGAATGTCTGGTTGGACGCGCACATGTAAATAGTGCACGTTGCATGTTCTCGAGTTGTCTCTTTCACTGCTGCAGTCAATCAGTACTCACACTGGAATGGATTGCTCAATTATGAGCATTGAACCTACATAGTGCATTACAGATCAGCCTTAGGATTTTTTTTAAGTTGAGACTAAAGCAAACACTGGCTGAAGGAACACGTCAGCTGCACTCGCTCACTACACTCTCTCCTAAAATGTCCACTGCAAATGCCTGTCGAAGATCAGATTGAAGTGCTTCAAATACTTCAAAAAATTCACCGAGAATGATTAGCCAGAGATGCACTAATTATTTCACGGAAAAAGTCGAACATATTAAGTGAGTAGGCATAAACGTGATAAAACTATTGCATGAATACTTGCCAAAAAGGAGATAATAGGGCCATTCATACGATAGAAAATAAGCCGCGGCTTACATAAGACGTGCAGACCCATTCAACGAGTACGGCTTTCACAAGACGCGAACTGCTCGTATAAATGATTTATGGTTTCACGACTGAGGTATAAGCCGCGGCTTAGATAAGAATCAAAATCCCTAGCTCAAAATCCCTAGGCCAGGATACTGTTGCGCCTTGTGTTAGCCGTGAACGTGTGGATTGCGTGCCATTTATAGTACGTGCAAGTCTTATGTGAGCCGCGGCGTATTTTCTCTCGTATAAAAGGCCCTAATATGTAGCAGGTCAGCAAAACACGACTATACGATTTCATGAAGTCGACGATAATAATTTAATTTAATAGCGAAGGTTTAAACAGTGATCAAACCCCCATCAAACATTTTACGGTAACAGCACTGAATTGCTAAAGCGAATGTCGATTTACTACTACCACTTGGGTTGCGGGACATCGAATTGGTCACGAAAACATCAAATTTCTGTTAAAGGGCTTTCGTTTCTTGATATAAAAAGCTCTTTTCAATGGGAAAGCAAGGATTTTGGTTTGCAAGTACGTATTACTGTTAGCTGGTGTTGGCAAATTAGATGTTATGTTGACCGCGGTAAGTGGATTATTGAGTATAACTCACTGAAATCTATCTGAAAGTCGTGCCGTAGCTTTTGATTTAACTCCACTCAGTCACTCTTATGGCTTGCAGTGGAAATACTTGGTAATATACACCTGCTTTTACTGCAGTGGTACTGTTGAAACTTTCTGTATTAAGAATTTCTTGAATTCCGGAAAATGTAATCTGATCCGTGCCCGCGTCGGTTCTTATCAGTGCTCATTATTGCTCGCGGACAGCGCAGCTGCGGCGAGCTTAAAAATGGAGGTTTTTTTTGTTTTCCTTTTTCTGGGTCGAGAATCAGCACACGGTGATTGGTTCATATTATCACGTGATATGCGATGACGTAAATCGCCGCCCGGTTGGCTCAGTTGGTTGAGTGCCAGTCTTTCGTGCGGGATGTCGCGGGTTCGAACCCCGGCCGGACCAGCACTCGGGGTCTTACAATAACTAAGGAGAAGATGCTGCCTTTGTTTTTATCAGCAAATGGTAAGATCTTCACGTGACTCGGATGACTACGTAAAATGGCGGTACCGTCTCCCTATACTTCTATACTTGATTACAGGGGGACGTAAAAGAACCACTGAGGACGTAAACAAATTTCTGGCAGTGACCACTCTCAGTGCCTGTACTCCACAGTAATGTGGCGAAGCCAAATTGTTGCTAAAAAGCCCCTTGAGGGGAGCATCAATAAAAATATGTATGTAATGTATGTAATTGACTTCGCTAAACAACTCGAGATGTGGCCAGTGAATATTGCTCTTTACTTGTGTGTAAAAGTTAACTGCATCCTATCCAAACTCAAAACCATTGGGCTCTGTGGAACATGTACGGATAAACTGGATTTTAGGGAATGATTATGGCTTGTGTTCTTAAGTTCACCGTTGAAGCTTAGAATAGCCGTAAACAAATGTTTGATGGATACCGCTCGGGGATTGCAAATTTCTCTGTCGCCGCTAAAAATTTAATCCCGACAAAACTTTCTGTGGCGGCACGAAATACTTCTGGGAAGATAACAGGCCGAAAACGGAATCCAAAGCTACGATGAGCTTTAGCCGCAAAACAATGACGATTTATGCTTTACTCTGTGCATGACATCTGTTGCCTCATAACATTCTTCTGCTTATCGTACATTGCCTGTTGAAATGTTTCTTTCATTCGATCATGTAGCCTTTGTTTCGCAATGGTCATTGTATACCAGATATGAAAAATACACCGAAATAGTCCTGAGCATTGAGTTTGCAGTCACAAATGACTGTGAACAAAACCGCAATAATGATGTAAAACAATTATTGTCGTGTTATATTCCTCGCTTTCAATTTTATATTTGTTACAGAACACGAATACTCGAAAGCCTGATAGAAGAAACGTATTCAGTTAATAAAAGAAAACACAAAAGTATTGAAGCGAAGGCTGGATTAATCGTGGCCTCTGGTTAGAAATAAGAGTCGAGGTCAAACTGTCAAAAATCGATTGCGCATAAAAAGATATGTAACGCATTCTAAAAATTCAGGCCCTGTCCACACTACGCCGGATAAATTTGAAAACGGATATTTATTTATCCGTTTTGGCCTCCCGTCCATACTAAGACGCGTTTTCGGTGACCGAAAACGGATATTTTCGAAAACGCTCTCCAGAGTGGATATTTTCGAAAACTCCGGTTTCATGTTGTAGTGTGGACGGCGAAAACGGAGCTTTTCGAAAACGCATGACGTTATGATGTCAGTGATCTCTGTGTGCATGCTCAATTCGGGCATTTAGCGTTTTTGGTCAGTCCAGCGTATTAGTGTGGACAGCGAAAACGATTCGAAAACGATAGTGTGGACGGAAAACTTTCGATGCGTTTTTCGTATGAAAACTCCGTTTTCAAATTTATCCGGATTAGTGTGGACGGGGCCTCAGGGTCGCTCTCCTTTAAGAAGCAAGTGTATGAGTGTTGTAATGATAATTTATAGTTTAATCAGGTTTCATTTGAGCAAGGTGTCAACAGCCAAGTTCTCTATACTTTGTGATATTTTTCTTGTGAGAAACTGGAAGTCTCTCTTGGGAGTTCCACTCTTGTCCCTACTTTCCATTTTAGTATATTCTGGTCTCGACGCAACTCACGCCGCGAGCTCACTGGCGACGCCAGTCTAGTTCATCACAACATCGCCATTTTCTGCGAAAATGACACTCTAAGTCACACAATGGAAAAGAATATAGCAAATCGAGTTTTAAATTGTCAAGCGTCAAGCATAATTTTCTCATCTGTGTACCTACTTAATGCTTCGTTTTAGCCGAAGCCATTTCCCGCATCCAGTACCGATTGTGTCAAACTACCCTCACTGTTTATGTTTCTCAACGCGAGGCTTTTTGCGGGCCGCGGAAAACCTTTTGAGAAAAGAAATTTAAATGTTTATTACTTCAGTTGACGTTGGGTTTTTGCTCAAACGACATGTACCAAATGTTCCTGGTGAAATTAAAATTGGCTAAAATTTGACCTGCCGTTCGGAGGTTTTACCTTGGTCTTTTTGAAAAATCGAAACACTACCACAAGTTCAAGTTTCCATAGTTATTTTAGGTGCTTTAGAAAGAAGAATTAAGAGGTACTTTGAATCACTGACGAGTTGCGATGGCCAGATTGTTTACCGTTTTATTACACGAGCTTGTTAAATTTGCACCATTTTCGTGTCGGTTCGAGGGGTTGGGAGGGCATTTTAGACTATCCGCGATTTTGTCAAAACGAAAAGGTAGTTGAACTTTTGAATATTATTTTCGAAGACAGTTCACAAAAGAGGTTCTTTGGATAAAATAAAATGAATTTCGAAATTTGGCATTTGGCGCCCGATTCTCGATATTTACAGAGAGCCGCTCTTAAAGGATAATGTGACCAGGTTCACAATCCGTTTTCTCTTTATAGTAGTTATTTTATTTTTCCTTACAAAAATGTTGGCAAGTATACAAGGAATTGCATAATAATCTCTGTGTGACACACACAAACCACGGTTATGTGTTATTTTGCCACTCCTTAGCCTGCTTAGACAAATTGTGGCCAGCTTATTTCCTTTTTAGTAAACAGGAACTTGTTTATGAATAAGACTCGCTTTGTTTTATAACTCTACTGGGACACATAGGAATCCAGGCTAGGCAAATTGTGGTTGTTGCTGCATGCCAATGCTTTTAGTAATAGGATGTGAACCCAGGCTCCTAGCATCCAGATATTAGCTGTTCCAAGTTAAGTTTAGTCAGTTGCATTCAAGCCTCCAGTGACTACACTGCTCCGAAGCTAGCCCTCTTTTGGTCAAGTCAGTTGATCTTCAGTGCCTTGGTATGTTTAGCTTCTAGTTAGCATGTTTATTGTAACTGATCTTGTGACCTAGTGGTTCAGTTTCTTTTCTTAGTTTATTCCTTATTGTAACTAGCTTACCTTTTGTCGTTTAGATTATTCTTCTGAGTTACATTTTCAAGCAATTCAGTTCCTCTAAGTACCATTGTCACATTGATTTTGCATTTCACTGTTAGTAAAACTGTTCCTTTGTTCATTGTTATCCGAGATCTTACTGTTTCTTAGCTGTCAACACGTTGGAGTGCTAGGATTTGTAAGCAGTCAAGTTATTAATAGCACTATAGTTTTTCTAGCTTTTTTGCCTTGTTGCTCGTGGCAAAGCCGACGAGCTTAGGATTGGAAAGCGTGTCTTCATCATCGTCATATTTTTATTTTTATTTTTATTTTTATTTTTATTTTTATTTTTATTTTTTTTCTGAGTTACGAATCAGCACACGGTGATTGGTTCATATTTTCACGTGATTTATGATTTGTCATCACATGACTTGCCGGGCGAGCAGTTTCGCCATTTTGAAGGAGATATGTGGGCGATGGAATTGTGCGTTGCTTGCCTTGGTTGGCTCTGTGGATTCTTTTATGGACCGCTCATCCTACTTACAAACGAATACGCCGGCTGCGGTAGACCCACACTAAATTTCATTGAGCGGTTTTGGCTTGGGTCGGTCCGTTCAGCCTCGAAAGCTTTGAAAAAAGCCGCAAATGAAGCAATGAATATATCAGTGAACATATCAAAGAACATATTAATGTTCTTATCAATGAACTGCATAGCTATGCACAACTGTACAGAAATGTACGAAGATCCTGACGTCCAGAACGCTGAGAACTTGAAGGAACAAGCTGAACGAAGGGGTTCCAAATGCAAAGATCAGAACCCGAATGATATTAACGGCGAAGCAACTTCGATTCTTGGCCATCGCTTGATAGTGTATATGGAACTGTTTAGTATGAAGGTGAACTTAAAGGTACTTTGTATTCTTTTACTTTGTATTATTCTTGCTGATACAAGTAAAGCGTCAGAAAATCTGACTTTTCTTTGGAATCAACGTTTCACTCTGTTGTGCATTTGTGTTGTTGTTGCGACATTTTGGCTCAGTGCCATGAAGATCAAACAGGCAGCAGATAACGTGGCGTTATTATTTGAAAATTGGAACATGATTGAAGAAGAAGTGGTCGTTGGTAGATCTCGCTTTGAGCAGTTCTATTGTATTCCCAGTAATGTTTATGTGAAAGAAAATCGAACTCGTCCAAGACGAAGTCGTGAGCCAAGCCGAGTGCCTTTGAATGAACTTTCGCGCGTTCTGAACAAGGACAGGAAAAGCAGGCGACTATTACGAGAATACATTTCAAAGAATGTCCCAGAGTCGTCAAAAGTTCATGATTATACCAGAGCTTACGTACTTCACAATGCTAATGCCTTCCGTGAACGTGCGCGTAAACAACATGGAAACAATAGAAAGCCACAGAAATGCAAAGAGAAAATTAGGATCAATAAACCATCGCTGCGAGAAAGCTATAAGTTCAAAAAGAAGTTTGTCAAAAGTAAACGAGGTGCTAAGGTACGTTTGTATTTTAGAATGACTTCAAGGACAAGCATTTCGAGACCAGCTGTGTTCAGAGATAGAAATCACAAAATCAATTACTACGCGTTTTCTCTGTCAAGGGATATAGAAAAAAATCCCGGTCCTTCAGTTGTCGATCCAAAAAAAACGATCATTGCACCGTACAGTCAAGGTAATGCTGCAATATTTGGAGATAATGCTGGACGACAATGTGTAGCTATGTTCCTAGCAGCTGTCATATTTAACCACACGAATTTTATTTCTTTATCAGAGGATTTGAGCGAAATTATGAATGCTGGGAACAATCTGTATTCCACTCTTTCGCAATTATCTAAGGACTATTTTTTGCTGCTGACAGATCTACCTGGAATGGTCACAATATATGAAAGTCAGTATGAGCTGCAATACAGTGAAGTTTACGTGGGTAATTTGTTTGGAACTTGCTTTCCCATCGAAGGCTTTGCTTACTGTACAACACTGACTGGGGCTTTTAATTTATTGCTCAGACAGGATTTCAGCTGCTTTATTCTGACAATAGGCTGTAGTACTGTAGCTGTATTTTGTTTGTCAGGTGGCAGGTTCAAAGTATTTGATTCTCATAGTAGAGATAGTTTTGGCATGGAACATCCTGAAGGAAAATGTGTATTAATTGAACTTCGTTCAGTTGGCAATTTATTGGAATATTTCCAGACTTTATATGTACACTTGCCTGCCATTACATTTGAAATTAAAGGAGTAAACATTTGTCTAACAGAAGACAGACACAACAGGCACAGATGTGAAGAACCTACAACTGTTCAGCAAAGAAGTAAAGCAATTATTTGCAAATGTAAGCAGTGCTGTGCAATTTCTTTCTATAACATTTGTTTCTCTGTAATTAAATCTTGCAGCTATTGGAATTCTGATACATTAAGTGCTGTAATTGAAAAAGGTAACACATTTTACAGGAAAATGAATGTTGACAAACACCTTGTGATAAGTGATTTACCAAATAAACTAGAGATATGTGCAGGTACTGATGTTAATGTTGTCTTTACTGCTAAAAGACAAGGAGTTCTGCCTAAGGACAAAAGTTTAAGCAAGCAGAATCTTCATGAACTTATTACACAAAACAATAGGAATAATACTGGCTTTCTGTTGCCAGCTGACAAAATAACATGTGTATAATTTATTGTTTCTTGATACAGTGTCTGATGAATAAATACAGACTGTACTGTGCTTGCACACCTCTATGGTTCTATCATTTCCATGCAGAAACTCTTGCATGAGGCAGAGTTCACTTCTTACATTCCTCACCTTCAATTTTATTTTTGTTACAAAGCACGAATACTCGAAAGCCTAATAAAAGAAACTCAATCAGTAAAAAGAAAACAGATTATTATTGGAGCAAAGGCTGGATTAATCGTGGCCTCTGATTAGAAATAAGTGCTCGAAGTCAAACTGTCAAAATCAGCTGTGCATAAGTACAGTAAGTGTCGCAAGTCACTCTTCTCTTGCTGGCTGACCTATCACCCCTAAGCTCAAAATGCATCTCTTACAATTAGTCTCTTAAACTTGAAGCAAATGTATGAGTGTTCTATGAAAATTTATAATTTTATCAGGTTTTCCTTTGAGCAAGGTCTCAAAAACCAAGTTCTCTATGCTGTATAATATTTTTCTGGTGAGACTGAAACCCGATGGGGTACTCCGCTATATCAGCCACATTAGGTATGTGCCGTATACATTTTTAAAGTTAGGTTATAGAAAATCAGATATCTTGGTCTGAAATAGGCTAAGCGTTTTCAGGACTGGGCAGCACACCCACCCAAAATTATGATGAGTACCCCCCTCCCACCCCGCCGCCCCCCCCCCCCCCCCCCCCCTGGGAGTCTCGCTCTTGTCCCTACTTTTAAGGTTAGTTTATTCTCGTCTCGACCCAACTCACGCCACGAGCTCAATGGCAATTCCAGTCTTGTTTATTAGTTAAGTTACATTTATTTGGTTCAGAACGTGTTAGCTAATTGTTCTGTGCATGTTTTGTCCACTGATTTATGGTTTAACATCGTACTTAGTTTTCTTAGGTTTATTGTGTGACTTTTGATCTCACACTGAGTTGATTGTCTCATTAGTCTAGCATTACGTTTCTTGTTTATTAGTAGATAGTTTAGTTTAATTTCGTTGTTTGTAATTTATTTCCTTTAGTTGCTTTCACCCTTTTTCTTGGTTTAATAAATGGTTCAGTTCGGAATTTGTCTGTTGTTTCTATAACAACACGAACCTCGACCCGGTCACATTTGGCGTAGTCGGCAGGATTAGGATTTTATCAGAACAAGAATGAGTAACAAATCTTCTCTCCGAACCTGAAGAGACACTCTTGGCAGCCGGAATCGTCGGCGTCACTGCAGCTCAGTCGAATCCAATCACGAGGGTAAAAGATGCTCACAACGAAGCAGATCAAGTCTGTGTTGGAGAATTGTGCCCGAGATGATGGAATGGCTTGTAGGACCGACCAGCCGACGCATCGTTAAACAGCATGTATTGTTCAGTTGAAGAGTCAACATGGCACCGCCACAGCGTGCATGATCATGGCAACAATTTGGTTTATCTAATCACATAAGCAAGGCGTATTACAAATGATGTCTGGTGGAAGTTCCCAGTCATATGGCCACATGCCCGATATATGTCCTTTGCAAGTGAGAGCAGCAGTGGAATCAGGGATGTAGAGCAGTGAGAAAACCTGGTGGATGGAACGAGGTGATTGAGTCCTTTGTCCACAGTGCAACGTCCAAGAGTCGTCTAACAGAGAGGCCTGGACCAGAGAGCACCGGATGTGGAAAGGCTCCCAAAACGGGGACACGCTCAACAGCCATCCAGGTGGGGAATTTCTCGAGGATTAGCTCTACGGAAAGTGTTTACTTATGGTGTACATAAGTGGTTGCCAGAAGCAAGAAACCAGCGGGTGAAATCAATGAGTTTGCGCTACATGCTCAACATCGATGAAGGAAACCGAAACTGGCATGTCAGGAGACTATTTTCATTGCTAAAAGACTACACGAAATACTGGCGGGTGCAATTTATTAGCTTTATCCCCCTAGGGAATGTCTGTTTAGAATACCCCGCATCGCCACGCCTCTTAAACATGTATTTAAGATCCAAATTATTCAATTTCGGGGCTTTTCTACAAGACCTTCTACAAGGATGCGTAAAAGCCTTTTCCAATATTTTTGTTTCTCTTGGACGTCGCCGAAGCTATAATGGCAGCTCCACAAAACCCCAATTCACAAGATCTTGCAGCTTTACAAGCCGTTCAACCCGTTGGTGTTCAACCTCCAGCTCAACAACAAGTCCAACAAATAGTCCCACCGGTTCCCGCACAACAACAAGCCGAACAAGCAGTTCCACCTCTTGCTCAACAACAAGCAGTGGAATCAGGTCAAGGATGTAGTTTGTTCGTCCGCATGGTTTTTGTTCGCGGGTCATGGGTGTAGTTTGTTCGTCCTCATCGTTTTGTTCCCAGGTTAGGGATGTAGTTTGTTCGTCCGCATGGTTTTTGTTCGTGGGTCATGGGTGTAGTTTGTTCGTCCGCATGGTTTTGTTCTCAGGTCATGTGTGTAGTTTGTTCGTCCTCATGGTTTTTGTTCGCAGATCATGGGTGTAGTTTGTTCGTCCTCATGGTTTTGTTCGCAAGTCATGGGCGTAGTTTGTTCGTCCGCATGGTTTTGTCCGCAGGTCATGGGTGCAGTTTGTTCGGTGCTCAGGATTTTGTTCGCGGGCTATATATTTATCTGTGTAGTTTGTTTCGTTCTCATGATTTGTTCGCTGGTCATATGTGTAGTTATTTCTCCTCGTGGTTCGTCCGCTAACCGTATTTAGTTATTTGTTATTTTGGTTATATCGCGGGTTTTATGCGGGTTGTTATCTTGTTCCCCTAGTTTGTTCGCGGGTCATTTGGATTATTTTTTTTCCCAGTTTTTTCGCGGGTTATCCGGCCGGGTTTGTTATTTGTTCCAATAGTTTAGTTTGCGGGTTCCCACCTCAGGTCACTTTACTTGTAAGTAGGGCCATGGTTCACACTTTTCATGGTACACATTTTCAGTTATTTAGTGTCATAGCCTCAAGTTTACCTAGTACTCGCATATAAGTAGCCGTGTGTCGGCATAGTAGCCATATGTTGGCAGAGTAGCCGTGTGTCGGCAAAGTTTGGCATTACAAAAGTGACTTGGTCACGTGTTTTGGTGGCCGTGTGTTGGCAAAATTGGCAACCAAAAGTCAAGCAGTCACGTGTATATTAAGTAGCCGTGTGTCGGCAGAGTAGTCATATGTTGGCAGAGTAGCCGTGTGTCGGCAAAGTTTGGCATTACCAAAAGTGACTTGGTCACGTGTATTAGTGGCCGTGTGTCGGCAAAATTGGCAACCAAAAGTCAAGCAGTCACGTGTAAAGTAGCCGTGTGTCGGCAGAGTAGCCATATGTTGGCAGAGTAGCCGTGTGTCGGCAAAGTTTGGCATTACAAAAGTGACTTTATCACGTGTATAAGTGGCCGTGTGTCGGCAAAATTGGCAACCAAAAGTGAAGCAGTCACGTTTATATGAAGGAGCCGTGTGTCGGCAGAGTAGCCATGTGTTGGCAGAGTAGCCGTGTGTCGGCAGAGTAGCCGTGTGTCGGCAAAGTTTGGCATTACCAAAAGTGACTTGGTCACGTGTATAAGTGGCCGTGTGTCGGCAAAATTGGCAACCAAAAGTCAAGCAGTCACGTGTATATAAAGTAGCCGTGTGTCGGCAAAGTTTGGCATTACAAAAGTGACTTGGTCACGTGTATAAGTGGCCGTGTGTCGGCAAAATCGCCAACCAAAGTCAAGCAGTCACGTGTATATGAAGTAGCCGTGTGTCGGCAGAGTAGCCATATGTTGGCAGAGTAGCCGTGTGTCGGCAAAGTTTGGCATTACAAAAGTGACTTGGTCGCGTGTATAAGTGGCCGTGTGTCGGCAAAATCGCCAACCAAAAGTCAAGCAGTCACGTGTATATGAAGTAGCCGTGTGTCGGCAGAGTAGCCATGTGTTGGCAGAGTAGCCGTGTGTCGGCAGAGTAGCCGTGTGTCGGCAAAGTTTGGCATTACAAAAAGTAACTTGGTCACGTGTATAAGTGGCCGTGTGTCGGCAAAATTGCCAACCAAAGTGAATCGGTCTCGTGTATATAAAGTAGCCGTGTACGGCGTAGTAGCCATATTTTGGTAGAGTTAGCCGTGTGTCGGCAAAGTTTGGCATTACCAAAAGCGGCTTAGTCATGTGTTCAAGTACGCATGTGTCAACAAAATTGGCAACTTAAGTGAATTTTTCCTTACATCCCTTTATACAAATCAAGCCATATTTCATATTGCTTGCAATAAAAGGTGTAAAACACGCATTTGTTCCTTATTGGGTAGTTCTTCCCCACTTCCATAATCGTGACCAGAAGGGTAAACTCAGCTTCCACCCTATAACTTGCCCTCGGGCGGGTTCCTGGTCCGGTTTGGTTGGTGGGGGCCTTCCCTTTATTTTTCTTTAAGGTCGTTATGGGTATTTCGCCCCCTTTTCTTTTCTCTTCAGTTCACCGCCAGGGTGTTTTCAAAATTCTGTACCCTAAGAACACCAAAACCACGAGGTTAAGTGGTGTGACTGGGAGGGCAACCCTATCAACTGGACTGGACCACTCCCGTCCGTCTATTCAGTATCAAACGGCAAGGTTTTCGCTTCCCCACGTATGCTCAGGTTCCTGGATCCGGATTCCTTTACAGCGGGTAACCTCACCAATAATCTCCCACAATGGGTTTCAATACTGGCAGACTACCCCAAGAGGGACGAGATCCTACCCTATATATCCCGGGGAATAGATATATCCGAGTTCTTCACCCCTTTTGATGGAACCTTCCAAGGCAAAAAATACAGCAGCGACATCCCGCCAGCGGGCATCTTTCCCAATTCACGTTCGTGTGATGCGTTTTCATGATTTCATATCTAAGACAATCATGGAGAGGATCGTTAACGGGTCGCTAAATATATTGGGAAAAGTCGGGTCCTGTCAGCCACCTCATTTGGTCATGCCAATCACCGTGGAACCGTCAATGCCACGCATGTGCCACGATGAACGTTTTCTTAACTGCTGGACTAAATACTGTCCATTCACGTTAGACTACCTCACTGATCTCATCCGGTATGTGAACAGCGACCATTTTCAAACCACTTTCGATGATAAAAGTGGTTATGACCACGTGCGCCTCCACCCATCTAGCTCTACGCTCTTTGGTCTGGAGTGGCAGGGATGGTACTTCACTTACGCTACTCTCCCGTTCGGATGGAAAGCCAGCGCTTTTGTGTACCATAGCATTGGTTTAGCTGCTACAAATTTTATACGATCCTTAGGCATGCCCTGCTCACAGTACAACGTCCAACGCCAAAATCCGGCTATCAGAGCCACTCCGACATGAGATCGCGCACTGGCGCTTCCTAGATACCGGGGAAGACTGCTTACCTTGGAGGTCGGAATTCCACCACCAAGCCCAGTCATTTTCTGATGCATCTAATTCCGGTTGGAGCGGTCAGATATTACAGTAAGAGGCTAATTGTATCATATGGCTAATTCAAAGACTTTGTTGTCAATGTTGTGGATGCCGCCATCTTGACCGTGCGAACACGCTCGCAAAATGAAGACATGGGAACTAAAGTTTTCCGAAAAACTTTGACAAGTTTTCGTGTACACGAGCAAATTTCACATGTGACAAGTTTTCCTTGTCATAAAAAAGCTAGCACGCCAGCTTTTCAGCAAATGCATTTGTTACAGAAAATTTGCCCAAATTTTCTCATGTACACGAGCAAAAAAAACTTGTCGCAGAAAACTTGTCATAGAAAACTTGCTCGTGTGCATGGGGCTTTAATCACTCAAAGGAATTTGTCAACGAACTTGGTTTTCACACAAACAAAATTGAAGGTCACTGGCGGCACATGAAAGTCAGCCTTCCTGTGTTCGGAACTCGCAAGGACAAATACTCTTCTTACCGGCGAGCCACGAAAATAATAACCTTTCAAAATCGGCCCTGCATTCTGTATTTGACAACAGTTGACAAAATGCAGCTTTGTGTGGGATATTCACATTGTTCGTTTCTCGACGGTGACCTTTTGGAAGTATAAACACATGCAGTGGGGCGAACAACGTGGAGCCCTCCTCAATGACCAACTCGATAGGGCACTGGCATTTTACGAAAACACATTGCTCTTCCCTTGGGATTGCCCCCACCACCGGAAGTGAGTACGTCAGTTGATATGTGGTCTTATTACCACGTCAATCTTTTCGATAATCAATAACCACGATCAATTTGTAATTTCATGCATGTGTGAGACTAGAGAGTGTGTAATGCACCAGTCAATTGTAACCCCCACCCCCCCCCACCTCGGGGAATAGTGGGGACATGGATTTTCTTTGTTGCAATAATCGACTATTCCCCCACCCCATGGGACATAATGTGCTGACAAATCCCCCACATTGTGGGGCCAAAAATTTGGCAAAATCTTACAAGAGGCTTTGCACAGAAACTTCTCTCACGAACGAACCGCGTGGTCGAACTGGACGAGGCCGCACTGCATCATATTTTTGGTCAAATCTCCCACCTTGAGCCCCACCTCCGCAGGTCGGGAATCATGAAGAGAAAATCCCCCACCCCTTCGGGCTTAAACACCTTTCAAATACGAAAAAATGCCCCACATTGCCCCACCATTCCCCGAGGTGGGGGGGGGGGGGGGGGGGGGGGGGGGGTGGGGGTTACAATTGACTGGTGCATAAGGTCAAGCAAAAACTCCAGCCATAACGGGTATAACCTTGGAAGTTTTGACAACTGTAATCGTAATTAACTTTGATGGTGTGGCTCCATGCCTTGCAGTTTGGCCCTTCGAGTATTGGTGATGTTGATCACTCAGATACCAACTACTACAGCAACGCATCTATTCTTATACACTCCGAGTACTGACTTCTTTCTACCGCACGAAAGTCGTGAAGGTCGGCGCATTTCAGGGAATTTACCGATGCGCAACGGAATCGGCCACCATAAAGAATCGATGAATAATTCCTGAAATATTAAGCAAAAGTAAACACGCGCAAAGTGACGCGAGGGAGTTCAGGTATTCATAATTTATGTGGCGCCGCAGAGTAATCATGCTTTGATGTGCAATGAGCGTGTTCTGCGTCTCTCTTCTGCGCTCTTAGAGGGGTATACTGGAAGCAACATGGTCCGTAGTAACCGAGTCTCTCGTTATTATCAGAAAAACCAGGTCATCTACGTGGTAGAAGCTTGAATGGCGATCTGAAAGCTATGGCAAAAAACGTGCTGGTTCCATTTGGCATGGTGCCTCCGTCGCTGTCAAAAGTCGCCTTGTTGTTCGTGGCCATTTTGCTGGTGCAAGTGGATTTCTCCTTATCAGATGATTGCCCAGGTGGGTGCACATTATTTTTTCATCAATAGTTCTTGTTCAGAATGGTGTGGAGTCGGTAAAACGAGTGATTGTAGATCAACAACCCCTGTTAGGTTCGCGTGAGCTGATTTTTTACGACTTGTTCATACGCATTTGGTTCTTATCCGAAGCCCTCGGAAAAGCCTTCTTGCAAAGATAACCGTGTCATTTAACTTTCAAACTTCTCTTGTGCGGATTGAGTTGGAAATGATCACCTTACGTCACCACTTACGGTACCTTCTCAAAAATTTCGGGGTCAAATTAAAACGTTCATTGAAGGCCTAGGTACGTTGTTGGGAGCCCAAGACTGTGGCGGACAAAATTCACTTCACTTGTTGTTAATATGCAACACATGGCGGCTGAAGCAATCTCTTTCTTTTTGCAAAGCGCTTTAATAATTTTCAGAGTAATTTTAAAACTCATTAAGGTGCGAACATTCGCTTGCCGCCGCCGCCATCATCATCAAATTACAAAGACAAGGCACGCAGCAAGGACTCAATTAATGATTACAAAGAAACTTGTTAATCGGTGTAAAACCGCACGGACGCATAGCCTGGAAACCTCATCCACTTGCAAAACAGTTGTCGATTGTTGTCGATTTAATATCGAAATTCAAAAGCTGTGTAATGCCAAATTTAGCGGGTGTATCGAAAACGAAGACCCCGAAAACGAAGACCCCAAAATAAATTAACATAAATTTGCGGGGTCTTCGTTTTATGGGTCTTCGTTTTCGATACACTGTGGTGGGTGTATCGAAAACGAAGACCCCGAAAACGAAGACCCCAACAGTAATAGCCAACAGCTTCACTAAGTGGCACTCTATTTCATACTGCTTGTTCAAGCTTTACGACGAGTGGCAAAAATTGCGGGGTCTTCGTTTTGTCTTCGTTTTCGATACACCCACCACCGGTGTATCGAAAACGAAGACCCCAAAAACGAAGACCCCAAAGGGAATCGTCCACTTTCCTGTATTTTGCGCGTGGTTTCTCTTGAAGTGATCTGTCTACGGTGTTTTGTAGAGCTTATCGTGCTGTCAGCTTTTCTGCCATGTTGTTTACTTGTGGTGTAGCACCGCTGACCGGCTCACCTTTCGCGCGCACAAGCAACACGCGCCAGACAATGCAAATTTAACCAAGTTCACATGAAAGTCAACGTAAATTAAAAACGTTGAGTCGGTTTATTTCAAGTTTGATATTAAACAGACTGCAAAGAATCTCTTCAGGAGATCCTCAGCAGGAAGGAACGATGGATATATCGAACAACAGTAACAAGAATACAGATGCCAGGAAAGTTACTTCTATGAAATGTTGTAACAATAGAGCTCTTTTTAGGGACACAGTGAAAATGTAATGATTGCTTAGAATCTTAGTAGGAACGAATGATGCACATATCGATGATACCCTATAGATACCCTTGAAGTGAAGTAACACGTCCTTCCAGACCAAAAGGTGTGAAGTCAAAGTAGACATATTCCAGCATCATTGCCACAGGAGTTTGGCAAATAGCCTCTATCTTCACGATATGCCTGTTCTCTAAAGAGTTTAGGATGTCCGTCTCCTTGAAAAATAGACGTACATGACGTTCGCGTTGATTTAGCAGCTTCTTAACCACCACGACCTTGCCATTTTTCAGCCATTTTGCGGTTGATACCGAACCAAAGCTCCCTCTTCCAATCTCCGCCACTTCCGAAATCTCTTTCCATGTGAACTTGGGTAAATCTACAATGTCTGGCGCGTGTTTTGTTCTTGCGCGGCCTTCCGCGAAGAACGGCAAAGCAGATGCCATGTGTGTCACGACCACGTGCGCTTGAGCCGGTCAGCGGTGCTACACCACAAGTAAACAACATGGCAGAAAAGCTGACAGCACGATAAGCTCTACAAAACACCGTAGACAGATCACTTCAAGAGAAACCACGCGCAAAATACAGGAAAGTGGACGATTCCCTTTGGGGTCTTCGTTTTTGGGGTCTTCGTTTTCGATACACCGGTGGTGGGTGTATCGAAAACGAAGACCCCGCAATTTTTGCCACTCGTCGTAAGGCTTGAACAAGCAGTATGAAATAGAGTGCCACTTAGTGAAGCTGTTGGCTATTATTGTTGGGGTCTTCGTTTTCGGGGTCTTCGTTTTCGATACACCCACCACAGTGTATCGAAAACGAAGACCCATAAAACGAAGACCCCGCAAATTTATGTTAATTTATTTTGGGGTCTTCGTTTTCGGGGTCTTAGGTCTTCGTTTTCGGGGTCTTCGTTTTCGATACACCCCAAATTTAGCTGTTGTCCGCAATATTGAACACTTAGGATCCCGCTTAGGATACAGTTTCAACACGGTTTTTGGACTCGTATCGAGTTTCAAATGCCACCAGCCATGATAGATCTGTCCCACGCTATGGGAATAAAGCAGCATTCATCGTTTTTGACTTCTCAAGTAGTTTTTGTTTGAGAAATGACGCAAAACAACGACGTCGATATGAACAACATTTGTTGCTATCCCCTTAAACTCTGCCGCTGAGATCTTTCAAACCGTATAAGAGGAACGGATAATGCAGAGAGGATGAAACAACTTGGTTGCTTTTAATCTGATGTGTCAAATATTGACTCGATCTGTTGGACGAAAACATTGGCGCCCGTAATCTTCCCACAATTTTGTTATCTTGGGTCGTTCTGGAATGCTTTTGCTCCAAGCAGGAACTGCTGGACAGGTTTTCGAGTGCCAGATATCATCAAGAACCGAAATCTTTTCATAGTTGATACTAATATCGTCTGAAAGATGCGTGCTCAGAATACAATAAGGAAGGTGTTTGTCCCCGCTAAAGGAAATGCCAACGAAAGTTAACCCCACGGCCCACGCGAGCGAATCGAACGGCCCCATTCTGTTTGTCTTTGTCAATAAAAAACCAAGAAAACAAACACGCGCTGGCATTGTTCGGGAGGTCCAGCTGGGTTGAAGAGGTTTGCAGTTGTCTCTGTTACAATTTTTTCCAGATTTTCTTTCGTGTTTTTGATTGAAACCGAAGACGTCGTCGTGAACGAGACCGGCTTGGTTTGATTTTAATACTGATAATCGAATGACAGGCATTGTGTCAGCAAATGGAAAGCCCGGAACTACTTTGTTTTCAAGACAAATAATTGTGGCACCGAGGTATCAGAGAAAGAAACCGCGAAAGAAAAGAATTCTAATCGGCATGGTGGGCAACCTTTTTTGAACTTTCTTCACAAAGACAAGACGTCCAAAATAGATTTGAATAGTTCTCGCGAAAACAATCTTTGGGGTGTGATCAAGGTTGTGTTTTAGATTACATCAGAAGAAAGGAAATGTGGCAATAGGGCTTCCTTCCTGTGTACGTTGTGGTATGCAACGTTATTTGTACACATGCTTTCCAGGTGGTCTTTTCTTCTTCTATGAAGCCATGTAATACGTGTAATGTGTCGAAGGCGAGTCAAAGGCCAGGTTCACAAATGCGTACAGAAAGAAGCTAAGGACAACACTCCAAGATTGAACTGATTTATTTCAGACAATTACACGGTTTATATAATGTATACAGTAAGTTTTAGGTGTGTGGGTTTCCTGTAATGTAACTAAGTTCTTGGGTGTTTTCTCCGGAAGGGAGGCCATCTTCCTCTGACCTAAATCCGTTTGCTACGTCCAGCTGTCTCACCGGAAAAGAGGAGCCCAAGGTTTATTAAATTCTTGCACGTTGTTTTCAAGCTCTTTTTGAGCAATCTTAGTGTGGTTACCAACGTCATAAGATAACCAATCGTGAATCGTGACCCAACATCTTTTGCCAATTTCTCCCTGCTCGGTCACAACACCAGTTCGCTTTACACTCGTGTGACGTATCATACCACGTGACCACAAAACAGCTCGTTTTCAAAATGGCCGCCAAATGAGTGTACAAAAACTCCTTTGGCGAATTTAATGGACCTTCTTCTATTAAATTTATACCGCAAATTGAACATATTCGTCATAAAGGATATATTGAAAGTGCAAAATATGACATATTTTTTGGTGGCAGTTGCCCTTTAAGCTTTTTTAAAACACAATACAGTTTAGGTATGCGGACAAGACATTTTAAAATAGCTATCTGAAATGCTTTGCTTCCAAAAAAAGTTTTTTGAAATGTCTCTAAAAAGAACTCCGAAAGGAGGTTCATCCGTCACAAGAAAGGGCGGTACATTTGTGCACATATCACTCAGTAAGTGTATTCAGTTGGCAGGGCGCACACAAGTCACCGGAACACTGTCATGGAAGTAAACTAAAAGCCTGGTTCGTGTCTGTCTGTTTCCTCTTGAACACGAGAAAACAGCTTTGCCCTTTAAAATCGGAAACTGAAATGATACGGGAAATATTTCGTCCATTCAAACATTTTGTTTATGGGTCAACTCATGCAGGCTAGCTATTCGTTACATTCTTCTATTGTGATCAGTGTCTCGGAGTTTTCCATCTGTGCACACTTTACCAGCATTCTAGCTTATCACCGGAGTAGTTTTGAGAACATTTTAGACGCCAAACTGCCGCCCGTGTAATAGTACTCCGTTTAAAAGTCTCTTTTTGGTCAGTCGCGAGTTGCAAGATTACCTGTGGTCGGCAACCTTCCAATTTTGAAGTGTTTTTATTGTAATCCTTTCAACTATTTTAATAAGAAGAGGAAAAATCTGGGCCACAGTTATGTATTTGCGCGACGAAGATTAAATGCTAATTACCTTCCCTTTGTGAAGTTTGACTAACTTAGAAAACTATTGAAGGTTTCAACTTCATTAGTGGATAAGTTTATATACTTGGGTGTAGTAGTAGTAGTAGTAGTAGTAGTAGTAGTAACTTTATTTATACACGGTTGATTCAATCAGAAATTACAACTAGTAGGAATCATTGTTATAATCATACATTATAACAATACCTTAATTTAATATCACCCTAATATAAGCTACTCTAAATATGCTACTCTATTGTTATTAATAACTATATAAAAAATAATCATTAAATATAAATAAAAACCTGCTTTACATGAATGCCGTGTGAGTAATTATAAACCTAATCGATTTAGTTCTGAGAGAAAAACCTGCTGCAGCCAGATTGGAAACTAGTGAGAGTACTTGCCTGCCGCAGCTCTATGGGTAAGCTATTCCAAAGTACTGCCCCGCTGTAGCTAAAACTGTTTTTCATAAAATTAGTTTGGGGCAGTGGAATAGCGAGTTTGCTCTCGGTGTCTCTCAAAGAATAACTTGTGACTTTACTACGGTCAGTAAATTTTCTCCCAAGATAGTTTGGAGCAAGACCATTTAGGGATTTATAAACCATAGTAGCCTTTTGACGTAATCGTTGCGACTCGAGTTTCATCCAGCCTAGTCCGCAAAGGATCAGCATTAGTATCATAGCTGGAATGAGTCAAAATTCGAGCTGCACGGTTTTGCAGCTTTTGAAGTTTTTTTGATAAAGTGATGTTGCAGTTACCCCAGATGACATTGCAGTAATCAAAATGTGGTTGAACTAAGGCATTATATATAGACCGCAGTGTTGCTGAAGGAACGAAGGGTCTGCAACGCTTTAGCGCTCCGATATCGGAGGCGATTTTCTTAGATAAATGATTAATGTGGGCATTCCAAGATAGATTTTCATCAATAAAAACTCCAACAGATTTAGAAATATCTACTTGTTCTATGTGAGCATTATCGATTACTAAAGATGGAGATCTACTGTACGTACTTAACCTTTGACGCGATCCAATGAGCATGAATTCGGTTTTAGATGTATTTAAAGTGAGCCTATTTGCAATAAGCCAGTCATTAATCTTCGCGAGATCTAGATTCATATCATGCTCAATGTCATCAATATTGTTACTGGCAAGAGTTCAATGCGTATCGTCTGCATACATTCTAGACTGAGAGTACGACAAGCAATTAGGCAGATCATTTATATATAAAATAAAAAGCAAGGGGCCAAGGATTGTTCCTTGGGGAATGCCACACCTTAATTGTCGATTGTCGGAAAGAGAACCATTTGCAAGACACTTTTGATTTCTACTATCCAGATATGATTTAAACCATACCAACGAGGCACCGCTAACACCGTATTCTTTCAATTTAGATAAAAGAATATAGGGTGATCGACAGTGTCGAACGCTTTTTTTAGGTCTAAGAATACAACCGCGTTTACTTCACCTCGATCAATGTTGTAAGCCCAGCTGTCGGTGGCTTCAAGTAATGCGGTAGCGGTGGAATGGAGTGATCTGAATCCCGACTGTTGATTAGTGATTAAATTATTAATAGTAAGGTAGTTGTACAGTTGATCATAAACTATTCTTTCGAAGACTTTTGCGACAGTCGGAATAATAGAAATCGGGCGATAGTTATTCAAGTCGGAGCGCTCCCCTTTTTTGAATAAAGGGATAACCTTTGAACACTTCCACTCGTCAGGAAAGATACCCAAAACAATGGATCGATTAAAAATCAGACAGAGGGAGCTTGCAATTAAGTCGGCGCATTCGCCAAGAAGCCTTGCTGAAATCTTATCGAGACCAGTTGCTTTTGATTTGCATAGTTTCGATATAAGACAAAAGACTTTTGAAGTATTTGTTGGTTTCAGATCGAAAGTATTATTATTGGTCCCGATAATATATTCTAAGTGTGTTGGAATGTTTTCTTTGTAAGGAATCTCACTAGCAAGATTGGGTCCTATTGTTGAAAAATGATCGTTAAAAGCATCCGACAGCTCGTGTGCGTTAGAGATTGAAATGCCATTGTGTTTAATTTCTTTTATAGAAGAGTTGGTAACTTTGCGTGAAGTTAACTCATTTACAATTTGCCAAGTCTTACGCAAGTCGCCTTCATTTTCATTTAGGGCATTCTTAAAGTACTTCTCCTTCGCTAATTTAATGTCATTATTTACGGTGTTTCTAGCTTTCTTAAATTTTAGCCAATCGCCTTTATCTTTAGAACGTACAGCTTTCAGCTTCAAAATATCTCTCTCGTGCATATGCCTTTTTAGTTCATGTGTAATCCAAGGGGATTTAAATGCTCGAACGCGTTTTGTTCGTAGGGGTGCGTGTTTGTCAACACATTTGAAGAATATATTTTTCCAAACAGCCCACATGGAATTTGGATCATTGCAGTTATTTACCGTGTCCCAGTTTTGTAAAGAAATATCATTACGAAAACTAGTGGAATTAAAATTCTTAAATTTTCTATAAGTGACAAATGTATGCCCCTTAGGTTGATCGATGGCTAGTTTGCGAAAAGTATATATCAGGCTATGGTCACTAATAGAAATATGGGAGACACCGGAGCAAACAACCCTATCTGGAGAATTAGTAAATATTACATCTAGCAAGGTTGATGTTTCCATAGTGACTCGAGTTGGTTCATTGATAAGCTGATGCAGACCATAAACTTCGGCGATGTTAGTAAGGGTGGTAGAACTATATTATTCAAATGCGATGAAGCTAAATCGCAATTTAAATCACCCATCAAATAGAATTCGATATTTTCGGCATCAAGTTTTCCAACTAATGATTCAAAATAGGTAAATATTTCAATAGGCGAGTCAGGTGGTCTGTACCAGGTTGTAACAAGAAAAGGCTTGGACCTAGGTTTCTGGATCTCGATGCTAAGATTTTCAAGTTGTTTGATGTTCAGATCAGGTCTCGGCGAATAATTGATACTGGAGCGGATGTAAAAGCAAACACCACCTCCAGATCTGCCGTTTAGAGCTCTGTCACGGCGAATAATTTCATAGCCTGGAATATAAACGTCGTGGTCTTTTATCGAATCATGAAGCCTTGTCTCGTTAATAGATAGAACATCTATTGGGCAGTCAGCAAGCAAGACTCTCAGCTCATCGATATGTTTTGATAAGCTGGTAATATTTAAGGAGGCTAATTTAAACCCTCGTTTAGAGGGAAGAAATGATTTCAGCTGATCATTGACTGGGGCAATTAAATTGCGCACTGCAGCAGTTTCACACGGCATAATAGTATCCTATTCCATATTAATGTAAGAGCTAAAATTACCGGCTAGAGTCTCGTTGCCAGAACTATTGAGGTGGAGGCCGCCTCGATTTAAGTGATCATAATTAATGTTCTCATGTTCTAGAAAGCCCCATTTATTTCGGCGGCATGTTAGCTTAAGCGAGCTATTTACATGTGAGATGTTTTCACTTATCTTTGGATGCCTGTTGATCCTTCTGGGTAGAATCGCTGACACAGAGATCGAAGTCGATGGTGAATTTTCTTCAACTTGAAGTGCTAGAGACACGATGGAATCAGTCAGTTGAGTTGGGTCTAGCGAAGTCAAGTCATTGGTTCCGACGTGAAGAATCAGGTGTTCCGGTTCTTTCTTTATGATTGGTTTGAGGTAGTCCTCCATGTCTTCGGTGGTGGCTCCAGAGAATGCCTTCACAACTACTTTCGATGTGCCAGATATTTCCCAGCCGCGTACATTTTGGACCATGGATTCACCCGCGATTACAGTAACTGGTTTCTTTGATCCTCTGCGCAGGGTCTGTTGGCCGTCGTGGGTAGGAGTTTTATTTTTATTTTTCTTTCTGGTCACCTGAGGTTGCAGACGAGGCCTATGGTTGGTTTTCATGTTGGTTTCCTGTTTCTTGACGATGCTATTTTTGGTTGTTGTTTTCCATTGCCTGTCTTTCTCAAGGGAGACCACTTCGTTCTGTTGATCGTGAGGAGGAGAGGACAGTGAAGCGTTAGTTTTTGTTTGACTGGGACTGGTAAAGGTCCTTCGAGATCATTGAAACTACGAGTTTCAGGGAATCTCTTTCCTCAACCAGCTTTGCGCACTGTTCTCTCGTAAGCATCAAATGACTCCTCAGTTCTTCATTCTCCTTGATCAGCTTCTGTTTCTCGGAGACATTTGGACTCGTATTTATCAGATCCTCGCTGGAAGAGCTTCTTTGTGTAAGAACGAAAAGAAATAGTGGGAATACCATCTCGCTGTATTAGATCCCTGCGCTGTAGAAAACATCAAGAAAACACGCTGTCACACGCTCATACAAAGATACACATGCGTGCAGCGTACTAACGCATTCATACAATTTCTTTTAAAATATCCTACGCTCAAATCACGTTACGCATTGCAGCTTGGCCTTTCATGGTGCGTTATGTTGAAGTACAGTACTGTCTTGACAGAAATAACGCTCTAGATATTGATTTACGTCCGTACTCACACGGCTAATACAGTGGCATGCTGCATTTAAGACATTCTTGATTTACAGAAAACTTATTGAGCTTCATTACACCTTCAATATACAGCGGTCTTAAGTAGGTAATGAACAGCGACTTCATCAACAATTCCTGCAACTTTTCTACCACTAATTAACCCCTAATTCGTGCAACTCTTTTATGGGCTTTACATCTAGTGTCTACTAACTATTTGGATTTAACTGAAACTCTTTTCATGCTAAGTGAAATACTGATAGCAATATCGGCTACTAAGAAGTGAGAACGAATGTTATTAGGCTCTAGAACTTCTCATGTTTCTCGTTTTGTGCTTGTTGTTTTTAAGATGTCTAGCACTGTTTCTTCCTGCCCTGCATGCGGGTGGAACTATGCAATTGGTTTTAAATCCTCGCATTTGGATCAGGCTACGTGACTGAGTTTGTTGTGGAACATTCAGCACAATTACGATGTTGGAATACTTTTTTTAAGCATTTCCTTTCCCTAAGTGCTATGGGTTTGACGTAATTGGTGTACTACAATTTTAGCCGGTTCAGGTGTTTGGCAGTTTTAGACTTAATGTTCAAAGATGCGAGTTTATCAACAATGCAATGTTATTATATATTGAACTGCGATCCAGAAAACGTTGCTCGGAGAGACTGAAGTGTTCTCAGTTCTGCATAATTTACATATAGTCATGCAAGGAACTCTTCGTGGTTAACAACAAACTATCCCTATCCTATTGATGAAAAATATTAATAAAAATATCAAATAACTTGCAAAGAAACAAATATAGAATAGGCGGATAGTACAGGGAGACATAAGACGAGAACGAAAGAAGTGCCTGCAGGAGGAGATCGCAATTATTTGCTGATATTGTTAACAAACTTGGTTCGATCAATCCGAAAGGGAACTGAATCGCAAAACCAAAGAAACCACATGATTACTTTCGACAGTCTTCAGAAAACCGCTCTATGTGTTATTATGAGCTTGGTCTCGCTAAGTATCATCTTTTAGTGTGGTGTCAACATCTGCTGTACAGTTCTATGCGTTATTTGGAATTAATAATTAATAAATAATGATCAGTTAATTAATCATCTATTGTATTTCCTTTACAGTTCCCAAAATAAAAACTACAGCGGTTCCTCGCATCAAGTTTGCCAGGGTGGGAGGTGAGCTGAAGTTGTCCTGCCAAGTGGAAATGCGCCGCAAAGGCCGAGAAAATAACGCCACTTCTCATTGGATCAAGGATAACCACACTCTGATCATAGCCAATGACCCTCGAATAAGGATCAAGCCCAGCAAGTGGCTGAAAATTAAAGGCGTCAAAAAACAAGACCAAGGAAAGTACACGTGCGTGTCTCAAGATCGCTGTGGGAAGACTACATTGACCTACGAAGTCCATGCTGAAAGTAAGTGTTGCTCTTCAAATGGCATAAGCAGTAACAGTTGTACTAGTAATAGGCAGTTATAGTGGTAGTGGGAGCGATGGTTAGTAGATATAGCAGTTACTGTAGTTGTAGCAGTTGTAGCAGTAGTGATGGTAGTAGTGATGGTAGTAGTAATGATGGTAGTAATGATGGTAGTAGTGATGGTAGTAGTAATGATGGTAGTAATGATGGTAGCAGTGATGGTAGTAATGATGGTAGTAATGATTGTATAGTAGTGATAGTGGAAATTGTATTCGCAGCAGCAGCACTTAAGCCTAGTCCTCACTAGCGCATAAGCATAAGTATAAGCATAAGCATAAATACAAGCATCAGCATAAGAATAAGAGAGTGACAGTGGCGACATAAGCATAAGCATAAGCATAAGGATCAAACATGTCCGTTCCTTATGCTTATGCTTATGTCGCCACTGTCGCTCTCTTATTCTTATGCTTATGCTTATGCTTATGCTTATGCTTATGCTTATGCTTATGCTTATGCTTATGCTTATGCTTATGCTTATGCGCTAGTGAGGACCAGGCTTTAATAGTAGCAGCAGTAGATTTATATAAACACTGTTAAAAATCCTTAATAATCCTACGGATAAGAAAGAACCTAACAACGATATTTGTTTTTTCAGAACCCACTCAGGATCCTTCGAATTCATCTTCCAGAGGTATGTACAGACATTTGTAACATTTGTTACTGTTTACTATGTTGATGTGTTGTTTCTATTTTTGTTTAATGTTCTTTGATTAACGGGTTTTAAATAATCAGCCTCAACTTACTATTGTCGTTGTTGTTGTTTTATCCTTAGTTAAGCCATCGTTTACTGGGGATCCATTCATAATGTCGCGCACATTGCACGCCGTTCCAGTTGGAAACTCAATCAAATTAGACTGTCTATCGAAAGGAAGTCCAAAGCCAACTGTCGTTTGGTTCAAGAATGGAGTGAAATTCCAATCAAGAAAAGAAAAACGCCTTTTCCTTGGTAAATACCAATATGTGCTCAATCTCAAAGTTGTTGTGCCGGCTGATTCTGGAAGATACACTTGCAATGTCAGCAATGTGGTTGGCTGGATTAATCACACCTATCGAGTTGATGTGCACCGTAAGTATGAAGCCTCTCTGACCAGTTTAATGTGGCTAAATGGTTGACCAGTTTATGCCACTTTCAGGCTTTAGAAATCGGTCAAGGTGATACTTGAATATACTTAGCTGCTTTAGTGTGATCCTGAATAATACGTTGTATTACCCCAGAGTGACTGATCTTGTTAGCGACATGTTCTACACAGTTTTACCAACATTCTCTTGGTACATTTTATATATGATAGTATATGATAAAGCACACATAAATAAACTGACTAAAACTGCTTTTAAAGTTGCTTCGTTAACACACATTCATTGTCATTCTCTTGGGTGTTAATACTAAACATTGTGTGTTCATCTTTCTTGTACACAGAACGCATTCGAGCCAAGCCCGTTGTGCTGCCTATAAACAACAAAACAGCTCTCGTCGGGAACAATGTTACTTTGGTTTGCAAAGCGATGAGTGACTCGATGCCACATTTTCAGTGGCTTCGCTGGTTTTCTGTAGCAAGGAACAGTTCCTCGAATAAGACGTACGAGATGATTAGCCAGGAAAACGAGGAAATGCCAAAGCCAAAGTCAAGCGAGAAATTTGAGTTCCACGGTAATGATCTAATCCTGGTAAACGTCAGCAAAGAGAACAGCGGACGGTACACATGCATTGTGGGTAATGCGGTTGGTTATGCTGTGAAGGACATCTATCTATATGTTCACGATAAAATAGGTAAGTCGCTCAGCACAACTCATAATAGTAAGCCTTAACCCTTTCAAAGATATCTGTTCATGTACAACTAAACGTGCAAATGTAAAGAAAAATCCGCTCAAAAACAACGTAGATACTGTGTAAGAATGTAGTTATTGAGAGCTTTCATTTGAGTTTAGGATTGGCAATTACTGAGCAGGTTTTGTTACGAACAGTGTTACTGTGTTGCTCTTTTAATTAAAACTAACCCACCCCATGGGACATAATGTTCTGACAAATCCCCCACATTGTGGGGCCAAAAATTTGGCAAAATTTTACAAAAGAGGCTTTGCACAGAAAACTTCTCTCACGAACGAACCGCGTGGTCGAACTGGACGAGGCCGCATTGCATCATATTTTTGGTCAAATCTCCCACCTTGAGCCCCACCTCCGCAGGTCAGGAATCATGAAGAGGGGGGTGGGGGTTACAATTGTCTGGTGCATAATATCATAGAACGGGGAATCCCGAATCATCAGCTACTTAGCTTTCACTCACGACGCTTTGACAAAAGCAGGAAAGACCGGCAGGCGATTACATCGAGAATATTTGTCACTGAATACCTCGAAGTCTTCAAAAGCTCAAGGTTGATATCCGACTATCCGAGCCGTAATGTTCGCTCCTCAAGCGTGATGCACGCCTTTGTTGTCACGGTATTCAAACGTCTGCAGCTTCCGATAGAGATTAATTTCCTATCGACCCAGAATTTTGCGTTAAAGCTTAATGCATAGCAGTCTTGAACATATTAGTGACCAGACTTATACATGTAGGATGCGTAACGTCTGAGATGGCTTTTTCATACGAAGTAATTTCACCATGGGAAATGTCATGTTTTAATGTGCTGCAGAGATCGATAAGTCTAAAAGCTTTCAATTACAGCTACCTGAACATGATGCACATGCTGGGAAGATGAGATAAGGCTATTACGCTGTCTTACAGCTACTTAAGATGTCGGGTATTCCCCAGTCAATCCCATTACAAAATGACAACACAGTACCTCCACAAAACATGTCAGCTTGAAAATTCACTCAACAAGGTTGCCAGGTTGTATAGCAAGCGTCACACAAGTACTGTCACGTGCATCGGAAAGCAAGTTCAAAATGCTCCCGGCAAAAACGATCACTCAAGGCAAAAGCAAATCACTCATTGAAAATATTATTCCGTGTGAAACATCATACCCGGCATGAGTCGGGAGCTATGAAAACTGGGTTGTTGCAAACGAAGAATATTCCTACGGGGCCTTCGATAATTGTTTTCTCTCAATTATTATAATACACTTTTTCGTGAATATCTGTTTGACCGAAACTAGAAGAAAAGAGGGCAAGAAAAATAAAGGGAGCTCTTGGATCCGTCATGTGCAAAAACTGACTCGGCTATAATATCTTTTGCATATAAACGCACGACAAAAGTTCCTCTACCGGGACCCCGCGTGTCTCTATTCATTGTACTAATGACGCCACAAGCGCACTGGCCACGGGCCTGTCTTGTTATATTTAGTTACATTGATGTCCCTTGTTTGACTCAAAAATATATTAACTTTGTTTTTTCATTATCGCTACCGGGAATAAAAATACGACATGAAACTTTATTATTTGGGTATCAAAGTGGCCAAATAATGAAAACAACAGGAACCATAAACTAGAATGGTTATGGCCTGAGCAATCAAAACAGCACAAAGGCAAAAGTAACTCTTCTGACTTGACATTGTACCGTACACGTCATTAGGAGCTGCAAGCCAACTATATAGAAAATACCCCCAAAACTCCCCCTCCCCTCTCCTCCCCATACCAAGAAATGGATCCTATATTGTGGTCTTCCCCTCTCGCAATTTTCAATTTTCTCCAATACATTATTTGTACTTTACACCTTTGAGACTCCACTCCGTCCCAGCACAACCCACTGTCCTAATACAATTGTGTCATAAACCGGCTTGGGGAGAAAAAAAAATCAATAATCAAAAATAAAAAATAAAAAATAGCGAAAGCGGCAATTTTTAAGTTAAAAGCCCTGTATATATGAAAAAAGTTGGCCCGGGAACCCTAGCCTGGGCTATTCATACTTAAGAACGCGTCACCGTGTAATATAGCCTCATCTAAACGTTTGGGAAGTTGGAAGAACACTCGAGTAGCGCCGGAAACCACTCGGCGGCCTCGTGGTTTCCTTCCTCTCGTGTTCTCCCAACTTCCCGCGTGTTTAGATGAGGCTGTATTACACGGGAACACGTTATGTATTTCTTTTATAAAATAATTAGTCAAGTATATAGCATCGCGTATCGCGTCAGCGTGTAATATACTCTCATCTAACACGGTTATTTTATAAGTTTCTTTATTATACAGTTGGAGCGAGCGCGTACATGGCAAAAGGCTGGTTCACACGGTAAAGCAAGCGCAAACGCAAGCGCAAGAGAATGAAAACTTTTCCAATCTCTTGCGCTTGCGTTTGCGCTTGATTTACAAATTTTACCGTGTAACCGGTCGCTTGCGCTTGCGTTAGCGTTTGCGCTTGCGTTTGCTTTACTCGTGTGAATCAGGCTAAAGTGATTTAAAGTTACAGTAATCTACTTGGAATAAATTAGTTTTAGTATGTACCGTAAGCACACCCATGCACTGCAGATAATCTTAAAGTTATATTTTCCGTTTTTCTTTCTTTTTTTAATTGTACCACTAAAGAAAATATGAAGCCAGATTTGGAAACTAGTTTCCTATCAGAGTAGATAACAAATTATAAAATAAAGACTTGACGCACGTACCCGAACCAGCCGCAACAAATATACCAGTGCGGCGAAGGATTGTCCTAGAAAGCGCTTTGCTGATCCCGCGATCAGCCTAGCGCAATTTCCCCTTCTCACCATGTCTGCATAGGTCCGCTGGAACTCGGCAACGCTGCAATCCTTTGCGCCAAACAATTCGCAAAGAAGAGCGGTGTGAAGCGCAAATCGTCAGTTTTGATATATCAGACGGCGGAGTAAATATCGACGCCCGTGCTAATATCAATTCAACTTCGGTCTCAACATCGCTTATCCCCATCGCCTTTTTGTGCCCCGAAATATCCTTAGTACAGGAAAGAAGGGGAATTGCTGTCGCGTTACTTTCTGATACTTTGTTTCGCTTGTCAGGGCATAATATCCCAATTGAAAAACTGAAACTTTTTTGTCACCGTTGCTATTTTTTCCTAACACCTAACGGCAACTGCTTCGACAACCAAAATAGGTATTCATTTTGGTGTGTCGGGAAAAAGTAAACGGAAGTTGCCCCACCCGACCGCGCCTTTACGAGTCCTTTCATTTTCTTTCTTTTCCCTCGGCACTGAATAACAAGACAAGGCCACTGAATAGAAGGAAAATTACGGAAAAGAACTAAAATGTGAATCTCTGTTAGTGATGTAAATTTGAGAAGAGGTCATATTAGAACCGAAAAAAAAAAATACAACAACAACAACATGAGGGTGATTGGGGGGGTGTATAAATGCAATATTTGGATTACTCATGCGCTTCATGAACAGATAAAACTCGAGAGACAGTAACATAATTAAAGATTTCTTGCCAGTTAGGCCAGTAATGAAATGTACATATCACTTCCTTGTCAGTTTCTTATTAGATCTGTGTGCAGTTCATTAAGCCGGATCCGGTAAAATAACTCGTTTTGGTAAATAAAGTCAGCTCAGTTTGAAATCTAGGTGCCACTAAAAGCTACGGATCTTATCGTGTGTTATTTGTGTATAAAGAAAACAAAATATTTCTTGGCCAGATGCGTATTCATGTATCACTTCAAGTACAAATTCTATTGTTGTTGTTGTTTTCATTATTTGGCCACTTTGATACCCAAATAATAAAGTTTCTTGTCACATTTTCATTCCCGGTAGCGATAATGACAAAACAAAGTTAATATACTTTTGGGTCAAACAAGGAATATCAATGTAACTATAAAATATAATAAACATATCTCGCTGAGTTTTAAGATTGCGTGACACCAATAACGAACGTACGGCAACGTCGGCGCATATATTTTGACTGCATATGACTCTTTCATTTTTTACAAGAAAGAGCTCTTAAAGCAACAGGGACATCCTTGGAAACATATTTGTGCTATATTGTAGCAGCATAAAGCGAAATGAGGCGTAAATTGGCAAAGAAAGTGAAGCAATCAGTTAGCGCTTGTCGACCACTGAGTTGAAGAAGCATTTTGATAGGAAAAACCACATAAATCAATCGTTAACCGGTTGTATTGAAAGTTAAACTTATTATAAGGTCTCCTACAGAGTTTTGTGCCAAGTTTGACGTGGAAGGCGAAGTTTTTGTTTGAGTTTATCCGAAAGTGTGAATTGATCGTTGCGCGTTATTTACAAGTCGACGTTGTGATTTTGGCAAAATTAGCCGCGTTAGTTCTTTCGAGCAATGAAAAGTACCAAACTAATTTTTATATTCTAAATACGAACAACACTTCTAGATATTACAACCGAATTTGTGTGCAAATCTGAGTTAGACCGGACATAGAAATGATATTTTGAAAAAGTGCTCTGAACTGAGATTTGCGAGCACTGGAATTTGGGCTGTCTTTGCCCCGACACCAGATAATCAATATTTGGCCTATAATTCTATTTATAGGTTCAAATTGCTCGTAGATGTCTTCTTAATCAATAGATGAGGACATTCATGTGTAGAGTTTCGTTGCGCGGTCGCGTGCGAAGGTTTTTTTGGTCCTCCAAATCCTTTCATTTTAGTGATTTCGAGGGGTATGGCGGTTTTTCAAAAATTTCACGAAAGGAAAAAACTTCTGGACAAACTAATTATACCAGGGTGATTGGCAAACCATAGGTTATCTTTTGACAAAATAAAAAGAACCCCGAATTTTGACTGATGTGCCACTCCTCACCCGGTCAGAAAAGAATGTCGCTCTTAAGTTGTGTATTTTACTTATTCAAAAGGAGAAGGCATGATAGCGCTAGTCCTTGTCGGGACATTGGAGGCACCACGCATTTCGTGTGAACAAGAGAAGCTTTAAAATTGATCAGAAATATCAAAATTCCCCGTTTTCGATTACAGCCCGCCCACACGAATACATTTTCAGAACTTTTCATTTCATTGAAAAGGAAAGTATTACGTGATTCACACGACATCATTTTCAGATAACTCAGTTTGGCGGTTTTTTAGTAAATTCGATACAGCGTTTTTGTCGTTTTTCGTGTGGACGGGGCCAAAATGTTTGTGTTTTCAAACGAAACGCATCCGTGTGGACGGGGCCTTAGTGAAGATTAGGGCTGCGTTCGCGTTTTCTGTGTTTCGCCTTCACACCGAAACGATGAAAGGCGTACAAAACGGCTCTCAAGAGAAGGTTTTTGAAAATGATGCGTGTCCCAATGAAAACGGATCAATGTAAACGAGTGACTTTGATTAAAAAACGGAGCATTTTTGACAACACAGTATACCGTGTTTTGCGCTAGGACATTCAAACCTGTGTTAAACGGTTGCACTGTATTAATTGGACAGTTGTTCCAAGTCCCGAAAATCTACTCCCCAGGAGATACTGTAAGCTTTACCTGTATTGAGCGGACACTTCACAGTTACCCTAGGGTGTCCGCTTTAATACAGGTTTGGCTGTGAGTAAAAACATAGCAAAAAAGTTTAATTTGCAGAAAACTGATTATATTGCAGCATAAACTACCAAACTTTCCAGAGGGCGCCTTTTGGCGTGAGAACCGTTCTTTCCCATTTTACCCTGGCATATACAGTAATAGATGGAATTGTTGCGATAAGATGTGTAAAGAACATTTTAAATCGTTAGTACGTTCTGTTGAAAGCCATATTTTATATTCTCTAGAAGGCAGGAAAAGGCATTTTAGAGACCAAATTTAAAAAATCTTTCGTGGGAGCATGCCCCCGGACCCCTCTTTAGTGGGTAGCGCCTTCTGTCCTTGAACTCCATCTCACAAAATCCTGGATCTACCTCAGAACTATGAAACAATTTAGATGCATATTAGTACCTTAACCCTTTCACTCCCATGTTCAAGTGTAGATTCTCCCAACCTTTTATAAGCAAATTATATGAGAGATGTAGTGAGAATTGATAGTTTAATCAGGTACCATCTGAGCAAGGTATTAAGACGAGTTTCAGTGAATAAAATAGAGCCTGTATTAATGCTTACTTGAATCGCCTGTGTCTCTGACGTCTCTGGTGGGATTTTGAGAAGCCGTAACTAAAAATAGCACGCCGAGTGAAGCCTTCGATTTCCGACTGTCTTGGCTCGAAGCCCAATAAACACGTCCAGAATGGTCAGAACTCCATAAGATTCTACCAAACACATCCGTCGATAAATTCTCTGTCGATATTTCGTCCACTATATTTAATAAAAAATCCGACAATAAACTGCCAAGAAATGATTATATAATGCGCAGCTTGATGTTGATCAAAAACTATAACCCGCGGAGTTCTTCATCTAATGGACGTTTTCTTGTTGCTGTAGAAGGATTGCTAGTCACCAAATCCAGTTTCTTTGGTTTCCAGTTTCTTGGTTTCCCGCCTTCTCTGAACGTGTTTGGTCGGGATATCCATGAACAAACGAAGCGAAAAGCAAAAGCAAAACCACCACAAGCGCAATATGGTTCAAAGCATGATTCGAGACCAGCATCTTCAGCTGTTTCTTAAAAGTGACAGACTGAAAATTTCAAGTTTGACGACAAAAAACTCACCAAAATACGCATAAATGCCTGAACTATTCGAATCCTATGGCGCGGTTTTTCGTGTCAAAATTCAAACACGCAATCCTTTAATTCAATCATTCAATCCTTCAACTCAAACATGCAATCCTTCGACTCAAACATTCGATACTTCGATTCGAACCTGCAATCCTTCAACTCAAACTTTCAATCTTTTGTCTATTTCGCCATCGTTCGTCGTCTCTGTCATCGCTCATTGGTTCGTCTGAGCCTGGGACTAGCGCGGCCAGCCTCAAGTCCGTGACCGCACTGGCGGTAAAGTCGCTACACGAGAAGCCGTTACACCGAGTTTATTTTTCGCAGCTATTTATCCGGGAAAAGGTAAGCATTCCTCTAGTTGCTGTAAGAAATTCTGTTTGTTCTTCCACTATCTTTTCTAGACCTGACTTAATTGCTGCGCAGCGAGCGAAGCAGCAGTTCATATTTCTTACACAGAAAAAATCTCGATTCGCTTGACTGCGTCCGTTTGCAATTAGACCACACTGCCTCACGCGCTTGCAACCAAAATGCTTTGCGACACCACAGGCGGCCCAAGCTCGATGACGAAGTGTTGCGTAACTCAAGATTATAAAGAATTGTATGGGGATTTTACCGATCCACGGAAAATCACAAAATTTGAGAATGAAAAAATTTCCCGATAAATTTCCCTCATCATATCGATGTTTGGGCAGATTCGCGCTACCCGCAAGCTCTCAAATCAAACGACATGTTTTCAAACTGTCACGATTTCACGTGCTCTGATGCTTGACCCGAACGAGTGACGACCTCTCGCCAACGGAGTTTCCGGTCTTCTCTTTCTTTTGGGTGATGGAAACATCGGCGGGAACTACTAAGAGGTAGCGAACGTTTTTCAAATTTTGGGATTTTCCGTGGATTGGCAAAATCCCCATACATTTCCTTATAATCTTGAGTCACGCAACACTTCGTCACCGAGCTTGGGCCGCCTGTGGCGACACTTGACTTCTGAACAACAACACGTTCTGCGCGAGTTCTTCCTTTCCACATGGGTGACTTGTCGTGTGCTGTTGAATACAGTAGGCCCCAGTTGTTCAATGCGAAACCAAGTCCAGTAGATAAGTTGCTATCCAGCAAAAGCAATATCCTCCCAACTACAGTTATGCGAGATTACACCAAAACCAGCGCAGCAATCACTATCTTTAGATATCCTAGTATTATGTTTATTATATTATATATGATTTAATAAAGTGAAAAAATTCAAAGATGGAGTAGTCATTGTGCAAACGAACAAAGGCATTTGGTGTTAATATTGGCAATTATTTTCCGCACTTCCGGCCGAAGCAATGTCTCTAGAGAAATGTCGAGAACTCCTGGAAGAGGTTTCCAGGCTGTGCACTTCTATTGATGAGACTTCCATCAGTTTCCTCGCCATTTCTACATAGGGGTCATTCGTGGAGTCATTCGAAGAAGTACGGCAGGAACAAAGCCGAACAACATGTTGGTACAACATGACAGACTGATAGACCAGAAAATCCGAGTGTCTGAATTTATTTCACCTCCTTCTTTCTTTTATCCTCCTGGTGATGTCTATGTCCTGTATCAAGGCACGAGTTCGCACCGCCAGATGCTCTCTTGCAGTCACCTCGGATCCTTCTTCAGCTGTCGCCATGCTTAAATTTTCCTGGAGAAACAGCTGCGAAAAATAAAATCAGTGTATATAAGTCTTCTTGTGTCGCGACTTTACTGCCAGTACACTAAGTACAGTCACGGACTTGAGGCTGCCCGCGCTAGTCCCAGGCTCAGACAAACCAATAAGCGATGACGTGCGGTTACAAAGATCACGAGCGATGACCGATGACAGAGACGACAAACGATGGCGAAATAGACGAACGATGGCGGAATAGACAAACGATTGAAAGTTTGAGTTAAAGGATTGCAGGTTCGAAACGCAATTTTTACCACAACACACTAGTTTCTCGCTCTCTGATTGGTCGATTAACAGTGGTAAATAAGAGTCCAGACAACGATGTGACGCCAGCGTGTCACGTTTTGCAACGAAATACAGCGAAATTTTCTCGTATATGTCTAAATAGTGTGGTAAAAAACAAATTTCCACTGGTTTGCCGTGGTTTGGACTCTTATTTACCACGATTTACGCCATCGCAAGGTCAAAATTTGTTGTGGACTCACTCGGCGAAGCACCTCGTGAGTCCACAACATTTTGACCATGTGATGACGTAAATCGTGGTAAATAAGAGTCCACACCACGGCAAACCAGTGGAAATTTATTAAATCGAATGTTTGAGTTGAAGGATTGCATGTTTGAATTGAAGGATTGCGTGTTTGAATTTTGACACGAAAAACGCGCCATAGAATCCGCGCGGGGATTTGATCTAGCACGCATGGCGCAAAAGATATGCCGCCGTAAAGCGGGGATAGTGGGCTCAGAAGCGGCCGAATAGTTAAGGAACGGAGTGACAATTTTAACTCTGAAAGTGACATGGGTTTTTTCCAAAAGCACATCAAAATGAAGATAAAGCCTTCAAGTTTTAGGAACCGTGCGAGTATTTGACATAACGGCAGAACTTTAGAGAAATAGATGAAAACGTACCGGCTCCCAGTCATTTTTCTTATATTTGCGGGAGCGGAAATGGCAACGCGACTGGGGGTGCGGTCATTCGATACAGAGTATTTCTTCACAAATTTTTGCCATGCACGGCGTTCTGAAGAAGTACACAGGTTTCTGACCGTTCTGATTATAAGGCCTTGCAGGCAAGTGTCACAAATGTATCCAGACAGGTTTTACTATTGAGTCCATTTTTTTACATGAGCATACCTTGAGATGGAATGTTGTGTCCTATCTGAACCCGTCGCTGTGTGTTTTAAATCCAATGCTCTTTATTTTAGCTTCTTTGTAAATGGATATTTAATTGCGCTTCTTGAATTGGTATTTCTCTGTAAGTTATTACTCTCTTGTATGTGTCGTGTTGTGTCGAATAAACTGAAGTGCGAAGCAGAAAACTGTCATCATGTCTGTGTGGAGTCACGTCCGTTTTGAAGCGGTGTGGCGGGAAATGGGCGGCCGCGGTCATGCAACCCGGCACACTTTTACGACTCTTCGGCAGGAATTTTATGTTGCAAATTGTCGTTGTTATTGCACTACAGCGTCTTTTATATCTCCTGTGCTCTCACACTCGGAAATTTTGTACTTGCAGTCCAGTTGTTTGAGTAGTAGTACACTAAAGAGCCAACAGCCAAAGAGAGCATCTACTCAGTTCAACAAATACCAGATTGAGGTCATTGTAGAACGCTACAACAAGGGATAAAATAAAAGCACACGCTATACCCCTCGGCAACGTCAAGCAGAAATGAAGAAGCACCCAAACCTAACATTTTGTGATGTGCTACATGAGAACCAAATAAGATCATATTGGAGTCGGTATACCACAGAAACAAGCCAACCTCGTGATTACAATTTCGTGTTTACATGTAATTCTGCCTGCAGTACAGTACCTCAGGTTCCAAATTTTTACAACACTGCAGTTTACATTTAACTAGACTGGCGTTGCCAGTGAGCTCGCGGCCGGTTAGTTGGGTCGAGAGCAGAATAAACTAAAATGGAAAGCAAAGACAAGAGCGGAAGACCAGGAGACTTCCAGTTTCTCACAGTATAGAGAACTTGGCTATCATTACAACACTCATACACTTGGTTCTTAAAGGTTGAGCGACTCTGCATTTTGAACTTAGAAGCGAAACGGTTACCCACCGAGTAAATCTGAGTAATGCGTGACTTGTCTTTGACAGTTTGACCTCGAGGCCACGATTAATCCAGCCTTCGCTTCAATACTAGTCTGTCTTGTTTTTTAACTGAATGCGTTTCACTTCTATTAGGCTTTCGAGTATTCGTGCTTTGTAACAAATATAAAATGGAAAGCGAGGAATGTAACGCGAGACATGTTTAAAATATTATTGCGGTTTTGTTCACAGTGCGTTCAGTCCATTTGCGACTGGAAACTTAATACTCAGGACTATTTCGGTGTATTTTTCATTTCTGGTATACAATGACCATTGCAAAACAAAGGCTACATGATCGAATGAAAGAAACATTTCAACAGGCAATGTACGATAAGCAGAAGAATCGTATGAGGCAACAGATGTCATGAACAGAGTAAAGCATAAATCGCCATTGTTTTGCGGTTAAAGCTCATCGTAGCTTTGGTTTCCGTTTTCGGCCTGTTTTCTTCCCAGAAGTATTTCGTGTCGCCACAGAAAGTTTCGTCGGGACTAAATATTTAGCGGCGACAGAGATATTTGCAATCTCCCAGCGGTATCTGATCAAACATCTGTTTACGGCTATTCTCGAAGCTTCCGCGGTGAACTAAAGAACGCAAGCCAAAATCGTTCCCTAACATCCAGTTTATCAGTGCGTGTTCCACAAACCCAAACGGTGGAGTTTGGATTAAATGTAGTTAACTTTTACACACAAGTACCGAGCAATTCACTGGCCACAATCGAGTTGTTTCGAAGTCAATTACGTCATTGCATATCACGTGATAATCTGAACCAATCATGGTGTGCAGATTCGTAACCCAGAAAAAAACTAACATGACGATAAAGACACGCCGTGTGATTTTAAGCTCGACGGGCCACGCCCGCGAGCAATAACAAGCAATATTTTGTCTGAATATGGACACGATCGGATGTTTTTTTTTTGTTGTTGATGAAGAAAAAATGAGCCGGAATAATGATTATTTTGACCGTGCGCCCTGTTTATATTCTTGAGCACATGATCGGATCAATATTCAACAGGAAGCTCTCAAAACACTGACAACAAGAGGTATTTATCTGAGCATTTCTCGCGTGGTGTCAGCTTGACCGACGGCTGGTATATCGCAAACAAAAGTATGATGAATGGTTTCTCACATCACAAGCAAAAAAAGTTGGTACAAATGTCAATACCCACATGTTTACATATTTTTTCCGGACTCACACGCCCGATTATTGCTCGCGGAGGCCTGGGGCCCACGAGAGCTTAAAAATGGGCCTTTTTAATTTTTTTTTTTTTTTTTCCTTTTTGTGGGTCGAGAATCAGCACACGGTGATTGGTTCATATTATCACGTGCTGGGCGATGACGTAATTGACTTCGCTAAACAATTCGAGATGTGGCCAGTGAATTGCTCGTTATTTGTGTGTAAAAGTTAACTGCATCCCATCCAAACTCAACACCATTTGGCTCTGTGGAATTTGCACGGATAAACTGGATTTTCGGGAACGATTTTGGCTCGCGTTCACCGCGGAAGCTTTGAGAATAGCCGTAAACAAATATTTGATGGTACCGCTGTCGCCGATAAATATTTAGTCCCGACGAAACTTTCTGTGGCGACACGAAATACTTTTGGGAAGATAACAGGGCGAAAGCAGAAACCAAAGCTACGGTGAGCTTTAGCCGTAAAACAATGACGCTTTATGCTTTACTCTGTACATGACATCTGTTGCCTCATAAAATTCTTCTGCGTATCGTACATTGCCTGTTGAAGTGTTTCTTTCATTCGATCATGTAGTCTTTGTTTCGCAATGTTCATTAAATACCAGAAATGAAAAATACACCGAAATAATTCTGAGGATTGAGTTTGCAGTCACAAATGGACTGAACACACTGTGAACAAAAGCGCAATAATATTGTAAACATCTCTCTTGTGACATTCCTCGCTTTCAATTTTATATTTGTTACAGAGCACGAATACTCGAAAGCCTGATAGAAGAAACGTATTCAGTTAACAAAAGAAAACACATAAGTAGTGAAGCGAAGGCTGGATTAATCGTGGCCTCTGATTAGAAATATGAGTCAAGGTCAAACTGTCATATTCGATTGTGCATAAGAAGATATGTCACGCATTCTCAAGATGCAGGGTCGCTCAACCTTTAAGAAGCAAGTGTATGAGTGTTGTAATAATAATTTTTAGTTTAATCAAGGTGTCAAAAGAACAAGGTGTCAAAAGAGCAAGGTGTCAAAAGCCAAGTTCTCTATACTGTGTGATATTTTTATGGTGAGAAATTGGAAGTCTCCCTTGGGAGTTCCGCTCTTGTCCCCTACTTTCCATTTTATATTCTGGTCTCGACCCAACTCACGCCGCGAGCTCACTGGCAAGGCCAGTCTAGTTAGCAGTGAAAATTCAACAAACATGGTTTGTCTACACAGCACGGAAAATATCATAACTTGCATCATAAAACTAGATGCTGTATTTAATCTACTTCTGGGAATGCAATACCAGTGCCTTTAGTCACAAAAACAAATAAATTGTTCATTAAAAAGTATAAACTGTCAAGCTCCTTCAGGTCCCTGGTGCTCTTCGCAAAGTCGCAACATACTCGCAGACTATTTACAAAGTTTGCGCGGTGTCACATTTCATGAAATCATTTCTCAAACTAAAACCTATCATTTTTCCTTGAGAACCATGGTGACAGTTTTTTGGTACATGGATTTTGGAGCTCATTAAAAGGATTTACTTACACGGATTACTTAACTAAGTTGCATCGCATTAACCTCAGAAAAACTCACATAATTGCTCGCGGTTGCGACGAGCTTTAAATTGGAATTTCTTTTTTTTTCCCGTTTTTGAAGCTATTTGCAATATGCAAATAGCTTCTATGTCGGCGTTTGGGCGATAGTTGAACAGCCGTTCGGCCCATCTCATTAGGTCATTAAAATGCTCCCCCTCTAGGTGGGAAAAACTACTGAGGGGGGAGGAGCAAGAAGTGTTATCCATATAAAGCCGCCGTGGTACAGGTCCTGTGAGAAAGTTTGTCTTTTATTATCTACTTAACACAAAGAATGCACAGAGAGATTTCCAGTAAAGGATCTCCGTCCTAATGTTATAACTTTGCGACAGAATGTCAGAAGCTAAATTACCTCTCCAGGGAGGGGTTTTCTAAATATAATTGGCTCTCTCGCACGTGGAAATTCAAGGCATTATTTAATGGCGGCTGCGAGCGTTGCCGATTCTTTGGTTGCGTGTGGAAATCTGCTCCCCCTTCAGCCCCCGGCTGACATATCCGTAGTATCTGGCAAACAAGCGACACAGATTCACATTTAGAGCGTCATTTCTGGACACATTTGCGAGTATACGCTCCGCCCACAAAAGAAGGAACACAGCTGTATGGTGTGACCACGACATATGTTTTGGCAAAGGTAAAAGCTTATTCCACATGATTTCATGCCATAATTGCAAATGCAGATCGACTGTGGTATGTCTGAGTTGTTTGTTTATAAAATTGTCTCGAGCGGATTCTGTCACTAATGAAAAATCGACAGGAAATTTTACTGTGAATCCTTTTCACCACCGTTCGAATAGCACGAGAAACAGGTTTGTTCGGCTGGAGTGTGTTACGTTACGAAACTATTATAACGAGTCAAAATCTGGTTTACCACGCATGATATGTTTGTTGACACATGATTTCATGACCAGATCGACTGTGGTTTGTCTGAGTTGTTTGTTTACAAAAATTGTCTCTAGCGGGTTTTGTCGCTAATGAAAAATCGACTGAAAAGTCGACAGGAAATTTTACTGTGAATCTATTTCACCACCGTTCGAAGAGCACGAGAAACAGGTTTGTTTGGCTGGAGTGTGTTACGTTAATACGAAACTACTATAACGAGTCAAAGTCTGGCTTACCTCGCAGAAATTTACAGAACGACTTTAAATATTTTGGCAAGCTATACTTTCCTCCTTTTTTGTCGATCATGCAGCTCAAAATAATCATATAATAAACTGTCATGTTTGTGCATTTGTGTTTGGTCATACATAGTACGTAGCTGGCATAGTAGAACATAGTGTAAAACCCCGATCAAACGGTGATAATATTCGATAATAGTTCGTGCCCCGTTGTAACACGAACTACCTATCATAGACTATCATCAACTAGCAAATAGCTTCACGTACGCTTTGCGGACCTATGTTTTTTTTGTGGGTCGAGAATCAGCACACAGTGATTGGTTCACATTGTCACATGCCATGCGATGACGTAAATTGACTTCGCGAACAACTTGAGATGTGGGCTGTTGATTTGCGCGTTACCTGTGTGTGAAAGTTAACTGCATCCCATCCAAACTAAACACCGTTTGGCTCTGTGGAACGTGTTACGAAACCGATAAACTGGATTTTGGGATGAATTTTGCTTGCGTTCTTAAGTTCACTGCGGAAATTTGATGGATTCGATTATTTGATGGATACCGCTTCGGGATTGCAAATAACTCTGTCGCCGCTAATTATTTAGTCCCAAAGAAACTTTCTGTGGCGACACGAAATACTTCTGGGAAGATAACAGGCCGAAGACGAAAACCAAAGCTACGATGAGTTTTAGCCGTAAACAATGGTGATCTCTGCTTTATACTGTACATGACATCTGTTTCCTCATAAAATGCTTCTGCTTATCGTTCTTTGCCTGTTGAAATGTTTCTTCCATTCGATCATGTAGCCTTTGTTTCGCAATGGTGATTGCATACTAGAAATGAAAAATACACCGAATTAGTCCTGGGCATTGAGTTTGCAGTCACAAATGGACTGAGCACGCTGTAAACAAAACCGCAATAATATTGTAAACAAGTATCGTGTTACATTCCTCGCTTTCAATTTTATATTTGTTACAGAGCACTCGAAAGCCTGATAGAAATGAAACGCATTCAGTAAAAAAAAAACAAAAAACAAAAAAAAACAAACAAACAAAAAAAAACAACAGATAAGACTGAAGCGCGCAGGCTAGATTAATCGTGGCCTCTGACTAGAGTCAAACTGTCAAATTCGATAAAATTCGATTATGCATAAAAAAACAAGTAACGCATTACTCAGCTTCTCTTGCCGGCTGACCCTTTTTTAGCTCCTAAGCTCAAAATGCAGAGCCGCTTAACCTTTAAGAAGCAAGTGTATGAGTGTTGTAATGATAATTTGTAGTTTAATCAGGTTTCATTTGAGCAAGATGTCAAATACTAAGCTCTCTATACTGTGTGATATTTTTTTTAGTGAAAAACTGGAAGTCTCTTGGCAGTTCCGCTCTTGTCCCTAATTTCCATTTTAGTATATTCTGGTCTCGACCCAACTCACGCCGCGAGCTCACTGGCAAAGCCAGTCTAGATATTATATAGACACAAAAGTTTTGTGAGAAAATTCACAAACAACCGTGCAAAAGCGGGAAATGATGCCATCGATATCCTCACTAGTAAGGATATGGGAAATATGCCACTCGGGTCCCGGATGTAGTTTCGTATGGATTTTACGCACGGTAATTATTCAAGTGTCAAACTGGAATAGCAGTTACCAAACCACTAAATGGGGACACTACATTCTAAAATCTAAAATCTAAAACTATACATTCTAAGATCTAAATCTAAAATTCAGCAATATGCGCAAAATATCCTAATCCTTGTACAAGCCTTGTCCTAATCCTAATCCTACTTCTAATCCTATATAAACTAACTCTTTATGCATTACATAAAAGGCAGCTAGTACACTTGGCGTCCGTGAGTCTAGAGGCAAGGTCTACTGTGTGAATATTTCTCTTGAAAGCGGATAATGTTGGTTTATCCCTAATATGTTTCTGTACAATGGCCCATATTTTTGGTCCCGTGTATCTAAGTGAATGCTACCAAAGGTGACAGTGTTGAATCTAGGTAGCATAAAATCATGATTGCATAAGGCATAGTTTATGTTTAAAAAGATTACGAATATAATCAGGCGATAGGTTGTTCTTTCAATTATTAGAGAACAATGCAGTTGTTAAAATAAGAGTTTCATTCGAGTGGACATACTATTTACTTGGATGGTGTAGAATCGCTCCATGCTGGCCTTATAGGCGCTACCAGGAGAGGGAGATGCGTGCAGTGAAACACCGTCACGTTGGTGATATGTGAGAACATTAATATAGTGACTGTGGGGGACTTACTGACCAACGTAAAAGAAAAAGAGAAACCTATCGACAGATAGGGAACGTAAATAGAATATCTTGTACTAATTGCGAAGCCACCTACTTCAGTGAAACTGGCAGAAACCTGAACACAAACGAGCTACCAGAAACGGCGACATTATAAATCAAAATTTTGAACACCACCGACAGACTAAACACGACATTAACCGGGACTCTGCTGAGTGTATCAACCACAGCACTAACTACTACCAACGACTTACACTGGAAAGCTAGTACACAAACTTAGAACGGAAACCACTCAACAGATGCCAACAATTACCGGCACCTTACAAACGACTGGTAGATGACATCAAAAGCAATCGAGCGAACAATAGACCACGCATCCAAGCTTGACGGGCGACAACCTTTGATATGAGAATTGTTTAGCGAGCACTCATGCGTGAATGTTGTAGAAAACGGCTTTAGCCGTCCTAACTCAAATAAGAGCGCAGCATGAAGCATTTACATCGAAGCCGAACAAAGTCCACCGGGAAAGAAAGCCAAAAGTTGAATTTGAAAGTCTTGGCCCGCCAAGCTTGGATGCGCGCGCAATCTTGAGAAAATGGCCCACAGACAAATCGACAGGACAACAGAACATCAACCGACCAATAACGAAACACAACCAAACCAACTCGACCAACCATAAGACGACAAAACGGACCAATCACATCAACAACCAGAGACCTTGACTCTGAAGATGACTTCCTTTCAGGGAGTCGAAACGTCAGTCACCAAAAACAGTCTTCCTGGAGACCACTGTAACGCGGACAATCTCAACCAACCTACTGTTCACGCTACTGAGTTAAAACCATTTGCCATGCTATCTTAAGAAACGTACTAATACGATTTATTTTTGTCTTCTTGTAACTATGAAACAAAAGTCAATCAGTGTCCTGAAGAGATAAAAGACGGAGTGCGGTGGTCCTCGACAGACTTAGGCAACACTGACTTCAAGCCATGTCCTGCATCTGCCAAGGGTATTGCACTGTCTCTCTAATTATAGTGTGTTAGTTTAAGTGCGGCACTCATTCTTATTTTATTCGTGTGAGAGTCTTGTTGTTTCTCCTGTTCGTGCGCATGATGAGTATTTGCACGTAAATCTGGAGTGCAAAAGTGTATTTGGCAATCATGTAGGGAGTGAGTATGACTGAGGAGTTATAAGTTAGCTCTACTTGTAAATTTCACAATTAATTTTTGCCCATTCAAATGGTTAATTTTTACACTACACTCCAACATTTAATTTTCCATGGTCTTAGGCAATGCTACCAGAGATTGCTTGGAAAAATATGGGACCATTATTTGGGGAGACACCATTTTTGACAATTGTACAGCGTCTAAAGAATTCATCAATCTGGGAAGCAAGGTAAGTCGTACAGTATATTTACAAAATGCAGCTGTGTGGAATACTTGTGAATTTCTTACTCAAGTGTATTATTTTCAAACCTCTTTCCATGCCGGCAAATTCTCCTTCAAACTTTACAGTGTCCTGAAGAGATAAAAGACGGAGTGCGGTGGTCCTCGACAGACTCAGGCAACACTGACTTCAAGCCATGTCCTGCATCTGCCAAGGGTATTGCACTGTCTCTCTAATTATAGTGTGTTAGTTTAAGTGCGGCACTCATTCTTATTTTATTCGTGTGAGAGTCTTGTTGTTTCTCCTGTTCGTGCGCATGATGAGTATTTGTACGTAAATCTGGAGTGCAAAAGTGTATTTGGCAATCATTTAGGGAGTGAGTATGACTGAGGAGTTATAAGTTAACTCTACTTGTTAATTTCACAATTAATTTTTGCCCATTCAAATGGTTTATTTTTACACTACACTCCAACATTTAATTTTCCATGGTCTTAGGCAATGCTACCAGAGATTGCTTGGAAAAATATGGGACCATTATTTGGGGAGACACCATTTTTGACAATTGTACAGCGTCTAAAGAATTCATCAATCTGGGAAACAAGGTAAGTCGTACAGTATATTTACAAAATGCAGCTGTGAGGAATACTTGTGAATTTCTTACTCAAGTGTATTATTCTCAAACCTCTTTCCATGCCGGCAATTCTCCTTCAAACTTTACGACGCATTTTGAACGCATTTACGCTCCACCGTAAAAGTGGTTTGTCGGTTACTGCAACATATTCTTGTTGCTCCGCAAAGTTCACAAAAAATAGTAAACCGTCAATACAATAAGGTCAATTATTTCGATTAATACAGTTCTTTTTTTCACCTAGTAGGTTGTATAATTGGTGATGTTAATGCTACCGACACTGTAATTGTAAGATAACCTAAAGTATGGGGAAAAGTTGTAGCCTACAAAATGTCAAGTTTAGTGCTACTTCTAGAGTGCTATGTAAACTAAAATATTGTGGACAATAATTCGGTGAACAACAATAGTAAAAGAAATAGCATTTATGTTGCCCTCCATGAAATACGAATAACTCAATCACAGAACCGAGCTCAGTCAAATATTTACTTGATGGTCATTTTCAGGCAAAAACGTTGATGAAAGGCTCCCATACGGATCAACGCGCTGAAAAAATTCTTCAACAATTGGAGAATATTACGTCGCCTCTAACAAATGACAGCAATCGGCCAATAGAGATTCACAGCGGTGATTTGGAGATTTCAGTTAACATTCTGTCAATCTTGGAAAAATACAATTCAGGAAGAGGCAACGGAAGCTTGAACAGCCTGAAGAGTCAGGAGGACTTCCTTCTCGCTGCGAGCAATCTGCTAGAAAAGTCCAACATCAAATCTTGGCTCCAATTGGATGAGGTAAGAGTTAACGGACACAAGACTATCCACACTAATCCGGATAAATTTGAAAGCGGAGTTTTCATACAAAAACGCATCGAAAGTTTTCCGTCCACACTATCGTTTTCGCTGTCCACACTAAGACGCTGGACTGACCGATAACGCTAAATGCCAGAATTGCGCATGCGCAAAGACATCACATGGTCATCACGCGTTTTCGAAAAACTCCGCTTTTGCCGTCCACATTATGACATGAAAGCGGAGTTTTCGAAAATATCCACTCTGGAGAGCGTTTTCAAAAATATCCGTTTTCGGTCACCGAAAACGCGTCTTATGGCCTGGCAAAAACGAGGACACATTGTGGCGGCAGCATTGTGCCCTTCGATGTTTCCAGGGTGGCAAAATGTACGGCAACATTGTTGCTTTCCGCGTGGACACAACAAATGTTTCTGAAGTTTTTCAGAAACATTTTTTGTGTCCAGGACACAAATTTGGGTCCGCAACAAATGTTTCACGCGTGGCAAAACGGGGCAACATTTGGGAAACATGCGCGCGCTAGCAATGTTGCCGCTACAATGTGTCCTCGTTTTGCCAGGCCTTTAGTGTGTACGGGAGGCCAAAACAGATAAATAAATATCCGTTTTCAAATTTATTCGGATTAGTGTGGTTTTCGGTTTTCGACAGTCATCCGAAAAGCGCTCTATTTGTTTATTATGGTTCGTTTACGCTCCGGGGGTTCTTTAGTCCAAAGATGGGACCGCCGTTTTACGTACAGTGGTCATCCACTTCACAAAGAAAAGAGCCAGGGCGTTTAATTAGTTCTAATTTCGCTACCCCGCGCGATCTCTTGTATAATAGATGGAAGCTCTGACCACCACATAATCACAGGTTTTTTTAGCATGCCCTTCGCGTTAGGTGAGATAGAGAGGAACATGTAACCTCTTCTATTTTCACTGCAGGAAGGCAAAAATACCTCTATCCTTCTAGTAAATACGTTGGACAACTATGGTATGCAAGTTGCTAAAAGTTTGGGTGGGAAGGGTAACAGCACCCATTCAGTTGTAAAGAAACGGAACATAGTCATGAGAGTGGATAATGTTGGAGAGAAAAACCAGGTAAGTCCCACGTAGTCGTTTTTTTAGTCAAGCTCTAACAAAAGATGGGAAAAGAATAACCGCCGATGTTAAATTTCAAAGTTACCACAAAAATCATCCAAATATTGATTTTAAGTGCAAAGTTTTCCATCAGCCATCAGTTTTCTTTTGAAAGTAAATTTTCGTTAAGCATATCTTTAATATTACTAATGTATTTGGACCAAGGAAGTCCGAGTAATGAAAAAAAAAAAAAGTTATAACTGATGAACTAATAAATATAACTAATTGTAATTGAGAAACAATACTTGTTATCATGAGAATGGCTAGGAATTAAAGTTCTCCGTGGATTCTCAAAGTTAGCTTTACAATTTGTATTTAACAGACTGTAAAAACAAGTCCCTTAGAATATATACTGTTTTCGTAACCCGCGCCCTGACAGTAATAGACCCTCGCTCCAGTTTGCCCGGAAACTGAAAAACCGATTTAATAGAGACTCCTTTGAGCAGTCACATCGAACATATTATTTATCTTCAGTAAGAACATATTAGGACAGTGTTAGTGTCGGTGGTTCTCTATTTTGCGTCTCTTTAGCTTTAAGGATTTCTAGGTGTAACTCGTTCATCGTCTTTCACCACAGATCAAAACCGATGGACTGAACTTTACCTACAAAAACAACATGATATTCTTACCACCAGAAGTCTTTAATTCCACCGGCTCCAGCCTTGCCGCCAGCTTTGTTTATCTTACGCTGAATGAAATATTTTTATTTGAAAAACCCGGTGCATCTGGTGTCAACAGCTCCAAAAAGGTTGCGGCCAGTGGCGCAATCGTGTCTAGTACAGTCAAACCAAGTCCAAAAAATAGTCTGAAGTCACCCGTCAGGATAGTTCTGGAGAAAAAAAAGGTAATCAAAATTTAGCTCTTGTTCATTAGCGCTGATTAAATGTCTTTCAGTTGATACTACCAGAAGAAAATCATCAAGAGAGGCCTGCATAGTTTGTTTTTCAGTGGCAAAAGTTGCCACCCAGCCATACATTTGTAATTTTTGCAGTGTCGATAAGGTCAAAAAGTGCGTAACGCAATACTTTCAGATTTTTGTTAATCACCCTTTCTTTGGATTTATGTCTGTTTGTTTGTATCTATTCGACTGATTTGATTTATGCTAACGACGAAAAGATGTAAAAAAAAAAACAAAGCTTCCCGTATATGATTTTCCTAGCTACCTTTGCTATCTTTTACTTTGCAGGGAAAACTACCAGACGCCGATGCCCAACCCTTGAGGAGTTGTGTGTTCTGGCGCAAAGGTCTCCCCAAAATTTGGCAAACCAGCGGCTGTAGACTGGTATCTAGCAAGTCCGATGACGTCACTACCTGTGAGTGTGATCACCTGACAGTGTTTGCCTCTCTCATGGATCCTCATGGTACACCGGTAAGTTAATAGGGCAAGCTCTCCTCAGAAAAAGGCACAGCAAGCGAGGTATGCTGTTCAGAATGTGACACGGCGGAAATACGTTTTTGACGTCACTTCCGTTGGTCAGCGTTCGTCACCATTACTACTTTTAATTCTAATTTGAGGTAAAACTTCACATCGTGAGGAGGCCTCGTCTTGTACCCAACGTATGTTATAGAAAATGCATTGAACTCACTTATCCTATAGCATCGAGTCCTATAGTATTGAGTTTTTTTTTTGGCTGTCTGAAGTTTTATCGATGATTGCTTGTGACGTCACAAGCTTTAAAATGCAACGATTTTTATTTTTTTTTATTTTTCTGGGTTAGAGATCTGCATGCGGTGATTGGTTCATATTATCATGTGATTTGTGATGACGTTGTGATCAAGTGACTTGGCGGGCGAGCAGTTTCGCCATTTTGAAGACAGCAAGTTGCTTGCCTTAGTTGGCTCTGTGGATTATTTTATGGACCGCTCATCTTACTTACAAACGCATACGCCGGCTGCGGTAGACCCATACTAAATTTCATTGAGCGGTTTTGGCTTGGGTCGGTCCGTTCAGCCTCAAAAGCCATATTGAAAGCCATGAAAGCAAATGCAATGAACTTATCAATGAACTGCATAACTATGCACAACTGTACAGAAATGTACGAAGAATCTGACATCCAGAACCTTGAGAACTTGAAGGAACAAGCTGAACGAAGCCGCTCGACATACAAAGACGAGAACCTGTGTAAAGACGGCGATTCTTGAAAAGCGCTTGATAGCGGATTATATGGAACTGTTTAGTATGAGGGTGAACTTGAAGGTACTTTGTATTCTTTTACTTTGTATTATTCTTGCTGATACAAGTAAAGCGTCAGAAAATCTGACTTTTGTTTGGGATCAAAATTTCACTCAGCTATGCATTTATGTTGTTGTTGCGACATTTTGGCTCGGTGCCATGAAGGTCAAACAATCAGTGGAACAGATGGCGTTGTTATTTGAAAATTGGGAAATGGCTGAGGAAAAAGTGACCGTTGGTAGATCTCGCTTCGCTCAGTTTTATTGTATTCCCACAAATGTTTATGTGAAAGAAAACCGAAGTCCTGCAAGACGAAGTCGTGAGCCAAGCCACGTACCCTTGAATAACCTTTCACGCATTTTGAACAAGAGTAGAAAAAGCAGGCGACTAATACAAGAATACATTTCAAAGAATGTCCCAAAGTCGTCAAAAGTCCATGGTTATACCCGAGCTTACGTACTTTACAATGCTAATGCGTTTCGAGAACGTGCATGTAAACAACATGTAAACAATAAAAAGCCACAGATGGAAATGGAAAGAGAAAATTAGGATCAATAAACCATCGCTGCGAGAAAGCTAGAAGCTCAAAAAGAAGATTGCCAAAAGTAACCGAGGTGCTAAGATACGTTTGTATTTTAAAATGTGTTAAAAAACAGGCATTGCAAGATCAGACGTACTCAGAGATCAAAATCACAGAACCAAGTACAATGGGTTTTCTCTGTCAAGGGATATAGAAAAAAATTCCGGTCCTTCAGTTGTTGATCCAAACAAAACGATCATCGGTTGGCTTTCTGGATGCACGGAAGCCATACTTTAAGAGCGATTTTGGCTTGCATTGTTTTTAAGCGTCGGAAGACTTGAAAATAGCCGTACACAAATGCTTGATGTGTTACCAGCGGGACCCCCGTAAAGTACGAAGGGTTGTGTTTTGCAAATGCTCGATTATAGATACCGCTTCAACCAATGTATCTGTGTTCTGAGCAATATTTGTGTGAAAGAACATCGAATAAGTAGTAGAAGACGAGTCGAAACTTGATAGAACTTGAACTTTTCCCTGCGGGCAGAGCGTCTCAGTCGGCGTTTAACTTCGTTTTGTGTGCAGTAAAGGTTCTTTGTTTATTGTCTGAGGATATTGAATTACTAATAGGTTTGAGGCAAATATCACGCGAGATTAAGATACAAGATCTGTCAATGAAATGTCACGAGCATAATATCATAGAACGGGGAATCCCGAATCATCAGCTACTTAGCTTTCACTCACGCCGCTTTAACAAAAGCAAGAAAGACCGGCAGGCGATTACATCGAGAATATTTGTCACTGAATACCTCGAAGTCTTCAAAAGCTCAAGGTTGATATCCGACTATCCGAGCCGTAATGTTCGCTCCACAAGCCCGTGATGCACGCCTTTGTTGTCACGGTATTCAAACGTCTGCAGCTTCCGATAGAGATTAATTTCGTATCGACCCAGAATTTTGCGTTAAAGCTTAATGCATAGCAGTCTTGAACATATTAGTAATCAGACCTGTACATGTAGGATGAGTAACGTCTGAGATGGCTTTTTCATACGAAGTAATTTCATCATGGGAAGTGTCATGCTTTAATGTGCTACAGAGATAAGTCTGAAAGCTTTCAATTACAGCTACTTGAACATGATGCACACGCTGGGAAGATGAGATAAGGCTATTACGCATTCCCCAGTCAATCCCATTACAAAATGACAACACAGTTCCTCCACAAAACATGTCAGCTTGAAAATTCACTCAACAAGGTTGCCAGGTTGTATAGCAAGCGTCACACAAGTACTGTCACGTGCATCGGAAAGCAATGAAAACTGGGTTGTTGCAAACGAAGAATATTCTTACGGGGCCTTCGATAATTGTTTTCTCTCAATTATTATAATACACTTTTTCGTGAATATCTGTTTGACCGAAATTAGAAGAAAAGAGGGCAAGAAAAATAAAGGGAGCTCTTGGATCCGTCATGTGCAAAAACTGACTCGGCTATAATATCTTTTGCATATAAACGCACGACAAAAGTTCCTCTCCCGGGACCCCTCGTGTCTCTATTCATTGTACTAATGACGTCACAAGCGAACTGGCCACGGTCCTGTCTTGTTTACACAGTATAAAGCAAGCGCAAGGGAATGGAAAAGTTTCCGTTATCTTGCGCTTGCGGTTGTACTTGATTCACAAATTTTACGAGTATTACACTGAACTACGAAATCTGTACTTGAATCCACATTTTTATGCAATGACCGCTGACTCAAAAATTAGGTGACCGCACGGCACTAAAACGTATTGCTCTAGTATCCCTTTATACCATATCCATACCTCTCTTCTCTGTCCTAGGTTCCATCAAAACATCAGGAAGGCCTGGAGATCATATCCTTAGTGGGCTGTGCCATCTCGGCCTTGGCGGTTCTCCTCACCGCAGGAGTCACGCTGTTCTTTCGGAAGTTCTTCAAAAAACCACGGCTGACAGTCTTGCTAAACATATGTGCTACGATCGGCATCACGTGCACGCTGGTCATCGGAGAGAGATGGGCACGTGACTACGAGGTAATGAATAAGGAAAAGCCGTAAATGCTATAATAAGCCCCCAGAGGGCTTATTTAGAAAATTCCCCTTTCAGAGGGGGGAGGGGTGGGGCTTATTTAAAGAAATGACATGACAACAACCAGTACTGTATTCTTGATCGACAAAATACTACCTGAAGTTAAATGTGGGAGGGATGGGGACTTAATACAGAGGGGGAGGGGGCTTATTTAAAAATAGACCGGATGCGATATTAATAAGTGTACCGTAGGTAATCTAAGTACGCGATTTTCTCTGACATTTTCAGGTTGCTTGCACGGTTATCGCCGCACTGCTTCACTACTTTCTGTTGGCCATGTTTTCTTGGATGCTGTGTGAAGGAGTTCTCCTGTATATTCTCTTGGTCAGAGTGTTCTCCACTGAAGTTCTAAGTGTTCTGAAATATTTCTATGCATTCGGTTGGGGTAAGCTTTACAAATCATTTGATTTTTCTAACTTTTTTACTTCAGCATTTTGTCAATTAATGCTGCCAAATTTGTCAGTTGCACCAATAAAACGCGTAACCACACATATATTTTGGATGATAAGTCAAGCATACAATATTTTGTTTAATTGACATATAAAAATATCAAGCAATCAAAAGTATTTGTACATGTTTGCTCGACATCTGACCTCTTCAATATCATGGACTTCTTTCCAGTTTTCCCTGCCACAGTTGTCGGAGTATCCCTGGGCGTTACTAAAACATCGGGCTACGGCAATAAGGACGTCTGCTGGCTCTCTACTGACAGCGGGCTCATTTGGGCATTCGTAGCTCCTGCAATTGTCGTCATTTTGGTAAATTAGCACAAAATAATACTCTTTACGGATAAAATATATTCATAGTAAATATTTCAGGCCTTTTACTCCCAAGTTCATAATACAGATTCTCCCAACTGAAACTGATGTATGAGATCTGATAGTTTCAATCAACTTAGTCTAATCAAACTATCAAAAACCAAGAGAGACTTTCATAACATCCTCTCATAACCCATAACTTCTTACTTGCTGCTCAAAATATCATCCCCTTGACAACATTTTACTAACGTATCAAATGAATCAACTAAGGGTCGATGTATAAAAGCTAGAAGCCGTAAAATAACTGGAAGCTGACGTTTCGAACGCTAGCCATTTGTCAGAGCAAAATGTTTTACCGAACCTACGATTTTCAACCCTCAGTCCCTCTAACGTACCAGCTCCTTCGGTGCCCTTTTTGTTTATTCTTTCCACAGAGCTCCTTCGCCTTCTTACTTGTCCTCCCTATCTCTCTATTTCTTATCGGCTACGTATCTAAATTTGTGTTCTTTTTTCGTTTTCCTGTCGTCCGTCTGTCCGTCCGCTCATCTGTTTGTTCGTTTGTGTCTGCCTGTTTCTCGCTCTCACTCTCTTGCTCTATTTATTTATCCGTTCATTTTCAGGTAAATGTTGTCGTTTTCGTTCTGGTTCAGCGACAAATGGCAAACACAAAAGCAATGGAAAACAAAAGTCGCATTGAAAAGATCCGTGCTGGTGTCCGGGCCTCTGCCGTTATCCTTCCACTCTTGGGTATCACATGGGTGTTCGGTTTACTGTCGTTCAATCAAGATACTCTGGCGTTCAAGTACATCTTTACTGTTCTAAATTCTCTTCAAGGACTGCTGATATTCTTTTTCAACTGCGTTCTAAATAACCAGGTAGCCATATTAGTCTGATATGTTTGTTGTAATCGTCCAGGTTAGAGTAGTTTCCAGGAAGACTGTTGTTCTGAGAGGACAACAGAACATCAACCGACCAATCTATAAAAAAAAAACAAGCCAACTCACCAACCATAAAACGACAAAATAGACCAATCACATCAACGACCAGAGAGACACATACTGCCATCTGACGAAACCTCTTCACTTGACTCTAAAGATGACTTCCGCTCAGGGATTTGAAATGCCAGTCACCAACAATAGTCTTTTTGGAGATTACTCTAACCTGGACGATCACAACCAACCTACTGTTCAAAGCATTTGGCACATAATCATCCAATTTACTTCTTTTTACGGCAAAATGTTCTTGAAATTTGTTTAAAGCGATTGGGAAGTCAAACTGTTGAACTCTAGGAATAGACAGCGGTCGCACCTTTTGCACTAAAAGGGACGTTTCTCTACTAATGGGATTTTAGAAAATTAAAGAATGGATTCATTTTGACTCTCGACAGATTCGCGAGGGACTCAAAAAGAAGCGGCCAAAAGCGGAAGGGTGTCAGAGAGGTAAGGCGGCTGTGGAATAGCCTTGTCACGGCGGCCATTTTGTTGGGTAGGCAAAAGAAATTAAGGAGAGGTTACTAAGCCCCATGTATTTCTGTGTTAAATTTTATCACAGCTCAGAGTCGCGAGGCATTTCTCGCGATTTTTCGGTTTTTTGTTTCCTTTGATCCTCTGAAGTCGTCCAGTTGCGAAAAGTCGCTGAAATATCTGAGAAATGCCTTATGACTCTGAGCCGTGACGAAATTTAACAAAGAACTGTATGGGGTTTAGTAACCTCTCCTTGATTTTCTTGCCTACCTAAACAAAATGGCGGCCAAAACCGTGACAAGGTCTATTAATTTGTCAGGAATTAACAAACCAAGATTACAGTCTAGTGACATGAAATGTCAGTGCATGCCTTGTCTAAAAACAACATCATTTCTTTAAACAATTTATATCAACTTAGAAATGATTGAAAACAACAAGAAATCTGCACTTAAATGCAAGATAGCGAAGATAGCTAAGACTAATTCAACACCACATGACTGCTTCCACTGAAAGGTAACCCCAATGTATATATTTTTTTCAGTTCTCCTAGAGTTACAGACTCAGAATTGGAAGGGTCGATGGTGTTCCTTTTGTTCGGCAAAAAAATAAGGAAGAAAACATGCCGCTAATCCGGAGCGTGGCTCACAGAATGAGGAGGATTTGTTGTAAATTCCCCATGCTTGATAAAACAAGAAAATATAACGTCACTTTTAAATAATTGTAGTGTTACAAAAGACACCGTTTTAAATAAATATGTAGATGTACTGTAGATACTATCTGTTTTATAGAATTATGTACTTTTAGACAAGAAGTTTGTCGTATAAAAATAAGTAGTTTTAGACGTTCGACTTATAAAATGATGTAGTTTAATCTATTAGTCAAAAGTTTATAGTCAGTAGGTTACTCTTATTTTATAACTTAGATTTATTGTTTTCGATAGATTTTTATCTCTTAGTTCCGTCAGGAATTGGATATCAACTTGGACGCAAGTCCTGTTTCTTCCTCCTGTCATTAAACTCTATTATTTTATTTAGTGTGTGTATGACAAACTTAATAAACTAAACCGTGGAAATATGCAACGGTTCGTCGTCATTACTAGTTACATGCATATAATTCCTTCTAATTCGATGTAAAATTTCACATCAAGTGCATTTTTAGGTTGACAAGTTGAGTCGGATGATATTATTGGGCTACAAGTGAAAAAATAAATAATCAACTACCTCAACGTTCAACACAAGTTCCCCATAGCGCCGCCATTTTGTATTCCCCGCCCCCAGTCCCCTTCGCAATTTGCTGCTCTCCTTCAGTCTCCTCTGGCGTACGATTTACCGACCGTCAACTGTGCAGCCTCGGTGTGAAAAAAGCTCTTGAATTACAGACTCTGGGACGTTCCATTGCGAATTTCCCAATTTTCAGTTCATATATTTTCCTGATGGTGATAATTTTGGAGGTGGACTGGGAATTAATCCGTGTGGAGACTGAGACCCAGTGCCCAGAAAGGCTGGTTGATTTCCGATAATGGCGACGTGGCATGGCGTTGTGTGAAGGCGTTTTTTAGTGATTTACTCTGTCCGATTTGCCATAAGGTATCTGAGATAGTATAATGGGGCTTTGCAAGTGCCCAAAGAAGAAAGTGACCAACCAGTTTTGCTTCGAACATCGCGTCAACGTATGCGAATATTGTTTGGTGTCCAACCATTCTCGAGTGAGTGCATTATTTTGTTTCGTTTGAATTGGTTCATAAGTATTGTATTTGTTTTAGAGTGTTCAGTTAGAGTATATAGTATGATCAAGATATAGTCGTAGTTCTGAGAAAATTCATTTGAAACCATGAAATACATGCAGTTCTACTTGTGCATTTATTGCTGCAAAGATACGCTGTTGACTCCACTGCAACATAACAAATATTACATATAAGGCTCAATTGAACATATATATAGAGCTCAATTGAATGGTCAGCTCTGGTTTGTGGATTTTCTACAGTTCGAAGAACAGCAGTCTGGTTGTTAATCTATGTCAGGTGTTTTTTTGTGTGAACATATAATGTACATACGTCTTTAGATTATTAACTGACTGAAATGCATATGCAATAATATTATTATTGACTGAGGTCTTTGTTCAGGTTGTTCCAAATTTTCTTTGAGCACAAACATTTTGATTTGTACAGTTCCTCATATCTTCTTTTAATGAGGATTTAGTTGAGATGATAAACAGAGGAATTGATCGATGCATTGGCAAACCATAAACAGTGATGCCCATGCTTTCAGTTCAATCTCAGTAAAATCATATTGTGGTGTACATTAATGAGTTGCTCAGGGCAAGAAGGGCCTAAGTATGTAGGTTTTTACTTGCTACTGCGAGTAAAAACCTACATAGACCTTTCTTGCCCTCAGCACCTCACTTGAACTACAGTGTTGCCATATTATTGGTGTTTGAGCTACAGTATACAAATTACACATTTCAGTAAAGTGGTGTTTTAACATTATAAATGGCTCTTCTTTGTAGTGTATCGTCAAATCCTATCTACACTGGCTCCAGGACAGTGATTATAACCCTGTATGTACCCTTTGCAATGGCAGCTTATCAGATGGGCTAGTTATCAGACTTGTTTGCTATGGTGAGTGTGTGAAAGCTATTGTATGTGCACATATTTGAATATTATTTAGCCATGCTTATTTCTGTTCCGTGAAAAGCATGAATCAGGCAATTAATCTTTTAGCAATATTGTGAAGTTATGTATTTTGATTTTGATTGTAAAGAACTACATGTTATACCAAGAATCCCTCATACATGGATTGCATAATATATTATCAGTGATATTATAACAATATTATTGTCATTACATCACTCGTAAAACATTGTTTTGCTTCCTAAATTGCCCTGTGGTACTGTATATACATAAGAGTAAGAATTTGTTATATATTCATTGATCATTTTACTACTTGAGGTTTTAAATGTGTATGGCCCAGTGTATAAACTTAAAACTTTTATGCTTTAATCACTATGCAAACAAGTGGGGGATAAATCATTTTAATATGAGCTTCTGTCCTTTGTAGATATATTCCATGTGGAGTGTCTTGACAGGTATGCTGCCAGCTTGCCTCCAAATACTGCTCCAGCTGGTTATGCTTGTCCTAACTGCAAGGTCAGTGTCTTTCCACCAGCCCGTCCCCACCCCCTTGTCGATTTTACGGCTTCAGTACTCAATACTGAAGGGGAGTCGATCCCAAATGATCAAGTTTATGTGTGTTACAGATGTATATTCTTTCAGGAGGTATCCAGTGTGAGCTCCCTGTGCTCACAACACAGTTCCTTGATATTTCTTAACCCTTTCACTCCCAAACTCAAAAGGCAGATTCTCCCAACCTTTTAAGAGGAAAGTGTATAAGTGATGTAGTGAGAATTGATAGTTTAATCAGCTACATCTGTTCAGCTGTATCATTTGAACAAGGTATCAAAAGCCAAGTTCTCCTTACTATGTGATACATTTCTGCTGAGAAACTGAAGGAGAAAATCGAAGTTGATCACTCTTGAGAGTGAAAGGGTTAAATAAGACCAAGCTTTTTAATTCTACTTTTTGACCAACCTGAGCAAGTTCTTTTTTGGTTAATTCTGGATTAGTTTGATCAAACGTAAATGAATAACTGGGCCAAGGTTGAGATAATTTTGGCCTTGAAATAATGGAGTTGAAATGCTCAGCATACTGTATATTTTCCTTGTGTGGTTGCATTTTGTTGTCTTTTTGTGTTCAGAGTGGTATCTTTCCAGCTGAGAACATGGTTTCTCCAGTTGCTGATCAACTGAGAAACACCCTGTCTCCTGCAAGTTGGGCCAAGGTGGGCCTGGGTCTGCCTGTGGTGAGTTTCAGCCCATTTTATGATAACTGAGATTAATCTAGGGCATGATTACGCCCATGTTATACATATCAGCACATATGGTACAATGACATCTGATACCTGGCATTTTCACTTCTTGAATACTTGGCAATTTCATTAACTATTAATCAATACTCAGTTTTAGAAGATTTTTAACAACTCTTTGAAGGACTGTCAGCAACAAAGGTTGAGGAAACTCTGGCTTCTTGTGGGCACAGTTTAGGGGGTTGTGTATTTTATACACTGACAGTGCCATCATGCTTTTCAGATGCCTTCGTCTGCTCCACCTGCAGTGCAGAGGCCAGAAATACAACATAACACAGAGCTGGGTATGTACACATACAACTTAGTACATACTGATGCTTCCTCATGTCTTCAAACATTATTTGCACTGTATGCTCTCAGTATAAATATCAGTGTGTCAAAGTAATTTTGGACAAGTCTTGCTTGGTCACAACACACATGCATCAGACTTTTACTTGATCGTGGCCACATGCTGTTTAATGTTCACTACTTCACCTAAAGTTACACTTGCACGTCGGGTTGAGAATTCTGAGCGCGTGAATTCAACCACTGTACTGTGTACTCTAAAATATGTCAAAGGCAAACATGAAGACTATGGTGAATAACAATAGTTCATTGTCATTATTTTTTATGCTTGAAGAATGGTAAGACACACTTTGAGCACCGTGATACTTCTAGTAGCATTGTCACTGACTTGTTTGTGTATTAGAGAGATTTTCTATTCTTTGAGCGCTGGTTTTTTTGCGGCTTGTAAAGATATGGCCCATTGTTTGTCACACATGTTGCATGGAAACCGATTGGGCACCTCATGTTTGCTTTAAAGACCTGTTATTGATATCTCTGCTTGACTGCTATACTTATATGTACTTCTATGTTTGTTCCATTCTCGCTACAAGGCAAAGGGACTGCCCTCTAAATAAGTGTACTTCATGGACTTTTTTGAAACTTGCTTTGTGTTCGACTGTAAAAAAAAAAAAAAAAAAAGTGAGGCGCCCGAGTGTTCAAAATGCTAATTAGCTGCAAAAGGATTTCATCTTTTTTACTCCAGGGCCCGGTTTTTCAAAGCACAATTAGGCTAATCCTGGATTAGGTCTAAAGTTTCATGTCATTTATATGCCTGAAAATGCGAAAGTTTTGTCCACAACAACTTCCTTTATGCATTTTTAAGCTGGAACAAGCTTTTTAATCCATCTTTGAACAAAACTCTGCAGTTTATTGGCAGCAGGGTCGAGAGAAAGAACTTCGTTGATCCTGGATTAGCTTAATCAGCTTTTGAAAAACCGGGCCCAGAAGTCTAAAAACCTCCCTCCCCTCCAAGGTATAAGCCTCCTCAGTTATCGTTCATGGCTGACTCTTTCACATTTGTGCACTACAGTTTCAAGAACAGATGCTCCAAGAACAGCCCAACAGCCGAGTCACTTAACAGCACAAATGGCTTCAGCACAATATTCCACATCCACACCTTACAATACTCCACTGACCACAAAAGGCGAGCAAAGACAGCCGAGGGACCACTTGGTGGACATGAGACAACAGGCCCCTACATCCCCTCCCCTCCAACAATCACACCCACGTACCGACGGTGAGTATGCTGTATTAGGAAAAGGTTGTCAGCGGTATCCCTCCATGATGAAGAAAGAACTTAACACTTTCGCTCCCAAGAGTGATCAACTTCAATTTTCTCTTTCAGTTTCTCACCAAAGATATATCATATAGTAAGGAGAAATTGGCTTTTGATACCTTGCTCGTATTACAGCAGATTGGACTATCAGTTCTCACTACATCACTCATACATTTTCCTTATAAAAGTTTGGGAGAATATGCATTTTAATCTTGGGAGTTAAAAGGTTAAAACAAAAGCCTATTTCTGATTTTAAATGCTCTTTCTTCTTCAATACGAATTTACTGAGTAAGCATTTAATTCAGAGAGCAAAAGCAAGAGAGAGAAAGAGCTGACAAACGGAATGTGTGTAACATAACGAAGGCAATTTCATTGAACCTGCTGCTAACTATCTCAAACAGGAACCGTTGCAAGGAAGATATTCGATAAAAAACAGGACGAAATCCAAGGCACCCAGTATGATCACGACGAGAATAAGTACCAGAGAAGAGGAGCCGTGGACTGGTTCAGCAGGTGGTTCGGGTGAGTGAGACTAAAACGTAGAGCATGATGACCACATTCCGACCACATTTCGACCACATCCCGACCACATACCGACCACACACTGACCGCATTCCGACCATATACCGACCACATACCGACCACATTCCGACCACATTTCGACTACTTACCGACCACATACTGACCGCATTCCGACCATATACCGACCACTTGCCGATTTCGTTACCGACCACATACCGACCATTGCAACTTGCTCATACATTTCCCGATCAGGTCGATGTGGATATACTAAACGTCGTAAAGAATGTTGTCTGAAGTTTCGAACGTTTAGCTTTTCGTCTTTGCTTTGCTGACGCTCGAGACGTCGGCCAACACATTTGTTTTATGGCGTTGAGCATATCCAAATTAGATTTATACGATCTAATCCACTAATTATTCCAGGTCTCGGACATCGGTAACGAAGTCACCCGAAGACCCGAATGCGCCTCTAAAACGGACCCTCGTGATTATTGTGCTGCTGGTGTTGGCCTTCACCACATTGGTCGTCGTCTTTACACGCGTGGGTCGAGGGGTCGCGAATGATGATCCATTTCTCGATCCGCGCGCGAACCCCAACATCCGGGTGAAGGACTCGCAAACAGCGAACTAAAAAATAACGTAGTGACGATATCTCAAAACACCCAACGCATTAGGAACGTAAGGAGGGCGGTCTTATCAAAACCAAAATGTTCTTTTAGGCCTCGGAATTATTTCTGGGGTTTCAAGTAGTACTACAAGTTGGTTCATAGCTGCGAAGAAAACGTCCACAAGTTCTCTCCATCGGCTGTTCATCTGCCAGAATATTGCCATAAGCGGAGTTCCTTTCGGATAACTGAAGTTAGAAGATTAAGCAAACTAGGAGAACAAGGAACTGCAATAGAAAATTTCTTTCCAAAAATGTTGATTTGTATGGTGTTCCTTGAGATGAAAGTGGGAATTTTCATGTTAAAAACCTCAGTTTGCTATGTTGAAATTCCATTAAAACGTGACAGCCACTGTAAGTGGATAGCTCAGCGTGGCTGAACCCCTCAATGTTCTTGACTAATTTCCGAAGTCAGTCCCGAGTTAGCCTGGCCAATTCGGCTACTGAACAGAAGGATCCAATATCGAGTAATGTTTCCAAGAATGTAAATGAAACCCATGTATTTTGTCCAGGGTAATTAGTAAGTTGCAGACTAAAAGGAAAATAAAACAAAAATAGCTTCAGTAAATTTTAATCGCTATTGTCGCCTAATCTCACCGGACTGCACAAGTGGACTGCTTGTTCTTTGCAAAGAAAACGAAATCAAAAGGATATTCTAATTTTCATACATCCTAACACAATTTCATTATTGATATTATTTAGTTTGAACGGGTCCACGGTAATTAACTTGGATTACTGTTGTACAAAAAGTCGGTCTTTGGATGATGCCACTTTTTAGAATTCGGTTCAGTGCATATTAATACAACCACCAGTGTTGTTGGACAATTATCGTTGTCTCGTCGGTGTCTAACCAAGGTCGTCGGGGATCTTACTCTGGCCGCAAGTCGTTCAAACTACAGGGTTGTTGGGAGAGTCCTTCTCCTGCTGTGCTTATTTTGGCGTTCCTTACATCTGACTCGTCGTGTTCCAATTATGGTTGTTCTTCTAGCTACTCTAATTCTGCGGGAGACAGGAAAGAAATGCCACTAGTTTGCATGCCGTTCTGTATAGACAGTCTTGTAGGGCACAGGTGGCCGAAGTCTTGGGGCAAGCGAAAGTTGAGGTGGAACTGCTAGTTCCTTTCGTTGTCATATTTTGTTTGGTTTATGCACGGTTTGCTGGCGACTTTTACACCGGTTCTTCTCGCTCAGAAAAAGATCGCGATTTCTTTGAACTAAAAAGAACTTTTCCCGAAAACTGGGTTACCTGTGGTGAAGTGAGCTACCGAAGCTCGAGTGGGTTCGTTCACGGAATGGAACCGTTATCCTGACAAAACTTGATCCTAATAATAACTAACACGAAAACTGTCGGTGATTGACTCAAAGTTACTCACCTTCAGTCAGACGCTTTATGCAGAATGCGCCAGTGCCTCAGGCCGAAATTCCAAGAATACCAACTCGAGGACAATCCGTGCTATAAATACTGCCATGTTCAGCACTGCAAGCAGATCGTGACATGTTAATACAATTAATTTCCTCGTTTTATGCTAGGGTTTAAAAGAAATCTAACCCTGTAGTTACATTGCTAGTTGAACAGCTGGGCCCAGTAAATTTTGTTTTAATATGTGCGCGTGCTTTTGGACGGAAAAAAGGAAACATTCACTTGTTGACTTACCGACGGACACGATGCCCAAATACGTCCCTAAAGCTTTTCCCGCCAAACTGTTGTACACAAATCCCAACACTGCGAAGGCAAATGTGATGCAATGCAGCATCTGTGGAGTAAGAAGAACGTGATGTGAGCAATATGGGTCTCTCCTTTCCGTGCCGCAAACTAACGAGATTCGACTCTGAATTATCATCACGTTAAGGTGGTGTTACACTGGTCGACTTGCAACGACGATTTGCAACGATACTATGTTGCACTAAAAATTGTTTAGGTGTAACATCCCATTGCGAACGGTTTCTCGCGATGTCTGCAGTGCTGCAACGTGTTGCAAGTTTTTGAAAGCGATTCATGAACTTGCAACACCGTTGCGCGAATTTGGAGCAAATCGGCGTTGCAAATCGTCGTTGCAAATCGACCAGTGTAACACCAGCTTTACTCATGCACTCTCAACTTGAATGGTTGGGAGAATTTGTCCTATTATTTTTGCTTTAGTTTTCTTTCGCAGCTCACGTGATAGGCCGACGTGGATTATTCTATTGTACAGATGTAACACTGTCTGGTGGTCCTCTGTCAGTAAAGGCCTTATGACGCTTCGGTGTAAAGCAGGGTGCTGCAAGAAAGATTGCTATATTTCTATTTTAAAGTCTCGCAAATTTCGCTGCGAGTTGCAAACAGGGGCGTTAATTGCGCCTTTTTTGCCGCCAAGTATCGCAATGGCCAACGTTTCGTTGCCATATATAGAAGAATAGGAAGCGTTCAAGTCCGCCGAGGTTTACCGTTATTCCAAGAAAAGGTTTATGTTTCATTTTGTTCGCGCTTTATCAAAAAAGCGTCATCAGTGGTACATACCAGCACTGTGACTGTCAAGCCTTGCGTCGAGTGTTCGGGCATTTCTGCGGTCAAAATTGCAACGAAGTCGTTGATCAGGACTCCTAGCAGGAAGACACTTAACACTAGCGATGCGAGTGTGTAGATTTCTTTCCGATGGAACTCACTTCCCCCGAAATTAAACTGAAAAGAAATAAAGTAGCGCTGGGTGAGCGGAATCGAAAGCCAAAAAATAGTGTGAAATGTTTTGAATGACGCACCATTGAAACAACCGTGGATAGCCTTGATAGTATGGCTAACACAGCTCTTAAAGTCGAACATCAGCGTAAGGTGAGTCCATTCGCGGCAGATGTCGTCACGTCACTAAGAACACGACGTCACAGAGGAGCGACAGTTACGCATGCGCACTGACAAAAGCATTTTGACAAAACGCGCGTTATCTCGTGACGAAATCGAAACCTATTTAAAAAAGAGATGGGGCTGTGCAGTTTGTCGGACTGAAACAATATCTAGCGAACAAGTGACGACTCGGCTGTGGCCGCGCCAACATCGTTCCACGGATGGCCCTGGGAACCAGATTGCGATGGTGAGCCGACGGTATCGGTCAGCCGTATTATTTATAAGAGCTGATCCAAGATGGCGGACGGTGGAGCGTTGTGGAACCGTCGGAAGTTTTCTTGTGATCGCTCTGTTTGCGAGAGCAAAGTTTTGAAACGAGATATCGATAAAGGTAAGGAAAAGTCTTGGGTTTCATGGTAAATATTTTCCGTTTTTTGAGTAATTTCCCTTGTTAATAATTTCCCTTCGCCTGGATGAAAATAAGAATTATTTTTACCCCTTTATTAACTCGTAAAGTTCTCCAATGCGAGAGTTATTTGCTAGACTAGCCTTTTACCAAACAAGCTATCAAACACCACGTTTTCCATACACTGAGTGAAGTGATAATTGTTTTCAATGCATGAAAAGAGAACATGTATCGAAAGAAGTTGACTTTATAGTGAGCTCACAGGTGGCATTCGGCATTCCTGTATAAAAATACCTGATGGTGTTTTCACATTTATTATAAGCTTCAAGTTACCTGATAAATCTCCGCAGACCTTGTTGCTGAAGTGCTGAACAAAATGTCTATTCTGAAGCGCAACTTTGCAAAGCCTGCCCTGTGGTCCCAGGTGTGGATCCTGCAGACAGTCTTATATAAACACCATAACCAGCATGGGAAAGAGAAATACTTTCAAGGACTCAAAAGGGTGCGTTCTTTTCCATTCCTGTTCAAAGAGCTTTGCTTCACACATCCATACATGAAGTTATCAACTGCAAACTTCTCCTTTCTGCATGATTATGTCTGGCCCACAAATACATTACACATTACAGCCCCTTCATGCTGGGCGCTTACTGAATCACCCAAGTGATTATGTCTATATTATGTCTAATGAGGGACTTAGGGTGCATTTCTTTTAATAGATCCATGATCCAAAGTATCCAATTTTGGATATGATCCAGTAAATCCGTCCTCAGTCAGTGGATCACGTGGATTCATTATCCGGATTTGGATTTCAGTAAAGAAACAGAAAATCTGTTCTTAGATTTGTGATCCGGATTTGGATTCCTAAAAAGAAACACACCCTTAAAGAGAAACTTGAAGTTGATCACTGCTGGGAATGAAGGGTTCATTTTGATCTCATTTGGGTTCTGTTGCAGGTTCACAAATTTCTGAAAAGACTCCAAGAGCTAGAAATTCACAAACTTGTTACACAAGTCATGCAGCAGTTTCCCAGGTTGGTGTAGTGACTCTCAATATATCCTGTACACATTTTCTTCTTGGATGGTCCTGTATAAAAATACCTGATACCTGAGTTTGTAGTTTGATCTCCAGAGTACGTCACTCAGGCATTTTGCAGTGCATTGGGATGCACTGAAGTTTGTAATCAATATATCACTTAGCTAAATGTATACACTACCTTAATATTTTATAAATATTTAGAATAAAGTAATTACCTTTTATGTGAATAACTAAAGTTGCAAAACATTTTTTACCTTTTTGGATACACTTGTAATGCAGTTTGAGGTTTGTGGTATTTCTTTTTTCAGAGTGGAAAGTGGAGTTGCAAGAGACAGAGACCTTCTAAGCTTCCCTTCAATGCAGATGATCTTCCATTTACTTGTCAGCTTGATGGGGTTTGCAAAGTTAACATTGCATGTGAGTTTCTTACTTAGGTAGAGCCCAATCCTTAGTATTTTATTAAATTTAAAAATCTTTTATAATATTCTTACGTTCGAAAGTTGTCATTTTATTGTTTTTGCCATATATAAATCATAATATGTCATAATTATAATACATTAATCATAAATCAAACAATAGAAGGCCCATAGATAATATATAAGTACAGTAGTACCAGCTCTCAAGGAGCTTCATGTTAACAAACTTGTTTGACCTTTTTTTCATACACATTGAGCACAGCCATATTATAAAATGAATACAGGTATTGACTATATATTTTTGAGGACTACATGTAAAAACCCTAAAGGTTTCCATATAGTCCCCATCATCATTATCTTTACTGTTTATTATATTGTAACAAACTATCAATAAACTATCAGTGAACCAGTCTACCAATGAAACATGACACAATATATCCGGGTCGTTTAAACAATACAATCTTCCAAATTGTGATACTTTACTGAACTTTATTATATATTCATGAGTACTGTCACTCAGTAACTTACTGTACAATGAACTTTTCACTTTTTTTTTACTTAAAGACGATTGCTACATGTGAAGAAACTGTAAAGTATCCTTTTCAACATTTTATTTTTTTCAACATCCATTTCCACATAGACTTTGTTAGTTTTATTATAGATAGAAGAGAGACATGTGAATGAAAGGGAGGAAGAGAGAATAACATTTGACAAGAGGGAGAAGCAGAAAAAGAGAGGATGGTCAGAGGAGGAGAGGTTAGGATGCACATGGAAGGGGGATTGAGTGGAGGAAGGGGGAGTTCATAGAAGATAAAACATTTACTACAACTACAGCTGCAACTTCAGAACTATAGCTACTAATATGTAGTGGTCATGACCACTTTGTAATCATTGTGTGTGATTCCTTCATCAATTTTCCACCATTTCAAGGCATAGTTTGAGTCATTTGGCTCATGGATTTTTCATAACATTCCACATTGTTTCTGTTGCCTCTCTTTCCCGATTTTGGTGAGTTGACCATTGTTCATTCATGTAACACTCCACATAGGTCCACTCTGATACAATAAACTACTATTCTATCCCAGGGTTTTGCTGAAAGACTTACTGCAGGACACACTTGACTGCTACAAAGTCACTCGTCCATGGATGAAACTCCTTGGGGAGCCTAATGAGGTTTTTACTTGGACTGTGTATTTTTACTACAGTCAAAGCTCGCGTAGGTGACCACCTCGGGAATTTGAAAAGGTGGTCGAAACTAGAGCTGGTCGCTTAAGAGAATGAGCTCTCGTAAGCGACCACACGCTAAAACAATAGAGGCTGGTCGCCTACACTAAAAAGAGCTTTTAGCATAAAGTGCTCGGATGCTCCACCCAAAATTCCCTCAAACGTTTACTTTGAGATCTTATCAAGCGAACCATTAGCGCAATATGTCATAATATTACTGTAAATGCGATCGAGTAGTGTTCACTTTTAGTAAAGTGTTGGCTAATACACCAGTCACACCCTTTGAGTGGTTGCTTACGAGAACTTAAAACAAAGGAAAAATAAGTGGTCGCGGTCTCTTACGGAAGTGGTCGCTTGCGAGAGGTTTTAATTACAGAGTTTGAGTGACAGTTCAAACGAGGTTTCACCATAGTGGCAATAGCTAGAGCTGGTCGCTTACGAAAGTGGTCGCAAGGAGAGCTTTGACTGTATTAATCTAAACAGTTTTGTTTTGCATAATTGGCATATAGTGTATAGAAAGATGTTTTTCTGTGCAGGTATCTTTTCTTTTCCTGGCACACGCGCACGCACGCAAACACACGCTCAAGAACGCGCTGTACTTTCCACGCTATCAAGGTGACGCGGCTGGATTATCCCATTTTCCTTCTGTGCAGGAAAAGTCGGTCAGCACTGATCTCCCTGAATGTCTCGAAACATGGCTGGCGCCAGACACCAACGCAGCTACAAAGGGATCTACAACCAGGTAGGATTTTGTTACATAAAGTAGAAGCATCGGTACGCACATTGAAATCTGATCAGGAACACAGCAATGGCAATCACCTTAAAATATTGAGAGTCTCATAAAGAATGATATACTGTTGGAAGGGTCATTTGTCAATGTTTATACGTATACCGTTATTTCCAGGAATTCTTCCAAGAAAGTGCCGCCTAAATCTTCGAGTCTTCTGGAAAAACTGTTTGCATCAACACCCGGCCTCTGTACGCCTGACCTCTCTCCACAAAGAGAGAGCATTATTAGAGATGTTGTCCGCGAGTGTGACTCTCTGCAGGATATGAGTTTACGTTCACCAGCTGCGATCGCCGACTTGGGAGGTAAAATGATATAAGAAGTAAAAGAACCGAGTTTAGTCCACGTTGGTGCTTGTGAAATTTCACAAAATTAATGTCGACATTGGTAAATTGACAAATTGTCATGTGTGAACGGCGCCGATGAGTATTTTGTAAGTCAAACTTCAAACTTCAAAACCAAACTTCAAACTAATACCAAACTTCAAAGAAGAAGCCATCGTCTTGCTCCCATGCCAGGTTCAGACATGGCTCCTCACATGCGCCGAACCTTCAAACAATGGTTTTGCTCATATGCATTAGGTTCGGTGCATGTAAAGAGCGGCATCTGAACCGAGCGAATGGACTCTTTTATGTAATGCAGCCGTTGTTAGTCACCCGATGATTCCCTGAGCAACCACTGGCACGTGCTTCACGTAAAAGAAGCCGATACAGCCTTATTTTTTTAAATTTCTTGATGTAAACGTACATATAGCCTTACAGTACATATATTTAATCAGACTTCAACCAAATTCCTTCGTCTCAGAACCAGTTGTTACCCTTGGAGGATCGTTTATTGACGAGGTCAACATGCAACAGAGAAAGGTTTGATATGATTTATAAAATGATAAAGTACACTATTTACAGAACTGCATACAGAGGATGACAGTGAACTGTCAGGATCGATACTCAGGGCTGGCCGCAAGCATCGCAGGTACTACAGTGCTTCACTTATTTTCAACGCGCAACCTGGGAACGAGCAATTAGATCCCAAGATGGCTGACGAGGACACTGAGTTACTATTTCCTATTTTCGTGTTTGCGTCCCGGTTCACATGTTCGAAATAGAGACGCAATCGCAAGAACAAAGGAAAACTTGCATTGTCCCGTTTCACACGTAATTTCTTTTGTATTTGGGCTTGCGTTGTACACGTTTAAACTGTAGGCTTTTGAGTGAAAGAGAAGGAAAGATCAAGGGGCAACAGAAATATGTGTATGAGGCTGTAAACAGTACTGGGAAAAGTGATCTTCGTGAAAGCGACTTACAGTATGGCGCTTAAAGCCCTTTCAAAACGTACGTTAGATGGATGTATCGATCAATTTCTTAGTAGCAGGCTGGAAATAGGTACCAAACAGGAACATTATGGAGTTACTGATAGATAAAGTCAGGCAGCAGAAAAGGCGAAAGGGAGAACACAAATGAAAAAAATTTGTCGAAAATAGGCCTGATTTTGTCATTTTTCTCAAAAGGGCAAGGAAACACTAACAAGGCTTTGTGAGAAAAGCATGCGGACCAAAGAAGACCCCGCTAACAAGTTCAGGCGACGCCTTGAATTAGCAAGACCAGCGAAGAACAAGCGAAAGTCAGACGAGGTAAGGAAGGATTGTAGTCGAAAAATGTCGAAAAGCGAGGGAAAGTTGCGTGACATGTTTCCCAGATTTCGTACTACGAGTTCTCCGACGATGAGAATTAAAGAGCGATGTAAGAAACTCCTCTTTCGAAGGCAAAGTGAAGCAAAAGGCGGATCGTTGCGGTACGGTATTACCAACAGTTTACGCGACAAAAGTTGGAAAGTGAAGGGAGCAGTAGTAAAGACAGATACATGGAAAGAATCTGAGGAAAGTGACCGAACGATAAACCTCAAGAATCTGACAGCAGGAAAGAAGAAATTGGGAAAAATATCCGAGGGGAAGAATGCGGTAGATGAGATAAAGATTGGGAAAGACAGGGATTTAGACACAGGAGACAAGTTTACTCCTCGAATAAAGCGCGCCATGGAATACAAAATGAGGAATTCTAAAAAAGTCAAATTGATGGATTTGAGAGAGGAGCTGGGAGGAGGACGAGAGTGTCACGTGATTCTTGGCTCGGACCAGGAACGGCACTTACTGATAGGCAAATCTCCTCATGGGACGATGGGGAATGCTTATCCTTTGCGCAGTCCGGAAAATACGAATAAGTTGAGTCCTGCTCAAAGAAAAAGAACCAATGACGATGATATTGATGATATATTCAGTTTACTGGAAACCTGAGAGAGCTCTTCTATTCGAATGTCAATGTGTGAAGTTTGTTCTGGAATTTATCAATTCGTTTGATCTATCTTTTGTCCGAGTTATCATTTTAGAAAGTGCAAATTTATGCCTTAGTGTTTGACATATTTTCTTCAAATTCCAACTTATTTTTTTCTAAACACTTGTTTGTTAAGGAGATAATATACTTACGCATTGTGATTGCCGTATGTGGTATTCATTTGTATATATCATGTAGTATTATATAATATAATAATATGCATATTCATATTTCTTTGTGTGCAGGTGCATAAGTCGGGCTGAACTTTTGACGGCTTTAAGATCGAAACATTCACACAATAAAACAGGAAATTCATAAGTTCTAAAGCCTAACACCGGCATTGGTGTATAATGACGTATGGTGGAGTGAAAATTTTAGGGCTCATGACACTGGACAGCGCAAAATTCCAAAGCATAGTTTAAGAGATGAAGACGGCCTAAAACGTTTACGCTGAGTAATTTAAATAATTCAGAGTGTATCAATTATTTTGAGCCAGTTCCACATGCGAGACATGATTCTTATTTTGTTTTTGTTTGTTTGTTTGTTTGTTTGTTTCTTTTTTTTTTTTTTTTTTGGCTTCAGACTGATATGGACTTCCAGTCTTAATATCATTCTAGATTGAAGACATGAGATGAAATTCATATGTGCGTTTCACAAAAGCAAATATTAACTTTGGTTAGACGCCAGGAAGTCTCGGAGAACTTAATTAATTTTGCGATGAAGTGGTGTGATGCTCTTACAACCTCTATGAGCCTGGTGAACGCTGACGACATAACCACATATTGCTCATGTTCTTAAGTTCACACGTTCACACAGTGAACATTTTAGGGGCATAATTTGTGTCATTATTTCGCATCTCAAGCTTATATAGGAAGAGTTAACTGACTCAAATCATGCTCTCTCTACACTTCCCTGGCAGCGTGTCTCAAATTAATACGATCATTCTAAAGTTTTGGAAAAAGCGAGCGAGAAATTTTAAATCCCGTCTTTTAAAAATAGTATGCGAACTAGGGGAAATTACGTCTCCTGCATTTGTTATGGCATCACTGTCCATTCGCACCCACATTTCCTGAATATCGAATGCGGTCAAGAAGCTCTCGAATGAATGTTGGTTTGTGTACTCACAGTAAAATGGCAGTTAAATGTCAACCCTGCCACTTTATTATACATAATACAAAAAAGGAGCTTGTTTTTTGTGAGGATGTGTGATTGATCAACCTTACGTGTTCGTCGCACATGATAGTATTTTTTCCGCTCTAAGAGCCGCGTTTACACAAAATTAATAACGATGCGACTTCACCTCAAAATACAGAGGTGATGCAGTGCACGAGAATTGATATTGAGTCAAGTTCTCCAAACTGTGTGATATATTCGTGACGAGAAATCGGAGGAAATTGAACTTGTACACTGCAACATGGAGTGGGTAAGAAAGTTAACTTTTCGCTGCCGAATTCATCTCAACCCAGAAACCCTCCAACTCATCAGCTGTCAAACCTCAAAGGTGTGACCACTTAACTGAAAGTTCTTAATGAGCACAGGCTGCTTTCAACACTCACCTAACTTTTTAATTTTAGAATATCGAAATTTGTTTTGCAGCATGTTGTTATAATAATTGTGCATCCTTTGTTTTGTTTTCCTTTGTGTTTAGTCTGACTGTTTAATTTGGTAAAAAAAAAGTTTTTATTCTATTTCTTTTTTCAAAAATTATTTGAGATTTGAAAATAAAACGATTTGAGAATGTCCCCACTGTCAATATAAGGTAAAAGATCGCGGGTTTGCTGATCTCGACTTATTTGTGAAAGTGAAATGGAGACGGTCCCACTTACTGCACCAATAGAAGAAACGTCAAGCAAAAAGTTGCTCTTGCGAATAACGCGCAAGAAACAAACAGATCTTAAGACAAAATCAACAGAGTGCTTTTCCAACTGTGCAAACCTAAATCTAGTCAACCTTCGCTGCTGCAGCAGGGTTCTTGCCGGGCAATGAACTAAGTAACTCTCCCAATTCAAATACAGAATAGAAATTTGGGGCACTAGTCCCTGAAAGAAATAATGTCGTTTCGCGTCGACATAACGCGTGAAACGCTATTGTACTTGAGTCACTACTCAGTTTATGAACGAACTTACACTGGAAAACGTAGATTTCTTCCACAGTGGAATTGCGAATTCCTAGAAACATAATTCCAAATTATCAGATACATAGATATTCCTGAAGAACTTCTAGGGAATTTCAGAGTATTTCCAAGTAACGTCCAAAAGGCTATTTCACCAACAAAGGACAGAAAAGTTTTGTGTTTTTCATGTTTTTAACGTTCGCCCATAAAAGAAGAGCCGAAAAGTTAGAGAGCTTTTTTCCCAGTGTATAGTGGTATGTTGCATGGAAAATCCATATCTATCAGTATCCATTATTTAAATGGTGTTCATATCATATATTATCGAAGCCAGACGACATATACTCATTTCCTTTTAAACTTGGCTCGCTTTCGCCGACAGAAAATGTTTCTGAGCTCTCGTTTGATGTCCTTCTTTAAAAAAGCGTAAGCAATGGGGTTTATCGCCGAATTTGTTATTAGCAGCAGGCGTAAAGTGTACTTGAGCAACTCGCTTGGCTCACAGAGCTCGAATTCAGTACAAGAAGTATAGTAAATGTCAATTGAGTAGCAAATCACAAAGACCGCAGCAGTAACCACAACCACTTTGGCTGAAGACTTTTCCAGAGTCTGTATGGAGGTCTTTTTTCGGCGTTTCAGCTTGCTTTCGTCGTTAAAGCTCAACTGCGCAGCGAGAATGGCCATTTGATTCCCGTGTTGCCGCGCTATCAGTAAGATACGCGCAGTCAAAATTAGGAGAACAACGCACGGGAAAATCTCCACATAGCTGAGGAATAGATAGAAAGATTTCTCAGTGGTCCGATCAGTCTGGGCTCTGAGAAAGACGCCTGTAATAAGACACAGGAAAAAGGCCATCACCGGTCCACCCCAAGCTGAACAAACCAAGACGCGAATCCTTAGTGGGGTCATGTACGAGGCATACAACAACGGCTTGACGACGGCCATGTAGCGATCAAGAACCATTGTGCACAAATTTGCGTTCGATATGATAGCGACTAGAGAAATCGCGGCTATTCTGTATATGGAAATGCAGGGCAAGATAACATCGCAGACGAAGAGAGACGGGCAGAAGCAAGCTCCGAAGATAAAATCCGCCACCGCGAGCGAAACAACGAACGTGTTTGCAAGGGTACGGAGTTTGTACCTTGTCGCGATTAAGTAAATCACGAATCCATTGCCAAATATCGTTGTGATTGTGAATATCCAAGCAAGGATCCAGAACCACAAAGCCATCTGCAGCCCAGGTGATATGACGACAGTCGTTTCACTTCAGTGTTGTCTCTGTTAACTTTAACAATTTTCGGGTTTCCCCTCGCAATAGCAATTTAGCCGACTCGTTTGTTTCTCACATTGGGGTCATTTTCTATTTAATTGTTTCTTTTGTGATTGGCATGCGTAGAATCCCTCCCTTTTCCCGGCTCAAGACCTTCAGATGCACCTGCTTTGGATGAATACGCTTTGTTTCCGGTGTGTTCGTTTGCTGACTTTTAATTTCGCGTGTAATCTTCAATGTAAAGCCACGCGTTGAGTCAAATTTCTGCCCGTCATTAAGCCCCGTCTTTCTGAAACGCACTCCGGTTAACGAAATGCAATCCTGTAAGCATTAAGTAAATCGGCCCTTTTAAGTAAATTTTTAACGAGTTCAAATTTCGCTATTAAATTAAGCTAGCTGGAGGACTTGTCAATCAAATAATCGCGTCCTTCAAGAATCATCAAATGGAGGGCTGAGAAATACTATGTAGTTTGCACAACTGAAACAACAGCAAAAGCTTTCATTTCAACCGCTATATCGCCTGTCGAACCGGCTTATACATTTGGCGCGCGTACAGCTTGCTGGTATCCGCGGAGACTGGGACCCTTTCTGTTTTGAATTTAAGCGCTGATTCACACGTTAAGTACTGCAAGCGTAAACGCAAAGCACAAGCGACCGGTTTCCCCGGTACAATTTGTGAAGCAAGCGCAAGTGCGTGGAAACTATCGTTGACCCTTTCACTCCCAAGAGTGACCAACTCTAATTTTCTCCTTCAGTTTCTCACCAGAAATATATCATACAGTAAGGAGAACTTGGCTTTTGATACCTTGTTCAGATGAAAACTGATTAAACTATCAATTCTCACCACATCGCTCATACAGTTCCCTTTTAAAAAGTTGGGAGAATCTGCATTTTGTTCCTTGTGGTTGCGCAGCACATGGTAACTGACGTACGTTTCTTGTGCTCGCAGCTGGACATGAAAACCAGGCTAGAGATTGAACTATTCGACTCGGCAAAAATGACCTCCCAGCCTATAAGAAGAAGTTCGTTGAACATTTTTTTTAGCAATCTTCGCGTTGCGGCAGCCAGATGATTCCGCGAAAGTATAACTACAAAAAGCACAAATTTCTCTGAAATCATATTTTTTATTCAGATCATGCAAATCCTCCATCATCCCATTGTTGCTTTGTTTTGTTTTTGTTTTTTTGCGATCCATATTTTTAGTATAAAGTTGAAGTTATTGTAAAGCCATCTCCCTCCACTGTACACATATTAATCTTCATCCAATCTTTTCGCGTTGACATTCACTGGAAGCTCGGGAACTTAATGCAGCTAATCACCTTGTAATACTTAATTTATATCTTTGTTTTCCCTCCCGGACAATTGTTAATTTCCAACTCTGCTTATCTCTTTGAAAAGGCCCTAACCTTGGGGCGCGTTTATTTGAGACTATTCCAGTTTATAGAATTTATCTGATAAAAAGTGGATACAGATCTATGGGCAACTGTTTGCAGTGTCATGATGTAGGTATTGAAATGAGTCTGTAATGTGTCTTTTTCCCCAAAACTAGCAACTGTTTGAGCTGTTGTAACACTTTCTATTCCGAAATAGACCCAAACGAACGCGCGCTAAAAAGTCGATCTCTCCTAACCGTACAAATAATCCAGTAGATATTGGTAGTGCAATATATATTGGTTATTGGAATAGCAAAGAGTAAAAAAATGCATTCACATCATTATCATGGAGAAGCAACTAAAACTACACTATGCTTGAGTGCTCGCACTGTGCATGACTTGCGTACTGCAGAGGAATTACGTTCTAAAGCTAAACCATTTTACACTTGATAAACTGACCACAGCTACCAGTCAAATACTGATCACCGTATTTTACGGGGGTCCCGCTAGTAATATATTATTCCTCAAATTACTCTAACTGTCTCTTTCCTGCCTCGCCTTTCGTCTGAACACATGTCAGTTGTTCACCTCAAACACCATCTTTATGGCCTGCGGAGCAAACAAACAAAATGGAATGAATTAAAAAGTTAAACAAAAGAGGTACAAATGACAAAATGTTGGTGGTTATGGTAGTGGAAGGGAGCACTGTGAAGATAATGAGCGGGAAGAAGAGGGAATGTGAACACAGGCAAGAGAAAAGATTGTGGAGTAAGCCGAGGCAGAGAAAAGAGTAGCAAATTGGGAGAAGAAACTGGACATGGCGGAGGAGGAGGATGAAAAAGAACAGAAGAAGAAGGTGGAGGAGGAGCTATAGGGAGACTGGAAGAAGCAGGAGCCAAAGCAGGGGAAGACTGAACAGGGGCAGTGTTTACATCACAAGACATAGATCGCATTTCACAAAAAAGTCTGCAAAGATATTGCATTTTTTTAGCTATCCATGGATTTTATTCAAACGACTGCATATGCATACACATTTCTGCATGTCCCACACCCATGTACAAGATGTCATTTCATAATGTTTAGTATGACCAATGCACAAAAACTTTTAAACCAACAGCTGAAGAAGTTAGCTGCAGTACCCTTTGCATGGATGCCAGCCATATGAGTGCACGCTTTCTGTCTGCTTCTGGTGTGGGAATGGCCTGTAATGTGATTTCCAGCACTTCCTCGCCCTCTTTGTACTTCAGCGTGAGACCAGTTGCAATGTTGCCTAAGTATTAAAAAAAACAAAAGCCTTCTTTTAATATCACTGTTCACTAACATTCTATGGGTACTGGTACCTTTGATTTGGAGGGGGGGGGGGGGCTTTTTGTCAGCTTTTGTGAGGCGGGTTGATTTAAAAAAAAAAAAAAAAAAAAAAAAAAAAAAAAACAGCACAAAAGTCTGAATGCAGTGCTTGACATTAGTGGTTGCCCACTTGCACTATGCCTGGGACAACAAAAAATTTTGGTCAGGCAGGTAAATTCAGGGCTGGGCAACCAGAAATGATGAAACTTTTTATTGCTTAAAGTCAAGCTACAGTCCGAAGGGCAACCAACCTAAAACCTTAATGTCAAGCAATGCTGAATGGGTAAATCAGAGGGTAAATATGGTCAACACACAGTAATTTTGTTCCAAGCTTTCTCAGAAAAAGATATGACACTATATCTTGGCACCCATGCACTTCTAGTTACTGTATACAAACCTTGTTTGTCACTAATCAGCTGAACAGAGATGATTTTTTGCAGTTTCACTGGTTCATGTGATGCCTGGTCAGCACACTCAAACACAATTTCCCTGCCAAAGACAGCAGATAATATTATTTGCACTATACTTATCAGTGTCAAACAGTGAGTCTGTACTATAGTTGTGCTGATGGGTGGGGGGAGGTGGATAGGGGGGTGGGTGGGAGGGTACTTGGCTGTAGTTTGGGTGGGGGTTAGGGGGGTGGGGGGGGGTTAAGGGAGAGGGGGAGGGGGGGGGCTCTGCTGATGCCCTCAAGCCCTGACCTTGTGCAAGACACACATTTCACTACCCTGTCAAAGACAAAGTGCTTTTCGGTGTAGCAATGACAGCATAAATTTTGGCAACAGCACTAGAACACAAATTCATTGAACATAGCGTAGAATTTCTCCTCTAACCCTAAATACTACATAGCTAACCCCTTAACCCCCCCCCCCCCCCCCCCCCCCCTCCCCAATGTTCATGTAATTATTGTCAAGCTGCTCAATCAAACATTATCAAGAATAATGTCTCATTAATAAAATCATTGGGCTGCTTTTTTAAGTAAAGAAGAAAAAGATTTGTTAAATAATACCCTGAAAATGCAGGAAACAGTGTTCCAGGGAATCTAGGTTTCAAAATTCCCTGGGACCCCCTAGCGGCTCATGCCTACACCTCTCAAACCCCCTCCCCTCCCCCCCCCCCCTCTCCCATTCCACTCCAATTTCCTGATTACACATACTTGTGTGCTTTGTTGTCAAGTTTGCACATAAACTTCAAGGGTGACGTGTCATCCACAATGAACCATCCTCCTGTATGGAGAGCGAAAAATTTGTCAAGATTACAGTGTAACACCAGTCACTTCTTCAGATACAGCAAAGGAATAATAGCAGTATGCATGATCTGGCCCATTGGCTATATATAAAATAATATATTTATGACTCAATAGAGCATGACACACAGATCAGCTTCATTCAACCTGATCAACTTTGCACAAGTATTATCATACATCTTATTAAGTCGCCAAGAATAGAAAATACAGTATGTCTACTAACCATTACAGAGAATCTTTAAATGTTTATCAAAAAACTCCTCCTCTTTCATGGCAACCTTGGAGCACTCGTCACAAACTCTGACGGGGTCAACAAAGCTCATTCTGGGTAGCATTACTTTGTGACCACAGCAGTTTCCACAGAACACTTTCCCACAGCGTCGGCAATGATGCTGCACAAAAGAAGACAATTATTGTAAGTATGCATAGGACTCCAGTTTGAATGGTACATTCGTTTAATGCTGTGCGGGCTATAGTTTTATCCAAATCACATCCGCATCTGATCACTTTTGTAATCGACTCATACGTTAAGCACAAATCACCCTTGAGGGTCTCAGCCAAATTTCAAGGATTCCAAGGAAGCATGCCCCAGAAGCCTCGGGAAGCTAGCAGTCCTTCAGCAGCACACACACACAAAAGCAATCAGCCAACTTGCCTCCTGGGGGTGGGGAAATAGCTGTGATTTAATACTGGGGAACTAATGAATTTCCTGGTATGTCTCGGGAAGGGGGGGGGGGGGGGGGGGGGGCAGAGTTTAATTGACTGGTGCATAAACAAATGTTGATTTACATGTCTGAGCAACACATCAACTTAAATTAGATTACGTCAAGCACTTATTGTCCTCAACAACGTCTTGGCTGTCTTTTGAAAGTACAAATTAACTAATTGCCAAGTTGAAGTACAAGTTACCTGAGTTGTTTACCTGTCCAGCATATTAATAGCTTCATTATCTCTAAATCTCCGACCTAAACTAGATTAGTGAATGTTCGATGTTCGATGTTCGAGAAAGAACACTTCATGTAAAAAAACTGCAGATCATAATTACATGTACAGTGTTCAATATCATCGAAACAAAAAAAAAAAAGACACTCTTATTACGAACTTTAAATAATTTAGTGGACGTACCCTTCGATGTGTGAAGTCAAATTTCCGATTGCACTTGACACAGTTTGGGAACTGTCAACAACAAAAATATTACTGATCGCTAAGTATTCCTCTTTAGCGCAGAAATCAGTAATCACAAGGCTTCGATAATGTCGATGTTTACGTTTCGATAGGGACCTGCAAGGCCAAGAACTACAGATTTTTCATACCAAATTATCATCTTCCCACGGCGGTTCTTCCATAAGAAATGGAGAACGTTCACTCTCGGTCATAGAAATCATTCTCATTCCGCTTTTTCCACGGATAAGTTGCTTGCCTGCCGACATTTTGGACTTCCCTGCGCCAGCCCCGTCCCAGGCCTCCGAGCACCAGAAGGATGCAGGACCTGGGGACGATCACCCATCGGTAGTTCGTCGGCAAAGTTTCATTGTTTGCACTGTCTGATTACTAGTTAGTGTGATTAACTTCTCTAGTGGCAATTCAGCTTTTATTTATTGATAATCAAAGTTTGCAGAACAACTAATTTACCATTGTACTTTTTAAATGTTGTGGACCGATATTTGACAAATTTCCGGTAAACAAAATTGTCGATTCCTCGTCGGACGAAGGTTCGTATTTCCGAGAAGCTTCAAGCGTTTTGCAAAAGCTTTGTCCGTGCGTCTGAGTCGTCCTTTGTTTTGTCTGACCGGATAGAATAATCAATGCGGAACTTGTGGGAAAATCAATATTGGACCCCCAGAACGCTAATTTGGAAGAGAAGAATTTGATATTCGGCTCCGTTCTCCTTTGCTGAAACTTATTCTGGTTCAATATGTTCAGTCGGAGCTTGCACACAGCTATTGCGTCGTATCTGCTCCTGGTGGGCTTAATTCCCTGGTCCATTGAGGGAAGCTCCGTTTCATACCGAGGTAAAATAGCGAAGTTAGACAGTGCAGCATGTTTAGTAACTTCGTATAACAAAGATGGCAGCTTTGAATGCGGAAATCATGTCATCGAATCCCCGTCGGTCTTGATCGTTCGAACACGTATACTTAACTATGTAAACATTGCAGAATGGTAAGCAGTATATATGCTTCATGCGAGCCAATATATCGATTACAGTCAAGTCCATATAACAGACGATTATATTGAAACAAAATTTTGAGCCCACATCTGGTAAAGTAGTGCGTTACTTTGCAATGAATTGCTTTTTATGGGATCTGAAACCCTGTACATCATAATTAATCATCATTTTAGCATGCAAAGAGTCACAAACCTGACAATAATCATGTGTTTTAGGTGTTTTAAAGATGTTTTGTTCAAATGTTTTTAGCCAGTGATTCAAATTAGTGTGTTTAAGGGGCCAAAGATGGAACTGGTGAATATATTGATGGCCACTAAAAAACATCAACTTGACTTTATACAGTAAAGGGTGTGAGAAATTTTGATTATAAAATTTCTTTAAAATTGCAGGATGGTGGACATGGGTTGGTGGAAGTGACGTGTCAAACAGCCGTGCAAACACATCCATTCCATTCCCTGGTTCCAGACTTGGTTCCTCAGCATGGTTTGACAGCAATGACCATCTTTGGCTCTTTGGTGGAAGAGGGTTTGCAAACAGTGGTGGAAAATTTAAACCACTAAATGACCTCTGGCTCTATGAGCCCAACAAGAACAAGTGGCAGTCAATTAATGGAGACTCAGCAGATTACACTGCATCAAGACCACCTTGTTTTGGGTGTGCATCTTGCAGCCATTTTGATCAGGCGGTTGTGTTTGGTGGCAAAACTGAAGGTACTTGGGTGTTTAACATGACATCGCGAGAGTGGGGTACTGCTTTTGAAAAGAGTAGAAGTGTACCGAGGGCTCGAGAGGAACCGGCTGCTTGGTGCGACAGAGAGCGTGGCACACTATGGATGTTTGGTGGATCCAATTCAAGTGAGAAACTGTCAGACTTTTGGAAGTTTTCACTGATTGATATGCAGTGGGAAAAAGTCAGCCCAACAGGCAACAAAACATCTTCAGTTCCGGAGGCACGATCTGGCTCCTCCACATGGCTTCACCCTTCAGGGAATTTGTACCTATATGGGGGTCAGTCTAAACAAGGCCTTGTTTCAGATCTTTGGGTGTTTACACCACAGAGTTCAACCTGGCAAAGGCTTTGGCTGGGCAATTCTCCAGAACAGGGCGGGCACTACGGAGTGATGCACACCGCGGCCAAAGAGAACTCTCCAGGTTGTAGGAAGGGCGCACTCTCCTGGAATGATGGGAATGGAAACCTGTGGTTGTTTGGAGGGTCTGGGTATGACAAGGACCAAAGTGCCTTCAGACAGCCAGGCTTGTTATCTGACATGTGGTTCTACAACACAACAAGCAAATTGTGGGCCTGGATGGGTGGCTTGGATAAAAGTGAGGAAAAACCTATTTATGGAAGGAAAGGAGTACCAGATGTTCGTAATCTCCCCGGCCCAAGAGAGTCAGGAGTAAGTTTCAGATGGGATGACAGACTTTGGATTTTTGGTGGTGAAGGCCATGATAAGCACCAGAAGGATGGTTTGCTGAATGATATATGGGTTTACAGTTCCTTGCCAACAAAGCCTAAACCAAAACTTGAAGGTGATACTCTAAAGATTTCAGACGAGCTTCGCATCATGATTGGGCTCATAGTCTTAATTGTGGCTATGATTGTTTCTTTGCTGGTATGCTACAGGAAAGATTGTTGCATTTTGTTCAAAACTAAGCAGTATGAGAAGGCCTTTATCCGGTATAAGCCTGTGAAGGTTAGGATGCAGGTACCTAGCTTTGACGTAGACGGCCCTGGGAATGCATGATCAACAGTTTGTTCTTCCAGTAGTTCTTAATTGTTATATACAGTACATGATAAGATTGTAAATAGAGCGGTTTTCCGATGACTGTCGAAAGTAATTGTGTAATTGCTTTGTTTTTGCGTTTGCTTCGCTTTCGGATTGGTCCACGCGAGTTTGTCAGCATGCTCAGCCAATCAGAGACAAAACCAAAACCAAAACCAAAACCAAACACTTCTCATGCAAGCGATGGAGTGTACTCGCACTGCTGATTGGAAAGTAAAACCAAATGCAAGACCAAACGCGAATTACTTTGGCTTCCAATTGGCTGAACTGTTTTCTCTCAGTCTCTGTGATTGGCCTGTGTGATTACTTTGGTTTTGGTTTTCGACAGGCATCCGAAAACGGCTCTATCACTGCATACTAGATAACTTATTGCTTAGATGAAAACTCAGTGAACATTTACTGTGCATTCCCACCCCATTTGCAGGGCAATTCCGGGACAATTTGGATTGTAGTACATGCAGAAGTTACTGTAGATCATTGCTAGGCCATCATCAGTGCAGATGCAGTATGGCTTCTGACCTAGTGTACATGTAGTTTCCCACAGAATGCTCCATGTAAAATGAAAATCTCACCTTATCAGGATTCAGAAGCTTCCTATTCTGCAGTATAGCTGTTTCTGTTTGAGTTCCCAAGGCAGTAAATTGATCAGACACAGTAGACTATAAATTATGGTGCACATTAGTGTTGCAAATCGGCTGTGATTTCATAATTACTGATCAGAAATAACCGGATTGTCCCAACCAATCAATCATTGATTATAAACAGAATAAACCTTGCTTTACGTCCAGGACAATTAAATATTTATCCTCTGTCACGAAGTTCATGTAAGCAATGTGTAAACAAGGCAACAATAAGAGAGAACCCTGTGAGGGATGTTAAATGCCAGATTTTATTTTTCTTCAAATAATTCATTCATTTTTCATGACAGTATTAGTTATGCATAGTGTAATCGATTCATGTGTCGCTAAAAGTTTCCAATATTGATGATTGGTATGTCACTAATGTACATACATGTAGATATTATAAAGAATGATGCTGAATGTTTGGCACTAACAGTACATAAAATGGATTGGTTACATGAAGGTAACTTACCACTTGAAACATCAACAAAACACACAATGCAGCACTAATTATTGATGGAGCTGTATGTATGTAAGAGGTTTTGGTTGTTTTGGACCATTCTTTTGGAAGAATATCCAGGGTGGGTTCCTTGTGGGTTGTTTTAGCTAAAGAGATACAAGTCAGCCATGTATATGTGTACAAACTGGTGTATCAACTAAGTGTTGATGAGGGTAATGGAACGCCGTAAAAGAGACAATAGCTGACGTTTCGAGTGCTAGCCCTTTGTCAGAGCGAATGGTGAAGGGCTAGCGCTTGAAACGTCAGCTATTGTCTCTTTTACGGCGTTCCATTACCCTCATCAACACTTAGTTGATACACCAGTTTGTCTTCCACCACGCCGACGTAGTCAACCTAGTTCTCCTAAGAGCTGGTATTACATGTATATGTGTAGTCAACTGCACTAAGCGTTGAACTGTGGTTATTTTTTGCTCATGTAGAGTGCAATAATATAATTCATAATATAGCAAAATAATTGTCATTTTACCTATTTGTCTATTCACTGCAGAATAAAAATTAGTGCTAAAGCTTATAATTTTTCTGAAAACTCTATGAAGTGTGCTGTTGCTTGTCTTTTATGTCAGCACATTAAGAATATTTATTATTATCTGTGGTTCAAGTGAAGTCCTTCCTCTGTCCATTCTTTCTGTGAACAGGCACAGTAAAAATAAACAACAACTCCATGCTGGGGTGATACAGAGGGTGTGTTGTTTTGGAACTATTCTATCTATTCCTATTCCAGATTAGACGGTAATCGTGTTCTTTTGGGACCTATTCTGATTCCGAAACGAATGGAATAGTATTCCGACGGAATAGAGGTTTATTTGGAATGGACAGAATAGCTGGTGACATGACAAAAAATACCAAATAAATGGGATTCAGCTATTCTGTTTTCGGAATAACGCACAGTCTGTTCTTTTGTGAACTGGCAATCTGTGTATTCTGCTAATCCTATTCTGGAAATATAGGAATACAGTAAATGGAATAGTCCCAAAAGATATAGTATGCCCCAAAAGAATGCACCCATATTTTGACACTGGCAAATATTTAGATGTATGTCATATATTTGATACACATATGTCTACAGTGTATACTCTAAAAGTTTTGTTTGCTAAACTGGTACAGTTATACAAAAAAAAAACCTTGAATCACTTGAATGCAACTTGCTGTACATCCACAAAGTTCTGTCCATCACGGACCTTGCACGTCAGCTCCAGAGTCTTCAAGCAGCTCCCCCATGTGACGTGGTTCTTGTCCTTTGTATGGTACATTTTGCTTTGTACCTGGGCGTTGAGCTGCTTGTTGTCGGCAAACTTCAAAGCAAGTGCCAGGTAAGAGCGATCTTTACTCTTTGATCCCTGCATCCCGTGTGTAGACCAGCTACATTCATAGGTATTGCCACTCTCGTCATTCTTTCCCAACTTCGGTTCAATTGCAACTCCTGCAATTGAGGCTTCACTATAATAGTAAGGAGAAGTTATAATCTTGGAATTATGCCAAGAGATTTCTGAACTGTAGAAATTTACCATAAAAGACAGTGATGAGACAATATGAGGTCAATAACTTCTCAGGAAATCAAAGAACCATGTGGCTTTACTGGGATACAGTGATAGTCAGCCCTGTTTCAGCATGGTCTGGCTTTCAGCTGCAGGAGAGGGCATGAGGGTGGGGAGGGCCGGGAAAAAAACCACTTAACCACCAGTCTCTGGGAATCAACTGAGCAGTGTGTCTGAGCTTATACAGCTTCTTACATGGGGTCTCATAACCATGGAAGGGGGGGGGGGGGGGGGGGGGGGGGGGGGGGGGGTGCGGAGAATGCACCAAAAATTGTTATGAGGTATTTCAAGACTATTTCAGGCAAAAGTGAGAAGACACAGACTTTTGAATATGATCCCAAGAAAATATAAATGCACTAGCTTTGTAAAACACTTAGTTTCTGAGGCAGCTTTCTGATAACGTGCCAACGGATCAAAGACAATTATCATTAATTTATGTATTCATACTGTCGCGCGGCGCCATCGCTAACAGCGCCGATAAAAAAAAGAACAGTTTTACAAAACAAAGAAAGGTTCAGTTTGAACGAGTCCCGATTTCACATGCAGTCGTTTCAAAGCGAAGAAGAAACAATTCCGTGCATATAAAATGAAACTGACCTTAAATCCATCGGCGGTCTAATTTCCAAAATCACCTTGTAGTAGGTGTCGATTTGCAGCTTTAGAGTTCGTGTTTCCTTAAATCTTTCGCCGTCAACCTTAAAGAATACTGGCGAAGAGTCCTCTTTCTTGGTTATGTAAATTAAAATTTTAAAACTCCTCTCCTCCGCCCTTGCAGACGCCATTTTGTGCTGGTGTCACTTCTGAACTCGTTGCGTGACTTCGCGTGTCTCTTTTTTGTCTGGAGGCGAGGTTGCTTGTCACACCATAGTTTCTCGCCCCATTCTCCTGCGCAGTCCCTGGCTTCAAAGATGGCGTCCGGCGAGCTTGGCTCGGCTTGCACGTGGATGGGCTTTAGCTTACTGCAAAATCTCAGTGATAATCATGCAGCATCGATGGAATCATTGATTCCGGTTCGTGCTGGAGTTCAGAACTTCCGACATCTGGCATCGACATTCCTTGTTGGTCGCATTCTTGAAGGAACCAAACTGCTTGCCAATGTGTCAGATATTATGACAAGGCGGACAACACGTAAACATATGGAGCGCACAAGAAAGCCGAATGAGTCGAAGCCAGTAAAATATCAAAGCTATACTCGACAATGGTAAGTTCACTATGTCTCATCTGTTCCGGTAGCTGTAGCGTTCGTTAAGTTTGGAGCAAGACTAAACGTCTTACAAGGCTCCCCGTCCGCTGTAACCCACTTCAAACAAAGTGTTCCCAGTCCCTTCAAAGCCATACCCTTTGGGGTGCAACAAATCGAGATTTGAGAAGACCCAATAGTACTATGAGGGGAGGGGAGGGGGAGGTATTTCACGTATACAGGCTTTAATTTTACAGTCTAATGGTTTTGAGTTGGGATTGATTTAATTTCAACAACGATAGGTTTCACCAACCTGACACATCTTTTCGTAACGGACGTATTTGCAGGGCATGGTATTTTCGAAGGCCAGCAAATTGTGCGATCAGCGGTTGGATAAAAGAAAAGGTATCGTTGCTTTCATCCTCGTTTCCAGGCTCGTTTCCATACCAGAGCCTGGGAACGATAATGCCTTGCTTTTGGAAGCGGAAATATAATACATCACCAATTATAGGAACTTACAAAATGCTTCAGTCTATGCATATTAGCTAATCGCCTTGAAGGAGACAAATTGTGTTCCTTTTAGCACAAAATACAGCTGAGTCAAGTTAAAAGACAGACAACATCACATAACCCACGTGTTAGTTATCAATATTTAAATGGTCAGCGTATTTGTCTGTTTCGATCGGAGTGAAATCTTCAAATTTTCACACCCCGGCCAGCACTACCTGTAATACAAGTTTTATAGACTACATGATGATTGCATGCGCGCGATTTAAAGTCTTTTCTCCATCTAAACTTTTTAGCCGTCAGACTTCCTAATTAGATTCATTAATTCCGAATGTGTCTCGTCGGACAGGAAAAGCCGGTCACTGTCAATATAAAGTCTCAGCACCTGTCCGTAAGAAACTGGATACACGCACTTTACGACAGGGTTAATTTATGGCATCGTTGCTGCGTACTTGCTTTACGTGCTATTTTGCAATTTTGTCAAACTTTGAGTGTTTAGTTAAACCCACGCTTCTTCAAGTTTTACAGCTTTTTATTAAGATCGTCTGTCGTCGTCACCAGGGAAGCACTTCCATCTTGTGTTTACCCAACTTAGACCGTGGAGGCGGAACTTTTTGTCAACTGATTAAACGAAAATAAATATCTTTTGTGGTAGTGTCACTCATTCGTATAACCAATGAAATGTAGGCGGGCAATGAGCAGTCATGTTTGCTGTTTGAATTGAAGGTGATGTTGAGCACTGATGGTGTCAACAAAAGCCTTCCCTCAACAGAGAAGCCGTTAATTTTTGTTTTGCTTTCACACAGGGCACGATTTTGAAGATTTCCTCTCCCTTTCTCCGAGGTAAGTTTATCTCGTAAAACCGCGAAGCCTTGTAATTCAATATGAATGGGCCCAGCCAAACTAAGCGATGGTTTGAAGCCTCGATGAATATACACAAAGACTGGCCAGCTGGTAGTTTTCTCAGTCAACCAAATCGTTTGAGCACGAAGATATTGGTGCTTGTCCGTGCTTTTTTTGTTTCGCCCTGGTCTCTATTGCGCCACAATCCGAAATATAAAAGCAAAATATAAGCTAGAGGTCGTTCGAACACGCACGCAGAGTAGTATACAATGTAACAGGGCCTTGAGAAACGCCTCGAAAACATCGAAATGTTCAAAATGCTTACCGCGACTGTGGTCTAGCGAGCTCTAAAATCTCCATTCATTCACAGAAGTAGAAAAAGCTAAGACGGTTTCTACATGTAACACTGTTCTGTTAAATCAATTTGGGTCCGTGGTGCCATCAGTACGGCGCAGTTTTTTTCCCGTTATATTGCGCGTGGTAGCAGGGCCTTTGTCTAACCACCTACCAGGCACGGTATATAGAGAAAGTGTTAGGTACTTCAAATGAATTCTTGGAAGCAAAGGAAAGGACTCCTATAAAGTACAAAAAAATAAAAATAAATAAAAAATACGTACAGTTTAGTATTAACTGCAAGTGTTTTAAGTCCAGTGTATAGTATACTGACTGGGTATGGTGTACATAGAATTGAACTGCATGGCATAATACACTCAGACAAGCCTGTTTGGTCACAGATGTATGGAAAGATGCGAACATAGTACTCAAAGACAACGAAACAGAGATAGAGACTATTCCAGAAACATATTATAGGCACAGACACAGAGATACAATCACACAGGAAGAAATACGCAGATTAGAGAAAGGAGACAATCATATAGAGGATTTACATTACCCGCGCGAAGATACGAATTTTATTTTTTGAGTGTTGGTGACATCTCTCACGAGTGAGCGGAGCGAACGAGTCAGTGAGGTATATCAACAGAAGAAGGCAAATCCGTGTCTCCAAACGTTCATGTATTGTTCTGTATCGATAAAGTATCTAGAACGAAACACAGCACAGCTTTTTTTTTCCTGTCGGAACTTTACCGTCTTCACAGTAGAACGCCGCTGTCTCGATTCCCCTCTATTTCGAACCATTTCTCGCGGCTTCCTTAAGAGTTCGAAATAGCGGGGATTCTACTGTAAAGTTATCATGTTTTACGGCTTTCACATGCGCGAAAAAGAAATCCCATAGTATTTCATCGATATCTATAACGACTTCAATAGCAGGCCGTTGATCAAATTCGCTTTGGACTATGACGCACAAGGAATAGAAACACATAGGAGGAAGACAAAGCAAGTGTCTTTGTATTCTTAAATTTTCAACTGAAACCCAGCTGATTGGGACGCCTGAATCAGCAGCAACACTAAATAAAATATAAGTCGAAGTCTAGATTTATTAGAACTTTGCGGGATACCCAGGATTTGTTTTGCCGTTTATCATATTTTCCTAGTCTACCGGTGTAGAACTTTACATCGATGACTCGTGCAAAACTGTTCCATAAATTTTGTTCGTGCTCCGTTTAGGTACAGTTCCTATAAAATGGATGTTTCTTTAACTTCCTTCACGAGTAAATGCTTTTAAAGTTTCTATGACATCATTTGTCTCTTCAGATTATACTTTTAAAAGCCTACATGACCGCGAACGGTTTTTCGTCTACGGCAGCTAATCCTTCACTTGGGCGGTCGCACCTCTTGGTCAGTTTCATTTGTCGTTGAAGCAGTCGAAGAGTCGACAGCAGGTGAACAGACTCAGGGGTCCTCGGCATTCCTGTCAATAAAGGAAACTGTTTCTTATAGAGCTGCGCTGGGTTTAAAATAACCCCTAATAGTCTAATGTGAGGATTTCAGTCACTGCTCAGACGCAGCATTTGACACTTAATAATGTTTGCAAATTTTAATATTGTCAACTTTCTGACTCCTGTTGTGATCTTGATTGTCTCTATTCAGAGTACGACGCCAGTCATCTTGATGGTCATCACGACACACAAAAAGCCTGCATTCGTTACAAATCCTAGACAAAGCGATCGCTCCTTACAGGTTAAAAACAGAAGCTTCTGATAAATTGGTTTTTTTAAATAAGTAATATTCAAAACCAGCTTTGCTACAGGACTGAATATTAAGGTATAGTGAGTTTTTAGTTCTTTTATGTTCTATCTACTGAACGAATTGGAAACCTTGTTTAGTTTTGTATTACGATATTTTTTCGCATGAATTGAAGTGAGTGATATAGTGTACTATAGTTTGGGAGTAACAACAGAATACCCCACACCTATTCTCACAGTTTTCGGAGCGCTTGAGTGAATAAGGTTTTACGCTGAATGAGGTTTAACGGACGCTCGCAAGCAAAAATCCTGAACCGAACCACGGTCATTGAATGAAGCACTGAAGTTTTCTTCTAAATGATCGTCATTATCTGATTTTTGTATTGGTCATTTTGAGGGTCTGAGATTGGTCCAGAAATAAAGCAAATTTTTAGCATATGTACCAATTCCCTATATTCATAAATTGTCAATTGTCAGTGTTGTCAGGTGATGGTTACGATTAATTTTTATTTGGATACATATATAGTATATCTCTAATGTATGTGTATATATGTTTTGCAAAAAACAGATGAGTCTACAATATTTATAACTGTATGAGTATATCAAGTGCATTGTGGGAAGGTTTAGAAAATTAACTTTACCAAACCAAATAACGTGGAGAAACATGTATTATCTTTAGATCTTTCTGTCGATTATTTTTTTATTCGTGCGTTTAGGTATGAATTTAGAAGCAGTTCCTATTACGCTCGATACTCGTACTTGTATACTGATGATGGCTCAAAACCTTGAAAGAAGCTGTATACATACATACAGACAGACATATTGTGTTTGAATGTGTGGACACACGCGTGTCACTACATTGTAAAATCATATGATTCATTGTTGGTGGAATATAAAAATAACATATTAAACCTTTAGATAGTGTGGGTGAAGCAGACACTGCATTGCTTAATGTAGATTTGCGTATAGGCTCACGCAGAGCAAGTTAAAAAAAACGTAGGAAATGAAAGAAGCAGAAAGTGAAAATATTTGTATGGAATCTTGCATAACTGATTTGTTTGTGGGTAATTTTGAGCAATTTGTTGAATTTTAAAGCTGAATAATAGTCAGAATTTTGTGGTAAATTGAGTAGGCAGCTCTAAAAATGCGTTATTTACAAAATGAAGAAAAAGGCAGAATTTGACAATGTCTGGTAAAGGTCTAGGCACATTTTTGTATGTGCGGCCATGTGCCATGGTTTGAGTTTACGTTTATTAATAAGTCTATACTTTCTCCATAATATATCACTTTAATTGTTAATATGAACGTAACTTCACTTGTATGCATACCATCTTCCCGGATTTCCCAATATTGCATGACTCCCCTTGCATCGCTTCTTCCACTTGTACATGTAAGCATGAATTCGTGCAATATCCACGCCTCTGACTTAACTCACCGAAGTGAAAGAAAAAGCAGGTGTTTGTTTGTTTGTTTTTGTTTTTATTTCCTTGAAATTCAAGGAGTGCACTGAATAGTATAAGGTATTTCGAAGATACATCAAAACCATCCACGATTCAAATTATTCCAGTCAAATTACCCAACTACGTACAGTAAGCCTCCTCGATGAGCCTTGCGTTCTTGGGGTAAACGCTCAAATATGTTAAAAAAAAAATAGATTGTCCAACGTTATGAATCATTTATAAGGAACTTAGTCAACTTTACCATGAAACACCAATGAACACCATCAACAAATGCATTTTAATGACAATAATTCTTGTATACCAATGAAAAGCAATTTCCTGCAAAAAAAAAAAAAAAAAGAAAAAAAAAGAAAAAAGAAAAAAAAGGACTTTAAATTAACGGTTATGTCTGCTTTAGTCTTCAAGAGATCCTTCAGCGACATTGTCGGGCTTAATGTTCAATTCGAAGTGAGCTCTTTAGCGCATTTTCTTCATCAATATTATTTACAGGTGAAAGTACACCGAAGAAATTACCATTCGGCAAGATTCAGTTAAAAGGTTTGTACACTACTTTGAATGAAAGCATGAAATATTAAATCAGTTTCTTTTTCTTGTCTCGTCTCATCTTTTCTCTCTTGATCTGCCCCTATATATCTGTATAAGTGTCGTTCTGTCTTCTCTCACTGAGTCTCTGTCGCACTAAATTTCTGGCTGTCTCTTTTTCACTCATTTATCATGCATTTCCTTATTCCAACGGTTCGTTTACATATTTGTGTGTGCACACGGTATAAAACAAATGCCGTATACTCCAAGAGCTAACATGTCAGCCAAGGTCTTCCGGCTGCGAAGGCGCTTCTGAGCGATTAATTTAAAGCGAATATACAGTTTCACTTTTAAAATATTCAAAAATCACCTTTATTGTTTCTGTAAAACATCGACTTGCACTCGAGCGCTATATCCGCAGTTCATCAAGTGAAAGTTCATCTGAGAGCTATTTTGCGATCGATAATTTTCATTTTTTTAATGAGAATCGCTGTTGATGATGATATCCCGTGTAAACAGCCACGACATACTGTTTCCTGCCATCTTTGTTTTATTAATTGCGTTTCCTTGTCTCGAACCCAGAGAGACAAAATATTCTCAAGCGGACCACTCTATGAAATCTTGAAAGACCCGGCTCGCATCGTGGCAATCTCACGGGTCAACTCTACACGTGTCGAAGTGTTTCAGGTATTTTGACACTTGTACGTGCAATTTTTAAATATATTTGCCTCTCGTCTGTGTGTAAACGGTCGAGCGTTACCATATATTGAAGTGATGTGGGCAAGTTGAATTTAGAGCTCGTATGGTGAGCTTGCATGCAGGAGTTAATTATAACGCTCTCGCACTATAGTATTCGTCGCTTTTATTACTTTCACAGCTAGCTTCGGTATTGTGCTGCATTCTCCTAAGCAAACAGAGCATACGTGCTTGAAAAAAAGTTATTACTTGTACGAAACGGTGAATTCAAGTTAGCAACAGGTCAGAACGAAAGTTCTGTAAGATTTGGTTAAGGCAGCTGTTATTTTTTAAAACTGAAAGATTAAAACTGTAGGAAGGCCAGGCAGATTGTTAACCACCTCTCCCTCGAGATGAACTTTTTTGCACATCTATAATTTATCGACGTGACTGAAAGAAAATACCCTGCAAGTCCATTAGTTCTTGACAACATCGTCGAATAATAATTAATAAATGTTTCTTTTGCTTGTTTGGATCGGTTGCCATGATTCCAAATTCGTCTGCCATTTTGCCCGCACCTGCTTCAGGAATAGACCCCTTTACGGATTTCGATGCATGCTGGGTAATCAGGGCAAGAACAAATAAACATGGCGGCGACGCGTGCAAGAAGTCTCGGTTTAATAGTAAAATCGCTCACAATCTAGAACCACTGAAAGCTTGCAAATGGCAATTTGGAGTGCTCCGAAATTCCACCGATCTGAAAAAAACGAATGTATATGCAGTTTATTTTTGCCCTGATTATCCATCATGCATCAATACCTTTAACATTTCATATTTATCGCCACGAACAAATTCCCCCACCCTCTAGGAAAAAAAATCATAAAATGGTCCGTATGATCAAAAGGGACTGCAAATGCTGTTATAACTAACTGAATACCCTACTTATTTGAAACGCAAAATTGCTTCCAATGATCAGTCTACAACCCCCACAAATAAGTAAAAGAAAAGTTATTTCGAATAAAGATGATCTCAGAGCTTATTTACGGAACTGCATGCACATCCTTGCTTGTGACAGACTCATACTTTCTCAAGATCACACATTCAGAAAAGGAAGGCTGACTAATCAATTCTGACAGTTATGTTTTGTTGTTTATGCCTGTGGGCGTACAAACACCGATTCAGGACACTATTAAATTTACAAAAGTCAAACGGTCATAGAAACCTTAGAATAAAACGCTCGCGGATTTGTCCAAAAAACACGAACACAAAACACAAACCTGTTGGCACAAATTTGTGCTTTATGATTTTGAGTCCTTTTTACCTGTAAACCACTTTGCTAAAGCAGGTGCTGTTACTCTCAAACGCTCGAACGAGAACTCCGGTGTGAATTATACCATGTCTGATTCTGAGATCGGAACCGTTTTGCCAAACATTCATTTGCTAAAACGTCTTTATGGCACCTAATTGCATATTTCTAGCATAAACGAAAAAAACGCCCGGTTAACAAAATTCCGCTAAATAAATGATTAATGAGGGTTGCTTTGGAACTGGCAAATTTGCATTCTATCTAATCTTCCCGCTGTCACAACTCCTCCGAAGTTGGCTATTTGTGGAAATTGTGAAAAAAGGTGTGTTTGGACTGATTAATATTACATTTAAACAGTGCGATCGAGAACAGGGGGTCTTCAATTTTCTTTGTCGGATTTTGACAGCACAGCAGACGTCTTGCAGCAGTTTTAGTTTGTTTGCACAATTAATGCAGCTTTCTGCCTACAGAGAAGAGTTGTTTAAAAGGCGCGTTCTAAGCTAGAAGTTCGAGAACGTTCCCTGGGCTGTTAAGTTCGTCTTCGACTTTGGTGGTGAGAATCGTCTTTAAAAATTATTGCAATAACTCTGGCTAATCGGGTACGTGGGGTATTAAGAAAGCTGCTTGAGCACTTACTCCATCACTAATAAACAAGTGCCATCTGCTTTCTGTTGATGTTCATAACGTTTCTAATTTTCGTACTGAATGAAGCAGTTTTGAACTGCCTTGTCTAACTTCTTATCTTTAACACGTGTTTTCAGGGCTGTTAACGACTGGTTATTCCAGTTTCATCAACGCCTAAGTAATTAAGAGTTATCCAGCTCCTATTTTGGCAGTCTATTCTTCCAACTATATAGACAAACTTCCCGAGTGCATCAAGATATTGTTGATTATAACTGGGTCCGTTCTTTTCTAGCTTCAAGTGGACGCAAGCGAGCCGTTACATCACAGTCCCTCGACGTGATCACTTTGCTTAAGGTGCGTTAAGTTTGGAATAACCTTTGACAAAATATATTGTTAGTGAGAGTGCTATACACAGTATATTTTGATAGCTTATGTCGTCATAAATCAGCTTGGAATATCTCTAATTTACATTTAGTTAAAACTGGTAAAATATCATCTGAAAGCTTGTTTTTCTACTCTACAAGTTCAACACATTAAAACTGCCCGTTCGGCATTCAGAAGCAAGCTCAGATCATGATATTTGTTTGTTGACTTTGTATGCCGGTTCTCGCCATTTTAATAGCGTATTTTATCTTTCAAACATCCCTAACATAAACCCATTAACGTATCGTCGCCCAGGATTTGATGTCACTGGCAATATTTAATCGGTGGGGACAGCTTCTACGCCTTTTATATTTCAGTGGTTTTATATATTCCCTGTAAAAGAGTGTAAGTTTCGCTACTCACTTAATTTAAGCACGACTTAAATGTTCCTGTTTGCTTTAAGAAAATTAGCATATAAATGCTTATTCTGCTAGAAGCGAAAATTGATTCGGCTAGAGATTCGCGGCACCCGTATATAGTTCACCTTATCACGGGTTTGACTTGACACGAGAAACCATTAAAGGTTGAATTTTGTTTTGGTTTGTTATTCTTAGTACTGAATCGAATACAAAATTGGCTTAGTTGATATCCCATGATGTGGTTGTTATTTCCTGTTGCTAATGATTTGGTCTGTATAAAACGACGAAATTTAGTTTAGCGAACATCTTGTTAAATACCGGATAACATTCAAGAAAGCCAAATTGTTTAATGTTTTTGGACATTCTCACTTGGGAGTAAAATGAGTCGCTTTTGTTAATTTATCAACACCTTCTACTTAGAGAATATTGACTACCCCTTGAAGAACGGTACGTGTATTATAGACAGAAGCTAAAATGGAAGCACAGTACACAGAAAGAGAAAAGTAATCAGGCGCAGCTGCATGACACTCGGAGGAAAATAAATAAAGACGTAGAATCCCGCCAACAGTCGAACTCGGTTAACTCGAACTCCCCGCTATCTCGAACTCAAATCCATTTCCCTTGGATTTCCTATTCAGTCATTTACTATCGGCTAACTCGAACTCCCCGCTATCTCGAACTCAAATCCATTTCCCTTGGATTTCCTATTCAGTCATTTACTATCGGCTAAATCGAACTCCCGCTATCTCGAACTCAAATCCATTTCCCTTGGATTTCCTATTCAGTCATTTACTATCGGCTAAATCGAACTCCCGCTATCTCGAACTCAAATCCATTTCCCTTGGATTTCCTATTCAGTCATTTACTATCGGCTAAATCGAACTCCCGCTATCTCGAACTCAAATCCATTTCCCTTGGATTTCCTATTCAGTCATTTACTATTGGCTAAATCGAACTCCCGCTAACTCGAACTATTTCTCGTTTCCCTTGGGGTTCGAATTAGCGGGGTTCTAGTGTATTAATGACGAGGGTCGAAACGCCTGTGGACAACGCACTTGCACGACAGTGAAGCTTTCTGACTTGTGATTATGTGATTAGAGCGCACTTATCCGGCGAACTTCCTGCTATGTTTTTAATCGTTGAAAACGAAGTAAAGTAGCTTACTGTACATGATATTCGATCTACTACACAGCTTAACAAACTAAGGTCGATTTTGCTTCTCTATATATAATAATGCACCAGGAAAAGATAAGAGAGTTCCTTGTGTAGTTTGTGAGAGATTCAATGTCAAACTCATTAGAAAACTTTGTGTCCGTTTATAACTGTTAGTTGGACTGTTTTTCCTTTGGGTTTTTTTTTTTTAGATTACTCTTTGCTTTTTTCAGTAGTTTATATTTTCCTGCGCTATATGCAACGTCAAACTAGTGACTGACAAAATTTCCTGAAACATTTCATTATTCAAATTACCGCAGAATGCAAATCGGTGAAGGCGCTAAAGCAAACATTTAGAGTTCATTTCAATTGAACTTTTCGACAGATTGACATGTGGCAGCATTAACCCTTCACTTGCTGTCGGAGTCTTTATTTCTTAATATCGAAATTAGTCCTATCCTTTACGAAAAGAGATTGTATACGAGAGGAGAATTTCTTGTTGGATCCACTGTACAGCAAGAGATCGGATGTTGGGTTCTCTATACTGTGATTGTATCTTTGCTCAGAGGTTAATCAGGAGAATTACTAAATCCATCAGTCATGTTTGGTTTTGCATTCAATAGGCATGACGTAGCTTGTGTATGTCTGGTAGGAGACTGAGGGCCGACTGCAATTAATACAGCTGAAAACATTTCTAATACATGCGGCGGTTTTTGAAATTTCGTTGACCCGATGCTTTTGCAAAAACTTACTAAAAAATATTTATTATTGGTATTCATTGTGAGTTTTGACCTCGAACACTGCGATGCAGAATACTAGAAGAAAAAGTTAAAAAGGAGCATTAACACGACAGAACTATGTGTTTAACGTTGTTTGTTTGATCGTAGCGTAAGTTATGAATGGAGCTTTTTTTTTCCTCACCAAAACGGCGTGGACAAAGTACATTTTTGCTGTTTCGGATATCTCTGATTTTCTTCTCTACCCCTTCGCTCCGCCCTTGTCCACTCATTTGTATAGGAAGTATAAAGCCTTGTCCTCACTAGCGCATAAGCATAAGCATAAGAATAAGAGAGCGACAGTGGCGACATAAGCATAAGCATAAGGATCAAACATGTTCGTTCCTTATGCTTATGCTTATGCTTATGCTTATGCTTATGCTTATGTCGCCACTGTCGCTCTCTTATTCTTATGCTTATGCTTATGCTTATGCGCTAGTGAGGACCAGGCTCAAAGAAGCATTAGTTTCTCTACGGCCTGATTGTGAGGCATGAAGTGCCTTATTGCAATGTTGCCTGAGTTCCCAAAATATGACACATTGAAAGGGGGAGGGGAATCCGACAAAATTGGATGCTTAATAAATTTCCACTGGTTTGCCGTGGTGTGGACTCTTATTTACCACGATTTATGTCATCACATGGTCAAAATGTTGTGGACTCACGAGGCGCTTTGCCGAGTGAGTCCGCAACTAATTTTGACCTTGTGATGACGTAAATCGTGGTAAATAAGAGTCCACACCACGGCAAACCAGTGGAAATTTATTAAATTTACCACGGTAAATCGACCAATCAGACAGCGAGAAACTAGTGTGTTGTGGTAAAAACTGTAATTGACAAAGAATGACATGCAATGCAAATGATGTTTGGCGAGTGTCTCGATCATTTAGCACAAGATTGCATGGAGCAAGAGACAACATTATCATCGATTTAATCTACAAACTTTCCCAATCTATATAGAATGGAAGAATCAGACATCACTGGAGAGCAGAGTTTGACAAACTCGTACACCACAAAAGCGTGATTTCTAAAATATTTTGTCACATCAAACATAAAAAATTTATAACGCACTCGTGCTCGTTAAAACTTTCCGTTGTCCAGTTTATCACGTCTTGTTTAACGACAACACCTTCGGCACACGCGTTCTGTGTGACAGAGGAGTTTGTCTGCCCAGGAACATTTCTCTAACTAGGACATTTATATTTCAAAGAAGGTACGTACTTTATACTTAAATACTTAAAATGTTAAATCTGCTTTTAAAAGGAGCATTTTGTGGCTGGGTTTTTTTTTTTTTTTTTTTTTTTTTTTTTTTTTTTTTTTTCGCGATTTTTGTTTCACGACTGTGGGCCATGAGAAGTCTCCGGAACAACTATTGTCATTTTACTCTAAATGCAAGGAAGTTAAGTTCGTTGACTGAATAATAACGAACAGTAGCACTGTCACAGTTCCCACGCGACACGAGGCAACTGACTCTTCCTGCAATCCTGGACTTGTAGAATAAAATGTGCGTGCGACATTCCCTCTTTGCAACTTGAAACGCAACAAAGAATTGCGAGACAAGTTACAAAAAAAGTTTAACAGTTGCGAGAAAAAATGCCTCGCGTGACATGGCCTCTAAGCACATCATTATGAATTCCGTCAATTTTGTATTCGAAACTTCAAAGTTGCCGGGCTTTTTGGCGCAATAATCACTCGACATTTTTTGTTTAATTTCTTTGGAAGTATGAATGTACCCGTTGACTATGAAGTTTAATTTGTGTGAATATCTGTCTCCGTGGTGTGTTGCATGGCTGGCAGCTCTCTAGTATTAATAATTCATAATGTATAAGGAATATATTGGCTGGTTACCCAAACTCCATACGTGATAATCTTTTCATATAGAGAATAAAAACTATAACTAATATGGCAGCGAACTGTCAAAGATTATATATTTCTCTAGATGCCACTAAGTATACATGGAAAACCTCGCTTTATATAAATTGTAGACCATTGTTTATTCAACAATGATTCTAATAAAATAGCGTGCGTGCAGGAGAGCGGTAATTCGCCTTCACAGCACGAAATTCGTGACTCGAATACTAATTTAAAAACTGTCGGTTATCAAGACTAGTTATGGCCTGTAGCCTGTTATGATGCTATTTCCCGTTAGAATCTTCGCCTGGCTTAAATAACTGTTAATTGAACACGTCGTAAAAAGCATTTCAATCAAAATAAAAGTATTTGCACTTTTTATGTTTCAGAACTGTCTTCTCGTTTTGCGAACATTAGCACCATCATTAGGCCGGTTTCGACCCTTTTGTCAGTATACGAGGTGGTCTTAGCCGTTTGGCTCAGCGTGTGTGAAGCTTCGCCGCTTTTGTAGAATATCTACTTTAATTTGAGAGAAGTATAGGTCACACCGCTGCCACATCAGAAAGTACTGAATTCAAGTTTTAAGCCGCCACTTCCTTTTTCGATCACGACGGACACCATGTATCATACCAAGAGTACAAATTTATTGCGAAAAAAGGTAAAAGTATATACAGGGAAAAGTATAGCACAGGCTTTACTTAAACACAGGGACAATCATTTATCGCCATCCATTTGGCCTCGACCCAAAATAGTACTTCAGAAACCGGCGCTAGTGAGCTGCATCACGGAAACATTTGGTGGTCCTTTGGAAAATATTTTCATTCTGTCAGCTGAAATTAAACGTTTTTTCTTCGGAACTGAAAGAAAAAGTTAAATGCGATGAAGTTAACTGCGTTCAGTCATTTCGTTCAGATTCAAACTTTGTAAAGTCCAACTCCTGAATTGTCAAATTTTCAAGCTTAATATGTATTCCTAAATATGTGACCAGTCAAATGAAAGCTCTCTGTGAGCATGGTATCATTTACTTTCGAGATAAAAGAAATAATCAAGAAGCGAAGCAAAAGCTTTGCCAATTGGTTAAAGTAACATTCTTTAACATGGTCGTTTAAATTCCAAATATGAGTTAAAGAAAATGTAGATACCAGGAACACTGAAGATAAGAAGATTGGTTGCAGTACAGCCGGAAGATGGGTAAAAACATATCGACATTTTATGGAAACAGCGAGGAAAAACATTATAAATTACGGATGAACAAATTGTTATGCTGATTTGAGAGGATATTATTTACAGTTCAATTTGTGAATATGGTGACAAGAGATAACTGTTTCATTCATTCATTTCACTTTGGCTGTATTTGTGAGAGGCTACATAGTGTTTTTGATGTCAATCCCTGAGATCACGTACATACTTTTAGGTAATAATCAGGTATTGCGAGTAGAAAATGTTAACATTACCAGGCTGATGTTGAAATGCATCATATGAACTCGAATGTGACACAGTCTGTAAAGCAATAACAACTGACAGAAATTGGTGTCTTATCTTATAACATTGTTTGAAACTAATAAAACGAGTAGAATGTCGTCTTATGAACAGCAGCAATCATGAGCTTAGTCCGACAGCCGGAAGGGCGCGCGGTCTCTCAAACGGATGCAATATCATTCCATTTTCTCTTTCCATCTAAAACAATAGAAAATCATTTTTCTCGAATTGTTGAAAATATCTAGCTTTGATCGAAAGGATGTTTATCCTGGCAATCATCTCTAGTACAGTAATTTTACAATTTTTACACAGAGGGAATATTTTTAATTTTTGTTTTTGTTTACTTTTACAGAAAAAGCACATCTCCTTTTAAAGGTCGACCAAAAAATTCATATATATACCACGTTATCTTGGTAAACAGATATCAAATCAATCAACCGACCTCAATCTGTCCCTTGCATGTATATAAATACACACATGATTGGAAATTGTTCGAGTTGAAAACTGTCATTCTTTGTAGATAAACAACAATCGAAATCCGGTGAGAGGAAACACAAGAAAATGTGGCAACAGTATAATTTTTTTTTAGTAGAGTTAACGAATTGACGAATTCATTTGCGCAGGAATATCCTTCTTAGCCTTTTATGTACACACAAGTGTTGATGAAATAGGCGTCTATTTTTTTTGTCTCTCCATCATTCGTTGATTCAGCCGGCATGCAGTGACGCCGCCAGATAATTGTTATGCGCTGATGTTTGGAAATAAAAGACAACCGCTTGCATTAAGTGGGAAAACACGAGATTTTTTCATCAGAGAGGAAGTGTTGCATAAGTCGATGGCGGTGAAAAAAGTGATTCTAGCGTAGTTTAGGGTGCCACGCGGAATGAAAAATTGTCGGTATGAGATAGATGAACTAAACAACTAAGCCGGTAAAAAAAAAAACGCCACGTATTACATTTAAGACCTGACTTCAATTTCCCTAGAGGTAAGCGATTATTGCTTTCAACGATTTTTAAAAATTATCTGCTCTCTTTCTATCTCTTTTTCTCTTTTTCTATCTCTTTCTCTCTCTTTCTTGCATGTTTCTCTGATTGTTTTGTTTCTGCTTATTTTTCTTCCTTATTCCCTCCGTCTGTGTATCTCTATTTATTTAGATCACCACATTATGCAGGCCAGGCATAAGGGCTAGGTCAGGCGTTAGAGTGGCGGGCAGAACGTGTGAATCCAGTTGTATCGCAACCCTTTTCCAATAATACTTACAACGTCTTCCAATCTATTTTGTACTTTTCCAAAATAGCTTTTTTACACATATTTGCCCTGTTTTAGCAGCATTTTATTTTTTAAGGGAAAAAAACATTGGTTTTAGCGGACAATCCTGGGAGGTTTCTTAAAATGGATGAATCTCACTAAGTACAATCTTATGTCCGCTAAATTCTGCAAGCCTTGGCTAGGAAAATCAGGCTGCAGAAATTCTGCAGCCACTGGCTGAAACACAGGCCGCAGAAATATAACTGAATATAGCTGGCGATAAATTTCATTCTGTTACAGTCAAACTGCCGTTCAACACAATAACTCGTTTACTTGAGAGGGAATATTCTATCAGCCCCTTACTAACTCGAATGATGAAACGCTATAGTACCGCTAGCAATCCGTTTTAACCTGAGTATACTCGGCCAAGTTATCCGATGCCACTGTTCGTAGCTTCAATCGGAGAGCATTCGGCATTTTGTCGGAGCCGGTGAACGTCGTCAGAGCCAATGAACGTCGTCGAATATCTCAGTCATTTGTGACGAACGCTACCTTACATATAACTTATTACAAAGTTAGGTTACAAGTTAGGAAAGATGGTTGAACTTTTGAAAGTGTAAAAAAGCGACAACGAAACGAAAAGAACTGAAATTTTCATATGCAAACATTGCTTATGCGCTGGAGCAACGCTTTCTACTTGAACGAAGGAACCTGTCCTGGGACAAATGGTGCTACCAACTCCAGCCAACTCATGCCAGCTTTGCGAGTTGGCCATTGATTGTCCACCGTTGGCTTGACTTGGAAGTCCGTTTGGCCAGGGCTTTAGACATTAGGGCTTATTAGGTTTTTGGATTTTCTATGTACTATCCAAGTTCATTCTGATATGCTACTATTAGTTACTATAAAGAAATGGTGTTCCCACAGAGGCAACTGTCATGCAAACAATGAAAGTGTTATGCTTTTACCGAATGTAATCATTACTGCGCAGTCAGTTGACTCTTCTTAAGTCTCGCCACTCCGCTAAGTGGTCGATCTAACACCGGGTCTTGCTTTTCTTTGCAGTGCATCTTGCTCGTGTACACACTTGTTATGACAGATCACCACAAAACCACACTGCGTCAGTAATCTCTGGTGAGTTTGTGTGTTGTCTGTTTTCGATGACTTTTCTCTGCTCGCCTGTCTCTGTCTGTTCCCTCCTGTGTCCGTGGTCTGTCTCTTTGTTTGTCTGTCATGGCTTTATCCATCAGGCCCGGTTGTTCAAAGGGAGAATGAGTAGCGCTACTCACCGGATAAATCCTTATCAAGTTGATAAAATAAGCTTAAAGGTTAAATCCACTGGATAGCGATATATCCGGTGAATAGCGCTATCAGTTCCGTTTGTCAGCCTGTCAGTCCTCTGTCTGTTGTCCCTCTCTATCTCTCTATTTTCTTTGTGACTGTGTTTCAGTGTTTTTGGGTGTGGGTGTGTGTCTTAAAAAGAGGGTTTGTATACAATCTTGCATGTAAACCCCTGGAATTTGACTTCTTATCTTGAAACGTTCTTGAATTTTTATGATGCCTTGAAAAAGCCTAGAAATTAGACAACAGTTCTTGAAGAGTTCATGTATTTCTAAATGATAAATTGATCAGAACAGCTTTGAACCAAGCCAGTGGCTAAATTTGACCCTGGTCACCAATTCGAACGCGCAAGAGAAAACGGTTTATTTGAAAAAAACTGGAAATCTTCAAAGAATGCTAAGCATTATACTACAGATAACTCAAGGCCTTGAAAAAATAATGAGATTGACCTTTGGATAGTCCTTGAAAAGTCCTTGAACTTTGACTAATTAAAAAGGTTGTACCAACCCTGATTTAATAGTTTCTGTTCTGTTTTCTCTCGCACTCAATCTTTGTATGTCTCTGACTCTATGTCTGTGTCTCGCACGCGCGCGCACACGCGCGCACCCGCGCACCCGCGATTTTTGTTTGCACTGTCTGTACCACGATGCCCTATCTTAGTGAGTTTTTATTTTTTATTTATTTATTTTTTAATCTTGGCCGTGTAAAGAAGTCACTTCGGACCATGTAATCCTCGGGATATTCCCAGAACACAAGTGAATATTGCAAATTAGTTATTGTATATTAGCTAGATTTGTGCCCACACAATCTATTTTTATTATTATTCTTAGCAAATAGTTCACTGACTCTTTTTGTTATATATTCTTATTCATTTAGCATTAGAAGAGGCACTCAGTGGATTATTATTATTATTATTATTATTATTATTATTATTATTATTATTATTATTATTATTATTATTATTATTATTATTATTATTATTATTATTATTATTATTATTATTATTATTATTATTATTATTATTATTATTATTATTATTATTATTATTATTATTATTATTATTATTATTATTATTATTATTATTATTATTATTATTATTATTATTATTATTATTATTATTATTATTATTATTATTATTATATCCCGGGTGTTCTGGTCGACTTTCCTAGTTCATAACGTGCAATGATATGTGCAGGAAGTCGTTGAAAAGAATGATTTGGCAGGAATATTCCCTTCACCTGCTTTATATTTTAGTTTTGTTTCATTCTGTTTTCCATTTGTTTTTTATCGGACTGCGAGTTTTATTTTGGAGACCACCAATTTGCCAGGGTGCTTGTCTTAGCAGCAAGATATTGTTTCTATTTCTTTTTAAAAGTAGCCGCTTTGCGTTTGTACTGCGAAGTTTCTGAAGTTCCTCGCGTTGTCATAACCTGAAAATCTTAAAATATTAGAGGTGAACAAGCAAACAAAAGAAGACGATTACTAATTGACCTGGGGATTTCTGTCGCCATTTTTGTCTCTCCAGTTGACTTTACTCGACACTCGTTTCTCGTTTACTCGTCTCGTCGTTTCTGTTATGTCTGCACAATATACCTGCGTGACCATGGTAACATAAAAGCAGGGATCTCATAAATCAACGTGTTGCAACGATTGATTTCGATCGTTGATTCGTTTCATTTTCGCGAGACAATTTAACAAAACTGTTTCGGCCATTTTTTTTTTCCTTTTGATTTTGTTGGTATATTGTAGATCTTCAGATGTTGCAATCCTCGTCAAAATTACGGACTTTCACATTAGCGAACCTAGAACACAGATGAATAATTTAAACTCAATTTTACAGCTCATTTGCATACATATAACCTGTCTTATGACTAATTCAAAATGCGTCTTCGTACACAGACTGAAAAACAAATATTGAAAAATGACGCTCCATACATATCGAACTGTTAGTTTCCTTGCCCTTCTAATTGACTTAGCTTTTTTTTATTTTGTTCCACAGCAGTTAAGACCCTCGATACGTGTTGTTTTGTATAGCGAAAAATAACACATCTTTAACCCGTATAATTTGACGGGCAACTTGTCGAAGTTGGAAGCTATAATTATGCTCGGAAAACCACGGGACATGTAAAGCTCTATAAAACATGCTGAGATATAATAGAATGCCCCGAAGTGTTTGTTTTATCGCACGGCTTCCAATAAAATTATCAGGAGTTGTTTTTTGTTGTGCTGCATAGAAAATTGTTATGCAAAACGAGTTAGAATATAGAAGATAACTTGCAATTAGGTTCAATCTTTAGCACCAAGCCTTGAAGGCGGTTGATAAGGAGTATTTGGCCTTTTACCGCTTTGTGAGCCAGTTAACCATGTAAGTGTGATTTTCGATTTAAATCCCGTGCGGTTAACCGCGCCAGATCGATAAATAATTTGTGGCTTTTTGAGCCGAAACGTTTTCCCGTGTTAGCCATTCGCAGTGAATTAATTCTCCTTGCGACAAGAAAGCAACATATCTGACTTCAAGATCAACACAGCTGCAGCGAGAAAGTGTAGGAAATCGTTGTATTTCCTGTTGGACACTTCTCACTTCTCGTGTGCCGTAAATCAATATAGGTTTATAGCAAAGGTTTATCGAAATTGAGAATCTCTTATTTATTTTCCGAGTATATTTGGCCAAACAGTCGATTCCGACTGTCTCACTTTCAGCATTTACTCGCGAGGGCTTTCGGCTGAAGTGCGTTTGTGTTCTTCTATTGCTAATATTTGGGAAATCTTCGATTTTTTAGGAGCGACTCAAACATGCCGGGGGGAAGACGTGGGATGGTCGTTCCGCAAAACACGTTCCTGGAGAGCATTGTTCGTCGCTCGAACGGTCTTCGTAAGTATCCGCAACGAAGTTTTTAATAGTAAATGTACACATACACTGTCATCTCACAGAACTAGCGAAGTTCTCTTGCTCTTTTAAGGAAGCCACTAGCTTTTACTGAAACATTAAATATTTATGCTGTACGTAGTTTCTTCCATTTGCGGTGTATCCCATGGAAATTCTGTTTCTTGTATTCCTTAAAAGTACAGGGCTGTTCAGTAGAAGGTCCTTGTGTTGTCTTTCTTTTAATTAATCACTTTTCTACTGCAAAGTTATTCTCGTAACAACACTTCCAGGGGTGCACTTGTTTCACTCATGTAAACGAGTTTGCTGGTACTTAATTTGTATCGTTAACATTGGTGAATGCATTAGGATTTGAGACGAATACAATATATCGTTCATCCTACCTACCGTGGATTTCCCCTGTATAGTCGGAATTAAATTTACCTTCTGGTATTTAAATCAGTTTTCTCGACACAAATCGGCGAAACCGTTCCCTAGTTTACCTTATGCTTTTTAAGAGGTGCTTGGCAATCTTTTGTATCAAATAGTAATACAGTGAACTCTCTTAGGCGGACACCCTCGGGACTAGATTTAGTGTCCGCCTTAGAGAGAGTTCAGTTACAGAGAAACAAGTGAAATTCGGTAGGGACCAAGTTTGCTGTCCGCCTTAGAGAGAGTTCAGTTACAGAGAAACAAGTGAAAATCGGCAAGGACCAAATCTGCATGCTGTCCGCCTTAGAGAGAGTTCAGTTACAGAGAAACAAGTGAAAATCGGCAAGGACCAAATCTGCATGCTGTCCGCCTTAGAGAGAGTTCAGTTACAGAGAAACAAGTGAAAATCGGCAAGGACCAAATCTGCATGCTGTCCGCCTTAGAGAGAGTTCAGTTACAGAGAAACAAGTGAAAATCGGCAAGGACCAAATCTGCATGTTGTCCGCCTTAGAGGGGTGTCCGCTTAGAGAGAATTGACTGTATATTGACATGTAAGATAATCGTAGCACTTACTCCAAGTCCACATCACTTCTCTGTGGAGTGTAATTCGCAATTTTTATTGACCGCTTTTCAAGACTGTGATAATCAGGAATTTTTAAACCTGTCGCTTTTGGCGCCTGCATACATAACGTGCTTAGTTAGTCAATTTAGAAAATGGAGTATAAGTTCAGGAGAAAGGATGGTGTATCTTTTAGAGGTTTTTCTCTGCAATTCCCTTTGTCATTTGCCAGAGAAGAAATCTTATGCAAACATAGATATGTACTTAATATCCTCCATTGCCCTGTCTTGTGACAAAAAGAATGCTTTGACAAGACTTTTTACAGGCATAACAGTCATAGTCGACAACCTTAAGCCGTTTCCAACGTTATGGACTTTTAACGGTCGTTTTAACAAACACTGATTACACGTTATTCCGGCTTTTATTTATTTATTTATTTATTTATTTATTTATTTATTTATTTATTTATTTATTTTTTTTATCGTTGCTATTATTTTGCCTTACCGCGGAGGCACAACTCGAAAAACATGAACAGTTGCAAATACACACCGTCAAACATACTAACAAAATATACACGCAATGAGTGATGTAGTGAGAACTGATAATTTAATCAACTTTCATCTTAGCAATATTTCAAAAGCCAAGTTCTCCTTACTGTAGGACATATTTCTGGCGAGAGACTAAAGGAGAAAATTGAAGTTGGTCGCTCTTGGGAAAGAGAATGACAGGTCAATCCTGGGTTAGCTTAATCGAGCTTCGAACATTTTGGCCCATGTAGGATAACATAACAATTTCGTGGCATGCCATTCCGTTTTCGATCAACCTGATTAGCCAACGTTTTGCAGAAGTACTCGTTTGCCGTACCTACACAGAAATGTTTTCATTCTCTAGTGTTACTCCATAATATTACGGCTTTCGTTTTGCAAACGGCAGGACATGTGGCACATATTTGTGAAAAAAAAAAATCTAAACAGTGCTAAAACTTGTAGTACTTTCACGCAAAATTCTTCGTAAATATTGCATTTTAAAAGCCCTAAATATTCACACATTTTTATCCGAACATCTGCGTTCGTGTACGCAATTTAAAATGTCCCGAGCATACTTGCTCGTTTATCTACAAAATACTGATGTTTATTCAGCTTTAAAATAGAAGAAACTGTTCAAGATTATTCATATACAAACTCAGTTATGCTAGACTTTATTACGGATATATTGTTTTCTTTACGTATTTTTGGGACTACTCCTCGTGGCCGCTACATCAAGCAGTGCGACGTATCGTAATATTTATGATTACTTCGGAGATCGCTTCGTGGGGGAACAAATATACGCTCAGTGCCATTCTAAACCATTTGGAGACTTCTAGATGTGAAAATTGGCAAAAGTCCAACTGTGAAGTTGCGAGGTTTCTGCAGTCCAAAGAAGTGGTTTTCGATTACAAAATAAATGCATTACACGGAAAATAAAGCCAGGTTGATCTGGGTAATTTATCATATTTTTGGAGCCGTGTTTGCGAAGTCCGGTTTCTGAAGTCCGAAGAAGTGATTTTCGATTACACATGTATTATACGTATAATAAAGCAATATTGATCAGGGACAGGGTAGTTTACCATATTTTTGGAGCAGTTTTTCCAGGCTCGAGTCTCTGCCGAAGTACGTTTTTGTTATCTATTGAATTATTCTTTCGAAGTGTAAACATCGTTTTCCATGCCATGCCCTTTGTTCGTCGAGATATTTACCCAGCACAAGTTCCTTTATTTGTCCCGATAAGAGGAATGGATTAACGAATAGAATGGATGCAATGCATGAGTAGGATGGAGTGCAGAAATTTTTTTACCGGTTATAAGGAATATAAGATTTTCTCAAGGAAAAAAAATCCAAATATCCAGCAACGCCATTAGACCTGAAAACACCTGCGGGAGAGAAAGCTCTTATCAGACACTCTTCAAACGTTTCGCTCCGTTTTGAATGAGGTGCTATAGCGACTCTTTGAAAGAATAATTACACGACTTCACATTGTAGAGTGCAAATAAAGGTCAAAACGAGTGCAAATATGGGAGCGTATTGCACTCGTCAGGAACCAGATTAACTGGTTTATTTACTTCATGATCAGTTTTTGCAAGCAAAGTTTACGAACGCGTCATTTTTAAATCTATTTTGTGCGAAGCTAGAAACGGTTTACCCTGCTTCGTTTGTCGCATAATAATCAATTTATTACACGAAAAGTCGTGCAATACGGCTGTATTTTTACTGAAGCAGGCTCGAGAAAATATAACCGACTCGTAAAAATACCCTGCCGCATTGCACTCCTTCCCGTGTAATAACCTCTTTGGACTAAAGGCGTAGGGCCGATATTTTAAACAAGGCCGTCTAACTTAGGCCTGGTTTATCGCTAAATTGAAGTTTAGACAGACGCCGTAAAGCAGGGTTAGCAAAACGTCAAATTGCATATTTAGAACATTGACCGGAGTCGGTTTATAAAGTCGACGTTTAGCCGTTGTCCGTTAAGGTGGTGTTACACTGGTCGATTTGCAACGATACGATGTTGCGCTAAAAATTGCTCAGGCCCCATTGCGAACGATTTTTCGCGATGTTTGCAGTGTTGCAACGCGTTGCAAGTTTTTGAAAGCAATTCATAAACTTGCAACACCGTTGCGCGAATTTGGAGCAAATCGGCGTTGCAAATCGTCGCTGCAAATCGACCAGTGTAACACCAGCTTTAAGCATGGCTATTGTTTAAATCCCACCAGGACTTTCTTAACCGCGGTTTAAACCTTGTTTAAAAAATCGGGCGATAGTGTCTCGAAATATAAATTGTGCTGTAAAAATTCAAACAACACAAAGCTCTATACATAGCCCGACTAATTGCTTGATGTGTTTTTACCACTGATGCATATCCTTCCTCAAGTCCTAATTTGAATTTTCTGAAAAGATGCCCTAATATAAAGCTCGGTTAGGAGACACCTGTCTTGCGAACGAGAAACCATGGTAGGCTAGCTTAAGCAGCTGATTTTCAATTGAACTAATTAAAACGAACGCTAAAGTGAAAACTAAAATGATTTTATCCCTATAATGGTGGGCGGGATGAGAGCGTTGCAATATACTCCTATTTTTTCTTAACATTTGTTGATTTGTTGATTTATTATGCGAACGAGAAACCACTGACATTAGGCTAACTTTAGCAGCTGACTTTCAATTGAGCTCATTAAAACGAACGCTAAAGTGAAAACTAAAATGATTTTATCCCTATAATGATGGGCGGAATGAGAGCGTTGCAATATACTCCCATTTTTTCTTAACATTTGTTGATTTGTTGATTTATTATGGGAACGAGAAACCACTGACATTAGGCTAACTTTAGCAGCTGACTTTCAATTGAGCTCATTAAAACGAACGCTAAAGTGAAAACTAAAATGATTTTATCCCTATAATGATGGGCGGAATAAGAGCGTTGCAATATACTCCCATTTTTCTTAATATTTGTTCATTTATTTCATTGGTTGAATTTATGTTTTTATTATTTTGAATAAATTATAAAAGGACTAACTATGACATGTTTTTAGTTCAAAAAATGTATAGAGGATATTACACGGCGGCGCGAAGATATGCATTCTATTTTCGAGTGGTAAAAACAACATTTTACGAACGAGCGCTTCGCGAGTGAGTAAAATATTGTTTTTATCACGAGAAAATAAAATCCATATCTTCAAGCCGCCGTGTAATTTTCTTTTTATTATATTAGACACGGGTGTTTTACGAGAAATTGCACAAACAACCGTGCAAAAGCGGGAAATGATGCCAACCACTCGGGTCCCGGATGTAGTTTGGTATGGATTTTACGCACGGTATATTTTCCAGTAAAACACTCGTGTCTATATAATAAAAAACCTTTATGAGAAGAGGTCCCTTCGCTCTTCCCTAATGGTGCTACACTGGTCGATTTTTCGTGATGCGATATTGCGTACTGTACTGTCAGCACTAATTCAGTCCGAAACCGATGGAGCATATCTACACTCAAAACTGCCGGACAAGTTTGCATGCTGGCGTACTGTTCGATGTCATAGAACTAATATACAAAAAGTATTGGCCTCCTCGAAATGTGCGCTTAAATTGCAACAGAAATCGTTGAGAATGGTGTTACACTGATCAACACCCTCACAATTCAGGCAGCTTTGTTGCTAGCTGGTCTTAGTTTAAACGATTAAAAAACTTGCAACATTTTGCAGCACTACAAATATTGTGATAATTTGTTCGAGATAAGGCGTCACACTGAACGGTTTGTAGCACAACACCGTATTGTTGCAAATCGTCGCTGCAGATTGACCAGTGTAACACCAGTAATACAAGGCTTGCTTCGACGAATCTGTCAAAAGTACGCGCTTTTTGATTGGTCCAAACAAATTTGGCAGCAGTTCTTGGCCAATCAGGAATAATAGCAAAGCCCGCTTGCAGTCTGCTGACGCAAGCAAGCAAGTAGCGATGGCGTTTTCTCGTCTCCTCTTTAAAGTAAAACCAATTGCAAATTGCTTTGGCTTGTAGCTGATTGGAAGTGTTTTCCTTTTTGATTGGCGCTGTACATGCTTTGCTCAGTTGAAAACCAGTCCAACAAACACAAAATTAACCCTTTCACTCCAAGCTCAAAATGCAGATTCTCCCAACCTTTTAAGAAGAAAATGTACAAGTGATGTAGCGAGAACTGATAGTTTAGTCAGCTTTCATCTAAGCAAGGTATCAAAATTCAACTTCTCCCTACTGTAAGATATATCTCTGATGAGAAACTGAAGAAGAAAACTGAAGTTGAACACTCTACTTACTGGTTTTAGTTTAGACAGGGTTCACACGGTCATGGAAAGTCGTGGAGTTTAAGATTTGTATTCCAGGCCTAGAAAAGTCATGGATCTTTGGAAAATGTGTTCAGGTCATTGAAGAGTCATGGAACTTCAGATTTTGTATATGAATTAGTTGCGAGCTTTGTGTCAAGCATCAATTTTGTTAGTTGTTGTGAGGTCACTGGATTATTTTAAAAGTCATTGGAAGTCATTGGAGTTTGTGCCATGTTTCTGTGTGAACCCTGTTAAACTACAAGTCGGAAAGTTCTAAATGAACTGATTAATTTGCACCGCAGATCCCAACTTCGTGCTAGGCAACGCGCAGCTCCTGGGGAACCCAATTGTGTACTGCAGTGATGGATTTTGTAAACTGACGGGCTACAAAAGGCCATCAATCATGAAGAAGAACACCGACTGTAGCTTCCTATACGGCCAGCTGACAGACACAGATGTTGTGAAGAAAATCCACGAGGCGCTTTCAACCAAAACTGCACTGCAGACTGAAATCATTGTCTACTTACATGATGGTGAGTAGTAGATATCATGGTCATGCCGATATACTGTGTTGTCGCACCGATATTGCTACGTTACGTTAAGTTATGCTACGTTACGTTTTGTTGTGTTGTGTTGTGTTGTGTTGTTGTTTTTTTTTTTTTCCTTTCGTGAGTTATATCGTATAGTGTTTGGTATCGTTACATTACGTTGTGCTGTGTTGTGATTCATTTTGTTTTTTGCGTTACGTTAAGTTATGCTACGTTACGTTTTGTTGTGTTGTGGTGTGTTATGTTTTTTTTTTCTGTTTTTTTTTTTTTTTTTTTTTTTTTTTTTTTTTTTGCTTTCGTGAGTTATATCGTATAGTGTTTGGTATCGTTACATTACGTTGTGCTGTGTTGTGATTCATTTTGTTTTGTTTTTTTTGCGTTACGTTATGTGACCAAGGCTGCTCGGTAAGTGGAAATGATTGGCTCTTTACTCCGTGGTGAGAGTCAGGTTTACTGCAACAGTGGATCAAACCATGCTATACTATACAATACATAACATTTCCCTTTGTTGTGCAGTGTTAGGCGTCTGTCCTGACTTGGTCTGCACTGTGCTGCGCTGCGATTGCAAAAAAGAAATACATCTGGTCATGTATACTGAATATCGTTGCCTTATATAGAAACTCCAGCGTGGTTCCTTTTCCACATCGGACCAATCATTGACGAGAAAGGTGAAGTCATGCTATTTCTGGTGACGCTGAAGGACATTACGGAATACAAAGATCCGATACCTGGCGCAGGTCAGATGAATGTTTCAATTTCATTTTAGTTAGTCTGGAGGTGATATGGTGATTATATGGATATATGGTGATATGGTTTTTATTTGTTCCTAATTAGCCAATAGTGACCTGTCAAATTTGTTTGGACCAATCCGAAAGCGTGAAAACGACTCTATCAACTGACATACCTCTCTGTTCAAGCCAATAGCCAATAAAAGTCAATTAGAGTCTGCTTAGTAAGGAACATCTTGGACTAATTACCTCTTACACTGTATTTTCAGATAGCGGAGGTCCTAAAGGTTGGGCTCGATTGAACAAATCCTTAACCCGCCATAAGTCCGTCCTTGTCGCGTTCAAGCAGAAAACAACATCCCAGCGAAACGCTCAGCAAATCACACATGTGAGTGCATTGAATGAAATTCGTCATTTTTAATGTCAGTATAATCCTGTCCTTAATTTTGTTGCTGTTGCGATTTCTTTTGTTGTTGTTGATGTTGTTTTGTTGTTTGCTGCTTCTTCTTTAGCTTTGCTTTTGCTGTTGCTGTCTCTGTAGTAACGCCATCTCTCTCAGATCTGTGTTTATGGCCCTTTGTCTGTCTCCCAGTAGACATCGCTGTTCTGTGTATCTCTCTGTTTTAACTCTTATCTCCGTTTGTCTGTGCATATGTTTGTTTGTCTCTGTCTGTAGATGACTCGATCTCGATTTGTCCGTCTGTATGTATCAATGTATTTGTCCGTGTCTGTGTCCGTGCCAAGTCTAAGCTGGATAACAAGAGACATGTTTAATCGGGGGGGGGGGGAGAGGAGGAGGAGGCTAATACTCATAAATTTGGGTTGAAAACCCTTTCTCTAATTCAGACCATAATGTACGATTTGTCGACCCTATTTCAGACCTGCATTCCAAAATGTTCCCCATTTTTAGATCTGTATACCAAAAAAATTGAACCCAAATACCAAAATAAGCAATTCTTCTACTCCTATTTCAGACTGAAATGCTTAAAAACAGCACCCTTTGCGGGCGACACATACTATGTGGCTTATACATGAGACCCCCCCCCCCCCCCCCCCCCTCCCTCCCTCCCTCCTTGTTGTTTAATGCGGCAACGCACGATGAACATATGGATATGGTACCCCTGACTATCGCTCACATTTACATTTAACGCGCCGTACAGCTTATGGCTCTCAACGACGAATTTCTACCGGAGTACAAGCAAGACATCCCGCACACACCCGACTGGGTCATTTTGCACTACAACTTATTCAAAACGTCCTGGGATTGGTTGATCTTGTTTTTGACCCTCTATACCACCATCTCGGTGCCGTTCATTGTCTGCTTCGAGTACAACCCCGAAGCTCTGACTATCATCGATCTACTAGTTGACTGGCTTTTCATCGCTGATATTGCCTTGAACTTCCACACCTCATACGTCGGAAAGGAAGGAGAGATCGTAGACAACTTGAAAGCGATCAGACACAACTACATTAGGGGGTGGTTTTTTCTGGACCTTGTGTCGTCGCTGCCGTATGGAATCTTGGCCTTCATGGACCAAGACTCGGTCAGTCGAGCTTCCCGCTCTCTTTTTCTCTGCCTATCTGTCTGTGTCTCATAGAAGAACTGAACAAAACAGGATCACAGAAAATGCCACGTAGTTACATGTGTGTTTTACAAGTCGGGCCAATTTTCCTGCAAGTTAAAACACATTTTAATTCTAACCACTGCTCAATTTTGACCCAACCATGCATTTGTATATTAACCTCTGACAGACATTTGTCAGGTTTCTATCCACTTAGTGGTACTTGAGTAATAGTCGAACTTGTAAAATCCACGTGTGAATATTTATTGAATTGGCCCTTGACATCAGTTTTCATATAGATAAGCCTTTATTGCTCTCAACGATTTTCAAATTATGAGTTCTCTCTGTGTGTGCCGTTGTATGGAGTAATCTCTGACTTGCTAGTTTCTTTCGATTTTTTCAAACGTACGTATTTTGACTAAAATACACTCTAATCCTTTCATTAGGCTGTCCTAAACGGACTGGGTTTCCTCAAAGTTTTTCGACTCCTGCGTATGGGGCGAGTAGCCAGGAAGATCGACAAGTATCTTGAGTATGGCGCGTCGACCTTCTGCCTTCTGATGTTGACATTTTGCTTGGTTGCCCACTGGATGGCCTGCATTTTCTACATCATCGCTACCGATTATGACAAATATGACGAATCTGGGTGGCTACAAGCTCTCGGTCGCTCCATCGGCACACCATATGAGGTCGTGAATGGCACAGTGAACACAACTACAGGACCTTCGCTTCCCGCTATATATGTCTCTGGACTGTACTATACTTTGACGAGCCTAACAACCATTGGTTTTGGGAACATCGCACCCACCACCACTGCTGAGAAGATGTTTGGCTGTTGGACCATGCTGTTAGGATGTGAGTGCATGTCAACTTCAGTTTTCTCCTTCAGTTTTTTCACCAGAGATGATAAGGAATGATTTGATACGGTATGGTTGTGGTATGGTATAGTATACAAGGTTATGTCTGTAATGATACGGTATGGCACGGTGTAGTTTGGTACGATATGGCGTGGCATTGAATAGAATGTATGTGGGTATGAATGGAACGGTATGTTGTGGTAAGGCATGGTGTGGATGTGATTGTGTTGTATGGTGTATAGTACAACGTAATGTCATGGTGTTGTTCAGTGCTTTTCTGTTGCATGGTAGTGTTGTGATGTATTGTATAATGTGGCATGGCGTGGTGTTAAATCGTATCCTGTGGTGTTAACAGAAGCCATCCGATATAACTTAGTAAAGATAAAGTTTCATGCTATATTGTTTATGCATCTGGCGACCGCAGCATAACTGTAAATCAAGACTAACACCAACACGCTTTTTAATGTCATTTCTCGTAGCAATCCTTTTCTCGTTGATCTTCGGTCAAGTGTCTGCCATTCTCCAACAAGCTCAAAAGAACACGGCCAAGTATCACTCCATTATGGAAAACATGAAGCAATTCAGCAAGCTCTACAAACTGCCTCAGCAGCTAGCAACGAGGATTCTCGATTACTTTGTGTCAACCTGGTCCCAAAACAAAGGCGTAGACACCGACGAGGTCAGTTGCACAGAGATGAACTCTTGAAACGCCTAACAGACATCTCTAGCATTCTTTCTTGTTTGTTTGTTTGTTTGTTTGTTTGTTTGTTTGTTTGTTTTTTTTGTTTGTTTTTTTTTTTTGTTTTTTTTTGTTTTGTTTTTTTCTAGTTCCTTTTGACTATCTAACTTGTTTAATTGTCTACACGTAACTGGTTCATTCAATCTCAATCTGAATTTTTATTCTTATTTCGCCACACAATATTCCCATTTGTGCCGTGTGGCTCCTTATTTTGTGGTTTTATTATCTCGGAGACAAATGTCGCGTGAAAAGAAAACTGGGGAGTTCTTTTTTGCGGATTGTTGAAAATGCACGGTACCTCACATGTGGTACCAACGTAACGATGTGCACTGACCGTCTGGGATGTCAACGCACGGCTGCCGAACCAGGGTCGAAGAGAACGTCAATCAGAAACCTCGAGCTATATATGATCTTCCTAAAGGAACATGCTAAAATTGTGCTGTCACCTCTTCACTTAGGTTTTGAAGTATTGTCCCAAGGACTTACAGGCTGACATCTGCGTGCACATGAATAGAATTGTGCTAGACAGCAACCCCGCGTTCTTGGAGGCCAATACGGGCGTAAAACGGGCGTTGGCGCGAAATTTCTGGATCTGTCACGTTGCGCCCGGGGATCGAATCACCCATCAAGGAGAAAGTCTGGACGTGCTCTATTTTATTGCGCGTGGAACACTTGAGGTTAAGCAAGGAGAGGCTGTAGTGGGCCTTTTGGGTAAGGGACTATGCAATACTAGAAGTACGGTTTCCAAATGACTTCGTGAGCAAAACCAAAAGCAATTACAGCGCCGATCACAAAGGCTGCAAGGAAACACTTCCAACCAATCAAAACGTCTGTAGTATTATCACTAACAGAGACACGCGCTGACGTTCAATTACTTTCTTCTTTACATCAGGCGAAGGTGACGTGTTTGGCGACAATGTCTGTATGGAGCCCACGATCGGTCAGTCAGCGGTAGACGTGCATGCGCTGACATACTCTGATCTTCATTGTATTCAGAGAGACGCTCTTATCGAGGTGCTGGAGTTCTACCCTGACTTTGCTATGAGGTTCGCAAAGAACCTAACTTTGTCTTTCAATTTAAGGGACGAGGTAAGAATGCAGTAAAAGTCTATGAAGGGCAGATTTGTTGTTGGTTGTCTTGTTTTTGTTGTCCTGTTTTGTTGTTGTCGTTGTTGTTGTGTTCTTTCTTATGTTAGTGCTGTCAGAAACGACTCGAGAATATATTGTGGACTCCCAATGATATCGTCCCGTTATTCGAACTGGGCCAAGCAATACAGCAACTTGTGATGTCTATCCGGCGTCAGAAATTAGGGAGCTTAAGCAAACTAGGACGACGCCCGGCAACGCGAGGAACCAGGAAAAAAAGTGTCTCCGCATTCCTTATGTCTTCGTAACTTTGCCTACTCTTAAAATGCTCAAATTTGTTCCGTTTTTGCCGAAGTTCTATTGGTTTCATCGTCTCTTACTAAGAAGAACGACTGTCGTAATTTTTGAAAACGTCGTCCGTGTCCTGACAACAGCCTAGAAAAGAAGCATTTAGAGTCGTCCGCGAGAGCACGACGACCCCGAGATTGTGTAAATTTCACATATTCATGTGCGCCTTTTGTCTTCTGCAATGAATTTTATTGTTTCACCGACGTTGCCGTCGTCCTCTCCCGTCCTGTTGCTTCAGCTCTCTATTTCCTTTGTTTACTTCCTTTGATTCTCAAAATATGTGGCCTTTATCGTGACAAAATCTGACAACATAATATGTGATAAACACGGTTGCATATGGACCATTCCTACTAAGGGAATCACTTGCCTGCCTCATCGGTTCGGAAAACAGTTATTCAGGTGACGTTTAAATTACTAAGTGTTTCATGTATAAGCTATTGATCATGAATTAGGTTTTGTTAACGATTTTAAAAGTGCACATTAACAGATATTTGACATCAAAAGAACAAAGTTTCGATACGATATTTGTCATTGCCGTTTCCCATTTCTATTGAGTAGGAAGTCTCATAACTGAAATATACTTATAGCCGCTCACTACAATTGTTCTTATTTTTCCAGGTAAAAGTAAGGTTGCGCTCATCTCGGGTGGAGATTGAGAACGAGAATGTTCCCAAATCAAGGGCCGGAAGCTTCCGAAACCGCAAAGGACGCAAACTAAGTCTGGTCCAAGAGCTAGCACAAACGTACGATTTGGACGAAACTTATCTGGACTCAAGCGGTTACGGCGATAGTCAGAGCGTGAACCAGGCCGAGATGATGGTCATCCCCGAAGCAGGCAAGTCCACGCTGCGTGGTTATGCAGATCTCTCGGACTCGGCCGTCACCGAAGGGGTCCTCTCGAGTCTGACGGAGATGAAAGGCGAAGTGCGACGGGAAATTGAAGTTATGAACATGAAGATGACCCAACTGGAAGAACAGATCTCCACAATTCTTTCCATCCTCAAGACCCAGGGCCATTTTAATAGCCAAATGGGCAGCCCCGCCGACAGCACGAATCGCGGGCGAGACACTTCAACCTCTTACTATGAAGACAACGGCCAATCGAATGACACGGCGGAGCGTTCTCGCGGTAAGGCCGATAAACTCCAAGGTGCTAAGGGAGGATCGATGGAAGAAGATCCTTTACCAGACTGGCTTGCAAAGGAGCGATCAGGCAGCATCCCCGACTGGGAAGAACCCAGTGGCGAGGAGCGTACGGCTTCTGCTGCCCGACTGCTAAATAATGCCAACACAAAGTCAAGAGAGAAACAAGCCGCAGATCCCAGGCTATTGAAAACCCTGAATTTAATGGCAAAGAAGTGATCGAGCACAAGACAATAACAAGAGCAGTGTACATAACATAACAGGTACTTTATGACTCAGTCTGTACACCACCATCAATCTCACGTACACCGGCTTCACGTCACGATCGACAGAGAATAGAGGCGGCTGTCTGTGCGAGGGGACACGGTGTTAAATCTGGCGAAGACAAAATACCTGCTGCTGCAAGGACCAAGACAAACTTTACGAGTGGTTGCTGATTATGCAGTCGGCGTGAGGCCAAAGAGTGGAAGGTCCTGGTTTATATTGAGTGGTATTCTTGCAGTGACGCTAGAACACACTGCAATGGCTACCGCTTTGATGTTGACCGTCGGTAATCAGCAACAGGACATGGACAGATGTTACTCGTCCAACAACGCCCCCCCCCCCCCTCCCCTCCCTCCCCCCGTGTACTCGACTTTGAGAAGTATTGCATGGAGAAGTTGTCCAGTTCTCTCTCTGAAACCAAGCTATATGTGAAACTCTCCAAAGACAATTTGCAAATTGTTAGGTTAAGAGATCGAAGTTCTGAAGACCTCCAGTATCTTACACTCAGCACAAGGGAAGTGTAACCACGGATGAATATATAGAACATTATTCGGTATCGTCATGTAATATATGTACCCGTGAAGGTTCGATGAAGGGGAAGCCTGATCTATGTGAAGAGTGACTTGCAGACGAAGCGGCGGGGCATGGGAGGGTTTACTTGTATAAATGTCGCACTTTTGACACAAAATAACCGCACATCAGAGTCCAGTTGGCCAGAGCTCGGTTAAGCTAATCCAGAATTAACGAAATTCCTTCCCTTGATCTCTTGGTCAATAAGATACCAAGTTTTGGTCAAAACCAACATTTTTAGAGAAACCTTTCAGTATTCTGAAAACAAATAAGACAAATTTAGGCCTAATCCAGTATTGCTGTAATCAAGCTTTGAGCAGCTATGCCCGGGGTACCGTAGTCTGTAAAATAACATGTGTTCGACACACGTACGTTTGATAAATTAAATAGGAAGCGGCCGTTACAGACTGGCAGTAGAATATGGCAGGCCCATAAATTATTAGAAAAAAACGTTTCCAGGACTTCTAAAATGAGGGTGCGCGTATTCTGTGACCAAAGTCCAGGCTATATTAGGAGGGGGAGGGGTCATCTACATTACATTTTGGGCGCCGTCAGTTATACAGAATGGTTCTATTTAGCTCCGTACGCTGTGATGTGGGGTTTGTCAAAAACCCCATCACCAAGCTTCCAAAGAAAGAACAAATTCCTAGTCATCCAGGTTATTGCATTTGCGGCATTTTCAACGTCCAATCGCCGCTGAAACTATCTTTCCCACTGAGCTGATTTTCCTTAGCATATACAGTAAGTCTGCTAAGTGCATGCTAAGGAATCAGGGCCCAGTTTTTCAAAGCACGATTAGGCTAATCCTGGATTAGGTCTAAACTTTCTTGTCATTTATAAGTCTGAAAACGTGAAAGTTTGCTCCACAACGACTTTCTTGATAACGTTTTAAGCTGGAACAAGCTTACTAATCCATCTTCGAACAAAACTCTGCAGTTTGTTGGGAGAGAGGTCGAGAGAAAGAGTTTCGTTAATCCCAGGATTAGCTTAATCGACTTTTGAAAAACCGGGCCCAGGGGTAGCATTACAACAAATACCTACCAGATTGTTCATCATGTAAGAGAAGTAGAAACCACATCATTAAGTCCATCGATATCTACCGTAATGAGAGCTAACGTCTTGCTTCTTTGTGGGAATATGTAGCTTTTAGATAATTGATGTCATTTTTTTACTATTCCATCTTTTTACGGAAACAGATTTTGTAAAATAAATATGTACGATAACTCAGGAAAATAGTGTGATTAATTTTTACTGAGATAAATGTTGTAGATAAATACTATCGTTATGTATGTCCTCAACGAAAGATGAAGTTTTAAAATAAACGATGTCAGGTTCTATGTCTTCTTCCTCTAATGCGCACTTTTGGATTTGCATACCTAATGTCTAGGACAAAAGAGTGTGACTTATACAGCAGATGACGCACACTCTTTCACTTATAATCATTCCTGGGTTTTATCGTTCCTGTTCCTCCATTCTCCTCTCGTACGTTCAAGCACACATTGAAAGCGACAGTCGTCCCAAAACATAATTCACTTTATTGCTGTATTTATTTCAGTCTTGGACAATGCAGCGATTAGGATGTGCAAGCCCCCTCAAAAAAGCACCGGTCTAACTAGAACAGGAGTTATATTGTTATAATTATATTGCAACAAGAACTGTCCAACGCGTGGGAGCCTGATGACCGGACGGCAATCTTTGAACTTGCCCTGCTCCTAATTATGATGTTTCTTGTGATGCCTCTTGTGGTAATTTTTCTGTTCCTTGTCGTACTGCGTGGTACCACATGGCTGCATCTGCGGTTGCTGCATCTCACCTCCGCAGGGCATCATACCGCCATCAATAACCACAGAGGGCTGTTGACCGGGGTAAGGCTGAGGGTAAGGCATGCCCATTCCTCCTTGCCCCATACCCATACCCATACCTCCCATTCCTCCCATGCCACCAGCAGCACCGGCGGCTGCGGCTGCGGCTGCTGCTTGGTTGACTGCAGCCTGCAGTGGTGGGATGCACTGAGCGGTCCCAGCTGGGTTACCCTGCAGACAGGCGAGGAACTGTTGCCAGGCGGATTTCTGTTGACAAAATATTAATGATGGTTAGTATAGTTCCTTTTTTCAAAACTCAGTGTCCACTTTGAAGAGCTAAGGACAAATGCAAGAGTCAAACTGAATCGTGGACTTCCTTTCAATACTGTTAAAAAAACACCATGTCGAACGATTTCAACAGCTTATTGTAAATTGATGCCGCAGTCCTTCTGCGGTCCTTTTGCAGAACGTCATGATATTAAAAACACAATGTATGTCGAGATTTAGCTCATACAGCCGCCCACTGCTGTATGGAGAAAGTAAAGTATACATTGACAAAGCGCCTTATTTCTTTTGTAACGGCTACATAAAAAGCAAGCCGAATCACTTTGCAAATGAAACTAGGAAAAATAACCAGATTCGATGCCAGATGTGCGATTACTGTGTCGAGTTACCCTAATGCACTTCTTACCATTAGCAGTCAGATCATTCGTATTATCTACTGTAGCTTCTAATATGAATACTGGTTACGCCAGGTCAGACCAACACTACTGAAGCTCTTACAGAAACTAGCATTTTAAGATTGGATTGCTCATCTCTGAACTTACTAAATTCCCGAGGACTGGCCCTAGCTGTGCGCCTGCTCCGGGCTGTCCTCCAGGTACCATGCCCCCCGCGGGCGGAGGAACCTGACCTCCCGCTGGAGGAGGAGCGGCGCCCCCAGGTGGACTCACTGGAGGTTCACCCGATCCAGATCCGTTCGCTGTCGGGTCATTCTGCTCTTCATCATCGTCGTCCCCTTCATCTTCCTGGTAATGATTGAGGAAATGATTATTTTTAGCAGTTGTGCTAGTGCAGTGGGTGGAGAGCGAAAAGGCTCTCCAATGGACCAAGATTTTTGGAGAACGAATTTAGTTTATGCTAGATTCAATGATCAATTTAATGGAACAGCCTCTCTTATGTAGGGCGCTTCCTGAGTCAGTCCCATTTCACTTATTAGTTCAGATCTCCCTCTCGAATCCTTACGACTCGTCCTAACAGCTACATCCGATTGAAATCGATCAGTACGAAAGCGAGATACGGGTATTTTTATGTTATCAGTATAAAATTTTCCCGGATTCCAGAGGTCTCTCGCTCGCCAACTGAAAACGAGTTTAGACCCGATCGCCTCACGACCGAGAATCGGACGATGTCGGTAAATCCAAAGATGGCTGTCTTCTGTGTATTTCATCGAACGATGAAATGAACAAGCCTTATCGAGTTAAGTGAAATAACATCGCTTCTTTTCATCATAGTTCAGACGATTATAATATATATTAAACCTCGTGGCGAACTAAACTGTAGAAAATGTGACGTGTCCTCCCAGTTGGTACGGTGTAATCGTGTCGTACCTCTGGGCGAGCGAGGAAGCAACCTCACTTCCATGCCAGTTCGATCGCCATTATGTTTGTCAAACATTAACCAAACAGCGACGAACTTCAGCTGAACTCATGGAACTGAGGTTGCTACCTTGCTACAGGGTATATGAAATGTTTTGTTATACGATAACGCCGGACATGAAGCGACTACTGTTTATACAGGCTAGTCAAATGTTCATATTTTCAATATAAAAAATATATATATGGTTTTCTTGTTCACACGAAGTTTTGCCTCAAAGTGATTCGGCGGAGGACAGACAAATAACCTGGAGTTTGCGCCGAGAGCTGTCCGGTTTTATTTCCCCTAAACCGATAAATATGCTTCACTTTACAAAAGCCGTGCAAGCATAATATTAATAAAACACAGATATTTGTTGCGGGATTCAAGCTAAAAGGAACGACCAGAGATGGCAGCCGCCAGAACCTGCCAAAGTTAAAACAGTACAGTCGGTTCCGGCAGAGCCTGTAGTCTGCTAGAGTCTCTAGAAACCTCTGTACTGAACAGCATACTTGAAGAGGCAGTATGGCTGACAGGGAAAATAGTTGACCAGCTGCCTTATATGCAAGCGATTAGTTACCCACAATGCACATTATATTCCTATGCACATATATAAATATTATTTTAAAGAAAATGTTTTATGCTTGAGCAACTTCATAAGTTCATTTAACGAACAGGCCAAAAACTAATATTAGCACTGGCAAGTTAGGTTGGTCACCTGTTGACCACCACGCGGCTTCAACCATGCGTGTTTTCTATCTGAAGGCGCCACGTCTCACACTTACAAAATTCATAAACTTAGTTGTAAAAATTCCATCAGTTCTCGACTTTTTGTGGACCTTAAAATGACGATTTTCACCTAAACTATGTAGCCCAATTACTCTGCTATCTTAAGTTTTTGTTTTATGGAGAGAGAACCAGTAGCATCGAGACATAGAAGGACGGCAGAAACAAAATTTATTAGACTCATAATTACAGAGAAATACAGAGAAGGAGAGAGAGAGACTCATAGACTCATAACACAGAGAAGGAGAGAGAGAGACTGTATAATAAGGCGAGAGGTGCAATAAATTGCTCTTTCAGTTAACACTTTTCATTGCAAAGTTCTAGAGTAATTTAAAAAAAGAATACTTTCTAAATGCTGAGCTGATATGATGAAATTCAAGAACACTACAATATGGTTTGAAGAAAATTGAAACGTAATCAAAGATTGTGTTACTTGGTATTTGATATATTGAAATTTCACAGAACTGCAATTCATAGACAAAATAACCCAAATTGCGGAAGTTAAACAAACTTAACAAATAACACAATGTGTGTCTGTGTGCAAAATAATACCGAAATTAAAGAAAAATAAACAGAACATTTTCTTAACGGGTTACCTCATCTAGTGGACGGGCATTCACAGTCAGGAGGAGCGAAGCTGTAAAAGCCAGGAGAAGCAGCATACGTAGCGCCATGGTCGACTTTGGAATGTTCTTTGTGGTAAGTGAAGGGCAGGTTGCCTTCGTTTTATTGCCATCTTACGCGTATAAAATAGTAATGGAAAACGTTCGTTTAGTTCTTACGAAGAATGGACAAACCTGGTCGAAGAGCGGGTGGCGATAGTTTCCACATTGTTTATCTCACAGGTGCGGAGAGTTGTCGCTGTATTAATTACTAATTTGTAGAAAGAGAGATCACAGAACTTAACTCTTAAAAGGCTATTTCTACGACTTATTACCCAAGGAACTTATAGGCTATTTCCGAGGTTCCTGCTGGTTGTTTCCAAACGAACCCTAGCGCCAGAATCTTTCTAATGAAATTTAGTTTGACTTGCATGAAAATGAAAACAATCTTTTTTAAGAAAGGATTTCCACTTGGCCTCAGTTAAAACCGAGGCAACGGGCATCTCAAAAATGGTCTATTGCACTTTCTGTGACCACCAACTGAAATGAGGTGATTGAACTGTTTGCGGTTGTGTTATTTCTTTTGTATGAAGATTTAGTGAGATGTTATTTTCTCGTAGGTCCCTTTGCGAAAAAACCCAAAATATTTCTTTCCTCGACCTGCTATCCACTTCTATATAATAAACCGGCAAGCCAATTTTCTCATCGTAACAGAATCCCTTTTATTCAGTATTTTTATGTCCACATTTGCAACACTTTATTTTTCACACACTCTGACCGATTGAATACGTGCTGTTTCCATGTGGACTGCAAAACCTTCTACTCCTCTTGCTGACAAAATAATGCGTGATTACTAACACAATTGCTAATATGGAGGCTAAAATGCGTTGGGTATGTGAAATATTTCGTTTCTTTAAAAATAATTTTAACAACGCATAGCCAATATTTGTACAAACTTGAATATTTGATATTAGGCATCACAACTCTATGAATAATACTGGGGCTTTCCAAACAAAGCCGGAGCCGTTCAGATTAGACCGGAATAACGCGCCCGCGCTACAGTTGTCAGCACCAAACTTGTCTCCAGGGCCTTGCAAAGCGAGTCTCGTCTTCATCAGGCGTGGTGTCATGAGTCAATATCGGCGTATTTTAGGACGGTAAGTGCCTACAGTGTGCTGCTTTCCCCTGTTAAAACTAGCCTTAGTTCCAATTGCTTCGACGAGGCAGCAGAACGCGTATCAACGGTGAGGCCAATTCGCCTGAACGCAGTAACTACTTGTCGCTTACACGAGATGTTGCGATAAAATTAGCTTTCAGTAAAAGAGATAAGTGCTAAGAATCCACGCACTATTTCAATAAAATTAGCTCATTCTATAGTCCGAATCATCACACCATACCCAGCGCGAAATACTCGACCGCGAGACAACGTCGCCGAAGAACCAAGCGACACCACGTAATAATAAGGAGTTTAAGAAACCTAGGACGGCGACGACAACGCAAGGAACCAAAACTGAATAGTGTCTGTCTTTGTAACTTTGTCTATTCTTAGGGTGCTCAATTTGTTCCGGTTTTGCCGAGGTTCTATTGCTTTCATCGTCTCCTCCTAAGAAGAACGACTGTCATAATTTCTCGAAATGTCGTCTATGTCCTGACAACGACGTAAAAAAGAAGCATTTGGAGTCGCGCGCAAGAGCACGACGGCCCTGAGATCATGTCAATTCAGATATTCACGTGCTCCTTTTGTCTTCTGTAATTAGTTGTATTGTTTCACCGACGTTGCCGTCGTCCTCTCCCGTCCTGTATCTTAAAATCCCTATTATTCTCGTGCGCGTGCAGTATGACAGATGAAGAAAGAAAACGTGCAGTTGTCAAAGTGGGCCGGGTCGCATTAGGAAGATAAGTCGATAATAACTCAGCAATGACAGCAATACGACAGCTTCTTCAATGTTTGGTAGCAACTTGCTGATATATATTTCTTGTGACAAGCGCTGTTTGTGCTTCAAATGAATGCAAATGTCGATATTAGTGTCGTTAAAGTTACGAGTGCGACCGGAACCAGTGTCGCGTCGCGTTCACATGTGACTCTTATTTCGTAACCGCGCACCCGTGCCCAAGAAAAGTTAGGGCCCGGTCGCACTAGTAGCAAACTGTTTAGTCGATAATAACTCAGCATCGAGAGCAATACGACGGCTTCTTCAATGTTTGGTAGCAACTTGCTGACATAAATTTCTGGTGACAAGTACTGTTTGCACTTCAAATGATCCAAATGTTGATGTTAATGTCGTTAAATTTACGAGTGCGACCGGAGCCTTAGTGAGACAAGTTGCTAAGGCACCCTGTTACATTCACCATTTTGTTTCGCAACGACGTTCCACAAGTTTCCGAGTATAAAATGCACAGTGTAACAGGGCCTTAGGCAACAGGCAAATATGTTGCATACATTGATCATATTAAGTCAGTCGTTGACTGGTCCACTTTAACTTTTCCAATGCCAAAGGCGAACGCGACGCAACTTGAATACAACCAACTCTTGGGCTGTCAAAATGTGACCACTCAAGTGAAAGCTCTCAATGAGTATATTTAACCCCCACCCTGGAGAGGAGGGGGGGGGACTCCTAGCGTAAAAAGAGTAGGATGCTCGTCGTACCTGTTAGGGGTCAAAATCACGGCTTCTGGTACCGCTTAGGGTGCTCAAGATCAAACGCTGACATTTCTATGTAACATGGTACCGTTGAGGGGTCGGGCGTCAATCGATTGGAATTTTCACGCCACCAGACAAAATTGATAATAGTTATTGTCACATACTTATATGGATATCACTTGGTGTGCTTTTAATGGTAAATTTTATGGGTCAAAATATGCTCGGGCCACGCCCATTTTAGTACCGTTTAGGGGTCAAAACGAAAATTCCCGACAAGCACCCCTACCATTTTTATGTTGGAGTCCCCCCACCCCACCTAACCCCCGCCCCGCCCCCTCGGGATTTTAACAGAGGTGTTTACGCTGTTGTTATATAAAGTTTATGATTTTCTTTTAATTTGGCAGTGAAAGAGTTGAAGAAGAAATTAGAAAGCTTATCTTAACTTTGAATGCCCTCTGGCTGTGCGAGCTTCATCAGTTTGCCATTAGTCGCCGTGCGTCAGATTGTGAAAGGTCTTCATGTGACACCTTAGATGATCTCTTCGGCCAAACGATCTCTTGCAGCAGAAGCAGGAATAAGGCTTTTCTCCAGTATGCTTGCGCCAATGCCTTGTCAGCTCGTCGTTTCTTTTGAAACGCCAATTACAGTGCATCCAAGGGCACACAAACAATTTCGTATCAGACCATCTGGTGGCGTCAAGTAACTCTTTCGATATTTTCCGATGCAGTTTATCACGGCCTGGTGAGACATCTAGACTGCAGCACTTGGAACAAGATTTCTTCGAATACGACTGGCCACAATCTGAGAAAGTATCTTTAAAATTTTCACTTGAATTATCGAAAGATTCGGCTACTCCTGTTTGCACTTCTGGCACCTCTTTTCTGCTCGACGATTCTTTAAAATTGCTGCTGTCGAAACTCGAAGACGAGACTTTAATTGTTGCTGTCTGCTCTTGGAAATTGTCACTTGAATTTTCGAAACACAATGGCAGGTCTTCAGTTTCTCTTTTCTGATTCTCTGTTGTTTCTTCTACTGTAGCAGAAGTTTCACTTGCATTGTCCTCAATCAAACCGCTTCCCGGAGTCTCAATGTTTCCTTGAACACATGTATCCTCACTTGGAAGCGAACAGACAGGTAATATTCGGACATTTTCATTACCGTTGTCCTCGTGACTAATAGAGCATTCCACTTCCTGTTCTTGCGAATCCCTACAAGATTCCTCCTCCACCGGGGAACTCGCCTTTGAGTTTTGGGCGGAATCTTGGGCAGCCAGACAGGAACTTGATCGTGTAGTGGCCTGGCTATCATTAGAAATACCACTCGTTCTGTGTAGATGTGAAGTAGTGTAACTTTGGCTGCAACTGAATGGCTGAAACAAGGTAGAGAATACCCTTAAGGTGGCAAGTTGGTCCTGCTGAATCATCTGAGCACGCTTGAAGATCGATGTAGGAAACATGTGACCTTCGTCAACAGATGACGTTAGACCAGAGAAACCATCCAGCGAAGGCTGACCAAAGCTATCTACTTCTGTGTGAAGGAGATCATGGCCACTATGCTGTGAGCTCTGAGAGGGAGACGAACGATAGATTTCAACAGAGTCATTATCACTAGATGAGGAATGCTGATCAGAGATTTTGCGGTGCTCTCCTACGTCTGATCTAGTAAGGTTTGAGTGGTGAAGACGAAATGCGGTCCCGGGAGAGCTGGCTTCCCAATTAGTCTCATTGCCTTGAAGTTCTTCGTTTTCTCTATGAGATGATGTGTCCGCGACTACGAATGCCGCATAGTCATCCATTTCATCACGGAATTCAGTTTTTTCATCCTGATCTTTCTTGCTTCTGGAGCGCCAGTCCATGATAACAATGTCTTCTTCAATCCATCCTGATTGCTGTCTGCGAACTTGCTGAGAAGAATCCATGACCTCTTGAGATCGATTCAGATCTGTTCTCGAGTCAGGAGAGACCCTGTCACTAGTTGTGATCTCTGGCATGCTTCCCTGTCTGACGTACTTCGCTCTGACGACGTCTTCGCTACAGAAATCCCCAAGGGTTTGGCTTCTGTGTTTGCTTGCCTCTTTGCTAAAACCGAGGACACTGTGGATTACGGATCCTCGAGTTGGATTTTTACCTTTCACTTGACGGCTGGCTCTGGTTGTGGAGCACATCTTGTCAGCGAGAACCGAGGTGGAGGATTGTGAACGGACCAGTGTGCGATCTTGGCGTGCTACTACACGGAGTGATTGTTCCTCACTAACAGCGCTGACAATTTCTCTAGAGTTCCCATCACTATCAGCAACGTCCGTTTGGGCTGGACAATTTTCGATGCTCTTTGCCTTGGAAAGGATATCCTGAGCGACGCGGACTAGCATCTGGGCCTCGCCCGTTTCACTCGCGTTTCCCATCTGTCGCCTCATTTCTTCGAGGACAACTTGCTCAACTGTGCTCCGAAGCTTCACAAAATTCACACCAGGCTCCTCCTTCCTCTTCGAGCTTGACGAAGACGTTTCATAAACGCCCGCCGCACCGTTTTCTGTACAATTTCCTCTTGCACTTCGATTCCAAGGACACGCGAAGCCATCGTGCTGCTTGCGCACGGGAGATATATGGGCGGTTTTGGTACTCGAATACGGGCCTCTTCCCTTAAAGTTACCATCTCGCTGAACGTGGGCTTGAAAGTATTCGTCGGATGATGATACCTCTGGAGGATCCCAGCTCGTGTTTTGACCTCTGGCCGGAAAGCTATCAACTCCAGCACGTAACGGTGAATCTGAGAAGACATGGGAGTCTTGTGCTTGAACAGCGGAACCGAGAAGAGAATGGCAAGCACTGGATTCAATGGGTGCAAACTGATTTGCGTGCAAATTATCAGTGTGACGATTGCATCCGCTCTGAAACGGCTGTTCATGTTCTTTTGTAAGGGACCCACGCATGTCGCCATCTGTCCTTTTGTGCCACAGATTGGAACGCTCATAAGTATTAGTAAGGGTACAGGCAAGCTCGTTGCCTTCCTGGCTTTCAGTGCTATTATTAAAGCTTCTACCAAAAGATCTACCAGTCGACTCTGCTATCGCCTCCCCGTTTTCATCATGCCGGCTGTTTCCAACAAGAGAACGTTCTTCAGGATGTAGGACTGGTACGTCTTTTCTATCTGAATCATCTCTTAAGGCGTAATAAATCTTTTCGAGAACAATATGATCAAGGCCCTTTTCATCGCCGCTATGCTTCTGCAAGTTTGAGCTACATCGCTTCTGTGAGTTGAGCAAACTCGAAGGTTCAGTTAGATCGGGTTCTGTAATCTCGAAATCTGCACAGGTGCGAATGACATGTTTCGCACTTATTGCGTTTTCCGCATGAACAACTTTGTTTGTAAAAGTTGATAGCTCGTCGTTAAAATGGACATTAGGGCAAACAATTGGCCCAGAAAAGTTTTTTCCCCGTTCATGGGAAAGCGTAATATCTGATTCTATCCTTTCAGTCATACCTCCAACATTTGATGTGGTCTACTCCTCTTGATGATCTCCGTTCTCTCCTGTAGTCTTAAAGTGTCTGCCTAATGGCGCCTGTAGTTCTTGTGTTGATGAAGACTAAAATTGCATTGCCTGTCTGATGACTTTTGTTTGAAATATCCTAAGAGGATTATTTCGTCTGGAAATTATGCAGAATGACTGTGTGTACCATTTCCGATCCGACCCTGTGGGAATAAGAAAGTGCTAGAACTTAATCAAATTTCAACATTTTCATAACATCATTTCGATATTTGTTTTGAAACATTTTTGCATCATTGATCGAGTGCGTTTCGAAACTTTTAAAATATGGTTGAGCAAATGAGCGGCGAGAGATCTGGTAGCAAAAACCAAACTTTGCCCATTGCCCATATGCCTCTTCAATACTATATGCGGTTTGTTTCAACACGATTCAACACTTTCCATAACAATAGAAGAGGTGTTGAATAATTGGTTCCACATGGTTTTAACTAATTGGAAGTCCATGTCAAAATATTTCAACAAATGTTGACTGATCTGAAAAATAGGCACCTGTGAGGTGCATGTGTCTACTGTATTTTTCTTCTATTTTTTGCATGAAGAAATGGCATTTGCTACAGGCACCCCTCTTGCACCGCAAGATGATTTGTGACGTATTGCCGTTAGCTTGAATCAGCTCGCCCGCTGCCAAAATGTCGCGTCGCATCTGTGTTTACGCTAAAACTGTTCTAGAAGAAACAATTCTTTTCTGGAAAACTGGGAAAATTTAAGAAATGGAAAACCGCACACACTTAATACAGGAACAGAGAGAAGGATACTCAAATACTGAAGGCATTTCACAGATCAAAACTCGGATCAACACAAAGAAGCACTTGCGTTACCTCGACTCCGAAAGCGTCGCGAGGCGAAACTGAACTACTGGAGAAATATAGGGATGTGTCAAAAAACGGAATGTTTCCTTGACTGAAGTGCAATTTGATAACAGTCAAAGAAGCAATCGTTAACATACTGGTTGGTTATTAGTACAATGCAGTACAGTTTCAAAATATTTTGTTTGCGCTCACTAAACCACACTGCGGTCATAAAATGAATAAAACAACAGGAACCTCAAGGGCTGATGAGCGTGAATATTCAAATATTCTTTTCATTTTCATTCAAGAAGGACATCGTGACTAACAGAACTGTTTTGTTTCCCATAAAGACGGTGAGAAAACGCGAAGTGAAATCTGGTGTTTCAAATACAAAAAATAAAGTCATTATTTCCTACATCCTAAAAATTATAGCAGTAGATACACACTTGTATGAAACACATACAGCAACCCAATGCAATAGGTTGACAAATGACAGAGATCTGCTCTTGTTGGCGGAGGGAGAGATTCTCAACAGTCATGCAGTGAGCTCGGCATTGTAATCAGAAATCTGTCTCAAAGTACAAGGTGGAGCTTAGATATCTGCATGCAGCTGTTCAGCTATTGGAGAAGTACCACAGATCAACTAAGTTGACGGTGACAATGCTTTTATAGCAAAGCATTTCAATTTGCTGCGCCACTTTTGAAGCTATGGCGCAAATAATGTACAAACTATACGGTTGATTATTTTACAAAGTGTGTTTGCTCAATAATTGGCCCTATATAAAATACTTTGCAATTCAAAACACCCCAATGTTGTAGAGCTACGAGCTCAATAGTTTCAGCTATCCGGATACTAAATCACGTAGCAATACTTTTATAAGAATGGCAAAGCTTTTGGCGGAGTTTAAGACTTTGGTAGAAGAGGGCCTAGATGGGGTTTACTGTTAAGTGTTATGGGTCCGAGTTTTTTACTGTTAAGTGTTATGATGCCAAAAAATTACAGTTAAGTGTTACAAGACTAGATATTTAATAAAAAAGACAAGAGGGCCTAGATGGGTTATGTGTTATAGGCCTACATTTTTTACTGTTAAGTGTTATGCAGACCCTCCCATCTAGGTCCTCGTAGAAGAATGTTAATAATATTTACAGCTGCACACAAGGGGCAAGTGAATTAACTGTTTGCGGCATGCTGACAAAACTCCGACGTGGCTTCGAAATTCGCTTCACTCTCATCAATAAGCTGACCTAAGAGCTGCTCTCACAAGGTTTCAAAGATCAATGGCAAGGGCTGTGCACCTGTTATTGTGGAGGTCAGATGAGTTTGAATTCGGCCGAGTTCGAGAGTAAAGATTTGAACGACTGTCTTCATAAGTTGAAACTACTTCTGTTGCTTCATTACTTGGAATATCACTGCTTTTTTTTTCTATTTATTTCTACGACGCAGTTCATACGTATGAGTCCAAAGACTTCAGAAAATGCTACGCCCTCAGCTTGAAACCCCATTATGAAGGCATTAGCTCACATTCCTTTCGTTAGGTGTATCACAGGCCGGTGGTATAAACTCTTCAACGTACGCCATGCACGCAGCAGATTTTACCAAACTAACATCCTTGTACTGCTTGTTTTCCATATTTATGTTGTGATTTATTGCCAATGGGTTTAGCTCATGTTTCGGCAAAACTGATTCAGTGCACTGGGGCCATGTATAGAAACAAAGACTGCGAGCTCTTCTGGGTGTTACGAGCTGTATCCCAGTGATTTGTATCATTGTTCAACTGATTGAATGCTGGGTAGGTGTATTCCCGCACTTAACGTTGTCTAGTGCACAATTTATACGGTTTGCACAGCCGTAACACTTTGTAGTGTAAACAAAACTAAAGTGCATATTCTCTGGCGCACCTGTTACAGCTCATTAAACTTTACAAACACAGTTCTGCTCAGACGAAGGGAGAGCGCTTGAAACATTAGCTTCAAATTCTTTCACGGCGTCCAGGTTGAAAGTTTCACACATCGACCCTAAGTCGACCCAGGTTAACGTATTCTTCACGGCAACGCAATCAATGTAGTTCTCTTCAGAGCTAAATTTACATTCTAGCTAAGGAAAAAAATTAATGAAGTGCAGGCAAGTCGAGTGAATGCTGTGCTAACCTTCAGAAATGACGCATGATTGGTAGATCTCCGGCTTGGTAATGGAAGGTCGAACGGGATGAAACGGAGGCCAAACCTAATTGAACAACACTGTGGGAATGCACTGCTATGGGACATAAGCTGCTATCTATTGTTCACTGTTCAACCAAGCGGTGTGTGATCTAATGCATGCATAACGGCCTCACTTGTTTCAGAGTTCAAAGCATAGAAACCCTCATTCCATAAAACGTGACCCTCATAATTAATCGGTTCATATCTACTGTTTTGATAGATAACTAGGAAAATGATAGTAGAAAGGTGTTACAGGGGCAGTGATTTCCGCTTATAGAGTTTGATATTCTATATAATTAGAATCAGATCTTTGTCCTTGGAGGAATGTGTCAATAATATTACAACGCACCAATTCTTGCATATCATTTCAGCTGTTTATTGTTCAGGAGTTGAGCTGCTCCATTGGGTTCCGCAATGTAGTAAAAGATGGAACTAGTATACTAATAAGATAATTTCTCTGTGGAATTGAGCAAAATATATTTCCCTTCCGCTTAACTAGTTTGATGGTCTAAAATTCATTGCATCAAAATACCATTGACACTATCGGGAGAAGTCACGAAACAGACAAGCCCCGTTAAACTCGGGGGCGCGCTACAAAAGCGGACCCCCCACGGGGAATTTTTTTTTTTGATGTTAAATACAGTATGGCGTAATGAAAAAATAGGCACGTCTTGCACCACAAGATGATTTGTGATGTATTTTCGTTAGCTTGAATCAGCTGGCCCGCTGCCAAAATGTCCCGTCGCATCTGTGTTTACGCTAAAATTGTTCTGTAAGAAACGTTTCTTTTCTGGGAAACTGGGAAAATTTAAAAATTGGGAAAACGCACACACTTATGCAGGAACAGGGAGAAGGATTCCCAGACACTGAAGGCATTTCACAGATCAAAACTCGGATCAGAACAATTGCGTTACCTCGACTCCGAGAGCGTCGCGAGGCGAAACTGAACTACTGGAGAAATACAGGTTTCCCGAGATGAAGGTGCTTGCGGATTCAGTAACCACTGCTAGAAAATACGCCTACTCAGTTGCCATTGACGGTTTTTGTAAACATTTCGCTTCACAGCCATCACGACCAAATCAAATCAGTAACGAAAAGCACAACAAGGCTCAGAGATTCACTAATTGTCTCTAACTATGACGCAAACTAAAATATTTTTTTCTCCACGATGAAGGACTGTGACTTCCCGATTATCTTTCCATTTATTCTTCTAAAACACAAGGAATGACATGCATTAATGGCATTTAGGTTTATACTCAGTTTGACTTGTACTTTATTATAACGTATTTAGTAAAAAATGATATGTATTTAGGTTTATATTCTGTATGACTTAACCTTCAAAGGATTGTAATTTCTTTCTTTCCATTTACTTCACTATAAAATAAGAAATGATATGTATTTAGTACGTAGTTTACAGTATACTTAGTTCGACCTATTCTTTATAGGAATGATAGTTTTGTTGTTGTTATTGTTGCTGTTAGGTTTATATTTAATTTATTTTAATTTAATTTAATTTAATTTAATTTAATTTGCTATTTGTAATTTATTGTAACATTGTATTTGCTGAGTGCATCACTTCTCCGATGAAACACTTAATTCATCTGTTGACTCCAAGCCATTTAAGCCACTGGCTTTGGCCTTACTTCTTCATGTAAATCTTTGTGTGTCATCCTATAAAATAAATAAATAATAAATATTTATTTCAACTCGTACGCGAATGACCAATGGAAGATTGATAGATGCTTCACATTTTACTGTACTGCCTCTGCATGCCGACTGAAACATCGACACAAAAAAATGACTGGTCGATTTACGTACCGTTGCAACGTGTTGTCATACTGTACACAGTTCGTCAGGAAAATCGGTCGATGCATAGTACTGGCCAGAACCTTTCATTCGAGCGTTTTCGGCATACATATTTTCAAAAACTGCGATTTGAGGCAAACTTAATCAAAGCAGCAAGGCAGCTGTAAGCTCCCGGATTTGTAAAAAGTACTTTTGTTTGCGGGAGTAGCTATTTAATAGAACTGGCTCAATTAACCACTTCTTGGTGAACGCGGGCTTCAAAAGTGTTTTATAATAATTGAGAGAAAACAATTATCGACGCGGTTTCCACGGGTCACGCGACCGGAGCACCCTCCAAAACAACAGATTGTATCTTTTTGAATCCAGAATTAAAAAGAGCATGCCTGAAATAGTCCAGATGCCAATTTTGGATTGTCTGGGCTTCATTTTGACGAAGCAGCGGCAATTTTTTTTTGTTTTGTTTTGTTTTGTTTTGTTTTGTTTTGTTTTTTTTTAAATTTGATAAGAGTTTGTATGCAGCCGCCATGTTAGTCGAACTCGGAACACGAATGAAGCTGATCTGTGACTCAGCTTGATGTTTAGTTACTTCACATCTTTCGCAGTGCCAAGTGACTATTTATCGATTCTTACATCACATTACATTACAGACTCGATAGCACAGTGTCTACAGATTCTTCCAGAACTGTCAGCTAAATGTCGGTTTTACACAGCAACATTTATGTTTACAAGTCGCCAATTGTGCGTTTTCATGTTGTGTTTGTCAGCAATAGGCAGAGCAACAGATTCAGCGTGGCGACCTATTTTTAAATCGCGCGCCGTTCCCTCCAGTCATCTTGGTTTTTGACCGACACGAAGGATATATTTCTTGTTTCTTGTGGCACTGTAACGGCCTGTAAACAGGGCCTTTCTTGATATACTATTTTGAGGGTAGCAATGTAGTGTTTGTGAGTAATTCCAAACAAAATATATTGCAATTACAAAATGCAAATCATTTCACGGTTCGGTCAGTCCAATATTGACTCAATTCGAACTCAAATGAGGATGGAACTTCGATGGTAGCCTCAAATTCAAAGTTCGGAGTTTGTAATAACAATAAACCGCAGTTTGGAAGACTGGCTAAATCATACTGACTCGGATGCGAATCATGGTCATGCGAAACTCCAGAATATTGACAAGGAGAACGTGAAGATGAACCCAAATGACTGATAATATAAGCGCTTTCGCAACACGCGCACACAGCTTTATTTTAATACAGTATTTATGGCCAGTAAGATTCTGTATTGTATGGCGTTATTTATTCTGACCAAGAAAATAACATTTTCTATTTAGCTGCTCTTATTTGTTCATCAAGCAGGAGCCATTTCAAAGAGCGACCGCCATCTTCCCGATCAATTACTATATTCATTAAAATCTTCCTTAGGAAGATATTTTTATAGTGCACCCCGCGTTTAAGAACAGTATTTATACCATTTTCACAATACCGGCTCACCCCGGCAAATTCAGCCGTGGGCACACACTAACCGCAAACATGTTTTAGAATGCTAAGCTGCTTAGGGCCCCAGGCACAAACTCAACACTGGCTAATTAGCGCGCGGGCACTTCGATATAAAACAAAAAGAAAGAGAAAACTATGAGTGTTTGGCATATTATTCTCAGATGTTCTTTAGATTTTCTTACTAATACACAGTGAACTCTCTCCAAGGCGGACACTATCGGGACTAGCATTTAGTGTCCGCTTTAGAGAGGTGACTGTCCGCTTAGAGATAGTTGACTGTATTTCTGCAATTCTTTCACCCCCCTCCAGTGAGGCCAGCCCGACTTTTGTTTCAAACTTTGCGTTCAAAACGCCAGCGTTACTGAAAATTAATAGGGGAATACTCTGTTTTTTTTTGTTTTTTTTCAATGACTACTCACGCTTAAATGCTCCGAGACAAGATACGGCCGCCAAAATCAGACAATTTCCCATTTATGAGTCATGTAGTTATGCGCCGCCCAAAAGTGTATCGTTTTCAAGCATTTTAATCTGAAACAGGATATTTAGTATATTTTGGCGCATTTTTACCATGCAGGTTGGAAATAGGGTGAAAAATTTTGGGGAGGAAATTTTGAGCTGCAGGTCTGAAACTGAGAGTGGATATTTTGGGTATACAAATGTTGAAACATCGTACATTTTGGTCTAAAGCAGGGCAAGGGCTTTCAGAACCAGGCTCCCACACAATGTAGCCTGCGTACAGACGTCCTGTATCCACGCTAGCGGGGATACAGGACGTCTGCACACAGAACCCAATGGAACAATTCGAAATTTCCGAGGTGTTTTTTTACAAAGTGGCACCAGATCAAAACACATTTTTACCACTGACACACTAGTTTCTCGCTCTCTGATTGGTCGATTTAGCGTGGTAAATAAGAGTCCAGACAACGATGCTGACGCCAGCTGACGCCAGCATGTCACGTTTTGCAGCGAAATACAACGAAAGTTTCCTGTATATTTCTAAATGTTGTGGTAAAAAACAAATTTCCACTGGTTTGCCGTGGTGTGGACTCTTATTTACCACGATTTACGCCATCACATGGTCAAAATTAGTTGCGGGGCGAAGCGCCTCGTGAGTCCACAACATTTTGACCATGTGATGACGTAAATCGTGGTAAATAAGAGTCCACACCACGGCAAACCAGTGGAAATTTATTAAGTTCATCAAACAACATAGCGCGGGCCTGAAATCCAGCGCAGACGCATTCACACGGAGAAGGCTCCGCCCGAAAGGGGTCTGTTCCCCGGTCTTTTGTCGGTACACTTCGCAGTATATAGTCGGAAAGCGGAAGTTCAACTTACCGTAATTCACGTCAATCCGAATCCGATTTGGCTTGATCGCTGAACACCGTGGCTCTTCGATTGGCATTGAGTTCTGAGTAAACGGTGACCTGCTTGATTACCGGGGTCAGAATTTCACGGCAGGACTTGACCCAAACCCAAGTTCCGCGACGGTTGTTTAGTTTAAAGAATGAAGCTAGACTTCAAGGGTCGGACCTGTTTAGAACAAAAGTCTATTTTGCGAAATGCACTTGTGGTCGAAATATATATTAATTCTGTGGACTGCCGAATTGGAATATAAGGATCGTTTTTCACAGTAATGTTGATCAGCTGATTGACGTCTGCAAACAATGAAAATTTCTGAAGTGTAATGGCGGAGCTCTGGCAACACAATTGCTGAAAGTAACTTTTTATTCTGTATTATTGTACCGTGCTGATGAATTTCCAGAAACCCTAGGAACAAAGTCCTTCGATGAAGGAACGTGATATATTAAAACGCTAGTTTTAGTGCTGATTCACATTGTAAGCACATAACACGCTTACTGTGTGTCTTTACCTCCACATGGCTTGCAGGTTCAAACACACACGCGCGGGATGCTGGTACAGTTTCCACCTGTTGCTTTGCGAAGTCGTTTGTCGCACAGACTGGGCCACTGGGAGGTCATAATTTAAAATTGCAAAACGCAATGCGTACGGAAAGATTTTTAGTCGATCGCGAGACTCAAGGTTTTTACTATCTGTCTGTGCTCATTGCGAGCGAAAATTCGAGGAGGAAATTTTTTCAGCAAACCGAAATAAATACACTGGTAAGTCTTAGCACGGCGTGGGGTCGGATTTACGCACAAATTTGATTTACGTAAGTGATACTTGGGCAAGGTGTCATTTGAGTGTTCGCCTGTTTTTAGATGGCTGAGTTACAAAGCGATCACCCAAGAACTCACTGCCATTCGGTTCCAGGCACTCGCGCGGCTGTGAAACGAAAACTCACCCGCCTGTGACGTCAGAACAATCTGGCCTGGTCACTCAGCTAAATAAATTGCGAGTTGCAGCAACAAAGTGTCGGCTTCTACCTGTTCTCTGCGCGCGTTGGTGTAAAGCTTTATGGTGATAAAATGGTAAGTAACCTGCAATAACTGGTCAGATTGATTATCAAAATATCCTTTTTCATTGCTTCCTCTTTTCCTAATCAGGCAACGGAACTCAAAGTGTGTACAGTGGACCCGGAATCTCTTTCGGTACTGAAAAAGTTCAGGTTTCGTAAGGAAAAGACCAGTGCAGCTCTGGTGTGTAAGTATTCCCTGAATGCTATTCCGGATGTTTTCTACTGTTGGATGCCTCGATGACAAGCTGGGAGCGTTCACTTTGCTTGCTTCGTTATCTCCATGGGAAGCCAACAATATAACCCCTCCCCTCCCCACCCACCCCACCCCATCCATCCCCATCCATACCCTGAAAGTACTATTTTGTGATTATTGGGCTTTTCCCCAGGAAGGCTGTAGGCTTTTAAAAATCAGAAAAAATAGGACACTTTAATATGGTTACACAGGAACACTGACTACTAAATTTTATCTACAGCTCTACATAATATAACACTATTTTTGAATTTATTATTTTAAAATATTTTGATTGACTATATGCTAATAAGCTGGTGTTGGGTTATCTGAATCCTTCTGTTTCAGTCAAGATTGATGTACAGAAAATGATTGTTATACTGGATGAAGAGCATGAGGTAGTATAACATGTGTAGTGTGTTACAAATTTCCTATATTGCATGCTTGCAAGCCTAATTTTTTAAAGTCGAAGTTTTTTTATTCTGTAAGCAGAACCTGCTTCGATATTCCCTACTCCGCATTAAATGACCACCTTGTTAATACAACCACCTCGTCATTACAACAATTTGTTTTTGTCCCAGCCAAGAACCCACCTACCATAAGTAATGATTCTAATAAGTGCCCTGCTTCCAATATTACTGCCATCTTCAACAAGGGCCTGAGGTTGATCAAGTGTCTCTTTTTAAAGAAGTACCTTGTCTCTATTAAGCTAATAAAGCAATGCACCTTAAATTTGCATATTTTTCAACCATATTGAATTTTGTTTCCAGGATATTTCATTTGATGATTTGAGAGAAGAGTTACCAGATCATTTACCACGGTATCCTTTAATTCCTTTCATAATAGAAATTGATCTGTATTGAGGCTTGTCAAAAACAAGAGCCATTTATCTGATTTCAAGTTCAGTTCACTTCTTCCTTAGCTTTCTGTTGTAAGATATGTTGCGTTCAGCTATGTCTATCACCACGATGATGGACGTGTGTCTTATCCACTGCTCTTCATATATATCAGTCCACAAGGTACTGTATTACAAACTGGCTTCTAAAATTTTCAAAGTGCCAATGAATGAACATACAGTAGAACTCTGTTATTTTAAACTTGGTTATCTCCAATTAGAGCGGTTTTCGGATGACTGTCGAAAGTAATCGCGTGATTGCTTTGGTTTTGCGTTTGCTTCGCTTTCGGATTGGTCCACACGAGTTTGTCAGCATCCTCAGCCAATCAAGAACAAAACCAAAACCAAAACCAAACACTTCTCACACAAGCGATGGCGTGTACTCGCACTGCTGATTGGAAAGTAAAACCAAACGCAAATTACTTTGGCTTCCAATTGGCTGAACTGTTTTCTCTCAGTCTCTGTGATTGGCCTGTGTGATCACTTTGGTTTAGGTTTTCGACAGTCATCCGAAAACGGCTCTAACTCCCCCCTATCTTGAACACAATATGATTTCCCTCTGAAATGAACTAGTAGATAATTTCTCTTGGTAGAATCCCGCTATCTCGATCCCCGAGAGTTTGAGGGGTTTTATACATACATAATTATTGTTACCAAGTAAGGCCTGTAGATAGCCCATTGCCTGACAAGCCAAAAACTGGGCCTTTCTCATCAGCAGGGGGTTTTGTATGACAGCCATGTTGGTTTGAAATACAATGCTTTCACAACAATGAATTTAATAATATTAATTGATATGAGTTGTGTATGATAAAGCACAAAAATATACATAAGCTTTTTCAAATGTCAGAAATGGAAACTATAAGTAAGAAAGGACTCATACAGTACATTTAGATTTTGATGGCATGAAATATTTATGTGTGAGAAGTTGCTGTGGGCAGTACATGTACAGTAGATTGATGAGTGGGTAGATGTCTAGACAAGACATTTCTTTCTTCACCTAACTCAGTACTCTTCACTCATGTCTCTTGTGACACGATTAAACATCCAAGGGGTTAATAATTAGCTACAGTACTACTGACTACACTAAATTACACATACATGATGTGTATACCAGATGATGCTTCTACACATCTTACATGTTTGCATTTTTGTGTTCTGTGGACAGGTTGCAAACCAGAACTACAAATGATGTATGCTGGGTCAAAAAATAGCTTTGTGCAGACAGGCCAGTTCACAAAGGTGAGTTAATAATATTAACTACTGTAGCTGGATGTGGCAAGCTAGCATTTTGTAAACATGATACTATTATAAGCTTGCTTTTCATGCAGTGGGAAGTAGGCTAGCTAATACATGTTGTGGTCAAATGTGTCCCTACTTTTATGTCAAGAATGAAGTGAATGAGCAAGGAACAATATTGAAAACTATGAAATGCTTCTAAAAATGCAACCTTAGACATAACACATAATTTTGCATGAACTGTTGTGTGTCATGTGTGAAATTTCAGAGTGAAGGTAAAAGGTAAAGTGATTTTATTTAACGTCGGTAGTTCCATCAGTTCTGAGAACTGTTATCAATGGAAGCCAACAGTGCGCCCTCTACCCCCCCCCCCCCCCCTTTCTCTGTCAGTGCTCCATTTTAAGGGTATTTAAAGCTCAAGCTACACAGAACAGAGAGGAGTCGAAACAAAAGTTATGAAGTTACTGAGGATTGAACCGTGAACCTGTCGCTCTGAAGGCCACGCACTAACCAACTGAGCCACTCCTGCTCCACTGTTATAATGCACAATAAAAATGTATTTTCTATGTTATAATGCCTGTCTTTTCTACATGTAGGTGTTTGAATTGAGGTCAAAGGAAGAGATGACAGAGGAGTGGCTTAAACAGAAATTGTCTTTCTTTCGCTGATTTTGTAAAAATTGCAATCAGTCTAGTCTTCAGGTAACTTTCATAAAACTGAAACCATAAAAAAATACTTATGCCACCTATCACGAGGTTGTATAAGACACTTTCATCCAAATTGAAGAATTAATCAATATCAGCATTACTACTTAAAATGCAAGAGATTGCAATCATTTTTTTTTTATGTTTTGTAGCCAAGAGTGCTGTCAAATTATTTTGGACCAATCCAAAGGTGCACTGTAGCAATGCAAAACTGTCATTGGATCACAGATTCAAATGCTTCTGGATTTCTTTTCAAGGAATATGGGAAAATCAATTTAGCACGTTTGAATCTCCAGATCGTACAGTGGCATTAGCATTACTAGTACCTGGTATGTATTTTAGCTCAAAATTAATGTACACATGAACACCTTCTATACACAAGTTATTTTGTAGCCATTCAATATGCAAGTAAAATTTGTAGTTTGGGCCTCATGGTTTCCCTATGCTACTCTCGTGTTCTCCCAACTTTCCGTGTTTAGATGAGGCTATGTTACACAGTGACACGTTATATATTGATTTTCTTAAATATAGACACAAGTGTTTTACTGGAAAATATACTACCTTGCATAAAATCCATACGAAACTACATCCAGGACCTGAGTGGTGTATTTTCCATATCCTCACTAGTGAGGCTATTGATGGCATCTTTTCCTGCTTTTGCATGGTTGTTTGTGCATTTTCTCGTGTCTATTTAATAAAAAGAAAATTACATGGCAGCTTAAAGATATGGATTTTATTTTCTCATGGTAAAAACAATATTTTACTCACTCGCACAGCACTCATTCGTAAAATATTGTTTTTACCACTTGAAAACTAAATTCATATCTTTGTGCTCCTCTTTTATTATATAGACACGAGTGTTTTACTGGAAAATATACCGTGTGTAAAATCCATACGAAACTACATCTGGGACCTGAGTGGCGTATTTTCCATATCCTCACTAGTGAGGATATTGTTGGCATCATTTCCCGCTTTTTCACGGTTGTTTGTGCAATTTCTTGTAAAACACTCATGTCTCTTATATAATAAAAAGAAAATTACACGACGGCTTGAAGATATGGATTTTATTTTCTCGTGGTAAAAACAACATTTTACTCACTCGCAAAGCGCTTGTTCGTAAAATATTGCTTTTACCACTCGAAAATAAAATTCATATCTTCGCGCCGCCGTGTAATATCCTCTATATATGTTGATTAAGCTGGCCAATATGTTCTGTGGGTTTCTAATCAGAGACACAGTAATATCATACAGTGTACTAATGCATGGTGATGATACTTTGTTTTGATGAAAGTAATCAACTTGTACAACAAATAAGACTCTAACTTTACCAACTTTAAAATTTATTTTCCAAACAAAATGAGCCTGTGCAGGTTCATGTACAGTGTAAAGATACAGTTCTGTATGGTAATCAATATCTGTGACCTCCCACAAGTTACAGTAGAAATGAAAAGAAACTCTTTTGTAAGAATTATTCTTACACCACAGTATAATCCCTATAAAACTCTACTTTGCATATACAGTAGTGACAGACTCTACACTAAATCCAACATACATGAAGTCTGGTAATCAGCTACCTTGAAGTATTGTGAAACTTTACAACTCGTTCAGTACAGTCTTTATTATGTCTAGAACCTTGACCAAACTGTCTTGAATTTAGCTGGCTTCGAGTTTTCTTGTGCTTGACACATTTGTAACTTACTGTATGAAACAATTTTACACAAAAGCACTGATTTTAGATTTGTAAAATAACAAGTAACTTATCTAAGCCACATTGCACAGAACTAAGGAAATCTACTGACAAAAAAAGAATGCCCATCTTGGCTAGACCAGCAAAGCATACATCATCCTGCAAGGAGAAGAACAAAGGTAAAATAAAGTATGTTTATAATTATTTATGTACAAACTATATATATTGAGGATATTACACGGCAGCGCGAAGATATGAATTTTATTTTCGAGTGGTAAAAACAATATTTTACGAACGAGCGCTTCACGAGTGAGTAAAACATTGTTTTTACCACGAGAAAATGAAATCCATATCTTCAAGCCGCCGTGTAATTTTCTTTTTATTACATTAGACACGAATGTTTTATGAGAAATTGCACAAACAACCATGCAAAAGCAGGAAATGATGCCAAGGATATCACTTGACACACATCAATTTATCCCAAACAGTGCAAAAATGTGAAATTAACAGTGCAGAAATTTGAAATTAAAAATTGCAGACACTGTGGCGCACGTATTTGTAAAGCCAAACAAAACAAAAGGGCATGTTTTCATTCCTCGGGACGATTCCGATTCTGTTTCCGAGAATACAAAGTTCTTGAGAGACACTTGTGAATTGTAAGGAAACTGAACAAAATTGCGCGACGTAAATTATTGTATGCGTGTTATTAACAAGTAATCACATGATTTCTCATGCAATTTTGGAATAAATAAGCACTCGTAAATTTTTTCAAAGACCACAAATTGCACTCATGCAATTTTGTGGTCTCTGAAAAATTTACTTGTGCTCATTTATTCCAAATTGCACGTCTCGCAATCATGCGATTACCTATACTAAAAACCTGTTTGCAGGCTACAAACATATTTTGAAAAGGATTTTTGCCTATAGCACACCAGCCAATCAGAGTAGCTGTAAGAAAACATACAGTGTATGAAAAGTATGGACAGCTTTGCTGAAAGCTGATTAATTGTCAATTCTCACTAAATCACTCTGACCACAATTTTTCATCAACCTTTTCAGGAGAAAACATATTCAGGAGTGATATAGTAAGAATTGATAATACTATAAAATGGTACATCTCTGGGAAGAAACTGAAGGAGAAAATTGAAATTGATCATTCTCAGGAGTGAATGCAGAGTTGCTCACCTGTATAAATAATAGAAAAAACTAATGAGGAAAAATGCCAACTTGATCCAACCCTCCTTCTGACACCGCGCCATCTCACTGCCGTTCATGACCTCAGTTGGGTCATACAAGCCTGGTGTGCTCATGACAGGCCTGTGAGCATACCTGAGAGCAAAACCTAAATATCAACTTGGTAAACTATGAAGTAGGTCAGATCAAACTTTGACAAAAATCATATTGGTCAATACATCGCTGGATTGGCCAATTTCATTTCTTAAGTGAAAACATCAGTCACACATGAATTGTTTGGGGAATTTGTTCCAGTGCCAGCACATCCCGGCCACCATGTCTGGCCACCTCGTGATCTAATGAGCCTGACTGCACCATAGCTTTACATGCTTGAACTGAGATTGTACACAGAGTAGGTGATGATAAGATTTCACAGTCCAGTAAAAACAGTTTCTTTGCTAGGATTGAAGAAAGCATGTTGTTTCCCATTTACCTGTGTACATGGTAAGCTATCAGAGGGACATTGAATAAAAGTGCCGTCCACTGACCACCAAAGAGGAACATCAGATTAAGGATGAGATGAATGGCATATTCTGGTAAGACAAGCTGAAAAAAATGTTGCAAAACAAAGTAAGCATTAGAGTTTGATAACAAGTTTAACAAATGAAATGCTTAATCAAGGCATGCAGAAAGCAGATTGTATTGAAATTGGGGGAAAGAAATGAGTTATATGGTACCGTACATGCTTAAGTCTGGCCTGAGGGAGGGATGGGGAGCTATGAATAAGGCCAAATTTTCAGACCCAAAAAAGGGTCAACAGTCAAGAAGTAGTTTTTTTCTCCACATGAAAAAATAAAGTGATCAGTCAAGAGAGTCATGTGCGAGATGGTTTGCATTCACTTTAATTCATTCATCTTGAATCTGTCACACAGATGCAGTAATGCTATTCTTTAAAAGTGGAAAGCAATACAATAACATTGTTTGACAAATTGAGAATTTGCTAGTATATGCTTTTTATCAAACCTAAAAAAGGGCCCTGGGAAAATCTTTCTTCTCAAAAAAAAAAAAGGGCCTAAATCGCTAATTTCAAACCCACAAATGGACTTTGCACCTCCAATATACCTGAGTAGCCCACTGGGAAGTCCAGCTGGATCAAAGTTTCTCTGCAATAAATGGGGCTGAATACTGCATGTAGTGTAGAGTATAATCTTATGCAGAACAGAGAGTTTTAAATAGGGCATTGAGGACATCACATTTTAACGGATTTTGACGGCGTCTGTGTCACGGTACGCACACTATTTGGCTTCCCGCACTCCTCGTATTTGTAAAGCGCCACCTGTCACGTTTGTGCAGACGCCCAAAGTACCGATCGATTTGACGGGGTATTGTACAGCACAGCCAAGAAAATAACGAACGATCGATGAATGTTTCACTTTAACAAATCGGGCAAAAATAAAATAAAGTGTAAAACTGTATGCACAGTGCGCATACAATTTTAGGATATTTTGCTGCAGATCGGAATATACACCAACATCAGTATTGCAGCAGCTAAAACACCGCAGTATAAATTTAGACGTAGTTATGGCAAATAGTTTCCAGTCTGCCACAACGAATACGGGCAATGTTTCAGGCATTTCGTCCTTACCGGATTCAAACTGTTGCAAAGATCCACGGGGTTTTTATAATCCGTCTTCAGATCGTCGAATGCTATTATCTGAAACGTGAAGATTTAAAAGCATAAAGCAAAACCCGACGAATCGGCCTTTGATTAACAATCAAGTAGGATACTTACGTTCCATATTGCAAAAAAAATCAAAATGATGCTGATAAGCACCGCTAAAATAAACGCGAAAATCTCGAAAGACATGACGCGCGTCTGGAGCCACGGTAGTTGAAAATCTGACAACAAGGCCTGGCTACCGAGGCTGGCCTCGTCCCAGTTTTACAGCTAATTTATAGGCTAGGCTACTAAGCTCCAAGGCATCGGGCAACCTCGTTCCCAGGGCCATCCGCGGCAGAAGCTATCGACCGTGCCATGAAATGGAAAACATCTTAGGAGCAACCACTGGTACTCAATAAACATAAGTACCGCTGAATTACCCCGATATCCCTATATTTCTATTACACAGAAAACTGGACTGTAAATTCTTATCATCACCAACTACAATTTATTTCAAGTCCAAGTTAATTTGCATGTCAAAGTAAATTAACCCATCAAGTTTTTGTTTCAACCTTGCAGCTGATAGTGCCTCACCAGAACCTGTGGTGGATCAAGGGGGGTCTCAGGGTTCCAGTCAAACCCCCCTTTAGCTCATTTATTTAATAGTAAATTTCCACTGGTTTGCTATTGTGTACTCTTATTTACCACATTTTATGTCATCACTTGGTCAAAATGTTGTGGACTCACGAGGCGTGTGGCCGAGTGAGTCCACAACAAATTTTGATAATGTGATGACGTAAATTGTGGTAAACATAAGTCCACACCACGGCAAACCAACAGAAATTTGTTTTTTACCACAATATTTAGAATAATACACGGAAGTATTGTTGTATTTCGATGCAAAGCATGACATGCTGGCATCACATCATTGTCTTGAATCTTATATACCATGGTTAATCGACCAATCAGAGAGCAGGAAATTAGTGTGTTGTGGTAAAAATAATATCTGTCTGAATTACTTCCAACCCCCCTTCTAGAATGTATAATGTAGAATGTATAATACAAAATCCTGATCCACCCAGAGAACAGTGGATATATGATACATTTTTCTTGTCTCTATGTAGCCATAATTTTCTACTTCTGTGGAAACCTTCTTTAAGTTTGTTAATAGCTATTTGGCTTTGGTATATTTATATGGTATCATCTATCATTCACTGTTTATTTTTTTGGTCTATTGTGGATTGGGTTCCTTAACCCTTCCACTCCCAATAGTGATCCACTTCAATTTTCTCCTTAAGTTTCTCACCAGAAACAATTGATACAGTAGGGAGAACTTGGCTTTTGATACCTTACTAAGATGAAGGCTGATTAAACTATTAATTCTCACTACGTTACTCAATCCTTTTATTCTTAAAAGGTTGGGAGAATCTGCATTTTGTGCTTGGGAGTGAAAGGGTTAATTCTCGCCATGTCACTCAAAAGTGATCAACTTCAATTTTCTCCTTCAATTTTCTCACCAGAATTATATATAAGAACTTTGCTTTTTATTATTTGCTCAGATGAACTGATTGAACTGTCAATTCTCGCCACATCACTTTAATTAATAAATTTCCACTGGCTTGCCGTGGTGTGGACTCTTATTTACCACGATTTACGTCATCACATGGTCAAATGTTGTGGACTCACGAGGTGCTTCGCCGAGTGAGTCCACAACTAATTTTGACCATGTGATGATGTAAATCATGGTAAATAAGAGTCCACACCACGGCAAACCAGTGGAAATTTGTTTTTTTACCACAATATTTAAAAATATAGAGGAAAGTTTTGTTGAATTGCATTTCAAAGCGTGACATGCTGGCATTAGCTGGTGTCATATCGTTGTCTGGACTCTTATTTACCACGGTTAATCGACCAATCAGAGAGCGAGAAACTAGTGTGTTGTGGTAAAACATACAATTTCTTCTTTAAAAAAAGGTTGGGAGAATCTTCAATTTGAGATTGGAAGTAAAAGGATTAAATCCAGTGACAATGAGTGGTGGCACCCCATGATAAGCCCTGTCTTGGATATCATTATCTTTGCCATAGAAGCGAGTAAGCCAAGTACACAAGGCCTAAGAGGACCAGAGACACCAACATACTCTTGCGATTTTCCTTCCGTAGAGTTTTCAGTTCTTTTTCTGCAAAGATAAAGACCAAAAAAGAAAGCCAACTTTCATTTTGTGCTTTAAATACTAATGTGTTCACAGAAGGGTACGAGTTTAACTTTATTTAACTCTGGGCATGCTTGCAGGTACTGTATTGTATTGTTATATGGAATGAATTGAAAACAAATTTCTGCTTATCACTTAGCAGGTAAACATAACATGTAAAAGATGCAGCCAGAATATTAGCCTTACCATGATCTTTTAGTGTATTCATCAAAAGCTCCTGTTCCGATTTTAGATCCCCTCTTCAAGTAGAAAACAAGGACATTATCAAAAGAAAGAAAAACAAATTATAAGGAACACAGTAATAAACTGTTACATGTCTACAGGGTGAAAGGATTAATACTTGTAGCCGTGTTCCGTTTTAAAACTTACCTTTCCTCTTTAGATATGTCCCACAATCGTAATCCCCGATCTATGACATCCAATCTGCCTTCACACTTCTTGATTTCACCCTCGATTTCTTCGATCTGAGTGTCACAGAAAAAAATATCGTGCACTTGAAATCTCACGATTACTAGCTAAGGAAAGACACAATACATTGTACGTATTCTCGTCCTACCTGACCAGCGATCGTAGGCATGATTGCTCCTTGAAAGCCAAAGATCGATTACTTTCATCAAGCGACACGTAAGCAACAAACACGAAATCCCCCAGGCGTTCCTCGCTGTTGACAGTAACTCCGCTGGCTCTCACGATAAAGGGCTCGGCCGGACTAAATTCCCACGTAAGAATGGTTACCCCCTCCCGCAGTCTGATTATAGTATGTCAGCGGTCGCCCCACTGTATTAATAACTAACCAAACATGAAGCAGCGGTAATTTTCGCGTTGTTATGGTTTCCTTCTAGTTGCCGTTTTCTGTGTTCGTGTTAGGTAGCAGCGCTCCAAAATGTAAATAAAACAAGGATGATTTGTGAATGACTCGTTACCAGCTTCCCGCAGAGGTTCACCTCAGACCCCTCGGGGGAATGGGGACCAGCAACCTTAAGCCCCTTGGGGGAATGGGGACCAGCAACCTCAGACCCTTGGGGGAATGGGGACCAGCAACCTCAGGCTCCTTGGGAGAATGGGGACCAGCAACCTCAGGCTCCTTGGGGGAATGGGGACCAGCAACCTCAGGCTCCTTGGGAGAATGGGGACCAGCAACTTCAGACCCTTGGGGGAATGGGGACCAGCAACCGAGTATTGATGGGATCCTCCCCTCCCCCCTCCGGGATATTTTTCTCTGATTCACGTTGATTTTAGTTACATTTTATACTAAATTTACATGAAGCGCTAATTTTCGCGCTAATAGCTATTTTATTTTGTCGGAAATAAAATAGCTATTTGGGAGTTGGCTATTAAACTTGTGTGGTATATACTAAAACAATTATTCGCCTCAGTGTCGGTGAATAGCGGTGGATATTTACCTCGCCGAAACGGCTCGGCAAATATCCACCGCTATTCACCTGGCTGATGCATGGTATAAGAAGTCACCTCCACTTCGGCGAATTATTGTTAACTGCACTTCTGTCAGTCAGTTATTACTGTTGAGGGGCGACCGCTGACATAATATAATCAGACTGCGGGAGGGGGTAACCATCCTTACGTGGGAATTCGCTTCCCCTAAAATGGCGGACGGACTGGCGGTTACTGTATCACTCGGAAACGTGATCGGTCGGGCTTCGGTAAGTCTATTGCTCGTTGGGCCAATCAGAACCAGGAGCGATTCCTGTATTTAGTCGCAAGTCTGGCGGTTGATTGATGGTTCCTTGGACATCGCCATCGTAGACATGTTTGGGTGTTACTTTAGATGTTTTATTCTTCTGAGCTTTTTGGGGAGGCACTGTTTGTGTTTTCCCCAAGAATGCGTTCTTCCATTCCCCCGCACTTATGTGCCTTATCATCTGCGGGGCGAAGAGAGTATCGAAGTTGACGGAAAACTTGATGAGAGAGCTTGGGATGTTGTAGGATGGACTGAAGACTTTGTTGGTAAGGATTCTTGTGAGTTTATCTGGCATTAGATGTCTATGTCGTAGCGTGTCATTTTATTCTATCATTTTTAGATATATTTTGGCTGGCACCTCAGCTGTGTAAACGCACTGTATCCCCTCGTCATTTGAAAGATCGCTCGACCGCCGGACCGTGAATGTCTTCAACAAAATCATAAATTCACCGACTACAAAAAAATTCGAGAAATTAAATTTACCGACTTTCGGACTACCCTGAAAAGTAGACGGTTATTCTCCACTTGATTTTATAAAGTATTAAATCAAAGCAGCGTTGCCGCTGTAAGGTCGGCTTATTTTTTAGTTTGACAGTTTGTCTATTTTCACAAAACAGAACAGGAACAGAACTTTTTAATTTACAGAATGCGCATCCGTTTCCACAGGCCTCAAGTTTGGCCGAGCCGCAGTTTTCAAAACCCTCCATTCCAAGGTGGCAAAGGGTGAAAATTATAAAACTTTAGTGTGGCACTTGAACTAGGAGCCTTCGAAATTTATATTGGCAAAACACTTGCAGCAATAATTAGAATTCTTTTCTGCTGAATCTCTGAATCGGAACGAGAGCCGGCAAAGAAAAAAAAGATATATCATTAAAAATAATTTATTCATTATCCGATTATCATGCACAGCTTATCTTTCAAACCTACATATTTATCAGAGTTTTGGTAAATCCTGGATTGTTCTACAAAATATGTAGGTCAAAATTTAAAAACCTGTCACAGCCTGGAGCGACTTCAGCTGTTGAAATATTTCTATTTTTTAATTATGTTTGCTTTGTTTTGCTTAATTTTCACCAGCTCAATTTTCATTTGCTCAATTTTAGGTATGTGGAAGTTCACATCTGTTTCCATGGGCCTCCACTTTCACTGAACCGCATATTCGATTTAGCCTCAGTTTTGAAAACCCTCATTTACAAGGTGGCACAGGGTGAAAATTATAAAACTTAGTGTGGCACTCGAAATGGGATAACTTAAAATTCTTCACTGCTTCATCTTTGAACCAGAACGAGACCATCTGGAGTCGCAAAGAAAAAAGTCTATCCGTGTCTTCATTACTCGTGCTGTGCATGATGCACAGCTTATCTTCGACATACTTCTACATACTTCATCAGAGGCCATGATACTCCAGCCTGGGCTGCATCCAAACTAAATACGTGTATAAAGAAAACATGCCTTTCTTCTTTTGGCTTAGTTTCAAGTTGTATAAATTTAAGTGAAATCTGATACACTTACTTGCAGTTTTGGTCAAATTCATTTTCGAATTCTTCCAGTTGTGTACAGTATTTTTCATTTCTTGCAAAAATTAAGCAAAGCAAAGCAAATATTAATCAAATGATACAAATATTTCGACAAGTCTCTCCGGGCTGTCACAGGTCTTTCATCTTTGACTTACACGTGTCAAACAACCGAGAATTTACCAAGACGTCTGTGATAACGGTTCTGAAATGCAACAGATTGACTGGCAATTCATGAGTACAATATTGATAACAATTAAAAAGTAGTCCAGAATACGTCTTCCTATCTCTTGAAATTTCTTCATGCGTATTCGCAGATGCCCATATTTGGAAGTCAATTGTTGACACAGCATGATGGACTGACTGATGCAGTCTTGACTGCAGTAAGGTTGTGCTTCCCACTAAAGTGGGATGCCTACCTTAAAAACCAAGTGTCTTGCATCTACACATCTTGTTTCGAGTGCTCTCCTGTGAGCTTGCATCAATATGCAGTAGGCAAAAGGCGTCACTGACTTTTGCCAAATTGGCTTCAACCCCAAACTTCAGCTACTGTAGTTAAAGATTTATCCTTACCCATATAGAACTGCCCTGGACTGAATTGGGTACATGTAACATACCCCAGCCTGAATCTTCTGCCTAAACATGGTTAATTTCATTTCTCTAAATGATGAAGTGAACATATGGTTATTACATGTAGATATCCAAGGCATTGATTGGCCTGTTCCTCGCTTTAAGACATTGGCAAAGATGAGATGGGATGACAGATACTTGTACATAGGAGCACTCTTAATAGAGACTGATGTCTGGGCGAACCAAACCCAACATGACTCTGTGGGTGAGTTGTTTGTCTACTAATATTGACCAGTGCTCGACATTAAGGTTTTAGGCTGGTTGCCCTTCGGACTGTAGATTGAATTCAAGCAATAGAAAGTTTCCTAGTTTTTGATTGTCCAGCCCAGAATTTACCTGCCTGATCCAAAAGTTTTGGTTGCCCCGGGCAAGCAGGCAACCATTAATGTCGAGCGCTGTTGACTCTACCATATTGACTCAACATAAATTATTAAATCCAAAAGACTTTTTTTTCCTATAAGCAAATATAAAAAGAAATTGCAAGGCATTACAAAACATACCTGAAGGTCACCTAATCTACCCCACCCCACCCCCTGAGAGCTCCACCCCTCCAATGAGTGGGGCCCAGATCCCCAGTCTAAATTCTGAATGGCCATACTTGTAATGGGTGGCCAAAGTGAATTGGAAGGTGGTTCACTCACACACATTGCAATTGAACCATTATTTTTTAAAACAAAAGCTGGTGCAATCAGCTAGTATTGACTTAATTCAACTTGGCATGGATGCCCAAAGTGTATAAAACTTGGGTGCAAGTTTGAGCTTGGCCAAAGTCAATACAGGTCAACCAAAGTTGACCCAGATGACATGCAAGTCAAACATTTGAGACAATTTTAGCTACAAGGGTCTATTTGGTCGATTCATTGTAATATGTTATAATGTGTTATGTGAGCTTGTAATTTTTATGCATTCCTTCTGTTTGTCTTTCACCAGTATTCCATGATAATGACTTTGAGGTTGGTGAGCAAAACTACGTTTATTTTACTTTCAAGAATGTATTTCTTACATATCTTATTTAAATTTTGGAGAACTAAAATATAATATTGTTACCTATCTCAACATTGTTTATGTTTTTCTAGGTATTTATTGATCCAAATGGAGACACACACTGGTAGGTACTTCATACGTAGGAGCAAAGTGAAGCTTGCTCCAACAAAGGGCTTAGGCCTTGTTCACAAGACTGATTATATTATTAATGTCGAAATGTACAAATTTTTAAGTGCAAACGGCACATTTTCATACGAATCAAACATCGCGCTGCTTGCTGAGGACTTAAGTAGGCCCACGCGGAGCATTTTAAAAAAATTGTCAAGAGACTATGAAACTAATGCATACAGTGAAGAGTCTAAGTGTAAATTTTGGACGTTTTTTCGCGAGTGGTTCAAAATTCATCAGTGCCCAAACTTTTGCAAATTGCGCAGTTGAAAGTTTCAAAATGCGTGCGCGTACGCAGATGTTCCTACGTAAAGTGAATATATTGAACTAGAGCCAAAGTGTAAGTTTTGGACGTTTTTTCGCGAGTGGTTCAAAATTCATCAGTGCCCAACTTTTGCAAATTGCGCATGCAGTTGAAAGTTTCAAAATGCGTGCGCGTACGCAGATGTTCCTATAAAATGTTTAAGCCTGGTTTTCACAAGTGGCACAATCGCAAGCACCAAGGTCGTTATTTCACATGAAAACAGGCTCGACGTAAATGCAGGTGCAGGCGCAAGGCTCAAAATATTTTGACCCTTGTGCTTGCGCTTGTGTCGAGCCCGTTTTCATGTGAAATAACGATCTTGGTGTTTGTGCTTGCGTCACTCGTAAAAACAAGGCTGACGGCAGCTACAAAAACTGTAATATTTTCGTGACAAAATTTCTTTGTATTGCATGCTGCAGTGGTCATTTGAAACATTTTTGTGCCGCATTATTATTACAACTTTTGCATTAGACATTGATCAATGGTGACTTGCATTCTATGCAAACCATATTTTCACTTCGTTTGCGTAAACTAAGCCTATCAGTTAACTCATTTTTTATTAACAGCCAGATCTCTATTCATCAATCAGGTACAAGGAATTTGAAATAAATGCCATCAATACCACATGGGACCTTGAGCTAAACAAGGTATCGTTGGAGTATAGACAAATATTTAAGAAATATATAACGCGTTCCCGTCTAATATTTAGCCTCATCTAAACACGCGGGAAGTTGGGAGAACACTAGAGCAGCGTGGGGAAACTACGAGGCCGTTTTATATATTTCTTTTATAAGATAAGTAGTCATTAAAATACATTACGTATCACGTCAGCTTGTAATATTTAAGAAATATATAACGCGTCACCGTGTAACATATCCTCATCTAAACACGCGGGAAGTCGGGAGAACACGAGAGTAGCGTAAGGAAACCACGAGGCCGCCGAGTGGTTTCCGGCGCTACTCGAGTGTTCTCCCAACTTCCCAAGTGTTTAGATGAGGCTATATTACACGGGAACACGTTATATATTTCTTTTATAAAATAATTAGCCAAAATAGATTACTTCATGGAAAGTGCGCGCGTACGGTTTTTATTCACGAGTTGTGAAGTATAATAAAACGAACGAGCGAGGCTTTGCGAGCGAGTGAGTTTTATGATACGAAACAACGAGTAAATAAAAACTGTACAAAGCACTTTCCATGATGTTTTCTGTTTATTATATACATACTGAGACATTTATGATGGGACCTGGAAACCCTTGATTGGACGAATGATTTTTTTCACGTGTGAAAAGCGTCGTTCGCGGCCTCTCATTGGCTAGAACTCATTTGCGTACGAAATTTTACGATATGGCTTTTTCGTGAGTATGTCTCAGTATGTATATAATAAAGTAAAATACATCACGTATCGCGTCAGCGTGTAATATACTCTCATCTAACACGGTTATTTAGCCAATCAGGGCGCGTGTAGTATCATAGTTATTTTATAAAGAGCAACGTTTGCTGGGTGTAAGTGCATGCTACGTATTGTACTTTTTCAAATTACTGTAAAGCTTAGAGCAGTTTTTGGATAATTCTCGAAATTCTTTGTTTTTTGTTTTGTTTTTGTTTTTGAAAGTAATCCACGTAAACTGCATGCACTCGGCGATGAATTCTGGGTTTGAGACTAAGTTTTATTTTGTGTACATGATCAGCCATATTTGAATGGTGGAACGGCAAACAGCAGTTGGGAGATGCCAAGCATGAAAAGCGCTATTTATGTGGACGGGACTGTTAACGACCCCACAACTAAAGGTAAGCTTGCAGCAGAGTCACTGTGATATAAAATCATATTATTGCACCACAACGCATATGCAGACCTAATCTACAATCTCGTGTGTGAAATGGTTGAGACATTGATCAAAAGTAAGGTACTCTCTGCACTTCTTCCCTTTTTGAAATTCTTTTTTTTTTCTCTCTTTTTTTCAAAATCTTAAATAATATTGGTAATTATAGTACATTATGTGATACGTTATGGGACTGAAATAACAGTAAAACTGGGTAAAAAGAAATACAGATGTCCGAAACTGAAGAAAAGCGCCACGACAATCACATTGTCTCAAATCTTTTCTTATATAATATTGGTAATTATATTACATTATGTGATACGTTATGGGACTGAAACAACAGTAAAACTGGATAAAAAGAAATACAGATGTCCGAAACTGAAGAAAGGCGCCACGACAACCACATTGTCTCAAATCTTTTCTTGCGAGATCTCACAGGAATGTAGCTTTCCACCATATGAAGAAACTAAAGATACATTGAATTTTTACACTGAGTTGATCACCCGTTTGAGGATTGGGACGCCCACAATTATCAGCTGTGTCAAAACAAAGCTGAAACGAAGTGAATATTAACAACGATTTAACGAAATTACTCGTCTTGCTGCAGATAAGCTCTGGACAGTAGAACTGGCCCTTCCGTTTCGTGATATCGCTAAAGACAACCCAGGTGCTTCAGCGCCGCCCAAGAATACTGACCAGTGGAGAATTAATTTCAGCAGGTGCAGTTACTATCAAAATGCAGATTCTCCTAACCTTTTAAGAGGAAAATGTAAGAGTGATGTAGTGAGAATTGATAAATCCAGTCAGCTATCATCTGAGCAAGGTATCAAGAGCCAAATTCTCCTTACTATATGGTATATTTCTGGTGAGAAACTGAAGGAGAAAATCGAAATTGATCACTTTTGGGAGTGAAAGGGCCAAACGCTCGCTGAAGATCGAAATGCACCTATATATCAGCTAAAAGATCTTGGGTTACTGTTGTGTGCTTATGCTTTTTTGTGTTTGTTTTCTGCTCTTTTTTTTTTACCTTTTTTTAGGGTAGAATGGCGTGTGAGGGTAGTAGATGGTCACTACGAAAAGGTATTGCAAATGGGTGTAGTCACTTGCGCTACGTATAGTACGGACATCGCATATAAGTTTACGTAAAATTTGTCGTTAATTACATTTTAGAGTAAACGATGACTTTAAAACGTTTAATAAAGCCCGTTTGGGGTGCCTATCGAAAGTAATCGTGTGATTGCTTTGGTTTTGCGTTTGCTACGCTTTCCGATTAGTCAAACAAGTTTAGGAATCATTCTTGGCCAATCAAGAGCAAAAGAAAAACCTTATTACGATATTCTCACGCAGGAAAGTAAGTTTCGATCGCGCATTGTCACACTGCTTATTGGTTTCTTCTTTAAAGTAAAACCAACCAGTTACTTTGGCTTCCGATTGATTGAAAGTGCTTTTACAGCCTCTGTGATTGGCGATGTACTTGTTTTGGTTTTGGTTTTCGACAGTCATTCGAAAAAGACTTGTAATACGCAATACATGTAATACTACATGCAATACGCGACTTGCCGAACTTGGGCACTGAAAATTTTTGATATGACCCCAAGACAAGTTACCAACCGTCCAGAACATTACGATAGGCTCTAGTTAAGTATACCCGTTGTACGCATCGGAATGCGTCGTTTAGACCTACGCAAATCTTATACACTCAGGGAGATTCAATGGCATTAGCCAATTTACTGCTTGTTTTTCATTGGGTCTTTTCCAGGTTCCTGGTGTCCCAGAAGATAACTGGGTGTGGTCACCCCAACATGCCATTAACATGCACCTCCCAGAACGGTTAGTCCGTATTTATTAAATGACTCGATCCAGCAGTTCAAAAACTTAAAGCATCTAGACCCTAATTCACCTAACCTGCATGGAACGAAAGTTATGAGTATGTTAGGAGAACTGACAGTTTCATACCAAGCCAGAGATGCCTTGCCCTTTTCTAGATACTGTCTTCCTGTTTAACCGATTATTTATTCGATGAAAGTTGCCTCATATTAGTCTTAAAAAGGTGTGTTCCTTTGAGCGAATCCTAAAACAGATGTCTGATCTTTGATTTTTTAAGTCCCTACGTCTGTCTCAAAAGGGAGGGTATTTCCCTGTGAACACACTAGTTTTGGCTCACTACACGTGTTATGTTTACAAACGACTGTTGTGAATTATTTTTTGCGCCGTCTTGCTTATTCTTTCATGATTTCCTGCACGATAAAGGTGGGGTTTCGTGCAGTTCAGTACCGACCCAGTCAACAACACTGAGTTTATCCACACGCCAAACTGGCCGGCCTACTCTGCTCTTGTGATGGTTTACGACGCTGAGAAGGTGAGGTAATTAACTGGGGAGTTAAGGGTGAAAACGACAAATTGATATGAAAAGTGCTTGCAGTGTACGAAAGAAATCCATGTTGTCCCGGAGTTTTCGTTGATATTGTTATTGTTTTCGTTTTCAAAGTTTTATAATGTTGCTCTTTCCTTTTCCGAAACTCCAACTCTGAAAACAAGGGAAAAGTTTGCATAAATGCAGTGACTGTTGTATTTGGCTAGCGCAATTACAGTATATTAATCCATATTACTACATATAGTTAATTGTTACCTAATATGTTTTTGTCATAGAAATTCATCGCGGTTAACGGCTACTTCACTGCCAACTTAACTCAATTGGAGATTCCCGACTCTCTTAGAGATGGACACTGCCCCGTGACGATCAACATCCGGGTAAGCGACTCTTACAGTTTCGAAGCAACTGCCAAACCGCTGACCCAGGAACTCCCGGTGGGTCATGTGAAAGACGACCGATTGATATGGTTCACCGAGACAGACGAAAAATTTGCGGACTTATGTTCAAGGGGTTTTCATTCACTCTGTGTTTAGTTGGAAGCTAACACAAAACGTCCAGCAAACGGGAGGCCGTGTAAACCGAGCTGTCACAAAACGAAAATGAACGGTATCGAAAAGAACAACTTGTGATGACAGGTAGATTAATTTGACTAAGCTTGAAAACAAGTGATGCTTTTAGTGACAGTAGAGTTAAAGGAAGACAATTTATTATACCGTGTAGCTTCCTTGAGTCTAGTGAATTCTTACTTTTAAGCGCATGATTAAAAACAGATATTTCCCGAACGAAGGGACAACAATCGAATGGGATATCCTTTGAGACTGTTTCAATCAAAAATTTGTTTCATCATCAGCCCATATATAGTATTGACAATAGGGTGTCTATGATCCTTCTCTATTCGTGGCTTTCAAGCGATCCCTGGAGATACAGAGTACAAAGACAATGCAGCCAAGTTGAAATCACTTGCACTACAGTAATCCATCCAACATGGCTGCCATTACGTCACATAAAAAACAAAAATATGCGGTGTAACATACCCAGGAGATATGTGGATTATAGCGCATCCTCGTTCCCAGGCTCTTTTCCCTTCCCCGCCCCTCAAACGAGGAGGGGGGCGGGGAAGGGAAAAGAGCCTGGAAACGAGGATAAATGTAGCGTAAATTGAATTATAAGCAATGCTGGGCGATTACATATATCATGCAAGATTTTTCACCAGTCGATTCTAAATAACTGAACAATGGGTCTCGTCAGTTATTCTTTTCAGTGCTGCTATGTCAGACCTCTACTCAAACTAAACTTGCAATGCAAAGCAAAAAAAAAAAGTCTGCCCAGCAACAACGTGAGCACTGTTAAAAGGATTTACTACTTCAGAGCTTTCATTTGAATGGTCATCTGAGTATTTTTGGGCAGAGAGTCAAGTTCGTTGTTGCTTGTGAAAGGACAAAAGACGGTACCCGTTTACTGACGAGCCTTGCGTCGCACACCCAATTGGTCCAATTGTAGAACGCTCTCGATCACGTGAACAACTCCATTTGTGGCGGAGACGTCGGGCTCGCTGAGCCGGATGCCATTCACGAACACGTGACCGTTCCAGCGGTAATGAAGCCTGAGCACACCACGTGACAAGGTGAACACCGAGAAACGGTTGCTAAACAACGACCAATAGCTGTACTTGCAGTGGATTCCACAGGTGTAGAGCGTCTTGCTCACAAGGTGGTCCTTCAACACGTTCGCCAACTCGTCTGGAAAGTCGCTAAGCGACTCGAGAGCGCTGCGATCGAGAACTTTATCGAACGCAGCGTCGGTTGGCGCGAAGAGAGTCAGTGAGGTGTTCCTATTTTGAAGTTTTTCTTTGAAGCTGGTTTTGTTTACGAGTTTCAGCAGAGTGGAGAAGCGTGGGTCGGAGCTGATGACGTCATAAATTGTTTTTTTTGGCGGGAGGAGTATTTTGCGGATCACGTGGATCACGCCGTTACATGTCTCCACGTTGGCGCGAACGATGCACGCGCTGTCCACCGAGTAGACCTGGGGAGAGTGGAGAATTGCTGTTACTCGAACCACAGGTGAGTGAAATTATGTATTATTGTATTTGATCTGTGTAAGAGACGGGATCACAAAACCTGCACTCGAACGAATAACAAAGTAGAGCGGAAAGAAACTCTTATTAGTCGTCACTTTACCTTTCCAAATCTGTACGAGTTTAAATGCAGCTTGTTTTTCCCATCGAGTGAGGGCACCAGCTTGTCTGGAGCGAACATGTAAGTCCATTGGTTGCCTTCGGTCACGTGGTATTGCAGGATTTCCCGGAGTCTGGCGGGGTTTTCCTGCAACGCGCGTTTCTCAGCTTCGGGAAGGTTGTCGAACGCGTCGTCCGTTGGCGCAAAAAGCGTAAACGGCCCGTCGTCCTGGAGTGTTATGGCAAGGTCGGTCTTTCTGATGAGGTCTACTAGCCGCGTTAGGTTTAGGATCTGGGACGCTTCTATCAGGTCCATTGCTGAGGATTGGAATATACAGAACTGTTTATTGTAGAAGCGTACGAACTAATGATTAGGACGGACATGGAAGGACATTACCTGGAGTGGTGATCATGATTTTAACTTAATTCTCCCGACCCGCATCAAGAAAACTGTACGACTAGTGTGACGAGAACTGAAAAGTTTTATGTAACGAACGAACTCAGTGAATTCTTCATAAAAAACATACGTTTTACTTTGAAGAACTGGCCAAACAGCAGTTCGAGAAAAGGCCCATCCCTTGCTTGCTTGCTTGCGCGAAAAGAGCGCAATCGGTATTTAATTCTGTTCTTGGTTGGCCGGCCAGAATACTGCCAACCTTTTTAGGGCCAATCGTAAAGCGTAGTAAATTTAAAACCGAAGCAATCACACAATTACTTCGATAGTCATCCGAAAACCGCTCTAACGTACACAAGCTTCTGCTCAATGGCTTTTATCGTATATATGGAGACAGAAGTTGCGCCAGTTTGAGGTCATACCGGTCCAATGCCATTATTTGACATTCATACCCGGTCTCATATAATGACTCTCTACCGGTCTGAGTTTGTTCGTTAAAGTAGTTCCTGCGCCTTACCTGATACTGGCATTAGAACTCTGTCGATCACGTGCACAACTCCATCCGTAGCTGTGACGTCTGTCTTCGTGATATTCGCATCGTTTACGAACAACGAGTTGTCGGTCTTCACTCTAAAATCACAGAAACCGCCTTCCAGGGTCGGCAGACGGTGGCCTGCCAGAACAGAAGCGTACATGGGCTTCTTCATGATGTGGTTCTTCAGAAAACGCTACAAGGACAGAACAAGATGATAAGTACCATGCGGATACAGGCTTCTTGGAAGACTCTTGGTTTCTTGGAAAACCGTTAGTTTCTTAGAAGACTCCTGTACTGTACTCTGCTATGATGCAATCTGCTCTACTCTGCCCTGAGCCGAACCGACCCGCAGAGGGATCCAGACCAATCAAGAAGCGTAGACCAATCGGTCAGAATTTTGGAATTTAGCTCTCAGCCTCCAATATTTCCCCGAGGGGAGCTCGTCCCCGGACCCTCCCCTTGCGGGATATCGGCGCCTCACGTCTCTCCGTATTTGGAAACTGGTCACATTATCTTCTGGATCCGCCCTTGCGACCTACCTTATTCTGCGATACTCGAATCTGTTCTGCCTTGCTTTAATTTTTCACCATACCTTACTGTTCACTACTCTATTCTGCCCTCTTAGCCTACTCCACTCACCCCGTTCTCCCTCTATCCTACTCTGCTGGGCCCGGTTTTTCGAAAGTCGATTAAGCTAATCCAGGATTCACGAAATTCTTTCTCTCGACCTCTCTGCCAATATACTGCAGGATTTTGTTCGAAGATAGATTAAAAAACTTGTTCCAGCTTACAACGTTATCAAGAAAGTTGTTGTGGACGAAACTTTCACGTTTTTAGGCTTATAAATGACAAGGAAGTTTACACCTAATCCAGGATTAGCCTAATCGTGCTTTGAAAAACTGGGCTCTGCTCTGCCCCAGTGTGCACTTTGCTTCACCATACCCTGCTTTATTAGCGACTCCACTTTACTCCGACTTGTATACACTGCTTAGCTCTACGCAGCCTTGTCACGCTCTATTTTTATCCACTTTGGCTCCCCTACGTTACTTTATGCTGTACTCAAATGGTATCTGCCCCTCTCTCTGCATGCTCAGTCCTAGTTTGATTGCTCTGCTCTGCTGTGATATTTAGCACCGTGGTGTGCTCTGCTCACTGTGCAGTTGTTCAAAGCACGATTGGGCTAATCCTGGGCTAGGTTTGATGTTTTGGTCATTAACCCTTTCACTCTCAAGAGTGATCAACTTCAATTTTCTCTTTCAGTCTCTCACCAGAGATACATCATGCAGTATAGAGAATTAGGATTTTGATAGATTGTTCAGATGAAAGTTGACTAAACTATCCATTCTCACTACATCACTCATACATTTCCAACTGAATAGTTGGGAGAATTTGTGTTATGAAGTTTCGCCCTAAGCACGATTTCTTCCACGTGTTTTCAGCTATAACAAGCTTCTTGTAGTTTGTTCCTGATTAATTTTTTCTTGCCAAGAGAAAATCCGAATCATGGGTCAGCTTAATCGAGCTCTGAACAAGGCGTTCCTGTTCTATTGCGTTTTCAATTTGTCAAACTGTACGTGTACCTCGAGACATTTCCCGTTTCCCAGCAGTCTATCAAGTCGGTCACGTGGTACGGCGTCGAACGCATCGTCTGTGGGCGCAAAAACGGTGACGTTTGTGACGCTAAGATTCGAGTTGCGCAGCATCTTTGAGAAAACCGACAGACGAGCATCAGCCTTCAACACCTGCTTTATGTTGCCCGATGGCGGGAACAGGACCCTGTTGATCACGTGGAGTACACCATTTCGCGCGCCTTGGTTGTGAGCAGTAACAAGTGCCCCTTGCACGGTAATCTGTGGATCATATGGAGCACGAGGCTTGACAACTGGAGGAAGAGGAAGAGGAAGAGGAGGCCCGCCAATCCCAAAAGGATCTGTCAATTCCCAGAAGGGCCTACCAATTCCCAAAAGGTCCCGGCAATTCCAAAAGGACCCAACAATTTCCAAAAGGGCCCACCAATTCCCAAAAGGACCCATCAATTCCCAAAAGGGCCCATCAATTCCCAACAGGGCCCGGCAATTCCCAAAAGGGCCCTCCAATTTCCAAAAAATTCCGCAAATTCCCAAAAGGGTCCCGAGGAGGAGGAGAAGCTATTTGTCGGGACCTAACCGGCGCGCAAGGGACTTTGGGATCTTACCTCGTCACCACCCACATTAATTCGAAGCCTGTTCGGCGAATTCAATGTCTTGATCAACTGGTTATCCCGAAATCCTTCAGACACGAGTTTCCCAGGAGCAACGTGGAACAGCAACAATTTCTGGAGCTTCTGGCGATCTTTCAACAAATCAGCGACAGTCTCTTCCGTCAGAGCAAGGAACGCCTCGTCGTTGGGAACGAACAGAGTAAAGCGAGAATCGTCCACACTCAGTTCACTTTCGAGACCAGACAAATTGAGAAATTTTACGAACTGAGTCAGGCCAAGTGTTCTTGCAACATCTGCGATATTTTTTTGGGACGTGTAGAGTTCTAACAAAGAAACAAAAACGGTTTATAAGAATCCGAAGTTCTAATTTCCTGGTACAAACGTGCAACATAGGATCAGTTGTTTGTGAAAGTCTTTATAATATACCAGGAATTAGTAAAAAATACCTGGAGAAATGTTTCACTCCTAGTGAGTGGAATAACTATTCTTTGAACATATTGTTTTCTGATTCTCTCAATTTATAAATAGTGCTTCGAGTTGTTACACAAAACGCACTCCTCGCAAATTTACACTGTAAAACAGTACATTTGGGCGAGAATGATCCCACGTCAAAATGAAGTCACTTGGCTCTTTTATTGTACTTTTCATGTTCGTACATTGCTTTTCAAACAAAAGTTTTTGACTCTCTGATCACTGTTTCGCAGTTTATCTCGGCCAGGCCTTACTTCCCTCGTGTTGTGTCCACTTACCCTGTGGGCATCCCACTTCTCCTTCTCGTGTGGCGAATCCAGGGCAACACCTGTACTCATACGTGTACAGATGTTCCGTCCTAAACAAGTAATATGAACGTGAGACCAGGACGAGGCTAAAAGGGATGTCTCAAGAGGACCTGACGTCTTTTTGATATCCGAAGAAAATTAAAATCGTACGGCCTCAAGGTCAAGCCATCTGCCAGCTTCATTTCAACGCACGCGCACAGAACATAATACGGCAACAGATTAAGGGCCTTGACCACACATGCATGACATAATACCGTAACAGATTAAGAGCCTTGACCAAACATGCATGACATAGTTTGGTTAGGATGGAACCAATTACCTGCATTGGAGGCGGATTTCTCCCTTTACCTTGCGACAGACACGAGTTCTCCCCGCAGGGAGCTTGAGCGTGCAGACATTCGGCCTAAAAGTGAAACAAAATAAAAAAGGGTTCACTTCTGGGATATGGTAGTATCTCCTCCGCAGAGACGATTGTCAGTGTACGCTGGCGCGGTTTTATAGCGTTTTCTTTCTGATTCCACCCTGCCCCCTCTCATAGGGAGCCTCTGCGGAAGAGAGAGAGAGGGTATGATATATGCGAGACTTCAAGAAAGAAACTAAACACTTGCTGTTCATGGAGCAAAGCATACACAGAAGGAGTAATTCTCAAAAAGAAATATCACAATTTCCGTGATGGAATGATCAAAACGGCATGATCCAAGAATGCTCTTAATGACTTTCCCACCCAAAATTTAAATACCTTGTAAACTCTCGTCCTCTATCTAAAATAACGCCATGAAATACTTAAGTCTGCTCAAGACGCTTTCTAAACAGGATTGCTCGGCTCCGGGCTCCAATCGATTTTACAAATGGATCAGTGGTCTGATTGAACATCTGTTGTCTGCATATCTCATTCCAAACGTAAATCATAACCGTGTTTAGGAGTTAGGCAAAGGACCAAACATAAACACACGGAAGCTTAAGACCGCGGTCAACTGTGTCCAAGCGAGCTGTCTAATTCGGCCTTTTTCTGTTTACTTAATATACAGGGTTAACTTGAGCCGGACAGAGCGGTTTATCAACAGGACTAAGCGGATGATAAGAGAACTAAAGGTGACGCCGCAGGAATTTATGAAAAAGCACTGCTTGTTCATTTATACAAAAGATTGTGCCAGCATTTCTACAGGGTGTGACAAAGGAGGAATTACTGCAAATGGCGCGCCCATTATGACACCGTCTCGTCCTTTTACTACGTCGCGTGTTCAGAACTTTTTGATAAAATCGCACTGTTATGCTCTTCATCATTGTTGAGATGCCCTTTTGGCCTCTCTCAGACGAGCAAGTGCTTGAGTAGTTTTGGGTCTGTAACGTGTCTTTCATTTTTTTCTAAATCTGCCATTATCGCGTGTTTGTATAAGTGACGGTTGTGGTGTGGTGCATTCGCCATACTTTTTGTCATGTCGTGGTGTTAGTCTTAGCGTGTGTTTTGATCATATTTCTCGTGTGTTTTAGAAGTCTGTTTATGACAAAACAAATTTCTTTCGACACCTCTAACGAAGTCTAAAAAACGACATAAACAAACAAAGACACAGACGCGGTCAACTCAAAATGAAGCAAAAATCAGACGGCAGTGTCAGAGAAACTGTGAAATTTGTTTTGGTACAAATGATAAACAGCCACTTTACAATTTAGTATGCCACCATCCCTCATTCCAAACAGCCATTGATTTTCGTCAAGTTCAACTGATTTCCGGAAAATTCTGGTACACTTTGGAAGGGCCAGGCTTCTTTACCTTTGACTCAGAACTGTTATACATATATAGCTATTAATCACTACGTTATTCCCATTTCCATTTAGCTCAACCACATCGAAAAAGAAATCCTACCCTTCGGGAGAAGAAAGAAGTTCCCCGCTCTGGCCTTCCTGTGCGGCCTGATTGCCATCTTTCACCCACAGCTTCCAGTATTCCCTCCACTGCAAAGGATTCCACCAGCCTGATTTATGACTATCACTCTGATTAACGCAGAGGAAGCACAGAGCCGCCAAGAGCAAAAGTTTTTGCGCCATATTGCCGAAGCACGCTTATCTTTGCTTGGCCGGGTATCTTCGCGTTTCTTGTCGACGCCGGCGGGGTGTGTACGGATGACTTCTTGTGATTAACCAATCACAGCAAGATCTTTTGATAAATGGGGCGTGTGGAGAGTGACATCACAGACGGGCTGTTGAGTGTTTGTCTGACCCCTCGCCGCGATTCGTTTCACAACTACAGGAGCGTTATTCGATTTCCGGTTCTCTGAATGACATAAATGGCGATACAATTATTTTCAATTTTTTTTTTTTTTTTTTTTTTGAGATACGAGACTGAAAACTAACGTGTTGATAGAATTACGCCTCCCCCCACCCCACCCCTATCTCATCCCAAACAAGCTAAAAAGAGAAACAAACAAACAAACAAACAAACAAACTCCAATCTCAAATCTCGCACCCAGACCTCTGTGAGTACGAGATTGGCACACCCCTCCCTTGCAAACTCTGTACAACGCATGTCCAAAACGAGGCTGTGCTCGTCCCCATTCCACTGGACCGAATAAGGACAAAATGGCGTCGGTTTCTTACCGAAGTATTGGCCGGTCTTTGCACCGTTTGCAGTTAAATAGAACTCTAAACACACGTAATTATGTAAGTATCGTCGTGGGGAAGCTAATTCTGTGTTCAGATTGGGCTATGCGGTACGCAGGGAGCTGTACTGAGCGGTGGCTACGCGGTCAAATATGCATACAATTTGACCTCGTACTTTCCTATTTTTAAACCTCGTGCGGTGTCTGCGTACCACGTAGCCACTTAGTATATAGTTAGAGACTTAGATCATTTTATTCTCTTTGTACTGCGTAGCCAACTAATAGTACAGCATCGAGACTTTATTTATGATAATTTGTGTTCACTAAGTACCGGCCGCGTAGCCACTTAGTAAATGTACATGATTGTACAGCTTTGAGACTTAGATAATTCTTCTACTTCTATATATATATTGTTTACTTTTCTCCCTACTGTGTAGCCAGTCTTTTTCCAGTAATGACTTCAGTATACTCCTCAGACGAATCTTTATCGTCAATATTTTCACTGCAGCGTCAATATGGTGTGAACAATCTACGACCATGCAGATCAACTTCAACAAACGGTAAAAGTGTACCACTGCTACCAATGGGTTGTTGCTAGTTTTAGTCTCTCTCAGTAAGCTATTTTACTCATTGTATTCCTGTGTATTTATTCTTATAGTTAATATTGTTCAATCTGGAAAGTATCTCAGTGCATCCTCAGTTTCTTCAGTGTAAGTATCTTCCCATTGTGTGATCTGTTGGCCATTTTGATAAAATGCCGTATGTTTTTACTGCTTGCCTCTTTTCCCGTAGAATCTCAAGAAGAACACTAATATCTCGTTTTAGGTCTGCGTTCCATCGACACAATCTGACAATTAGTGGAGCAAAGCTGTTTCATTCCTCCCCAGTATCTTGTAAGTGTTTATACTGTACACTAATAATAAGGAAGTTTAAAAACTTGCTGTGTAGTTCTGATGATTTTTTTAGTAAGACAAACAAGTGTTTATTATTGACATTTTTGTTTTGAAAATGATTTAACCAAGAGTGCATATTTCAAGAAAAATGTTTAGGCAGCAATACAGTGTAAATATTTGTTTTTGTCCTTTTTGTCTCATGCTAAACCAGATGACGAAGCTACTGTAATCGTCGAGACTCCACCATTTGCTGAATCAGTGACTGAGGGAGACATCAGATGGGATAAGTGTAAGTGTTTGGTTCAGATGTTCTCTACATAACAATACTGCAGTATTTGTACTTCACGAGTGTTTGTACTTCACAAGTGAGTTGATCAGGTAAGTTATTACAACTATATTATTGTTATTTTATGTTTTAAGTTACAGTTTTTAAAATATCACGGCAATGCAGATTATGTACTGTACATATTGTAGTTCAAAATTATTTCAAAGACCATTTTTGTTATTTGCCTTGATAGCTGTTGGAGATACTGTAGCAGAAGATGAAGTTGTTGGAGAGATTGAAACAGACAAGGTTAGCAATGTGCTTAGTTTATATTTTGATCATGCTAACTGTTTTGTGTTACCTTGTATAGTAGTCTATAAAAACAATGTTATAAGTCTTGAACAAGTCTTGTTTTCTGTTAGCAAAAGTCAGTGTGTTATCCAATAACCAAGTAAACACCTCTAGGACTTAAAAACAAATAGTAAGTTCAATATATTGCATTTTCAGACCAGCATTCCTGTGACTGCACCCACAAGTGGTGTGATTGAAGAGCTATTTGTTGCTGACGGTGATAAGGTGGAGAAAGGAACACAACTGTTTAAGCTCAGGGTGGCTGGTATGAGTCTACTAACTAATACTTACTGAAGCAAACAAAATCAACATATGCAAAATATACGTCTTCTGTAGATTATTTAAATCAATGCATTTTGCTTTATCTCTCTGGTCTTGGATTCCTGCAGCTTGGCAGTTAATCTCCTTACATGGAACCAGTGTCTCAGGCAACTGACCACAGGTTGAACTCTGAATCAACTTTTTTTTTTAATTTTGAACAGTTTGGTTGGCAGACATGAGTCATGACTTGACAGGGCATTTCATGACTGTTTCTTAGAGTTTCTTAGCTTGCTAATTTTATTTAATGTTGTAATAATATGCTGTAGTACCTGAACATAAAATTATATAAATTAATATAAATAGGTTATTACATGAGAAGGAGTGCAATGTTGCGCAGTGTAAGACGAGTAAAAATACAGCCGTTTTGCACAACTTTTCATGTAATAAATTGTTGATTTGATGACAAACGAAGCAGAGTCAAAGGTTTTATTCACGTGCAAAGTGATTTAAAAATGTTGCGTTTGTAACTTTGCTTGTGAAAATTGATCTCATAAACTAATAAACCAGTTGATCTGATTTCTTGCAAGTACAATTTGCTCCATGTTTGCACTCATCTTGGCCTTTATTTGCACTCGAAAATGTGAAGTCATGTAATAAAAAGTTATGTATCACAGTAATCCTACCACACCTCACGGCTTGTACTTAGTTATTCTTGGTACTCTTTTAGGAGCAGCCTCAACAACCACTAAGCCAGCAGAGCCAGCAGAACCAGCAAAACCTTCCCAGGAGACACCAAAGGAGTCTGCTCCCCCTCTACCACCCTCCACTCCCTCACAGATCCCTACCACACCCCCACCAGGTCTGAATATGATACTGAATTGTTGTGTAACGTTCTTATTGCAGCATTTTACATACAGTGTGATTTATTTTCAAGACATACATGTACATAGTATACATTAACACTGTAGTATTCATATACAGCTGGATGTTTATCCTCTTTTGATGAACCTGTTAGAGTAACTTGTTTTCCTTCTGGTTTGATGTTTTTACCTTTTTTTCTCTTTCTAATGAAATATTGGAAATCTTAATCAAACAGGTGATTTTTGACATGCCTGTTGCCTGTTGCCTGTTTCAAAACACCTAATGCAAAACCTTATGAAAACAAGTTTAATTTACATGAAAATGAAACCTAATTTCCACAATAAAAGATTTGCAATGGGAAGTCTCATTTTGAAACAGAGTCAAGACATCTCGCAACTGTCTATTGCATTTTTTAAAGATTATGTGACTTATTTTCAAGACTTCAGACTAGGAATTTTTGAGGATGCTACATTAAAGTATTAAAGCATGGAAAATGACATATCTCTTGTAATGGAATGCAGTGGAGTGGAAAGAGAAATGATTTCCTAACAAGGAGACAAAATATATTAGGCAGATTAGTGTTAGTGTTATGCAAATGGCTTTTTGGCGGGAAAAGGAGTATATAAGAGGGCGATAGGATATATTTGCCATTGTGGTTCTAGCTCTCGTACCATACAGTGCCAGATTTTTACTTGCAATACCTGCCACCACAAGTCTATATTCTTGTTACTGGGTTACTTGTCCATGCGCAACATAATTATGTGTGGGTGTGTAATAAAGTGTGGATTGGGGGCTAGGATACGCCACCGCAAGTCTGTGTGTCGGTCACTTTTGAGAAACTGAGTTAGGAAATGGGCATTCAGAACTGTACATCCCTCTCCCACTTTGGTTTGTCTGTGTTAATAGTCTGATGTGTCTAATGTCTGATGTCCTCCTTTCTTGTGTCCTAGTCCCCAGCATTCCAAGGGCACCCATTGCGGAAGTGACACCTGGTCGCCCCACACCTCTCCCCTCTACCCCCATCATGGCAGCTCCTGACATCGGCACGCAGGGAACGCGATCTGAGCACAAGGTGGGAACTGTTAGATGAATGAGGATGCTGTGTGCACATTGTGAAAAGACATAGACCTTATTTATAATGGTGGCATGTAAAGTATTACAGCACATACAGACTTGGTCAACTTTTACGATAAAGCTTCGGACATCACATAAAAGGCTCTTTTTGAGCAGTAACTATGTACAATGTAAACAGTGTATACTGAATTTAAGTGAACATATCCATATGTAAAGTGCAGCAAATACATGGAAGCGAGGCTAAAGTAGGCCAGACTGTCTTTCTCATTACAAATCCCTACAAATTGAAACAGCTGTAACTTTGTAGATTTTTAAGCTACAGCACTCAAATTTCTCAGGATTTCAAATTTTGGTGTGTGCTTTCAATGCATGCAAATATTTTCTTGCACTGAGGACATGCCTTTATGAAGACGTTCTATTGATCCGTTGGTTTTGTTTTAGGTGAAGATGTCCCGCATGAGGCAGAGGATTTCTCAGAGGCTAAAGGATTCTCAGAATACCTATGCCATGCTCACAACGTTCAATGAAGTGGACATGAGGTACACTCGACTCTCTTCACTACCTTTCAGCCTTGTTTCTTTAGTCCAAATGAAACTTGGCCAACTCCTTTTGCCTCTGTTCCATGACAAGGGCTAACTGCAAAATCTATCTTTTGACATTGAGTTTGATTTGTATGAAAATGAACATACCAGTGTTCAAAATGATGTTAGTTTTAAAAAGTTATTATTTCCATCAGAAAGGTTTTACACCAGATCTTGCTTTGAAATTGAGCCAGAAGGCATCTTGGAAATGGTCTATTAAAATGTCGGCACTGTTATCAGAATGTACTCATTGAGAGCTTTCATTTGAGTAGTCACATCTTTGGGTTTTTCATTTCACAGTTCGGGCCGAGTTGGAAGCTAAGTGCGGTCATACATAATTGCAGTACAGTGCATTAGAATTGAAGTAAAAAGCTTGCATTTGTCTAATCCACAACAAACATTCCCCTTGACTCACACTGGACACCGGAACTGGACATAAGCGATTTTGTTAAAACTGCTCAATTTTTCTCGTTTTAGTAATGCAATGGATATGCGGCAGAAGCATAAAGATGCTTTCATGAAGACGCACGGCCTGAAACTTGGTTTCATGTCCACGTTTGTGAAGGCTGCATGTCATGCACTCCAGTCGGAGCCAATCGTCAATGCTGGTGGGTGTGCCATGTAATCTCTATCCAAACCAAATACAGTCAACTCTCTCTAAGCGGACACCTCTTTAAGGCGGACACCTCTCTAAGGTGGACAGCAAATTGGGTCCCTGCTGAATTTCACTTTTTTCTCTGTAACTGAACTCTCTCTAAGGCGGACAGTAAATTTGGTTCTGAGGGTGTCCGCCTTGGAAAGAGTTGACTGTATTCGAAAACGAAACAAGACGCAGACAAACATACGTGATCACTACTATTAATGGATACTTGTCCAAAGCTATCATTTGAGTTGTCACAGCTATAGGTGACATTCAAACTGTTCAGGAATATCGGAAGTTTCCTGGCCACTTCATCAAATTCACCCTTCTTTTAGGAAGTGTATGTACATGTACACTGTACTCCTGAACTGAAATGGTCCTGACATTAATCGCGTAGCCTGCATAGCTGGTGGTCTCATTCGATGCGGTTGAACAGTGTTTACGGGCGCCATTTTTTCAACCGCATCGAATGAGACCGCCATCTACGCAATGCTATTAAACGCGTGGTTCCAGCGATTTTACCGCAGATTGGATGCGGCACAAGCTCAGTTTACACACGACTCGAAGGCTACAAAATGTCGCGTAAAATAACATCCAATTTGCGACAGTGGAGGCGCACATCCTTTCGAAGTGTGCAGTAGTGTTGTACATGAACCTATAGACAGGTACTGAAGCATCAGTGAAGACAAATTATTGATCTTTGTCTTCGTTGGATGCACAGCTTCAAAAAATAAGTTCTATCATGGTTCTCTTGTGTTCTTTTTTAGTGATTGAAGGCAACGAGATTCTCTACAGAGATTATGTTGATATCAGTGTGGCAGTGGCTACTCCCAAGGTGAGTCCAGACCATGCTTCTCCATCAAACGATCGTAATTGAATGCCGTAATCACCCATGCATAAGCCGCATTTACAGATAAGTCACACCCGAGTTTAAGAACTTGGAATTAGTCACACCGGAGTTTGAGAGCTTGAAATTAGGGGAAAACACACCAGTACAGGAACATCGAAGTATCTAGCTACATTCAACTCCAAGCTTAGTCTTGGCAAAGAAGTTGTCTCTATCACTTGCTCTGACGAAGGACTGATACTCAAAACGTCAGCTCAAAAACTTCTTAGTGGCGTCCAGTTTTCACACAGTGAAATCAATCCGTGTTTCTCTGCGCCCCCCCCCCCCCGGGGGGGGGGGTACTCCCATATATTTCCTATGTAGGGATGTTCCGCCCGATAGGGTATCATTTTCAGGGTCTTCTGTCTTAAACAGGGCATCAAATTTTACATTTTCGTGTCTTAAACAGGGTTATTTTCTGAAGATTTTCTCCTCTTCCCCTCCCCCCTCAACCACATTTTTGCTCTCGTCATTTTCGCGTGATTTCTTCATATGTTCCAGTGGAAACGCGTGCAACGCAGGCTAACTTATCTAAACTTAGTCTTGAACAGGGTATCAAATTAGAGCACTTTGTCTTAGACAGGGTAGCAAAATTTCCATTTCTGTGTCTTGAATAGGGTCAGGGTTTTATAGAGTCAGCGGAACACCCCTACCCAAATTCCTATTGAGTACCCCCCCCCCCCCCCCCCCGGGCTCTGCGCCGACGGAGTCAAAAAGACTAGTTCTCCCAAGTACCCGGATTTATTTACATGGAGCTTTCTGTTTTCTCTCCATCGCACGATTTTAATGAGTACCGTAAACAACCAAGCCGCAGTGCGAGTTTTTTAGCTCAAATTTTGGGGGAGGGGAAGACCAGAAAGAAATGTCCGTCCACACCTAACTCCCAAGGCCATCACATGGTTGTGTAACGCCGTATAATGTCAAACTTTGGCGGACACTGACTTCTGTTTCCTTGTACAGGGCCTCGTGGTGCCGGTGATACGGAATGTGGAGACAATGAACTACGCAGATATCGAGAAGACGATCCACGGGTTAGGAGAGAAAGTGAGTGTGACACGATTCAACTCAGGATCAGGAGATTTTTTGTCCTCGAGACCTCTGAGTGGGGTGGGGATAGGCACCTTTAATAGTCTGAGTGGGGTGGGGTTAGGAGACTTTGTTACCCGTGCACTCTGGGGTGGGGATAGATAATACTCTGAGTGGGGTAGGGTCAGGGAAATTCTACCTCCTAGAACTCTGAACGAGGAAGGATTTGGCTATGCTACCTCCAGAATTCTGAACGAGACGTAGTTGGGTAATGTTGACTACCTCTTAGAATTCTGAACGTCCATTGGTTGGCACCTCTTATTTCCTCAGGCTCGTACAAACGAGCTGGCGATCGAGGACATGGATGGCGGGACTTTCACCATCTCCAACGGCGGCGTGTTCGGCTCCATGATGGGAACGCCGATTATCAACCCGCCCCAGTCCGCTATACTGGGCATGCACGCCATCAACGAGAGGCCGGTCGCCATTAACGGCAAGGTGAGCAACAACTATGTGTTGTTTACAAACACTCTTGTCACAATTGGCTTTTCTTAGGTGTGGTGAGTTATATTTTGAAATTAGCAAACTGGCAAAAACAGGACTTGCGTGACCCAAGTTGTCACCTTAACCCTTTCACTCCCAAGAGTGATCAACTTCGATTTTCTCCTTCAGTTTCTCACTAGAAATATATCATATAGTAAGGAGAACTTGGCTTTTGATACCTTGCTTAGATGATAGCTGATTAAACTATGAATTCTCACTATATCACTCGTGCAATTTCCTCTTAAAAGGTTGAGAGAATCTGCATTTTGAACTTGGGAGTGAAAGGGTTAAAGTAGTTACAGTCAACTCCCTCTAAGATGGACACCTTGGTACCAGCTCTAACTGTCCGTTTTAGAAGTGTTCGTCTTAAAAATAGTTCAGCTAGAGCACTCTCAGTTTCCAGGAGTTGTTATAACTCCTATGTATGAGTTAAAATAACTCCCCATAGTGGAGATATTTTATTGGAGTTAATACAACCCCACAAAAGGAGTTGTTTTAACTCCCGGTTGCCTCTTGTCGCGCTAACCCTTTGTGGGAGAGATTTCTTTTAAGGTGATTCCCTAGTTTTGCATTGCGCATAACACTTTTGAGATGGTGGACGTTGAGAACCACCGAAATTTCAAGATCGAAAGTTCTTTACACTCTTTACGCAAATAAGTTTTGTTTTCCGTCGTTCCTTGTGGGAGCAGCCACCTTGAAAGTTGAAACTCGTCCCAGTCCCCTCTCGGAAAGATGTATTTTGAAGCGAATATTCGCCTTTTCCTGACAAATGCGCAAAAACGATCACGGTGACCCTGATTTTTTATTCCATAAATTTAATAAGAACAGTGTCTCCAGTAAAACAGGAAAAAATAGGGAGAAATCTATGAGCAGATTTTACGTAGTTGAAGGAAATGCTATGGATCGGGCCACTTCCGGTTCAAGACAGTACATCAATTTCCCACTAATTTTTGGTGTTAAATTAAATTTGGAGCTATTCACATATACTTTTCTGTGGCATAGGTGAATAGTCAATAGAATAAAGTTGAGGGTTTGGTGATACTTCAGACTGCATTGAAAATCACTGACCTTATTTACCAGTATCGGGGTGCACGCAACAAACGCTAGAACATCATATTCGTCAGCTTGCACTGTACAAACGAGCACGGTGACCTATTGTTTTTTATCGCATCATTGTGACCCACTTGAGTTGTTGTACAATTGTGCCAAGTTTCATTACAAATCTATGACTAATTCTTTTTCTAGGGAATCACCTTAATGGGAGTAGAACTGCAAATATTTGACTCCATTTATAGAGTTATTGTAACTCCTTATTTCCAAATGCTGGAGTTACATTGACCCTTTTTGTGGAGTTGATCTTGGGGTAGTAAATGACTGAAGAGACGGCAGGGACCTGTCTTACCAGGTGTCCGTCCTAGAGAGGTGTCAGTTAAGAAGGAGTTGACTATGGAAAAAAGTTGTCCTCTCTGTGTTTCTGCCTCCGATACAAAGTTGTGGTTTCTCGCCTGTAAACGGTTTGTTCTGAATGATAAAGAAATATAAATGTAGTTTAGCGTGGATGGGGTCCCCGGCGGGGCAAATTATCCCCTGGTGCTCTTTGACGTGTTTTGTTGCCTTCTGTACCCAACACCACCGTTTTTCGTCAGGTTGACATTCGTCCCATGATGTACCTGGCGTTGACGTACGATCACCGGCTCATCGACGGAAGAGAAGCTGTGATTTTTCTGAGGAAAATCAAGGCCGTTGTAGAGGACCCACGATGTCTTCTTCTGGATTTATAACTTCCTTAGCATAAACCACAATTGTAGAGAAGACCTCCAAATAGACATGCAGTCCGGCGATTTCCTACGCCCATCTTTGCAGTCTGCTTCATCCTTCCTTGCTGAAATTGTTTTCTGGTTTAAGATAGACCGTGTTGTTGATTGTTGTATTGATGAAGCTGCCTACCTCTCGGTCGAGATTGATGTTCGCCTCCAATAGTTTTCAGTCAAACGAGTGTTTTAATCTGAACTAAGTCTGATGTGCTCAATTTTTTTAAGTGACTGGGTTCAAGTCACAGTGAATAAAAGATAAAAAAGGTCTTCCTTACGAGCAGCGCGGTCATGATATATTATCTTAACAAGGCGGTTTTTTTGGTCATCTTGGTCCATTTTTTCTTGTTTCTGCTCTCGTTTTGTTTGCTTGTTGTGATCGGAGCCAGACAAGATTTCTAATGGCAACCAGAATTAAAAAAGGATCACTTCCTCAAGTGAAGGCGAAACGCAGTGGTTAGTATTAATTTGTTGAAGTTTTGTACCAAAGCAATGAATTGTGCTCCGCGGATCGCACTTATGACTCTAATGAAAATAAGGTCGACATTTACAACAGCGCTGTTCTCGCCAACAAGCATGACGGTAAGTTCCTACCTAACTTCGAAGAATCTTCTGTTCTCGATGCTAAGTTATTAGGGAGCTTAAGCGCCAGGACGGGAGAGGACGACGGCAACGTCGGTGAAACAATAGAACTGCTCACAGAAGACAAAAGAAGCACGTGAATATCTGAAATTGACATTATCTCGGGGTCGTCGTGCTCTCGCGTGCGACTTCAAATGCTTCTTTTTTTAAGTTGTTGTCAGGACGTGGACGTCATTTTGAGAAATTACGACAGTCGTTCGTCTTAGTAAGAGACGATGAGAGCAATTGAACTACGGAATAAAACGTAACAAATTTGAACAAATTAAGAATAGGCAAAGTTACAAAGACATACGGAATACGGAGACACTCTTTTCCTGGTTCCACGCGCTGCCGTCGCCGTCCTGCTATGCTTAAGCTCCCTATTATCAGCAGTGCGACCGCGAGTGTCTACTGGGCAGCGAAAAAGAACGCAATTTCATTTCGTTCTTTCGTGCATTGTGTCATTATTCCTAAAATTTGTTCTCTTTTCCTCTTTGACAGGGAAACTTCACTCCCCTGAGAGTTTTTGTCACCGAAATTACGGATGGAGTGAAAGAAACAGTAAGTGAAAATAAATAAATAAATAAATAATCTATTTCTTCTTATTGAATCTGGAAGGCGTCCTGAAAACTCGGATTTGTAGATAAGAGCAGAACAAAAATACCCATTATGTTTGCCTTTTTGAATATACACATACATAATTGAAACATACATAAACCTTTAAATTTGGATTTCCAGTGTAGCTAAAAGAGAGCTTATATCTCCGAAATACATTTTGTTTTTCTTCCTATTTTCTGTCCAATGCGAACCTGTCGGGAAAGCAAGGCCTTCACAATTCCTTATAATTTCCGGACAACGACTAATCGGTGGCTGTTTACTAAAAAGTTCCCACAAATTCTCTCATGATACTGAATGTGGCGCAAAATATAAATGGCGCGCGAAAGACTGGGGCGAAGGCGGGAGAAAGTGGCGTGCGCTCTTCCCCGCCTCAGTCTATTTCGCTCCCGTTTTCGCCCCTTTCAGTATAATGAGAGCGTGGAACGGACTAAGCTTGTTGGCAGGGCTGCCTTGTTTATTTTTCAGGATAAGATTACAATAACATTTTATTTTCTACATCGTTTGAGCGGTTTTCATTTGTCCTTATTATGCAGTGAAACAATACGTAGTGATCGGAGCAACCATTTCTTTAAATCTCGATCTTGAAGTTTTTGCGGTCAGTATCGTGTGTCTAACTTATTATTATTCGAATCTTGGAATAACAAGTGATACTTTGGGAGTGCTTCGATTTGCACGCGCCTTTCGATTTTCTTCACGCAATAAAGTAAACGTTACGGGGGACTGGCCTTCAGGACGGGGTTCAGATTTTTTTCAAACCGAAGCACACTTTTGCTCAGCTTATGTAGTTTTCGCAGACAAATTATGCAGGGCGACTAACAATCAATTCAAACATCAAACATCAAAAAGAACCTTCCCACAGGTAACAGACGTTGCAAATTATGTTATGCAATCTTCCGTTTCGATAAAACACAGGAGTCGGCTGTTCACTGATTATATTACATAACCATTATATTGTTGGGTGTTGTTTGTTATTTTGTTTTACTACCTGCGTTCGTCTTGAAGTGCATTTCGTAAAGAAACTTGTGAAAAGTTTACAGCCTGCACGGCGGAATAGAACCAAGAGCAAGTTAATTTAGTCTGTTAGTCTACCTGGGTGGCCGCTTAACAGAGGTAAAAAACAAAACGAAAACAAAGGAAATTAACAAAGTATATAAGGCCCAGAAGTGGTCGCGAGATCGCTTCAAAGAGTAGCTGGATCTATTAATTAGAGGCCGAGGCGAACTGTCATGGAGGTTTGACTGTATGATGATTTGAAATAATATGGATACGACTTCGCACGTGTTCGTTCCAAGGTTAATTTACCTCTCTCGATTAGCATTATTTTCAGCTTCGCGGTTAAATGAATATTCACTTAGAAAATAACAAAGGATCAGGCCCAGAAGTGGTCGCGAGATCGCTTCAAGAATATATAGCTAATCCTAATAAAGGCCGAGGTTTGATTGAAATGACATGGACACGAATTCTCATGTGTACGTCCCAAGGTTAAGTTTATCTCTCTCGACTAGCAATATTTTGCTACCTGCGGCTAAACTGCGTAATTAGAATTACTACTACGCCACCAACGTATCATCAATTCAGTCCAATACTTGTTCTCATATTGGCCTTGGATATCTTTTATAGATCGCACCTTACGCATCACATATATTTGATTTTTCACATATTGATCGGCATCCTCGGAGACCCAACGAGACTTTGACTACAATAAAAAAATAAAAAAATAAAAACCTGAAAAATGTGGTGACCACTCAGTCAGAAAATATACAACACAACACAACACAACACAACATAATACCCAATATTCTTTATTTAAACTGGTTTTGGTGTCGTGAGAAGGCCATTCTCACGATCCCATAGATTGGCTTTTTCTTATTGTCGGCAACTGCCGGCGAGGCTTTAATCTTCGCGCTTTATTGGTCCAATAGTTTCTTTAACTCTTGGCTTTGTCGCTCTGGTTAGCAAGTTCCAGTAGGCAGAGGTCGTCTTGACTTCTTAACCTTTCTAATGTCAGAGATTATTTCGTTCCTAAACTTTATATCTGGCCCACATCTCCGTATCTTTTGTTTCAACTGATTCCTTATATAACTTGAATCTTCTTGAAGCACACTTTTTCTCAGCTTATGTAGTTTTCTCAGACAAATTATGGCACTTACAATCAATTCTCCAAAAAAAAAAAAAAGAAAAGACATGAAAATGAACCTTCCCGGAGCGAACAGGCGTTGCGAACCATGTTATGCAATCATCCGTTTCGGTAAAACACAGCAGTCGGCTGTAAGTTTGAGAGTAGCTTAATTTGAAGCACGTACCCCCACAGGCAAAATTCACTGATCCTATTCATAACCATTATTATAGGGTGTTGTTTGTCTTTGTGTTGTTTGGGGAGGTTTTGCGACCACAAGAACGGCTGCGAGCAGACTAGGCGGTGTAGGAGCAAGAGCAAGTTGCATTCTGCAAAAGGTAAATTAAGAGCAATCACAATTTATGCGCAGTTGAGCAAGAAGAGTAATAATATAAATCCGCAACTAAAGTAAGTTTGATTTTAGGCAACTGCTTTTTTGTAAACTGATAAAGTCAGGTAACTTAAAGAGCTTTATAGTATATTAGAGCCACATGAATTCTGTATTGCGTATTTAAAATTACTACTACGCCACCAATTGCAGCATCAGTTCAGTCCAATACGTGTTCACATATTGGCCTTGGATATCGTTTATAGATCGCACCTTACGCATCACATATATTTGATTTTTCACATATTGATCGGCATCATCGGAGACCCAACGAGACTTTGACTACAATAAAAAAATAAAAATAAAAAAAAAACCCTGAAAAATGTGACCACTCTCAGTCAGAAAATACAACACAACACAATGCATTACCCAATATTCTTTATTTAAACTGGTTGTGGTGTCGTGAGAAGGCCATTCTCACGATCCCATAGATTGGCTTTTTCTATGTCGGCAACTGCCGGCGAGGCTTTCATCTTCGCACTTTATTGGTCCAATAGTTTCTTTAACTCTTGCCTTTGTCGCTCTGGTTAGCAAGTTCCAGTAGGCAGAGGTCGCCTTGACTTCTGAACCTTTCTAATGCCAGAGATTATTTCGCTTTATAAGCTTTATATCTGGCTCACATCTCCGTATCTTTTGTTTCAACTGATTCTTTAAATAACTATTTGAATCTTCTGGAAGCACACTTTTGCTCAGCTTATGTAGTTTTCGCAGACAAATTATGCAGGGCGACTAACAATCAATTCAAACATCAAACATCAAAAAGAACCTTCCCACAGGTAACAGACGTTGCAAATTATGTTATGCAATCTTCCGTTTCGATAAAACACAGCAGTCGGCTGTTCACTGATTTTATTACATAACTATTATTGTAGGGTGTTGTTTGTTATTTTGTTTTACTACCTGCGTTCGTCTTGAAGTGCATTTCGTAAAGAAACTTGTGAAAAGTGTACAGCCTGCACGGCGGAATAGAACCAAGAGCAAGTTAATTTAGTCTGTTAGTCTACCTGGATGGCCGCTTAACAGAGGTAAAAAAAAAACAAAACGAAAACAAAGGAAATTAACAAAGTATAAGGCCCAGAAGTGGTCGCGAGATCGCTTCAAAGAGTAGCTGGACCTATTAATTAGAGGCCGAGGCGATCTGTCATGGAGGTTCGACTGCACGGTTGATCGCGCCTTACGCATCGCGTGTATTGATTTTTCACATACTGATCGGCATCCTCGGAGACCCAACGAGACTTTGACTCCAGCTGTTGAGAAAATACAACACAACAATGCAATACAATAGTTTTTTTTATTGAAAACGCTTGTGGGGTCGTGAGAAAATTTAAATGGCAGTACATTAACTTTCATTTGTTGCTTAACCAAGATCTTTCTAAAGTTCAACGTAGACAGAGAAGTTGCAGTCAAAGGGTTCAATGCATGCTGAATTCTACTAGACACATTCGTGTCGATTTGGTAAACTTCTACAAAAGTTGAGCCGAGATATGAGATCTCATGATACTTGGCGCGTTACATGTTTTCAATTCGTGCATTCCAGTTCTGTTTTCGTAATTTATTTTTTAATTGCTTATGCGCCACAAATTAATGTTACAGGTGAGCGGTCTTTTTGGAAGGACTCCAGATTGTCTGCTAATTTTAGCACATTTTTGTTCCGCTCTACTGTGGAAGTAACGATCGGAGCTCAAAGCTTGAATGCCCTCTGGCACGTAAAAGACATCCTACTACACTGAAGCCAAATATTGCAAGCAGTCGTTGATGCCTCTGGGAGTAAATTTTGTGAACAGAATTGCCTAAAGTTTGCAATTTCCACAAACTACAAGTCAAAAGTGAAAAAGCAAGTTGCATCTAGCAATAGCTAAATTAAGAGAAATCCCTCGCACTTGAGCAAGAAATGGAATAATCTCTAAGAAATCCGCAAATTAAGTTAGTGACCTACTCCTCAGTGAAAGGGATAGTTGAAAATCAGTTGAAGTATATTCACAACGTTGAGAATACTAAATAATACGCGCAACATCTGGCTTGTTTTACAAATTCTCCCAACCAGTCATGAAGAAAATGTATGAACTATGTAGCGAGAATTGATAGGCAAATTAGCTTTCAAGCAGTATGGTAGCTGGTCAAGTGAGTGGTTCGAACTGAACCCATTTCAGTCGTGATTGGAATGACATGATACACATGATGAATCACATTTATGTGAATTGCGGAACATAGAATGGAACATAAAAGGTGACCCTCGTAGTTATGTTATCGATTAGAAGCATTCTCGGTGGCTGCCCAGGCAAAGGAATGTGGAAAATTATGGACAAAATTTTCAGTATCAAAAAGCATGTAGACCCAGTGAGGACTCACAACTGAGTCGTTGTACTCAGTTGCCTTCGAGCAAATTGACCCGATGTGGTCTAAAACAAAAAAATGCAGTTGTACCCAATTGATGGACGTTGAGCCAACTGACCAAATGTGGTGGTCAGCAGTCGAACGACCAAACTACCGCTGTATGCAGGAAAGGAAACTTTGCATAATCACAATTATTTAGAATTTTGAGTGTGCGAATAGACATAGTGTCGGATATACAGCAAACAGACGATGCTGTATCAATGCGTAAACCTATCAAGAGCGGACAGGCACTTAAATCTCATGAAGTTGTTAACGCTTGTGTTTGTGTATAGTGGCATGACAAAGCTTCATTTCGTTATTCTCTATCTTTTGTTTCAGAACATGTCAGTGTGCAAGACTGCTGGATTTGTGCTGATGCTGGTGTGGATTACATTGATGATTTCTCCAGGTAAAATGTTAGCTGGTTTGTGGGGGAATGAGCGAGGGAAAGTGAGGATCGTCAAACAAGCAACTCATGTCTATGCTCTTTATTTCTTGTACAACCAGGAGTCAGTGGCAACATTGGCAGAGACTTTGTTGTTGGATTTTTAAGGCAATATGAAGGATCCACAATTGACACCAACAACTTGTACGTCACAAGCCGAAACAACGCTCTTGTCCGTGTGGAGGTTCCGTTTCTGTCAATGAATCAGACTTATCACGTGACCAGCGACAACATGACAACGATAGAGCTCAGTGGTACCGTGCGCATGCCCACTTTGACAGGTAAAGAGAAAAAAGGCATCCGCGTCACGTCTGATTACGACATCGCAGTCTACGGAATAAATTTAATACCTACTACCGGTGATGGATTTCTCGGACTTCCTTTGCACATGGCTCAGACGGAATATATTGTGCCATCGTACACTGCACTCTTTAACTCTTTGGTTGGTATCGTCGCCTCAGAAGACAATACAACTGTAGCTGTAACTCTAAGGACATCAGGAACAGTGACGTACAAAATGAAGCAATACCGAAACCACGAGACAATCACTGAGAATATGGATCGACTGGAGATTTTCCAAATTGCATGTGATGCTGACCTGACTGGAACCAGGGTAATGTCCAACAGAAAAGTGTCTGTGTTTTCTGGAAACGATTGCGCAAATGTTAAATTCCGATTTTGTGATCACCTGGTGGAACAAATCCCTGCCGTGAATCAGTGGGGCACTCATCACGTGACCAGTCCCACACCAATGCGAACAGCTGGAGACATATTCCGTGTTTTGGCCGCTTTCAATAAAACTGCGATAAGTGTTGGTGGTAACCACGCATCACTTGACCAGGGAGACTTTGCTGAATATGACATTCCTTCGACCGATTCGCGTGAAATATTGTGTGACAAGCCCTGCCTGGTTGTCAAGTACAACAAAGGCGGTGAAGCTGATTCTATGCCTACAGATCCATTTATGACAATCCTTCCTCCTGTAAGTAAATACACGCCAGCTGCTCTTGTTGCGACACTGCTTTCTGTGAATGACGAAAGATTCACTACGTTCATCAGCATCATAATGAATACCTCGGACACTTCAGGACTTCTTGTTGATGATCAGCTGCACGGACTAACATGGGAGCAGATTCAAGGGACATACTTCTCTCGAACATTCATGATCGCCAATAAGACAAGCTACAAAATCAGCCATCAATCAGAACACACCCGTTTCCTTCTTCTTGTCAGTGGACACCAACTAGATGCATCATTTAGTTTTCCAGGAAGTTGGTATGATGAGCAGACGATTTCTGAAATTTGCCGACCCCCTCTGAAATATCCTGATGCCGTAAACCAGACCTGCCGAGATTCCATCGCGCCCAACATCACCGGCTTTCCAAGTGTGCAGAACAACTCCTGTGATACCTTTGTAAATTTCACCTTCAACGACACATTTGCCACCGATGGACGCTGCCCTTTCGCACAGCAGGTGATACGGCGACAGTTTACCGGAATCGATCGGTTTGAAAGAAAATACACTCACGAACAGACAATAACATATTTACCAACAAGTAAGCGTATTGTGTATTTACAAACATTCATTGTTTTCTCGTTATCTTCTCTTTTGTATTGAACTTAGTCACTTGGCTGTTCGGATTTTGTTTAATTAGTTATAGTAATGTTCAGGTTTGTTATAGTATAGTGATACTATGACCTCCCATTCCACTAAAAAGAGTTACAAAAACATGACCATAATTTGTCCAGTGATAAAGACGCAATCAAACAATTGATAAATTGTCCATTTTTACCACAACACACTAGTTTCTCGTTCTCTGATTGGTCGATTTACCGTGGTAAATAAGAGTCCAGACAACGATGCTGACGCCAGCTGATGTCATGTTCAACCATTTTCATAACACTTATGCTTCCATATTTTTAATGCTAGAACCTGCCAAACCTCCCAGTAATGTTCGAGGTCATAACACCAGTTCAACAAGTATTCTGGTGCAGTGGGACGAAGTACCGCAGGCTGATCAAAACGGAATAATCGTTGGATACCGCGTGAAGTACAGTAATGCGAGTGGATGGGAAGAGTCAACACAATCGAGCGGTCCAGAAAAAAGAAACCTGACATTGGAGGGGTTGAACGAATTCACAAGATACAATATCTGTGTGTTGGCCTTCACTGTTCATGGAGATGGTCCACAGATATGCATTTTGGTGGTCACGGCTGAAGATAGTAAGTTTCAATTTATATTTTACTGCTCTTTTCACTGTAGTTAACGACGTTACTCTAGTCCTGCGTACGTTGACAAAAAATTGTCTAGACATTTATGGTATGATCACGCATTCCGCTAAAGAGAGTTGGAAGCTGGTCAGCTTTTGTGCAGTGATAAGTACGCAATTGATACAAGGCTGAGAAATTGCATATTGATGACTTTTGTTGTATTTGGATCCTGGTATTGATTACAATATTTCTATCCAGCATGTCACAGTGCCTTTCCTTTCCCCTTGCAAAACACAATTGTTTTATCGATATCAGCCATTTTCATAACACTTATGCTTCCATATTTTTAATGCTAGAACCTGCCAAACCTCCCAGTAATGTTCGAGGTCGTAACACCAGTTCAACAAGTATTCTGGTGCAGTGGGACGAAGTACCGCAGGCTGATCAAAACGGAATAATCGTTGGATACCGCGTGAAGTACAGTAATGCGAGTGGATGGGAAGAGTCAACACAATCGAGCGGTCCAGAAGAAAGAAACCTGACATTGGAGGGGTTGAACGAATTCACAAGATACAATATCTGTGTGTTGGCCTTCACTGTTCATGGAGATGGTCCACAAATATGCATTTTGGTGGTCACGGCTGAAGATAGTAAGTTTCAATTTATATTTTACTGCTCTTTTCACTGTGTAGTTAACGACGTTATTCTAGTCCTGAGTGCGTTGACAAAAAATTGTCTAGACATTTATGGTATGATCACGCATTCCACTAAAGAGAGTTGGAAGCTGGTCAGCTTTTGATAAGTACGCAATTGATACAAGGCTGAGAAATTGCATATTGATGACTTTTGTTGTATTTGGATCCTGGTATTGACTACAATTTTTCTATCCAGCATGTCACAGTGCCTTTCCTTTCCCCCTACAAAACACAATTGTTTTATCGATATCAGCCATTTTCATAACACTTATGCTTCCATATTTTTAATGCTAGAACCTGCTAAACCTCCCAGTAATGTTCGAGGTCATAACACCAGTTCAACAAGTATTCTGGTGCAGTGGGACGAAGTACCGCAGGCTGATCAAAACGGAATCATTGTTGGATACCGCGTGAAGTACAGTAATGCGAGTGGATGGGAAGAGTCAACACAATCGAGCGGTCCAGAAAAAAGAAACCTGACATTGGAGGGGTTGAACGAATTCACAAGATACAATATCTGTGTGTTGGCCTTCACTGTTCATGGAGATGGTCCACAGATATGCATTTTGGTGGTCACGGCTGAAGATAGTAAGTTTCAATTTATATTTTGCTGCTGTTTTCACTGTGTAGTTAACGACGTTATTCTAGTCCTGAGTGCGTTGACAAGAAATTGTCTAGACATTTATGGTATGATCACGCATTTCACTAATTAAGAATTGGTTCATGCTTAGCGTGCGTCTATCGAGTTATGGATGCACGCGGGAAGTTGGGAGAGCACGAGAGAAGCGTAAGAGTTGCTCGAGGCGCAGCCGAGAGCAACTCTAGCTTCACGAGTGCTCTCCCAACTTCCCAAGTGCATCCATAACTCGATAGATGCTCAGGTAAAAGCATGAACCAATTCTTTTATAACATAGACACACGAAATTACGAGCGAAAACAAATTTTCATTTCTGATTGAATGCAAAATTCTCTTTCGACGCGCAAAAGGCAAAACAAACTCTCATTGGATGATTGAAAACACGCCACAACTTACTAACATTTCTGCCAGCTAAAAGTTGATGAGTGTCGATGAAAAAGATATCGTTTAATCGACGAAAACACCGAAAGAACTGTTAACCTGGCGTGGTGAAAGCCAGCAGCCTTCGGTGACTTTGGAATTCGTGACGATGTAAATGTTTTGAACGGTACAATTGTTGAAGATGAACGCTTCAAGTCGCCGCTTCAAAACAACGTGAGATTCACCTTGAACTATAGCAGACAATGCGGGTCTGGAGAAGCAAAGTGATCCGGCGAAGAATGTAAACAATCACCATAAGCGAAAGAGATGGAAATGTTTGCCGAGCGGACTTGTTTGTTATTCGAGCTGCCAGCAAACTGTACTGTAAACACTGCAAGTATAGCGGCTTTCGGAATGAATGAACGCCGTTTCATTTCAAAGCCATTGAAGGCTTGACGGATATTTATCTTTGCTGTGATGGATTTCACTAGTCCATGAGAATCAAGCCGTCGAGAAATAGCTGAGTTTTGATTCATACAATTTCCTGTGCCGACCGTTGAAATACAGAATTTTTCAGACTTGATTACTGATTTCCTTTGGGTGCCGGTTTGACTTCATGTAGTATAAATTTTCTTCGGAAAATAAAGCTATTTTCTTCTTAGTTGTAAAGCTTCTGTTACTTATAAATAAACGAGGAAAGCTAGAAAAAGTCGAAAGGAAGCGGCATTTGCTCACGTCATATTATTGAGCACAGGCGTGCACGATAAATTTATGGAGCACGCTCTTCGACCAATCAGAACGTGGCTTATATCGCGACTATGTTATAAAGAGAGTTGGAAGCTGCTCAGCTTTGTGCAGGGATAAGTACGCAATTGATACAAGGCTGAGAAATTGCATATTGAAGACTTTTGTTGTATTTGGATCCTGGTATTGATTACAATTTTTCTATCTAGCATGTCACAGTGCCTTTCCTTTCCCCCTACAAAACACAATTGTTTTATCGATATCAGCCATTTTCATAACACTTATGCTTCCATATTTTTAATGCTAGAACCTGCCAAACCTCCCAGTAATGTTCGAGGTCATAACACCAGTTCAACAAGTATTCTGGTGCAGTGGGACGAAGTACCGCAGGCTGATCAAAACGGAATAATCGTTGGATACCGCGTGAAGTACAGTAATACGAGTGGATGGGAAGAGTCAACACAATCGAGCGGCCCAGAAAAAAGAAACCTGACATTGGAAGGATTGAACGAATTCACAAGATACAATATCTGTGTGTTGGCCTTCACTGTTCATGGAGATGGTCCACAGATATGCATTTTGGTGGTCACGGCTGAAGATAGTAAGTTTCAATTTATATTTTACTGCTCTTTCCACTGTGTAGTCAACGACGTTACTCTAGTCCTGCGTACGTTGACAAAAAATTGTCTAGACATTTATGGTATGATCACGCATTCCACTAAAGAGAGTTGGAAGCTGGTCAGCTTTTGTGCAGTGATAAGTGCGCAATTGATACAAGGCTGAGAAATTGCATATTGATGACTTTTGTTGTATTTGGATCCTGGTATTGATTACAATATTTCTATCCAGCATGTCACAGTGCCTTTCCTTTCCCCCTACAAAACACAATTGTTTTATCGATATCAGCCATTTTCATAACACTTATGCTTCCATATTTTTAATGCTAGAACCTGCTAAACCTCCCAGTAATGTTCGAGGTCGTAACACCAGTTCAACAAGTATTCTGGTGCAGTGGGACGAAGTACCGCAGGCTGATCAAAACGGAATCATTGTTGGATACCGCGTGAAGTACAGTAATGCGAGTGGATGGGAAGAGTCAACACAATCGAGCGGTCCAGGAAAAAGAAACCTGACATTGGAGGGGTTGAACGAATTCACAAGATACAATATCTGTGTGTTGGCCTTCACTGTTCATGGAGATGGTCCACAGATATGCATTTTGGTGGTCACGGCTGAAGATAGTAAGTTTCAATTTATATTTTACTGCTCTTTTCACTGTGTAGTTAACGACGTTACTCTAGTCTTGCGTACGTTGACAAAAAATTGTTTTTACCACAACACACTTGTTTCTCGCTCTCTGATTGGTCGATTTACCGTGGTAAATAAGAGTCCAGACAACGATGCTGACGCCAGCATGTCACGTTTTGCAGCGAAATACAACGAAAGTTTCCTGTATATTTCTAAATGTTGTGGTAAAAAACAAATTTCCACTGGTTTGCCGTGGTGTGGACTCTTATTTACCACGATTTACGTCATCATATGGTCAAAATTAGTTGCGGACTCACTCGGCGAAGCGCCTCGTGAGTCCACAACATTTTGACCTTGTGATGACGTAAATCATGGTAAATAAGAGTCCACACCACGGCAAACCAGTGGAAATTTATTAACTAGATATTTGTGGTATAATCACGAATTCCACTAAAGAGAGTTGGAAGCTGGTCAACTTTGTGCAGTGATAAGTACGCAATTGATACAAGGCGAGAAATTGCATATTGATGACTTTTGTTGTAATTGGATCCTGGTATTGATTACAATATTTCTATCCAGCATGTCACAGTGCCTTTCCTTTCCCCCTACAAAACACAATTGTTTTATCGATATCAGCTATTTTCATAACAATTATGCTTCCATATTTTTAATGCTAGAACCTGCCAAACCTCCCAGTAATGTTCGAGGTCGTAACACCAGTTCAACAAGTATTCTGGTGCAGTGGGACGAAGTACCGCAGGCTGATCAAAACGGAATAATCGTTGGATACCGCGTGAAGTACAGTAATACGAGTGGATGGGAAGAGTCAACACAATCGAGCGGTCCAGGAAAAAGAAACCTGACATTGGAGGGGTTGAACGAATTCACAAGATACAATATCTGTGTGTTGGCCTTCACTGTTCATGGAGATGGTCCACAGATATGCATTTTGGTGGTCACGGCTGAAGATAGTAAGTTTCAATTTATATTTTACTGCTGTTTTCACTGTGTAGTTAACGACGTTATTCTAGTCCTGAGTGCGTTGACAAGAAATTGTCTAGACATTTATGGTATGATCACGCATTCCACTAAAGAGAGTTGGAAGCTGGTCAGCTTTTGTGCAGTGATAAGTACGCAATTGATACAAGGCTGAGAAATTGCATATTGATGACTTTTGTTGTATTTGGATCCTGGTATTGATTACAATTTTTCTATCCAGCATGTCAGGGTCCCTTTCCTTTCCCCCTACAAAACACAATTATTTTATCGATATCAGCCATTTTCATAACACTTATGCTTCCATATTTTAATGCTAGGACCTGCTAAACCTCCCAGTAATGTTCGAGGACATAACACCAGTTCAACAAGTATTCTGGTGCAGTGGGACGAAGTACCCCTGGCTGATCAAAACGGAATAATTGTTGGATACCGCGTGAAGTACAGTAATGCGAGTGGATGGGAAGAGTCAACACAATCGAGCGGTCCAGAAAAAAGAAACCTGACACTGGAGGGGTTGAACGAATTCACAAGATACAATATCTGTGTGTTGGCCTTCACTGTTCATGGAGATGGTCCACAGATATGCATTTTGGTGGTCACGGCTGAAGATAGTAAGTTTCAATTTATATTTTATTGCTCTTTTCACTGTGTAGTTAACGACGTTATTCTAGTCCTGCGTACGTTGACAAAAAATTGTCTAGACATTTATGGTATGATCACGCATTCCACTAAAGAGAGTTGGAAGCTGGTCAGCTTTTGTGCAGTGATAAGTACGCAATTGATACAAGGCTGAGAAATTGCATATTGATGACTTTTGTTGTATTTGGATCCTGGTATTGATTACAATTTTTCTATCCAGCATGTCAGGGTCCCTTTCCTTTCCCCCTACAAAACACAATTATTTTATCGATATCAGCCATTTTCATAACACTTATGCTTCCATATTTTAATGCTAGGACCTGCTAAACCTCCCAGTAATGTTCGAGGTCATAGCACCAGTTCAACAAGTATTCTGGTGCAGTGGGACGAAGTACCCCTGGCTGATCAAAATGGAATTATCCTTGGTTACCGTGTCAAATCCATTAAAAGTGGAGAGCAAACATTTAAAACGTCGAGCGTTTCAGGAAATAAAAAGCAAACGTTAAACGGCTTACAGGAATTCACGATGTACAATGTCTGTGTGCTGGCTTTTACTGCTAGTGGAGATGGTCCAGAAACATGCATTTTGGTGGTCACGTCTGCGGATAGTAAGTTTTGATAAATTTCTAGTGATTTCTGTATGGCTACAGTTCCTGTCTTTTGTTCAGTGTATACTGTCTTTGTTCTACCTTTTTCAATGTTAGTGCACCTGTTACTAAATCCCTGAGTAATGTGCATGTCTTTCATGATGAACATGCGACAAAATTATTGAATAGAATTGGAAGCGTCCTTTAGCGCGCTTTGACAGGAGCAAATTCAGTTATTAGATGAACTTTTCGCGACACGTAAATTTCGCGATTTTTGAGGGTGCATATTCTGCGACACTCCAAGCGATTCTCGAAAATTTTGTATAAAGGCCACTATTAATTTGAACATTCTTTACTGATAATTTGTTTTAAATAGGGGTATCCGGACTATAGGCAACATTTCCACAGCACTTTTACATAAATTACAGGCTGCCTGAAAACAAACTGGGGTTAATTGAGCCATGTAGCATGGTTCTTTACGGAAAAAAATTTTTGGGCGGTCGAAGAAAGCAAGAAACGAAGCTAAAGGGAACGAAAATGAAAATAATTTTCTCACACATTACTTGCTTTTAGTATACACATCAGATAAGAAAATGCACCTGAAACTACGTGAATAAACAATTTTGTATGCACCACACAAGCGAATACAGTGCTTTTCGCGCGTTCCAATTGGCTCCTGAATCTCGGAATAGCAAGTACTATTCACCTTCCGTCGGCTTCCTGTGAAACTGTCTTGCGCGCAAAAGCGGATTTTTGTCCGAAAATAAAATAGCTACTTGGGAGCTGGCTATTAAACTTGTTTGTTGTATGCACTAAAACAATTATTCACTTCAGTGTCGCTGAATAAATATCCACCGCTATTCACCTCCACTTCGGCGAATAATTGTTTTAAAAGTATAGTTGTAGTCAAGGACTGTTGAAATTTAATTCTGTGTTTCTCGTCAGCAACAGACTCACAGAAGTCCAATATTTCCGCTGTTGTGACCGGATCGGTGGCAGGTGTGCTGGCTTTACTTATCATCGTTGTCCTTGTGATAGTTGCTCTGTGCTTGTCCAGACGCACAGCTGCTGTGCCAACCCACACTGCTGAAATCGACAACCCAGGATTCGAATGCAAGGAGATAACAAAAACTTGAAAAGTAAGAGTAGGGTGACTCAACAAAGGTTTGACAATGTATTTTACTACCTGTGTTACAAAACAATATAACACAGCAATACACACAACACAGTGCAACACAATACAACACAACACAACACAACACAACACAGCACAGCACAGCACAGCACAACACAGCACAGCGCAGCACAGCACAACACAACACAACACAACACAGCACAACACAGCACAGCACAGCACAGCACAGCGCAGCACAACACAGCACAGCACAACACAACACAACACAACACAGCACAGCACAGCACAGCACAACACAGCACAGCACAGCACAACACAACACAACACAGCACAGCACAGCACAACACAACACAGCACAACACAGCACAACACAACACAACACAGCACAGCACAGCGCAGCACAGCACAGCACAGCACAACACAACACAACACAGCGCAGCATTGATGCATCGAATGGTAGGACATGGTACATGTATGGTATAGTATAGCATAGTGCTGTAGAATGGAAGGGTTTGGCATGAATGTAAAATACAGCGTGCCCCTATGTGAAGCGGCCGTATCCACAGGCTAGACATCTGTAAATTAGAAGCGAAGACAAAAAGATAGTACCGTTACCGTTAGTTACCGTTATTGATATTGACTTGACTCTGGTCGAAAACAACTAAGTATACCGATTAAGTGGTCGCGACGTCATTCAATATCGACAGCTTACTTGAAGATTTCTCCCACCCGGACGATTACACTAGACGACCAAGTGAATTGGAAGTATCAACTTATTTATTTACAGAGCCGTTTTCGGATAAATGTCGAAAACTAAAGCCAAAGTAAGTACACCACCAATCACAAAAGCTGCAAGAAACGCTTTTAACCGATTAAAAATCAAGTAATTTGCGTTTAGTTTTGAACTTCGAAAAAGAGACCAATCAGCACGCAGCAAGGAAACGTCATCGCCACTTGCTTGCTGGCATAAGAATATTCATTCCCCTTGCTGCGAGTAGTGTTGAGGAATCTCGGGAGATTGTAAGAAACCTCAATACAAGACTGACTGATCACAAACGGGCGACTAGGAACGATGACTTCATGCAGGTGCACAAACCTAGAACGAACCTGTGTCTTGTACAAACGTTTAATACACGACGTAAAAACCGAAACCCGCAAAAATAAATTAGTAGATCAAAAGTTACCATACTCACCACTTTAACCAACCATTGGAACTTTGAGTTTTCACAACCAATCATTACATCAGCGACCCAACCGACCAATCACAGTAATGATCAAAAATATGAATACACCCGATTGTCTTACGACGTCTCTTCATCTGACTCTGAAGATCACTACCGCTTCAGGTGCTCGTGCAACGTCGATTACCAACAACAACTGAAGACTACTCACACCTGGACAATATTACTAGACGGACAATAAAAATACCATTGTATGTCTTTAAGTACTTTGCAACGGTGCTGTTACCAGTTGGCTCTTATTTCTCTTTACTCTTATAATTTTTTGTAGTTTCTGGTGCTACACATTCGCAGTGAGAAGTTTGAAGGTTGACGTTGTAACACCTCGTCCCTAATTATTTCTTTCATTTTCATTGCAGACTCGTTGCGGTGATAAGTACCCATCATTGAAGATGAGGAGGAGGAATGAAGCAGTTTTGTTGTATATCAACTGCAGGATTTGTTTAAGTCACAGTCTGGTTAGTTTAGAACTGTTCCCACTGTTGCCTTGCAGAAGGAAAGAGATTTTATATTCACTTTCTGCCATCTAAAGAGAGAACGTTTGATAATGAAACCCTATAAATCTATTTCTTTGGCATGTAAACAGTATTTGATTTAGTATATTATAATGACATGAACCTGCTCGATGATGCTTTGCTATTTTGTAGAGGATTTACTGTTTATGCTCTGCAGAAGGAAAGAGATCGTTCCTCTCATCTAAACTATAGAGGGAAAGTTTGATAATGAAACCCATGAGTCTCTTTCTTTGGCATGTAAACAGTATTTGATTTAGTTTTGCTTTTGCTTCATAATAATCACAACAACAGCACCAGTGTCGTCATCAGCACGATTTTGTCAACACTTGAGTCAGGCACTGTGCAGTGAACGCGATGTATGACAGTTTCCCTAGATAGTCTTTGAGCGTTCTGAGAGATTTTTACGAGTACTGATCAAGAGTGATTTTAAAAGCCATGTTCCACACTGATGCTGTTTTTACGAGGTATGCGGCTTTGGTTGTGATCACGGCGAAGATGTGGCATTTGGTGATCCTATCATCAGACAGTTGCTTATGTTTGCTGTATGACACTGGTGCTTATACTGGGATTTTTGTTGCATATCACATCATCAGAATACAATAAACAATGTCAGTGTACTGTTGAGAAAAACCATGTTTCAAAGTAAGAATCGTTTGCTTCCACACTTGCGCTCACAAACGGACAACTAAACACACGCATGCGCAGACGCACGAACACAGACGTGGGCCAAACGGTTTTATGCATGCTCAATGCATCACTCAAATTTGCAACCTTCGAATGTGTAGTAGATCAAACAGGACAAGAATCCATTTTGTTGATAACTTCCAGCTTTAAAGATGCCGCTTGGCAATCATTATAGTATAGCCTGCAGATTCAATTATTGATGCCTGCAAGTGTAGATATTCAAATCTGAAAGATCGACTCGAAGACATTACGTCACTTACGTCAAAGAAGCCTGGGCACAAAATTGTCCATTTATTGACCGCTACACGATGTATTTTGCGAGATGTTTAACCGTCATCTTGCACTATACAGTATTTAACGTTTGGCCCAGTTTTGTACACCGCTAGCACTGAGATGAGCCACACAACTGCCGAGAACGTCCTCAAGAGGATACGGAGTAAATCTGTAGATGAACAGGACATTTTTTGGTTGATAAAATTGTCCTTACGCGTGGTACTGCGTTTACGCAGTAAAGTCAAATGATGTTCCGACGGTAAGTGTGTCACGTTGTGTATTATAGCTTTTGAGGTGAACGAACCTGGGAATGAATTGAATCTCCAGCAGGTCTGATCGCATGGTCCTCGTTTTAACGTGTGTAACTTTGCTGTAGCTTCGAGCATACAAATTTCGAACAACCGACAAGGGCTTATCAGCTTGGGAACACTGCATGGCCAGCACTTTATTCCTGACTTCATATTTTCAAAATAGTGTGTATCAATAGTTTGTCCTTTAAATTAAGGTACCTAAATATTAATATTGCAAAACAGCAACATGCACACTGCTATCAGAATGTACTCATGGAGAGCTTTCACTTTTAAATATAAAGTAGTCACTTTGACTGTTCAGGAGTTTCATTTAAGAGTTCAGGAGTTGGAAGTGAACACTGCCATTAATAGTATGTACTCATTGAGAGCTTCATTTGAGTGGTCACACCTTTAGGTGTCATTTGACAGTTCAGAAGCTGGAAGTGAACACTGCTATTAGAATACTCCCTTTCGAGTGCTTCTATTTGAGTGGTTGCATGTGCACACTTAGGTTAAGAGCCTTGTTACATGAGCTGGGCTAGCTACGGTGCCCTGGTTAGATAGGTCGAGCTGGCTCAGTTTGCTGAGATCCTGATATCTCCTGGTGTGGCTGTGAAATACACCACATAATTGTCTTTTAAATTAAGGTACCTAAATATTAGTATCTTAGCTGGTTAAGGGCCTTATTACATGAGCTGGGCTAGCCACAGTACACTAGTTAGATTGGTTGAGTTGGCTCTAGTTTGCTGAGATCCTGGTATGTCCTGGTGTGGCTGTGAAATACACCACATAATTTGCATACAACAGGCCTTCAGCCTTTCAAGTGACCATGGCAGTGGTCGAAGACCAGGGAGTAATTTAGTAAAACATTTACAAATTACCCAAAGTATCAAAACACAATACAGTTCGATAGCCAAATACTGTTCCAGTTGCACATTGGAGACCTATATCTGTGATGTTTTGCAGATGCTTATCATATTATGGTTTGTTTAGTTTTGTTGTATGAACTCAACATGAGAGGCAGGTGATGTGCATTACAATAATCAAATTGAATAGAGGGCTTGCATGGTGGGCATGTTGGATGGCAGGAACAATGAAATATTTTTCTATAACAAATAGCATTTCTTTCTCAGAGGAGGTAAATTCTATTAATCCTGCCATCCAAAATGGCTGCCGTGCAAACCCCTCATTGGCTGAGAGGGCCCCTTTAATGAAAAGAGCAAACCCAAGTTAGGACTAAAATGTTGATCATATGCTTATGATGTTTATAAAGACATGTACTAGATACACTATGTATTAGATATACTTCAAATAGCAGTATATACAGTCCAGCTTCAAGGTCAAACTATGAATTATCTAGATTCAAGCCTCCTGCCTAAAGGATTTAGAAAAAAATCCCTCTTGAAATCAAAACCTCATCCAAAAGAACATTTAAAAGAGATTGTAAGTTTTTCCTTCCTGACAGCCAGTAATACTAAAATTTAGGCTTTTTAGCCAATCAGAACTTCTTAAGAGTCAACCATTATGGTGGGTTCCCTGGTAATGCTGGAGACTTTTTGATATATATTTTGTGTTTGATATTAATTTGCTGGCCTTTAACCATGCGGATGTGGACTTCTTTCAGGTCTTCGTTGATCATTGTTTGTACTTCTTTACTGTTTGTCTCAAAATAGGTTAAGTTACTGTGAGCTTCTTAGAATCTTCGTCAATTCTTCCGCCGAACCCGGGAGAGTTAAGCTCGGCGCTGCTTTTTGTCTGTTTTTCGATTGATGTTGCCTATCTCCGTGCCGATCTTCGTTTCATGCAACTTGGCTCTTTGGTTGTGACGTAGTCGTCTGTATAAACCCTGGGCCGTTTTCCAAGGACACTGCAAGGTTTCGCATATCGTTTTCCATATCTTGATCTTGCTCGAAGATCCTTCTGTACTAAATTGTCAGTACTGGTGTTGAAAGCCTCCGCCTTGAAGGTAAAGTGCTCTTCCTTTCTGCTAGTTCTGTTTTCTTCGCGCCTTTCATGTTTGAACTGGGCCTCGTCTTTGGCTATCCTGTTCACTTAAAAAGTCTGAACTTTTAATTAGTGTATATTTAACATTTTGTTTGGCTGTCTTTGGATTCCCCGGCTCTCACCAATGCAGCGCGAAGCAGAAGAAACCGTAAAATTTTACCCGATTACAACATTTTTTTTACCCAATACCAGAATGCGTGGCCTCACGTTCCAAACAAATTACGTCCACACTGTGTTTTCATACGTTTTTAAAAATTAAACCACCGTTTCCGATTTTCTACACTAGTTATCCGTTTTCGAAGTCGACCGCCCATACTAATTCGTCTTCATTTAGGTACGCATTCGTTTTCGAAAGTCCCTACTTTCGAAACCGTTTTTGCAAACCTACGGTTTTCAAGTCGTCGTTTTATTGTTGACGGAAGGCAAAAACGCATTCTTAAAAATGTATGCATTTTCAAACGAAAATAGACTAGTGTGGACAGGGCCTGAAAGGCTGGTTTTCACAGTGTCATCAACGGAAACAAAGAACCTTTTGCGGAAGTAAAATCCTTTTTTTACACATTGTCGCGAGAGTCATTCTCACCCTGTAGTAGGTAAATACTTGCGTATGCACGGCCGCAAACATTGTTTTAAAAATATGTACGCACAATTTTAATCTAGTTGAAGATAATTTATATTTAAAGTGTTGTCTTTCTGCTAGTTGTGCTTTCTACGAGCAATTCTGGTTTAAACTTGGACTGTTCTTTGGCCATCCTCTTCACTTAGCAAATCAGAACCTTAAAGATGTTTATCAAACTTTATGTTTGGCTGTCTTGTTTAGATCCACCAGCTGCCACCAATGCAACGAAGTAAAACAAACTGCGACATTTTACCCGCGTTTACAACTTTGTTTACTCCGTGCTAGAATACGCGGGCTTGCACTCCAGATAAAAGCTAATTGAAAGGCTGGACAGGCTTTCACAGTGTGTCATTAGTAGAACTATAGAAGCAATGCAAAGAAATTTATGCGCTAGCCTGTTTCTACACAAAGTATCGCGAGAATCATTCTTCCCTGTAGTACGTAAATAATTATGTATGCACAGCCGCAAAAAACTGTTTATAATTCTTACTGAGCAGAATTAAGCTGTATCAATAGATAATTAAAAATGCCGTCGTGTACTAATAAATAAGAGTAAGCCATGGGATACTGTATTAATTTTAACAAAAAAATCCTGCATTATATATGTTTTGACACTTTATTACAGTAGACATTTTCTTAGTAACCATAAAATACGTGCCTCGCCTTGCCGTCACTGACACTTCTGAGTCCGGGGGACTGGGTACTTGGTAACTTTCCACGCGATCTGCTTGTGGCTCATGAACAAAACAGTCAGCTTCTTAGAATCTTCGACAGTTCTCCCGCCGAACCCGGGAGAGTTAAGCTCGGCGCTGTTTTTTGTCTGTTTATCGATTGATGTTGCCTATCTCCGTGCCGATCTTTGTTTCAAGCGACTCGGTGCTTTGGTTGTGACGTAGTCGTATGTATAAACCCTGGGCCGTTTTCCAAGGACGCTGCAAGGTTTCGCATATTGTTTGCCATATCTTGATCTCGCTCTAAGATCCTTCTGTACTAAATTGTCAGTACTGCGGTGTTGAAAGCCTCCGCCTTGAAGGTAAAGTGCTCTTCCTTTTTGCTAGTTCTGTTTTCTGGGCGCGTTTCAGGTTGGAACTGGGCCTCGTCTTTGGCCAGCCTGTTCACTTAAAAAGTCCGAACTTTTAAGTGGTGTTTATCAAATTTTTATTTGGCTGTCTTTGGACTCCCCCGGCTCCCGCCTATGCAACGAAGTAGAAAAAAACCGTGAAATTTTACGCCATTACAACATTTTTTACCACCATATCAGAATGCGTGCGTTTTTGAAAAACCTTCGTTTTCGTTTTTCTACACTATTCCTCCATTTTCGATGTCAACTGCCCACACTAATTTGTTTTCATTTGAGAACGCATTCGTTTTCGAAAGTGTCCATTTTGGGAACCTTTTTTGCAAACCTACGATTCTCAAGTTGTCGTTTTGGTGTTGACAGAAGGCAAAAACGCATTCATAAAAATGTATGCATTTTCAAACGAAAATTGATTGGTGGACGGAGCCTGAGAGGTTGGTTTTCACAGTGTCATCAACAAAAACAAAGAACCTTTTGCGGAAGTAAAATCCTGTTTTTACACATTGTCTTGAGAGTCATTCTCAACCTCTAGTAGGTAAATACTTGCGTATGCACGGCCGCAAACATTGTTTTAAAAAATATGTACGCACAATTTTAATCTAATTGAAGATAATTCATACTTAAAGTGTTCTTTCTTTCTGCTAGTTGTGCTTTCTACGAGCAATTCTGGTTTAAACTTGGGCTGTTCTTTGGCCATCCTCTTTACTTAGCAAATCAGAACCTTAAAGATGTTTATCAAACTTTATGTTTGGCTGTCTTGTTTAGATCCCCCAGCTGCCACCAATGCAACGAAGTAAAACAAACTGCGACATTTTACCCGCCTTTACAACTTTGTTTACCCCATGTTAAAATACGCGGCCTTTGCACTCCAGATAAAAGCTAACTGAAAGGCTGGACAGGTTTTCACAGTGTCAATAGTAGAACTAGAAGCAATGCAAAGAAATTTATACGCTAGCCTGTTTTTACACAAAGTATCGCGAGAATCATTCTCCCCTGTAGTACGTAAATAATTATGTATGCACGACCGTAAAATCTGTTGATAATTCTTATAGAGCAGAATTGAGCTGTATCAATAGGTAATTAAAAATGCCGTCGTGTACTAATAAATACGAGTAAGTCATAGGATACTGTATTAATTTTAACAATAAAAATCCTCCATTATATATATATTTTGACACTTATGCAAGCTGTTAAATTTCGTGCCTAAAAATAATAAATTTTCTGGTGTTTATCACGAAATAGTAAGCACAACTTTCATCTGACGCAAAAGCGGTTTTTATCGATTTATTATTCAGACGCGTAAACAGTACAAAAAAGAAGCGCTTTATGAAAATGTGGTGTGCTTATTTCGACGGTCTCAGATAGCCCACTTCAAGCAGTTGCCTTTACTGTTTGCCTGTTTATTTCATCAACAGGTTCGGCTGTTGTTAAAGACAATCTTGAATGAGCTTAAACATGATGAGGGAATCAAGTGCCCAGTAAAACTTTGCAACAGTGCAACAGGGTAGAAAGAGAGCAATGAACAAAAATAAATGAAGAATCACAGTGTATCACAAAAGTCACAAAACCATATATGAATGAAGACCTTTGCCCGGTGTCACACTTTAGCGGAGTTTTGAAGGTAAGGTTGACACCACTGTACCTGCAATCAAAATTCAGGTCATTATTGTTTGGTTGTTTTGGTTAGCTCACTTTATACTTATGAGGATAAAGTCACCGCAATCAAACTGAAACATCTTAATTGATTGTGAGAATTATATGTTTCAGTCGCTGCTTTATCGTTTGCTTTTTGCTCGCGGGGGCCTGGGGCCCACGAGAGCTTAAGAATGGAGATTTTTTTTTTTTTTTCCTTTTTGTGGGTCGAGGATCAGCACACGGTGATTGGTTCATATTATCACGTGCTGGGCGATGACGTTATTGACTTCGCTAAACAACTCGAGATGTGGCCACTGAATTGCTCGTTACTTGTGTGTAAAAGTTAACTGCATCACATCCAAACTCAACACCATTTGGCTCTGTGGAATAGGCACGGATAAACTGGATTTTCGGGAACGATTTTGGCTCGCGTTCACCGCGGAAGCTTTGAGAATAGCCGTAAACAAATATTTGATGGTACCGCTGTCGCCGATAAATATTTAGTCCCGACGAAACTTTCTGTGGCGACACGAAATACTTTTGGGAAGATAACAGGGCGAAAGCAGAAACCAAAGCTACGGTGAGCTTTAGCCGTAAAACAATGACGCTTTATGCTTTACTCTGTACATGACATCTGTTGCCTCATAAAATTCTTCGTATCGTACATTGCCTGTTGAAGTGTTTCTTTCATTCGATCATGTAGCCTTTGTTTCGCAATGGTCAGTGAATACCAGAAATGAAAAATACACCGAAATAATTCTGAGGATTGAGTTTGCAGTCACAAATGGACTGAACACACTGTGAACAAAAGCGCAATAATATTGTAAACATCTCTCGTGTGACATTCCTCGCTGTCAATTTTATATTTCTTACAGAGCACGAATACTCGAAAGCCTGATAGAAAGAAACGTATTGAGTTAATAAAAGAAAACATATAAGTAGTGAAGCGAAAAAGTAAACTGCATCCCATTCAAATTCAACGCCATTTGGCTCTGTGGAATAGGCATGGATAAACTGGATTTTAGGAAAAGATTTTGGCTCGCGTTCACCGCACAAGCTTTGAGAATAGCCGTAAACAAATGTTTGATGGTACTTCTGGGGTATTGCAAATATCTCTGTCGCCGATAAGTATTTAGTCCCAACGAAACTTTCTGTGGCGACACGAAATACTTTTGGGAAGATAACAGGGCGAAAACAGAAACCAAAGCTACGGTGAGCTTTAGCCGTAAAACAATGACGCTTTATGCCTTACTCTGTACATGACATCTGTTGCCTCATAAAATTCTTCTGCGTATCGTACATTGCCTGTTGAAGTGTTTCTTTCATTCGATCATGTAGTCTTTGTTTCGCAATGTTCATTAAATACCAGAAATGAAAAATACACCGAAATAATTCTGAGGATTGAGTTTGCAGTCACAAATGGACTGAACACACTGTGAACAAAAGCGCAATAATATTGTAAACATCTCTCGTGTGACATTCCTCGCTGTCAATTTTATATTTGTTACAGAGCACGAATACTCGAAAGCCTGATAGAAGAAACGTATTGAGTTAAGAAAAGAAAATACATAAGTAGTGAAGCGAAGGCTGGATAATCGTGGCCTCTGATTAGAAATATGAGTCAAGGTCAAACTGTCAAAATCGATTGTGCATAAAAAGATATGTCACGCATTCTCAAGATGCAGGGTCGCTCAACCTTTAAGAAGCAAGTGTATGAGTGTTGTAATAATAATTTTTAGTTTAATCAAGGTGTCAAAAGAGCAAGGTGTTAAAAGCCAAGTTCTCTATACTGTGTGATATTTTTATGGTGAGAAATTGGAAGTCTCTCTTGGGAGTTCCGCTCTTGTCCCCTACTTTCCATTTTATATTCTGGTCTCGACCCAACTCACGCCGCGAGCTCACTGGCAAGGCCAGTCTAGTTGTTTGTTTAAGTCGCTGCTGGAAGTTCATATACAGTTCATAACAAGCTCATATACGGCTTCATAACTCGGTAGTTACAGCGTCGTACCCGCTGTATCGCAAAGGTCATGGGCTCAATTCCCGTTTAAGCCTGGAATTTTTCCAGGCTATCCTTCCAACTGCTTTAAAGTTACTTCATTATAACTGCGAGGGCCACTTTGATTATCATTCTAAGAAAATTCTCCTGGTACAAGATTTGTTGCCGTCTATCGTAATAAATGCTAGAAAGAGAAGTTGAGTTGTCAGGTTACGGGATATAGGGCAGATGCTATGTCATCCGTGTTTTACGAGGTCCTGCTGGTAACTATAAAGCGCGGTGGACAATTCAAAGTTTGACCCAAATAGGGAATCAGTTACTTCAAAAACTAGTATTATGCCACGTACTCATTTTACTAGAAATACGATAATCGCAGATACCCCCTCACTCTGCCATTGATGGGACTTTTACTTTGGTAACTCCCAACAAGAGTAGCCTTTGTTTTACCGAAATGTTGACTCGATCTTTTCTTCGAACTCAAGTGCTACACGCAAAGGAAGGAGAAAAAGAATGATGTGTGTTATACTTTTGCGTTGAAAAAAGAATCGATTGCGTGACGAAGTACGTATTTCCCACGGTCGGCACGTCAAATTACTTCATACAGTCTGCCAAGCACGTTCTCAAAATTTAATACTCAAAGTTTGAAGTTGGTCGGCCGTCGTAGTACGGGAAAAAAGGAACACTGATTTTCCAATTTTGAATTCATAGGCAGTACAATTAAATAGGCTTCCTGTGCGATTTGTTTTTACTCTGGACTGCATGCTCCAGACTCAGGCATGCATATTTAATAGGCTCGAATTGTTTTGTATGTGAACCCACTCAAAACAGCAAGATTTCTCCCAGAATCAAAGCAAAACTTGAACAGTTTACTTCAAATTATACACGGGCTTCGGACCTAGTAATACTTCTAAGGGCTTGTGAACGATTCTCGCTGCAATCACCGCGTGTCAGATTACAGAAAAATAAGACATCTGACTAAATCATTCAAGACTCCAAGTTCCGATTGCTCTGAGCGAATACGGTAGCCGAAACTGGCGACAGAAGCGTAGTAAAACAATACTTCGAGGGAAAATGATCAGCATACAGATTTTAATACATTCTTGAAGTGATCGAGTTACAAGCTATACGGGATAGAATATATTTGTCACGGTGATTATTCGATTTCCACTGATTAACCTTTGTTGCTTGTCCTTTCTAAATAAGTATCTGAGTTTAACACAAAACGGCGTCTGAAGCTCCCGATTTGCTTTCAAGCGCTGTTCCCTTTGCGGAGTTGTCTGTGTTACCCGCTTCTGTTCATGTCGCTTTTGGTCGGCATTCATGCGCTGTTGTCTTTGCGGAGTCTTCTCTTCGGCCCGCTTTTTCTCCTGAAGGTCTCGATTCGCTTTCAAGCGCTGTTCTCTTTGCGGAGTTGTCTGTGTTACCCGCTTCTCTTCATGTCGCTTTCGATCGGCATTCATGCGCTGTTTTCTTTTCGGTCATAGTTCCGTCTTTTGTCAAGACGAACTTGGCGCTGTTCGATCGTTTCACGATTCCGCCTTGCTCGTGCCTGTTCCCTTCTCTTTTGAAGACGAGCTTCGCGAGACTGTTGTGTTTCAAGTTTTCCGGTTTTCAAGTTTTCCATTTTCGTGAACACAGCTACGATATACTGTAGTTGCTTCGTTCAATCTAATTTCTCTCATTGCGAGTAAAACTACAGGGCCACACGTGATCGATCTGGCCTTTGTTATTGGTTCTGCAGCGACGCGATAGGAACTGGGGACGAGGTCGCACGCAAGACTGACAGACTGACAGACGAACATTAGATTTCGAGATGGCGGCAGGCTTGGAGTCTCCGATAAGGCGATAATACTACTGCATTAGCGTCCTGAGTATTTCCCTCACTTCGTTCGGGGATAAAGAATCTCGATTTATTCTATGTTGTAAACATTGTTCGTGATAAAGAATAGAACAGTACTAAATTGGTCTATATTAATATATGGTTTAATAACATGCATACAATAATTTCTACATTCTGATTGGCTGAGCGCGCGTCAATTTATCCCAAACAGTGCAAAAATGTATAAATAACAGTGCAGAAATATGAAATTAAGAGTGCAGAAATTTGAAATTGAAGATTGCCGATAGTTGGCGCGCGTATCCGCGACAAAGCCAGACTAAACAGAAAGCGTTTTCATTCCTCAGGACGATTCCGAATCTGTTTCGAGAAAACAAAGTTCTTGAGACACTTGTGAATTGTAACGAAATTGAAAAAAAAAAAAAAAAAAAAAATGCACGCCGTAAATTATTGTATGCATGTTATTGACAAGTAATCACATGATTTCGAGTGCAATTTTGGAATAAATAAGCACTCGTAAATTTTTCAAAGACCACAAATTGCACTCGTGCGGCGCTCGTGCAATTTTGTGGTCTTTGAAAATTTACTCGTGCTTATTTATTCCAAATTGCACTCGAAATCATGCGATTACCTATACAAACAATTTATAAATTTTTCTTCGTTTAGAACATTATGTCAGTGTGCAAGACTGCTGGATTTGTGTTGATGCTGGTGTGGATTACATTTATGATCTCTCCAGGTAAAATGTTAACTGATTTGTGGGGGGTGGTAGGGGTGTAGTAGACTGTGAAGATGGTTGAACAAGCAACTAAAAACTAACCCATGTTTACTATCTCTGCTTCCTATGTACGTCAGAGGTCAGTGGAAACATTGGAAGAAATTTTGTGGTCGGATTTTTGAGTCAACATTTTTCGTTTAACGGCGGCGGCGTTAACAACTTGTACGTCACAAGTCGCAGCAATACTGTTGTCCGTGTGGAGGTTCCCTTTTTGAACATGGATCAGACCTATCACGTGACCAGAGACACTGTGACAACCATAAAACTTAGTGACACCGTGCGCATGAAAGGTGTGACAGGTAAAAAGTTAAAAGGTATTCGCGTCACATCTAATCACGACATTGCAGTCTACGGAATAAATTTCTTTGATTTTAGTGGTGATGGATTTCTTGGACTTCCTTTGCACATGACTCAGACGGAATATGTGGTGCCATCGTACATTCCTAAGTATAAAAACGCTTTAGTTGGTATCGTCGCCTCTGAAGACAACACAACTGTAGCTGTAACCCTGCGAACATCGGGAACAGTGATGTACAAAGGGATACAATATGGAAACTTCGAAACCATCACTGAAAATATTAATCAATTGGGGATTTTCCAAATTGCATGCGGCGCTGACCTGACTGGAACCAGAATACATTCCAACAAGAAAGTATCTGTGTTCTCTGGAAACCAATGCGCCCGAGTCATTAATAAATACGCAAAGTGTGACCACCTGGTGGAACAGATCCCTCCCGTAAATCAATGGGGCACTCGTCACGTGACCACTCCCACACAAATGCGAATAACGAAAGACATATTCCGTGTTTTAGCCGCTTTCAATAAAACCGCGATAAGTGTTGGTGGTACCAACACATCACTGCACCAGGGAGACTTTGCGGAGTATGACATTCCTTCGGACGACGCTCAAGAAATAAAATGTGACAAGCCCTGCCTGGTCGTCAAGTACAACAAAGGCCAAACTGCTGACTCCGTGCATACAGATCCCTTTATGGCAATCCTTCCCCCAGTAAGTAAATACACGCCAGCTGCTGTTCTGGCGACACCTTTGCTTGTTGATGGCATAACCTTCACAACGTTCATCAGTATCATAATGAACACCTTGCACACTTCAGGACTTCTTGTTGATGGTCAGCAGCACGGCCTGACATGGGAAGAGATACAAGGAACGGACTTCTCTCATACATCCATGATCGCCAATAAAACAAGCTATAAAATTAGTCATCAATCAGAACACGCCCGTTTTTTTTCCTTCGTCAGTGGACACACGTGGTATAGTTCATTTGGTTTCCCGGGAAGCTGGTATGATGACCAAAATATTTCTGGAATTTGCCAACCCACATTGAAATTTCCTGATGACGTAAACCAGACCTGCCGAGATTCCATCGCAGCCAACATAACCGGCTTCCCAAGTGTGCAGAACAATCCCTGTAATATCTCAGTAAGTTTCACCTACAGCGACACATTTGCCTCCAATGGACGCTGCCCTGATTCACAGCAGGTGATACGACGACAGTTTACAGGATTTGATTCATTTGAAAGAAAATACACTCATGAACAGACAATAACATCTTTACCAACAAGTAAGGGCGTTGTTTGTTTGAAAATGTACCTTGTTAATTATAGCTTCTTATATGCTGCTATTTCCTCGTCATATTCTTTTGAGTATTAAATTTGGTCGCTTTATTTTTCCGAGACCGAAACAAAGAGTTATTTTTATAATCATCAATTGCAAGAAAACACTTGTAAGAGTAAGAGCCACTTAGAAAAACCAGCTAAGTCTCACGTTAATTATAAAAATATATTTATAACAGTCACGATATAAGCCACATTCTGATTGGTCGAAGAGTGTGCTCCATAACTTTATCGTGCACACCCGTGCTCAACAATATGACGTGAGCAAATGCCGCTTTCTTTTGAATTTTTCTAGCTTTCCTCGTTTAAAAATTAACAGACGCTTTACAACTCAGAAGAAAATAGCTTTATTTTTCTAAAGAAAATCAATCAATCAATTTCAAAGGAAATCAGTAATCAAGTCTGAAATATTCTGTATTTCAACGGTCGGCACAGAAAATTGTATGAATCAAAACTCACCTATTTCTCGACGGCTTAATTCTCATGGACAGTGAAATCCATCACAGCAAAGATAAATATCCATTAAGCCTTCAATGTTTTTGAAATGAAACGGCGTTCATTCATTCCGAAAGCCCCCATACTTGCAGTGTTTACAGTTTGCTGGCAGCTCGAATAACAAACAAGTCCGCTCGGCAAACATTTCTATCTCTTTTGTTCATAGTGATTATTCACATTCACATGGAAATTTGTTTTTCGCTTGCGTGCCTATGTTATAAAAGAATTGGTTCATGCTTTTAGCTGTGCGTCTATCGAGTTATAGATGCACTTGGGAAGTTGGGAGAGCACTCGTGAAGCTAGAGTTGCTCTCGGCCTTACGCTTCTCTCGTGCTCTCCCAACTTCCCGCGTGCATCCATAACTCGATAGGCGCACGCTAAGCATGAACCAATTCTTAACTTTGAGATAAAGAAAAATAAAATACTCTAGGCCTATATATATAAAATACTTATATACATATATAAAAAGCTTTGCCAACACTCTTTGCTCATGAAAAGGTCCACCGGATGTCACGTGTTTTGGAGATCATATATACGTGGTCATAAGGCGGGAGAACTACCCTTATTTGGACCCAAATCAGATGCACTTGGAAGATCCATCATGCACCGCGTCTGAGTACAACAGCACACACATCCTGTTTTACGTCCAACTCAACGAGTGTGGAACCGTTAAGAGCGTCAGCAATGACACCTTGATGTTCAAGAATAAGGTGACAGGAAAAATACGCAACGATGATGGCTCGGTAATAACGCGCTGGAACCTAGTCGAGTTTACTGTCAGTTGCTCACTTCAAAGAAACGCAAGTCTTGGTGGTCCCAGCTTTAAGCCTCAAGGAGTTATCACTGTAAAAGAAGGTAAAGGGAACCAATGCGCTGTATTTTACTTGATAAACACTCGAGGGGATGCAACTTAGTTTATCTTGAATTACAGTATCGAAAGGGGCGAAGGGGATATGGTTAGTTGTATTAAGATATTCTACAGATGTTCTATTTTCAGTAGATAGCCTGTTGTATTTTTACAAGACAGAAACAATTTGGAAATTCTGGGCCATGTGTTGTTCAGAACCAAAAAAACTATATAAAAAGTGAAAAACAATCATAAAGACACAGCTAATAAACAGCCATATTGTACACAACACAGCACATTTGAAGAACTTCAACATTTGTTTGGCTAGTCCCTCGAAAAACTAGTTTGGAACGAGAGTAGTTTTATAATGTTATCTGTTTGTTTCTTCTAGCTGGGTATGGAAAACTAACTTTCACCATGGAACTGTACCACAACAGCCAGTACCAAACTGCGTACAAGAATTTTCCCGTTGATGTGGCATTGAACGAACGGCTTTATGTCCAGCTGGAAGTCACATCTAACACGTCTGATATGGTCCTGTTCACCGAGAAATGCACCGCCACATCTCAACCTCCAACAAATATCGGGCACGTCCTTCTAGAAGATGGGTAGGTTAAAAATCGATGAGTAACTTTTCGCTTTGTGTAGCGACAAAATGAATTAGAAGTTAAGTATTAGAGGCATTTTAATGTAAAATAATAATTAATAATTAATTAAAATAATTAAGTGATCAGAAGGAAATTATTTTATTTAACAAACTGATCGATATTTTGATTGATCTTGTGGTTTGCTGTTTCTTCCATGTTAGCATTTGGTGGTTTCGGCTTGTGACGCAAGCAAGCACGTGACGATTGCGCTTGTTGTACCTCTGATTGGTCGCTTTTTATAGATATTAGTTTGTAAAAATGTGCAATCCGTGTGCAACAATGGATAAATTTAACCAAATTTGCAGAAGTGACTTCAATAAACATTTTATTTACAGGTGTGTCAAAGATGGTACACTACAGTACAACTACCAAAGGTCCCGACGACAACGATTTAGCTTCCAGGCCTTCCGCTTTGTGGATGATTACCAGACGGTTTATCTGCAATGCGATGTGTTGGCGTGTCACGCGACAAGTGACGATTCTCGCTGCACCAGAGGCTGTTTAAGTCAAGGAAGACGTAAGAGAAGGGAAGCTCCAGACAGTCAAGAGGGATACGAGAAAGGGTCAAAGTCCCATGCCGTTACAATTGGACCGATTGTAAAGGAAGATGACAAAGACAACACCAACAAAGGTTAGTTCAGTTTAGAGCTGCAGTTACGTGCACGCAGTCCTTTGTCAGTTTTGTTCTACGTAAGAATGAACAGTAAAGACGTGGCATTTATTTATAACACCAAAAGATGACTCGGTGTTTAACATCAATTTGATTTGCACCATGTTTTGACCGTAATGACAGGCTAATAACATGTTTAGTCTGAGCAATCTTTTATTAATGGACTGCAATTGAGTGGCCAGCATATTCAGTGGCCAGTATAAAAACACGCAGGTGCCTTTGTGTGTGTTCCCAATAAACAAGCACTTCTATTGTTTAATTTATAAATCCTATTTATTTTGTCAGGAACAGATGATTTGCAGCAGTCCAGTATCGTCCCTGTTGTTTCTGGAGCTGTGGCAGGTGTACTGGCCTTGGTCATCGTCTGTGCTACTGTATTGATTGCTTTACGCATGCTCAGACGCAGACCCGCTGGACCAAGAAACGTTGCTAACTCCATTGACAACCCAGGATTTGACTGCAAAGAGATGACCACAGTCGCATGAAATGTAAGAGATTGAATGAAGACTAGAAATATGCTAGTGATGTAAACATTTTATACTTGTTATCTAGCCTCTTATCTACTTTCCAAAGTTGGTCTTTTCATACCAAAGCCACTTATAAAAAGCTAAGACTCTCTGTCTCTCAATGATACCCTCGGATTTTTGTCCCGCGCCGTTAAGGTCCTATAAGACCTTGCTGCGAGCAGTGTTGAGGAATCTGGGGAGATTGTAAGAAACCTCAATACAAAAACTGACTGATCACAAACGGGCGACTAGAAACGATGACTTCATGCAGGTACACAAACCTAGAACGAACCTGTGCCTCACAAACGATTAATACACGACGTAAAACGAAACCCGCGAAAAAACAATTAGTAAAAAGTTAGCATATACTCACCACTTATCAACCATTGGAATTTTGAGTTTTCACAACCAATGGAACCATATTGATTCAGCGCTCAAACCGATCAATCACAATAATGATCAAAAAAATAAATACACCCGATTGTTTGACGACGTCTCTTCATCTGACTCGGAAGATCACTACCGCTTCAGGTGCTCGTGCAACGTCGATTACCAACAACAACTGAAGACTACTCACACCTGGACAATATTACTAGACGGACAATAAAAATACCATTGTATGTCTTTAAGTACTTTGCAACTGTGCTGTTACCAATTGGCTCTTATTTTTTCTTTATTCATATTATTTTTTGTAGTTTCTGGTGCTACACAGTCGCAGTGAGAAGTTTGAAGGTTGACGTTGTAACACCTCGTCCCTAATAATTTCTTTCATTGTCAATGCAGACTCGTTCCAGTGATAAGGACCGATGAAGATGAGGAGGAGGAATGAAGTAGTTTTGTTGTATATCAACTGCAGGATTTGTTTAAGTCACGGTCTGGTTAGTTTAGAACGGTTCCCACGTTTTTTTATTCAAATATGGTTGGTAGTTTTTTGTGACATTAGTTTAACAGGCTGGCACCTTATAATAACTTCTTGTGCCGGATATCTTGTTTTGCCAGTTTTATTATGATATGTACCTCAGTGCTCAATTTTTTAGAAGATTACTGTCTATGATCTGGGAAAGAGATTGTTCGTTTCCTCGTGTAAAGCCGACAAGTCTCTTTCTTCGAAACGTAAACAGTATTTGAATTAGTTTTGCTTTTGCTTCCTAATAATCACAACAGCAGCATCAGTAGCACTGTTCTGTCAAAAAGTGAGTGACCTTCACGGCTGCCATTACAACCAAAAATCGGCATGCAGTATAGGTTTCATGGCCGTAGCATGCATGCAGCCCGGGGGAGGGGGGGACTCCCACAAAAAAATGACGGGGATAGTTGTCGGGAATTTTCGTTTCGAGCCCTAAGAAGTACTAAAATGGGCGTGGCTCGAGTTGCTTTGACCCCTAAAACGTACCAATAATAGCATACCAAGAAATTATAATTTCGATGCCTTTAATTGCTTTTAGGAGGATATCATCAAGCACTTTATCCCTTGCTGTTTTCAAACAAAAAGAGCTTCATCCGAGTTAGCACCTAACCCCTAAACAGTACCATGTCACATAAAAATGCCAGCGTTTGATGTTGAGCACCCTAAGCGGTACCAAAACCGTAATTTTGACCCCTAAGCAGTACGACGAGCATCCCCGTCCTTTCTTATATGGAAGTCCCCCCCAGGAGGCATGCAGTACTTTGTATTTCATAGTATGACGATAGTTAAAAAGACTGAACTCATTGAAACTGATTGGTGATTGGTTTTGGGTGGTACTTCAGTTTTCTGATTATGTATCTACGATGCTTCGCTATTTTGTAGAGGATTTACTGTCTGTGCACTAGAAGGAACAAGGTTATATTGATTCATTTTCTCTCTTCTAGAGAGGGATGAAACCCTATAAATCACTTTCTTTGACTGGTAGTAACCTACTCAGTGATCAGCTTTGCTATTTTGTAGAGGATTACTTGCCCTGCAGAAGGAAAGAGATTATTCACTTTCTGCCATCTAAAGAGGGGACGTTTGATAATGAAACCCTATAAATCTATTTCTTTGGCATGTAAACAGTATTTGATTTAGTATTATAATGACATGTACCTGCTCGATGATGCTTTGCTATTTTGTAGAGGATTTACTGTTTATGCTCTGCGGAAGGAAAGAGATCGTTCCTCTCATCTAAACTATAGAGGGAAAATTTGATAATGAAACCCATGAGTCTCCTTCTTTGGCATGTAAACAGTATTTGATTTAGTTTTGCTTTTGCTTCATAATAATCACAACAACAGCACCAGTGTCGTCATCAGCACAATTTTGTCAACACGTGAGTCAGGCACTGTGCAGTGAACGCGATGTATGACAGTTTCCCTAGATAGTCTTTGAGCGTTCTGGGAGATTTTTACGAGTACTGATCAAGAGTGATTTTAAAAGCCATGTTCCACACTGATGCTATTTTTACGAGGTATGCGGCTTTGGTTGTGATCACGGCAAAGATGTGGCATTTGGTGATCCTATCATCAGACAGTTGCTTATGTTTGCTGTATGACACTGGTGCTTATACTGGGATTTTTGTTGTATATCATATCAGATTACAATAAACAATGTCAGTGTACTGTTGAGAAAAACCATGTTTCAAAGTAAGAATCGTTTGCTTCCACGCTTGCGCTCACAAACGGACAACTAAACACACGCATGCGCAGACGCACGAACACAGACGCGGGCCAAACGCCGATCACTCAGTTTTTGCAACCCTCATTCATTGCGGTTTAGTAGATCAAACAGGACAAGAATCCATTCTTTTGATAACTTTCAGTTCCTGAAGATGCCGCTTGGCAATCACTATAGTAGCCTGCATATTCAGGTTATAACTGATGCCTGCAAGCTCACTTTTCAACAATAGTTGTTTACGTTAGTGTAGATATTCAAATGAGAAAGATCGACTCGAAGACATTATGTCACTTACGTCAAAGAAGCCTGGGCACAAAATTGTCCATTTATTGACCGCTACACGATGTATTTTGCGGGATGTTTGACCGTCATCTTGAACTATACAGTATTTAACGTTTGGCCCAGTTTTGTACACCGCTAGCACTGAGATGAGCCACACAACTGCCGAGAACGTCCTCAAGAGGATACGGAGTAAATCTGTAGATGAACAGGACATTTTTTGGTTGATAAAATTGTCCTTACGCGTGGTACTGCGTTTACGCAGTAAAGTCAAATGATGTTCCGACGGTAAGTGAGTCACGTTGTGTATTATAGCTTTTGAGGTGAACGAACCTGGGAATGAATTGAATCTCCAGCAGGTCTGATCGCATGGTCCTCGTTTTAACGTGTGTAGCTTTGCTGTAGCTTCAAGCATACAAATTTCGAACAACCGACAAGGGCTTATCAGCCTGGGAACACTGCATGGCCAGCACTTTATTCCTGACTTCATATTTTCAAAATAGTGTGTATCAATAGTTTGTCCTTTAAATTAAGGTACATAAATATTAATATTGCAAAACTCTGCAGAACAGCAACATGCACACTGCTATCAGAATGTACTCATTGAGAGCTTTCATTTTTAAATATAAAGTAGTCACTTTGACTGTTCAGGAGTTTCAGTTAAGAGTTCAGGAGTCGGAAGTGAACACTGCTATTAATAGAATGTACTCATTGAGAGCTTCCTTTAAGTGTTCACACCTTTAGATGTCATTTGACAGTTCAGAAGCTGGAAGTGAACACTGCTATTAGAATACTCCCTTTCGAGTGCTTCTATTTGAGTGGTTGCATGTGCACACTTAGATTAAGGGCCTTGTTACATGAGTTGGGCTAGCTACATTGTGTTTTTGATGCTTTGGGTAATTTGTAAATGTTTTACTAAATTACTCCCTGGTCTTCGACCACTGCCATGGTCACTTGAAGGAGTGAAAGCCAGTTGTATGCAAATTATGTGGTATTTCACAACACACCAGGACATACCCTGGTTAGATGGGTCGAGCTGGCTCAGTTTGCTGAGATCCTGGTATGTCCTGGTGTGTTGTGAAATACACCACATAATTGTCTTTTAAATTAAGGTACCTAAATATTAGTATCTTAGGTTAAGGGCCTTATTACATGAGCTGGGCTAGCCACAGTACACTAGTTAGATTGGTTGAGCTGGCTCTAGTTTGCTGAGATCCTGGTATGTCCTGGTGTGTTGTGAAATACACCACATAATTTGCATACAACAGGCCTTCAGCCCTTAATTCATGTGACCATGGCAGTGGTCGAAGACCAGGGAGTAATTTAGTAAAACATTTACAAATTACCCAAAGCATCAAAACACAATACAGTTCGATAGCTAAATACTGTTCCAGTTGCACATTGGAGACCTCTATCTGTGATGTTTTACAGATGTCTATCATATTATGATTTGTTTTATGATTTGTTTGGTGTTTTTACAATGGTGTATGAACTCAACATGAGAGACAGGTGATGTGCATTACAATAATCAAATTGAATAGAGGGCTTGCACGGTGGCCATGTTGGATGGCAGGAACATGAAATGTTTTTCTATAACAAATAGCATTTCTTTCCCAGAGGAGGTAAATTCTATTAATCCTGCCATCCAAAATGGCTGCCGTGCAAGCACGTCATTGGCTGAGAGGGCCCCTTTAATGAGAAGAGCAAACCCAAGTTAGGACTAAAATGTTGATCATAATGCTTATGGTGTTTATAAAGACAATACACTATGTATTAGATATACTTCAAATAGCAATATATACCATCTTCAGGGTCAAACTATGAATTATCTAGATTCAAGCCTCCTGCCTAAAGGATTTAGGAAAAAATCCCTCTTGAAATCAAAACCTCATCCAAAGAACATTTAAAAGAGATTGTAAGTTTTTCCTTCCTGACAGCCAGTAATACTAAAATTTAGGCTTTTTAGCCAATCAGAACTTCTTAAGAGTCAACCATTATGGTGGGTTCCCTGGTAATGCTGGAGACTTTTTGATATATATTTTGTGTTTGATATTAATTTGCTGGCCTTTAACCATGCGGATGTGGACTTCTTTCAGGTCTTCGTTGATCATTGTTTGTACTTCTTTACTGTTTGTCTCAAAATAGGTTAAGTTACTGTGAGCTTCTTAGAATCTTCGTCAATTCTTCCGCCGAACCCGGGAGAGTTAAGCTCGGCGCTGCTTTTTGTCTGTTTTTCGATTGATGTTGCCTATCTCCGTGCCGATCTTCGTTTCATGCAACTTGGCTCTTTGGTTGTGACGTAGTCGTCTGTATAAACCCTGGGCCGTTTTCGAAGGACACTGCAAGGTTTCGCATATCGTTTTCCATATCTTGATCTCGCTCGAAGATCCTTCTGTACTAAATTGTCAGTACTGGTGTTGAAAGCCTCCGCCTTGAAGGTAAAGTGCTCTTCCTTTCTGCTAGTTCTGTTTTCTTCGCGCCTTTCATGTTTGAACTGGGCCTCGTCTTTGGCCATCCTGTTCACTTAAAAAGTCTGAACTTTTAATTAGTGTATATTTAACATTTTGTTTGGCTGTCTGTGGATTCCCCGGCTCTCACCAATGCAGCGCGAAGCAGAAGAAACCGTAAAATTTTACCCGATTACAGCATTTTTTTTTACCCAATACCAGAATGCGTGGCCTCACGTTCCAAACAAATTACGTCCACACTGTGTTTTCATACGTTTTTAAAAATTAAACCACCGTTTCCGATTTTCTACACTAGTTATCCGTTTTCGAAGTCGACCGCCCATACTAATTCGTCTTCATTTAGGTACGCATTCGTTTTCGAAAGTCCCTACTTTCGAAACCGTTTTTGCAAACCTACGGTTTTCAAGTCGTCGTTTTATTGTTGACGGAAGGCAAAAACGCATTCATAACGTATGCATTTTCAAACGAAAATTGATTGGTGGACGGAGCCTGAAAGGCTGGTTTTCACAGTGTCATCAACAGAAACAAAGAACCTTTTGCGGAAGTAAAATTCTGTTTTTACACATTGTCGTGAGAGTCATTTTCACCCTGTAGTAGGTAAATACTTACGTATGCACGGCCGCAAACATTGTTTTAAAAAGTATGTACGCACAATTTTAATCTAGTTGAAGATAATTCATATTTAAAGTGTTCTTTCTTTCTGCCAGTTGTGCTTTCTACGAGCAATTCTGGTTTAAACTTGGGCTGTTCTTTGGCCATCCTCTTTACTTAGCAAATCAGAACTTTAAAGCATGTTTATTAAACTTTATGTTTGGCTGTCTTGTTTAAATCCACCAGCTTCCACCAATGCAACGAAGTAAAACAAACTGCGACATTTTACCCGCGTTTACAACTTTGTTTACTCCATGCTAGAATACGCGACCTTGCACTCCAGATAACAGCTAATTGAAAGGCTGGACAGGTTTTCACAGTGTCATTAGTAGAACTGTAGAAGCAATGCAAAGTAATTTATGCGTTAGCCTGTTTTTACACAAAGTATCGCGAGAATCATTCTCCCCTGTAGTACGTAAATAATTATGTATGCACAGCCGCAAAAACTGTTTATAATTCTTACTGAGCAGAATTGAGCTGTATCAATAGATAATTAAAAATGCCGTCGTGTACTAATAAATAAGAGTAAGCCATGGGATACTGTATTAATTTTAACAAAAAAACCTGAATTATGTATGTTTTGACACTTTATTACAGTAGACATTTTCTTAGTAACCATAAAATACGTGCCTTGCCTTGCCACCACTTACACTTCTGAATTCGGGGGACTGGGTACTTGGTAACTTTCCACGTGATGTGCTTGTGGCTCATGAACAAAACAATCAGCTTATTAGAATCTTCGACAGTTCTCCCGCCGAACCTGGGAGAGTTAAGCTTGGCGCTGTTTTTCGTCTGTTTTTCGATTGATGTTACCTATATCCGTGCCGATCTTCGTTTCAAGTAACTCGGTGCTTTAGTTGTGACGTCGTCTGTATCGACCCTGGGCCGTTTTCCAAGGACGCTGCAAGGTTTCGCATACCCTTTGCCATACCTTGATCTCGCTCGAAGATCCTTTTGTAATAAATCGTCAGTACTGGTGTTGAAAGCCTCCTCCTTGAAGGTACAGTGCTCTTCCTTTCTGCTAGTTCTGTTTTCTGGGAGCGTTTCGGGTTAGAACTGGGCCTCGTCTTTGGCCAGCCTGTTCACTTAAAAAGTCCGAACTTTGAAGTGGTGTTTATCAAATTTTTATTTGGCTGTCTTTGGACTCCCCCGGCTCCCGCCAATGCAACGAAGTAGAAAAAACCGTGAAACTTTACGCGATTACAGCATATTTTTTACCACCATATCAGAATGCGTGCGTTTTTGAAAAACCTTCGTTTTTGTTTTTCTACGCTATTCCTCCATCTTCGATGTCGACTGCCCACACTAATTCGTTTTCATTTGAGAACGCATTCGTTTTCGAAATTGTCCATTTTGGGAACTTTTTTTGCAAACCTACGATTCTCAAGTTGTCGTTTTGGTGTTGACAGAAGGCAAAAACGCATTCATAAAAATGTATGCATTTTCAAACGAAAATTGATTGGTGGACGGAGCCTGAGAGGTTGGTTTTCACAGTGTCATCAACAAAAACAAAGAACCTTTTGCGGAAGTAAAATCCTGTTTTTACACATTGTCGTGAGAGTCATTTTCACCCTGTAGTAGGTAAATACTTACGTATGCACGGCCGCAAACATTGTTTTAAAGAGTATGTACGCACAATTTTAATCTAATTGAAGATAATTCATATTTAAAGTGTTCTTTCTTTCTGCTAGTTGTGCTTTCTACGAGCAATTCTGGTTTAAACTTGGACTGTTCTTTGGCCATCCTCTTTACTTAGCAAATCAGAACCTTAAAGATGTTTATCAAACTTTATGTTTGGCTGTCTTGTTTAGATCCCCAGCTTCCACCAATGCAACGAAGTAAAACAAACTGCGACATTTTACCCGCGTTTACAACTTTGTTTACTCCATGGTAGAATACGCGGCCTTGCACTCCAGATAAAGCTAATTGAAAGGCTGGACAGGTCTTCACAGTGTCATATTAGTAGAAGTAGGAGCAATGCAAAGAAATTTATGCGCTAGCCTGTTTTTACACAAAGTATCGCGAGAATCATTCTCCCCTGTAGTACTACGTGACGTAAATAATTATGTATGCACAGCCGCAAAAACTGTTTATAATTCTTATTGAGCAGAATTGAGCTCTATCAATAGATAATTAAAAATGCCGTCGTGTACTAATAAATAAGAGTAAGCCATGGGATACTGTATTAATTTTAACAAAAAAATCCTGCATTATATATGTTTTGACACTTTATTACAGTAGACATTTTCTTAGTAGTAACCATAAAATACGTGCCTTGCCATGCCGTCACTGACACTTCTGAGTCCGGGGGACTGGGTATTTGGTAACTTTCCACGTGATCTGCTTGTGGCTCATGAACAAAACAGTCATCTTTTTAGAATCTTCGACAGTTCTCCCGCCGAACCCGGGAGAGTTAAGCTCGGCGCTGTTTTTCGTCTGTTTATCGATTGATGTTGCCTATCTCCGTGCCGATCTTTGTTTCAGGCGACTCGGTGCTTTGGTTGTGACGTCGTCTGTATCGACCCTGGGCCGTTTTCCAAGGACGCTGCAAGGTTTCGCATACCGTCTGCCATACCTTGATCTCGCTCGAAGATCCTTCTATACTAAATTGTCAGTACTGGTGTTGAAAGCCTCCGCCTTGAAGGTAAAGTGCTCTTCCTTTTTGCTAGTTCTGTTTTCTGGGCGCGTTTCAGGTTGGAACTGGGCCTCGTCTTTGGCCATCCTGTTCACTTAAAAAGTCCGAACTTTTAAGTGGTGTTTATCAAATTTTTATTTGGCTGTCTTTGGACTCCCCCGGCTCCCGCCAATGCAACGAAGTAGAAAAAATCCGTGAAATTTTACCCGATTACAACATATTTTTACCACCATATCAGAATGCGTGCGTTTCTGAAAAACCTTCGTTTTCGTTTTTCTACACTATTCCTCCGTTTTCGAAGTCGACTGCCCACACTAATTCGTTTTCATTTGAGAACGCATTCGTTTTCGAAATTGTCCATTTTGGGACTTTTTTTGCAAACCTACGATTCTCAAGTTGTCGTTTTGGTGTTGACAGAAGGCAAAAACGCATTCATAAAAATGTATGCATTTTCAAACGAAAATTGATTGGTGGACGGAGCCTGAGAGGTTGGTTTTCACAGTGTCATCAACAAAAACAAAGAACCTTTTGCGGAAGTAAAATCCTGTTTTTACACATTGTCGCGAGAGTCATTCTCACCCTGTAGTAGGTAAATACTTGCGTATGCACGGCCGCAAACATTGTTTTAAAAAATATGTATGCACAATTTTAATCTAATTGAAGATAATTCATATTTAAAGTGTTCTGTCTTTCTGCTAGTTGTGCTTTCTACTAGCAATTCTGGTTTAAACTTGGGCTGTTCTTTGGCCATCCTCTTCACTTAGCAAATCAGAACCTTAAAGATGTTTATCAAACTTTATGTTTGGCTGTCTTGTTTAGATCCACCAGCTGCCACCAATGCAACGAAGTAAAACAAACTACGACATTTTACCCGCGTTTACAACTTTGTTTACTCCATGCTAGAATACGCGGCCTTGCACTCCAGATAACAGCTAATTGAAAGTCTGGACAGGTTTTCACAGTGTCATTAGTAGAACTATAGAAGCAATGCAAAGAAATTTATGCGCTAGCCTGTTTTTAGACAAAGTATCGCGAGAATCATTCTCCCCTGTAGTACGTAAATAATTATGTATGCACAGCCGCAAAAACTGTTTATAATTCTTACTGAGCAGAATTGAGCTGTATCAATAGATAATTTAAAATGCCGTCGTGTACTAATAAATAAGAGTAAGCCATGGGATACTTTATTAATTTTAACAAAAAAATCCTGCATTATGTATGTTTTGACACTTTATTACAGTAGATATTTAATAACCATAAAATACGTGCCTCGTCTTGCCGTCACTGACACTTCTGAGTCCGGGGGACTGGGTACTTGGTAACTTTCCACGTGATCTGCTTGTGGCTCATGAACAAAACAGTCAGCTTCTTAGAATCTTCGACAGTTCTCCCGCCGAACCCGGGAGAGTTAAGCTCGGCGCTGTTTTTTGTCTGTTTTTCGATTGTTGTTGCCTATCTCCGTGCCGATTTTTAAGCTCGCGTTCAGCACAAAGTGCTGAAAAGCGAAGCTTCATGCGATCCAGTCAACTGGAATGTGTCCCGGTGCTGTCAACAATGGATTCCAAATATGGAAGTCGTTCTGTTCCCAATTTGGCAGTATCGATATTACCGACAACGCAACAAAATCGAGAACGCGATCGTCGAAGTAGTTTTTGCTGTGGCATTTTTAAGCGTCCCACCTTATTGCAGTTAAGACTGCGTCAGTCAGTCCGTCATTCTGTGTCAACAATTGCCTTTGAAATTTGAGCATCAGCGAATACGCATGAAGAAACGAAGAGATGGGAAGACGTTTTCTGGAGTTATTTTTATTGTTATCATTGTATTCCTTAATTGCCAGTAGATCTGTTGAACTTCAGAACCATTATCACACAGGTTTTGGTGAATTCTCGGTTGTTTGACAAGCGTAAGTCAAAGTTGAAATTCCCGTGTGACCACTGACAGCCCTGAGCGACTTCAGCTTGTCGAAATATTTCTATCGTTTGATTATAGTTGCTTTGCTTCGCATAGTTTTCGCCAGCAATGAAAAATGCTGTAGAGAACTGGAAGAAGAAGAATTCGAAAATGAATTTGACCAAAACCGCAAGTAATGTCAACAAGTTCTCATATTTCACTTAAACTTAGGCGTATTTTCTTTAAGCACGTATTTAGTTTGAATGCAGCCCAGACTGGAGTATCATGGCCTCTGATGAATATGTAGATGTTGAACATAAGCTGTGCATGACATGAGTAATGAAGTCACGGATAGACTTTTTTCAGTGCAACTCCGGAAGGTCTCCTTCCGGTTCAAAGATTTGGCATTCGGTGAAGGATTTTAAATTCTCCCAATTCGAGCGTCTAAGTTTATAATTTTCACCCTATGCCGCCTTGTAAATTAGGGTTTTCAAAACTGAGACTAAATCGAATACGCGGTTCACAAAAGTGGAGGCCAGCGGAAACGGATGCGCACTTCCACATACCTAAATTAAGCAATTTTTACGATGTGGCCTTGAGCCAGTTCTATTAAATACCCACTCCCGCAAAAGTACTTTCTACAAATTTGCGAGCTTACAGCTGCCTTGCTGCTTTGATTTAACTGAATGCGTTTCACTTCTATCAGGCTTTCGAGTATTCGTGCTTTGTAACAAATATAGAATTGAAAGCGAGGAATGTAACACGAGCCCAATACGAGACATGTTTAAAATATTATTGCGGTTTTGTTTACAGTGTGTTCAGTCCATTTGTGACTGCAAACTCAATGCTCAGGACTATTTCGGTGTATTTTTCATTTCTGGTATACAATGACCGTTGCGAAAGAAAGGCTACATGATTGAATGAAAGAAACATTTCAACAGGCAATGTACGATAAGCAGAAGAATTTTACGAGGCAACAGATGTCATGGACAGAGTAAAGCATAAATCGACATTGTTTTGCGGCTAAAGCTCATCGTAGCTCATCGTAGCTCATCGTGATAATCTGGTTTCCGTTTTCGGCCTGTTTTCTTCCCAGAAGTATTTCGTGTCGGCACAGAAAGTTTCGTCGGGACTAAATATTTAGCGGTGACAGAGATGTTTGCAATCCCCCAGCGGTATCCATCAAACATCTGTTCACGGCTATTCTCGAAGCTTCCGCGGTGAACTAAAGAACGCAAGCCAAAATCGTTCCCAAACATCCAGTTTATCAGTGCGTGTTCCACAAAGCCAAACGGTGTTGAGTTTGGATTAAATGCAGTTAACTTTTACACACAAGTACCGAGCAATTCACTGGCCACACTCGAGTTGTTTAACGAAGTCAATTACGTCATTGCATATCACGTGATAATCTGAACCAATATCCGTGTGCAGATTCGTAACCCAGAAAACTAACATGACGAAAAAGATACGCCGTGTGATTTTAAGCTCGACGGGCCACGCCCGCGAGCAAAAAGTAGCAAGCGCTAATTTCACTTCATAGACACTTTAAATAATTTCGAAACTAATAGCGGTAGGATCTCAATCCGCTCGAATTTACACGGCAATCTACAAATACAGAAAATTCGGCGAATGTAAATGTCACCTTGTATTCTTATAAATGCTTCTTCGCATTTGCATTGCTCAGTTACCAGAAACTCAGCTTGATTTTCACAGCGATCTTGCCCGTATGACAATTGTCCGAGTGATTGCTTCAGTGCAGGGTCCAAGGTAACTGACTTGAAGTCATTTGAACTCCATGACGATATTTGGTGTTGAAAACGGTGTGATTTGGTTACCTTGGGTGGAAACCTTCCCCATTTTATTTGCAGTGAAAATCCTTTCCAATTAAATTGATAATTCTGAAACCCATAATACTTTCCTCCCGAAACAATGGCTGCCTCGTTATAAGGTTTTCCCAAAACAATAGGTTATCTCCATATTAGGATCTGGAACCGGAAAAAGCGTACGGACGGACGGAAGTGGCTTAGCTTATTATTTTATAGATTATTGTAGGGTGTTGTTTTCTTATCTGTTTTACTATCTGCGTACGTCCTGAAGTGCATTGCGTAAACAAACTTGTGAACTGTTTACATCCTGCACGGCGGAACAGAACCAAGAGCAAGTTAATTTAGTCTGTTAGTCTTTCTAGGTGGCCGCTTAACAGAGGTAAAAACAAACAAACAAACAAACAAACAAAACAAGGGAAATTAGCAAAGTATAAAGCCCAGAAGTGGTCGCGAGATCGCTTCGAGAGTAGCTGGACCTAAAGAGGCCGAGGTGATCGGTCATGGAAGTTCAACTGTACGATGATTTGAAATGATATGGATACGACTTCGCATGCGTACGTTCCAAGGTTAATTTACCTCTCTCGAGTAGCATTATTTTCAGCTGCAGCGGTTAAATGAATACGCACTTAAAAAAATAACAAAAGATTAGGCCCAGAAGTGGTCGCGAGATCGCTTCAAGAATAGCTGATCCTAATAAAGGCCGAGGTTCGCTCATGGAGGTTTGACTGTATTATGATTTGGAATGATATGGATACGAATTCTCATGTGTAAGTACCAAGGTTAATTTTATTTCTCTCGACTAGCAATATTTTGCTACCTGCGGCTAAATTGCATAATTAGAATTACTATTACGCCACCAATGGAGCATCAATTCAGTCCAATACGTGTTCACATATTGGCCTTGGGTATCTTTTATAGATCGCACCTTACGCATCACATATATTTGATTTTTCATAGATTGATTGGCATCCTCGGAGACCCAACGAGACTTTGACTACAATTAAAAAAAGAACTGAAAAATGTGACTACTCAAAGGACAACTCTCAGTCAGAAAATACAACGCAACACAATGCATTACCCAATAATCTTTATTTAAACTGCTTGTGGTCTTTAGAAGGTCATTCTCACGATCGCATAGATTGGCTTTTTCTTTGTCGGCAACTGCGAGGCTTTCATCTTCGCGCTTTATTGGTCCAGTAGTTTTCTTTAACTCTTGGCTTTGTCGCTCTGGTTAGCAAGTTCCAGTGGGCAGAGGTCGTCCTGACTTCTTTGAGTTTCCCTTTGAAATAACAGTCTAAGCCTTTCTAGTGTCAGTGATTATTTCGTTCCTAAGCTTTATATCTGGCCCACATCTCCGTATCTTTTGTTTCAACTGAAGATTTAATAATAACTTGAAGCTTCTGGAAGTACACTTCTGCTCAGCTTATGTAGTTTTCTCAGACAAATTATGGCACTAACAATCAATTCTCCAAGGAAAAGAAAAGACATCAAAATGAACCTTCCCGGAGAAAACAGACATTGCAAATTATGTTATGCAATCTTCAGTTTCGATAAAATAGCAGTCGGCTGTAAGTTAGAGAGTGTGTTGTCAACGGATAAAATCAGGTAACTTAGAGAGTTCTACAGTATTGTAGAGCCATATGAATTCTTATTACGGATAATGAGACCGTTGAAAATTTGTAAAAGCAGTGAATGGTGCGCAATTTAAGGCTCCCATATTTCATTTTAACTTGTTAAGATAAGTGAGGAGGAAGATGTCTGTTTATCGCTCATTTTGGCTCTGCTCGACAAACGAATCCGGTGAACAAGGTGGGACGCAAGTATCTATAGACGTGTCATAAGTGGCCAGTAAAACTTTGCAACAGACTGGAGGCCAGTAGGGAAAAGAGAGAGCAATAAGCAAAAATATATGAAGAATCACAGTGCATCACAAAAGTCACAAAACCATATAGAAATAAAGGCATTTTCAAGCGTCACAGTTTAGGGCGCGGATCGAATGTAAACTTTCACTGCTCTCGATTGACATCACGTGGCCGCAGTCAAACATCTGGTCACAATTGTTTGGTTAGCTCGCTTCATGCTTACTGAGATGAATCTACTACAATCAAAATGACTGAAACATCTAAACTTTTGGTGAGAACCTGATTATATCTCAACTCTCAATACGGGGTACGTAGAACCGGAAAGATGGAATCGGCGATATTGATTCAGTAATTATAAGTTGAGACAACAATTGAATTAGTGTTTGCGTTGTTGTGCCTATACGCGGAATTCAAAGCCTGAACCCCCTAAAGGCAACATTCATCCTATTTTAATGCCAGCATTCAAGTTGTGGTTTGTCTTTTTTTTTTGTTGCCGATATTTTTGTTACCTGTGGCTTAATGATACGTAACTGTACTTTACTTGAAGTAAACCTGCGGCTACCTAAATATTTTAGCTCCTGAGTTGTTACCGATAAAAGATTGCTAGATCAGCTGCGTTTCGCTTAGTACATGTTCACACAAATATTATGGGCCTTGAATGGATACGTTTACGCGTAGGGTACGTGCTGGAATGTGTGGTGCATTGTTCTTGTAGTTTTTCAAATGATTTCCGTCCTGTGGAAAATGTGTTGTGGTCAGAATGTTTTGTTATGAGACACCACGTTGTTTATTTTAACATGTAGCTAGATCAGTTTAATTTGATGTTTCACATTACTTCTCAGAAAACTATCCAGTTTTAAGAAATTCATAAAAATCTGCTACTTTAGGTTGTGTTTTCATCAAGTGTAGGGTTTTAGTCTTCTAGCAGCGAACTCTGCATTTCAAATAATAGTTGTATTGTTTCACCGCCAACTTGCGCCACCCCTCAAGAATGACTAACTCTAACTGTCATTAGAGACTGAGATATAACGTAGCAGTGTAAGTGAAACAGCCTTCTAGCAGTTCCGCGAAACTTGGTGTCATATTTCTACGCAATTCGTCTTTTGTGTTATCAAAGACTCCAGTTCTGTTGTGGTTTGCTTTCGTTGCTTTCATTCTGATAACCACAACAGGCGCCAAACTGACTTAGTAACCGGTACAGGTGACTGGTGTCCTTGAAGGACTCAAATTTTGGCAAACTTTAGCACATCTTTTGTCCAGCCTATGTACTTTTCGTAGACGATTTATGGCAGTAACAATGAACTGTGCTTAATAAAAGCATCGCCAAATAAACCTTTTCGGAGGAAAAAAGACGTTGCAAATTATGTTATGCAATCTTCATTTTCGAGAAAATACAGCAGTCGGATGTAGGAGAATCTGAATCGTGTACCCCCCCAGGCAAAGTTCACTGATCCTATTATATAAAGCCAGTCGGGCAAGGTGTTGTTTGTCTTTTTCTTTTTACTACCTGCGTTCGTCCTGAAGTGCTTTGCATAAAACAGATTCGTGAAAAGTTTACAGCCTGCACGGCGGAATAGAACAAGAGCAAGTTGCATCCTGCAGAAGGTAAATTATGAGCATTCACGATTAAATGCACATTTGAGCAAGAAAAGTAACAAAATTTATCCGCAAATAAATTTGAATTTACGCATTGCTATTTTGTGAACGGGTAAATTCAGGTAACTTAGAGAGTTTTATTATATACATACTGAGACATACTCACGAAAAAGCCATATCGTAAAATTTCGTACGCAAATGAGTTCTAGCCAATGAGAGGCCGCGAACGACGCTTTTCACACGTAAAAAAAATCGTTCGTCCAATCACAAGCTGCGAACGACGATTTTTCACTACTTTTAAAGGGTTTCCCGGTCCCATCATAAATGTCTCAGTATGTATATATTAAACAGAAAACATCATGGAAAGTGCTTTGTACAGTTTTTATTCACTCGTTGTTTCGTATCATAAAACTCACTCGCTCGCAAAGCCTCGCTCGTTCGTTTTATGATACTTCACAACTCGTGAATAAAAACCGTACGCGCGCACTTTCCATGAAGTAATCTCTATTTATTGTATAGTAGAGCCGCATGAATTCTTACTACGGATAATGAAACTGGTGAAAATTTGTAAAAGTAGTGAAATGGTGCATAATTTAAGGCTCCCATATTTCACTTTAACTTGTTAAGATAAGTGAGGAGGAAGATGTCTGCCGTTTATCGCTCATTTTGGCTCTGCTCGACAAACGAATCAGGTGAACAAGATGGGACGCAAGTATCTATAGACGTGTCATAAGTGGCCAGTAAAACTTTGCAACAGACTGGAGGCCAGTAGGGCAAAGAGAGAGCAATAAGCAAAAATATATGAAGAATCACAGTGCATCACAAAAGTCACAAAACCATATAGAAATAAAGACATTTTCAAGCGTCACAGTTTAGGGCGCGGATCGAATGTAAACTTTCACTGCTCTCGATTGACATCACGTGGCCGCAGTCAAACATCTGGTCACAATTGTTTGGTTAGCTCGCTTCATGCTTACTGAGATGAATCTACCACAATCAAAATGACTGAAACATCTAAACTTTTGGTGAGAACCTGATTATATCTCAACTATCAATACGGGGTACGTAGAGCCGGGAAGATGGAATCGGCGATATTGATTCAGTAATTATAAGTTGAGACAACAATTGAATTAGTGTTTGCGTTGTTGTGCCTATACGCGGAATTCAAAGCCTGAACCCCCTAAAGGAAACATTCATCCTAGTTTAATGCCAGCATTCAAGTTGTAGTTTGTCTGAGTTGTTACCGGTAAAAGATTGCTAGATCAGTCGCGTTTCGCTCAGTACATGTACACACATATTATGGGCCTTGAATGGATACGTTTACGCGTAACTTATGTGCTGGAATGTGTGGTGCATTGTTCTTGTATTTTTAGCTCGCGATCTCACTTGTGGGATTGCGAGGTTTTAAACTCACACTGTCCTCCCTATGTCCATCTGTTGTCAACTAAAGCAGTTGCGGTCAAACGTTTAATTGATTTTAAAGAACTTTAGTTGTTAATTTTTACCGAAAAAAAATTTTTTTTGGCTGCTTTTCGATCCATCCAGCCGCCACTAATACAACGATTGCCAGGAGTACGAAGCATAGGACACAGAAATCGACCACCAATGCTCTCAGTCAAAACTGCGCAACCTTGCATTCCCAAACCAGCAAGAGCGTCCCCGCCTCTATTCATCTGGAATACTTAGTTCAAAGGTGTTTATTTTTCGATAATTAAAAGTGTCTCTACTATAAACAGAGCATTATCAAAATCAAGCACATAAATCGTAGATAAAAACGTTAAATTGATTTTAATCAAGAGCAGAAAAAAAGGAAGTCGAGAAATGCTGAAGGACATGGCACACCAGTCAGAATGTTTGCACAAGTTGGAGAACACAGGAAACTATCGGCAAACTGAAGGTATCACATCTGACGGCAAAAATAGTCATTTTGCGACAGAAAAAAAATTATCTTGGGATTTTTTTTATTTTGCGGTTAATATTCACCTCTTTACCGCATTCGCTACCAAGTTCAATTTGTTTTCTTGTCAGTAACTGACAAATCTGATATAATTTGCAAATCTCGCGGAACTTGCCACCAATGCAACACTTGTTACTTACAATCCTAGCTCACGACCACTGGATGCACGGCTCTACTTTCCGGACCAAGTAAAAGTCCCTTACTCGCCTGGAATGTTTTGCTCGCAATGTGTTTATTTTTATTATGTTGATTAAAAGTGGCTACAGCTAAACAAATCACGATCAAAGCAAAGCACAGTTTAAACAAGAGCGTTAAAAGAAGATAATTGGTGGAGGACAACAGAAGTTCTGCATGCACGTAGCTGTCACTTGACCTGCTTCCATACGGCTTCATATCTCGGTGGTGAGAGCGTCGTATCGCTATCGCAAAGGTCATGGGTTCGATTTGCGTTAAAGCCTGGATTTTTTTCCGGTCTATCCTTGCAACTGCTTAAGCTGCTTTATATAGGCTCGTGATGACTACATTCCAATTCAGTTTTAGCCGCGAGGGTCACTTTCATTATCAATCTAAGTAAATTATTTTGATACAAGATTTGTTGCCATTTATTGTAATCAATACTCAAAATTGTAGTCAATAACCACCGCCGCTACTTACATTACTTGATAATCAATTGACCTTTCGATAATCAATGTATAATAGCTGACCACTTTTAAAACTCTAGAGTGCAGCCTGCGTGAACAGGTAGTGATGATATTTTGTGTCTTTCACAATCTTGGTGTCTGTTTCGTCTAATCTTCTTGAGCTATAGTCTCACTCATCTCTTCATTGGTTATACTTTAGGGACACGTAATTTCAAATGCCATTTCAGGAAAACTAGTTTCCAATATTTTCTGTGGAGGGTGGGGCCAGAACCGTTCTTTATTTTCCTTCATGAAATAGCCCTTCCCCCCGCCCCCCTCTTACCGCTCTCGTTACGATAAAAACTGACAAGTCACTTTATACCATCAAATGAAAATATCGCAAATAATAAAGCATGTAACAGCAATGAAATGATCAATCGATTTATATTAATTGATGGTTAACTGATATTTTAATACTTATCATAAACTCGCTGAAGCTTGGATTATGTATAGTGGCATGGCAAACCATCACTTCATTAATCATTTTTCTTTTCTTTCAGAACATTATGTCAGTGTACAAGACTGCTGGATTTGTGTTGATGTTGGTGTGGATTTCATTGATGATCTCCTCAGGTAAAATGTTAGCTGGTAGGGGAATGGGCGAGGGAAGCCGGTGAGGATGATCAAACAAGCAACTTATGTCTATTATCTTTATTTTTTGTACAACAGGAGTCAGTGGAAACATTGGGAGAGACTTTGTTGTTGGATTTTTCAGCCAACATGGTGGGTACACAAGTAAAAGCAACAAATTGTACGTCACAAGCCGAAACAACGCTCTTGTCCGTGTGGAGGTTCCCTTTCTATTACTGAGTCAGACTTATCACGTGGCCAGCGACAATATGACAACCATAGAGCTTAGCGGCACAGTGCGCATGAATGCTGTGACAGGCAAAGAAAGAAAAGGCATCCACGTCACGTCTGATCACGATATCGCAGTCTACGGATTAAGTTTAGAATCAGGCAGCAGTGATGGATTTCTCGGACTTCCTTTGAACATGACTCAGACGGAATATGTTGTACCATCGTACACTCCAAGCTACTATATCTCTTTGGTTGGTATCGTTGCCTCAGAAGACAACACAGTTGTAGTTGTAACTCTAAGAACATCAGGAACAGTGACGTACAAAGGGATCCATTATCGAAACTACGAGACAATCACTGAAAACATGGATCGACTGGAGATTTTCCAAATTGCATGCAGCGCTGATCTGACTGGAACCAGAGTAATGTCCAACAAGAAAGTGTCTGTATTTTCTGGAAACCAATGCACCAATGTTAAAGTCTCATATTGTGACCACCTGGTGGAACAGATCCCTCCTGTGAACCAGTGGGGCACTCATCACGTGACAAGTCCCACACCAATGCGAACAGCTGGAGACATATTCCGTGTTTTGGCCGCTTACACTAAAACCGCGATAAGTGTTGGTGGTAACCACACATCACTTGATCAGGGAGACTTTGCTGAGTATGACATTCCTTCGGACGATTCCCGTGAAATAGAGTGTGACAAGCCCTGCCTGGTTGTCAAGTACAACAAAGGCGGCAGTGCTGATTTCTTGGGTACAGATCCATTTATGACAATCCTTCCTCCTGTAAGTAAATACACGCCAGCTGCTCTTGTTGCGACACCACTGCTTGCTGGGAGGGGCGGAAGATTCACTACGCTCATCAGCATCATAATGAATACCTCGGACACTTCAGGACTTCTTGTTGATAATCAGCTGCACGGACTGACATGGGAGAAGATACAAGGAACGGAATTCTCACGAACATTCATGATCGCCAATAAAACAAACTACAAAATCAGCCATCAATCAGAACACGCCCGTTTCCTCCCTCTTGTCAGTGGGCACGTAACATCTGAATCATTTGGCTTTCCAGGAAGTTGGTCTGATGACCAGAATATTCTTGGAAATTGCCGACCCACTTTGACATTTCCTGATGACGTAAACCAGACCTGCCGAGATTCCATTGCAGTCAACATCACCGGCTTCCCAAGTGTCCAGTACAGTCTTTGTAATACATCAGTAAGTTTCACCTACACCGACACATTTGCCTCCAATGGACGCTGCCCTGATTCACAGCAGGTGATACGGCGACAGTTTACCGGAGTTGATTCTTTTGGAAGAAAATACACTCATGAACAGACAATAACATCTTTCCCAACAAGTAAGGGCGTTTTTGTTTTGTTTTGTTTTGTTTTTTGGAAAATGTAAACTTTATGCTACTTATTATTGGTATGCTGCTATTTTTTCGTTATATTCTTTTGAGTATTAAATTTAGTCACGTAATCTTTCTTTGGCCGAAACACGTTGGCAACACTACTAGTTACAATGCAGTGCGTTTTAATGCAAGTACTACCAGGGCACCAACAAAGGGTCAAAAGCCAGGTTGAGAAACGTTTGGTCAACTGCGACTAATTTATCGTTGTCAGCAATAACAATTCTATTGTACTCATAAATTGAGTAAAATAATATTACTAGGATGTTAAAGACATTACTTCTAAGAATAAGAGCGTCAGTTTCATATCAGTATATATTTTTGAGATGAATAAAATGATAAAATACTTAGACAAAAACTTATAAAGTTCTTTGAAGCTCAGCCATTTTTCATATTTGTTGCCTATAAACAGGTGCGCCAGAAGTCACGTGTTCTGAAGATCACATGCACGTCGTTATAAAGCTGGAAAACTACCCTTACCTGGACCCAAATCAAATGCACTTGGAGGATCCATCATGCACCGCGTCAGAGTACAACAGCACACACATCCTGTTTCGCATCCGGCTCAACGAGTGTGGAACCGTTAAAAGCGTCAACAATGGCACCTTGATGTTTAAGAATAAGGTGACAGGAAAAGTACGCAGCAATGATGGCTCGGTAATAACGCGCTGGAACCGAGTCGAGTTTATCGTCAGTTGTTCACTTCAAAGAAACGCAAGTCTTGGTGGTCCCAGCTTTAAGCCTCAAGGAGTTATCACTGTAAACGAAGGTAAAGGGAACCAGTGCGCTGTATCTTGCTTGATAAACACTCGAAGGCATGCAACTTTAGTTAGTTCATCTTGAATTACATTCTCGAAAGGGGGGAACGGAGTGTGGTTTGTTGTATTAAGATTATTTCTAGGATCTTTTGGCCTTCAATAAATAGCCTGGTTTGTACTCGTTGAAACAATGTTGGAGCCCACAGGAGGCGATTAAAGAATGGTACAGCCAAGAGTAAAGAAATTAAGCATGTGATATCGGGCTTTTTGATCTTCTTCTCAGTTCTTCAAAGTGATGTGAGTATTTCGAAAAATGATGTATGCAGCATAACGAAAGTGTTCAAAGTATGGAATGAGAGTAGTTTTATAATGTCATCTGTTTGTTTTTTTTCTAGCTGGGTATGGAAAACAAACTTTTACCATGGAACTGTACCACAGCAGTCAGTACCAAACTGTGCACGAGAACTTTCCCGTTGATGTGGCATTGAACGAACGGCTTTATGTCCAGCTGGAAGTCACATCTAACACGTATGATCTGGTCCTGTTCACCGAGAAATGCACCGCCACACCTCAACCTCCAACCAATATCGGCCACGTCCTTCTAGAAGATGGGTAAATTAAAAATCGATGAGTAACTTTTCGCTTTGTGTATAGCAACAAATATGAATCCGTTAAGCATCAGAGGCAAAAATAGTAGAGGAATGAGGTAGAAAATATTGTTTCGATTGACCTTGTGCTTTGCTGTGTCTTCCATGTTTGGTGTTTCCGGCTTGTGACGAAAGCAACCACGTGACGATTGCGCTTATTGCACCTTTTATCGGTCCATTTTTTCATAGCTATTAGTCCATAAAAATGTGCACTCCGTGTGCAACAATGGATAAATTTAATCAAATTTGCAGAAATGATTTCAATGAATATTTATTTTTAATTTACAGGTGTGTCACAGACGGTACATTACAGTACAATTACCAGAGATCCAGACGACAGCGATTCAGTTTCCAGGCCTTCCGCTTTGTGGATGACTACCAGACGGTTTATCTGCAGTGCGATGTGTTGGCGTGTCACGCGACAAGTGACGATTCTCGCTGCACCAGAGGCTGTTTAAGTCAAGGAAGACGTAAGAGAAGAGAAGATTCAGACAGTCAAGAGGGATACGAGAAAGGGTCAAAGTCCCATGCCGTTACAATTGGGCCGATTGTAAAGGAAGATGACAAAGACAACATCAACAAAGGCTAGTTCAGTTTTGAGCTGTAGTTACGTGCACGCATTTATTTTTATGACCCATCAAATATTTCCTCCCGCGCGTGATTGGTAGAATCGTGACACGTGACCGAATAACGTCCGCTCCTGAGCGGACGTTATCAGCGAATAACCCTGGCCTGGCGAACTAACGCTGTTTATTGACAATATCCGAACACAATTTTATACATTTAATCACAAAAATCATTACAAGACGACTATTGAGGAGGACATCAATTTATTGGTCGAAAAAGCAGTTTCAGAAAGCACTAAAAAGCTTCACAGTTTCCGCGCCGTTATTTGCGCTGAGAGAGGAAATATTTGAAGGATAATAAAGACAATAAACTACTTTTGGCTTCGGAAATATGCACGGATAATTGTCCTTGGACATTATCTGTTCCTCGAAGCTCACAGTTGCCCTCGAGCTTCGCTCTCGGGCAACTTTTTGCTTCTCGGAACAGATAATATCCTCGGACAATTATTCATGCATATTTCTTCGCCAAAAGTAGTTTATTGTTTATATAACACCAAAATATGACTCGGTGTTTGACATCAAACTGATTTGCACCATGTTTTGACGTATATGGAGTTTTTCTTAACCGTAATGACAGGCTAATAACATGTTAGTCGGAGCAATCTTTTATTAATGGACTGCAATCGAGTGGCCAGCATATTCACTGGCCAGTATAAAAACATGCAGGTGCCTTTGTGTGTGTTCCCAATAAACAAGCACTTCTATTGTTTAATTTATAAATCCTATTTATTTTGTCAGGAACAGATGATTCGCAGCAGTCCAGTATCGTCCCTGTTGTTTCTGGAGCTGTGGCAGGTGTGCTGGCCTTGGCAATCATCTGTGCCGCTGTATTAGTTGCTTTACGCATGCTCAGACGCAAACCCGCTGGACCAAGCCAAACTGCTAACTCTATTGACAACCCAGGATTTGACTGCAAAGAGATGAACACAGTTGCCTGAAATGTAAGAGACTAATGCAGACTAGAATATGCTAGTGATCTAGTGATGTAAACATTTCTTATTTATTAACAAGTCTCTTATCAGACTTTCCAACTTCCCCCCCCCCCCCCCCCCCCCGGTATCAAAGCCACGTGTAACAATCTAAGACTCCCCTTGGATTTTTGTCCCTCCCAGATTGGTCCTATAAGACCTTGCTGCGAGCAGTGTTGAGGAATCTGGGGAGATTGTAAGAAACCACAATACAAAGACTGACTGATCACAAACGGGCGACTAGAAACGATGCCTTCATGCAGGTGCACAAACCTAGAACGAACCTGTGCCTCGCAAACGATTAATACACGACGTAAAACGAAACCCGCGAAAAAACAATTAGTAGATCAAAAGTTACCATATACTCACCACTTATCAACCATTGGAACTCTGAGTTTTCACAACCAACCATTGCATCAGCGACCCAACCGACCAATCACAATAATGATCAAAAAAATAAATACACCTGATTGTCTGACGACGTCTCTTCACTTAACTCTGAAGATCACTACCGCTTCAGGTGCTCGTGCAATGTCGATTACCAACAACAACTGAAGACTACTCACACCTGGACAATATTACTAGACGGACAATAAAAATACCATTGTATGTCTTTAAGTACTTTGCAACTGTGCGGTTACCAATTGGCTCTTATTTTTTCTTTATTCATATTATTTTGTAGTTTCTGGTGCTACACAGTCGCAGTGAGAAGTTTGAAGGTTGACGTTTTAACATCTCGTCCCTAATTATTTCTTTCATTTTCATTGCAGACTCGTTCCAGTGATGAGGACCGATGAAGATGATGAGGAACAATGAAGCAGTTTTGTTGTATATCAATTGCAGGATTTGTTTAAGTCACGGTCTGGTTAGTTTAGAACGGTCCCCACGTTTTTTTTATTCAAATATGGTTGGTAGTTTTTTGTGACATTAGTTTAACAGGCTGGCACCTTATAATAACTTCTTGTGCCGGATATCTTGTTTTGCCAGTTTTATTATGATATGTACCTCAGTGCTCAATTTTTTAGAAGATTACTGTCTATGATCTGGGAAAGAGATTGTTCGTTTCCTCGTGTAAAGCCGACGAGTCTCTTTCTTTGAAACGTAAACAGTATTTGAATTAGTTTTGCTTTTGCTTCCTAATAATCACAACAGCAGCATCAGTAGCACTGTTCTGTCAAAAAGTGAGTGACCTTCACGGCTGCCATTACAACCAAAAATCGGCATGCAGTATAGGTGTCATGGCCGTAGTATGCATGCAGCCCGAGGGAGGGGGGGGGGGGGGGGGGGACTCCCACAAAAAAATGACGGGGGTAGTTGTCGGGAATTTTCGTTTCGAGCCCTAAGAAGGACTAAAATGGGCGTGGCTTGAGTTGCTTTGACCCCTAAAACGTACCAATAATAGCATACCAAGAAATTATAATTTCGATGCCTTTAATTGCTTTTAGGAGAATATCATCAAGCACTTTATCCCTTGCTGTTTTCAAACAAAAAGAGCGTCATCCGAGTTAGCACCTAACCCCTAGACAGTACCATGTCACATAAAAATGCCAGCGTTTGATGTTGAGCACCCTAAGCGGTACCAAAACCGTAATTTTGACCCCTAAGCAGTACGACGAGCATCCCCGTCCTTTCTTATATGGGAGTCCCCCCCAGGAGGCATGCAGTACTTTGTATTTCATACTATGACGATAGTTAAAATAACTGAACTCATTGAAACTGATTGGTGATTGGTTTTGGGTGGTACCTCAGTTTTCTGATTATGTATCTACGATGCTTCGCTATTTTGTAGAGGACTTACTGCCTGTGCACTAGAAGGAACAAGGTTATATTGATTCATTTTCTCTCTTCTAGAGAGGGATGAAACCCTATAAATCACTTTCTTTGACTGATAGTAACCTACTCAGTGATCAGCTTTGCTATTTTGTAGAGGATTACTGTTGCCCTGCAGAAGGAACGAGATTATTCACTTTCTGCCATCTAAAGAGGGGACGTTTGATAATGAAACCCTATAAATCTCTTTCTTTGGCATGTAAACAGTATTTGATTTAGTATTATAATGACATGTAACCTGCTCGATGATGCTTTGCTATTTTGTAGAGGATTTACTGTTTATGCTCTGCAGAAGGAAAGAGATAGTTCCTCTCATCTAAACTAGAGGGAAAATTTGATAATGAAACCCATGAGTCTCTTTCTTTGGCATGTAAACAGTATTTGATTTAGTTTTGCTTTTGCTTCATAATAATCACAACAACAGCACCAGTGTCGTCATCAGCACAACTTTGTCAACACGTGAGTCAGGCACTGTGCAGTGAACGCGATGTATGACAGTTTCCCTAGATAGTCTTTGAGCGTTCTGAGAGATTTTTACGAGTACTGATCAAGAGTGATTTTAAAATCTATGTTCCACACTGGTGCTGTTTTTACGAGGTATGCGGCTTTGGTTGTGATCACGGCGAAGATGTGGCATTTGGTGATCCTATCATCAGACAGTTGCTTATGTTTGCTGTATGACACTGGTGCTTATACTGGGACTTTTGTTGTATATCACATCATCAGAATACAATAAACAATGTCAGTGTACTGTTGAGAAAAACCATGTTTCAAAGTAAGAATCGTTTGCTTCCACGCTTGCGCTCACAAACGGACAACTAAACACACGCATGCGCAGACGCACGAACACAGACGCGGGCCAAACGCCGATCACTCAGTTTTTGCAACCCTCATTCATTGCGGTTTAGTAGATCAAACAGGACAAGAATCCATTCTTTTGATAACTTTCAGTTCCTGAAGATGCCGCTTGGCAATCACTATAGTAGCCTGCATATTCAGGTTATAACTGATGCCTGCAAGCTCACTTTTCAACAATAGTTGTTTACGTTAGTGTAGATATTCAAATGAGAAAGATCGACTCGAAGACATTACGTCACTTACGTCAAAGAAGCCTGGGCACAATTGTCCATTTATTGACCGCTACACGATGTATTTTGCGAGATGTTTGACCGTCATCTTGAACTATACAGTATTTAACGTTTGGCCCAGTTTTGTACACCGCTAGCACTGAGATGAGCCACACAACTGCCGAGAACGTCCTCAAGAGGATACAGAGTAAATCTGTAGATGAACAAGGACATTTTTTGGTTGATAAAATTGTCCTTACGCGTGGTACTGCGTTTACGCAGTAAAGTCAAATGATGTTCCGACGGTAAGTGAGTCACGTTGTGTATTATAGCTTTTGAGGTGAACGAACCTGGGAATGAATTGAATCTCCAGCAGGTCTGATCGCATGGTCCTCGTTATAACGTGTATAGCTTTGCTGTAGCTTCAAGCATACAAATTTCGAACAACCGACAAGGGCTTATCAGCCTGGGAACACTGCATGGCCAGCACTTTATTCCTGACTTCATATTTTCAAAATAGTGTGTATCAATAGTTTGTCCTTTAAATTAAGGTACCTAAATATTAATATTGCAAAACTCTGCAGAACAGCAACATGCACACTGCTATCAGAATGTACTCATTGAGAGCTTTCATTTTTAAGCTCGCCTCACGAAGTGAAGGCGAGCTTGAAGTTGTCACGCTGTCCTTCCAGGCTTCTGTGTCAACAATGGACTTCCAAATAAGGAATTTCCAAAGAAGGAACTTGTCAGTTTCCAAATTTGGGCATGGTCGTGTTACGCAGTTCGTTCAAACAGAAGACGTCGAAGCTTCATGTGGAATTTCTTGTTTGTCATGGTTGTCAAGCATTCGAAGTTTGTTTGGCCATTAGGCCTGGGTGTTTCTACGAATGTAGGGATTGTGCTGTGATTACGAAAATATACCGCGATTGAGCGACACTGAAATTAATGAAATGCTGTGATCATGAAACGCAGACATTGTGCTGTTTTGTAAACAAAGACCAGGCGTTAAACGAGGGTGCTTCTACAGCTGTGATTGATACAAGCTATCACGTCGCCAGATCGAATGGCAAGGATTGTGTTGCGGTAGAAACATCTGAACGTGAAGTGCTTGACGGAAGGTCGCGTTAACATTTTACGTGGAAGGGTAAAACTAATCGGAAGCGAGAGAAAAGAACCGTCGCGTATTCCATTACGCAAAGTTCGAAGGCTTTTGCGAAAGAGCAAACACGTGCGGCGTAAGGTACGTCGCTACATAAGTAAATTTGTTCCCAAGTCGTCTGCTCTTGCCGAATGTTGTAAAAGGCATGAAACCCGTGCCAATCACTGTCTAACGAGGCACGTAAAGCTTGTAAATAAGAGCAAGATTAAGGTTCGCAAATATGTTTATCTGTGTAAGCAGCGGCCAAATACGAAACATAAAAATTAAGGCTTTATGTGGCTTATGTGGGAATGTCATTTTATTGGCCTTTGCACAACTTGGCATCTTACCAGCTTTGATGTTTTGATGACAAATCCATTCAGAATTGTTCACACTTTCTTCCCCAATGATACAAAGTTTGATTGATGCATTAAGATCTGAGTTGAATGAATGTTCATGACATCTAATCACACCAGCTTTGTACCAAAGTTGATCACAGCAAGTACACATAACTCAGGTCCACATTTAATATTTTCATGAAGTTGCTTAATAAGACCCTCAATGGTTTTTAATTTGTTTACTCTTTGTTTTTGCTTCGTCTGTTTTTCTTTTAGTCTCACTAATTGTGGATTTTTTTGCCTTTGTATTTTTTTGGCTTGTCTCTTTTTCTTTAACAAAATCTGGGTCCTTTTCCTTTTTTGGCCTGTCTCTCTTTTTCTTTCACATAATCTGGGTTTGCTTCTCTGTATATTTTTTTAGCTTTATCTTCTTTTTGTTTTACTTTGGGATTACTTTTTCTGTTTCATGTGCATTCTCATTAGCTTATCTTTAGCAAGATATTGTTGATCCATTCTTTGCTTTCTTTTATAATCTCTCAAATAAGCTTTTCATTCCTCAACAGCTGAAGAATCACAATCTTTCTTGTTTGAGCAACTAACTGCACAAACAGTATTATCATTTTGATTTATATTATTTTGTACTGCACTATTTACAGCATCATGACTGCAATCCTGGCTTTGAACACAATATTATTTGTCACCAATGGAACAGTTGAAACATAGTGAACCTAATCTAGGTGTCCAATGTACAAAAAGATTCTTCTTTGGAAGTTTCTGGGTTCAACTAAAGAGTGCTTTCTGCACAATTTTGAGCAGATTCTGTCATATGAATAATGTCTCACTAACTATAAAAGCAAAATAAAATTTTAAACAAAAACCATGTGAACCCTATCGACCAACAAGAATGGGCGAGCTTTGAGCGGCACCGCTGCTTTGATTAAATATAAAGTAGTCACTTTGACTGTTCAGGAGTTTCATTTAAGAGTTCAGGAGTTGGAAGTGAACACTGCTATTAATAGAATGTACTCATTGAGAGCTTCCTTTAAGTGTTCACACCTTTAGATGTCATTTGACAGTTCAGAAGCTGGAAGTGAACACTGCTATTAGAATACTCCCTTTTGAGTGCTTCTATTTGAGTGGTTGCATGTGCACACTTAGATTAAGGGCCTTGTTACACGAGTTGGGCTAGCTACATTGTGTTTTTGATGCTTTGGGTAATTTGTAAATGTTTTACTAAATTACTCCCTGGTCTTCGACCACTGCCATGGTCACTTGAAGGAGTGAAAGCCAGTTGTATGCAAATTATGTGGTATTTCACAACACACCAGGACATACCCTGGTTAGATGGGTCGAGCTGGCTCAGTTTGCTGAGATCCTGGTATCTCCTGGTGTGGCTGTGAAATACACCACATAATTGTCTTTTAAATTAAGGTACCTAAATATTTTAGTATCTTAGGTTAAGGGCCTTATTACACGAGCTGGGCTAGCCACAGTACTCTAGTTAGATTGGTTGAGCTGGCTCTAGTTTGCTGAGATCCTGGTATGTCCTGGTGTGTTGTGAAATACACCACATAATTTGCATACAACAGGCCTTCAGCCCTTCAAGTGACCATGGCAGTGGTCGAAGACCAGGGAGTAATTTAGTAAAACATTTACAAATTACCCAAAGTATCAAAACACAATACAGTTCGATAGCCAAATACTGTTCCAGTTGCACATTGGAGACCTATATCTGTGATGTTTTGCAGATGCTTATCATATTATGGTTTGTTTAGTGGTGTTTTGTTGTATGAACTCAACATGAGAGGCAGGTGATGTGCATTACAATAATCAAATTGAATAGAGGGCTTGCACGGTGGGCATGTTGGATGGCAGGAACAATGAAATGTTTTTCTATAACAAATAGCATTTCTTTCCCAGAGGAGGTAAATTCTATTAATCCTGCCATCCAAAATGGCTGCCGTGCAAACCCCTCATTGGCTGAGAGGGCCCCTTTAATGAAAAGAGCAAACCCAAGTTAGGACTAAAAATGTTGATCATAATATGCTTATGGTGTTTATAAAGACATGTACTAGATACACTATGTATTAGATATACTTCAAATAGCAATATATACAGCCCAGCTTCAAGGTCAAACTATGAATTATCTAGATTCAAGCTTCTTGCCTAAAGCATTTAGGAAAGAATCCCTCTTGAAATCAAAACCTCATCCAAAAGAACATTTAAAAGAGATTGTAAGTTTTTCCTTCCTGACAGCCAGTAATACTAAAATTTAGGCTTTTTAGCTAATCAGAACTTCTTAAGAGTCAACCATTATGGTGGGTTCCCTGGTAATGCTGGAGACTTTTTGATATATATTTTGTGTTTGATATTAATTTGCTGGCCTTTAACCATGCGGATGCGGACTTCTTTCAGGTCTTCGTTGATCATTGTTTGTACTTCTTTACTGTTTGTCTCAAAATAGGTTAAGTTACTGTGAGCTTCTTAGAATCTTCGTCAATTCTTCCGCCGAACCCGGGAGAGTTAAGCTCGGCGCTGCTTTTTGTCTGTTTTTCGATTGATGTTGCCTATCTCCGTGCCGATCTTCGTTTCATGCAACTTGGCTCTTTGGTCACCAAACAAGTTGTGACGTAGTCGTCTGTATAAACCCTGGGCCGTTTTCCAAGGACACTGCAAGGTTTCGCATATCGTTTTCCACATCTTGATCTCGCTCGAAGATCCTTCTGTACTAAATTGTCAGTACTGGTGTTGAAAGCCTCCGCCTTGACGGTAAAGTGCTCTTCCTTTCTGCTAGTTCTGTTTTCTTCGCGCCTTTCATGTTTGAACTGGGCCTCGTCTTTGGCCATCCTGTTCACTTAAAAAGTCTGAACTTTTAATTAGTGTATATTTAACATTTTGTTTGGCTGTCTTTGGATTCCCCGGCTCTCACCAATGCAGCGCGAAGCAGAAGAAACCGTAAAATTTTACCCGATTACAACATTTTTTTTACCCAATACCAGAATGCGTGGCCTCACGTTCCAAACAAATTACGTCCACACTGTGTTTTCATACGTTTTTAAAAATTAAACCACCGTTTCCGATTTTCTACACTAGTTATCCGTTTTCGAAGTCGACCGCCCATACTAATTCGTCTTCATTTAGGTACGCATTCGTTTTCGAAAGTCCCTACTTTCGAAACCGTTTTTGCAAACCTACGGTTTTCAAGTCGTCGTTTTATTGTTGACGGAAGGCAAAAACGCATTCTTAAAAATGTATGCATTTTCAAACGAAAATAGACTAGTGTGGACATGGCCTGAAAGGCTGGTTTTCACAGTGCCATCAACAAAGAACCTTTTGCGCAAATCAAATCCTGTTTTTACACATTGTCGCGAGAGTCATTCTCACCCTGTAGTAGGTAAATACTTGCGTATGCACGGCCGCAAACATTGTTTTAAAAATATGTACGCACAATTTTAATCTAGTTGAAGATAATTCATATTTAAAGTGTTCTGTCTTTCTGCTAGTTGTGCTTTCTACTAGCAATTCTGGTTTAAACTTGGACTGTTCTTTGGCCATCCTCTTCACTTAGCAAATCAGAACCTTAAAGATGTTTATCAAACTTTATGTTTGGCTGTCTTGTTTAGATCCCCCAGCTGCCACCAATGCAACGAAGTAAAACAAACTGCGACATTTTACCCGCGTTTACAACTTTGTTTACTCCATGCTAGAATACGCGGCCTTGCACTCCAGATAACAGCTAATTGAAAGGCTGGACAGGTTTTCACAGTGTCATTAGTAGAACTGTAGAAGCAATGCAAAGTAATTTATGCGTTAGCCTGTTTTTACACAAAGTATCGCGAGAATCATTCTCCCCTGTAGTACGTAAATAATTATGTATGCACAGCCGCAAAAACTGTTTATAATTTTTACTGAGCAGAATTGAGCTGTATCAATAGATAATTAAAAATGCCGTCGTGTACTAATAAATAAGAGTAAGCCATGGGATACTGTATTAATTTTAACAAAAAAATCCTGAATTATGTATGTTTTGACACTATTACAGTAGACATTTTCTTAGTAACCATAAAATACGTGCCTTGCCTTGCCGTCACTGACACTTCTGAATTCGGGGGACTGGGTACTTGGTAACTTTCCACGTGATGTGCTTGTGGCTCATGAACAAAACAATCAGCTTCTTAGAATCTTCGACAGTTCTCCCGCCGAACCTGGGAGAGTTCAGCTTGGCGCTGTTTTTCGTCTGTTTTTCGATTGATGTTGCCTATATCCGTGCCGATCTTCGTTTCAAGTAACTCGGTGCTTTAGTTGTGACGTCGTCTGTATCGACCCTGGGCCGTTTTCCAAGGACGCTGCAAGGTTTCGCATACCCTTTGGCATACCTTGATCTCGCTCTAAGATCCTTTTGTAATAAATCGTCAGTACTGGTGTTGAAAGCCTCCTCCTTGAAGGTACAGTGCTCTTCCTTTCTGCTAGTTCTGTTTTCTGGGAGCGTTTCGGGTTAGAACTGGGCCTCGTCTTTGGCCAGCCTGTTCACTTAAAAAGTCCGAACTTTGAAGTGGTGTTTATCAAATTTTTATTTGGCTGTCTTTGGACTTCCCCGGCTCCCGCCAATGCAACGAAGTAGAAAAAACCGTGAAATTTTACCCGATTACAACATATTTTTACCACCATATCAGAATGCGTGCGTTTTTGAAAAACCTTCGTTTTCTTTTTTATACACTATTCCTCCGTTTTCGAAGTCGACTGCCCACACTAATTCGTTTTCATTTGAGAACGCATTCGTTTTCGAAATTGTCCATTTTGGGAACTTTTTTTGCAAACCTACGATTCTCGAGTTGTCGTTTTGGTGTTGACAGAAGGCAAAGACGCATTCATAAAAATGTATGCATTTTCAAACGAAAATTGATTGGTGGACGGAGCCTGAAAAGCTGGTTTTCACAGTGTCATCAACAGAAACAAAGAACCTTTTGCGGAAGTAAAATCCTGTTTTTACACATTGTCGCGAGAGTCATTCTCACCCTGTAGTAGGTAAATACTTGCGTATGCACGGCCGCAAACATTGTTTTAAAAAATATGTATGCACAATTTTAATCTAGTTGAAGATAATTCATATTTAAAGTGTTCTTTCTCTCTGCCAGTTGTGCTTTCTACGAGCAATTCTGGTTTAGACTTGGGCTGTTCTTTAGCCATCCTCTTCACTTAGCAAATCAGAACCTTAAAGCATGTTTATTAAACTTTATGTTTGGCTTTCTTGTTTAAATCCACCAGCTTCCACCAATGCAACGAAGTAAAACAAACTGCGACATTTTACCCGCGTTTACAACTTTGTTTACTCCATGCTAGAATACGCGGCCTTGCACTCCAGATAAAAGCTAATTGAAAGGCTGGACAGGTCTTCACAGTGTCATATTAGTAGAAGTAGGAGCAATGCAAAGAAATTTATGCGCTAGCCCGTTTTTACACAAAGTATCGCGAGAATCATTCTCCCCTGTAGTACGTAAATAATTATGTATGCACAGCCGCAAAAACTGTTTATAATTCTTACTGAGCAGAATTAAGCTGTATCAATAGATAATTAAAAATGCCGTCGTGTACTAATAAATAAGAGTAAGCCATGGGATACTGTATTAATTTTAACAAAAAAATCCTGCATTATGTATGTTTTGACACTTTATTACAGTAGACATTTTCTTAGTAACCATAAAATACGTGCCTTGCCATGCCGTCACTGACAGTTCTGAGTCCGGGGGACTGGGTACTTGGTAACTTTCCACGTGATCTGCTTGTGGCTCATGAACAAAACAGTCAGCTTCTTAGAATCTTCGACAGTTCTCTCGCCGAACCTGGGAGAGTTAAGCTCGGCACTGTTTTTCGTCTGTTTTTCGATTGATGTTGCCTATATCCGTGCCGATCTTCGTTTCAAGTAACTCGGTGTTTTAGTTGACGTCGTCTGTATCGACCCTGGGCCGTTTTCCAAGGACGCTGCAAGGTTTCGCATACCGTCTGCCATACCTTGATCTCGCTCGAAGATCCTTCTGTACTAAATTGTCAGTACTGGTGTTGAAAGCCTCCGCCTTGAAGGTAAAGTGCTCTTCCTTTCTGTTAGTTCTGTTTTCTGGGAGCGTTTCAGGTTGGAACTGGGTCTCGTCTTTGGCCAGCCTGTTCACTTAAAAAGTCCGAACTTTGAAGTGGTGTTTATCAAATTTTTATTTGGCTGTCTTTGGACTCCCCCGGCTTCCGCCAATGCAACGAAGTAGAAAAAACCGTGAAATTTTACGCGATCACAACATATTTTTTACCACCATATCAGAATGCGTGCGTTTTTGAAAAACCTTCGTTTTCGTTTTTCTACACTATTCCTCCATCTTCGATGTCGACTGCCCACACTAATTCGTTTTCATTTGAGAACGCATTCGTTTTCGAGAGTGTCCATTTTGGGAACCTTTTCTGCAAACCTACGATTCTCAAGTTGTCGTTTTGGTGTTGACAGAAGGCAAAAACGCATTCATAAAAATGTATGCATTTTCAAACGAAAATTGATTGGTGGGCGGAGCCTGAAAGGCTGGTTTTCACAGTGTCATCAACAAAAACAAAGAACCTTTTGCGGAAGTAAAATCCTGTTTTTACACATTGTCGTGAAAGTTATTTTCACCCTGTAGTAGGTAAATACTTACGTATGCACGGCCGCAAACATTGTTTTAAAAAATATGTATGCACAATTTTAATCTAATTGAAGATAATTCATATTTAAAGTGTTCTGTCTTTCTGCTAGTTGTGCTTTCTACTAGCAATTCTGGTTTAAACTTGGGCTGTTCTTTGGCCATCCTCTTTTAGCAAATCAGAACTTTAAAGATGTTTATCAAACTTTATGTTTGGCTGTCTTCTTTAGATCCCCCAGCTCACACCAATGCAACGAAGTAAAACAAACTGCGACATTTTAACCGCCTTTACAACTTTGTTTACCCCATGCTAAAATACGCGGCCTTTGCACTCCAGATAAAAGCTAACTGAAAGGCTGGACAGGTTTTCACAGTGTCAATAGTAGAAGTAGGAGCAAGGCAAAGAAATTTATGCGCTAGCCTGTTTTTACACAAAGTATCCCGAGAATCATTCTCCCCTGTAGTACGTAAATAATAATATTATTATGTATGCACGGCCGCAAAAACTGTTGATAATTCTTATAGAGCAGAATTGAGCTGTATCAATTGGTAATTAAAAATGCCGTCGTGCACTAATAAATACGAGTAAGTCATAGGATACTGTATTAATTTTAACAAAAAAAATCCTGCATTATATATATTTTGGCACTTATGCAAGCTGTTAAATTTCATGCCTAAAAATAATAAATTTTCTGGTGTTTATCACGAAATAGTAAGCACAACTTTCATCTGACGCAAAAGCGGTTTTTATCGATTTATTATTCAGACGCGTAAACAGTACAAAAAAGAAACCCTTTACGAAAATGTGGTGTGCTTATTTCAACGATCTCAAAGATAGCCCACTTCAAGCAGTTGCCTTTACTGTTTGCCTGCTTATTTCATCAACAAGTTCGGCTGTTGTTAAAGACAATCTTGAATGAGCTTAAACATGATGAGGGAATCAAGTGCCCAGTAAAACTTTGCAACAGTGCAACAGGGTAGAAAGAGAGCAATGAACAAAAATAAATTAAGAATCACAGTGTATCACAAAAGTCACAAAACCATATATGAATGAAGACCTTTGCCCGGTGTCACACTTTAGCGGAGATTTGAATGTAAGGTTGACACCACTGTACCTGCAATCAAAATTCAGGTCATTATTGTTTGGTTGTTTTGGTTAGCTCACTTTATACTTATGAGAATAAAGTCACCGCAATCAAACTGAAACATCTTAATTGATTGTGAGAACCTTTTCATGTCTCAAGGCAGCTAGGCCTGCAGAAATTCATTATATGTCTCAGTCTCTGCTTTATCGTTTGCTTTTTGTTTGTTTAAGTCGCTGCTGGAAGTTCATATACAGTTCATAACAAGCTCATATTAGTAGTCATATTAGTCATAACAAGTTCATAACAAGCTCGGCTTCATAACTCGGTAGTGAGAGCGTCGTACCCGCTGTATCGCAAAGGTCATGGGCTCAATTCCCGTTTAAGCCTGGAATTTTTCCAGGCTATCCTTCCAACTGCTTTAAAGTTACTTCATTATAACTGCGAGGGCCACTTTGATTATCATTCTAAGAAAATTCTCCTGGTACAAGATTTGTTGCCGTCTATCGTAATAAATGCTAGAAAGAGAAGTTGAGTCGTCAGGTTACGGGATATAGGGCAGATGCTATGTCATCCGTGTTTTACGAGGTCCTGCTGGTAACTATAAAGCGCGATGGACAATTCAAAGTTTGACCCAAATAGGGAATCAGTTACTTCAAAAACTAGTATTATGCCACGTACTCATTTTACTAGAAATACGATAATCGCAGATACCCCCTCACTCTGCCATTGATGGGACTTTTACTTTGGTAACTCCCAACAAGAGTAGCCTTTGTTTTACCGAAATGTTGACTCGATCTTTTCTTCGAACTCAAGTGCTACACGCAAAGGAAGGAGAAAAAGAATGATGTGTGTTATACTTTTGCGTTGAAAAAAGAATCGATTGCGTGACGAAGTACGTATTTCCCACGGTCGGCACGTCAAATTACTTCATACAGTCTGCCAAGCACGTTCTCAAAATTTAATACTCAAAGTTTGAAGTTGGTCGGCCGTCGTAGTACAGGAAAAAGGAACACTGATTTTCCAATTTTGAATTCATAGGCAGTACAATTAAATAGGCTTCCTGTGCGATTTGTTTTTACTCTGGACTGCATGCTCCAGACTCAGGCATGCATATTTAATAGGCTCGAATTGTTTTGTATGTGAACCCACTCAAAACAGCAAGATTTCTCCCAGAATCAAAGCAAAACTTGAACAGTTTACTTCAAATTATACACGGGCTTCGGACCTAGTAATACTTCTAAGGGCTTGTGAACGATTCTCGCTGCAATCACCGCGTGTCAGATTACAGAAAAATAAGACATCTGACTAAATCATTCAAGACTCCAAGTTCCGATTGCTCTGAGCGAATACGGTAGCCGAAACTGGCGACAGAAGCGTAGTAAAACAATACTTCGAAGGAAAATGATCAGCATACAGATTTTAATACATTCTTGAAGTGATCGAGTTACAAGCTATACGGGATAGAATATATTTGTCACGGTGATTATTCGATTTCCACTGATTAACCTTTGTTGCTTGTCCTTTCTAAATAAGTATCTGAGTTTAACACAAAACGGCGTCTGAAGCTCCCGATTTGCTTTCAAGCGCTGTTCCCTTTGCGGAGTTGTCTGTGTTACCCGCTTCTGTTCATGTCGCTTTTGGTCGGCATTCATGCGCTGTTGTCTTTGCGGAGTCTTCTCTTCGGCCCGCTTTTTCTCCTGAAGGTCTCGATTCGCTTTCAAGCGCTGTTCTCTTTGCGGAGTTGTCTGTGTTACCCGCTTCTCTTCATGTCGCTTTCGATCGGCATTCATGCGCTGTTTTCTTTTCGGTCATAGTTCCGTCTTTTGTCAAGACGAACTTGGCGCTGTTCGATCGTTTCACGATTCCGCCTTGCTCGTGCCTGTTCCCTTCTCTTTTGAAGACGAGCTTCGCGAGACTGTTGTGTTTCAAGTTTTCCGGTTTTCAAGTTTTCCATTTTCGTGAACACAGCTACGATATACTGTAGTTGCTTCGTTCAATCTAATTTCTCTCATTGCGAGTAAAACTACAGGGCCACACGTGATCGATCTGGCCTTTGTTATTGGTTCTGCAGCGACGCGATAGGAACTGGGGACGAGGTCGCACGCAAGACTGACAGACTGACAGACGAACATTAGATTTCGAGATGGCGGCAGGCTTGGAGTCTCCGATAAGGCGATAATACTTCTGCATTAGCGTCCTGAGTATTTCCCTCACTTCGTTCGGGGATAAAGAATCTCGATTTATTCTATGTTGTAAACATTGTTCGTGATAAAGAATAGAACAGTACTAAATTGGTCTATATTAATATATGGTTTAATAACATGCATACAATAATTTCTACATTCTGATTGGCTGAGCGCACGTCAATTTATCCCAAACAGTGCAAAAATGTATAAATAACAGTGCAGAAATATGAAATTAAGAGTGCAGAAATTTGAAATTGAAGATTGCCGATAGTTGGCGCGCGTATCCGCGGCAAAGCCAGACAAAACAGAAAGCGTTTTCATTCCTCAGGACGATTCCGATTCTGTTTCGAGAAAACAAAGTTCTTGAGACACTTGTGAATTGTAACGAAATTGAAAAAAAAAAAAAAAATGCACGCCGTAAATTATTGTATGCATGTTATTGACAAGTAATCACATGATTTCGAGTGCAATTTTGGAATAAATAAGCACTCGTAAATTTTTCAAAGACCACAAATTGCACTCGTGCGGCGCTCGTGCAATTTTGTGGTCTTTGAAAATTTACTCGTGCTTATTTATTCCAAATTGCACTCGAAATCATGCGATTACCTATACAAACAATTTATAAATTTTTCTTCGTTTAGAACATTATGTCAGTGTGCAAGACTGCTGGATTTGTGTTGATGCTGGTGTGGATTACATTTATGATCTCTCCAGGTAAAATGTTAACTGATTTGTGGGGGGTGGTAGGGGTGTAGTAGACTGTGAAGATGGTTGAACAAGCAACTAACAACTAACCCATGTTTACTATCTCTGCTTCCTATGTACGTCAGAGGTCAGTGGAAACATTGGAAGAAATTTTGTGGTCGGATTTTTGAGTCAACATTTTTCGTTTAACGGCGGCGGCGTTAACAACTTGTACGTCACAAGTCGCAGCAATACTGTTGTCCGTGTGGAGGTTCCCTTTTTGAACATGGATCAGACCTATCACGTGACCAGAGACACTGTGACAACCATAAAACTTAGTGACACCGTGCGCATGAAAGGTGTGACAGGTAAAAAGATAAAAGGTATTCGCGTCACATCTAATCACGACATTGCAGTCTACGGAATAAATTTCTTTGATTTTAGTGGTGATGGATTTCTTGGACTTCCTTTGCACATGACTCAGACGGAATATGTGGTGCCATCGTACATTCCTAAGTATAAAAACGCTTTAGTTGGTATCATCGCCTCTGAAGACAACACAACTGTAGCTGTAACCCTGCGAACATCGGGAGCAGTGATGTACAAAGGAATACAATATGGAAACTTTGATACCATCACTGAAAATATTAATCAATTGGAGATTTTCCAAATTGCATGCGGCGCTGACCTGACTGGAACCAGAATACATTCCAACAAGAAAGTATCTGTGTTCTCTGGAAACCAATGCGCCCAAGTCATTAATAAATACGCAAAGTGTGACCACCTGGTGGAACAGATCCCTCCCGTAAATCAATGGGGCACTCATCACGTGACCAGTCCCACACCAATGCGAATAACGAAAGACATATTCCGTGTTTTGGCCGCTTTCAATAAAACCGCGATAAGTGTTGGTGGTACCAGCACATCACTGCACCAGGGAGACTTTGCGGAGTATGACATTCCTTCGGACGACGCTCAAGAAATAAAATGTGACAAGCCCTGCCTGGTCGTCAAGTACAACAAAGGCCAAACTGCTGACTCCGTGCATACAGATCCCTTTATGGCAATCCTTCCCCCAGTAAGTAAATACACGCCAGCTGCTGTTCTGGCGACACCTTTGCTTGTTGATGGCAAAACCTTCACAACGTTCATCAGTATCATAATGAACACCTTGCACACTTCAGGACTTCTTGTTGATGATCAGCAGCACGGCCTGACATGGGAAGAGATACAAGGAACGGACTTCTCTCATACATCCATGATCGCCAATAAAACAAGCTATAAAATTAGTCATCAATCAGAACACGCCCGTTTTTTTTCCTTCGTCAGTGGACACACGTGGTATAGTTCATTTGGTTTCCCAGGAAGCTGGTATGATGACCAAAATATTTCTGGAATTTGCCAACCCACATTGAAATTTCCTGATGACGTAAACCAGACCTGCCGAGATTCCATCGCAGCCAACATAACCGGCTTCCCAAGTGTGCAGAACAATCCCTGTAATATCTCAGTAAGTTTCACCTACAGCGACACATTTGCCTCCAATGGACGCTGCCCTGATTCACAGCAGGTGATACGACGACAGTTTACAGGATTTGATTCATTTGAAAGAAAATACACTCATGAACAGACAATAACATCTTTACCAACAAGTAAGGGCGTTGTTTGTTTGAAAATGTACCTTGTTAATTATAGCTTCTTATATGCTGCTATTTCCTCGTCATATTCTTTTGAGTATTAAATTTGGTCGCGTTATTTTTCCGAGACCGAAACAAAGAGTTATTTTTATAATCATCAATTGCAAGAAAACACTTGTAAGAGTAAGAGCCACTTAGAAAAACCAGCTAAGTCTCACGTTAATTATAAAAATATATTTATAACAGTCACGATATAAGCCACGTTCTGATTGGTCGAAGAGCGTGCTCCATAACTTTATCGTGCACACCCGTGCTCAATAATATGACGTGAGCAAATGCCGCTTTCTTTTGACTTTTTCTAGCTTTCCTCGTTTAAAAATTAACAGACGCTTTACAACTCAGAAGAAAATAGCTTTATTTTTCTAAAGAAAATCAATCAATCAATTTCAAAGGAAATCAGTAATGAAGTCTGAAATATTCTGTATTTCAACGGTCGGCACAGAAAATTGTATGAATCAAAACTCACCTATTTCTCGACGGCTTAATTCTCATGGACAGTGAAATCCATCACAGCAAAGATAAATATCCATTAAGCCTTCAATGTTTTTGAAATGAAACGGCGTTCATTCATTCCGAAAGCCCCCATACTTGCAGCGTTTACAGTACAGTTTGCTGGCAGCTCGAATAACAAACAAGTCCGCTCGGCAAACATTTCTATCTCTTTTGTTCATAGTGATTATTCACATTCACATGAAAATTTGTTTTTCGCTTGTGTGCCTATGTTATAAAAGAATTGGTTCATGCTTTTAGCTGTGCGTCTATCGAGTTATAGATGCACTTGGGAAGTTGGGAGAGCACTCGTGAAGCTAGAGTTGCTCTCGGCCTTACGCTTCTCTCGTGCTCTCCCAACTTCCCGCGTGCATCCATAACTCGATAGGCGCACGCTAAGCATGAACCAATTCTTAACTTTGAGATAAAGAAAAATAATAAAATACTCTAGGCCTATATATATAAAATACTTGTATACATATATAAAAAGCTTTGCCAACACTCTTTGCTCATGAAAAGGTCCACCGGATGTCACGTGTTTTGGAGATCATATGTACGTGGTCATAAGGCGGGAGAACTACCCTTATTTGGACCCAAATCAGATGCACTTGGAAGATCCATCATGCACCGCGTCTGAGTACAACAGCACACGCATCCTGTTTTACGTCCAACTCAACGAGTGTGGAACCGTTAAGAGCGTCAGCAATGACACCTTGATGTTCAAGAATAAGGTGACAGGAAAAATACGCAACGATGATGGCTCGGTAATAACGCGCTGGAACCTAGTCGAGTTTACTGTCAGTTGCTCACTTCAAAGAAACGCAAGTCTTGGTGGTCCCAGCTTTAAGCCTCAAGGAGTTATCACTGTAAAAGAAGGTAAAGGAAACCAATGCGCTGTATTTTACTTGATAAACACTCGAAGGGATGCAACTTAGTTTATCTTGAATTACAGTATCGAAAGGGGCGAAGGGGATATGGTTAGTTGTTTTAAGATATTCTACAGATGTTCTATTTTCAGTAGATTGCCTGTTGCATTTTTACAAGACAGAAACAATTTGGAAATTCCGGGCCATGTGTTCAGAACCAAAAAAACCATATATAAAAAGTGAAAAACAATCATAAAGACACAGCTAATAAACAGCCATATTGTACACAACACAGCACATCTGAAGAACTTCAACATTTGTTTGGCTAGTCCTTCGAAAAACTAGTTTGGAACGAGAGCAGTTTTATAATGTTGTCTGTTTGTTTCTTAGCTGGGTATGGAAAACTAACTTTCACCATGGAACTGTACCACAACAGCCAGTACCAAACTGCGTACAAGAATTTTCCCGTTGATGTGGCATTGAACGAACGGCTTTATGTCCAGCTGGAAGTCACATCTAACACGTCAGATCTGGTCCTGTTCACCGAGAAATGCACCGCCACACCTCAACCTCCAACAAATATTGGGCACGTCCTTCTAGAAGATGGGTAAGTTAAAAATCGATGAGTAACATTTCGCTTTGTGTAGCGACAAATATGAATTAGAAGTTAAGTATTAGAGGCATTTTAATGTAAAATAATAATTAATAATTAATTAAAATAATTAAGTGATCAGAAGGAAATTATTTTATTTAACAAACTGATCGATATTTTGATTGATCTTGTGGTTTGCTGTTTCTTCCATGTTAGCATTTGGTGTTTCCGGCTTGTGACGCAAGCAAGCACGTGACGATTGCGCTTGTTGTACCTCTGATTGGTCGCTTTTTATAGATATTAGTTTGTAAAAATGTGCACTCCGTGTGCAACAATGGATAAATTTAACCAAATTTGCAGAAGTGACTTCAATAAACATTTTATTTACAGGTGTGTCAAAGATGGTACACTACAGTACAACTACCAAAGGTCCCGACGACAACGATTCAGTTTCCAGGCCTTCCGCTTTGTGGATGATTACCAGACGGTTTATCTGCAGTGCGATGTGTTGGCGTGTCACGCGACAAGTGACGATTCTCGCTGCACCAGAGGCTGTTTAAGTCAAGGAAGACGTAAGAGAAGGGAAGCTCCAGACAGTGAAGAGGGATACGAGAAAGGGTCAAAGTCTCATGCCGTTACAATTGGACCGATTGTAAAGGAAGATGACAAAGACAACACCAACAAAGGTTAGTTCAGTTTAGAGCTGCAGTTACGTGCACGCAGTCCTTTGTCAGTTTTGTTCTACGTAAGAATGAACAGTAAAGACGTGGCATTTATTTATAACACCAAAATATGACTCGGTGTTTAACATCAATTTGATTTGCACCATGTTTTGACCGTAATGACAGGCTAATAACATGTTTAGTCTGAGCAATCTTTTATTAATGGACTACAATTGAGCGGCCAGCATATTCACTGGCCAGTATAAAAACATGCAGGTGCCTTTGTGTGTGTTCCCAATAAACAAGCACTTTTATATTTTAATTTATAAATTATATTTATTTTGTCAGGAACAGATGATTCGCAGCAGTCCAGTATCGTCCCTGTTGTTTCTGGAGCTGTGGCAGGTGTACTGGCCTTGGTCATCGTCTGTGCTACTGTATTGATTGCTTTACGCATGCTCAGACGCAGACCCGCTGGACCAAGAAACGTTGCTAACTCCATTGACAACCCAGGATTTGACTGCAAAGAGATGACCACAGTCGCATGAAATGTAAGAGATTGAATGAAGACTAGAAATATGCTATAGTGATGTAAACATTTTATACTTGTTATCAAGCCTCTTATCTACTTTCCAAAGTTGGTCTTTTCATACCAAAGCCACTTATAAAAAGCTAAGACTCTCTGTCTCTCAATGATACCCTCGGATTTTTGTCCCGCGCCGTTAAGGTCTTATAAGACCTTGCTGCGAGCAGTTTTGAGGAATCTGGGGAGATTGTAAGAAACCTCAATACAAAGACTGACTGATCACAAACGGGCGACTAGAAACGATGACTTCATGCAGGTGCACAAACCTGGAACGAACCTGTGCCTCACAAACGATTAATACACGACGTAAAACGAAACCCGCAAAAAAACAATTAGTGGATAAAAAGTTACCATATACTCACCACTTATCAACCATTGGAATTTTGAGTTTTCACAACCAATGCAATCATATTGAATCAACAATCAAACCGATCAATCACAATGATCAAAAAAATAAATACACCCGATTGTCTGACGACGTCTCTTCACTTAACTCTGAAGATCACTACCGCTTCAGGTGCTCGTGCAACGTCGATTACCAACAACAACTGAAGACTACTCACACCTGGACAATATTACTAGACGGACAATAAAAATACCATTGCTTATGACCCATCAAATATTTCCCCCCTCGCGTGATTGGTAGAATCGTGACACGTGACCGAATAACGTCCGCTCGTGAGCGGACGTTATCAGCGAATAACCCCCGCCTGGCGAAATAACGCTGTTTATTGACAATATCCGAACACTGCTCTATTTATTTAGTCACAAAAATCATTACAAGACGACTACTGAGGAGGACATCAATTTATTGGTCGGAAATGCAGTTCCAGAAAGCAGTAAAAAGCTTCACAGTTTCCGCGCCGTTATTTGCGCTGCGAGAGGAAATATTTGAAGGATAATAAAGACGATAAACTACTTTTGGCTTCGGAAATATGCACGGATTTCGCTTCTCGGAACAGATAATATCCTCGGACAATTATCCGTGCATATTTCCTCGCCAAAAGTAGTTTATTGTTTATATCATCGATGAAGATGAGGAGCAATGAAGTAGTTTTGTTGTATATCAACTGCAGGATTTGTTTAAGTCACGGTGTGGTTAGTTTAGAACGGTTCCCACGTTTTTTTATTCAAATATGGTTGGTAGTTTTTTGTGACATTAGTTTAACAGGCTGGCCCCTTATATACTTCTTGTGCCGGGTATCTTGTTTTGCCAGTTTTATTATGATATGTACCTCATTGCTCAATTTTTTAGGAGATTGCTGTCTATGATCTGGGAAAGAGATTGTTCATTTCCTCTCGTGTAAAGCCGACGAGTCTCTTTCTTTGAAACGTAAACAGTATTTGAATTAGTTTTGCTTTTGCTTCCTAATAGTCACAACAGCAGCATCAGTAGCACTGTTCTGTCAAAAAGTGAGTGACCTTCACGGCTGCCATTACAACCAAAAACCGGCATGCAGTATAGGTGTCATGGCCGTAGCATGCATGCAGCCCGGGGGGGGACTCCCACAAAAAAATGACGGGAATTTTCGTTTCGAGCCCTAAGAAGTACTAAAATGGGCATGGCTTGAGTTGCTTTGACCCCTAAAACGTACCAATAATAGCATGCCAAGAAATTATAATTTCGATGCCTTTAATTGCTTTTAGGAGGGTATCATCAAGTTTAACTGTCAGTTTCAGTTAAAATAATTCCCCATAGTGGATATATTTTATTGGAGTTAATACAACCCCGCAAAAGGAGTTGGTTTAACTCCAGGTTGCCTCTTGTCGCGCTAACCCTTTGTGGGAGAGATTTTTTAACTCTGTTAAAGGGAGTAAAAACAACTCTGCAAATAATTGACTCCATTTATAGAGTTATTGTAACTCCTTATTTCCAACTGTGGAGTTGATCTTGGGGTAATAATTGAATGAAGAAACGGCAGGGAACTATCCTACGGGTGTCCGTCCTAGAGAGGTGTCAGTTAAGAAGGAGTTGACTATGGAAAAAAGTTGTCCTTTCCGTGTTCCTGCCTCCGATACAAATTTGTGGTTTCTCGCCTGTAAACGGTTTTTTCTGATTGATAAAAAAAATGTAAGTATAGTTGGTGTGGATGGGGTCCCCGGCGGGGCAAATTATCCCCTGGTGCTCTTTGACGTGTTTTGTTGCCTTCTGTACCCCACACCACCGTTTTTCTACAGGTTGAGATTCGTCCCATGATGTACCTGGCGTTGACGTACGATCACCGGCTTATCGACGGAAGAGAAGCTGTGATTTTCCTGAGGAAAATCAAGGCCGTTGTAGAGGACCCACGATGTCTTCTTTTGGATTTATAACTTCCTTAGCATAAACCACAATTGAAGAGAAGACCTCCAAATAGATATGCAGTCTGGCGATTTCATACGCCCAGTATTTGCAGTCTGCTTCATCCTTCCTTGCTGAAATTGCCGAGATTAAGATAGACCGTGTTGTTGATTGTTGTATTAATGAAGCTGCCTACCTCTCGGAAGGGCTGGGGACGAGGCCCCCCTCCGCTCGTGGTTTCGTCCCCAGCCCTACGCGGCCACGCTGCTCAGAGCTTCCGAGAGTGAGAAACCTCTGGCTCCCAGGGTAACGAGTATTTTAATCTAAACGAAATCTGATAATTGCTCAATATTTTTTAGTGATTGGATTCAAGTCACAATGAATTAAAGATAAAAAAGGTCTTGTTTACGAGCAACGCGGTCATATGGTCATCTTGGTCCATTTTTGCTTGTTTTTGCTCTTGTCTTGCTTGCTTGTTGTGATTGGAGCCAGACAAGATTTCTAATGGCGACCATGCAGAGTTTAAAAAATCACTTTCCCAAGTGAAGACGAAACTAAGTGGTTAGTATTAATTTGTTGACGTTTTGTACCAAAGCATTGACCTGTTCTCGCCAACAAGCATGACGGTAAGTTCCTACCTAACTTCAAAGAACCTTCTGTTCTCGATGCTGAGTTATTATCAGCTATACTGCCCAGTGCGACCGGGTCTTTAGTAGGCAGCGACAAAGACCGCAATTTCATTTCGTTCTTTCGTGCATTGTGTCATTATTTCTAAAATTTGTTCTCTTTTCCTCTTTGACAGGGAAAATGTTCCCTGCTCTGAGAGCTTTTGTCACCGAAATTATGGATGGAGGGAAAGAAACAGTAAGTAAAAATAAATAAATAATCTTTTTCTTCTTATTGAATCTGGAAGGCGTCCTGAAAACTCGGGATTGTAGATAAGAGCAGAACAAAAATACCCATTATATTTCCCTTTTCGAATATACACATACGTAAGTAAAACAATTTCTGATTGTTCTGACTTTTCTCGCTTGGGAAACGTCATGCTGACAACCGAGAACATATCGAAATACAAACCAAGAGAAAGCTATTTGAGACACCCAAAAAGCGACGGCATTTCAATCCGGTTATATTTCATCTTCGATACTGTTTACAGTGTACAGTACCAACGAAGCGAGAAAATATCATTCCACTTCCACGTGACCTCTATATTACAGTTCAAAAATGCTCAGTACCGTCACCACGGCGTTTAAAAACACAGAAGACACTTAAAGTGTCTATGAAACGAGATTAGCGCTGGCTATTTTTTTTTAATTTAAGTTGAAGAATGGTGCATTTGCAATAGCCTGAACAAATTTGAAAAGATTTCGTTGAATAATTTTTGAGTTACACCGTTCCGAATACTGCAATTTGGGCGCTCAAAACAGAAGAAAGTGGTGAAAAGACTGGGCCCGAGTTTAGTTGACTGATGACGTATGCAGGTGGCCGCGCTTTGACTTGTCAACATGTCTGGTGATAGTGACTCGCTTGCTTCTTCATCGGGTTATCATTCGTGTAGTTCTTCCTTGACATTTGAGAGCGAAAAAGACAGGCAGCATATTTCAGATTTATTCGAGCCGTATACGAACGAACCCTTGGCTAGCGATAGCGATTCTTCAGAGAATAAAGAGGATACAGAAGACGAGGATGGCATCCCTTCGGCCACTAGTTAGCCGAAAGGTTTGATAGAATCGTTGAAGTGGACTCTTGGTAAACTAGAAATACGGCAATCGCAGATATCCCCTCGCTCTGTAGTGCCGATTTTTGGGAAGCGGGATTCTTGTTTATTTTCCGCTTGGAGATTATTTTAAAATCGTTTTTACAAACCGTGGTTGTATGGCGACGTCACCGGTCGGCCGCTAAAAAAAATTATTTGCCGCACGGAAGTCTGGTTTAGTTCAGACAACGTGCACAGTCTGCAAGTTTTCGTGGACACTAGCTGAACTCCAAAATTCGCTGAGACAACTTCTACACGCAACTACATAATACTCCCAAGACTTTCAAACCAAGAAAAGCGCAACTAGAATCGTGACTCGATCAGTTTTGGGTCCGTGGGCGTTTCGTTCATTCAAAAATCAAAAATATTGAAATTTGAATTCACCCCTGAAATGTGATTTCAATTGTTCAATAGCTACTGCGGGTTGATTTCAAGTGTGGATGAAATACCTTGAACATTAGCGTCACGTCCGTAAATTGATTTCACAGGGCTGAATTCAATTTTCAAAAAATTGAATTCACCCGTCGTTAGGTTCAAAAACCCCACATATCCTAAATATAAATGCACTAAAACACTTGTCATGCCGTTTTTCGAAGACCGTGATACGCAAGCTCTTTTCACGGTAAATTCCTGTGTGGTAGTGGGGTGGGTAGTTGAGAGACTGCGTCACGTTTTCTGTGGGGGTGGGGAGGGAGGAGATGGAAAGTTGATTGCAGAGATCACGTGGAACTGGACATGGACGAGGTGGTTACTCCGGAGTTCATCACACATCTTGTTTTCAAGCGAAAATGGTCACACAAGAAAATTAGCGAGGAACTAAAGCGGCAGCATCCAAACGTCCGCTGACACTGCCGTTCTTCGAAGTGATATTTCTCGTTTTCCATTTGATAAAAAAGTGAACGTTTGGTCCACGCCGCTCAGCTCTGCCGTCTTTTCTGTTCTGATCTCCACTGAAGACAAGCAAAAAAAGCGGGAAACCAAGCCTTGTCAGTCAGAACCCAGACCACGTCTTCTTCCGTGACGCTTCTCGCCTCCCTCCTCCCCCACAGTGACGCAGTCTCTCAACTACCCACCCCACTACCACACAGGAATTTACCGTGAATAGAGCTTGCGTATCACGGTTTTCGAAAAACGGCATGACAAGTGTTTTAGTACATTTTTTATGAATTTCAAGAAAAGCCACGATTACTCCAGCCAACCACAAACGTGTATGATTTTTTTACTTTATCAATTTCATACGCTTCTTCGAGTGTAACAAACTTAGAACTGTCAAAGCGAGAGTCGCTTGTTTATACGCTTTCGAAGTCTCGAAATGTGTGAGTTTTGGCAAGGATTCAATTTTGAACACAGCAACTTTTCAAACCGCGTTTGACGAATTTAAATTCTTTGACAGAAAAAAGAAATCAAGTCACTAAATAATACAAGGTCCGATTGTGTTGAGCGAGCAAACCCGGTCACTAAATAATACGACGTCCAATTGTGTTCAGCGAACAAACTCGGCCACTCATAGACAACTATATATAAATGACTGTAGTTGTTTAATTTGGAAAGCATGGCCTCTGGCCGGGTATTTTCTACTTTAGTAGGCTTCAGAAAGCGAGAGCACTTCAACCCGGTTACATTTAATCCTTGAATACAGTGTGCCAACAAACACGGCGAGAAAACTTCACTGCATTTCCGTGTGTCAGACTGTCGGAGAAATGATGCAAATATGTCAATAATCGGATGACACAATCTTGCACAAAGGCACTCTGAAATAGCTTTAAAAAATTGGCGAAAAGGTCACAATATAATCCTACTTGGCCTTCATCACAGTAGCATCAAAACGACAAAATATACGGCGATTGTTGTAATACACGATTTCTATCCAAAGTTGCAGGATTTGGGTACGTTGATTTTGGCTTTAAATGCGTTGGTATATTGAAGGAATAGCAGGAAGGATAGCACGAATGGTCAAAGTGCGCTGAACAGATGACCGAGTAGCTCGTTGGAGTAAAGTTTTGACAGTGCTTTCACACAATTTTTGTCCAAAAATTACGCTATTCCGGCATCGTGGCTTCGCTTGGAAACTTGTACATGTAAAACCGGGTGTGTGTACCGACTACATACAGCTGTGTCCATCTGGACGAACACAAACGCAGTACTTTCCCTCTATTCTTGATTTCTGCCGCCATTTGTAGACTCTGCCAAGATTTGCGTTCATCTGCATACGTCACAAGGTCATGTGACACCACGGCTGACCGAGCGCTCCATTTCTCCATTTTTGCGATTTTTGTCCTGGATTTCGAAGCGCTGTAACTCGAAAACTATTCAACGAAATCTTTTCAAATTTGTTCAGGCTATTGCAAATGCACCATCCTTCAATTTAAATAAAAACTAGACTGGCGGTGCCAGTGAGCTCGCGGCGTTATTTGAGTCGAGAGCAGAATAAACTAAAATGGAAAGCAAGGACAAGAGCGGAACTTCCGGAACTTCTGGTCAAAACGAGTAAAAATGGCGCGTCTGTAAATGATGAGCGCTTTTGGAAAAAACCATTGTTTTATGCTAAAAACCATTAAAATTGAAACTGTAAAAATGGTGAGCGCTTTTGGAGAAACCATTATTTTATGCTAAAACCCATAAAATAATGGTTCACACTAAAAGGGTTTATCATTTTTACACGCACAATTTTTAATGCTTTTGACCATAAAATAATGGTTTCCACCAAAAGGGTTCATCATTTTTACACGCACAATTTTTAATGCTTTTGACCATAAAACAATGGTTTCCACCAAAAGGGTTCATCATTTTTACACGCGCAATTTTTAAAGGTTTATAGCATAAAATAATGGTTTTACCAAAAAGGGCTTACCATTTTCACAGTCGCAATTGTTAATGCTTTTGACCATAAAACAATGGTTTCCACCAAAAGGGTTCATCATTTTTACACGCGCAATTTTTAAAGGTTTATAGCATAAAATAATGGTTTTACCAAAAAGGGCTTACCATTTTCACAGTCGCAATTGTTAATGCTTTTGACCATAAAACAATGGTTTCCACCAAAAGGGTTCATCATTTTTACACGCGCAATTTTTAAAGGTTTATAGCATAAAATAATGGTTTTACCAAAAAGGGCTTACCATTTTTACAGTCGCAATTGTTAATGCTTTTGACCATAAAACAATGGTTTCCAACAAAAGGGTTCATCATTTTTACACGCGCAATTTTTAAAGGTTTATAGCATATTTAAGCATATTAAAAACTCTTAAAAAAGGCCTTAAATTCTATATACTAAATTCTTAACCTCCTTCACATATTGGCCTTGGGTATCTTTTATAGATCGCACCTTACGCATCATATATATTTGATTTTTCATAGATTGATTGGCATCCTCGTAGACCCAACGAGACTTTCATTACAATTAAAAAAGAACTGAAAAATGTGACCACTCAAAGGACAACTCTCAGTCAGAAAATACAACGCAACACAATGCATTACCCAATAATCTTTATTTAAACTGCTTGTGGTCTTTAGAAGGTCATTCTCACGATCCCATAGATTGGCTTTTTCTTTGTCGGCAACTGCGAGGCTTTCATCTTCGCGCTTTATTGGTCCAGTAGTTTTCTTTAACTCTTGGCTTTGTCGCTCTGGTTAGCAAGTTCCAGTGGGCAGAGGTCGTCTTGACTTCTTTGAGTTTCCCTTTGAAATACCCAGTCTAAGACTTTCTAGTGTCAGTGATTATTTCGTTCCTAAGCTTTATATCTGGCCCACATCTCCGTATCTTTTGTTTCAACTGATTTAGTAATAACTTGAAGCTTCTGGAAGCACACCTTTGTTTCGATAAAATAGCAGTCGGCTGTAGGCTAGAGAGTATGTTAATTTGAAGCATGTACCCCCTCAGGCAAAGTTCACTGATCCACATAACCATTATTGTAGGGTGTTGTTTGTCATTTGTTTTGCTACCTAGGTTCGTCCTGAAGTGCACCGCGTAAAACAGACTCGTGAAAAGTTTACATCCTCCACGGCGGAATAGAACCAAGAGCAAGTTGCATTCTGCAAAAGGTAAATTAAGAGCATTCACACTTTATGCGCACTTGAGTGGGAATTTCTACCACTAATACTGGCCGCAGCGGCTCTAAATTAATTCAAGGGACACAAGAGACAACTACTAACGGGTAAACGTTTAGTTTGAGTTTCATTGTCAAATTCTATGATTTTCCGGGATCGGTAAAATTCCCATGCATGTCCTTATAATCTTGAGTTGCGCAACATTTCGTCACCGAGCTTGGGCCGCCTGTGTTGTGAACGGATAAAGTCAGATAACTTAGAGAATTCTACAGTATTGTAGAGCCATATGAATTCTTATTACGGATAATGAAACCAGTGAAAATTTGTAAAAGCAGTGAATGAGACACCACGTTGTTTATCATGTAGCTAGATTAGTTTCATTTGATGTTTCACATTACTTCTCAGAAAACTATCCAGTTTTAAGAAATTCATAAAAATCTGCTACTTTAGGTTATGTTTTCATCAAGTGAAGGGTTTTAGTCTTCTAGCAGCGAACTCTACATTTCAAACAATAGTTGTATTGTTTCACCGCCAACTTGCGCCACCCCTCAAGAACGACTAACTCTAACTGTCATTAGAGACAGAGATATAACGTAGCAGTGTAAGTGAAACAGCCTTCTAACAGTTCCGCGAAACTTGGTGTCATATTTCTACGCAATTCGTCTTTTGTGTTATCAAAGATTCCAGTTCTGTTGTGGTTTTCTTTCGTTGCTTTCATTCTGATAACCACAGCAGGCGCCAAACTGACTTAGTAACCGTTACAGGTGACTGGTGTCCTTGAAGGACTCAAATTTTGGCAAACTTTAGCACATCTTTTGTTCAGCCTATGTAGTTTTCGTAGACGATTTATGGCAGTAACAATGAACTATGCTTAACTAAAGCATCGCAAAATAAACCTTTTCGGAGGAAAAAGACGTTGCAAATTATGTTATGCAATCTTCATTTTCGAGAAAACACAGCAGTCGGATGTAGGAGAATCTGAATCATGTACCCCCCCAGGCAAAGTTCACTGATCCTATCATATAAAGCCAGTCGTGCAAGGTGTTGTTTGTCTTTTTCTTTTTACTATCTGCGTTCGTCCTGAAGGTGCATTGCATAAAATAGACACGTGAAAAGTTTACAGCCTGCACGGCGGAATAGAACCAAGAGCAAGTTGCATCCTGCAGAAGGTAAATTATGAGCATTCACGATTAATACACATTTGAGCAAGAAAAGTAACAAAATTTATCCGCAAATAAATTTGAATTTACGCATTGCTATTTTGTGAACGGGTAAAGTCAGGTTACTTAGAGAGTTTTATTGTATAGTAGAGCCGCATGAATTCTTACTACGGATAATGAAACTGGTGAAAATTTGTAAAAGTAGTGAAATGGTGCACAATTTAAGGCTCCCATATTTCACTTTAACTTGTTAAGATAAGTGAGGAGGAAGATGTCTGCCGTTTATCGCTCATTTTGGCTCTGCTCGACAAACGAATCCGGTGAACAAGATGGGACGCAAGTATCTATAGACGTGTAGTCATAAGTGGCCAGTAAAACTTTGCAACAGACTGGAGGCCAGTAGGGCAAAGAGAGAGCAATAAGCAAAAATATATGAAGAATCACAGTGCATCACAAAAGTCACAAAACCATATAGAAATAAAGACATTTTCAAGCGTCACAGTTTAGAGCGCGGATCGAATGTAAACTTTCACTGCTCTCGATTGACATCACTGTGGCCGCAGTCAAACATCTGGTCACAATTGTTTGGTTAGCTCGCTTCATGCTTACTGAGATGAATCTACCACAATCAAAATGACTGAAACATCTAAACTTTTGGTGAGAACCTGATTATATGTCAACTCTCAATACGGGGTACGTAGAGCCGGAAAGATGGAATCGGCGATATTGATTCAGTAATTATAAGTTGAGACAGCAATTGAATTAGTGTTTGCGTTGTTGTGCCTATACGCGGAATTCAAAGCCTGAACCCCCTAAAGGAAACATTCATCCTATTTTATTGGCAGCATTCAAGTTGTGGTTTGTCTATTTTTTTTTTGTTGCCGATATTTTTGTTACCTGTGGCTTAATGATACGTAACTGTACTTTACTTTAAGTAAACCTGCGGCTACCTAAATATTTTAGCTCCTGAGTTGTTACCGATAAAAGATTGCTAGATCAGCTGCGTTTCGCTTAGTACATGTTCACACATATATTATGGGCCTTGAATGGATACGTTTACGCGTAGCGTACGTGCTGGAATGTGTCGTGCATTGTTCTTGTAGTTTTTCAAATGATTTTCGTCCTGTGGAAAATGCGTTGTGGTCAGAATGTTATGTTATGAGACACCACGTTGTTTATTTTAACATGTAGCTAGATCAGTTTCATTTGATGTTTCACATTACTTCTCAGAAAACTATCCAGTTTTAAGAAATTCATAAAAATCTGCTACTTTAGGTTATGTTTTCATCAAGTGAAGGGTTTTAGTCTTCTAGCAGCGAACTCTGCATTTCAAATAATAGTTGTATTGTTTCACCGCCAACTTGCGCCACCCCTCAAGAACGACTAACTCTAACTGTCATTAGAGACAGAGATATAACGTAGCAGTGTAAGTGAAACAGCCTTCTAACAGTTCCGCGAAACTTGGTGTCATATTTCTACGCAATTCGTCTTTTGTGTTATCAAAGATTCCAGTTCTGCTGTGGTTTGCTTTCGTTGCTTTCATTCTGATAACCACAACAGGCGCCAAACTGACTTAGTAACCGTTACAGGTGACTGGTGTCCTTGAAGGACTCAAATTTTGGCAAACTTTAGCACATCTTTTGTTCAGCCTATGTAGTTTTCGTAGACGATTTATGGCAGTAACAATGAACTATGCTTAACAAAAGCATCGCAAAATAAACCTTTTCGGAGGAAAAAGACGTTGCAAATTATGTTATGCAATCTTCATTTTCGAGAAAACACAGCAGTCGGATGTAGGAGAATCTGAATCATGTACCCCCCCCCCCCCCCCCCCCCCCGGCAAAGTTCACTGATCCTATCATATAAAGCCAGTCGTGCAAGGTGTTGTTTGTCTTTTTCTTTTTACTATCTGCGTTCGTCCTGAAGGTGCATTGCATAAAATAGACTCGTGAAAAGTTTACAGCCTGCACGGCGGAATAGAACCAAGAGCAAGTTGCATCCTGCAGAAGGTAAATTATGAGCATTCACGATTAATGCACATTTGAGCAAGAAAAGTAACAAAATTTATCCGCAAATAAATTTGAATTTACGCATTGCTATTTTGTGAACGGGTAAAGTCAGGTTACTTAGAGAGTTTTATTGTATAGTAGAGCCGCATGAATTCTTACTACGGATAATGAAACTGGTGAAAATTTGTAAAAGTAGTGAAATGGTGCACAATTTAAGGCTCCCATATTTCACTTTAACTTGTTAAGATAAGTGAGGAGGAAGATGTCCACCGTTTATCGCTCATTTTGGCTCTGCTCGACAAACGAATCCGGTGAACAAGATGGGACGCAAGTATCTATAGACGTGTCATAAGTGGCCAGTAAAACTTTGCAACAGACTGGAGGCCAGTAGGGCAAAGAGAGCAATAAGCAAAAATATATGAAGAATCACAGTGCATCACAAAAGTCACAAAACCATATAGAAATGAAGACATTTTCAAGCGTCACAGTTTAGGGCGCGGATCGAATGTAAACTTTCACTGCTCTCGATTGACATCACTGTGGCTGCAGTCAAACATCTGGTCACAATTGTTTGGTTAGCTCGCTTCATGCTTACTGAGATGAATCTACCACAATCAAAATGACTGAAACATCTAAACTTTTGGTGAGAACCTGATTATATGTCAACTCTCAATACGGGGTACGTAGAGCCGGAAAGATGGAATCGGCGATATTGATTCAGTAATTATAAGTTGAGACAGCAATTGAATTAGTGTTTGCGTTGTTGTGCCTATACGCGGAATTCAAAGCCTGAACCCCCTAAAGGAAACATTCATCATATTTTAATGCCAGCATTCAAGTTGTAGTTTGTCTGAGTTGTTACCGATAAAAGATTGCTAGATCAGTCGCGTTTCGCTCAGTACATGTTCACACATATATTATGGGCCTTGAATGGATACGTAGTTTACGCGTAACTTATGTGCTGGAATGTGTGGTGCATTGTTCTTGTATTTTTAGCTCGCGATCTAACTTGTGGGATTACGAGGTTTTAAACTCACACTGTCCTCCCTATGTCCATCTGTTGTCAACTAAAGCAGTTGCGGTCAAACGTTTAATTGATTTTAAAGAATTTTAGTTGTTAATTTTTCCATCCAGCCGTCACTAATACAACGATTGCCAAGAGTACGAAGCATAGGACACAGAAATCGACCACCAATGCTCTCAGTCAAAACTGCGCAACCTTGCATTCCCAAACCAGCAAAAGCGTCCCCGCCTCTATTAATCTGGAATACTTAGTTCAAAGGTGTTTATTTTTCGATAATTAAAAGTGTCTTTACTATAAACAGAGCATTATCAAAATCAAGCACATAAATCGTAGTTAAAAACGTTTAATCGATTTTAATCAAGAGCAGAAAAAAAGGAAGTCGAAAAATGCTGAAAGACATTTTGGCACACCAGTCAGAATGCTTGCACAAGTTGGAGAACACAGGCAACTATCGGCAAACTGAAGCTATTACATCTGACGACAAAAATAGTCATTTTGCGACAGAAAAAAAAATTATCTTGAGATTTTTTTAATTTTGCGGTTAATATTCACCTCTTTACCACATTCGCTACCAAGTTCAATTTGTTTTCTTGTCAGTAACTGACAAATCTGATATAATTTGCAAATCACGCGGAACTTGTCACCAATGCAACACTTGCTACTTACAATCCTAGCCCACGACCACTGGATGCACGGCTCTACTTTCCGGACCAAGTAAAAGTCCCTTACTCGCCTGGAATGTTTTGCTCGCAATGTGTTTATTTTTATTATGTTGACTAAAAGTGGCTACAGCTAAAAAAATCATAATCGAAGCAAAGCACTGTTTAAACAAGAGCGTTAAAAGAAGATAACTGCTGGAGGACAACAGAAGTTCTGCATGCACGTAGCTGTCACTTGACCTGCTTCCATACGGCTTCATATCTCGGTTGTAAGAGCGTCGTACCGCTATCGCAAAGGTTATGGCTTCGATTCGCGTTAAAGCCTGGATTTTTTTTTACGGTCTATCCTTGCAACTGCTTAAGTTGCTTTATATAACTGCGAGGGTCACTTTCATTATTAATCTAAGTAAATTATTTTGATACAAGATTTGTTGCCGTTTATTGTAATCAATACTCAAAATTGTAGTCGAACTTAATAACCACCGCCGCTACTTACATTACTTGATAATCAATTGGCCTTTCGATAATTAGTGTATAATAGCTGACCACTAATTAGATAGATATAGATATTTATATTAGATAGATAGATATTTCGTGCCTTTCACAACCTTGGCGTCTGTTTCGTCTAATCTTCTTGAGTCTCACTGGCTTTATCTCAGTCATTGTTTATACTTTAGGGACACGTAATTTCAAATGCCATTTCAGGAAAACTAGTTTTCCAATATTTCCTGTAGAGGGTGGGGGCCTGAACCGCTCTTTACCTTCATGAAATACTGTTGTCCAGTAGGGGAGGGAGCCATGAAAATTTAACTGTTATTTGAAGGAGAATCTGGTATAATGACTTAGTTGTTGTTATACACAATCCCCCTTACCGCCCTCGTTACGATACAAACTGACAAAGTCACTTTATATCATGAAATAAAAATATTGCAAATACTAAAGTATGTAACAGCAATAAAATGATCAATCGATTTATATTAATTGATGGTTAACTGATATTTTAATACTTATGTCATAAACTCGCTAAAGCATGGCAAACCTTCACCTCATTAATTATTTTTCTTTTCTTTCAGAACATTATGTCAGTGTGCAAGACTGCTGGGTTTGTGCTAATGATGGTGTGGATTACAATGATGATCTCTTCAGGTAAAATGTTAGCTGGTTTCTTGGGGAGGGGACGTATTAAAGTAGGTGTAAGGATGGTCAAACAAGCAATTCACGTTTGTTGTACAACAGGAGTCAGTGGAAACATTGGTAGAGACTTTGTTGTTGGATTTTTAAGCCAACATAGTGGATCCACAAGTAAAACAAACAACTTGTACGTCACAAGCCGAAACAATGCTCTTGTCCGTGTGGATGTTCCCTTTCTGCCAATGAATCAGACTTATCACGTGACCAGCGACAATGTGACAACCATAGAGCTCAGCGGCACCGTGCGCATGAATGCTGTGACAGGCAAAGAAAGAAAAGGCATCCGCGTCACGTCTAATCACGATATCGCAGTGTACGGATTAAATCTAGAATCGTACACCAGTGATGGATTTCTCGGACTTCCTTTGCACATGACTCAGACGGAATATGTTGTACCATCGTACACTCCAAGCTCTACCTCTTTGGTTGGTATCGTCGCCTCAGAAGACAACACAGTTGTAGCTGTAACTCTGAGAACATCAGGAACAGTGACGTACAATTCGATACATTATGGTAACGGCGAGACAATCACTGAAAATTTGAATCAATTGGAGGTTTTCCAAGTTGCATGTGGTGCTGACCTGACTGGAACCAGAGTAATGTCCAACAAGAAAGTGTCTGTATTTTCTGGAAACCAATGCACCACTGTTAAAGTCTCATATTGTGACCACCTGGTGGAACAGATCCCTCCTGTGAACCAGTGGGGCACTCATCACGTGACCAGTCCCACACCAATGCGAATAGCTGGAGACATATTCCGTGTTTTGGCCGCTTTCACTAAAACCGCGATAAGTGTTGGTGGTAACCACGCATCACTTGACCAGGGAGACTTTGCGGAGTATGACATTCCTTCGAACGATTCGCGTGAAATAGAGTGTGACAAGCCCTGCCTGGTTGTCAAGTACAACAAAGGCGGTAGAGCTGATTCTATGCTTACAGATCCATTTATGACAATCCTTCCTCCTGTAAGTAAATACACGCCAGCTGCTCTTGTTGCGACACCACTGCTTCCTGGGCAGGGCGGAAGATACACTACGTTCATCAGCATCATAATGAATACCTCGGACACTTCAGGACTTCTTGTTGATGATCAGCTGCACGGACTGACATGGGAGAAGATTCAAGGGACATACCTCTCTCGAACATTCATGATCGCCAATAAGACAAGCTACAAAATCAGCCATCAATCAGAACACGCCCGTTTCCTTCCTCTTGTTAGTGGGCACGCATCTGATGAATCATTTGGTTTTCCAGGAAGTTGGTATGATGACCAGAATATTTCTGAAATTTGCCGACCCACTTTGATGTATCCTGATGACGTAAACCAGACCTGCCGAGATTCCATCGCAGTAAACATCAGCGGTCTCCCAAGTGTCCAGTACAATCTCTGTAATATCTCAGTACGCTTTACCTACACCGACACATTTGCCTCCAATGGACGCTGCCCTGATTCACAGCAGGTGATACGGCGACAGTTTACCGGAGTTGATTCTTTTGGAAGAGGATACACTCATGAACAGACAATAACGTCGTTCCCAACAAGTAAGGGCGTTGTTTGTTTGAAAATGTACCTTGTTAATTATAGCTACTTTTTACTATATGGTTTTATTCTATTTTCTCGTCATATTCTCTTGAATATTAAATTTAGTCTCGTACTTTTTCTTTGACCGAAACACATTGGCAACACTACTACTTCTAAGAATGCACTAAGGACACTCTTTCCCCTTCTCCCCCTGCCCCACCCCCTATCCTCCCCTGCGTCCCATTTCGAGCTAAGAGGGCCTGTTCGCAGATTATTTGGTAAACTGCGATTATCACAGTCAACAACAACAAACAAGAACTATAGTCTATCTACACTCAAACATTCCTGGGGTGTTAAGAAATCACCTCTAAAAATGAGACCCACTTAGAGTATAACCAAGGGTAATCAAGCTAAGTTTTAAGTTTTCCTAGGAAACGAATAAAATAGCAAAGTATACTTAGGCAAAAGCTTTTAAAGTACTTTAAAGCTCAGCCATTTTCTATTCTTTCTTTTTTTTTTTTTTTTTTTTGTTTTTGTTTTTTTTTGTTTTTTTTTTGCCTATAAACAGATGCGCCAGACGTAACGTGTTCTGGAGATCATATGCACGTGGTTATAAGACGGGAGAACTACCCGTACCTGGACCCAAACCAGATGCACTTGGAGGATCCGTCATGCACCACGTCAGAGTACAACAGCACACACATCCTGTTTCACATCCGGCTCAACGAGTGTGGAACCGTTAAAAGCGTCATCAATGACACCCTTATGTACAAGAATAAGGTGACAGGAAAAATACGCAGCGATGATGGCTCAGTAATAACGCGCTGGAACCAAGTAGAGTTTATCGTCAGTTGCTCACTTCAAAGAAACGCAAGCCTTGGTGGTCCCAGCTTTAAGCCTCAAGGAATTATCACTGTAAACGAAGGTAAAGGGAACCAATGCGATATATCTTACTTGATAAACACTCGAAGGCATACAACTAAGTTCATCTTGAATTACAGTTTCGAAAAGGGGGAAGGGGGTGTGGTTTGTTGTATTTAGATATTCTACAAATGTTTTACCTTCTCAGTAGATAGCCTGTTGTATTTTTACAAGACAGGACCAGTTTGGAAATTCTGGGCCATGTGTTGTTCAGAACCAAAAAAACCTTATATAAAGTGAAAAACAATCTTAAAGACACAGCTAATAAACAGCCATATTGTACAAAACACAGCACATTTGAAGAACTTTAACAGTTGTTTGGCTAGTCCCTCGAAAAACTAGTTTGGAACGAGAGTAGTTTTATAATAATATCATCTGTTTGTTTCTTCTAGCTGGGTATGGAAAACTAACTTTCACCATGGAACTGTACCACAACAGTCAGTATCAAACTGCGCACAAGAACTTTCCCGTTGATGTGGCGTTGAACGAACGGCTTTATGTCCAGCTGGAAGTCACATCTAACACGTCAGATCTGGTCCTGTTCACCGAGAAATGCACCGCCACACCTCAGCCTCCAACAAATATCGGGCACGTCCTTCTAGAAGATGGGTAAGTTGAAAATCGATAAGTAACTTTTCGCTTTGTGTATAGCGACAAATATGAATCAGGAGTTAATTATCAGAGGCATAAATAGTAGAGGAATGAGGAGGAAAATGTTCTATTTAATAAACCGATCGATATTTTGATTGATCTTGTGGTTTGCAGTGCCTTCTATGTTAGGATTTGGTGTTTCCGGCACGTGACGATTGCGGTTGTTGCACCTCTCATTGGTCCCTTTTTTCATAGCTATTCGTAAAAATGTGCACTCCGTGTGCAACAATGGATAAATTTAGTCAAATTTGCAGAAGTGATTTCAATAAATATTAATCTGCAGGTGTGTCAAAGATGGTACACTACAGTACAACTACCAAAGGTCCAGACGACAACGATTTAGTTTCCAGGCCTTCCGCTTTGTGGATGACTACCAGACGGTTTATCTGCAGTGCGATGTGTTGGCGTGTCACGCGACAAGTGACGATTCTCGCTGCACCAGAGGCTGTTTAAGTCAAGGAAGACGTAAGAGAAGGGAAGCTCCAGACAGTCAAGAGGGATACGAGAAAGGGTCAAAGTCTCATGCCGTTACAATTGGGCCGATTGTAAAGGAAGATGACAAAGACAATACCAACAAAGGTTAGTTCAGTTTTGAGCTGTTTTCTTTTTTTTTTTTAGTGACGTGCACGCAGTCGTTCGTCAGATTCGTTCTACGTAAGAATGAAAAGTAAAGACATGGCATTCACTGACAGCAACATATGACTCAGTGTTTGACATCAAATTGATTTGCACTATGTTTACAATTATGGAGTTTTTTTTTTTTTTACCCGGCGTAATGACAGGCTAATAACATGTTTAGTCTGAGCAATCTTTTATTAATGGACTGCAATTGAGCGGGCAGCATATTGAATGGCCAGTATGAAAACACGCTGGTGCAGGTGTGTTCGGAATAAACAAGCACTTTAATATATATTTTGATTTAGAAGTCCTTTTTATTTTGTCAGGAACAAATGATTCGCAGCAGTCCAGTATCGTCCCTGCTGTTTCTGGAGCTGTGGCAGGTGTGCTGGCCTTGGCAATCATCTGTGCCGCTGTATTAGTTGCTTTACGCATGCTCAGACGGAAACCCGCTGGACCAAGCCAAACTACTAACTCTGTTGACAACCCAGGATTTGACTGCAAAGAGATGAACACAGTCGCCTGAAATGTAAGAGACTAATGCAGACTAGAGCTGTGGCAGGTGTGCTGGCCTTTGCAATCATCTGTACCGCTGCATTACTTGAAATAACTTCTTGAAATACGCTAGTGATATAAACATTTCTTACTTATTAACAAGTCTCTTATCTACTTTCCAACTTTTCCCCCCTCGTATCAAGGCCACGTGTAACAATCTAAGACTCCCTTGGATTTTTGTCCCGCCCGGATTGGTCCTATAAGACCTTGCTGCGAGCAGTGTTGAGGAATCTTTGGAGATTGTAAGAAACCTCAATACAAGACTGACTGATCACAAACGGGCGACTAGAAACGATGACTTCATGCAGGTGCACAAACTTAGAACGAACCCGTGTCTCGTACAAGCGATTAATACACGACGTAAAACGAAACCCGCGAAAAACAATTGGTAGATCAAAAGTTACCATACTCACCACTTCCAACCATTGGAACTCTGAGTTTTCACAACCAACCATTGCATCAGCGACCCAACCGACCAATCACAGTAATGATCAAAAAAATTAATACACCCGACTGTCTGATGACGTCTGTTCACTTGACTCTGAAGATCACTACCGCTTCGGTCGCTCGTGCAATGTCATTACCAACAACAACTGAAGACTACTCACACCTGAACAATATTACTAGACGGACAATAAAAATACCATTGTATGTCTTTAAGTACTTTGCAACTGTGTTGTTACCAAATGGCTCCTATTTTTTCTTTATTCATATTATTTTGTAGTTTCTGGTGCTACACAGTCGCAGTGAGAAGTTTGAAGGTTGACGTTTTAACACCTCGTCCCTAATTATTTCTTTCATTTTCATTGCAGACTCGTTCCAGTGATAAGGACCGATGAAGATGAGGAAGAGCAATGAAGTAGTTTTGTTGTATATCAACTGCAGGATTTGTTTAAGTCACGGTCTGGTTAGTTTAGAACGGTTTCCACGTTTTTTATTCAAACATGGTTGGTATTTTTTGTGACATTAGTTTAGGCTGGCACCTTATATACTTCTTGTGCCGGGTATCTTGTTTTGCCAGTTTTATTATGATATGAACCTCAGTGCTCAATTTTTTAGAAGATTACTGTCTATGATCTGGGAAAGAGATTGTTCGTTTCCTCTCGTGTAAAGCCGACGAGTCTCTTTCTTTGAAACGTAAACAGTACTTGAATTAGTTTTGCTTTTGCTTCCTAATAATCACAACAGCAGCACCAGTAGCACTGTTCTGTCAACAAGTGAGTGACCTTCACGGCTGCCTTTACAACCAAAAACCGGCATGCAGTAGGCGTCATGGCCGTAGCATGCATGCAGCCCGGGGGGGGGGGGGGGGGGGGGACTCCCACAAAAAAATGACGGGGATAGTTGTCGGGAATTTTCGTTTCGAGCCCTAAGAAGGACTAAAATGGGCGTGGCTCGAGTTGCTTTGACCCCTAAAACGTACCAATAATAGCATACCAAGAAATTATAATTTCGATGCCTTTAATTGCTTTTAGGAGAATATCATCAAGCACTTTATCCCTTGCTGTTTTCAAACAAAAAGAGCGTCATCCGAGTTAGCACCTAACCTCTAAACAGTACCATGTCACATAAAAATGCCAGCGTTTAATGTTGAGCACCCTAAGCGGTACCAAAACCGTAATTTTGACCCCTAAGCAGTACGACGAGCATCCCCGTCCTTTCTTATATGGGAGTCCCCCCCAGGAGGCATGCAGTACTTTGTATTTCATACTATGACGATAGTTAAAATAACTGAACTCATTGAAACTGATTGGTGATTGGTTTTGGGTGGTACCTCAGTTTTCTGATTATGTATCTACGATGCTTCGCTATTTTGTAGAGGACTTACTGCCTGTGCACTAGAAGGAACAAGGTTATATTGATTCATTTTCTCTCTTCTAGAGAGGGATGAAACCCTATAAATCACTTTCTTTGACTGGTAGTAACCTACTCAGTGATCAGCTTTGCTATTTTGTAGAGGATTACTGTTGCCCTGCAGAAGGAACGAGATTATTCACTTTCTGCCATCTAAAGAGGGGACGTTTGATAATGAAACCCTATAAATCTCTTTCTTTGGCATGTAAACAGTATTTGATTTAGTATTATAATGACATGTAACCTGCTCGATGATGCTTTGCTATTTTGTAGAGGATTTACTGTTTATGCTCTGCAGAAGGAAAGAGATAGTTCCTCTCATCTAAACTAGAGGGAAAATTTGATAATGAAACCCATGAGTCTCTTTCTTTGGCATGTAAACAGTATTTGATTTAGTTTTGCTTTTGCTTCATAATAATCACAACAACAGCACCAGTGTCGTCATCAGCACAACTTTGTCAACACGTGAGTCAGGCACTGTGCAGTGAACGCGATGTATGACAGTTTCCCTAGATAGTCTTTGAGCGTTCTGAGAGATTTTTACGAGTACTGATCAAGAGTGATTTTAAAATCTATGTTCCACACTGGTGCTGTTTTTACGAGGTATGCGGCTTTGGTTGTGATCACGGCGAAGATGTGGCATTTGGTGATCCTATCATCAGACAGTTGCTTATGTTTGCTGTATGACACTGGTGCTTATACTGGGACTTTTGTTGTATATCACATCATCAGAATACAATAAACAATGTCAGTGTACTGTTGAGAAAAACCATGTTTCAAAGTAAGAATCGTTTGCTTCCACGCTTGCGCTCACAAACGGACAACTAAACACACGCATGCGCAGACGCACGAACACAGACGCGGGCCAAACGCCGATCACTCAGTTTTTGCAACCCTCATTCATTGCGGTTTAGTAGATCAAACAGGACAAGAATCCATTCTTTTGATAACTTTCAGTTCCTGAAGATGCCGCTTGGCAATCACTATAGTAGCCTGCATATTCAGGTTATAACTGATGCCTGCAAGCTCACTTTTCAACAATAGTTGTTTACGTTAGTGTAGATATTCAAATGAGAAAGATCGACTCGAAGACATTACGTCACTTACGTCAAAGAAGCCTGGGCACAATTGTCCATTTATTGACCGCTACACGATGTATTTTGCGAGATGTTTGACCGTCATCTTGAACTATACAGTATTTAACGTTTGGCCCAGTTTTGTACACCGCTAGCACTGAGATGAGCCACACAACTGCCGAGAACGTCCTCAAGAGGATACAGAGTAAATCTGTAGATGAACAAGGACATTTTTTGGTTGATAAAATTGTCCTTACGCGTGGTACTGCGTTTACGCAGTAAAGTCAAATGATGTTCCGACGGTAAGTGAGTCACGTTGTGTATTATAGCTTTTGAGGTGAACGAACCTGGGAATGAATTGAATCTCCAGCAGGTCTGATCGCATGGTCCTCGTTATAACGTGTATAGCTTTGCTGTAGCTTCAAGCATACAAATTTCGAACAACCGACAAGGGCTTATCAGCCTGGGAACACTGCATGGCCAGCACTTTATTCCTGACTTCATATTTTCAAAATAGTGTGTATCAATAGTTTGTCCTTTAAATTAAGGTACCTAAATATTAATATTGCAAAACTCTGCAGAACAGCAACATGCACACTGCTATCAGAATGTACTCATTGAGAGCTTTCATTTTTAAGCTCGCCTCACGAAGTGAAGGCGAGCTTGAAGTTGTCACGCTGTCCTTCCAGGCTTCTGTGTCAACAATGGACTTCCAAATAAGGAATTTCCAAAGAAGGAACTTGTCAGTTTCCAAATTTGGGCATGGTCGTGTTACGCAGTTCGTTCAAACAGAAGACGTCGAAGCTTCATGTGGAATTTCTTGTTTGTCATGGTTGTCAAGCATTCGAAGTTTGTTTGGCCATTAGGCCTGGGTGTTTCTACGAATGTAGGGATTGTGCTGTGATTACGAAAATATACCGCGATTGAGCGACACTGAAATTAATGAAATGCTGTGATCATGAAACGCAGACATTGTGCTGTTTTGTAAACAAAGACCAGGCGTTAAACGAGGGTGCTTCTACAGCTGTGATTGATACAAGCTATCACGTCGCCAGATCGAATGGCAAGGATTGTGTTGCGGTAGAAACATCTGAACGTGAAGTGCTTGACGGAAGGTCGCGTTAACATTTTACGTGGAAGGGTAAAACTAATCGGAAGCGAGAGAAAAGAACCGTCGCGTATTCCATTACGCAAAGTTCGAAGGCTTTTGCGAAAGAGCAAACACGTGCGGCGTAAGGTACGTCGCTACATAAGTAAATTTGTTCCCAAGTCGTCTGCTCTTGCCGAATGTTGTAAAAGGCATGAAACCCGTGCCAATCACTGTCTAACGAGGCACGTAAAGCTTGTAAATAAGAGCAAGATTAAGGTTCGCAAATATGTTTATCTGTGTAAGCAGCGGCCAAATACGAAACATAAAAATTAAGGCTTTATGTGGCTTATGTGGGAATGTCATTTTATTGGCCTTTGCACAACTTGGCATCTTACCAGCTTTGATGTTTTGATGACAAATCCATTCAGAATTGTTCACACTTTCTTCCCCAATGATACAAAGTTTGATTGATGCATTAAGATCTGAGTTGAATGAATGTTCATGACATCTAATCACACCAGCTTTGTACCAAAGTTGATCACAGCAAGTACACATAACTCAGGTCCACATTTAATATTTTCATGAAGTTGCTTAATAAGACCCTCAATGGTTTTTAATTTGTTTACTCTTTGTTTTTGCTTCGTCTGTTTTTCTTTTAGTCTCACTAATTGTGGATTTTTTTGCCTTTGTATTTTTTTGGCTTGTCTCTTTTTCTTTAACAAAATCTGGGTCCTTTTCCTTTTTTGGCCTGTCTCTCTTTTTCTTTCACATAATCTGGGTTTGCTTCTCTGTATATTTTTTTAGCTTTATCTTCTTTTTGTTTTACTTTGGGATTACTTTTTCTGTTTCATGTGCATTCTCATTAGCTTATCTTTAGCAAGATATTGTTGATCCATTCTTTGCTTTCTTTTATAATCTCTCAAATAAGCTTTTCATTCCTCAACAGCTGAAGAATCACAATCTTTCTTGTTTGAGCAACTAACTGCACAAACAGTATTATCATTTTGATTTATATTATTTTGTACTGCACTATTTACAGCATCATGACTGCAATCCTGGCTTTGAACACAATATTATTTGTCACCAATGGAACAGTTGAAACATAGTGAACCTAATCTAGGTGTCCAATGTACAAAAAGATTCTTCTTTGGAAGTTTCTGGGTTCAACTAAAGAGTGCTTTCTGCACAATTTTGAGCAGATTCTGTCATATGAATAATGTCTCACTAACTATAAAAGCAAAATAAAATTTTAAACAAAAACCATGTGAACCCTATCGACCAACAAGAATGGGCGAGCTTTGAGCGGCACCGCTGCTTTGATTAAATATAAAGTAGTCACTTTGACTGTTCAGGAGTTTCATTTAAGAGTTCAGGAGTTGGAAGTGAACACTGCTATTAATAGAATGTACTCATTGAGAGCTTCCTTTAAGTGTTCACACCTTTAGATGTCATTTGACAGTTCAGAAGCTGGAAGTGAACACTGCTATTAGAATACTCCCTTTTGAGTGCTTCTATTTGAGTGGTTGCATGTGCACACTTAGATTAAGGGCCTTGTTACACGAGTTGGGCTAGCTACATTGTGTTTTTGATGCTTTGGGTAATTTGTAAATGTTTTACTAAATTACTCCCTGGTCTTCGACCACTGCCATGGTCACTTGAAGGAGTGAAAGCCAGTTGTATGCAAATTATGTGGTATTTCACAACACACCAGGACATACCCTGGTTAGATGGGTCGAGCTGGCTCAGTTTGCTGAGATCCTGGTATCTCCTGGTGTGGCTGTGAAATACACCACATAATTGTCTTTTAAATTAAGGTACCTAAATATTTTAGTATCTTAGGTTAAGGGCCTTATTACACGAGCTGGGCTAGCCACAGTACTCTAGTTAGATTGGTTGAGCTGGCTCTAGTTTGCTGAGATCCTGGTATGTCCTGGTGTGTTGTGAAATACACCACATAATTTGCATACAACAGGCCTTCAGCCCTTCAAGTGACCATGGCAGTGGTCGAAGACCAGGGAGTAATTTAGTAAAACATTTACAAATTACCCAAAGTATCAAAACACAATACAGTTCGATAGCCAAATACTGTTCCAGTTGCACATTGGAGACCTATATCTGTGATGTTTTGCAGATGCTTATCATATTATGGTTTGTTTAGTGGTGTTTTGTTGTATGAACTCAACATGAGAGGCAGGTGATTTGCATTACAATAATCAAATTGAATAGAGGGCTTGCACGGTGGGCATGTTGGATGGCAGGAACAATGAAATGTTTTTCTATAACAAATAGCATTTCTTTCCCAGAGGAGGTAAATTCTATTAATCCTGCCATCCAAAATGGCTGCCGTGCAAACCCCTCATTGGCTGAGAGGGCCCCTTTAATGAAAAGAGCAAACCCAAGTTAGGACTAAAAATGTTGATCATAATATGCTTATGGTGTTTATAAAGACATGTACTAGATACACTATGTATTAGATATACTTCAAATAGCAATATATACAGCCCAGCTTCAAGGTCAAACTATGAATTATCTAGATTCAAGCTTCTTGCCTAAAGCATTTAGGAAAGAATCCCTCTTGAAATCAAAACCTCATCCAAAAGAACATTTAAAAGAGATTGTAAGTTTTTCCTTCCTGACAGCCAGTAATACTAAAATTTAGGCTTTTTAGCTAATCAGAACTTCTTAAGAGTCAACCATTATGGTGGGTTCCCTGGTAATGCTGGAGACTTTTTGATATATATTTTGTGTTTGATATTAATTTGCTGGCCTTTAACCATGCGGATGCGGACTTCTTTCAGGTCTTCGTTGATCATTGTTTGTACTTCTTTACTGTTTGTCTCAAAATAGGTTAAGTTACTGTGAGCTTCTTAGAATCTTCGTCAATTCTTCCGCCGAACCCGGGAGAGTTAAGCTCGGCGCTGCTTTTTGTCTGTTTTTCGATTGATGTTGCCTATCTCCGTGCCGATCTTCGTTTCATGCAACTTGGCTCTTTGGTCACCAAACAAGTTGTGACGTAGTCGTCTGTATAAACCCTGGGCCGTTTTCCAAGGACACTGCAAGGTTTCGCATATCGTTTTCCACATCTTGATCTCGCTCGAAGATCCTTCTGTACTAAATTGTCAGTACTGGTGTTGAAAGCCTCCGCCTTGACGGTAAAGTGCTCTTCCTTTCTGCTAGTTCTGTTTTCTTCGCGCCTTTCATGTTTGAACTGGGCCTCGTCTTTGGCCATCCTGTTCACTTAAAAAGTCTGAACTTTTAATTAGTGTATATTTAACATTTTGTTTGGCTGTCTTTGGATTCCCCGGCTCTCACCAATGCAGCGCGAAGCAGAAGAAACCGTAAAATTTTACCCGATTACAACATTTTTTTTACCCAATACCAGAATGCGTGGCCTCACGTTCCAAACAAATTACGTCCACACTGTGTTTTCATACGTTTTTAAAAATTAAACCACCGTTTCCGATTTTCTACACTAGTTATCCGTTTTCGAAGTCGACCGCCCATACTAATTCGTCTTCATTTAGGTACGCATTCGTTTTCGAAAGTCCCTACTTTCGAAACCGTTTTTGCAAACCTACGGTTTTCAAGTCGTCGTTTTATTGTTGACGGAAGGCAAAAACGCATTCTTAAAAATGTATGCATTTTCAAACGAAAATAGACTAGTGTGGACATGGCCTGAAAGGCTGGTTTTCACAGTGCCATCAACAAAGAACCTTTTGCGCAAATCAAATCCTGTTTTTACACATTGTCGCGAGAGTCATTCTCACCCTGTAGTAGGTAAATACTTGCGTATGCACGGCCGCAAACATTGTTTTAAAAATATGTACGCACAATTTTAATCTAGTTGAAGATAATTCATATTTAAAGTGTTCTGTCTTTCTGCTAGTTGTGCTTTCTACTAGCAATTCTGGTTTAAACTTGGACTGTTCTTTGGCCATCCTCTTCACTTAGCAAATCAGAACCTTAAAGATGTTTATCAAACTTTATGTTTGGCTGTCTTGTTTAGATCCCCCAGCTGCCACCAATGCAACGAAGTAAAACAAACTGCGACATTTTACCCGCGTTTACAACTTTGTTTACTCCATGCTAGAATACGCGGCCTTGCACTCCAGATAACAGCTAATTGAAAGGCTGGACAGGTTTTCACAGTGTCATTAGTAGAACTGTAGAAGCAATGCAAAGTAATTTATGCGTTAGCCTGTTTTTACACAAAGTATCGCGAGAATCATTCTCCCCTGTAGTACGTAAATAATTATGTATGCACAGCCGCAAAAACTGTTTATAATTTTTACTGAGCAGAATTGAGCTGTATCAATAGATAATTAAAAATGCCGTCGTGTACTAATAAATAAGAGTAAGCCATGGGATACTGTATTAATTTTAACAAAAAAATCCTGAATTATGTATGTTTTGACACTATTACAGTAGACATTTTCTTAGTAACCATAAAATACGTGCCTTGCCTTGCCGTCACTGACACTTCTGAATTCGGGGGACTGGGTACTTGGTAACTTTCCACGTGATGTGCTTGTGGCTCATGAACAAAACAATCAGCTTCTTAGAATCTTCGACAGTTCTCCCGCCGAACCTGGGAGAGTTCAGCTTGGCGCTGTTTTTCGTCTGTTTTTCGATTGATGTTGCCTATATCCGTGCCGATCTTCGTTTCAAGTAACTCGGTGCTTTAGTTGTGACGTCGTCTGTATCGACCCTGGGCCGTTTTCCAAGGACGCTGCAAGGTTTCGCATACCCTTTGGCATACCTTGATCTCGCTCTAAGATCCTTTTGTAATAAATCGTCAGTACTGGTGTTGAAAGCCTCCTCCTTGAAGGTACAGTGCTCTTCCTTTCTGCTAGTTCTGTTTTCTGGGAGCGTTTCGGGTTAGAACTGGGCCTCGTCTTTGGCCAGCCTGTTCACTTAAAAAGTCCGAACTTTGAAGTGGTGTTTATCAAATTTTTATTTGGCTGTCTTTGGACTCCCCCGGCTCCCGCCAATGCAACGAAGTAGAAAAAACCGTGAAATTTTACCCGATTACAACATATTTTTACCACCATATCAGAATGCGTGCGTTTTTGAAAAACCTTCGTTTTCTTTTTTATACACTATTCCTCCGTTTTCGAAGTCGACTGCCCACACTAATTCGTTTTCATTTGAGAACGCATTCGTTTTCGAAATTGTCCATTTTGGGAACTTTTTTTGCAAACCTACGATTCTCGAGTTGTCGTTTTGGTGTTGACAGAAGGCAAAGACGCATTCATAAAAATGTATGCATTTTCAAACGAAAATTGATTGGTGGACGGAGCCTGAAAAGCTGGTTTTCACAGTGTCATCAACAGAAACAAAGAACCTTTTGCGGAAGTAAAATCCTGTTTTTACACATTGTCGCGAGAGTCATTCTCACCCTGTAGTAGGTAAATACTTGCGTATGCACGGCCGCAAACATTGTTTTAAAAAATATGTATGCACAATTTTAATCTAGTTGAAGATAATTCATATTTAAAGTGTTCTTTCTCTCTGCCAGTTGTGCTTTCTACGAGCAATTCTGGTTTAGACTTGGGCTGTTCTTTAGCCATCCTCTTCACTTAGCAAATCAGAACCTTAAAGCATGTTTATTAAACTTTATGTTTGGCTTTCTTGTTTAAATCCACCAGCTTCCACCAATGCAACGAAGTAAAACAAACTGCGACATTTTACCCGCGTTTACAACTTTGTTTACTCCATGCTAGAATACGCGGCCTTGCACTCCAGATAAAAGCTAATTGAAAGGCTGGACAGGTCTTCACAGTGTCATATTAGTAGAAGTAGGAGCAATGCAAAGAAATTTATGCGCTAGCCCGTTTTTACACAAAGTATCGCGAGAATCATTCTCCCCTGTAGTACGTAAATAATTATGTATGCACAGCCGCAAAAACTGTTTATAATTCTTACTGAGCAGAATTAAGCTGTATCAATAGATAATTAAAAATGCCGTCGTGTACTAATAAATAAGAGTAAGCCATGGGATACTGTATTAATTTTAACAAAAAAATCCTGCATTATGTATGTTTTGACACTTTATTACAGTAGACATTTTCTTAGTAACCATAAAATACGTGCCTTGCCATGCCGTCACTGACAGTTCTGAGTCCGGGGGACTGGGTACTTGGTAACTTTCCACGTGATCTGCTTGTGGCTCATGAACAAAACAGTCAGCTTCTTAGAATCTTCGACAGTTCTCTCGCCGAACCTGGGAGAGTTAAGCTCGGCACTGTTTTTCGTCTGTTTTTCGATTGATGTTGCCTATATCCGTGCCGATCTTCGTTTCAAGTAACTCGGTGTTTTAGTTGACGTCGTCTGTATCGACCCTGGGCCGTTTTCCAAGGACGCTGCAAGGTTTCGCATACCGTCTGCCATACCTTGATCTCGCTCGAAGATCCTTCTGTACTAAATTGTCAGTACTGGTGTTGAAAGCCTCCGCCTTGAAGGTAAAGTGCTCTTCCTTTCTGTTAGTTCTGTTTTCTGGGAGCGTTTCAGGTTGGAACTGGGTCTCGTCTTTGGCCAGCCTGTTCACTTAAAAAGTCCGAACTTTGAAGTGGTGTTTATCAAATTTTTATTTGGCTGTCTTTGGACTCCCCCGGCTTCCGCCAATGCAACGAAGTAGAAAAAACCGTGAAATTTTACGCGATCACAACATATTTTTTACCACCATATCAGAATGCGTGCGTTTTTGAAAAACCTTCGTTTTCGTTTTTCTACACTATTCCTCCATCTTCGATGTCGACTGCCCACACTAATTCGTTTTCATTTGAGAACGCATTCGTTTTCGAGAGTGTCCATTTTGGGAACCTTTTCTGCAAACCTACGATTCTCAAGTTGTCGTTTTGGTGTTGACAGAAGGCAAAAACGCATTCATAAAAATGTATGCATTTTCAAACGAAAATTGATTGGTGGGCGGAGCCTGAAAGGCTGGTTTTCACAGTGTCATCAACAAAAACAAAGAACCTTTTGCGGAAGTAAAATCCTGTTTTTACACATTGTCGTGAAAGTTATTTTCACCCTGTAGTAGGTAAATACTTACGTATGCACGGCCGCAAACATTGTTTTAAAAAATATGTATGCACAATTTTAATCTAATTGAAGATAATTCATATTTAAAGTGTTCTGTCTTTCTGCTAGTTGTGCTTTCTACTAGCAATTCTGGTTTAAACTTGGGCTGTTCTTTGGCCATCCTCTTTTAGCAAATTAGAACTTTAAAGATGTTTATCAAACTTTATGTTTGGCTGTCTTCTTTAGATCCCCCAGCTCACACCAATGCAACGAAGTAAAACAAACTGCGACATTTTGACCGCCTTTACAACTTTGTTTACCCCATGCTAAAATACGCGGCCTTTGCACTCCAGATAAAAGCTAACTGAAAGGCTGGACAGGTTTTCACAGTGTCAATAGTAGAAGTAGGAGCAAGGCAAAGAAATTTATGCGCTAGCCTGTTTTTACACAAAGTATCCCGAGAATCATTCTCCCCTGTAGTACGTAAATAATAATATTATTATGTATGCACGGCCGCAAAAACTGTTGATAATTCTTATAGAGCAGAATTGAGCTGTATCAATTGGTAATTAAAAATGCCGTCGTGCACTAATAAATACGAGTAAGTCATAGGATACTGTATTAATTTTAACAAAAAAAATCCTGCATTATATATATTTTGGCACTTATGCAAGCTGTTAAATTTCATGCCTAAAAATAATAAATTTTCTGGTGTTTATCACGAAATAGTAAGCACAACTTTCATCTGACGCAAAAGCGGTTTTTATCGATTTATTATTCAGACGCGTAAACAGTACAAAAAAGAAACCCTTTACGAAAATGTGGTGTGCTTATTTCAACGATCTCAAAGATAGCCCACTTCAAGCAGTTGCCTTTACTGTTTGCCTGCTTATTTCATCAACAAGTTCGGCTGTTGTTAAAGACAATCTTGAATGAGCTTAAACATGATGAGGGAATCAAGTGCCCAGTAAAACTTTGCAACAGTGCAACAGGGTAGAAAGAGAGCAATGAACAAAAATAAATTAAGAATCACAGTGTATCACAAAAGTCACAAAACCACACTGTAAAATCAAAAGTGCTGATTCGACCCCAAAAATGGGGCCGAAACGATGAGTCCAGGATGGCACCTTTTTTAGGTCTGTTTCAGCTCCATCATAATGGGGCCATTTTGGCACCAGATTTTGGGGCTAATCTGACCCCTGTACTGGGGCCAAATTTGACCTTTGAGTGGGCTGAATTGTAATACTGGGGGGCTATTTTGGAATTCAGAAGTACCCAATCGGCCCCCAAAATTTTAGCCCTCTCAGAAATGGCCCCTTGAAAAATGGCTGATTCAGCTCCTTCACAGGTCGTTACAGCACCGTGTAGATCTAATTTACTGTTCCTGTTTTTTTCTTTAGCTCAGTATATAACAAAGGTTGACTCAAGTATAGTACAGTAGATTTCAACTGTAACATTTTATTATATTCAAGTTGTTACAAGCTCATTTGGTAATTCACCCTAAATTGAACCCCCTCTGTATGACTGATGATCACACAATGTGATCACAAAATTATAAGTGGAGACTCTAACACTGTTTCACCTAATTTTACAAGACATAGACTTCCAACCAGCACAATAGGTCTTAGTAATGTCATGGAACACTTGCCCAAGCAGCAACAAAAAAAAAACAGCACTGTAAGCCTAGTGAAATTATTAAATACACAAATAGTTAGGCTAAACGAGGATACATTTGAGCATTGACTAATTTGACTAGATATTTTGCACTGGCAAAGCATTGACAAAGGAAGTGACAGACACAAGTGTCTGTCTCCTACCAATTTCTAGCAAAATTTGTTCGAAAAAGGTCAGAATTGCTTTGCAATTGGTGTACGAAATATCGATTACATAAAAGTAGGCAAGCAACCCAAGAACAGCATCCATCATTTTATGCTGGGGAGTGTCGCACAGCACACTGCCCTCAATCACAATGAAGAGTAAATCCACATCAAAAATACCTTCCACCAGCACAACTTGGGGCTGAATAAACTCACTGACACTTGCATCTACATCACAGTCCCTCTGAAAATAAAAGGCAAAAGTGTAAGTACAATCATAGAAAAAAAATGCACAAAGCAGCATCTCAGTTACAGTCAAATTATGTGCGATTTATCTAGAACCTCCTAGAACAAAAATAAGTTCAATCCTACAGTAGTAGGTCACACCTTAAGTGGTCAGTTACCGGATGGTTGGAGTACACATTATGCAATATTCTTGTACTATGATAGTGCAAGTAACTGTATCAGGTGAACACCAATAGGCTCTTTGCATGTGGGGTCACATGACCCCAAATACATGACTGGGAAAACATCAACTCAGGCTGAACGAGTGTCAGAAATGGAAAGAGCACAAAAAAAATATGCTGACAGATAAAATTTCAGGTCCATATCATTTATATATCACATTTGGTGAAATGGGAAGTTGCGGGAGGGCATTAACTTGCCCTCCAGCAACTCTGTTCTTATAAATCTTCTTAACATTCCTAAACAATGCCACCAAGTTTGATGTATAAATGCTACAAGATCTGATATTTCACCTGTCCGCATATTTTTTTATTTAAGTGTGAATTTACAAATTTTCACTGAGCATGCACAAGCAGAACTACATTGTACATGTATGTCCTCCCGTATAGGATTATGGTTAGAGTTAGGTTTAGAGTTAGATTTAGGTCTGATTATCATGTGCTAGAAAGAGGTAATTCGATTTTGTCACATCCAGTGTGTGGTGATACCTCAACTGTGTACAAGCAAAACTTACAAATCTGATGTGAAATTCCATCATGCATTCATCTCAAATACAGAACAGTGCATGTGAAAGAAAAATAGCATCAGAACTTATAATACTGTACTCACCGATTACATCTCTACTCTCCATTATTCTTCAGTCTTTCGACCATACATTCAAAATGTACGGAAAGGGACAGGTACTGTACGCAGCCTTCCACAAATAGTTCTAACTTTGAGTTGAAGGAAATGACTGTATACACTGATAACTTCGTCCTGCCAAAGGAGTGTTGGCCTTTGTAGATATACAAATAAGAATTCCTGATCACATTTATCCACCGAAGTCGGGGCTGCTGAACGCTGACGTTGTAATTGATGGCAGACTGACCTGACCGTAACTCCAACAGCCGTCGATCAACAAGTTCGACGTATATCCACACAGCTGCATCCCTATTCTTTCTAAAAAAATGAACGTTCAACCGTTTCACAATACCGCACCACGCCACAGAAAAAACCGTTTGAACTGAATGGCGCCCGCGCTACTACGCATGCCCATTACGCTAAACCGCACACACCGACAGTCGTCGCAAACTCGTTCCCAGGGCCTTCAGCGTGAGGAAACTCTCAAACGAGAAACGAAGCCCTACCTTTTCAGAATTCTCTGGGTCATTCAAGTTTTGCTATTTGATGCAGTAGTGGATTGCGGAATTCAAAAAGTTGTTCTCAAAAATTTTGATCTGTAGCTTGAAGCGGTGATTCCCAGCCCAAGCGGTGAGGCCTGGGCGAGTGATGTCATAAGTTAGAGTGGGAATGGTATGACACAATTTCAGCCAGTTTCGGCCATTGATGGCCAGTTGCAGCAGCAATTTATATCTATCATGCATGTCTGCTTCAGTGTGTACCTTCCTGTGATTTTTTCTAATGCAAGTTTTAACAATAAATTTCTGAGCAACAGAACTTTGTGGAATTAATTTTGGGGCCAAATCAGCCATTTGTATTTAGCACTTGGGGGTGTGGATGAATTGAAATCAAGGGCCAAATTACAATTTAAGGGAGCTAAATTGGAAACAGAAAGGGTCAAATCAGTACCATGTAGAACTGTTTGAGCCCTTCTTGCTCATAACGGCCCCACTGTGGGCCATACTGGCCCAAATGACTTTGGGGCCGAATTGGCTTTTGGGGCCAAATCAGCACTTTTGATTTTACAGTGCATATATGAATGAAGACCTTTGCCCGGTGTCACACTTTAGCGGAGTTTTGAATGTAAGGTTGACACCACTGTACCTGCAATCAAAATTCAGGTCATTATTGTTTGGTTGTTTTGGTTAGCTCACTTTATACTTATGAGAATAAAGTCACCGCAATCAAACTGAAACATCTTAATTGATTGTGAGAACCTTTTCATGTCTCAAGGCAGCTAGGCCTGCAGAAATTCATTATATGTCTCAGTCTCTGCTTTATCGTTTGCTTTTTGTTTGTTTAAGTCGCTGCTGGAAGTTCATATACAGTTCATAACAAGCTCATATTAGTAGTCATATTAGTCATAACAAGTTCATAACAAGCTCGGCTTCATAACTCGGTAGTGAGAGCGTCGTACCCGCTGTATCGCAAAGGTCATGGGCTCAATTCCCGTTTAAGCCTGGAATTTTTCCAGGCTTTCCTTCCAACTGCTTTAAAGTTACTTTATATAACTGCGAGGGCCACTTTGATTATCATTCTAAGAAAATTTTCCTGGTACAAGATTTGTTGCCGTCTATCGTAATAAATGCTAGAAAGAGAAGTTGAGTTGTCAGGTTACGGGATATAGGGTAGATGCTATGTCATCCGTGTTTTACGAGGTCCTGCTGGTAACTATAAAGCGCGGTGGACAATTCAAAGTTTGACCCAAATAGGGAATCAGTTACTTCAAAAACTAGTATTATGCCACGTACTCATTTTATAAAGAATCTCGATTTATTCTATGTTGTAAACATTGTTCGTGATAAAGAATAGAACAGTACTAAATTGGTCTATATTAATATATGGTTTAATAACATGCATACAATAATTTCTACATTCTGATTGGCTGAGCGCGCGTCAATTTATCCCAAACAGTGCAAAAATGTATAAATAACAGTGCAGAAATATGAAATTAAGAGTGCAGAAATTTGAAATTGAAGATTGCCGATAGTTGGCGCGCGTATCCGCGGCAAAGCCAGACAAAACAGAAAGCGTTTTCATTCCTCAGGACGATTCCGATTCTGTTTCGAGAAAACAAAGTTCTTGAGACACTTGTGAATTGTAACGAAATTGAAAAAAAAAAAAAAATGCACGCCGTAAATTATTGTATGCATGTTATTGACAAGTAATCACATGATTTCTCGTGCAATTTTGGAATAAATGAGCACTCGTAAAGTTTTCAAAGACCACAAATTGCACTCGCGCGGCGCTCGTGCAATTTTGTGGTCTTTGAAAATTTACTCGTGCTCATTTATTCCAAATTGCACTCGAAATCATGCGATTACCTATACAAACAATTTATAAATTTTTCTTCGTTTAGAACATTATGTCAGTGTGCAAGACTGCTGGATTTGTGTTGATGCTGGTGTGGATTACATTTATGATCTCTCCAGGTAAAATGTTAACTGATTTGTGGGGGTGGTAGGGGTGTAGTAGACTGTGAAGATGGTTGAACAAGCAACTAACAACTAACCCATGTTTACTATCTCTGCTTCCTATGTACGTCAGAGGTCAGTGGAAACATTGGAAGAAATTTTGTGGTCGGATTTTTGAGTCAACATTTTTCGTTTAACGGCGGCGGCGTTAACAACTTGTACGTCACAAGTCGCAGCAATACTGTTGTCCGTGTGGAGGTTCCCTTTTTGAACATGGATCAGACCTATCACGTGACCAGAGACACTGTGACAACCATAAAACTTAGTGACACCGTGCGCATGAAAGGTGTGACAGGTAAAAAGATAAAAGGTATTCGCGTCACATCTAATCACGACATTGCAGTCTACGGAATAAATTTCTTAGATTTTACTGGTGATGGATTTCTTGGACTTCCTTTGCACATGACTCAGACGGAATATGTGGTGCCATCGTACATTCCTAAGTATAGAAACGCTTTAGTTGGTATAGTCGCCTCTGAAGACAACACAACTGTAGCTGTAACCCTGCGAACATCGGGAGCAGTGATGTACAAAGGGATACAATATGGAAACTTTGATACCATCACTGAAAATATTAATCAATTGGAGATTTTCCAAATTGCATGCGGCGCTGACCTGACTGGAACCAGAATACATTCCAACAAGAAAGTATCTGTGTTCTCTGGAAACCAATGCGCCCGAGTCATTAATAAATACGCAAAGTGTGACCACCTGGTGGAACAGATCCCTCCCGTAAATCAATGGGGCACTCGTCACGTGACCACTCCCACACAAATGCGAATAACGAAAGACATATTCCGTGTTTTAGCCGCTTTCAATAAAACCGCGATAAGTGTTGGTGGTACCAACACATCACTGCACCAGGGAGACTTTGCGGAGTATGACATTCCTTCGGACGACGCTCAAGAAATAAAATGTGACAAGCCCTGCCTGGTCGTCAAGTACAACAAAGGCCAAACTGCTGACTCCGTGCATACAGATCCCTTTATGGCAATCCTTCCCCCAGTAAGTAAATACACGCCAGCTGCTGTTCTGGCGACACCTTTGCTTGTTGATGGCATAACCTTCACAACGTTCATCAGTATCATAATGAACACCTTGCACACTTCAGGACTTCTTGTTGATGGTCAGCAGCACGGCCTGACATGGGAAGAGATACAAGGAACGGACTTCTCTCATACATCCATGATCGCCAATAAAACAAGCTATAAAATTAGTCATCAATCAGAACACGCCCGTTTTTTTTCCTTCGTCAGTGGACACACGTGGTATAGTTCATTTGGTTTCCCGGGAAGCTGGTATGATGACCAAAATATTTCTGGAATTTGCCAACCCACATTGAAATTTCCTGATGACGTAAACCAGACCTGCCGAGATTCCATCGCAGCCAACATAACCGGCTTCCCAAGTGTGCAGAACAATCCCTGTAATATCTCAGTAAGTTTCACCTACAGCGACACATTTGCCTCCAATGGACGCTGCCCTGATTCACAGCAGGTGATACGACGAGAGTTTACAGGATTTGATTCATTTGAAAGAAAATACACTCATGAACAGACAATAACATCTTTACCAACAAGTAAGGGCGTTGTTTGTTTGAAAATGTACCTTGTTAATTATAGCTTCTTATATGCTGCTATTTCCTCGTCATATTCTTTTGAGTATTAAATTTGGTCGCTTTATTTTTCCGAGACCGAAACAAAGAGTTATTTTTATAATCATCAATTGCAAGAAAACACTTGTAAGAGTAAGAGCCACTTAGAAAAACCAGCTAAGTCTCACGTTAATTATAAAAATATATTTATAACAGTCACGATATAAGCCACATTCTGATTGGTCGAAGAGTGTGCTCCATAACTTTATCGTGCACACCCGTGCTCAACAATATGACGTGAGCAAATGCCGCTTTCTTTTGAATTTTTCTAGCTTTCCTCGTTTAAAAATTAACAGACGCTTTACAACTCAGAAGAAAATAGCTTTATTTTTCTAAAGAAAATCAATCAATCAATTTCAAAGGAAATCAGTAATGAAGTCTGAAATATTCTGTATTTCAACGGTCGGCACAGAAAATTGTATGAATCAAAACTCACCTATTTCTCGACGGCTTAATTCTCATGGACAGTGAAATCCATCACAGCAAAGATAAATATCCATTAAGCCTTCAATGTTTTTGAAATGAAACGGCGTTCATTCATTCCGAAAGCCCCCATACTTGCAGTGTTTACAGTTTGCTGGCAGCTCGAATAACAAACAAGTCCGCTCGGCAAACATTTCTATCTCTTTTGTTCATAGTGATTATTCACATTCACATGGAAATTTGTTTTTCGCTTGCGTGCCTATGTTATAAAAGAATTGGTTCATGCTTTTAGCTGTGCGTCTATCGAGTTATAGATGCACTTGGGAAGTTGGGAGAGCACTCGTGAAGCTAGAGTTGCTCTCGGCCTTACGCTTCTCTCGTGCTCTCCCAACTTCCCGCGTGCATCCATAACTCGATAGGCGCACGCTAAGCATGAACCAATTCTTAACTTTGAGATAAAGAAAAATAAAATACTCTAGGCCTATATATATAAAATACTTATATACATATATAAAAAGCTTTGCCAACACTCTTTGCTCATGAAAAGGTCCACCGGATGTCACGTGTTTTGGAGATCATATATACGTGGTCATAAGGCGGGAGAACTACCCTTATTTGGACCCAAATCAGATGCACTTGGAAGATCCATCATGCACCGCGTCTGAGTACAACAGCACACACATCCTGTTTTACGTCCAACTCAACGAGTGTGGAACCGTTAAGAGCGTCAGCAATGACACCTTGATGTTCAAGAATAAGGTGACAGGAAAAATACGCAACGATGATGGCTCGGTAATAACGCGCTGGAACCTAGTCGAGTTTACTGTCAGTTGCTCACTTCAAAGAAACGCAAGTCTTGGTGGTCCCAGCTTTAAGCCTCAAGGAGTTATCACTGTAAAAGAAGGTAAAGGGAACCAATGCGCTGTATTTTACTTGATAAACACTCGAGGGGATGCAACTTAGTTTATCTTGAATTACAGTATCGAAAGGGGCGAAGGGGATATGGTTAGTTGTATTAAGATATTCTACAGATGTTCTATTTTCAGTAGATAGCCTGTTGTATTTTTACAAGACAGAAACAATTTGGAAATTCTGGGCCATGTGTTGTTCAGAACCAAAAAAACTATATAAAAAGTGAAAAACAATCATAAAGACACAGCTAATAAACAGCCATATTGTACACAACACAGCACATTTGAAGAACTTCAACATTTGTTTGGCTAGTCCCTCGAAAAACTAGTTTGGAACGAGAGTAGTTTTATAATGTTATCTGTTTGTTTCTTCTAGCTGGGTATGGAAAACTAACTTTCACCATGGAACTGTACCACAACAGCCAGTACCAAACTGCGTACAAGAATTTTCCCGTTGATGTGGCATTGAACGAACGGCTTTATGTCCAGCTGGAAGTCACATCTAACACGTCTGATATGGTCCTGTTCACCGAGAAATGCACCGCCACATCTCAACCTCCAACAAATATCGGGCACGTCCTTCTAGAAGATGGGTAGGTTAAAAATCGATGAGTAACTTTTCGCTTTGTGTAGCGACAAAATGAATTAGAAGTTAAGTATTAGAGGCATTTTAATGTAAAATAATAATTAATAATTAATTAAAATAATTAAGTGATCAGAAGGAAATTATTTTATTTAACAAACTGATCGATATTTTGATTGATCTTGTGGTTTGCTGTTTCTTCCATGTTAGCATTTGGTGGTTTCGGCTTGTGACGCAAGCAAGCACGTGACGATTGCGCTTGTTGTACCTCTGATTGGTCGCTTTTTATAGATATTAGTTTGTAAAAATGTGCAATCCGTGTGCAACAATGGATAAATTTAACCAAATTTGCAGAAGTGACTTCAATAAACATTTTATTTACAGGTGTGTCAAAGATGGTACACTACAGTACAACTACCAAAGGTCCCGACGACAACGATTTAGCTTCCAGGCCTTCCGCTTTGTGGATGATTACCAGACGGTTTATCTGCAATGCGATGTGTTGGCGTGTCACGCGACAAGTGACGATTCTCGCTGCACCAGAGGCTGTTTAAGTCAAGGAAGACGTAAGAGAAGGGAAGCTCCAGACAGTCAAGAGGGATACGAGAAAGGGTCAAAGTCCCATGCCGTTACAATTGGACCGATTGTAAAGGAAGATGACAAAGACAACACCAACAAAGGTTAGTTCAGTTTAGAGCTGCAGTTACGTGCACGCAGTCCTTTGTCAGTTTTGTTCTACGTAAGAATGAACAGTAAAGACGTGGCATTTATTTATAACACCAAAAGATGACTCGGTGTTTAACATCAATTTGATTTGCACCATGTTTTGACCGTAATGACAGGCTAATAACATGTTTAGTCTGAGCAATCTTTTATTAATGGACTGCAATTGAGTGGCCAGCATATTCAGTGGCCAGTATAAAAACACGCAGGTGCCTTTGTGTGTGTTCCCAATAAACAAGCACTTCTATTGTTTAATTTATAAATCCTATTTATTTTGTCAGGAACAGATGATTTGCAGCAGTCCAGTATCGTCCCTGTTGTTTCTGGAGCTGTGGCAGGTGTACTGGCCTTGGTCATCGTCTGTGCTACTGTATTGATTGCTTTACGCATGCTCAGACGCAGACCCGCTGGACCAAGAAACGTTGCTAACTCCATTGACAACCCAGGATTTGACTGCAAAGAGATGACCACAGTCGCATGAAATGTAAGAGATTGAATGAAGACTAGAAATATGCTAGTGATGTAAACATTTTATACTTGTTATCTAGCCTCTTATCTACTTTCCAAAGTTGGTCTTTTCATACCAAAGCCACTTATAAAAAGCTAAGACTCTCTGTCTCTCAATGATACCCTCGGATTTTTGTCCCGCGCCGTTAAGGTCTTATAAGACCTTGCTGCGAGCAGTGTTGAGGAATCTGGGGAGATTGTAAGAAACCTCAATACAAAAACTGACTGATCACAAACGGGCGACTAGAAACGATGACTTCATGCAGGTACACAAACCTAGAACGAACCTGTGCCTCACAAACGATTAATACACGACGTAAAACGAAACCCGCGAAAAAACAATTAGTAAAAAGTTAGCATATACTCACCACTTATCAACCATTGGAATTTTGAGTTTTCACAACCAATGGAACCATATTGATTCAGCGCTCAAACCGATCAATCACAATAATGATCAAAAAAATAAATACACCCGATTGTTTGACGACGTCTCTTCATCTGACTCGGAAGATCACTACCGCTTCAGGTGCTCGTGCAACGTCGATTACCAACAACAACTGAAGACTACTCACACCTGGACAATATTACTAGACGGACAATAAAAATACCATTGTATGTCTTTAAGTACTTTGCAACTGTGCTGTTACCAATTGGCTCTTATTTTTTCTTTATTCATATTATTTTTTGTAGTTTCTGGTGCTACACAGTCGCAGTGAGAAGTTTGAAGGTTGACGTTGTAACACCTCGTCCCTAATAATTTCTTTCATTGTCAATGCAGACTCGTTCCAGTGATAAGGACCGATGAAGATGAGGAGGAGGAATGAAGTAGTTTTGTTGTATATCAACTGCAGGATTTGTTTAAGTCACGGTCTGGTTAGTTTAGAACGGTTCCCACGTTTTTTTATTCAAATATGGTTGGTAGTTTTTTGTGACATTAGTTTAACAGGCTGGCACCTTATAATAACTTCTTGTGCCGGATATCTTGTTTTGCCAGTTTTATTATGATATGTACCTCAGTGCTCAATTTTTTAGAAGATTACTGTCTATGATCTGGGAAAGAGATTGTTCGTTTCCTCGTGTAAAGCCGACAAGTCTCTTTCTTCGAAACGTAAACAGTATTTGAATTAGTTTTGCTTTTGCTTCCTAATAATCACAACAGCAGCATCAGTAGCACTGTTCTGTCAAAAAGTGAGTGACCTTCACGGCTGCCATTACAACCAAAAATCGGCATGCAGTATAGGTTTCATGGCCGTAGCATGCATGCAGCCCGGGGGAGGGGGGGACTCCCACAAAAAAATGACGGGGATAGTTGTCGGGAATTTTCGTTTCGAGCCCTAAGAAGTACTAAAATGGGCGTGGCTCGAGTTGCTTTGACCCCTAAAACGTACCAATAATAGCATACCAAGAAATTATAATTTCGATGCCTTTAATTGCTTTTAGGAGGATATCATCAAGCACTTTATCCCTTGCTGTTTTCAAACAAAAAGAGCTTCATCCGAGTTAGCACCTAACCCCTAAACAGTACCATGTCACATAAAAATGCCAGCGTTTGATGTTGAGCACCCTAAGCGGTACCAAAACCGTAATTTTGACCCCTAAGCAGTACGACGAGCATCCCCGTCCTTTCTTATATGGGAGTCCCCCCCAGGAGGCATGCAGTACTTTGTATTTCATAGTATGACGATAGTTAAAAAGACTGAACTCATTGAAACTGATTGGTGATTGGTTTTGGGTGGTACTTCAGTTTTCTGATTATGTATCTACGATGCTTCGCTATTTTGTAGAGGATTTACTGTCTGTGCACTAGAAGGAACAAGGTTATATTGATTCATTTTCTCTCTTCTAGAGAGGGATGAAACCCTATAAATCACTTTCTTTGACTGGTAGTAACCTACTCAGTGATCAGCTTTGCTATTTTGTAGAGGATTACTTGCCCTGCAGAAGGAAAGAGATTATTCACTTTCTGCCATCTAAAGAGGGGACGTTTGATAATGAAACCCTATAAATCTATTTCTTTGGCATGTAAACAGTATTTGATTTAGTATTATAATGACATGTACCTGCTCGATGATGCTTTGCTATTTTGTAGAGGATTTACTGTTTATGCTCTGCGGAAGGAAAGAGATCGTTCCTCTCATCTAAACTATAGAGGGAAAATTTGATAATGAAACCCATGAGTCTCCTTCTTTGGCATGTAAACAGTATTTGATTTAGTTTTGCTTTTGCTTCATAATAATCACAACAACAGCACCAGTGTCGTCATCAGCACAATTTTGTCAACACGTGAGTCAGGCACTGTGCAGTGAACGCGATGTATGACAGTTTCCCTAGATAGTCTTTGAGCGTTCTGGGAGATTTTTACGAGTACTGATCAAGAGTGATTTTAAAAGCCATGTTCCACACTGATGCTATTTTTACGAGGTATGCGGCTTTGGTTGTGATCACGGCAAAGATGTGGCATTTGGTGATCCTATCATCAGACAGTTGCTTATGTTTGCTGTATGACACTGGTGCTTATACTGGGATTTTTGTTGTATATCATATCAGATTACAATAAACAATGTCAGTGTACTGTTGAGAAAAACCATGTTTCAAAGTAAGAATCGTTTGCTTCCACGCTTGCGCTCACAAACGGACAACTAAACACACGCATGCGCAGACGCACGAACACAGACGCGGGCCAAACGCCGATCACTCAGTTTTTGCAACCCTCATTCATTGCGGTTTAGTAGATCAAACAGGACAAGAATCCATTCTTTTGATAACTTTCAGTTCCTGAAGATGCCGCTTGGCAATCACTATAGTAGCCTGCATATTCAGGTTATAACTGATGCCTGCAAGCTCACTTTTCAACAATAGTTGTTTACGTTAGTGTAGATATTCAAATGAGAAAGATCGACTCGAAGACATTATGTCACTTACGTCAAAGAAGCCTGGGCACAAAATTGTCCATTTATTGACCGCTACACGATGTATTTTGCGGGATGTTTGACCGTCATCTTGAACTATACAGTATTTAACGTTTGGCCCAGTTTTGTACACCGCTAGCACTGAGATGAGCCACACAACTGCCGAGAACGTCCTCAAGAGGATACGGAGTAAATCTGTAGATGAACAGGACATTTTTTGGTTGATAAAATTGTCCTTACGCGTGGTACTGCGTTTACGCAGTAAAGTCAAATGATGTTCCGACGGTAAGTGAGTCACGTTGTGTATTATAGCTTTTGAGGTGAACGAACCTGGGAATGAATTGAATCTCCAGCAGGTCTGATCGCATGGTCCTCGTTTTAACGTGTGTAGCTTTGCTGTAGCTTCAAGCATACAAATTTCGAACAACCGACAAGGGCTTATCAGCCTGGGAACACTGCATGGCCAGCACTTTATTCCTGACTTCATATTTTCAAAATAGTGTGTATCAATAGTTTGTCCTTTAAATTAAGGTACATAAATATTAATATTGCAAAACTCTGCAGAACAGCAACATGCACACTGCTATCAGAATGTACTCATTGAGAGCTTTCATTTTTAAATATAAAGTAGTCACTTTGACTGTTCAGGAGTTTCAGTTAAGAGTTCAGGAGTTGGAAGTGAACACTGCTATTAATAGAATGTACTCATTGAGAGCTTCCTTTAAGTGTTCACACCTTTAGATGTCATTTGACAGTTCAGAAGCTGGAAGTGAACACTGCTATTAGAATACTCCCTTTCGAGTGCTTCTATTTGAGTGGTTGCATGTGCACACTTAGATTAAGGGCCTTGTTACATGAGTTGGGCTAGCTACATTGTGTTTTTGATGCTTTGGGTAATTTGTAAATGTTTTACTAAATTACTCCCTGGTCTTCGACCACTGCCATGGTCACTTGAAGGAGTGAAAGCCAGTTGTATGCAAATTATGTGGTATTTCACAACACACCAGGACATACCCTGGTTAGATGGGTCGAGCTGGCTCAGTTTGCTGAGATCCTGGTATGTCCTGGTGTGTTGTGAAATACACCACATAATTGTCTTTTAAATTAAGGTACCTAAATATTAGTATCTTAGGTTAAGGGCCTTATTACATGAGCTGGGCTAGCCACAGTACACTAGTTAGATTGGTTGAGCTGGCTCTAGTTTGCTGAGATCCTGGTATGTCCTGGTGTGTTGTGAAATACACCACATAATTTGCATACAACAGGCCTTCAGCCCTTAATTCATGTGACCATGGCAGTGGTCGAAGACCAGGGAGTAATTTAGTAAAACATTTACAAATTACCCAAAGCATCAAAACACAATACAGTTCGATAGCTAAATACTGTTCCAGTTGCACATTGGAGACCTCTATCTGTGATGTTTTACAGATGTCTATCATATTATGATTTGTTTTATGATTTGTTTGGTGTTTTTACAATGGTGTATGAACTCAACATGAGAGACAGGTGATGTGCATTACAATAATCAAATTGAATAGAGGGCTTGCACGGTGGCCATGTTGGATGGCAGGAACATGAAATGTTTTTCTATAACAAATAGCATTTCTTTCCCAGAGGAGGTAAATTCTATTAATCCTGCCATCCAAAATGGCTGCCGTGCAAGCACGTCATTGGCTGAGAGGGCCCCTTTAATGAGAAGAGCAAACCCAAGTTAGGACTAAAATGTTGATCATAATGCTTATGGTGTTTATAAAGACAATACACTATGTATTAGATATACTTCAAATAGCAATATATACCATCTTCAGGGTCAAACTATGAATTATCTAGATTCAAGCCTCCTGCCTAAAGGATTTAGGAAAAAATCCCTCTTGAAATCAAAACCTCATCCAAAGAACATTTAAAAGAGATTGTAAGTTTTTCCTTCCTGACAGCCAGTAATACTAAAATTTAGGCTTTTTAGCCAATCAGAACTTCTTAAGAGTCAACCATTATGGTGGGTTCCCTGGTAATGCTGGAGACTTTTTGATATATATTTTGTGTTTGATATTAATTTGCTGGCCTTTAACCATGCGGATGTGGACTTCTTTCAGGTCTTCGTTGATCATTGTTTGTACTTCTTTACTGTTTGTCTCAAAATAGGTTAAGTTACTGTGAGCTTCTTAGAATCTTCGTCAATTCTTCCGCCGAACCCGGGAGAGTTAAGCTCGGCGCTGCTTTTTGTCTGTTTTTCGATTGATGTTGCCTATCTCCGTGCCGATCTTCGTTTCATGCAACTTGGCTCTTTGGTCACCAAACAAGTTGTGACGTAGTCGTCTGTATAAACCCTGGGCCGTTTTCCAAGGACACTGCAAGGTTTCGCATATCGTTTTCCACATCTTGATCTCGCTCGAAGATCCTTCTGTACTAAATTGTCAGTACTGGTGTTGAAAGCCTCCGCCTTGACGGTAAAGTGCTCTTCCTTTCTGCTAGTTCTGTTTTCTTCGCGCCTTTCATGTTTGAACTGGGCCTCGTCTTTGGCCATCCTGTTCACTTAAAAAGTCTGAACTTTTAATTAGTGTATATTTAACATTTTGTTTGGCTGTCTTTGGATTCCCCGGCTCTCACCAATGCAGCGCGAAGCAGAAGAAACCGTAAAATTTTACCCGATTACAACATTTTTTTTACCCAATACCAGAATGCGTGGCCTCACGTTCCAAACAAATTACGTCCACACTGTGTTTTCATACGTTTTTAAAAATTAAACCACCGTTTCCGATTTTCTACACTAGTTATCCGTTTTCGAAGTCGACCGCCCATACTAATTCGTCTTCATTTAGGTACGCATTCGTTTTCGAAAGTCCCTACTTTCGAAACCGTTTTTGCAAACCTACGGTTTTCAAGTCGTCGTTTTATTGTTGACGGAAGGCAAAAACGCATTCATAACGTATGCATTTTCAAACGAAAATTGATTGGTGGACGGAGCCTGAAAGGCTGGTTTTCACAGTGTCATCAACAGAAACAAAGAACCTTTTGCGGAAGTAAAATTCTGTTTTTACACATTGTCGTGAGAGTCATTTTCACCCTGTAGTAGGTAAATACTTACGTATGCACGGCCGCAAACATTGTTTTAAAAAGTATGTACGCACAATTTTAATCTAGTTGAAGATAATTCATATTTAAAGTGTTCTTTCTTTCTGCCAGTTGTGCTTTCTACGAGCAATTCTGGTTTAAACTTGGGCTGTTCTTTGGCCATCCTCTTTACTTAGCAAATCAGAACTTTAAAGCATGTTTATTAAACTTTATGTTTGGCTGTCTTGTTTAAATCCACCAGCTTCCACCAATGCAACGAAGTAAAACAAACTGCGACATTTTACCCGCGTTTACAACTTTGTTTACTCCATGCTAGAATACGCGACCTTGCACTCCAGATAACAGCTAATTGAAAGGCTGGACAGGTTTTCACAGTGTCATTAGTAGAACTGTAGAAGCAATGCAAAGTAATTTATGCGTTAGCCTGTTTTTACACAAAGTATCGCGAGAATCATTCTCCCCTGTAGTACGTAAATAATTATGTATGCACAGCCGCAAAAACTGTTTATAATTCTTACTGAGCAGAATTGAGCTGTATCAATAGATAATTAAAAATGCCGTCGTGTACTAATAAATAAGAGTAAGCCATGGGATACTGTATTAATTTTAACAAAAAAACCTGAATTATGTATGTTTTGACACTTTATTACAGTAGACATTTTCTTAGTAACCATAAAATACGTGCCTTGCCTTGCCGCCACTTACACTTCTGAATTCGGGGGACTGGGTACTTGGTAACTTTCCACGTGATGTGCTTGTGGCTCATGAACAAAACAATCAGCTTATTAGAATCTTCGACAGTTCTCCCGCCGAACCTGGGAGAGTTAAGCTTGGCGCTGTTTTTCGTCTGTTTTTCGATTGATGTTACCTATATCCGTGCCGATCTTCGTTTCAAGTAACTCGGTGCTTTAGTTGTGACGTCGTCTGTATCGACCCTGGGCCGTTTTCCAAGGACGCTGCAAGGTTTCGCATACCCTTTGCCATACCTTGATCTCGCTCGAAGATCCTTTTGTAATAAATCGTCAGTACTGGTGTTGAAAGCCTCCTCCTTGAAGGTACAGTGCTCTTCCTTTCTGCTAGTTCTGTTTTCTGGGAGCGTTTCGGGTTAGAACTGGGCCTCGTCTTTGGCCAGCCTGTTCACTTAAAAAGTCCGAACTTTGAAGTGGTGTTTATCAAATTTTTATTTGGCTGTCTTTGGACTCCCCCGGCTCCCGCCAATGCAACGAAGTAGAAAAAACCGTGAAACTTTACGCGATTACAGCATATTTTTTACCACCATATCAGAATGCGTGCGTTTTTGAAAAACCTTCGTTTTTGTTTTTCTACGCTATTCCTCCATCTTCGATGTCGACTGCCCACACTAATTCGTTTTCATTTGAGAACGCATTCGTTTTCGAAATTGTCCATTTTGGGAACTTTTTTTGCAAACCTACGATTCTCAAGTTGTCGTTTTGGTGTTGACAGAAGGCAAAAACGCATTCATAAAAATGTATGCATTTTCAAACGAAAATTGATTGGTGGACGGAGCCTGAGAGGTTGGTTTTCACAGTGTCATCAACAAAAACAAAGAACCTTTTGCGGAAGTAAAATCCTGTTTTTACACATTGTCGTGAGAGTCATTTTCACCCTGTAGTAGGTAAATACTTACGTATGCACGGCCGCAAACATTGTTTTAAAGAGTATGTACGCACAATTTTAATCTAATTGAAGATAATTCATATTTAAAGTGTTCTTTCTCTCTGCTAGTTGTGCTTTCTACGAGCAATTCTGGTTTAAACTTGGACTGTTCTTTGGCCATCCTCTTTACTTAGCAAATCAGAACCTTAAAGATGTTTATCAAACTTTATGTTTGGCTGTCTTGTTTAGATCCCCAGCTTCCACCAATGCAACGAAGTAAAACAAACTGCGACATTTTACCCGCGTTTACAACTTTGTTTACTCCATGGTAGAATACGCGGCCTTGCACTCCAGATAAAGCTAATTGAAAGGCTGGACAGGTCTTCACAGTGTCATATTAGTAGAAGTAGGAGCAATGCAAAGAAATTTATGCGCTAGCCTGTTTTTACACAAAGTATCGCGAGAATCATTCTCCCCTGTAGTACTACGTGACGTAAATAATTATGTATGCACAGCCGCAAAAACTGTTTATAATTCTTATTGAGCAGAATTGAGCTCTATCAATAGATAATTAAAAATGCCGTCGTGTACTAATAAATAAGAGTAAGCCATGGGATACTGTATTAATTTTAACAAAAAAATCCTGCATTATATATGTTTTGACACTTTATTACAGTAGACATTTTCTTAGTAGTAACCATAAAATACGTGCCTTGCCATGCCGTCACTGACACTTCTGAGTCCGGGGGACTGGGTATTTGGTAACTTTCCACGTGATCTGCTTGTGGCTCATGAACAAAACAGTCATCTTTTTAGAATCTTCGACAGTTCTCCCGCCGAACCCGGGAGAGTTAAGCTCGGCGCTGTTTTTCGTCTGTTTATCGATTGATGTTGCCTATCTCCGTGCCGATCTTTGTTTCAGGCGACTCGGTGCTTTGGTTGTGACGTCGTCTGTATCGACCCTGGGCCGTTTTCCAAGGACGCTGCAAGGTTTCGCATACCGTCTGCCATACCTTGATCTCGCTCGAAGATCCTTCTATACTAAATTGTCAGTACTGGTGTTGAAAGCCTCCGCCTTGAAGGTAAAGTGCTCTTCCTTTTTGCTAGTTCTGTTTTCTGGGCGCGTTTCAGGTTGGAACTGGGCCTCGTCTTTGGCCATCCTGTTCACTTAAAAAGTCCGAACTTTTAAGTGGTGTTTATCAAATTTTTATTTGGCTGTCTTTGGACTCCCCCGGCTCCCGCCAATGCAACGAAGTAGAAAAAATCCGTGAAATTTTACCCGATTACAACATATTTTTACCACCATATCAGAATGCGTGCGTTTCTGAAAAACCTTCGTTTTCGTTTTTCTACACTATTCCTCCGTTTTCGAAGTCGACTGCCCACACTAATTCGTTTTCATTTGAGAACGCATTCGTTTTCGAAATTGTCCATTTTGGGACTTTTTTTGCAAACCTACGATTCTCAAGTTGTCGTTTTGGTGTTGACAGAAGGCAAAAACGCATTCATAAAAATGTATGCATTTTCAAACGAAAATTGATTGGTGGACGGAGCCTGAGAGGTTGGTTTTCACAGTGTCATCAACAAAAACAAAGAACCTTTTGCGGAAGTAAAATCCTGTTTTTACACATTGTCGCGAGAGTCATTCTCACCCTGTAGTAGGTAAATACTTGCGTATGCACGGCCGCAAACATTGTTTTAAAAAATATGTATGCACAATTTTAATCTAATTGAAGATAATTCATATTTAAAGTGTTCTGTCTTTCTGCTAGTTGTGCTTTCTACTAGCAATTCTGGTTTAAACTTGGGCTGTTCTTTGGCCATCCTCTTCACTTAGCAAATCAGAACCTTAAAGATGTTTATCAAACTTTATGTTTGGCTGTCTTGTTTAGATCCACCAGCTGCCACCAATGCAACGAAGTAAAACAAACTACGACATTTTACCCGCGTTTACAACTTTGTTTACTCCATGCTAGAATACGCGGCCTTGCACTCCAGATAACAGCTAATTGAAAGTCTGGACAGGTTTTCACAGTGTCATTAGTAGAACTATAGAAGCAATGCAAAGAAATTTATGCGCTAGCCTGTTTTTAGACAAAGTATCGCGAGAATCATTCTCCCCTGTAGTACGTAAATAATTATGTATGCACAGCCGCAAAAACTGTTTATAATTCTTACTGAGCAGAATTGAGCTGTATCAATAGATAATTTAAAATGCCGTCGTGTACTAATAAATAAGAGTAAGCCATGGGATACTTTATTAATTTTAACAAAAAAATCCTGCATTATGTATGTTTTGACACTTTATTACAGTAGATATTTAATAACCATAAAATACGTGCCTCGTCTTGCCGTCACTGACACTTCTGAGTCCGGGGGACTGGGTACTTGGTAACTTTCCACGTGATCTGCTTGTGGCTCATGAACAAAACAGTCAGCTTCTTAGAATCTTCGACAGTTCTCCCGCCGAACCCGGGAGAGTTAAGCTCGGCGCTGTTTTTTGTCTGTTTTTCGATTGTTGTTGCCTATCTCCGTGCCGATTTTTAAGCTCGCGTTCAGCACAAAGTGCTGAAAAGCGAAGCTTCATGCGATCCAGTCAACTGGAATGTGTCCCGGTGCTGTCAACAATGGATTCCAAATATGGAAGTCGTTCTGTTCCCAATTTGGCAGTATCGATATTACCGACAACGCAACAAAATCGAGAACGCGATCGTCGAAGTAGTTTTTGCTGTGGCATTTTTAAGCGTCCCACCTTATTGCAGTTAAGACTGCGTCAGTCAGTCCGTCATTCTGTGTCAACAATTGCCTTTGAAATTTGAGCATCAGCGAATACGCATGAAGAAACGAAGAGATGGGAAGACGTTTTCTGGAGTTATTTTTATTGTTATCATTGTATTCCTTAATTGCCAGTAGATCTGTTGAACTTCAGAACCATTATCACACAGGTTTTGGTGAATTCTCGGTTGTTTGACAAGCGTAAGTCAAAGTTGAAATTCCCGTGTGACCACTGACAGCCCTGAGCGACTTCAGCTTGTCGAAATATTTCTATCGTTTGATTATAGTTGCTTTGCTTCGCATAGTTTTCGCCAGCAATGAAAAATGCTGTAGAGAACTGGAAGAAGAAGAATTCGAAAATGAATTTGACCAAAACCGCAAGTAATGTCAACAAGTTCTCATATTTCACTTAAACTTAGGCGTATTTTCTTTAAGCACGTATTTAGTTTGAATGCAGCCCAGACTGGAGTATCATGGCCTCTGATGAATATGTAGATGTTGAACATAAGCTGTGCATGACATGAGTAATGAAGTCACGGATAGACTTTTTTCAGTGCAACTCCGGAAGGTCTCCTTCCGGTTCAAAGATTTGGCATTCGGTGAAGGATTTTAAATTCTCCCAATTCGAGCGTCTAAGTTTATAATTTTCACCCTATGCCGCCTTGTAAATTAGGGTTTTCAAAACTGAGACTAAATCGAATACGCGGTTCACAAAAGTGGAGGCCAGCGGAAACGGATGCGCACTTCCACATACCTAAATTAAGCAATTTTTACGATGTGGCCTTGAGCCAGTTCTATTAAATACCCACTCCCGCAAAAGTACTTTCTACAAATTTGCGAGCTTACAGCTGCCTTGCTGCTTTGATTTAACTGAATGCGTTTCACTTCTATCAGGCTTTCGAGTATTCGTGCTTTGTAACAAATATAGAATTGAAAGCGAGGAATGTAACACGAGCCCAATACGAGACATGTTTAAAATATTATTGCGGTTTTGTTTACAGTGTGTTCAGTCCATTTGTGACTGCAAACTCAATGCTCAGGACTATTTCGGTGTATTTTTCATTTCTGGTATACAATGACCGTTGCGAAAGAAAGGCTACATGATTGAATGAAAGAAACATTTCAACAGGCAATGTACGATAAGCAGAAGAATTTTACGAGGCAACAGATGTCATGGACAGAGTAAAGCATAAATCGACATTGTTTTGCGGCTAAAGCTCATCGTAGCTCATCGTAGCTCATCGTGATAATCTGGTTTCCGTTTTCGGCCTGTTTTCTTCCCAGAAGTATTTCGTGTCGGCACAGAAAGTTTCGTCGGGACTAAATATTTAGCGGTGACAGAGATGTTTGCAATCCCCCAGCGGTATCCATCAAACATCTGTTCACGGCTATTCTCGAAGCTTCCGCGGTGAACTAAAGAACGCAAGCCAAAATCGTTCCCAAACATCCAGTTTATCAGTGCGTGTTCCACAAAGCCAAACGGTGTTGAGTTTGGATTAAATGCAGTTAACTTTTACACACAAGTACCGAGCAATTCACTGGCCACACTCGAGTTGTTTAACGAAGTCAATTACGTCATTGCATATCACGTGATAATCTGAACCAATATCCGTGTGCAGATTCGTAACCCAGAAAACTAACATGACGAAAAAGATACGCCGTGTGATTTTAAGCTCGACGGGCCACGCCCGCGAGCAAAAAGTAGCAAGCGCTAATTTCACTTCATAGACACTTTAAATAATTTCGAAACTAATAGCGGTAGGATCTCAATCCGCTCGAATTTACACGGCAATCTACAAATACAGAAAATTCGGCGAATGTAAATGTCACCTTGTATTCTTATAAATGCTTCTTCGCATTTGCATTGCTCAGTTACCAGAAACTCAGCTTGATTTTCACAGCGATCTTGCCCGTATGACAATTGTCCGAGTGATTGCTTCAGTGCAGGGTCCAAGGTAACTGACTTGAAGTCATTTGAACTCCATGACGATATTTGGTGTTGAAAACGGTGTGATTTGGTTACCTTGGGTGGAAACCTTCCCCATTTTATTTGCAGTGAAAATCCTTTCCAATTAAATTGATAATTCTGAAACCCATAATACTTTCCTCCCGAAACAATGGCTGCCTCGTTATAAGGTTTTCCCAAAACAATAGGTTATCTCCATATTAGGATCTGGAACCGGAAAAAGCGTACGGACGGACGGAAGTGGCTTAGCTTATTATTTTATAGATTATTGTAGGGTGTTGTTTTCTTATCTGTTTTACTATCTGCGTACGTCCTGAAGTGCATTGCGTAAACAAACTTGTGAACTGTTTACATCCTGCACGGCGGAACAGAACCAAGAGCAAGTTAATTTAGTCTGTTAGTCTTTCTAGGTGGCCGCTTAACAGAGGTAAAAACAAACAAACAAACAAACAAACAAAACAAGGGAAATTAGCAAAGTATAAAGCCCAGAAGTGGTCGCGAGATCGCTTCGAGAGTAGCTGGACCTAAAGAGGCCGAGGTGATCGGTCATGGAAGTTCAACTGTACGATGATTTGAAATGATATGGATACGACTTCGCATGCGTACGTTCCAAGGTTAATTTACCTCTCTCGAGTAGCATTATTTTCAGCTGCAGCGGTTAAATGAATACGCACTTAAAAAAATAACAAAAGATTAGGCCCAGAAGTGGTCGCGAGATCGCTTCAAGAATAGCTGATCCTAATAAAGGCCGAGGTTCGCTCATGGAGGTTTGACTGTATTATGATTTGGAATGATATGGATACGAATTCTCATGTGTAAGTACCAAGGTTAATTTTATTTCTCTCGACTAGCAATATTTTGCTACCTGCGGCTAAATTGCATAATTAGAATTACTATTACGCCACCAATGGAGCATCAATTCAGTCCAATACGTGTTCACATATTGGCCTTGGGTATCTTTTATAGATCGCACCTTACGCATCACATATATTTGATTTTTCATAGATTGATTGGCATCCTCGGAGACCCAACGAGACTTTGACTACAATTAAAAAAAGAACTGAAAAATGTGACTACTCAAAGGACAACTCTCAGTCAGAAAATACAACGCAACACAATGCATTACCCAATAATCTTTATTTAAACTGCTTGTGGTCTTTAGAAGGTCATTCTCACGATCGCATAGATTGGCTTTTTCTTTGTCGGCAACTGCGAGGCTTTCATCTTCGCGCTTTATTGGTCCAGTAGTTTTCTTTAACTCTTGGCTTTGTCGCTCTGGTTAGCAAGTTCCAGTGGGCAGAGGTCGTCCTGACTTCTTTGAGTTTCCCTTTGAAATAACAGTCTAAGCCTTTCTAGTGTCAGTGATTATTTCGTTCCTAAGCTTTATATCTGGCCCACATCTCCGTATCTTTTGTTTCAACTGAAGATTTAATAATAACTTGAAGCTTCTGGAAGTACACTTCTGCTCAGCTTATGTAGTTTTCTCAGACAAATTATGGCACTAACAATCAATTCTCCAAGGAAAAGAAAAGACATCAAAATGAACCTTCCCGGAGAAAACAGACATTGCAAATTATGTTATGCAATCTTCAGTTTCGATAAAATAGCAGTCGGCTGTAAGTTAGAGAGTGTGTTGTCAACGGATAAAATCAGGTAACTTAGAGAGTTCTACAGTATTGTAGAGCCATATGAATTCTTATTACGGATAATGAGACCGTTGAAAATTTGTAAAAGCAGTGAATGGTGCGCAATTTAAGGCTCCCATATTTCATTTTAACTTGTTAAGATAAGTGAGGAGGAAGATGTCTGTTTATCGCTCATTTTGGCTCTGCTCGACAAACGAATCCGGTGAACAAGGTGGGACGCAAGTATCTATAGACGTGTCATAAGTGGCCAGTAAAACTTTGCAACAGACTGGAGGCCAGTAGGGAAAAGAGAGAGCAATAAGCAAAAATATATGAAGAATCACAGTGCATCACAAAAGTCACAAAACCATATAGAAATAAAGGCATTTTCAAGCGTCACAGTTTAGGGCGCGGATCGAATGTAAACTTTCACTGCTCTCGATTGACATCACGTGGCCGCAGTCAAACATCTGGTCACAATTGTTTGGTTAGCTCGCTTCATGCTTACTGAGATGAATCTACTACAATCAAAATGACTGAAACATCTAAACTTTTGGTGAGAACCTGATTATATCTCAACTCTCAATACGGGGTACGTAGAACCGGAAAGATGGAATCGGCGATATTGATTCAGTAATTATAAGTTGAGACAACAATTGAATTAGTGTTTGCGTTGTTGTGCCTATACGCGGAATTCAAAGCCTGAACCCCCTAAAGGCAACATTCATCCTATTTTAATGCCAGCATTCAAGTTGTGGTTTGTCTTTTTTTTTTGTTGCCGATATTTTTGTTACCTGTGGCTTAATGATACGTAACTGTACTTTACTTGAAGTAAACCTGCGGCTACCTAAATATTTTAGCTCCTGAGTTGTTACCGATAAAAGATTGCTAGATCAGCTGCGTTTCGCTTAGTACATGTTCACACAAATATTATGGGCCTTGAATGGATACGTTTACGCGTAGGGTACGTGCTGGAATGTGTGGTGCATTGTTCTTGTAGTTTTTCAAATGATTTCCGTCCTGTGGAAAATGTGTTGTGGTCAGAATGTTTTGTTATGAGACACCACGTTGTTTATTTTAACATGTAGCTAGATCAGTTTAATTTGATGTTTCACATTACTTCTCAGAAAACTATCCAGTTTTAAGAAATTCATAAAAATCTGCTACTTTAGGTTGTGTTTTCATCAAGTGTAGGGTTTTAGTCTTCTAGCAGCGAACTCTGCATTTCAAATAATAGTTGTATTGTTTCACCGCCAACTTGCGCCACCCCTCAAGAATGACTAACTCTAACTGTCATTAGAGACTGAGATATAACGTAGCAGTGTAAGTGAAACAGCCTTCTAGCAGTTCCGCGAAACTTGGTGTCATATTTCTACGCAATTCGTCTTTTGTGTTATCAAAGACTCCAGTTCTGTTGTGGTTTGCTTTCGTTGCTTTCATTCTGATAACCACAACAGGCGCCAAACTGACTTAGTAACCGGTACAGGTGACTGGTGTCCTTGAAGGACTCAAATTTTGGCAAACTTTAGCACATCTTTTGTCCAGCCTATGTACTTTTCGTAGACGATTTATGGCAGTAACAATGAACTGTGCTTAATAAAAGCATCGCCAAATAAACCTTTTCGGAGGAAAAAAGACGTTGCAAATTATGTTATGCAATCTTCATTTTCGAGAAAATACAGCAGTCGGATGTAGGAGAATCTGAATCGTGTACCCCCCCAGGCAAAGTTCACTGATCCTATTATATAAAGCCAGTCGGGCAAGGTGTTGTTTGTCTTTTTCTTTTTACTACCTGCGTTCGTCCTGAAGTGCTTTGCATAAAACAGATTCGTGAAAAGTTTACAGCCTGCACGGCGGAATAGAACAAGAGCAAGTTGCATCCTGCAGAAGGTAAATTATGAGCATTCACGATTAAATGCACATTTGAGCAAGAAAAGTAACAAAATTTATCCGCAAATAAATTTGAATTTACGCATTGCTATTTTGTGAACGGGTAAATTCAGGTAACTTAGAGAGTTTTATTATATACATACTGAGACATACTCACGAAAAAGCCATATCGTAAAATTTCGTACGCAAATGAGTTCTAGCCAATGAGAGGCCGCGAACGACGCTTTTCACACGTAAAAAAAATCGTTCGTCCAATCACAAGCTGCGAACGACGATTTTTCACTACTTTTAAAGGGTTTCCCGGTCCCATCATAAATGTCTCAGTATGTATATATTAAACAGAAAACATCATGGAAAGTGCTTTGTACAGTTTTTATTCACTCGTTGTTTCGTATCATAAAACTCACTCGCTCGCAAAGCCTCGCTCGTTCGTTTTATGATACTTCACAACTCGTGAATAAAAACCGTACGCGCGCACTTTCCATGAAGTAATCTCTATTTATTGTATAGTAGAGCCGCATGAATTCTTACTACGGATAATGAAACTGGTGAAAATTTGTAAAAGTAGTGAAATGGTGCATAATTTAAGGCTCCCATATTTCACTTTAACTTGTTAAGATAAGTGAGGAGGAAGATGTCTGCCGTTTATCGCTCATTTTGGCTCTGCTCGACAAACGAATCAGGTGAACAAGATGGGACGCAAGTATCTATAGACGTGTCATAAGTGGCCAGTAAAACTTTGCAACAGACTGGAGGCCAGTAGGGCAAAGAGAGAGCAATAAGCAAAAATATATGAAGAATCACAGTGCATCACAAAAGTCACAAAACCATATAGAAATAAAGACATTTTCAAGCGTCACAGTTTAGGGCGCGGATCGAATGTAAACTTTCACTGCTCTCGATTGACATCACGTGGCCGCAGTCAAACATCTGGTCACAATTGTTTGGTTAGCTCGCTTCATGCTTACTGAGATGAATCTACCACAATCAAAATGACTGAAACATCTAAACTTTTGGTGAGAACCTGATTATATCTCAACTATCAATACGGGGTACGTAGAGCCGGGAAGATGGAATCGGCGATATTGATTCAGTAATTATAAGTTGAGACAACAATTGAATTAGTGTTTGCGTTGTTGTGCCTATACGCGGAATTCAAAGCCTGAACCCCCTAAAGGAAACATTCATCCTAGTTTAATGCCAGCATTCAAGTTGTAGTTTGTCTGAGTTGTTACCGGTAAAAGATTGCTAGATCAGTCGCGTTTCGCTCAGTACATGTACACACATATTATGGGCCTTGAATGGATACGTTTACGCGTAACTTATGTGCTGGAATGTGTGGTGCATTGTTCTTGTATTTTTAGCTCGCGATCTCACTTGTGGGATTGCGAGGTTTTAAACTCACACTGTCCTCCCTATGTCCATCTGTTGTCAACTAAAGCAGTTGCGGTCAAACGTTTAATTGATTTTAAAGAACTTTAGTTGTTAATTTTTACCGAAAAAAAATTTTTTTTGGCTGCTTTTCGATCCATCCAGCCGCCACTAATACAACGATTGCCAGGAGTACGAAGCATAGGACACAGAAATCGACCACCAATGCTCTCAGTCAAAACTGCGCAACCTTGCATTCCCAAACCAGCAAGAGCGTCCCCGCCTCTATTCATCTGGAATACTTAGTTCAAAGGTGTTTATTTTTCGATAATTAAAAGTGTCTCTACTATAAACAGAGCATTATCAAAATCAAGCACATAAATCGTAGATAAAAACGTTAAATTGATTTTAATCAAGAGCAGAAAAAAAGGAAGTCGAGAAATGCTGAAGGACATGGCACACCAGTCAGAATGTTTGCACAAGTTGGAGAACACAGGAAACTATCGGCAAACTGAAGGTATCACATCTGACGGCAAAAATAGTCATTTTGCGACAGAAAAAAAATTATCTTGGGATTTTTTTTATTTTGCGGTTAATATTCACCTCTTTACCGCATTCGCTACCAAGTTCAATTTGTTTTCTTGTCAGTAACTGACAAATCTGATATAATTTGCAAATCTCGCGGAACTTGCCACCAATGCAACACTTGTTACTTACAATCCTAGCTCACGACCACTGGATGCACGGCTCTACTTTCCGGACCAAGTAAAAGTCCCTTACTCGCCTGGAATGTTTTGCTCGCAATGTGTTTATTTTTATTATGTTGATTAAAAGTGGCTACAGCTAAACAAATCACGATCAAAGCAAAGCACAGTTTAAACAAGAGCGTTAAAAGAAGATAATTGGTGGAGGACAACAGAAGTTCTGCATGCACGTAGCTGTCACTTGACCTGCTTCCATACGGCTTCATATCTCGGTGGTGAGAGCGTCGTATCGCTATCGCAAAGGTCATGGGTTCGATTTGCGTTAAAGCCTGGATTTTTTTCCGGTCTATCCTTGCAACTGCTTAAGCTGCTTTATATAGGCTCGTGATGACTACATTCCAATTCAGTTTTAGCCGCGAGGGTCACTTTCATTATCAATCTAAGTAAATTATTTTGATACAAGATTTGTTGCCATTTATTGTAATCAATACTCAAAATTGTAGTCAATAACCACCGCCGCTACTTACATTACTTGATAATCAATTGACCTTTCGATAATCAATGTATAATAGCTGACCACTTTTAAAACTCTAGAGTGCAGCCTGCGTGAACAGGTAGTGATGATATTTTGTGTCTTTCACAATCTTGGTGTCTGTTTCGTCTAATCTTCTTGAGCTATAGTCTCACTCATCTCTTCATTGGTTATACTTTAGGGACACGTAATTTCAAATGCCATTTCAGGAAAACTAGTTTCCAATATTTTCTGTGGAGGGTGGGGCCAGAACCGTTCTTTATTTTCCTTCATGAAATAGCCCTTCCCCCCGCCCCCCTCTTACCGCTCTCGTTACGATAAAAACTGACAAGTCACTTTATACCATCAAATGAAAATATCGCAAATAATAAAGCATGTAACAGCAATGAAATGATCAATCGATTTATATTAATTGATGGTTAACTGATATTTTAATACTTATCATAAACTCGCTGAAGCTTGGATTATGTATAGTGGCATGGCAAACCATCACTTCATTAATCATTTTTCTTTTCTTTCAGAACATTATGTCAGTGTACAAGACTGCTGGATTTGTGTTGATGTTGGTGTGGATTTCATTGATGATCTCCTCAGGTAAAATGTTAGCTGGTAGGGGAATGGGCGAGGGAAGCCGGTGAGGATGATCAAACAAGCAACTTATGTCTATTATCTTTATTTTTTGTACAACAGGAGTCAGTGGAAACATTGGGAGAGACTTTGTTGTTGGATTTTTCAGCCAACATGGTGGGTACACAAGTAAAAGCAACAAATTGTACGTCACAAGCCGAAACAACGCTCTTGTCCGTGTGGAGGTTCCCTTTCTATTACTGAGTCAGACTTATCACGTGGCCAGCGACAATATGACAACCATAGAGCTTAGCGGCACAGTGCGCATGAATGCTGTGACAGGCAAAGAAAGAAAAGGCATCCACGTCACGTCTGATCACGATATCGCAGTCTACGGATTAAGTTTAGAATCAGGCAGCAGTGATGGATTTCTCGGACTTCCTTTGAACATGACTCAGACGGAATATGTTGTACCATCGTACACTCCAAGCTACTATATCTCTTTGGTTGGTATCGTTGCCTCAGAAGACAACACAGTTGTAGTTGTAACTCTAAGAACATCAGGAACAGTGACGTACAAAGGGATCCATTATCGAAACTACGAGACAATCACTGAAAACATGGATCGACTGGAGATTTTCCAAATTGCATGCAGCGCTGATCTGACTGGAACCAGAGTAATGTCCAACAAGAAAGTGTCTGTATTTTCTGGAAACCAATGCACCAATGTTAAAGTCTCATATTGTGACCACCTGGTGGAACAGATCCCTCCTGTGAACCAGTGGGGCACTCATCACGTGACAAGTCCCACACCAATGCGAACAGCTGGAGACATATTCCGTGTTTTGGCCGCTTACACTAAAACCGCGATAAGTGTTGGTGGTAACCACACATCACTTGATCAGGGAGACTTTGCTGAGTATGACATTCCTTCGGACGATTCCCGTGAAATAGAGTGTGACAAGCCCTGCCTGGTTGTCAAGTACAACAAAGGCGGCAGTGCTGATTTCTTGGGTACAGATCCATTTATGACAATCCTTCCTCCTGTAAGTAAATACACGCCAGCTGCTCTTGTTGCGACACCACTGCTTGCTGGGAGGGGCGGAAGATTCACTACGCTCATCAGCATCATAATGAATACCTCGGACACTTCAGGACTTCTTGTTGATAATCAGCTGCACGGACTGACATGGGAGAAGATACAAGGAACGGAATTCTCACGAACATTCATGATCGCCAATAAAACAAACTACAAAATCAGCCATCAATCAGAACACGCCCGTTTCCTCCCTCTTGTCAGTGGGCACGTAACATCTGAATCATTTGGCTTTCCAGGAAGTTGGTCTGATGACCAGAATATTCTTGGAAATTGCCGACCCACTTTGACATTTCCTGATGACGTAAACCAGACCTGCCGAGATTCCATTGCAGTCAACATCACCGGCTTCCCAAGTGTCCAGTACAGTCTTTGTAATACATCAGTAAGTTTCACCTACACCGACACATTTGCCTCCAATGGACGCTGCCCTGATTCACAGCAGGTGATACGGCGACAGTTTACCGGAGTTGATTCTTTTGGAAGAAAATACACTCATGAACAGACAATAACATCTTTCCCAACAAGTAAGGGCGTTTTTGTTTTGTTTTGTTTTGTTTTTTGGAAAATGTAAACTTTATGCTACTTATTATTGGTATGCTGCTATTTTTTCGTTATATTCTTTTGAGTATTAAATTTAGTCACGTAATCTTTCTTTGGCCGAAACACGTTGGCAACACTACTAGTTACAATGCAGTGCGTTTTAATGCAAGTACTACCAGGGCACCAACAAAGGGTCAAAAGCCAGGTTGAGAAACGTTTGGTCAACTGCGACTAATTTATCGTTGTCAGCAATAACAATTCTATTGTACTCATAAATTGCGTAAAATAATATTACTAGGATGTTAAAGACATTACTTCTAAGAATAAGAGCGTCAGTTTCATATCAGTATATATTTTTGAGATGAATAAAATGATAAAATACTTAGACAAAAACTTATAAAGTTCTTTGAAGCTCAGCCATTTTTCATATTTGTTGCCTATAAACAGGTGCGCCAGAAGTCACGTGTTCTGAAGATCACATGCACGTCGTTATAAAGCTGGAAAACTACCCTTACCTGGACCCAAATCAAATGCACTTGGAGGATCCATCATGCACCGCGTCAGAGTACAACAGCACACACATCCTGTTTCGCATCCGGCTCAACGAGTGTGGAACCGTTAAAAGCGTCAACAATGGCACCTTGATGTTTAAGAATAAGGTGACAGGAAAAGTACGCAGCAATGATGGCTCGGTAATAACGCGCTGGAACCGAGTCGAGTTTATCGTCAGTTGTTCACTTCAAAGAAACGCAAGTCTTGGTGGTCCCAGCTTTAAGCCTCAAGGAGTTATCACTGTAAACGAAGGTAAAGGGAACCAGTGCGCTGTATCTTGCTTGATAAACACTCGAAGGCATGCAACTTTAGTTAGTTCATCTTGAATTACATTCTCGAAAGGGGGGAACGGAGTGTGGTTTGTTGTATTAAGATTATTTCTAGGATCTTTTGGCCTTCAATAAATAGCCTGGTTTGTACTCGTTGAAACAATGTTGGAGCCCACAGGAGGCGATTAAAGAATGGTACAGCCAAGAGTAAAGAAATTAAGCATGTGATATCGGGCTTTTTGATCTTCTTCTCAGTTCTTCAAAGTGATGTGAGTATTTCGAAAAATGATGTATGCAGCATAACGAAAGTGTTCAAAGTATGGAATGAGAGTAGTTTTATAATGTCATCTGTTTGTTTTTTTTCTAGCTGGGTATGGAAAACAAACTTTTACCATGGAACTGTACCACAGCAGTCAGTACCAAACTGTGCACGAGAACTTTCCCGTTGATGTGGCATTGAACGAACGGCTTTATGTCCAGCTGGAAGTCACATCTAACACGTATGATCTGGTCCTGTTCACCGAGAAATGCACCGCCACACCTCAACCTCCAACCAATATCGGCCACGTCCTTCTAGAAGATGGGTAAATTAAAAATCGATGAGTAACTTTTCGCTTTGTGTATAGCAACAAATATGAATCCGTTAAGCATCAGAGGCAAAAATAGTAGAGGAATGAGGTAGAAAATATTGTTTCGATTGACCTTGTGCTTTGCTGTGTCTTCCATGTTTGGTGTTTCCGGCTTGTGACGAAAGCAACCACGTGACGATTGCGCTTATTGCACCTTTTATCGGTCCATTTTTTCATAGCTATTAGTCCATAAAAATGTGCACTCCGTGTGCAACAATGGATAAATTTAATCAAATTTGCAGAAATGATTTCAATGAATATTTATTTTTAATTTACAGGTGTGTCACAGACGGTACATTACAGTACAATTACCAGAGATCCAGACGACAGCGATTCAGTTTCCAGGCCTTCCGCTTTGTGGATGACTACCAGACGGTTTATCTGCAGTGCGATGTGTTGGCGTGTCACGCGACAAGTGACGATTCTCGCTGCACCAGAGGCTGTTTAAGTCAAGGAAGACGTAAGAGAAGAGAAGATTCAGACAGTCAAGAGGGATACGAGAAAGGGTCAAAGTCCCATGCCGTTACAATTGGGCCGATTGTAAAGGAAGATGACAAAGACAACATCAACAAAGGCTAGTTCAGTTTTGAGCTGTAGTTACGTGCACGCATTTATTTTTATGACCCATCAAATATTTCCTCCCGCGCGTGATTGGTAGAATCGTGACACGTGACCGAATAACGTCCGCTCCTGAGCGGACGTTATCAGCGAATAACCCTGGCCTGGCGAACTAACGCTGTTTATTGACAATATCCGAACACAATTTTATACATTTAATCACAAAAATCATTACAAGACGACTATTGAGGAGGACATCAATTTATTGGTCGAAAAAGCAGTTTCAGAAAGCACTAAAAAGCTTCACAGTTTCCGCGCCGTTATTTGCGCTGAGAGAGGAAATATTTGAAGGATAATAAAGACAATAAACTACTTTTGGCTTCGGAAATATGCACGGATAATTGTCCTTGGACATTATCTGTTCCTCGAAGCTCACAGTTGCCCTCGAGCTTCGCTCTCGGGCAACTTTTTGCTTCTCGGAACAGATAATATCCTCGGACAATTATTCATGCATATTTCTTCGCCAAAAGTAGTTTATTGTTTATATAACACCAAAATATGACTCGGTGTTTGACATCAAACTGATTTGCACCATGTTTTGACGTATATGGAGTTTTTCTTAACCGTAATGACAGGCTAATAACATGTTAGTCGGAGCAATCTTTTATTAATGGACTGCAATCGAGTGGCCAGCATATTCACTGGCCAGTATAAAAACATGCAGGTGCCTTTGTGTGTGTTCCCAATAAACAAGCACTTCTATTGTTTAATTTATAAATCCTATTTATTTTGTCAGGAACAGATGATTCGCAGCAGTCCAGTATCGTCCCTGTTGTTTCTGGAGCTGTGGCAGGTGTGCTGGCCTTGGCAATCATCTGTGCCGCTGTATTAGTTGCTTTACGCATGCTCAGACGCAAACCCGCTGGACCAAGCCAAACTGCTAACTCTATTGACAACCCAGGATTTGACTGCAAAGAGATGAACACAGTTGCCTGAAATGTAAGAGACTAATGCAGACTAGAATATGCTAGTGATCTAGTGATGTAAACATTTCTTATTTATTAACAAGTCTCTTATCAGACTTTCCAACTTCCCCCCCCCCCCCCCGGTATCAAAGCCACGTGTAACAATCTAAGACTCCCCTTGGATTTTTGTCCCTCCCAGATTGGTCCTATAAGACCTTGCTGCGAGCAGTGTTGAGGAATCTGGGGAGATTGTAAGAAACCACAATACAAAGACTGACTGATCACAAACGGGCGACTAGAAACGATGCCTTCATGCAGGTGCACAAACCTAGAACGAACCTGTGCCTCGCAAACGATTAATACACGACGTAAAACGAAACCCGCGAAAAAACAATTAGTAGATCAAAAGTTACCATATACTCACCACTTATCAACCATTGGAACTCTGAGTTTTCACAACCAACCATTGCATCAGCGACCCAACCGACCAATCACAATAATGATCAAAAAAATAAATACACCTGATTGTCTGACGACGTCTCTTCACTTAACTCTGAAGATCACTACCGCTTCAGGTGCTCGTGCAATGTCGATTACCAACAACAACTGAAGACTACTCACACCTGGACAATATTACTAGACGGACAATAAAAATACCATTGTATGTCTTTAAGTACTTTGCAACTGTGCGGTTACCAATTGGCTCTTATTTTTTCTTTATTCATATTATTTTGTAGTTTCTGGTGCTACACAGTCGCAGTGAGAAGTTTGAAGGTTGACGTTTTAACATCTCGTCCCTAATTATTTCTTTCATTTTCATTGCAGACTCGTTCCAGTGATGAGGACCGATGAAGATGATGAGGAACAATGAAGCAGTTTTGTTGTATATCAATTGCAGGATTTGTTTAAGTCACGGTCTGGTTAGTTTAGAACGGTTCCCACGTTTTTTTTATTCAAATATGGTTGGTAGTTTTTTGTGACATTAGTTTAACAGGCTGGCACCTTATAATAACTTCTTGTGCCGGATATCTTGTTTTGCCAGTTTTATTATGATATGTACCTCAGTGCTCAATTTTTTAGAAGATTACTGTCTATGATCTGGGAAAGAGATTGTTCGTTTCCTCGTGTAAAGCCGACGAGTCTCTTTCTTTGAAACGTAAACAGTATTTGAATTAGTTTTGCTTTTGCTTCCTAATAATCACAACAGCAGCATCAGTAGCACTGTTCTGTCAAAAAGTGAGTGACCTTCACGGCTGCCATTACAACCAAAAATCGGCATGCAGTATAGGTGTCATGGCCGTAGTATGCATGCAGCCCGAGGGAGGGGGGGGGGGGGGGGGGGGGGGGGACTCCCACAAAAAAATGACGGGGGTAGTTGTCGGGAATTTTCGTTTCGAGCCCTAAGAAGGACTAAAATGGGCGTGGCTTGAGTTGCTTTGACCCCTAAAACGTACCAATAATAGCATACCAAGAAATTATAATTTCGATGCCTTTAATTGCTTTTAGGAGAATATCATCAAGCACTTTATCCCTTGCTGTTTTCAAACAAAAAGAGCGTCATCCGAGTTAGCACCTAACCTCTAAACAGTACCATGTCACATAAAAATGCCAGCGTTTAATGTTGAGCACCCTAAGCGGTACCAAAACCGTAATTTTGACCCCTAAGCAGTACGACGAGCATCCCCGTCCTTTCTTATATGGAAGTCCCCCCCCAGGAGGCATGCAGTACTTTGTATTTCATAGTATGACGATAGTTAAAAAGACTGAACTCATTGAAACTGATTGGTGATTGGTTTTGGGTGGTACCTCAGTTTTCTGATTATGTATCTACGATGCTTCGCTATTTTGTAGAGGACTTACTGCCTGTGCACTAGAAGGAACAAGGTTATATTGATTCATTTTCTCTCTTCTAGAGAGGGATGAAACCCTATAAATCACTTTCTTTGACTGGTAGTAACCTACTCAGTGATCAGCTTTGCTATTTTGTAGAGGATTACTGTTGCCCTGCAGAAGGAACGAGATTATTCACTTTCTGCCATCTAAAGAGGGGACGTTTGATAATGAAACCCTATAAATCTCTTTCTTTGGCATGTAAACAGTATTTGATTTAGTATTATAATGACATGTAACCTGCTCGATGATGCTTTGCTATTTTGTAGAGGATTTACTGTTTATGCTCTGCAGAAGGAAAGAGATAGTTCCTCTCATCTAAACTAGAGGGAAAATTTGATAATGAAACCCATGAGTCTCTTTCTTTGGCATGTAAACAGTATTTGATTTAGTTTTGCTTTTGCTTCATAATAATCACAACAACAGCACCAGTGTCGTCATCAGCACAACTTTGTCAACACGTGAGTCAGGCACTGTGCAGTGAACGCGATGTATGACAGTTTCCCTAGATAGTCTTTGAGCGTTCTGAGAGATTTTTACGAGTACTGATCAAGAGTGATTTTAAAATCTATGTTCCACACTGGTGCTGTTTTTACGAGGTATGCGGCTTTGGTTGTGATCACGGCGAAGATGTGGCATTTGGTGATCCTATCATCAGACAGTTGCTTATGTTTGCTGTATGACACTGGTGCTTATACTGGGACTTTTGTTGTATATCACATCATCAGAATACAATAAACAATGTCAGTGTACTGTTGAGAAAAACCATGTTTCAAAGTAAGAATCGTTTGCTTCCACGCTTGCGCTCACAAACGGACAACTAAACACACGCATGCGCAGACGCACGAACACAGACGCGGGCCAAACGCCGATCACTCAGTTTTTGCAACCCTCATTCATTGCGGTTTAGTAGATCAAACAGGACAAGAATCCATTCTTTTGATAACTTTCAGTTCCTGAAGATGCCGCTTGGCAATCACTATAGTAGCCTGCATATTCAGGTTATAACTGATGCCTGCAAGCTCACTTTTCAACAATAGTTGTTTACGTTAGTGTAGATATTCAAATGAGAAAGATCGACTCGAAGACATTACGTCACTTACGTCAAAGAAGCCTGGGCACAATTGTCCATTTATTGACCGCTACACGATGTATTTTGCGAGATGTTTGACCGTCATCTTGAACTATACAGTATTTAACGTTTGGCCCAGTTTTGTACACCGCTAGCACTGAGATGAGCCACACAACTGCCGAGAACGTCCTCAAGAGGATACAGAGTAAATCTGTAGATGAACAAGGACATTTTTTGGTTGATAAAATTGTCCTTACGCGTGGTACTGCGTTTACGCAGTAAAGTCAAATGATGTTCCGACGGTAAGTGAGTCACGTTGTGTATTATAGCTTTTGAGGTGAACGAACCTGGGAATGAATTGAATCTCCAGCAGGTCTGATCGCATGGTCCTCGTTATAACGTGTATAGCTTTGCTGTAGCTTCAAGCATACAAATTTCGAACAACCGACAAGGGCTTATCAGCCTGGGAACACTGCATGGCCAGCACTTTATTCCTGACTTCATATTTTCAAAATAGTGTGTATCAATAGTTTGTCCTTTAAATTAAGGTACCTAAATATTAATATTGCAAAACTCTGCAGAACAGCAACATGCACACTGCTATCAGAATGTACTCATTGAGAGCTTTCATTTTTAAGCTCGCCTCACGAAGTGAAGGCGAGCTTGAAGTTGTCACGCTGTCCTTCCAGGCTTCTGTGTCAACAATGGACTTCCAAATAAGGAATTTCCAAAGAAGGAACTTGTCAGTTTCCAAATTTGGGCATGGTCGTGTTACGCAGTTCGTTCAAACAGAAGACGTCGAAGCTTCATGTGGAATTTCTTGTTTGTCATGGTTGTCAAGCATTCGAAGTTTGTTTGGCCATTAGGCCTGGGTGTTTCTACGAATGTAGGGATTGTGCTGTGATTACGAAAATATACCGCGATTGAGCGACACTGAAATTAATGAAATGCTGTGATCATGAAACGCAGACATTGTGCTGTTTTGTAAACAAAGACCAGGCGTTAAACGAGGGTGCTTCTACAGCTGTGATTGATACAAGCTATCACGTCGCCAGATCGAATGGCAAGGATTGTGTTGCGGTAGAAACATCTGAACGTGAAGTGCTTGACGGAAGGTCGCGTTAACATTTTACGTGGAAGGGTAAAACTAATCGGAAGCGAGAGAAAAGAACCGTCGCGTATTCCATTACGCAAAGTTCGAAGGCTTTTGCGAAAGAGCAAACACGTGCGGCGTAAGGTACGTCGCTACATAAGTAAATTTGTTCCCAAGTCGTCTGCTCTTGCCGAATGTTGTAAAAGGCATGAAACCCGTGCCAATCACTGTCTAACGAGGCACGTAAAGCTTGTAAATAAGAGCAAGATTAAGGTTCGCAAATATGTTTATCTGTGTAAGCAGCGGCCAAATACGAAACATAAAAATTAAGGCTTTATGTGGCTTATGTGGGAATGTCATTTTATTGGCCTTTGCACAACTTGGCATCTTACCAGCTTTGATGTTTTGATGACAAATCCATTCAGAATTGTTCACACTTTCTTCCCCAATGATACAAAGTTTGATTGATGCATTAAGATCTGAGTTGAATGAATGTTCATGACATCTAATCACACCAGCTTTGTACCAAAGTTGATCACAGCAAGTACACATAACTCAGGTCCACATTTAATATTTTCATGAAGTTGCTTAATAAGACCCTCAATGGTTTTTAATTTGTTTACTCTTTGTTTTTGCTTCGTCTGTTTTTCTTTTAGTCTCACTAATTGTGGATTTTTTTGCCTTTGTATTTTTTTGGCTTGTCTCTTTTTCTTTAACAAAATCTGGGTCCTTTTCCTTTTTTGGCCTGTCTCTCTTTTTCTTTCACATAATCTGGGTTTGCTTCTCTGTATATTTTTTTAGCTTTATCTTCTTTTTGTTTTACTTTGGGATTACTTTTTCTGTTTCATGTGCATTCTCATTAGCTTATCTTTAGCAAGATATTGTTGATCCATTCTTTGCTTTCTTTTATAATCTCTCAAATAAGCTTTTCATTCCTCAACAGCTGAAGAATCACAATCTTTCTTGTTTGAGCAACTAACTGCACAAACAGTATTATCATTTTGATTTATATTATTTTGTACTGCACTATTTACAGCATCATGACTGCAATCCTGGCTTTGAACACAATATTATTTGTCACCAATGGAACAGTTGAAACATAGTGAACCTAATCTAGGTGTCCAATGTACAAAAAGATTCTTCTTTGGAAGTTTCTGGGTTCAACTAAAGAGTGCTTTCTGCACAATTTTGAGCAGATTCTGTCATATGAATAATGTCTCACTAACTATAAAAGCAAAATAAAATTTTAAACAAAAACCATGTGAACCCTATCGACCAACAAGAATGGGCGAGCTTTGAGCGGCACCGCTGCTTTGATTAAATATAAAGTAGTCACTTTGACTGTTCAGGAGTTTCATTTAAGAGTTCAGGAGTTGGAAGTGAACACTGCTATTAATAGAATGTACTCATTGAGAGCTTCCTTTAAGTGTTCACACCTTTAGATGTCATTTGACAGTTCAGAAGCTGGAAGTGAACACTGCTATTAGAATACTCCCTTTTGAGTGCTTCTATTTGAGTGGTTGCATGTGCACACTTAGATTAAGGGCCTTGTTACACGAGTTGGGCTAGCTACATTGTGTTTTTGATGCTTTGGGTAATTTGTAAATGTTTTACTAAATTACTCCCTGGTCTTCGACCACTGCCATGGTCACTTGAAGGAGTGAAAGCCAGTTGTATGCAAATTATGTGGTATTTCACAACACACCAGGACATACCCTGGTTAGATGGGTCGAGCTGGCTCAGTTTGCTGAGATCCTGGTATCTCCTGGTGTGGCTGTGAAATACACCACATAATTGTCTTTTAAATTAAGGTACCTAAATATTTTAGTATCTTAGGTTAAGGGCCTTATTACACGAGCTGGGCTAGCCACAGTACTCTAGTTAGATTGGTTGAGCTGGCTCTAGTTTGCTGAGATCCTGGTATGTCCTGGTGTGTTGTGAAATACACCACATAATTTGCATACAACAGGCCTTCAGCCCTTCAAGTGACCATGGCAGTGGTCGAAGACCAGGGAGTAATTTAGTAAAACATTTACAAATTACCCAAAGTATCAAAACACAATACAGTTCGATAGCCAAATACTGTTCCAGTTGCACATTGGAGACCTATATCTGTGATGTTTTGCAGATGCTTATCATATTATGGTTTGTTTAGTGGTGTTTTGTTGTATGAACTCAACATGAGAGGCAGGTGATGTGCATTACAATAATCAAATTGAATAGAGGGTTTGCACGGTGGGCATGTTGGATGGCAGGAACAATGAAATGTTTTTCTATAACAAATAGCATTTCTTTCCCAGAGGAGGTAAATTCTATTAATCCTGCCATCCAAAATGGCTGCCGTGCAAACCCCTCATTGGCTGAGAGGGCCCCTTTAATGAAAAGAGCAAACCCAAGTTAGGACTAAAAATGTTGATCATAATATGCTTATGGTGTTTATAAAGACATGTACTAGATACACTATGTATTAGATATACTTCAAATAGCAATATATACAGCCCAGCTTCAAGGTCAAACTATGAATTATCTAGATTCAAGCTTCTTGCCTAAAGCATTTAGGAAAGAATCCCTCTTGAAATCAAAACCTCATCCAAAAGAACATTTAAAAGAGATTGTAAGTTTTTCCTTCCTGACAGCCAGTAATACTAAAATTTAGGCTTTTTAGCTAATCAGAACTTCTTAAGAGTCAACCATTATGGTGGGTTCCCTGGTAATGCTGGAGACTTTTTGATATATATTTTGTGTTTGATATTAATTTGCTGGCCTTTAACCATGCGGATGCGGACTTCTTTCAGGTCTTCGTTGATCATTGTTTGTACTTCTTTACTGTTTGTCTCAAAATAGGTTAAGTTACTGTGAGCTTCTTAGAATCTTCGTCAATTCTTCCGCCGAACCCGGGAGAGTTAAGCTCGGCGCTGCTTTTTGTCTGTTTTTCGATTGATGTTGCCTATCTCCGTGCCGATCTTCGTTTCATGCAACTTGGCTCTTTGGTCACCAAACAAGTTGTGACGTAGTCGTCTGTATAAACCCTGGGCCGTTTTCCAAGGACACTGCAAGGTTTCGCATATCGTTTTCCACATCTTGATCTCGCTCGAAGATCCTTCTGTACTAAATTGTCAGTACTGGTGTTGAAAGCCTCCGCCTTGACGGTAAAGTGCTCTTCCTTTCTGCTAGTTCTGTTTTCTTCGCGCCTTTCATGTTTGAACTGGGCCTCGTCTTTGGCCATCCTGTTCACTTAAAAAGTCTGAACTTTTAATTAGTGTATATTTAACATTTTGTTTGGCTGTCTTTGGATTCCCCGGCTCTCACCAATGCAGCGCGAAGCAGAAGAAACCGTAAAATTTTACCCGATTACAACATTTTTTTTACCCAATACCAGAATGCGTGGCCTCACGTTCCAAACAAATTACGTCCACACTGTGTTTTCATACGTTTTTAAAAATTAAACCACCGTTTCCGATTTTCTACACTAGTTATCCGTTTTCGAAGTCGACCGCCCATACTAATTCGTCTTCATTTAGGTACGCATTCGTTTTCGAAAGTCCCTACTTTCGAAACCGTTTTTGCAAACCTACGGTTTTCAAGTCGTCGTTTTATTGTTGACGGAAGGCAAAAACGCATTCTTAAAAATGTATGCATTTTCAAACGAAAATAGACTAGTGTGGACATGGCCTGAAAGGCTGGTTTTCACAGTGCCATCAACAAAGAACCTTTTGCGCAAATCAAATCCTGTTTTTACACATTGTCGCGAGAGTCATTCTCACCCTGTAGTAGGTAAATACTTGCGTATGCACGGCCGCAAACATTGTTTTAAAAATATGTACGCACAATTTTAATCTAGTTGAAGATAATTCATATTTAAAGTGTTCTGTCTTTCTGCTAGTTGTGCTTTCTACTAGCAATTCTGGTTTAAACTTGGACTGTTCTTTGGCCATCCTCTTCACTTAGCAAATCAGAACCTTAAAGATGTTTATCAAACTTTATGTTTGGCTGTCTTGTTTAGATCCCCCAGCTGCCACCAATGCAACGAAGTAAAACAAACTGCGACATTTTACCCGCGTTTACAACTTTGTTTACTCCATGCTAGAATACGCGGCCTTGCACTCCAGATAACAGCTAATTGAAAGGCTGGACAGGTTTTCACAGTGTCATTAGTAGAACTGTAGAAGCAATGCAAAGTAATTTATGCGTTAGCCTGTTTTTACACAAAGTATCGCGAGAATCATTCTCCCCTGTAGTACGTAAATAATTATGTATGCACAGCCGCAAAAACTGTTTATAATTTTTACTGAGCAGAATTGAGCTGTATCAATAGATAATTAAAAATGCCGTCGTGTACTAATAAATAAGAGTAAGCCATGGGATACTGTATTAATTTTAACAAAAAAATCCTGAATTATGTATGTTTTGACACTATTACAGTAGACATTTTCTTAGTAACCATAAAATACGTGCCTTGCCTTGCCGTCACTGACACTTCTGAATTCGGGGGACTGGGTACTTGGTAACTTTCCACGTGATGTGCTTGTGGCTCATGAACAAAACAATCAGCTTCTTAGAATCTTCGACAGTTCTCCCGCCGAACCTGGGAGAGTTCAGCTTGGCGCTGTTTTTCGTCTGTTTTTCGATTGATGTTGCCTATATCCGTGCCGATCTTCGTTTCAAGTAACTCGGTGCTTTAGTTGTGACGTCGTCTGTATCGACCCTGGGCCGTTTTCCAAGGACGCTGCAAGGTTTCGCATACCCTTTGGCATACCTTGATCTCGCTCTAAGATCCTTTTGTAATAAATCGTCAGTACTGGTGTTGAAAGCCTCCTCCTTGAAGGTACAGTGCTCTTCCTTTCTGCTAGTTCTGTTTTCTGGGAGCGTTTCGGGTTAGAACTGGGCCTCGTCTTTGGCCAGCCTGTTCACTTAAAAAGTCCGAACTTTGAAGTGGTGTTTATCAAATTTTTATTTGGCTGTCTTTGGACTTCCCCGGCTCCCGCCAATGCAACGAAGTAGAAAAAACCGTGAAATTTTACCCGATTACAACATATTTTTACCACCATATCAGAATGCGTGCGTTTTTGAAAAACCTTCGTTTTCTTTTTTATACACTATTCCTCCGTTTTCGAAGTCGACTGCCCACACTAATTCGTTTTCATTTGAGAACGCATTCGTTTTCGAAATTGTCCATTTTGGGAACTTTTTTTGCAAACCTACGATTCTCGAGTTGTCGTTTTGGTGTTGACAGAAGGCAAAGACGCATTCATAAAAATGTATGCATTTTCAAACGAAAATTGATTGGTGGACGGAGCCTGAAAAGCTGGTTTTCACAGTGTCATCAACAGAAACAAAGAACCTTTTGCGGAAGTAAAATCCTGTTTTTACACATTGTCGCGAGAGTCATTCTCACCCTGTAGTAGGTAAATACTTGCGTATGCACGGCCGCAAACATTGTTTTAAAAAATATGTATGCACAATTTTAATCTAGTTGAAGATAATTCATATTTAAAGTGTTCTTTCTCTCTGCCAGTTGTGCTTTCTACGAGCAATTCTGGTTTAGACTTGGGCTGTTCTTTAGCCATCCTCTTCACTTAGCAAATCAGAACCTTAAAGCATGTTTATTAAACTTTATGTTTGGCTTTCTTGTTTAAATCCACCAGCTTCCACCAATGCAACGAAGTAAAACAAACTGCGACATTTTACCCGCGTTTACAACTTTGTTTACTCCATGCTAGAATACGCGGCCTTGCACTCCAGATAAAAGCTAATTGAAAGGCTGGACAGGTCTTCACAGTGTCATATTAGTAGAAGTAGGAGCAATGCAAAGAAATTTATGCGCTAGCCCGTTTTTACACAAAGTATCGCGAGAATCATTCTCCCCTGTAGTACGTAAATAATTATGTATGCACAGCCGCAAAAACTGTTTATAATTCTTACTGAGCAGAATTAAGCTGTATCAATAGATAATTAAAAATGCCGTCGTGTACTAATAAATAAGAGTAAGCCATGGGATACTGTATTAATTTTAACAAAAAAATCCTGCATTATGTATGTTTTGACACTTTATTACAGTAGACATTTTCTTAGTAACCATAAAATACGTGCCTTGCCATGCCGTCACTGACAGTTCTGAGTCCGGGGGACTGGGTACTTGGTAACTTTCCACGTGATCTGCTTGTGGCTCATGAACAAAACAGTCAGCTTCTTAGAATCTTCGACAGTTCTCTCGCCGAACCTGGGAGAGTTAAGCTCGGCACTGTTTTTCGTCTGTTTTTCGATTGATGTTGCCTATATCCGTGCCGATCTTCGTTTCAAGTAACTCGGTGTTTTAGTTGACGTCGTCTGTATCGACCCTGGGCCGTTTTCCAAGGACGCTGCAAGGTTTCGCATACCGTCTGCCATACCTTGATCTCGCTCGAAGATCCTTCTGTACTAAATTGTCAGTACTGGTGTTGAAAGCCTCCGCCTTGAAGGTAAAGTGCTCTTCCTTTCTGTTAGTTCTGTTTTCTGGGAGCGTTTCAGGTTGGAACTGGGTCTCGTCTTTGGCCAGCCTGTTCACTTAAAAAGTCCGAACTTTGAAGTGGTGTTTATCAAATTTTTATTTGGCTGTCTTTGGACTCCCCCGGCTTCCGCCAATGCAACGAAGTAGAAAAAACCGTGAAATTTTACGCGATCACAACATATTTTTTACCACCATATCAGAATGCGTGCGTTTTTGAAAAACCTTCGTTTTCGTTTTTCTACACTATTCCTCCATCTTCGATGTCGACTGCCCACACTAATTCGTTTTCATTTGAGAACGCATTCGTTTTCGAGAGTGTCCATTTTGGGAACCTTTTCTGCAAACCTACGATTCTCAAGTTGTCGTTTTGGTGTTGACAGAAGGCAAAAACGCATTCATAAAAATGTATGCATTTTCAAACGAAAATTGATTGGTGGGCGGAGCCTGAAAGGCTGGTTTTCACAGTGTCATCAACAAAAACAAAGAACCTTTTGCGGAAGTAAAATCCTGTTTTTACACATTGTCGTGAAAGTTATTTTCACCCTGTAGTAGGTAAATACTTACGTATGCACGGCCGCAAACATTGTTTTAAAAAATATGTATGCACAATTTTAATCTAATTGAAGATAATTCATATTTAAAGTGTTCTGTCTTTCTGCTAGTTGTGCTTTCTACTAGCAATTCTGGTTTAAACTTGGGCTGTTCTTTGGCCATCCTCTTTTAGCAAATTAGAACTTTAAAGATGTTTATCAAACTTTATGTTTGGCTGTCTTCTTTAGATCCCCCAGCTCACACCAATGGAACGAAGTAAAACAAACTGCGACATTTTAACCGCCTTTACAACTTTGTTTACCCCATGCTAAAATACGCGGCCTTTGCACTCCAGATAAAAGCTAACTGAAAGGCTGGACAGGTTTTCACAGTGTCAATAGTAGAAGTAGGAGCAAGGCAAAGAAATTTATGCGCTAGCCTGTTTTTACACAAAGTATCCCGAGAATCATTCTCCCCTGTAGTACGTAAATAATAATATTATTATGTATGCACGGCCGCAAAAACTGTTGATAATTCTTATAGAGCAGAATTGAGCTGTATCAATTGGTAATTAAAAATGCCGTCGTGCACTAATAAATACGAGTAAGTCATAGGATACTGTATTAATTTTAACAAAAAAAATCCTGCATTATATATATTTTGGCACTTATGCAAGCTGTTAAATTTCATGCCTAAAAATAATAAATTTTCTGGTGTTTATCACGAAATAGTAAGCACAACTTTCATCTGACGCAAAAGCGGTTTTTATCGATTTATTATTCAGACGCGTAAACAGTACAAAAAAGAAACCCTTTACGAAAATGTGGTGTGCTTATTTCAACGATCTCAAAGATAGCCCACTTCAAGCAGTTGCCTTTACTGTTTGCCTGCTTATTTCATCAACAAGTTCGGCTGTTGTTAAAGACAATCTTGAATGAGCTTAAACATGATGAGGGAATCAAGTGCCCAGTAAAACTTTGCAACAGTGCAACAGGGTAGAAAGAGAGCAATGAACAAAAATAAATTAAGAATCACATTGTATCACAAAAGTCACAAAACCATATATGAATGAAGACCTTTGCCCGGTGTCACACTTTAGCGGAGATTTGAATGTAAGGTTGACACCACTGTACCTGCAATCAAAATTCAGGTCATTATTGTTTGGTTGTTTTGGTTAGCTCACTTTATACTTATGAGAATAAAGTCACCGCAATCAAACTGAAACATCTTAATTGATTGTGAGAACCTTTTCATGTCTCAAGGCAGCTAGGCCTGCAGAAATTCATTATATGTCTCAGTCTCTGCTTTATCGTTTGCTTTTTGTTTGTTTAAGTCGCTGCTGGAAGTTCATATACAGTTCATAACAAGCTCATATTAGTAGTCATATTAGTCATAACAAGTTCATAACAAGCTCGGCTTCATAACTCGGTAGTGAGAGCGTCGTACCCGCTGTATCGCAAAGGTCATGGGCTCAATTCCCGTTTAAGCCTGGAATTTTTCCAGGCTATCCTTCCAACTGCTTTAAAGTTACTTCATTATAACTGCGAGGGCCACTTTGATTATCATTCTAAGAAAATTCTCCTGGTACAAGATTTGTTGCCGTCTATCGTAATAAATGCTAGAAAGAGAAGTTGAGTCGTCAGGTTACGGGATATAGGGCAGATGCTATGTCATCCGTGTTTTACGAGGTCCTGCTGGTAACTATAAAGCGCGATGGACAATTCAAAGTTTGACCCAAATAGGGAATCAGTTACTTCAAAAACTAGTATTATGCCACGTACTCATTTTACTAGAAATACGATAATCGCAGATACCCCCTCACTCTGCCATTGATGGGACTTTTACTTTGGTAACTCCCAACAAGAGTAGCCTTTGTTTTACCGAAATGTTGACTCGATCTTTTCTTCGAACTCAAGTGCTACACGCAAAGGAAGGAGAAAAAGAATGATGTGTGTTATACTTTTGCGTTGAAAAAAGAATCGATTGCGTGACGAAGTACGTATTTCCCACGGTCGGCACGTCAAATTACTTCATACAGTCTGCCAAGCACGTTCTCAAAATTTAATACTCAAAGTTTGAAGTTGGTCGGCCGTCGTAGTACAGGAAAAAGGAACACTGATTTTCCAATTTTGAATTCATAGGCAGTACAATTAAATAGGCTTCCTGTGCGATTTGTTTTTACTCTGGACTGCATGCTCCAGACTCAGGCATGCATATTTAATAGGCTCGAATTGTTTTGTATGTGAACCCACTCAAAACAGCAAGATTTCTCCCAGAATCAAAGCAAAACTTGAACAGTTTACTTCAAATTATACACGGGCTTCGGACCTAGTAATACTTCTAAGGGCTTGTGAACGATTCTCGCTGCAATCACCGCGTGTCAGATTACAGAAAAATAAGACATCTGACTAAATCATTCAAGACTCCAAGTTCCGATTGCTCTGAGCGAATACGGTAGCCGAAACTGGCGACAGAAGCGTAGTAAAACAATACTTCGAGGGAAAATGATCAGCATACAGATTTTAATACATTCTTGAAGTGATCGAGTTACAAGCTATACGGGATAGAATATATTTGTCACGGTGATTATTCGATTTCCCCTGATTAACCTTTGTTGCTTGTCCTTTCTAAATAAGTATCTGAGTTTAACACAAAACGGCGTCTGAAGCTCCCGATTTGCTTTCAAGCGTTGTTCCCTTTGCGGAGTTGTCTGTGTTACCCGCTTCTGTTCATGTCGCTTTTGGTCGGCATTCATGCGCTGTTGTCTTTGCGGAGTCTTCTCTTCGGCCCGCTTTTTCTCCTGAAGGTCTCGATTCGCTTTCAAGCGCTGTTCTCTTTGCGGAGTTGTCTGTGTTACCCGCTTCTCTTCATGTCGCTTTCGATCGGCATTCATGCGCTGTTTTCTTTTCGGTCATAGTTCCGTCTTTTGTCAAGACGAACTTGGCGCTGTTCGATCGTTTCACGATTCCGCCTTGCTCGTGCCTGTTCCCTTCTCTTTTGAAGACGAGCTTCGCGAGACTGTTGTGTTTCAAGTTTTCCGGTTTTCAAGTTTTCCATTTTCGTGAACACAGCTACGATATACTGTAGTTGCTTCGTTCAATCTAATTTCTCTCATTGCGAGTAAAACTACAGGGCCACACGTGATCGATCTGGCCTTTGTTATTGGTTCTGCAGCGACGCGATAGGAACTGGGGACGAGGTCGCACGCAAGACTGACAGACTGACAGACGAACATTAGATTTCGAGATGGCGGCAGGCTTGGAGTCTCCGATAAGGCGATAATACTTCTGCATTAGCGTCCTGAGTATTTCCCTCACTTCGTTCGGGGATAAAGAATCTCGATTTATTCTATGTTGTAAACATTGTTCGTGATAAAGAATAGAACAGTACTAAATTGGTCTATATTAATATATGGTTTAATAACATGCATACAATAATTTCTACATTCTGATTGGCTGAGCGCACGTCAATTTATCCCAAACAGTGCAAAAATGTATAAATAACAGTGCAGAAATATGAAATTAAGAGTGCAGAAATTTGAAATTGAAGATTGCCGATAGTTGGCGCGCGTATCCGCGGCAAAGCCAGACAAAACAGAAAGCGTTTTCATTCCTCAGGACGATTCCGATTCTGTTTCGAGAAAACAAAGTTCTTGAGACACTTGTGAATTGTAACGAAATTGAAAAAAAAAAAAAAAATGCACGCCGTAAATTATTGTATGCATGTTATTGACAAGTAATCACATGATTTCGAGTGCAATTTTGGAATAAATAAGCACTCGTAAATTTTTCAAAGACCACAAATTGCACTCGTGCGGCGCTCGTGCAATTTTGTGGTCTTTGAAAATTTACTCGTGCTTATTTATTCCAAATTGCACTCGAAATCATGCGATTACCTATACAAACAATTTATAAATTTTTCTTCGTTTAGAACATTATGTCAGTGTGCAAGACTGCTGGATTTGTGTTGATGCTGGTGTGGATTACATTTATGATCTCTCCAGGTAAAATGTTAACTGATTTGTGGGGGGTGGTAGGGGTGTAGTAGACTGTGAAGATGGTTGAACAAGCAACTAACAACTAACCCATGTTTACTATCTCTGCTTCCTATGTACGTCAGAGGTCAGTGGAAACATTGGAAGAAATTTTGTGGTCGGATTTTTGAGTCAACATTTTTCGTTTAACGGCGGCGGCGTTAACAACTTGTACGTCACAAGTCGCAGCAATACTGTTGTCCGTGTGGAGGTTCCCTTTTTGAACATGGATCAGACCTATCACGTGACCAGAGACACTGTGACAACCATAAAACTTAGTGACACCGTGCGCATGAAAGGTGTGACAGGTAAAAAGATAAAAGGTATTCGCGTCACATCTAATCACGACATTGCAGTCTACGGAATAAATTTCTTTGATTTTAGTGGTGATGGATTTCTTGGACTTCCTTTGCACATGACTCAGACGGAATATGTGGTGCCATCGTACATTCCTAAGTATAAAAACGCTTTAGTTGGTATCATCGCCTCTGAAGACAACACAACTGTAGCTGTAACCCTGCGAACATCGGGAGCAGTGATGTACAAAGGAATACAATATGGAAACTTTGATACCATCACTGAAAATATTAATCAATTGGAGATTTTCCAAATTGCATGCGGCGCTGACCTGACTGGAACCAGAATACATTCCAACAAGAAAGTATCTGTGTTCTCTGGAAACCAATGCGCCCAAGTCATTAATAAATACGCAAAGTGTGACCACCTGGTGGAACAGATCCCTCCCGTAAATCAATGGGGCACTCATCACGTGACCAGTCCCACACCAATGCGAATAACGAAAGACATATTCCGTGTTTTGGCCGCTTTCAATAAAACCGCGATAAGTGTTGGTGGTACCAGCACATCACTGCACCAGGGAGACTTTGCGGAGTATGACATTCCTTCGGACGACGCTCAAGAAATAAAATGTGACAAGCCCTGCCTGGTCGTCAAGTACAACAAAGGCCAAACTGCTGACTCCGTGCATACAGATCCCTTTATGGCAATCCTTCCCCCAGTAAGTAAATACACGCCAGCTGCTGTTCTGGCGACACCTTTGCTTGTTGATGGCAAAACCTTCACAACGTTCATCAGTATCATAATGAACACCTTGCACACTTCAGGACTTCTTGTTGATGATCAGCAGCACGGCCTGACATGGGAAGAGATACAAGGAACGGACTTCTCTCATACATCCATGATCGCCAATAAAACAAGCTATAAAATTAGTCATCAATCAGAACACGCCCGTTTTTTTTCCTTCGTCAGTGGACACACGTGGTATAGTTCATTTGGTTTCCCAGGAAGCTGGTATGATGACCAAAATATTTCTGGAATTTGCCAACCCACATTGAAATTTCCTGATGACGTAAACCAGACCTGCCGAGATTCCATCGCAGCCAACATAACCGGCTTCCCAAGTGTGCAGAACAATCCCTGTAATATCTCAGTAAGTTTCACCTACAGCGACACATTTGCCTCCAATGGACGCTGCCCTGATTCACAGCAGGTGATACGACGAGAGTTTACAGGATTTGATTCATTTGAAAGAAAATACACTCATGAACAGACAATAACATCTTTACCAACAAGTAAGGGCGTTGTTTGTTTGAAAATGTACCTTGTTAATTATAGCTTCTTATATGCTGCTATTTCCTCGTCATATTCTTTTGAGTATTAAATTTGGTCGCGTTATTTTTCCGAGACCGAAACAAAGAGTTATTTTTATAATCATCAATTGCAAGAAAACACTTGTAAGAGTAAGAGCCACTTAGAAAAACCAGCTAAGTCTCACGTTAATTATAAAAATATATTTATAACAGTCACGATATAAGCCACGTTCTGATTGGTCGAAGAGCGTGCTCCATAACTTTATCGTGCACACCCGTGCTCAATAATATGACGTGAGCAAATGCCGCTTTCTTTTGACTTTTTCTAGCTTTCCTCGTTTAAAAATTAACAGACGCTTTACAACTCAGAAGAAAATAGCTTTATTTTTCTAAAGAAAATCAATCAATCAATTTCAAAGGAAATCAGTAATGAAGTCTGAAATATTCTGTATTTCAACGGTCGGCACAGAAAATTGTATGAATCAAAACTCACCTATTTCTCGACGGCTTAATTCTCATGGACAGTGAAATCCATCACAGCAAAGATAAATATCCATTAAGCCTTCAATGTTTTTGAAATGAAACGGCGTTCATTCATTCCGAAAGCCCCCATACTTGCAGCGTTTACAGTACAGTTTGCTGGCAGCTCGAATAACAAACAAGTCCGCTCGGCAAACATTTCTATCTCTTTTGTTCATAGTGATTATTCACATTCACATGAAAATTTGTTTTTCGCTTGTGTGCCTATGTTATAAAAGAATTGGTTCATGCTTTTAGCTGTGCGTCTATCGAGTTATAGATGCACTTGGGAAGTTGGGAGAGCACTCGTGAAGCTAGAGTTGCTCTCGGCCTTACGCTTCTCTCGTGCTCTCCCAACTTCCCGCGTGCATCCATAACTCGATAGGCGCACGCTAAGCATGAACCAATTCTTAACTTTGAGATAAAGAAAAATAATAAAATACTCTAGGCCTATATATATAAAATACTTGTATACATATATAAAAAGCTTTGCCAACACTCTTTGCTCATGAAAAGGTCCACCGGATGTCACGTGTTTTGGAGATCATATGTACGTGGTCATAAGGCGGGAGAACTACCCTTATTTGGACCCAAATCAGATGCACTTGGAAGATCCATCATGCACCGCGTCTGAGTACAACAGCACACGCATCCTGTTTTACGTCCAACTCAACGAGTGTGGAACCGTTAAGAGCGTCAGCAATGACACCTTGATGTTCAAGAATAAGGTGACAGGAAAAATACGCAACGATGATGGCTCGGTAATAACGCGCTGGAACCTAGTCGAGTTTACTGTCAGTTGCTCACTTCAAAGAAACGCAAGTCTTGGTGGTCCCAGCTTTAAGCCTCAAGGAGTTATCACTGTAAAAGAAGGTAAAGGAAACCAATGCGCTGTATTTTACTTGATAAACACTCGAAGGGATGCAACTTAGTTTATCTTGAATTACAGTATCGAAAGGGGCGAAGGGGATATGGTTAGTTGTTTTAAGATATTCTACAGATGTTCTATTTTCAGTAGATTGCCTGTTGCATTTTTACAAGACAGAAACAATTTGGAAATTCCGGGCCATGTGTTCAGAACCAAAAAAACCATATATAAAAAGTGAAAAACAATCATAAAGACACAGCTAATAAACAGCCATATTGTACACAACACAGCACATCTGAAGAACTTCAACATTTGTTTGGCTAGTCCTTCGAAAAACTAGTTTGGAACGAGAGTAGTTTTATAATGTTGTCTGTTTGTTTCTTAGCTGGGTATGGAAAACTAACTTTCACCATGGAACTGTACCACAACAGCCAGTACCAAACTGCGTACAAGAATTTTCCCGTTGATGTGGCATTGAACGAACGGCTTTATGTCCAGCTGGAAGTCACATCTAACACGTCAGATCTGGTCCTGTTCACCGAGAAATGCACCGCCACACCTCAACCTCCAACAAATATTGGGCACGTCCTTCTAGAAGATGGGTAAGTTAAAAATCGATGAGTAACATTTCGCTTTGTGTAGCGACAAATATGAATTAGAAGTTAAGTATTAGAGGCATTTTAATGTAAAATAATAATTAATAATTAATTAAAATAATTAAGTGATCAGAAGGAAATTATTTTATTTAACAAACTGATCGATATTTTGATTGATCTTGTGGTTTGCTGTTTCTTCCATGTTAGCATTTGGTGTTTCCGGCTTGTGACGCAAGCAAGCACGTGACGATTGCGCTTGTTGTACCTCTGATTGGTCGCTTTTTATAGATATTAGTTTGTAAAAATGTGCACTCCGTGTGCAACAATGGATAAATTTAACCAAATTTGCAGAAGTGACTTCAATAAACATTTTATTTACAGGTGTGTCAAAGATGGTACACTACAGTACAACTACCAAAGGTCCCGACGACAACGATTCAGTTTCCAGGCCTTCCGCTTTGTGGATGATTACCAGACGGTTTATCTGCAGTGCGATGTGTTGGCGTGTCACGCGACAAGTGACGATTCTCGCTGCACCAGAGGCTGTTTAAGTCAAGGAAGACGTAAGAGAAGGGAAGCTCCAGACAGTGAAGAGGGATACGAGAAAGGGTCAAAGTCTCATGCCGTTACAATTGGACCGATTGTAAAGGAAGATGACAAAGACAACACCAACAAAGGTTAGTTCAGTTTAGAGCTGCAGTTACGTGCACGCAGTCCTTTGTCAGTTTTGTTCTACGTAAGAATGAACAGTAAAGACGTGGCATTTATTTATAACACCAAAATATGACTCGGTGTTTAACATCAATTTGATTTGCACCATGTTTTGACCGTAATGACAGGCTAATAACATGTTTAGTCTGAGCAATCTTTTATTAATGGACTACAATGAGCGGCCAGCATATTCACTGGCCAGTATAAAAACATGCAGGTGCCTTTGTGTGTGTTCCCAATAAACAAGCACTTTTATATTTTAATTTATAAATTATATTTATTTTGTCAGGAACAGATGATTCGCAGCAGTCCAGTATCGTCCCTGTTGTTTCTGGAGCTGTGGCAGGTGTACTGGCCTTGGTCATCGTCTGTGCTACTGTATTGATTGCTTTACGCATGCTCAGACGCAGACCCGCTGGACCAAGAAACGTTGCTAACTCCATTGACAACCCAGGATTTGACTGCAAAGAGATGACCACAGTCGCATGAAATGTAAGAGATTGAATGAAGACTAGAAATATGCTATAGTGATGTAAACATTTTATACTTGTTATCAAGCCTCTTATCTACTTTCCAAAGTTGGTCTTTTCATACCAAAGCCACTTATAAAAAGCTAAGACTCTCTGTCTCTCAATGATACCCTCGGATTTTTGTCCCGCGCCGTTAAGGTCTTATAAGACCTTGCTGCGAGCAGTTTTGAGGAATCTGGGGAGATTGTAAGAAACCTCAATACAAAGACTGACTGATCACAAACGGGCGACTAGAAACGATGACTTCATGCAGGTGCACAAACCTGGAACGAACCTGTGCCTCACAAACGATTAATACACGACGTAAAACGAAACCCGCGAAAAAACAATTAGTGGATAAAAAGTTACCATATACTCACCACTTATCAACCATTGGAATTTTGAGTTTTCACAACCAATGCAATCATATTGAATCAACAATCAAACCGATCAATCACAATGATCAAAAAAATAAATACACCCGATTGTCTGACGACGTCTCTTCACTTAACTCTGAAGATCACTACCGCTTCAGGTGCTCGTGCAACGTCGATTACCAACAACAACTGAAGACTACTCACACCTGGACAATATTACTAGACGGACAATAAAAATACCATTGCTTATGACCCATCAAATATTTCCCCCCTCGCGTGATTGGTAGAATCGTGACACGTGACCGAATAACGTCCGCTCGTGAGCGGACGTTATCAGCGAATAACCCCCGCCTGGCGAAATAACGCTGTTTATTGACAATATCCGAACACTGCTCTATTTATTTAGTCACAAAAATCATTACAAGACGACTACTGAGGAGGACATCAATTTATTGGTCGGAAATGCAGTTCCAGAAAGCAGTAAAAAGCTTCACAGTTTCCGCGCCGTTATTTGCGCTGCGAGAGGAAATATTTGAAGGATAATAAAGACGATAAACTACTTTTGGCTTCGGAAATATGCACGGATTTCGCTTCTCGGAACAGATAATATCCTCGGACAATTATCCGTGCATATTTCCTCGCCAAAAGTAGTTTATTGTTTATATCATCGATGAAGATGAGGAGCAATGAAGTAGTTTTGTTGTATATCAACTGCAGGATTTGTTTAAGTCACGGTGTGGTTAGTTTAGAACGGTTCCCACGTTTTTTTATTCAAATATGGTTGGTAGTTTTTTGTGACATTAGTTTAACAGGCTGGCCCCTTATATACTTCTTGTGCCGGGTATCTTGTTTTGCCAGTTTTATTATGATATGTACCTCATTGCTCAATTTTTTAGGAGATTGCTGTCTATGATCTGGGAAAGAGATTGTTCATTTCCTCTCGTGTAAAGCCGACGAGTCTCTTTCTTTGAAACGTAAACAGTATTTGAATTAGTTTTGCTTTTGCTTCCTAATAGTCACAACAGCAGCATCAGTAGCACTGTTCTGTCAAAAAGTGAGTGACCTTCACGGCTGCCATTACAACCAAAAACCGGCATGCAGTATAGGTGTCATGGCCGTAGCATGCATGCAGCCCGGGGGGGGACTCCCACAAAAAAATGACGGGAATTTTCGTTTCGAGCCCTAAGAAGTACTAAAATGGGCATGGCTTGAGTTGCTTTGACCCCTAAAACGTACCAATAATAGCATGCCAAGAAATTATAATTTCGATGCCTTTAATTGCTTTTAGGAGGGTATCATCAAGTTTAACTGTCAGTTTCAGTTAAAATAATTCCCCATAGTGGATATATTTTATTGGAGTTAATACAACCCCGCAAAAGGAGTTGGTTTAACTCCAGGTTGCCTCTTGTCGCGCTAACCCTTTGTGGGAGAGATTTTTTAACTCTGTTAAAGGGAGTAAAAACAACTCTGCAAATAATTGACTCCATTTATAGAGTTATTGTAACTCCTTATTTCCAACTGTGGAGTTGATCTTGGGGTAATAATTGAATGAAGAAACGGCAGGGAACTATCCTACGGGTGTCCGTCCTAGAGAGGTGTCAGTTAAGAAGGAGTTGACTATGGAAAAAAGTTGTCCTTTCCGTGTTCCTGCCTCCGATACAAATTTGTGGTTTCTCGCCTGTAAACGGTTTTTTCTGATTGATAAAAAAAATGTAAGTATAGTTGGTGTGGATGGGGTCCCCGGCGGGGCAAATTATCCCCTGGTGCTCTTTGACGTGTTTTGTTGCCTTCTGTACCCCACACCACCGTTTTTCTACAGGTTGAGATTCGTCCCATGATGTACCTGGCGTTGACGTACGATCACCGGCTTATCGACGGAAGAGAAGCTGTGATTTTCCTGAGGAAAATCAAGGCCGTTGTAGAGGACCCACGATGTCTTCTTTTGGATTTATAACTTCCTTAGCATAAACCACAATTGAAGAGAAGACCTCCAAATAGATATGCAGTCTGGCGATTTCATACGCCCAGTATTTGCAGTCTGCTTCATCCTTCCTTGCTGAAATTGCCGAGATTAAGATAGACCGTGTTGTTGATTGTTGTATTAATGAAGCTGCCTACCTCTCGGAAGGGCTGGGGACGAGGCCCCCCTCCGCTCGTGGTTTCGTCCCCAGCCCTACGCGGCCACGCTGCTCAGAGCTTCCGAGAGTGAGAAACCTCTGGCTCCCAGGGTAACGAGTATTTTAATCTAAACGAAATCTGATAATTGCTCAATATTTTTTAGTGATTGGATTCAAGTCACAATGAATTAAAGATAAAAAAGGTCTTGTTTACGAGCAACGCGGTCATATGGTCATCTTGGTCCATTTTTGCTTGTTTTTGCTCTTGTCTTGCTTGCTTGTTGTGATTGGAGCCAGACAAGATTTCTAATGGCGACCATGCAGAGTTTAAAAAATCACTTTCCCAAGTGAAGACGAAACTAAGTGGTTAGTATTAATTTGTTGACGTTTTGTACCAAAGCATTGACCTGTTCTCGCCAACAAGCATGACGGTAAGTTCCTACCTAACTTCAAAGAACCTTCTGTTCTCGATGCTGAGTTATTATCAGCTATACTGCCCAGTGCGACCGGGTCTTTAGTAGGCAGCGACAAAGACCGCAATTTCATTTCGTTCTTTCGTGCATTGTGTCATTATTTCTAAAATTTGTTCTCTTTTCCTCTTTGACAGGGAAAATGTTCCCTGCTCTGAGAGCTTTTGTCACCGAAATTATGGATGGAGGGAAAGAAACAGTAAGTAAAAATAAATAAATAATCTTTTTCTTCTTATTGAATCTGGAAGGCGTCCTGAAAACTCGGGATTGTAGATAAGAGCAGAACAAAAATACCCATTATATTTCCCTTTTCGAATATACACATACGTAAGTAAAACAATTTCTGATTGTTCTGACTTTTCTCGCTTGGGAAACGTCATGCTGACAACCGAGAACATATCGAAATACAAACCAAGAGAAAGCTATTTGAGACACCCAAAAAGCGACGGCATTTCAATCCGGTTATATTTCATCTTCGATACTGTTTACAGTGTACAGTACCAACGAAGCGAGAAAATATCATTCCACTTCCACGTGACCTCTATATTACAGTTCAAAAATGCTCAGTACCGTCACCACGGCGTTTAAAAACACAGAAGACACTTAAAGTGTCTATGAAACGAGATTAGCGCTGGCTATTTTTTTTTAATTTAAGTTGAAGAATGGTGCATTTGCAATAGCCTGAACAAATTTGAAAAGATTTCGTTGAATAATTTTTGAGTTACACCGTTCCGAATACTGCAATTTGGGCGCTCAAAACAGAAGAAAGTGGTGAAAAGACTGGGCCCGAGTTTAGTTGACTGATGACGTATGCAGGTGGCCGCGCTTTGACTTGTCAACATGTCTGGTGATAGTGACTCGCTTGCTTCTTCATCGGGTTATCATTCGTGTAGTTCTTCCTTGACATTTGAGAGCGAAAAAGACAGGCAGCATATTTCAGATTTATTCGAGCCGTATACGAACGAACCCTTGGCTAGCGATAGCGATTCTTCAGAGAATAAAGAGGATACAGAAGACGAGGATGGCATCCCTTCGGCCACTAGTTAGCCGAAAGGTTTGATAGAATCGTTGAAGTGGACTCTTGGTAAACTAGAAATACGGCAATCGCAGATATCCCCTCGCTCTGTAGTGCCGATTTTTGGGAAGCGGGATTCTTGTTTATTTTCCGCTTGGAGATTATTTTAAAATCGTTTTTACAAACCGTGGTTGTATGGCGACGTCACCGGTCGGCCGCTAAAAAAAATTATTTGCCGCACGGAAGTCTGGTTTAGTTCAGACAACGTGCACAGTCTGCAAGTTTTCGTGGACACTAGCTGAACTCCAAAATTCGCTGAGACAACTTCTACACGCAACTACATAATACTCCCAAGACTTTCAAACCAAGAAAAGCGCAACTAGAATCGTGACTCGATCAGTTTTGGGTCCGTGGGCGTTTCGTTCATTCAAAAATCAAAAATATTGAAATTTGAATTCACCCCTGAAATGTGATTTCAATTGTTCAATAGCTACTGCGGGTTGATTTCAAGTGTGGATGAAATACCTTGAACATTAGCGTCACGTCCGTAAATTGATTTCACAGGGCTGAATTCAATTTTCAAAAAATTGAATTCACCCGTCGTTAGGTTCAAAAACCCCACATATCCTAAATATAAATGCACTAAAACACTTGTCATGCCGTTTTTCGAAGACCGTGATACGCAAGCTCTTTTCACGGTAAATTCCTGTGTGGTAGTGGGGTGGGTAGTTGAGAGACTGCGTCACGTTTTCTGTGGGGGTGGGGAGGGAGGAGATGGAAAGTTGATTGCAGAGATCACGTGGAACTGGACATGGACGAGGTGGTTACTCCGGAGTTCATCACACATCTTGTTTTCAAGCGAAAATGGTCACACAAGAAAATTAGCGAGGAACTAAAGCGGCAGCATCCAAACGTCCGCTGACACTGCCGTTCTTCGAAGTGATATTTCTCGTTTTCCATTTGATAAAAAAGTGAACGTTTGGTCCACGCCGCTCAGCTCTGCCGTCTTTTCTGTTCTGATCTCCACTGAAGACAAGCAAAAAAAGCGGGAAACCAAGCCTTGTCAGTCAGAACCCAGACCACGTCTTCTTCCGTGACGCTTCTCGCCTCCCTCCTCCCCCACAGTGACGCAGTCTCTCAACTACCCACCCCACTACCACACAGGAATTTACCGTGAATAGAGCTTGCGTATCACGGTTTTCGAAAAACGGCATGACAAGTGTTTTAGTACATTTTTTATGAATTTCAAGAAAAGCCACGATTACTCCAGCCAACCACAAACGTGTATGATTTTTTTACTTTATCAATTTCATACGCTTCTTCGAGTGTAACAAACTTAGAACTGTCAAAGCGAGAGTCGCTTGTTTATACGCTTTCGAAGTCTCGAAATGTGTGAGTTTTGGCAAGGATTCAATTTTGAACACAGCAACTTTTCAAACCGCGTTTGACGAATTTAAATTCTTTGACAGAAAAAAGAAATCAAGTCACTAAATAATACAAGGTCCGATTGTGTTGAGCGAGCAAACCCGGTCACTAAATAATACGACGTCCAATTGTGTTCAGCGAACAAACTCGGCCACTCATAGACAACTATATATAAATGACTGTAGTTGTTTAATTTGGAAAGCATGGCCTCTGGCCGGGTATTTTCTACTTTAGTAGGCTTCAGAAAGCGAGAGCACTTCAACCCGGTTACATTTAATCCTTGAATACAGTGTGCCAACAAACACGGCGAGAAAACTTCACTGCATTTCCGTGTGTCAGACTGTCGGAGAAATGATGCAAATATGTCAATAATCGGATGACACAATCTTGCACAAAGGCACTCTGAAATAGCTTTAAAAAATTGGCGAAAAGGTCACAATATAATCCTACTTGGCCTTCATCACAGTAGCATCAAAACGACAAAATATACGGCGATTGTTGTAATACACGATTTCTATCCAAAGTTGCAGGATTTGGGTACGTTGATTTTGGCTTTAAATGCGTTGGTATATTGAAGGAATAGCAGGAAGGATAGCACGAATGGTCAAAGTGCGCTGAACAGATGACCGAGTAGCTCGTTGGAGTAAAGTTTTGACAGTGCTTTCACACAATTTTTGTCCAAAAATTACGCTATTCCGGCATCGTGGCTTCGCTTGGAAACTTGTACATGTAAAACCGGGTGTGTGTACCGACTACATACAGCTGTGTCCATCTGGACGAACACAAACGCAGTACTTTCCCTCTATTCTTGATTTCTGCCGCCATTTGTAGACTCTGCCAAGATTTGCGTTCATCTGCATACGTCACAAGGTCATGTGACACCACGGCTGACCGAGCGCTCCATTTCTCCATTTTTGCGATTTTTGTCCTGGATTTCGAAGCGCTGTAACTCGAAAACTATTCAACGAAATCTTTTCAAATTTGTTCAGGCTATTGCAAATGCACCATCCTTCAATTTAAATAAAAACTAGACTGGCGGTGCCAGTGAGCTCGCGGCGTTATTTGAGTCGAGAGCAGAATAAACTAAAATGGAAAGCAAGGACAAGAGCGGAACTTCCGGAACTTCTGGTCAAAACGAGTAAAAATGGCGCGTCTGTAAATGATGAGCGCTTTTGGAAAAAACCATTGTTTTATGCTAAAAACCATTAAAATTGAAACTGTAAAAATGGTGAGCGCTTTTGGAGAAACCATTATTTTATGCTAAAACCCATAAAATAATGGTTCACACTAAAAGGGTTTATCATTTTTACACGCACAATTTTTAATGCTTTTGACCATAAAATAATGGTTTCCACCAAAAGGGTTCATCATTTTTACACGCACAATTTTTAATGCTTTTGACCATAAAACAATGGTTTCCACCAAAAGGGTTCATCATTTTTACACGCGCAATTTTTAAAGGTTTATAGCATAAAATAATGGTTTTACCAAAAAGGGCTTACCATTTTCACAGTCGCAATTGTTAATGCTTTTGACCATAAAACAATGGTTTCCACCAAAAGGGTTCATCATTTTTACACGCGCAATTTTTAAAGGTTTATAGCATAAAATAATGGTTTTACCAAAAAGGGCTTACCATTTTCACAGTCGCAATTGTTAATGCTTTTGACCATAAAACAATGGTTTCCACCAAAAGGGTTCATCATTTTTACACGCGCAATTTTTAAAGGTTTATAGCATAAAATAATGGTTTTACCAAAAAGGGCTTACCATTTTTACAGTCGCAATTGTTAATGCTTTTGACCATAAAACAATGGTTTCCAACAAAAGGGTTCATCATTTTTACACGCGCAATTTTTAAAGGTTTATAGCATATTTAAGCATATTAAAAACTCTTAAAAAAGGCCTTAAATTCTATATACTAAATTCTTAACCTCCTTCACATATTGGCCTTGGGTATCTTTTATAGATCGCACCTTACGCATCATATATATTTGATTTTTCATAGATTGATTGGCATCCTCGTAGACCCAACGAGACTTTCATTACAATTAAAAAAGAACTGAAAAATGTGACCACTCAAAGGACAACTCTCAGTCAGAAAATACAACGCAACACAATGCATTACCCAATAATCTTTATTTAAACTGCTTGTGGTCTTTAGAAGGTCATTCTCACGATCCCATAGATTGGCTTTTTCTTTGTCGGCAACTGCGAGGCTTTCATCTTCGCGCTTTATTGGTCCAGTAGTTTTCTTTAACTCTTGGCTTTGTCGCTCTGGTTAGCAAGTTCCAGTGGGCAGAGGTCGTCTTGACTTCTTTGAGTTTCCCTTTGAAATACCCAGTCTAAGACTTTCTAGTGTCAGTGATTATTTCGTTCCTAAGCTTTATATCTGGCCCACATCTCCGTATCTTTTGTTTCAACTGATTTAGTAATAACTTGAAGCTTCTGGAAGCACACCTTTGTTTCGATAAAATAGCAGTCGGCTGTAGGCTAGAGAGTATGTTAATTTGAAGCATGTACCCCCTCAGGCAAAGTTCACTGATCCACATAACCATTATTGTAGGGTGTTGTTTGTCATTTGTTTTGCTACCTAGGTTCGTCCTGAAGTGCACCGCGTAAAACAGACTCGTGAAAAGTTTACATCCTCCACGGCGGAATAGAACCAAGAGCAAGTTGCATTCTGCAAAAGGTAAATTAAGAGCATTCACACTTTATGCGCACTTGAGTGGGAATTTCTACCACTAATACTGGCCGCAGCGGCTCTAAATTAATTCAAGGGACACAAGAGACAACTACTAACGGGTAAACGTTTAGTTTGAGTTTCATTGTCAAATTCTATGATTTTCCGGGATCGGTAAAATTCCCATGCATGTCCTTATAATCTTGAGTTGCGCAACATTTCGTCACCGAGCTTGGGCCGCCTGTGTTGTGAACGGATAAAGTCAGATAACTTAGAGAATTCTACAGTATTGTAGAGCCATATGAATTCTTATTACGGATAATGAAACCAGTGAAAATTTGTAAAAGCAGTGAATGAGACACCACGTTGTTTATCATGTAGCTAGATTAGTTTCATTTGATGTTTCACATTACTTCTCAGAAAACTATCCAGTTTTAAGAAATTCATAAAAATCTGCTACTTTAGGTTATGTTTTCATCAAGTGAAGGGTTTTAGTCTTCTAGCAGCGAACTCTACATTTCAAACAATAGTTGTATTGTTTCACCGCCAACTTGCGCCACCCCTCAAGAACGACTAACTCTAACTGTCATTAGAGACAGAGATATAACGTAGCAGTGTAAGTGAAACAGCCTTCTAACAGTTCCGCGAAACTTGGTGTCATATTTCTACGCAATTCGTCTTTTGTGTTATCAAAGATTCCAGTTCTGTTGTGGTTTTCTTTCGTTGCTTTCATTCTGATAACCACAGCAGGCGCCAAACTGACTTAGTAACCGTTACAGGTGACTGGTGTCCTTGAAGGACTCAAATTTTGGCAAACTTTAGCACATCTTTTGTTCAGCCTATGTAGTTTTCGTAGACGATTTATGGCAGTAACAATGAACTATGCTTAACTAAAGCATCGCAAAATAAACCTTTTCGGAGGAAAAAGACGTTGCAAATTATGTTATGCAATCTTCATTTTCGAGAAAACACAGCAGTCGGATGTAGGAGAATCTGAATCATGTACCCCCCCAGGCAAAGTTCACTGATCCTATCATATAAAGCCAGTCGTGCAAGGTGTTGTTTGTCTTTTTCTTTTTACTATCTGCGTTCGTCCTGAAGGTGCATTGCATAAAATAGACACGTGAAAAGTTTACAGCCTGCACGGCGGAATAGAACCAAGAGCAAGTTGCATCCTGCAGAAGGTAAATTATGAGCATTCACGATTAATACACATTTGAGCAAGAAAAGTAACAAAATTTATCCGCAAATAAATTTGAATTTACGCATTGCTATTTTGTGAACGGGTAAAGTCAGGTTACTTAGAGAGTTTTATTGTATAGTAGAGCCGCATGAATTCTTACTACGGATAATGAAACTGGTGAAAATTTGTAAAAGTAGTGAAATGGTGCACAATTTAAGGCTCCCATATTTCACTTTAACTTGTTAAGATAAGTGAGGAGGAAGATGTCTGCCGTTTATCGCTCATTTTGGCTCTGCTCGACAAACGAATCCGGTGAACAAGATGGGACGCAAGTATCTATAGACGTGTAGTCATAAGTGGCCAGTAAAACTTTGCAACAGACTGGAGGCCAGTAGGGCAAAGAGAGAGCAATAAGCAAAAATATATGAAGAATCACAGTGCATCACAAAAGTCACAAAACCATATAGAAATAAAGACATTTTCAAGCGTCACAGTTTAGAGCGCGGATCGAATGTAAACTTTCACTGCTCTCGATTGACATCACTGTGGCCGCAGTCAAACATCTGGTCACAATTGTTTGGTTAGCTCGCTTCATGCTTACTGAGATGAATCTACCACAATCAAAATGACTGAAACATCTAAACTTTTGGTGAGAACCTGATTATATGTCAACTCTCAATACGGGGTACGTAGAGCCGGAAAGATGGAATCGGCGATATTGATTCAGTAATTATAAGTTGAGACAGCAATTGAATTAGTGTTTGCGTTGTTGTGCCTATACGCGGAATTCAAAGCCTGAACCCCCTAAAGGAAACATTCATCCTATTTTATTGGCAGCATTCAAGTTGTGGTTTGTCTATTTTTTTTTTGTTGCCGATATTTTTGTTACCTGTGGCTTAATGATACGTAACTGTACTTTACTTTAAGTAAACCTGCGGCTACCTAAATATTTTAGCTCCTGAGTTGTTACCGATAAAAGATTGCTAGATCAGCTGCGTTTCGCTTAGTACATGTTCACACATATATTATGGGCCTTGAATGGATACGTTTACGCGTAGCGTACGTGCTGGAATGTGTCGTGCATTGTTCTTGTAGTTTTTCAAATGATTTTCGTCCTGTGGAAAATGCGTTGTGGTCAGAATGTTATGTTATGAGACACCACGTTGTTTATTTTAACATGTAGCTAGATCAGTTTCATTTGATGTTTCACATTACTTCTCAGAAAACTATCCAGTTTTAAGAAATTCATAAAAATCTGCTACTTTAGGTTATGTTTTCATCAAGTGAAGGGTTTTAGTCTTCTAGCAGCGAACTCTGCATTTCAAATAATAGTTGTATTGTTTCACCGCCAACTTGCGCCACCCCTCAAGAACGACTAACTCTAACTGTCATTAGAGACAGAGATATAACGTAGCAGTGTAAGTGAAACAGCCTTCTAACAGTTCCGCGAAACTTGGTGTCATATTTCTACGCAATTCGTCTTTTGTGTTATCAAAGATTCCAGTTCTGCTGTGGTTTGCTTTCGTTGCTTTCATTCTGATAACCACAGCAGGCGCCAAACTGACTTAGTAACCGTTACAGGTGACTGGTGTCCTTGAAGGACTCAAATTTTGGCAAACTTTAGCACATCTTTTGTTCAGCCTATGTAGTTTTCGTAGACGATTTATGGCAGTAACAATGAACTATGCTTAACAAAAGCATCGCAAAATAAACCTTTTCGGAGGAAAAAGACGTTGCAAATTATGTTATGCAATCTTCATTTTCGAGAAAACACAGCAGTCGGATGTAGGAGAATCTGAATCATGTACCCCCCCCCCCCCCCCCGGCAAAGTTCACTGATCCTATCATATAAAGCCAGTCGTGCAAGGTGTTGTTTGTCTTTTTCTTTTTACTATCTGCGTTCGTCCTGAAGGTGCATTGCATAAAATAGACTCGTGAAAAGTTTACAGCCTGCACGGCGGAATAGAACCAAGAGCAAGTTGCATCCTGCAGAAGGTAAATTATGAGCATTCACGATTAATGCACATTTGAGCAAGAAAAGTAACAAAATTTATCCGCAAATAAATTTGAATTTACGCATTGCTATTTTGTGAACGGGTAAAGTCAGGTTACTTAGAGAGTTTTATTGTATAGTAGAGCCGCATGAATTCTTACTACGGATAATGAAACTGGTGAAAATTTGTAAAAGTAGTGAAATGGTGCACAATTTAAGGCTCCCATATTTCACTTTAACTTGTTAAGATAAGTGAGGAGGAAGATGTCTGCCGTTTATCGCTCATTTTGGCTCTGCTCGACAAACGAATCCGGTGAACAAGATGGGACGCAAGTATCTATAGACGTGTAGTCATAAGTGGCCAGTAAAACTTTGCAACAGACTGGAGGCCAGTAGGGCAAAGAGAGCAATAAGCAAAAATATATGAAGAATCACAGTGCATCACAAAAGTCACAAAACCATATAGAAATGAAGACATTTTCAAGCGTCACAGTTTAGGGCGCGGATCGAATGTAAACTTTCACTGCTCTCGATTGACATCACTGTGGCTGCAGTCAAACATCTGGTCACAATTGTTTGGTTAGCTCGCTTCATGCTTACTGAGATGAATCTACCACAATCAAAATGACTGAAACATCTAAACTTTTGGTGAGAACCTGATTATATGTCAACTCTCAATACGGGGTACGTAGAGCCGGAAAGATGGAATCGGCGATATTGATTCAGTAATTATAAGTTGAGACAGCAATTGAATTAGTGTTTGCGTTGTTGTGCCTATACGCGGAATTCAAAGCCTGAACCCCCTAAAGGAAACATTCATCATATTTTAATGCCAGCATTCAAGTTGTAGTTTGTCTGAGTTGTTACCGATAAAAGATTGCTAGATCAGTCGCGTTTCGCTCAGTACATGTTCACACATATATTATGGGCCTTGAATGGATACGTAGTTTACGCGTAACTTATGTGCTGGAATGTGTGGTGCATTGTTCTTGTATTTTTAGCTCGCGATCTAACTTGTGGGATTACGAGGTTTTAAACTCACACTGTCCTCCCTATGTCCATCTGTTGTCAACTAAAGCAGTTGCGGTCAAACGTTTAATTGATTTTAAAGAATTTTAGTTGTTAATTTTTCCATCCAGCCGTCACTAATACAACGATTGCCAAGAGTACGAAGCATAGGACACAGAAATCGACCACCAATGCTCTCAGTCAAAACTGCGCAACCTTGCATTCCCAAACCAGCAAAAGCGTCCCCGCCTCTATTAATCTGGAATACTTAGTTCAAAGGTGTTTATTTTTCGATAATTAAAAGTGTCTTTACTATAAACAGAGCATTATCAAAATCAAGCACATAAATCGTAGTTAAAAACGTTTAATCGATTTTAATCAAGAGCAGAAAAAAAGGAAGTCGAAAAATGCTGAAAGACATTTTGGCACACCAGTCAGAATGCTTGCACAAGTTGGAGAACACAGGCAACTATCGGCAAACTGAAGCTATTACATCTGACAACAAAAATAGTCATTTTGCGACAGAAAAAAAAATTATCTTGAGATTTTTTTAATTTTGCGGTTAATATTCACCTCTTTACCACATTCGCTACCAAGTTCAATTTGTTTTCTTGTCAGTAACTGACAAATCTAATATAATTTGCAAATCACGCGGAACTTGTCACCAATGCAACACTTGCTACTTACAATCCTAGCCCACGACCACTGGATGCACGGCTCTACTTTCCGGACCAAGTAAAAGTCCCTTACTCGCCTGGAATGTTTTGCTCGCAATGTGTTTATTTTTATTATGTTGACTAAAAGTGGCTACAGCTAAAAAAATCATAATCGAAGCAAAGCACTGTTTAAACAAGAGCGTTAAAAGAAGATAACTGCTGGAGGACAACAGAAGTTCTGCATGCACGTAGCTGTCACTTGACCTGCTTCCATACGGCTTCATATCTCGGTTGTAAGAGCGTCGTACCGCTATCGCAAAGGTTATGGCTTCGATTCGCGTTAAAGCCTGGATTTTTTTTTACGGTCTATCCTTGCAACTGCTTAAGTTGCTTTATATAACTGCGAGGGTCACTTTCATTATTAATCTAAGTAAATTATTTTGATACAAGATTTGTTGCCGTTTATTGTAATCAATACTCAAAATTGTAGTCGAACTTAATAACCACCGCCGCTACTTACATTACTTGATAATCAATTGGCCTTTCGATAATTAGTGTATAATAGCTGACCACTAATTAGATAGATATAGATATTTATATTAGATAGATAGATATTTCGTGCCTTTCACAACCTTGGCGTCTGTTTCGTCTAATCTTCTTGAGTCTCACTGGCTTTATCTCAGTCATTGTTTATACTTTAGGGACACGTAATTTCAAATGCCATTTCAGGAAAACTAGTTTTCCAATATTTCCTGTAGAGGGTGGGGGCCTGAACCGCTCTTTACCTTCATGAAATACTGTTGTCCAGTAGGGGAGGGAGCCATGAAAATTTAACTGTTATTTGAAGGAGAATCTGGTATAATGACTTAGTTGTTGTTATACACAATCCCCCTTACCGCCCTCGTTACGATACAAACTGACAAAGTCACTTTATATCATGAAATAAAAATATTGCAAATACTAAAGTATGTAACAGCAATAAAATGATCAATCGATTTATATTAATTGATGGTTAACTGATATTTTAATACTTATGTCATAAACTCGCTAAAGCATGGCAAACCTTCACCTCATTAATTATTTTTCTTTTCTTTCAGAACATTATGTCAGTGTGCAAGACTGCTGGGTTTGTGCTAATGATGGTGTGGATTACAATGATGATCTCTTCAGGTAAAATGTTAGCTGGTTTCTTGGGGAGGGGACGTATTAAAGTAGGTGTAAGGATGGTCAAACAAGCAATTCACGTTTGTTGTACAACAGGAGTCAGTGGAAACATTGGTAGAGACTTTGTTGTTGGATTTTTAAGCCAACATAGTGGATCCACAAGTAAAACAAACAACTTGTACGTCACAAGCCGAAACAATGCTCTTGTCCGTGTGGATGTTCCCTTTCTGCCAATGAATCAGACTTATCACGTGACCAGCGACAATGTGACAACCATAGAGCTCAGCGGCACCGTGCGCATGAATGCTGTGACAGGCAAAGAAAGAAAAGGCATCCGCGTCACGTCTAATCACGATATCGCAGTGTACGGATTAAATCTAGAATCGTACACCAGTGATGGATTTCTCGGACTTCCTTTGCACATGACTCAGACGGAATATGTTGTACCATCGTACACTCCAAGCTCTACCTCTTTGGTTGGTATCGTCGCCTCAGAAGACAACACAGTTGTAGCTGTAACTCTGAGAACATCAGGAACAGTGACGTACAATTCGATACATTATGGTAACGGCGAGACAATCACTGAAAATTTGAATCAATTGGAGGTTTTCCAAGTTGCATGTGGTGCTGACCTGACTGGAACCAGAGTAATGTCCAACAAGAAAGTGTCTGTATTTTCTGGAAACCAATGCACCACTGTTAAAGTCTCATATTGTGACCACCTGGTGGAACAGATCCCTCCTGTGAACCAGTGGGGCACTCATCACGTGACCAGTCCCACACCAATGCGAATAGCTGGAGACATATTCCGTGTTTTGGCCGCTTTCACTAAAACCGCGATAAGTGTTGGTGGTAACCACGCATCACTTGACCAGGGAGACTTTGCGGAGTATGACATTCCTTCGAACGATTCGCGTGAAATAGAGTGTGACAAGCCCTGCCTGGTTGTCAAGTACAACAAAGGCGGTAGAGCTGATTCTATGCTTACAGATCCATTTATGACAATCCTTCCTCCTGTAAGTAAATACACGCCAGCTGCTCTTGTTGCGACACCACTGCTTCCTGGGCAGGGCGGAAGATACACTACGTTCATCAGCATCATAATGAATACCTCGGACACTTCAGGACTTCTTGTTGATGATCAGCTGCACGGACTGACATGGGAGAAGATTCAAGGGACATACCTCTCTCGAACATTCATGATCGCCAATAAGACAAGCTACAAAATCAGCCATCAATCAGAACACGCCCGTTTCCTTCCTCTTGTTAGTGGGCACGCATCTGATGAATCATTTGGTTTTCCAGGAAGTTGGTATGATGACCAGAATATTTCTGAAATTTGCCGACCCACTTTGATGTATCCTGATGACGTAAACCAGACCTGCCGAGATTCCATCGCAGTAAACATCAGCGGTCTCCCAAGTGTCCAGTACAATCTCTGTAATATCTCAGTACGCTTTACCTACACCGACACATTTGCCTCCAATGGACGCTGCCCTGATTCACAGCAGGTGATACGGCGACAGTTTACCGGAGTTGATTCTTTTGGAAGAGGATACACTCATGAACAGACAATAACGTCGTTCCCAACAAGTAAGGGCGTTGTTTGTTTGAAAATGTACCTTGTTAATTATAGCTACTTTTTACTATATGGTTTTATTCTATTTTCTCGTCATATTCTCTTGAATATTAAATTTAGTCTCGTACTTTTTCTTTGACCGAAACACATTGGCAACACTACTACTTCTAAGAATGCACTAAGGACACTCTTTCCCCTTCTCCCCCTGCCCCACCCCCTATCCTCCCCTGCGTCCCATTTCGAGCTAAGAGGGCCTGTTCGCAGATTATTTGGTAAACTGCGATTATCACAGTCAACAACAACAAACAAGAACTATAGTCTATCTACACTCAAACATTCCTGGGGTGTTAAGAAATCACCTCTAAAAATGAGACCCACTTAGAGTATAACCAAGGGTAATCAAGCTAAGTTTTAAGTTTTCCTAGGAAACGAATAAAATAGCAAAGTATACTTAGGCAAAAGCTTTTAAAGTACTTTAAAGCTCAGCCATTTTCTATTCTTTCTTTTTTTTTTTTTTTTTTTTGTTTTTGTTTTTTTTTGTTTTTTTTTTGCCTATAAACAGATGCGCCAGACGTAACGTGTTCTGGAGATCATATGCACGTGGTTATAAGACGGGAGAACTACCCGTACCTGGACCCAAACCAGATGCACTTGGAGGATCCGTCATGCACCACGTCAGAGTACAACAGCACACACATCCTGTTTCACATCCGGCTCAACGAGTGTGGAACCGTTAAAAGCGTCATCAATGACACCCTTATGTACAAGAATAAGGTGACAGGAAAAATACGCAGCGATGATGGCTCAGTAATAACGCGCTGGAACCAAGTAGAGTTTATCGTCAGTTGCTCACTTCAAAGAAACGCAAGCCTTGGTGGTCCCAGCTTTAAGCCTCAAGGAATTATCACTGTAAACGAAGGTAAAGGGAACCAATGCGATATATCTTACTTGATAAACACTCGAAGGCATACAACTAAGTTCATCTTGAATTACAGTTTCGAAAAGGGGGAAGGGGGTGTGGTTTGTTGTATTTAGATATTCTACAAATGTTTTACCTTCTCAGTAGATAGCCTGTTGTATTTTTACAAGACAGGACCAGTTTGGAAATTCTGGGCCATGTGTTGTTCAGAACCAAAAAAACCTTATATAAAGTGAAAAACAATCTTAAAGACACAGCTAATAAACAGCCATATTGTACAAAACACAGCACATTTGAAGAACTTTAACAGTTGTTTGGCTAGTCCCTCGAAAAACTAGTTTGGAACGAGAGTAGTTTTATAATAATATCATCTGTTTGTTTCTTCTAGCTGGGTATGGAAAACTAACTTTCACCATGGAACTGTACCACAACAGTCAGTATCAAACTGCGCACAAGAACTTTCCCGTTGATGTGGCGTTGAACGAACGGCTTTATGTCCAGCTGGAAGTCACATCTAACACGTCAGATCTGGTCCTGTTCACCGAGAAATGCACCGCCACACCTCAGCCTCCAACAAATATCGGGCACGTCCTTCTAGAAGATGGGTAAGTTGAAAATCGATAAGTAACTTTTCGCTTTGTGTATAGCGACAAATATGAATCAGGAGTTAATTATCAGAGGCATAAATAGTAGAGGAATGAGGAGGAAAATGTTCTATTTAATAAACCGATCGATATTTTGATTGATCTTGTGGTTTGCAGTGCCTTCTATGTTAGGATTTGGTGTTTCCGGCACGTGACGATTGCGGTTGTTGCACCTCTCATTGGTCCCTTTTTTCATAGCTATTCGTAAAAATGTGCACTCCGTGTGCAACAATGGATAAATTTAGTCAAATTTGCAGAAGTGATTTCAATAAATATTAATCTGCAGGTGTGTCAAAGATGGTACACTACAGTACAACTACCAAAGGTCCAGACGACAACGATTTAGTTTCCAGGCCTTCCGCTTTGTGGATGACTACCAGACGGTTTATCTGCAGTGCGATGTGTTGGCGTGTCACGCGACAAGTGACGATTCTCGCTGCACCAGAGGCTGTTTAAGTCAAGGAAGACGTAAGAGAAGGGAAGCTCCAGACAGTCAAGAGGGATACGAGAAAGGGTCAAAGTCTCATGCCGTTACAATTGGGCCGATTGTAAAGGAAGATGACAAAGACAATACCAACAAAGGTTAGTTCAGTTTTGAGCTGTTTTCTTTTTTTTTTTTAGTGACGTGCACGCAGTCGTTCGTCAGATTCGTTCTACGTAAGAATGAAAAGTAAAGACATGGCATTCACTGACAGCAACATATGACTCAGTGTTTGACATCAAATTGATTTGCACTATGTTTACAATTATGGAGTTTTTTTTTTTTTTACCCGGCGTAATGACAGGCTAATAACATGTTTAGTCTGAGCAATCTTTTATTAATGGACTGCAATTGAGCGGGCAGCATATTGAATGGCCAGTATGAAAACACGCTGGTGCAGGTGTGTTCGGAATAAACAAGCACTTTAATATATATTTTGATTTAGAAGTCCTTTTTATTTTGTCAGGAACAAATGATTCGCAGCAGTCCAGTATCGTCCCTGCTGTTTCTGGAGCTGTGGCAGGTGTGCTGGCCTTGGCAATCATCTGTGCCGCTGTATTAGTTGCTTTACGCATGCTCAGACGGAAACCCGCTGGACCAAGCCAAACTACTAACTCTGTTGACAACCCAGGATTTGACTGCAAAGAGATGAACACAGTCGCCTGAAATGTAAGAGACTAATGCAGACTAGAGCTGTGGCAGGTGTGCTGGCCTTTGCAATCATCTGTACCGCTGCATTACTTGAAATAACTTCTTGAAATACGCTAGTGATATAAACATTTCTTACTTATTAACAAGTCTCTTATCTACTTTCCAACTTTTCCCCCCTCGTATCAAGGCCACGTGTAACAATCTAAGACTCCCTTGGATTTTTGTCCCGCCCGGATTGGTCCTATAAGACCTTGCTGCGAGCAGTGTTGAGGAATCTTTGGAGATTGTAAGAAACCTCAATACAAGACTGACTGATCACAAACGGGCGACTAGAAACGATGACTTCATGCAGGTGCACAAACTTAGAACGAACCCGTGTCTCGTACAAGCGATTAATACACGACGTAAAACGAAACCCGCGAAAAACAATTGGTAGATCAAAAGTTACCATACTCACCACTTCCAACCATTGGAACTCTGAGTTTTCACAACCAACCATTGCATCAGCGACCCAACCGACCAATCACAGTAATGATCAAAAAAATTAATACACCCGACTGTCTGATGACGTCTGTTCACTTGACTCTGAAGATCACTACCGCTTCGGTCGCTCGTGCAATGTCATTACCAACAACAACTGAAGACTACTCACACCTGAACAATATTACTAGACGGACAATAAAAATACCATTGTATGTCTTTAAGTACTTTGCAACTGTGTTGTTACCAAATGGCTCCTATTTTTTCTTTATTCATATTATTTTGTAGTTTCTGGTGCTACACAGTCGCAGTGAGAAGTTTGAAGGTTGACGTTTTAACACCTCGTCCCTAATTATTTCTTTCATTTTCATTGCAGACTCGTTCCAGTGATAAGGACCGATGAAGATGAGGAAGAGCAATGAAGTAGTTTTGTTGTATATCAACTGCAGGATTTGTTTAAGTCACGGTCTGGTTAGTTTAGAACGGTTTCCACGTTTTTTATTCAAACATGGTTGGTATTTTTTGTGACATTAGTTTAGGCTGGCACCTTATATACTTCTTGTGCCGGGTATCTTGTTTTGCCAGTTTTATTATGATATGAACCTCAGTGCTCAATTTTTTAGAAGATTACTGTCTATGATCTGGGAAAGAGATTGTTCGTTTCCTCTCGTGTAAAGCCGACGAGTCTCTTTCTTTGAAACGTAAACAGTACTTGAATTAGTTTTGCTTTTGCTTCCTAATAATCACAACAGCAGCACCAGTAGCACTGTTCTGTCAACAAGTGAGTGACCTTCACGGCTGCCTTTACAACCAAAAACCGGCATGCAGTAGGCGTCATGGCCGTAGCATGCATGCAGCCCGGGGGGGGGGGGGGGGGGGGACTCCCACAAAAAAATGACGGGGATAGTTGTCGGGAATTTTCGTTTCGAGCCCTAAGAAGGACTAAAATGGGCGTGGCTCGAGTTGCTTTGACCCCTAAAACGTACCAATAATAGCATACCAAGAAATTATAATTTCGATGCCTTTAATTGCTTTTAGGAGAATATCATCAAGCACTTTATCCCTTGCTGTTTTCAAACAAAAAGAGCGTCATCCGAGTTAGCACCTAACCTCTAAACAGTACCATGTCACATAAAAATGCCAGCGTTTAATGTTGAGCACCCTAAGCGGTACCAAAACCGTAATTTTGACCCCTAAGCAGTACGACGAGCATCCCCGTCCTTTCTTATATGGGAGTCCCCCCCAGGAGGCATGCAGTACTTTGTATTTCATACTATGACGATAGTTAAAATAACTGAACTCATTGAAACTGATTGGTGATTGGTTTTGGGTGGTACCTCAGTTTTCTGATTATGTATCTACGATGCTTCGCTATTTTGTAGAGGACTTACTGCCTGTGCACTAGAAGGAACAAGGTTATATTGATTCATTTTCTCTCTTCTAGAGAGGGATGAAACCCTATAAATCACTTTCTTTGACTGGTAGTAACCTACTCAGTGATCAGCTTTGCTATTTTGTAGAGGATTACTGTTGCCCTGCAGAAGGAACGAGATTATTCACTTTCTGCCATCTAAAGAGGGGACGTTTGATAATGAAACCCTATAAATCTCTTTCTTTGGCATGTAAACAGTATTTGATTTAGTATTATAATGACATGTAACCTGCTCGATGATGCTTTGCTATTTTGTAGAGGATTTACTGTTTATGCTCTGCAGAAGGAAAGAGATAGTTCCTCTCATCTAAACTAGAGGGAAAATTTGATAATGAAACCCATGAGTCTCTTTCTTTGGCATGTAAACAGTATTTGATTTAGTTTTGCTTTTGCTTCATAATAATCACAACAACAGCACCAGTGTCGTCATCAGCACAACTTTGTCAACACGTGAGTCAGGCACTGTGCAGTGAACGCGATGTATGACAGTTTCCCTAGATAGTCTTTGAGCGTTCTGAGAGATTTTTACGAGTACTGATCAAGAGTGATTTTAAAATCTATGTTCCACACTGGTGCTGTTTTTACGAGGTATGCGGCTTTGGTTGTGATCACGGCGAAGATGTGGCATTTGGTGATCCTATCATCAGACAGTTGCTTATGTTTGCTGTATGACACTGGTGCTTATACTGGGACTTTTGTTGTATATCACATCATCAGAATACAATAAACAATGTCAGTGTACTGTTGAGAAAAACCATGTTTCAAAGTAAGAATCGTTTGCTTCCACGCTTGCGCTCACAAACGGACAACTAAACACACGCATGCGCAGACGCACGAACACAGACGCGGGCCAAACGCCGATCACTCAGTTTTTGCAACCCTCATTCATTGCGGTTTAGTAGATCAAACAGGACAAGAATCCATTCTTTTGATAACTTTCAGTTCCTGAAGATGCCGCTTGGCAATCACTATAGTAGCCTGCATATTCAGGTTATAACTGATGCCTGCAAGCTCACTTTTCAACAATAGTTGTTTACGTTAGTGTAGATATTCAAATGAGAAAGATCGACTCGAAGACATTACGTCACTTACGTCAAAGAAGCCTGGGCACAATTGTCCATTTATTGACCGCTACACGATGTATTTTGCGAGATGTTTGACCGTCATCTTGAACTATACAGTATTTAACGTTTGGCCCAGTTTTGTACACCGCTAGCACTGAGATGAGCCACACAACTGCCGAGAACGTCCTCAAGAGGATACAGAGTAAATCTGTAGATGAACAAGGACATTTTTTGGTTGATAAAATTGTCCTTACGCGTGGTACTGCGTTTACGCAGTAAAGTCAAATGATGTTCCGACGGTAAGTGAGTCACGTTGTGTATTATAGCTTTTGAGGTGAACGAACCTGGGAATGAATTGAATCTCCAGCAGGTCTGATCGCATGGTCCTCGTTATAACGTGTATAGCTTTGCTGTAGCTTCAAGCATACAAATTTCGAACAACCGACAAGGGCTTATCAGCCTGGGAACACTGCATGGCCAGCACTTTATTCCTGACTTCATATTTTCAAAATAGTGTGTATCAATAGTTTGTCCTTTAAATTAAGGTACCTAAATATTAATATTGCAAAACTCTGCAGAACAGCAACATGCACACTGCTATCAGAATGTACTCATTGAGAGCTTTCATTTTTAAGCTCGCCTCACGAAGTGAAGGCGAGCTTGAAGTTGTCACGCTGTCCTTCCAGGCTTCTGTGTCAACAATGGACTTCCAAATAAGGAATTTCCAAAGAAGGAACTTGTCAGTTTCCAAATTTGGGCATGGTCGTGTTACGCAGTTCGTTCAAACAGAAGACGTCGAAGCTTCATGTGGAATTTCTTGTTTGTCATGGTTGTCAAGCATTCGAAGTTTGTTTGGCCATTAGGCCTGGGTGTTTCTACGAATGTAGGGATTGTGCTGTGATTACGAAAATATACCGCGATTGAGCGACACTGAAATTAATGAAATGCTGTGATCATGAAACGCAGACATTGTGCTGTTTTGTAAACAAAGACCAGGCGTTAAACGAGGGTGCTTCTACAGCTGTGATTGATACAAGCTATCACGTCGCCAGATCGAATGGCAAGGATTGTGTTGCGGTAGAAACATCTGAACGTGAAGTGCTTGACGGAAGGTCGCGTTAACATTTTACGTGGAAGGGTAAAACTAATCGGAAGCGAGAGAAAAGAACCGTCGCGTATTCCATTACGCAAAGTTCGAAGGCTTTTGCGAAAGAGCAAACACGTGCGGCGTAAGGTACGTCGCTACATAAGTAAATTTGTTCCCAAGTCGTCTGCTCTTGCCGAATGTTGTAAAAGGCATGAAACCCGTGCCAATCACTGTCTAACGAGGCACGTAAAGCTTGTAAATAAGAGCAAGATTAAGGTTCGCAAATATGTTTATCTGTGTAAGCAGCGGCCAAATACGAAACATAAAAATTAAGGCTTTATGTGGCTTATGTGGGAATGTCATTTTATTGGCCTTTGCACAACTTGGCATCTTACCAGCTTTGATGTTTTGATGACAAATCCATTCAGAATTGTTCACACTTTCTTCCCCAATGATACAAAGTTTGATTGATGCATTAAGATCTGAGTTGAATGAATGTTCATGACATCTAATCACACCAGCTTTGTACCAAAGTTGATCACAGCAAGTACACATAACTCAGGTCCACATTTAATATTTTCATGAAGTTGCTTAATAAGACCCTCAATGGTTTTTAATTTGTTTACTCTTTGTTTTTGCTTCGTCTGTTTTTCTTTTAGTCTCACTAATTGTGGATTTTTTTGCCTTTGTATTTTTTTGGCTTGTCTCTTTTTCTTTAACAAAATCTGGGTCCTTTTCCTTTTTTGGCCTGTCTCTCTTTTTCTTTCACATAATCTGGGTTTGCTTCTCTGTATATTTTTTTAGCTTTATCTTCTTTTTGTTTTACTTTGGGATTACTTTTTCTGTTTCATGTGCATTCTCATTAGCTTATCTTTAGCAAGATATTGTTGATCCATTCTTTGCTTTCTTTTATAATCTCTCAAATAAGCTTTTCATTCCTCAACAGCTGAAGAATCACAATCTTTCTTGTTTGAGCAACTAACTGCACAAACAGTATTATCATTTTGATTTATATTATTTTGTACTGCACTATTTACAGCATCATGACTGCAATCCTGGCTTTGAACACAATATTATTTGTCACCAATGGAACAGTTGAAACATAGTGAACCTAATCTAGGTGTCCAATGTACAAAAAGATTCTTCTTTGGAAGTTTCTGGGTTCAACTAAAGAGTGCTTTCTGCACAATTTTGAGCAGATTCTGTCATATGAATAATGTCTCACTAACTATAAAAGCAAAATAAAATTTTAAACAAAAACCATGTGAACCCTATCGACCAACAAGAATGGGCGAGCTTTGAGCGGCACCGCTGCTTTGATTAAATATAAAGTAGTCACTTTGACTGTTCAGGAGTTTCATTTAAGAGTTCAGGAGTTGGAAGTGAACACTGCTATTAATAGAATGTACTCATTGAGAGCTTCCTTTAAGTGTTCACACCTTTAGATGTCATTTGACAGTTCAGAAGCTGGAAGTGAACACTGCTATTAGAATACTCCCTTTTGAGTGCTTCTATTTGAGTGGTTGCATGTGCACACTTAGATTAAGGGCCTTGTTACACGAGTTGGGCTAGCTACATTGTGTTTTTGATGCTTTGGGTAATTTGTAAATGTTTTACTAAATTACTCCCTGGTCTTCGACCACTGCCATGGTCACTTGAAGGAGTGAAAGCCAGTTGTATGCAAATTATGTGGTATTTCACAACACACCAGGACATACCCTGGTTAGATGGGTCGAGCTGGCTCAGTTTGCTGAGATCCTGGTATCTCCTGGTGTGGCTGTGAAATACACCACATAATTGTCTTTTAAATTAAGGTACCTAAATATTTTAGTATCTTAGGTTAAGGGCCTTATTACACGAGCTGGGCTAGCCACAGTACACTAGTTAGATTGGTTGAGCTGGCTCTAGTTTGCTGAGATCCTGGTATGTCCTGGTGTGTTGTGAAATACACCACATAATTTGCATACAACAGGCCTTCAGCCCTTCAAGTGACCATGGCAGTGGTCGAAGACCAGGGAGTAATTTAGTAAAACATTTACAAATTACCCAAAGTATCAAAACACAATACAGTTCGATAGCCAAATACTGTTCCAGTTGCACATTGGAGACCTATATCTGTGATGTTTTGCAGATGCTTATCATATTATGGTTTGTTTAGTGGTGTTTTGTTGTATGAACTCAACATGAGAGGCAGGTGATGTGCATTACAATAATCAAATTGAATAGAGGGCTTGCACGGTGGGCATGTTGGATGGCAGGAACAATGAAATGTTTTTCTATAACAAATAGCATTTCTTTCCCAGAGGAGGTAAATTCTATTAATCCTGCCATCCAAAATGGCTGCCGTGCAAACCCCTCATTGGCTGAGAGGGCCCCTTTAATGAAAAGAGCAAACCCAAGTTAGGACTAAAAATGTTGATCATAATATGCTTATGGTGTTTATAAAGACATGTACTAGATACACTATGTATTAGATATACTTCAAATAGCAATATATACAGCCCAGCTTCAAGGTCAAACTATGAATTATCTAGATTCAAGCTTCTTGCCTAAAGCATTTAGGAAAGAATCCCTCTTGAAATCAAAACCTCATCCAAAAGAACATTTAAAAGAGATTGTAAGTTTTTCCTTCCTGACAGCCAGTAATACTAAAATTTAGGCTTTTTAGCTAATCAGAACTTCTTAAGAGTCAACCATTATGGTGGGTTCCCTGGTAATGCTGGAGACTTTTTGATATATATTTTGTGTTTGATATTAATTTGCTGGCCTTTAACCATGCGGATGCGGACTTCTTTCAGGTCTTCGTTGATCATTGTTTGTACTTCTTTACTGTTTGTCTCAAAATAGGTTAAGTTACTGTGAGCTTCTTAGAATCTTCGTCAATTCTTCCGCCGAACCCGGGAGAGTTAAGCTCGGCGCTGCTTTTTGTCTGTTTTTCGATTGATGTTGCCTATCTCCGTGCCGATCTTCGTTTCATGCAACTTGGCTCTTTGGTCACCAAACAAGTTGTGACGTAGTCGTCTGTATAAACCCTGGGCCGTTTTCCAAGGACACTGCAAGGTTTCGCATATCGTTTTCCACATCTTGATCTCGCTCGAAGATCCTTCTGTACTAAATTGTCAGTACTGGTGTTGAAAGCCTCCGCCTTGACGGTAAAGTGCTCTTCCTTTCTGCTAGTTCTGTTTTCTTCGCGCCTTTCATGTTTGAACTGGGCCTCGTCTTTGGCCATCCTGTTCACTTAAAAAGTCTGAACTTTTAATTAGTGTATATTTAACATTTTGTTTGGCTGTCTTTGGATTCCCCGGCTCTCACCAATGCAGCGCGAAGCAGAAGAAACCGTAAAATTTTACCCGATTACAACATTTTTTTTACCCAATACCAGAATGCGTGGCCTCACGTTCCAAACAAATTACGTCCACACTGTGTTTTCATACGTTTTTAAAAATTAAACCACCGTTTCCGATTTTCTACACTAGTTATCCGTTTTCGAAGTCGACCGCCCATACTAATTCGTCTTCATTTAGGTACGCATTCGTTTTCGAAAGTCCCTACTTTCGAAACCGTTTTTGCAAACCTACGGTTTTCAAGTCGTCGTTTTATTGTTGACGGAAGGCAAAAACGCATTCTTAAAAATGTATGCATTTTCAAACGAAAATAGACTAGTGTGGACATGGCCTGAAAGGCTGGTTTTCACAGTGCCATCAACAAAGAACCTTTTGCGCAAATCAAATCCTGTTTTTACACATTGTCGCGAGAGTCATTCTCACCCTGTAGTAGGTAAATACTTGCGTATGCACGGCCGCAAACATTGTTTTAAAAATATGTACGCACAATTTTAATCTAGTTGAAGATAATTCATATTTAAAGTGTTCTGTCTTTCTGCTAGTTGTGCTTTCTACTAGCAATTCTGGTTTAAACTTGGACTGTTCTTTGGCCATCCTCTTCACTTAGCAAATCAGAACCTTAAAGATGTTTATCAAACTTTATGTTTGGCTGTCTTGTTTAGATCCCCCAGCTGCCACCAATGCAACGAAGTAAAACAAACTGCGACATTTTACCCGCGTTTACAACTTTGTTTACTCCATGCTAGAATACGCGGCCTTGCACTCCAGATAACAGCTAATTGAAAGGCTGGACAGGTTTTCACAGTGTCATTAGTAGAACTGTAGAAGCAATGCAAAGTAATTTATGCGTTAGCCTGTTTTTACACAAAGTATCGCGAGAATCATTCTCCCCTGTAGTACGTAAATAATTATGTATGCACAGCCGCAAAAACTGTTTATAATTTTTACTGAGCAGAATTGAGCTGTATCAATAGATAATTAAAAATGCCGTCGTGTACTAATAAATAAGAGTAAGCCATGGGATACTGTATTAATTTTAACAAAAAAATCCTGAATTATGTATGTTTTGACACTATTACAGTAGACATTTTCTTAGTAACCATAAAATACGTGCCTTGCCTTGCCGTCACTGACACTTCTGAATTCGGGGGACTGGGTACTTGGTAACTTTCCACGTGATGTGCTTGTGGCTCATGAACAAAACAATCAGCTTCTTAGAATCTTCGACAGTTCTCCCGCCGAACCTGGGAGAGTTCAGCTTGGCGCTGTTTTTCGTCTGTTTTTCGATTGATGTTGCCTATATCCGTGCCGATCTTCGTTTCAAGTAACTCGGTGCTTTAGTTGTGACGTCGTCTGTATCGACCCTGGGCCGTTTTCCAAGGACGCTGCAAGGTTTCGCATACCCTTTGGCATACCTTGATCTCGCTCTAAGATCCTTTTGTAATAAATCGTCAGTACTGGTGTTGAAAGCCTCCTCCTTGAAGGTACAGTGCTCTTCCTTTCTGCTAGTTCTGTTTTCTGGGAGCGTTTCGGGTTAGAACTGGGCCTCGTCTTTGGCCAGCCTGTTCACTTAAAAAGTCCGAACTTTGAAGTGGTGTTTATCAAATTTTTATTTGGCTGTCTTTGGACTCCCCCGGCTCCCGCCAATGCAACGAAGTAGAAAAAACCGTGAAATTTTACCCGATTACAACATATTTTTACCACCATATCAGAATGCGTGCGTTTTTGAAAAACCTTCGTTTTCTTTTTTATACACTATTCCTCCGTTTTCGAAGTCGACTGCCCACACTAATTCGTTTTCATTTGAGAACGCATTCGTTTTCGAAATTGTCCATTTTGGGAACTTTTTTTGCAAACCTACGATTCTCGAGTTGTCGTTTTGGTGTTGACAGAAGGCAAAGACGCATTCATAAAAATGTATGCATTTTCAAACGAAAATTGATTGGTGGACGGAGCCTGAAAAGCTGGTTTTCACAGTGTCATCAACAGAAACAAAGAACCTTTTGCGGAAGTAAAATCCTGTTTTTACACATTGTCGCGAGAGTCATTCTCACCCTGTAGTAGGTAAATACTTGCGTATGCACGGCCGCAAACATTGTTTTAAAAAATATGTATGCACAATTTTAATCTAGTTGAAGATAATTCATATTTAAAGTGTTCTTTCTCTCTGCCAGTTGTGCTTTCTACGAGCAATTCTGGTTTAGACTTGGGCTGTTCTTTAGCCATCCTCTTCACTTAGCAAATCAGAACCTTAAAGCATGTTTATTAAACTTTATGTTTGGCTTTCTTGTTTAAATCCACCAGCTTCCACCAATGCAACGAAGTAAAACAAACTGCGACATTTTACCCGCGTTTACAACTTTGTTTACTCCATGCTAGAATACGCGGCCTTGCACTCCAGATAAAAGCTAATTGAAAGGCTGGACAGGTCTTCACAGTGTCATATTAGTAGAAGTAGGAGCAATGCAAAGAAATTTATGCGCTAGCCCGTTTTTACACAAAGTATCGCGAGAATCATTCTCCCCTGTAGTACGTAAATAATTATGTATGCACAGCCGCAAAAACTGTTTATAATTCTTACTGAGCAGAATTAAGCTGTATCAATAGATAATTAAAAATGCCGTCGTGTACTAATAAATAAGAGTAAGCCATGGGATACTGTATTAATTTTAACAAAAAAATCCTGCATTATGTATGTTTTGACACTTTATTACAGTAGACATTTTCTTAGTAACCATAAAATACGTGCCTTGCCATGCCGTCACTGACAGTTCTGAGTCCGGGGGACTGGGTACTTGGTAACTTTCCACGTGATCTGCTTGTGGCTCATGAACAAAACAGTCAGCTTCTTAGAATCTTCGACAGTTCTCTCGCCGAACCTGGGAGAGTTAAGCTCGGCACTGTTTTTCGTCTGTTTTTCGATTGATGTTGCCTATATCCGTGCCGATCTTCGTTTCAAGTAACTCGGTGTTTTAGTTGACGTCGTCTGTATCGACCCTGGGCCGTTTTCCAAGGACGCTGCAAGGTTTCGCATACCGTCTGCCATACCTTGATCTCGCTCGAAGATCCTTCTGTACTAAATTGTCAGTACTGGTGTTGAAAGCCTCCGCCTTGAAGGTAAAGTGCTCTTCCTTTCTGTTAGTTCTGTTTTCTGGGAGCGTTTCAGGTTGGAACTGGGTCTCGTCTTTGGCCAGCCTGTTCACTTAAAAAGTCCGAACTTTGAAGTGGTGTTTATCAAATTTTTATTTGGCTGTCTTTGGACTCCCCCGGCTTCCGCCAATGCAACGAAGTAGAAAAAACCGTGAAATTTTACGCGATCACAACATATTTTTTACCACCATATCAGAATGCGTGCGTTTTTGAAAAACCTTCGTTTTCGTTTTTCTACACTATTCCTCCATCTTCGATGTCGACTGCCCACACTAATTCGTTTTCATTTGAGAACGCATTCGTTTTCGAGAGTGTCCATTTTGGGAACCTTTTCTGCAAACCTACGATTCTCAAGTTGTCGTTTTGGTGTTGACAGAAGGCAAAAACGCATTCATAAAAATGTATGCATTTTCAAACGAAAATTGATTGGTGGGCGGAGCCTGAAAGGCTGGTTTTCACAGTGTCATCAACAAAAACAAAGAACCTTTTGCGGAAGTAAAATCCTGTTTTTACACATTGTCGTGAAAGTTATTTTCACCCTGTAGTAGGTAAATACTTACGTATGCACGGCCGCAAACATTGTTTTAAAAAATATGTATGCACAATTTTAATCTAATTGAAGATAATTCATATTTAAAGTGTTCTGTCTTTCTGCTAGTTGTGCTTTCTACTAGCAATTCTGGTTTAAACTTGGGCTGTTCTTTGGCCATCCTCTTTTAGCAAATTAGAACTTTAAAGATGTTTATCAAACTTTATGTTTGGCTGTCTTCTTTAGATCCCCCAGCTCACACCAATGCAACGAAGTAAAACAAACTGCGACATTTTGACCGCCTTTACAACTTTGTTTACCCCATGCTAAAATACGCGGCCTTTGCACTCCAGATAAAAGCTAACTGAAAGGCTGGACAGGTTTTCACAGTGTCAATAGTAGAAGTAGGAGCAAGGCAAAGAAATTTATGCGCTAGCCTGTTTTTACACAAAGTATCCCGAGAATCATTCTCCCCTGTAGTACGTAAATAATAATATTATTATGTATGCACGGCCGCAAAAACTGTTGATAATTCTTATAGAGCAGAATTGAGCTGTATCAATTGGTAATTAAAAATGCCGTCGTGCACTAATAAATACGAGTAAGTCATAGGATACTGTATTAATTTTAACAAAAAAAATCCTGCATTATATATATTTTGGCACTTATGCAAGCTGTTAAATTTCATGCCTAAAAATAATAAATTTTCTGGTGTTTATCACGAAATAGTAAGCACAACTTTCATCTGACGCAAAAGCGGTTTTTATCGATTTATTATTCAGACGCGTAAACAGTACAAAAAAGAAACCCTTTACGAAAATGTGGTGTGCTTATTTCAACGATCTCAAAGATAGCCCACTTCAAGCAGTTGCCTTTACTGTTTGCCTGCTTATTTCATCAACAAGTTCGGCTGTTGTTAAAGACAATCTTGAATGAGCTTAAACATGATGAGGGAATCAAGTGCCCAGTAAAACTTTGCAACAGTGCAACAGGGTAGAAAGAGAGCAATGAACAAAAATAAATTAAGAATCACAGTGTATCACAAAAGTCACAAAACCATATATGAATGAAGACCTTTGCCCGGTGTCACACTTTAGCGGAGTTTTGAATGTAAGGTTGACACCACTGTACCTGCAATCAAAATTCAGGTCATTATTGTTTGGTTGTTTTGGTTAGCTCACTTTATACTTATGAGAATAAAGTCACCGCAATCAAACTGAAACATCTTAATTGATTGTGAGAACCTTTTCATGTCTCAAGGCAGCTAGGCCTGCAGAAATTCATTATATGTCTCAGTCTCTGCTTTATCGTTTGCTTTTTGTTTGTTTAAGTCGCTGCTGGAAGTTCATATACAGTTCATAACAAGCTCATATTAGTAGTCATATTAGTCATAACAAGTTCATAACAAGCTCGGCTTCATAACTCGGTAGTGAGAGCGTCGTACCCGCTGTATCGCAAAGGTCATGGGCTCAATTCCCGTTTAAGCCTGGAATTTTTCCAGGCTTTCCTTCCAACTGCTTTAAAGTTACTTTATATAACTGCGAGGGCCACTTTGATTATCATTCTAAGAAAATTTTCCTGGTACAAGATTTGTTGCCGTCTATCGTAATAAATGCTAGAAAGAGAAGTTGAGTTGTCAGGTTACGGGATATAGGGTAGATGCTATGTCATCCGTGTTTTACGAGGTCCTGCTGGTAACTATAAAGCGCGGTGGACAATTCAAAGTTTGACCCAAATAGGGAATCAGTTACTTCAAAAACTAGTATTATGCCACGTACTCATTTTATAAAGAATCTCGATTTATTCTATGTTGTAAACATTGTTCGTGATAAAGAATAGAACAGTACTAAATTGGTCTATATTAATATATGGTTTAATAACATGCATACAATAATTTCTACATTCTGATTGGCTGAGCGCGCGTCAATTTATCCCAAACAGTGCAAAAATGTATAAATAACAGTGCAGAAATATGAAATTAAGAGTGCAGAAATTTGAAATTGAAGATTGCCGATAGTTGGCGCGCGTATCCGCGGCAAAGCCAGACAAAACAGAAAGCGTTTTCATTCCTCAGGACGATTCCGATTCTGTTTCGAGAAAACAAAGTTCTTGAGACACTTGTGAATTGTAACGAAATTGAAAAAAAAAAAAAAATGCACGCCGTAAATTATTGTATGCATGTTATTGACAAGTAATCACATGATTTCTCGTGCAATTTTGGAATAAATGAGCACTCGTAAAGTTTTCAAAGACCACAAATTGCACTCGCGCGGCGCTCGTGCAATTTTGTGGTCTTTGAAAATTTACTCGTGCTCATTTATTCCAAATTGCACTCGAAATCATGCGATTACCTATACAAACAATTTATAAATTTTTCTTCGTTTAGAACATTATGTCAGTGTGCAAGACTGCTGGATTTGTGTTGATGCTGGTGTGGATTACATTTATGATCTCTCCAGGTAAAATGTTAACTGATTTGTGGGGGTGGTAGGGGTGTAGTAGACTGTGAAGATGGTTGAACAAGCAACTAACAACTAACCCATGTTTACTATCTCTGCTTCCTATGTACGTCAGAGGTCAGTGGAAACATTGGAAGAAATTTTGTGGTCGGATTTTTGAGTCAACATTTTTCGTTTAACGGCGGCGGCGTTAACAACTTGTACGTCACAAGTCGCAGCAATACTGTTGTCCGTGTGGAGGTTCCCTTTTTGAACATGGATCAGACCTATCACGTGACCAGAGACACTGTGACAACCATAAAACTTAGTGACACCGTGCGCATGAAAGGTGTGACAGGTAAAAAGATAAAAGGTATTCGCGTCACATCTAATCACGACATTGCAGTCTACGGAATAAATTTCTTAGATTTTACTGGTGATGGATTTCTTGGACTTCCTTTGCACATGACTCAGACGGAATATGTGGTGCCATCGTACATTCCTAAGTATAGAAACGCTTTAGTTGGTATAGTCGCCTCTGAAGACAACACAACTGTAGCTGTAACCCTGCGAACATCGGGAGCAGTGATGTACAAAGGGATACAATATGGAAACTTTGATACCATCACTGAAAATATTAATCAATTGGAGATTTTCCAAATTGCATGCGGCGCTGACCTGACTGGAACCAGAATACATTCCAACAAGAAAGTATCTGTGTTCTCTGGAAACCAATGCGCCCAAGTCATTAATAAATACGCAAAGTGTGACCACCTGGTGGAACAGATCCCTCCCGTAAATCAATGGGGCACTCGTCACGTGACCACTCCCACACCAATGCGAATAACGAAAGACATATTCCGTGTTTTAGCCGCTTTCAATAAAACCGCGATAAGTGTTGGTGGTACCAACACTTCACTGCACCAGGGAGACTTTGCGGAGTATGACATTCCTTCGGACGACGCTCAAGAAATAAAATGTCACAAGCCCTGCCTGGTCGTCAAGTACAACAAAGGCCAAACTGCTGACTCCGTGCATACAGATCCCTTTATGGCAATCCTTCCCCCAGTAAGTAAATACACGCCAGCTGCTGTTCTGGCGACACCTTTGCTTGTTGATGGCAAAACCTTCACAACGTTCATCAGTATCATAATGAACACCTTGCACACTTCAGGACTTCTTGTTGATGATCAGCAGCACGGCCTGACATGGGAAGATATACAAGGAACGGACTTCTCTCGTACATCCATGATCGCCAATAAAACAAGCTATAAAATTAGTCATCAATCAGAACACGCCCGTTTTTTTTCCTTCGTCAGTGGACACACGTGGTATGGTTCATTTGGTTTCCCGGGAAGCTGGTATGATGACCAAAATATTTCTGGAATTTGCCAACCCACATTGAAATTTCCTGATGACGTAAACCAGACCTGCCGAGATTCCATCGCAGCCAACATAACCGGCTTCCCAAGTGTGCAGAACAATCCCTGTAATATCTCAGTAAGTTTCACCTACAGCGACACATTTGCCTCCAATGGACGCTGCCCTGATTCACAGCAGGTGATACGACGACAGTTTACAGGATTTGATTCATTTGAAAGAAAATACACTCATGAACAGACAATAACATCTTTACCAACAAGTAAGGGCGTTGTTTGTTTGAAAATGTACCTTGTTAATTATAGCTTCTTATATGCTGCTATTTCCTCGTCATATTCTTTTGAGTATTAAATTTGGTCGCGTTATTTTTCCGAGACCGAAACAAAGAGTTATTTTTATAATCATCAATTGCAAGAAAACACTTGTCAGAGTAAGAGCCACTTAGAAAAACCAGCTAAGTCTCACGTTAATTATAAAAATATATTTATAACAGTCACGATATAAGCCACGTTCTGATTGGTCGAAGAGCGTGCTCCATAACTTTATCGTGCACGCCCGTGCTCAATAATATGACGTGAGCAAATGCCGCTTTCTTTTGACTTTTTCTAGCTTTCCTCGTTTAAAAATTAACAGACGCTTTACAACTCAGAAGAAAATAGCTTTATTTTTCTAAAGAAAATCAATCAATCAATTTTAAAGGAAATCAGTAATGAAGTCTGAAATATTCTGTATTTCAACGGTCGGCACAGAAAATTGTATGAATCAAAACTCACCTATTTCTCGACGGCTTAATTCTCATGGACAGTGAAATCCATCACAGCAAAGATAAATATCCATTAAGCCTTCAATGTTTTTGAAATGAAACGGCGTTCATTCATTCCGAAAGCCCCCATACTTGCAGTGTTTACAGTACAGTTTGCTGGCAGCTCGAATAACAAACAAGTCCGCTCGGCAAACATTTCTATCTCTTTTGTTCATAGTGATTATTCACATTCACATGGAAATTTGTTTTTCGCTTGCGTGCCTATGTTATAAAAGAATTGGTTCATGCTTTTAGCTGTGCGTCTATCGAGTTATAGATGCACTTGGGAAGTTGGGAGAGCACTCGTGAAGCTAGAGTTGCTCTCGGCCTTACGCTTCTCTCGTGCTCTCCCAACTTCCCGCGTGCATCCATAACTCGATAGGCGCACGCTAAGCATGAACCAATTCTTAACTTTGAGATAAAGAAAAATAAAATACTCTAGGCCTATATATATAAAATACTTATATACATATATAAAAAGCTTTGCCAACACTCTTTGCTCATGAAAAGGTCCACCGGATGTCACGTGTTTTGGAGATCATATGTACGTGGTCATAAGGCGGGAGAACTACCCTTATTTGGACCCAAATCAGATACACTTGGAAGATCCATCATGCACCGCGTCTGAGTACAACAGCACACACATCCTGTTTTACGTCCAACTCAACGAGTGTGGAACCGTTAAGAGCGTCAGCAATGACACCTTGATGTTCAAGAATAAGGTGACAGGAAAAATACGCAACGATGATGGCTCGGTAATAACGCGCTGGAACCTAGTCGAGTTTACTGTCAGTTGCTCACTTCAAAGAAACGCAAGTCTTGGTGGTCCCAGCTTTAAGCCTCAAGGAGTTATCACTGTAAAAGAAGGTAAAGGGAACCAATGCGCTGTATTTTACTTGATAAACACTCGAAGGGATGCAACTTAGTTTATCTTGAATTACAGTATCGAAAGGGGCGAAGGGGATATGGTTAGTTGTATTAAGATATTCTACAGATGTTCTATTTTCAGTAGATAGCCTGTTGTATTTTTACAAGACAGAAACAATTTGGAAATTCTGGGCCATGTGTTGTTCAGAACCAAAAAAACTATATAAAAAGTGAAAAACAATCATAAAGACACAGCTAATAAACAGCCATATTGTACACAACACAGCACATTTGAAGAACTTCAACATTTGTTTGGCTAGTCCCTCGAAAAACTAGTTTGGAACGAGAGTAGTTTTATAATGTTATCTGTTTGTTTCTTCTAGCTGGGTATGGAAAACTAACTTTCACCATGGAACTGTACCACAACAGCCAGTACCAAACTGCGTACAAGAATTTTCCCGTTGATGTGGCATTGAACGAACGGCTTTATGTCCAGCTGGAAGTCACATCTAACACGTCTGATATGGTCCTGTTCACCGAGAAATGCACCGCCACATCTCAACCTCCAACAAATATCGGGCACGTCCTTCTAGAAGATGGGTAGGTTAAAAATCGATGAGTAACTTTTCGCTTTGTGTAGCGACAAATATGAATTAGAAGTTAAGTATTAGAGGCATTTTAATGTAAAATAATAATTAATAATTAATTAAAATAATTAAGTGATCAGAAGGAAATTATTTTATTTAACAAACTGATCGATATTTTGATTGATCTTGTGGTTTGCTGTTTCTTCCATGTTAGCATTTGGTGGTTTCGGCTTGTGACGCAAGCAAGCACGTGACGATTGCGCTTGTTGTACCTCTGATTGGTCGCTTTTTATAGATATTAGTTTGTAAAAATGTGCAATCCGTGTGCAACAATGGATAAATTTAACCAAATTTGCAGAAGTGACTTCAATAAACATTTTATTTACAGGTGTGTCAAAGATGGTACACTACAGTACAACTACCAAAGGTCCCGACGACAACGATTTAGCTTCCAGGCCTTCCGCTTTGTGGATGATTACCAGACGGTTTATCTGCAATGCGATGTGTTGGCGTGTCACGCGACAAGTGACGATTCTCGCTGCACCAGAGGCTGTTTAAGTCAAGGAAGACGTAAGAGAAGGGAAGCTCCAGACAGTCAAGAGGGATACGAGAAAGGGTCAAAGTCCCATGCCGTTACAATTGGACCGATTGTAAAGGAAGATGACAAAGACAACACCAACAAAGGTTAGTTCAGTTTAGAGCTGCAGTTACGTGCACGCAGTCCTTTGTCAGTTTTGTTCTACGTAAGAATGAACAGTAAAGACGTGGCATTTATTTATAACACCAAAATATGACTCGGTGTTTAACATCAATTTGATTTGCACCATGTTTTGACCGTAATGACAGGCTAATAACATGTTTAGTCTGAGCAATCTTTTATTAATGGACTGCAATTGAGTGGCCAGCATATTCACTGGCCAGTATAAAAACACGCAGGTGCCTTTGTGTGTGTTCCCAATAAACAAGCACTTCTATTGTTTAATTTATAAATCCTATTTATTTTGTCAGGAACAGATGATTCGCAGCAGTCCAGTATCGTCCCTGTTGTTTCTGGAGCTGTGGCAGGTGTACTGGCCTTGGTCATCGTCTGTGCTTCTGTATTGATTGCTTTACGCATGCTCAGACGCAGACCCGCTGGACCAAGAAACGTTGCTAACTCCATTGACAACCCAGGATTTGACTGCAAAGAGATGACCACAGTCGCATGAAATGTAAGAGATTGAATGAAGACTAGAAATATGCTAGTGATGTAAACATTTTATACTTGTTATCTAGCCTCTTATCTACTTTCCAAAGTTGGTCTTTTCATACCAAAGCCACTTATAAAAAGCTAAGACTCTCTGTCTCTCAATGATACCCTCGGATTTTTGTCCCGCGCCGTTAAGGTCCTATAAGACCTTGCTGCGAGCAGTGTTGAGGAATCTGGGGAGATTGTAAGAAACCTCAATACAAAAACTGACTGATCACAAACGGGCGACTAGAAACGATGACTTCATGCAGGTACACAAACCTAGAACGAACCTGTGCCTCACAAACGATTAATACACGACGTAAAACGAAACCCGCGAAAAAACAATTAGTAAAAAGTTAGCATATACTCACCACTTATCAACCATTGGAATTTTGAGTTTTCACAACCAATGGAACCATATTGATTCAGCGCTCAAACCGATCAATCACAATAATGATCAAAAAAATAAATACACCCGATTGTCTGACGACGTCTCTTCATCTGACTCGGAAGATCACTACCGCTTCAGGTGCTCGTGCAACGTCGATTACCAACAACAACTGAAGACTACTCACACCTGGACAATATTACTAGACGGACAATAAAAATACCATTGTATGTCTTTAAGTACTTTGCAACTGTGCTGTTACCAATTGGCTATTATTTTTTCTTTATTCATATTATTTTTTGTAGTTTCTGGTGCTACACAGTCGCAATGAGAAGTTTGAAGGTTGACGTTGTAACACCTCGTCCCTAATAATTTCTTTCATTGTCAATGCAGACTCGTTCCAGTGATAAGGACCGATGAAGATGAGGAGGAGGAATGAAGTAGTTTTGTTGTATATCAACTGCAGGATTTGTTTAAGTCACGGTCTGGTTAGTTTAGAACGGTTCCCACGTTTTTTTATTCAAATATGGTTGGTAGTTTTTTGTGACATTAGTTTAACAGGCTGGCACCTTATAATAACTTCTTGTGCCGGATATCTTGTTTTGCCAGTTTTATTATGATATGTACCTCAGTGCTCAATTTTTTAGAAGATTACTGTCTATGATCTGGGAAAGAGATTGTTCGTTTCCTCGTGTAAAGCCGACGAGTCTCTTTCTTTGAAACGTAAACAGTATTTGAATTAGTTTTGCTTTTGCTTCCTAATAATCACAACAGCAGCATCAGTAGCACTGTTCTGTCAAAAAGTGAGTGACCTTCACGGCTGCCATTACAACCAAAAATCGGCATGCAGTATAGGTTTCATGGCCGTAGCATGCATGCAGCCCGGGGGAGGGGGTCCGAGTCAGATGAAGAGACGTCGTCAGACAATCGGGTGTATTTATTTTTTTGATCATTATTGTGATTGATCGGTTTGAGCGCTGAATCAATATGGTTCCATTGGTTGTGAAAACTCAAAATTCCAATGGTTGATAAGTGGTGAGTATATGCTAACTTTTTACTAATTGTTTTTTCGCGGGTTTCGTTTTACGTCGTGTATTAATCGTTTGGGACTCCCACAAAAAAATGACGGGGATAGTTGTCGGGAATTTTCGTTTCGAGCCCTAAGAAGTACTAAAATGGGCGTGGCTCGAGTTGCTTTGACCCCTAAAACGTACCAATAATAGCATACCAAGAAATTATAATTTCGATGCCTTTAATTGCTTTTAGGAGGATATCATCAAGCACTTTATCCCTTGCTGTTTTCAAACAAAAAGAGCTTCATCCGAGTTAGCACCTAACCCCTAGACAGTACCATGTCACATAAAAATGCCAGCGTTTGATGTTGAGCACCCTAAGCGGTACCAAAACCGTAATTTTGACCCCTAAGCAGTACGACGAGCATCCCCGTCCTTTCTTATATGGAAGTCCCCCCAGGAGGCATGCAGTACTTTGTATTTCATAGTATGACGATAGTTAAAAAGACTGAACTCATTGAAACTGATTGGTGATTGGTTTTGGGTGGTACTTCAGTTTTCTGATTATGTATCTACGATGCTTCGCTATTTTGTAGAGGATTTACTGTCTGTGCACTAGAAGGAACAAGGTTATATTGATTCATTTTCTCTCTTCTAGAGAGGGATGAAACCCTATAAATCACTTTCTTTGACTGGTAGTAACCTACTCAGTGATCAGCTTTGCTATTTTGTAGAGGATTACTTGCCCTGCAGAAGGAAAGAGATTATTCACTTTCTGCCATCTAAAGAGGGGACGTTTGATAATGAAACCCTATAAATCTCTTTCTTTGGCATGTAAACAGTATTTGATTTAGTATTATAATGACATGTACCTGCTCGATGATGCTTTGCTATTTTGTAGAGGATTTACTGTTTATGCTCTGCGGAAGGAAAGAGATCGTTCCTCTCATCTAAACTATAGAGGGAAAATTTGATAATGAAACCCATGAGTCTCCTTCTTTGGCATGTAAACAGTATTTGATTTAGTTTTGCTTTTGCTTCATAATAATCACAACAACAGCACCAGTGTCGTCATCAGCACAATTTTGTCAACACGTGAGTCAGGCACTGTGCAGTGAACGCGATGTATGACAGTTTCCCTAGATAGTCTTTGAGCGTTCTGGGAGATTTTTACGAGTACTGATCAAGAGTGATTTTAAAAGCCATGTTCCACACTGATGCTATTTTTACGAGGTATGCGGCTTTGGTTGTGATCACGGCAAAGATGTGGCATTTGGTGATCCTATCATCAGACAGTTGCTTCATGCTGTATGACACTGGTGCTTATACTGGGATTTTTGTTGTATATCACATCATCAGAATACAATAAACAATGTCAGTGTACTGTTGAGAAAAACCATGTTTCAAAGTAAGAATCGTTTGCTTCCACGCTTGCGCTCACAAACGGACAACTAAACACACGCATGCGCAGACGCACGAACACAGACGCGGGCCAAACGCCGATCACTCAGTTTTTGCAACCCTCATTCATTGCGGTTTAGTAGATCAAACAGGACAAGAATCCATTCTTTTGATAACTTTCAGTTCCTGAAGATGCCGCTTGGCAATCACTATAGTAGCCTGCATATTCAGGTTATAACTGATGCCTGCAAGCTCACTTTTCAACAATAGTTGTTTACGTTAGTGTAGATATTCAAATGATCGACTCGAAGACATACTTCACTTACGTCAAAGAAGCCTGGGCACAAAATTGTCCATTTATTGACCGCTACACGATGTATTTTGCGAGATGTTTGACCGTCATCTTGAACTATACAGTATTTAACGTTTGGCCCAGTTTTGTACACCGCTAGCACTGAGATGAGCCACACAACTGCCGAGAATGTCCTCAAGAGGATACGGAGTAAATCTGTAGATGAACAGGACATTTTTTGGTTGATAAAATTGTCCTTACGCGTGGTACTGCGTTTACGCAGTAAAGTCAAATGATGTTCCGACGGTAAGTGAGTCACGTTGTGTATTATAGCTTTTGAGGTGAACGAACCTGGGAATGAATTGAATCTCCAGCAGGTCTGATCGCATGGTCCTCGTTTTAACGTGTGTAGCTTTGCTGTAGCTTCAAGCATACAAATTTCGAACAACTGACAAGGGCTTATCAGCCTGGGAACACTGCATGGCCAACACTTTATTCCTGACTTCATATTTTCAAAATAGTGTGTATCAATAGTTTGTCCTTTAAATTAAGGTACCTAAATATTAATATTGCAAAACTCTACAGAACAGCAACATGCACACTGCTATCAGAATGTACTCATTGAGAGCTTTCATTTTTAAATATAAAGTAGTCACTTTGACTGTTCAGGAGTTTCATTTAAGAGTTCAGGAGTTGGAAGTGAACACTGCTATTAATAGAATGTACTCATTGAGAGCTTCCTTTAAGTGTTCACACCTTTAGATGTCATTTGACAGTTCAGAAGCTGGAAGTGAACACTGCTATTAGAATACTCCCTTTCGAGTGCTTCTATTTGAGTGGTTGCATGTGCACACTTAGATTAAGGGCCTTGTTACACGAGTTGGGCTAGCTACATTGTGTTTTTGATGCTTTGGGTAATTTGTAAATGTTTTACTAAATTACTCCCTGGTCTTCGACCACTGCCATGGTCACTTGAAGGAGTGAAAGCCAGTTGTATGCAAATTATGTGGTATTTCACAACACACCGGGACATACCCTGGTTAGATGGGTCGAGCTGGCTCAGTTTGCTGAGATCCTGGTATCTCCTGGTGTGGCTGTGAAATACACCACATAATTGTCTTTTAAATTAAGGTACCTAAATATTTTAGTATCTTAGGTTAAGGGCCTTATTACACGAGCTGGGCTAGCCACAGTACACTAGTTAGATTGGTTGAGTTGGCTCTAGTTTGCTGAGATCCTGGTATGTCCTGTTGTGGCTGTGAAATACACCACATAATTTGCATACAACAGGCCTTCAGCCTTTCAAGTGACCATGGCAGTGGTCGAAGACCAGGGAGTAATTTAGTAAAACATTTACAAATTACCCAAAGCATCAAAACACAATACAGTTTGATAGCCAAATACTATTCCAGTTGCACATTGGAGACCTACTATATCTGTGATATTTTACAGATGTCTATCATATTATGGTTTGTTTAGTGGTGTTTTGTTGTATGAACTCAACATGAGAGACAGGTGATGTGCATTACAATAATCAAATTGAATAGAGGGCTTGCACGGTGGCCATGTTGGATGGCAGGAACATGAAATGTTTTTCTATAACAAATAGCATTTCTTTCCCAGAGGAGGTAAATTCTATTAATCCTGCCATCCAAAATGGCTGCCGTGCAAGCCCCTCATTGGCTGAGAGGGCCCCTTTAATGAAAAGAGCAAACCCAAGTTAGGACTAAAATGTTGATCATAATGCTTATGGTGTTTATAAAGACATGTACTAGATACACTATGTATTAGATATACTTCAAATAGCAATATATACAGCCCAGCTTCAAGGTCAAACTATGAATTATCTAGATTCAAGCCTCCTGCCTAAAGGATTTAGGAAAAAATCCCTCTTGAAATCAAAACCTCATCCAAAAGAACATTTAAAAGAGATTGTAAGTTTTTCCTTCCTGACAGCCAGTAATACTAAAATTTAGGCTTTTTAGCTAATCAGAACTTCTTAAGAGTTAACCATTATGGTGGGTTCCCTGGTAATGCAGGAGACTTTTTGATATATATTTTGTGTTTGATATTAATTTGCTGGCCTTTAACCATGCGGATGTGGAATTCTTTCAGGTCTTCGTTGATCATTGTTTGTACTTCTTTACTGTTTGTCTCAAAATAGGTTAAGTTACTGTCGTGGGCATGATCTATAGGTGTAGCCTCTTTAGAGAGATTACACTTCAGTCCTGACTAAGCCCAGCTATTACCCGGATTCTTTACCAAACATAAGAAAGCCTGATAAAGAAGCAATTCACTTTTTGCGAGAGGTGCCTTGCTACAGTCGATGTTTAAGTGTATTGATCAGAGCAACCTATTAGTGGGACCCCAAGTTGTTTCCTTTCAGCTGTTCAAACAAAAAGTACCCCAAATTACCGAAATACACGCAACCTACTTCGACCCAGCCTCTGTTGAAACTCACGTGTACCAGGAACGTGGCTCGCCTTGCCAACAGATATTTCTGAGTTCGGGGAACTGGGTACTTGGTAACTTTCCACGTGATCTGCTTGTGGCTCATGAACAAAACAGTGAGCTTCTTAGAATCTTTGTCAATTCTTCCGCCGAACCCGGGAGAGTTAAGCTCGGCGCTGCTTTTTGTCTGTTTTTCGATTGATGTTGCCTATCTCCGTGCCGATCTTCGTTTCATGCAACGTGGCGCTTTGGTTGTGACGTAGTCGTATGTATAAACCCTGGGCCGTTTTCCAAGGACGCTGCAAGGTTTCGCATATTGTTTGCCATATCTTGATCTCGCTCGAAGATCCTTCTGTACTAAATTGTCAGTACTGGTGTTAAAATCCTCCGCCTTGAAGGTAAAGTGCTCTTCCTTTCTGCTAGTTCTGTTTTCTGGGCGCGTTTCAGGTTGGAACTGGGCCTCGTCTTTGGTCATCCTGTTCACTTAAAAAAGTCTGAACTTTTAAGTAGTGTATATTTAACATTTTATTTGGCTGTCTTTGGATTCCCCGGCTCCCACCAATGCAGCGAAGCAGAAGAAACCGTAAAAGTTTCCCCGATTACAACATTTTCTTTACCCAATACCAGAATGCGTGGCCTCACGTTCCAAACAAAAGTTACGTCCACACTGGGTTTTCATACGTTTTTAAAAATTAAACCTCCGTTTCCGATTTTCTACACTAGTTATCCGTTTTCGAAGTCGACCGCCCATACTAATTCGTCTTCATTTAGGTACGCATTCGTTTTCGAAAATCCCTACTTTCGAAACCGTTTTTGCGAACCTACGGTTTTCAAGTCATCGTTTTATTGTTAACGGAAGGCAAAAACGCATTCATAAAAATGTATGCATTTTCAAACGAAAATAGTGTGGACAGGGCCTGAAAGGCTGGTTTTCACAGTGTCATCAACAAAGAATCTTTTGCGCAAATCAAATTCTGTTTTTACACATTGTCGCGAGAGTCATTCTCACCCTGTAGTAGGTAAATACTTGCGTATGCACGGCCGCAAACATTGTTTTAAAAAATATGTATGCACAATTTTAATCTAATTGAAGATAATTCATATTTAAAGTGTTTTGTCTTTCTGCTAGTTGTGCTTTCTACTAGCAATTCTGGTTTAAACTTGGGCTGTTCTTTGGCCATCCTCTTCACTTAGCAAATCAGAACCTTAAAGATGTTTATCAAACTTTATGTTTGGCTGTCTTGTTTAGATCCACCAGCTGCCACCAATGCAACGAAGTAAAACAAACTGCGACATTTTACCCGCGTTTACAACTTTGTTTACTCCATGCTAGAATACGCGGCCTTACACTCCAGATTAAAGCTAATTGAAAGGCTGGACAGATCTTCACAGTGTCATTAGTAGAAGTAGGAGCAATGCAAAGAAATTTATGCGCTAGCCTGTTTTTAGACAAAGTATCGCGAGAATCATTCTCCCCTGTAGTACGTAAATAATTATGTATGCACAGCCGCAAAAACTGTTTATAATTCTTACTGAACAGAATTGAGCTGTATCAATAGGTAATTAAAAATGCCGTCGTGTACTAATAAATAAGAGTAAGCCATGGGATACTTTATTAATTTTAACAAAAAAATCCTGCATTATATATGTTTTGACACTTTATTACAGTAGACATTTTCTTAGTAACCATAAAATACGTGCCTTGCCTTGCCGTCACTGACACTTCTGAGTTCGGGGGACTGGGTACTTGGTAACTTTCCACGTGATGTGCTTGTGGCTCATGAACAAAACAATCAGCTTCTTAGAATCTTCGACAGTTCTCCCGCCGAACCTGGGAGAGTTAAGCTCGGCGCTGTTTTTCGTCTGTTTTTCGATTGATGTTGCCTATATCCGTGCCGATCTTCGTTTCAAGTAACTCGGTGCTTTAGTTGTGACGTCGTCTGTATCGACCCTGGGCCGTTTTCCAAGGACGCTGCAAGGTTTCGCATACCCTTTGCCATACCTTGATCTCGCTCGAAGATCCTTTTGTAATAAATCGTCAGTACTGGTGTTGAAAGCCTCCTCCTTGAAGGTACAGTGCTCTTCCTTTTTGCTAGTTCTGTTTTCTGGGAGCGTTTCGGGTTAGAACTGGGCCTCGTCTTTGGCCAGCCTGTTCACTTAAAAAGTCCGAACTTTGAAGTGGTGTTTATCAAATTTTTATTTGGCTGTCTTTGGACTTCCCCGGCTCCCGCCAATGCAACGAAGTAGAAAAAAAACGTGAAATTTTACCCGATTACAACATATTTTTACCACCATATCAGAATGCGTGCGTTTTTGAAAAACCTTCGTTTTCGTTTTTATACACTATTCCTCCGTTTTCGAAGTCGACTGCCCACACTAATTCGTTTTCATTTGAGAACGCATTCGTTTTCGAAATTGTCCATTTTGGGAACTTTTTTTGCAAACCTACGATTCTCAAGTTGTCGTTTTGGTGCTGACAGAAGGCAAAAACGCATTCATAAAAATGTATGCATTTTCAAACGAAAATTGATTGGTGGACGGAGCCTGAAAAGCTGGTTTTCACAGTGTCATCAACAGAAACAAAGAACCTTTTGCGGAAGTAAAATCCTGTTTTTACACATTGTCGTGAGAGTCATTCTCACCCTGTAGTAGGTAAATACTTGCGTATGCACGGCCGCAAACATTGTTTTAAAAAATATGTATGCACAATTTTAATCTAATTGAAGATAATTCATATTTAAAGTGTTCTTTCTCTCTGCTAGTTGTGCTTTCTACGAGCAATTCTGGTTTAAACTTGGGCTGTTCTTTGGCCATCCTCTTCACTTAGCAAATCAGAACCTTAAAGATGTTTATCAAACTTTATGTTTGGCTGTCTTGTTTAGATCCCCAGCTTCCACCAATGCAACGAAGTAAAACAAACTACGACATTTTACCCGCGTTTACAACTTTGTTTACTCCATGCTAGAATACGCGGCCTTGCACTCCAGATAAAAGCTAATTGAAAGGCTGGACAGGTCTTCACAGTGTCATATTAGTAGAAGTAGGAGCAATGCAAAGAAATTTATGCGCTAGCCTGTTTTTACACAAAGTATCGCGAGAATCATTCTCCCCTGTAGTACTACGTGACGTAAATAATTATGTATGCACAGCCGCAAAAACTGTTTATAATTCTTATTGAGCAGAATTGAGCTGTATCAATAGATAATTAAAAATGCCGTCGTGTACTAATAAATAAGAGTAAGCCATGGGATACTGTATTAATTTTAACAAAAAAATCCTGCATTATATATGTTTTGACACTTTATTACAGTAGACATTTTCTTAGTAGTAACCATAAAATACGTGCCTTGCCATGCCGTCACTGACACTTCTGAGTCCGGGGGACTGGGTATTTGGTAACTTTCCACGTGATCTGCTTGTGGCTCATGAACAAAACAGTCATCTTTTTAGAATCTTCGACAGTTCTCCCGCCGAACCCGGGAGAGTTAAGCTCGGCGCTGTTTTTCGTCTGTTTATCGATTGATGTTGCCTATCTCCGTGCCGATCTTTGTTTCAAGCGACTCGGTGCTTTGGTTGTGACGTCGTCTGTATCGACCCTGGGCCGTTTTCCAAGGACGCTGCAAGGTTTCGCATACCGTCTGCCATACCTTGATCTCGCTCGAAGATCCTTCTGTACTAAATTGTCAGTACTGGTGTTGAAAGCCTCCGCCTTGAAGGTAAAGTGCTCTTCCTTTTTGCTAGTTCTGTTTTCTGGGCGCGTTTCAGGTTGGAACTGGGCCTCGTCTTTGGCCATCCTGTTCACTTAAAAAGTTCGAACTTTTAAGTGGTGTTTATCAAATTTTTATTTGGCTGTCTTTGGACTCCCCCGGCTCCCGCCAATGCAACGAAGTAGAAAAAAACCGTGAAATTTTACCCGATTACAACATATTTTTACCACCATATCAGAATGCGTGCGTTTCTGAAAAACCTTCGTTTTCGTTTTTCTACACTATTCCTCCGTTTTCGAAGTCGACTGCCCACACTAATTCGTTTTCATTTGAGAACGCATTCGTTTTCGAAATTGTCCATTTTGGGAACTTTTTTTGCAAACCTACGATTCTCAAGTTGTCGTTTTGGTGTTGACAGAAGGCAAAAACGCATTCATAAAAATGTATGCATTTTCAAACGAAAATTGATTGGTGGACGGAGCCTGAGAGGTTGGTTTTCACAGTGTCATCAACAAAAACAAAGAACCTTTTGCGGAAGTAAAATCCTGTTTTTACACATTGTCGTGAGAGTCATTTTCACCCTGTAGTAGGTAAATACTGACGTATGCACGGCCGCAAACATTGTTTCAAAAAGTATGTACGCACAATTTTAATCTAATTGAAGATAATTCATATTTAAAGTGTTCTTTCTCTCTGCTAGTTGTGCTTTCTACGAGCAATTCTGGTTTAAACTTGGACTGTTCTTTGGCCATCCTCTTCACTTAGCAAATCAAAACCTTAAAGATGTTTATCAAACTTTATGTTTGGCTGTCTTGTTTAGATCCACCAGCTGCCACCAATGCAACGAAGTAAAACAAACTACGACATTTTACCCGCGTTTACAACTTTGTTTACTCCATGCTAGAATACGCGGCCTTGCACTCCAGATAAAAGCTAATTGAAAGGCTGGACAGGTCTTCACAGTGTCATTAGTAGAACTATAGAAGCAATGCAAAGAAATTTATGCGCTAGCCTGTTTTTACACAAAGTATCGCGAGAATCATTTTCCCCTGTAGTACGTAAATAATTATGTATGCACAGCCGCAAAAACTGTTTATAATTCTTACTGAGCAGAATTGAGCTGTATCAATAGATAATTTAAAATGCCGTCGTGTACTAATAAATAAGAGTAAGCCATGGGATACTTTATTAATTTTAACAAAAAAATCCTGCATTATGTATGTTTTGACACTTTATTACAGTAGATATTTAATCCCCGAGCGAAGCGAAGCGAAGTGAGGGTAATAATCACGGCGCTAATGCAGCAAATTCGCTTTGTGTGGAGACTCCAAGCCAGTCGCCATCTCGAAATCTAATGTTCGTCAGTCAGTCTGTCAGTCTGTCAGTCTGTCATAGGGCGACCTCTAAGGCAATGACGTAATAATAATTATCGATTAGCGTCAAAGCGAGGTCAAACAAAGGTTTGAATGAAGCAACAACTGCACGTAACTGCGTTTACGAAAATGAATTTGAAAACTGGAAAACTTGACACAGCACGGTCTCGCGAAGCTCGTCTGCAAAAGAGAAGGGAACTAGCACGGGCAAGGCGAAATCGTGAAACAATCGAACCGCGCCAAATACGTCTAGAGAAAAGACGACAAACATTTGATAACCGACAGCATCATGAACGGAAGCTTGCCGAAGAAACGGCTCCGCAAAGGGAACAGCGCTTGGAAGCAAATCGGGAGCTTCAGACGCTATCTTGTGTTAAACTCAGATCCTTATTCAGAAAGGACAAGCAACAAAGGTTAGTCAATGGAAAGCGAACAATCACCGTGACAAATATATTCTACCCGTATCTTGTAACTCGATCACTTCAAGAATGTATTAAAATCTGTATGCTGATCATTTTCCCTCGAAGTATTGTTTTAGTACGCTTCTGTCGCCAGTTTCGGCTACCGTATTGGCTCAGAGCAATCGAAACTTGGAGTCTTGAATGATTTAGTCAGATGTCTTATTATTTCTTTCAAGACTAAAACTGTAACAAATACTGTAATTTGACATGCGGTGATTGCAGCGAGAATCGTTCACAAGCCCTTAGAAGTATGACTAGGTCTGAAGCCCGTGTATAATTTGAAGTAAGCCGTTGAAGTTTTGCTTTGATTCTGGGAGAAATCATGTTGTTTTGAGCGCGTTCACGTACAAAACAATTCGAGCTCATTAAACATGCATGCCTGAGTCTTGTGCGTGTAATCCAGAGTAAAAACAAATTGCACAGGAAGCCTATTTAATTGTACTGCCTATGAATTCAAAATTGGAAAATCAGCGTTCCTTTTTTTCCGTTCTACGACGGCCGACCAACTTCAAAATTGAATTGAATATTAAATTTGAGAACGTGCTTGGCAGACTGTATGAATTAATTTGACGTGCAGACCGTGGGAAATACGTACTTCGTCACGCAATCGACTCTTATAACACACACCATTCTTTTTCATCTCCTTTGCGTGTAGCACTTGACTTCGAAGAGAAGATTGAGTCAACATTTCGGTAAAACAAAGGCTACTCTTGTTGGGAGTACCAAAGTAAAAGTCCCATCAATGGCAGAGCGAGGGGGTATCTGCGATTATCGTATTTCTAGTAACCATAAAATACGTGCCTCGTCTTGCCGTCACTGACACTTCTGAGTCCGGGGGACTGGGTATTTGGTAACTTTCCACGTGATCTGCTTGTGGCTCTTGAACAAAACAGTCAGCTTCTTAGAATCTTCGACAGTTCTCCCGCCGAACCCGGGAGAGTTAAGCTCGGCGCTGTTTTTTGTCTGTTTTTCGATTGTTGTTGCCTATCTCCGTGCCGATTTTTAAGCTCGCGTTCAGCACGAAGTGCTGAAAAGCGAAGCTTCATGCGATCCAGTCAACTGGAATGTGTCCCGGTGCTGTCAACAATGGATTCCAAATATGGAAGTCGTTCTGTTCCCAATTTGGCAGTATCGATATTACCGACAACGCAACAAAATCGAGAACGCGATCGTCGAAGTAGTTTTTGCTGTGGCATTTTTAAGCGTCCCACCTTATTGCAGTTAAGACTGCGTCAGTCAGTCCGTCATGCTGTGTCAACAATTGCCTTTGAAATTTGAGCATCAGCGAATACGCATGAAGAAACGAAGAGATGGAAGACGTTTTCTGGAGTTATTTTTATTGTTATCATTGTATTCCTTAATTGCCAGTAGATCTGTTGAACTTCAGAACCATTATCACACAGGTTTTGGTAAATTCTCGGTTGTTTGACAAGCGTAAGTCAAAGTTGAAATTCCCGTGTGACCACTGACAGCCCTGAGCGACTTCAGCTTGTCGAAATATTTCTATCGTTTGATTATAGTTGCTTTGCTTCGCATAGTTTTCGCCAGCAATGAAAAATGCTGTAGAGAACTGGAAGAAGAAGAATTCGAAAATGAATTTGACCAAAACCGCAAGTAATGTCAACAAGTTCCCATATTTCACTTAAACTTAGGCGTATTTTCTTTAAGCACGTATTTAGTTTGAATGCAGCCCAGACTGGAGTATCATGGCCTCTGATGAATATGTAGATGTTGAACATAAGCTGTGCATGACATGAATAATGAAGTCACGGATAGACTTTTTTCAGTGCAACTCCGGAAGGTCTCCTTCCGGTTCAAAGATTTGGCATTCGGTGAAGGATTTTAAATTCTCCCAATTCGAGCGTCTAAGTTTATAATTTTCACCCTATGCCGCCTTGTAAATTAAGGTTTTCAAAACTGAGACTAAATCGAATACGCGGTTCACAAAAGTGGAGGCCAGCGGAAACGGATGCGCACTTCCACATACCTAAATTAAGCAATTTTTACGATGTGGCCTTGAGCCAGTTCTATTAAATACCCACTCCCGCAAAAGTACTTTCTACAAATTTGCGAGCTTACAGCTGCCTTGCTGCTTTGAGTTAAATGAATGCGTTTCACTTCTATCAGGCTTTCGAGTATTCGTGCTTTGTAACAAATATAAAATTGAAAGCGAGGAATGTAACACGAGCCCAATACGAGACATGTTTAAAATATTATTGCGGTTTTGTTTACAGTGTGTTCAGTCCATTTGTGACTGCAAACTCAATGCTCAGGACTATTTCGGTGTATTTTTCATTTCTGGTATACAATGACCGTTGCGAAAGAAAGGCTACATGATTGAATGAAAGAAACATTTCAACAGGCAATGTACGATAAGCAGAAGAATTTTACGAGGCAACAGATGTCATGGACAGAGTAAAGCATAAATCGACATTGTTTTGCGGCTAAAGCTCATCGTAGCTCATCGTGATAATCTGGTTTCCGTTTTCGGCCTGTTTTCTTCCCAGAAGTATTTCGTGTCGGCACAGAAAGTTTCGTCGGGACTAAATATTTAGCGGTGACAGAGATGTTTGCAATCCCCCAGCGGTATCCATCAAACATCTGTTCACGGCTATTCTCGAAGCTTCCGCGGTGAACTAAAGAACGCAAGCCAAAATCGTTCCCAAACATCCAGTTTATCAGTGCGTGTTCCACAAAGCCAAACGGTGTTGAGTTTGGATTAAATGCAGTTAACTTTTACACACAAGTACCGAGCAATTCACTGGCCACACTCGAGTTGTTTAACGAAGTCAATTACGTCATTGCATATCACGTGATAATCTGAACCAATATCCGTGTGCAGATTCGTAACCCAGAAAACTAGCATGACGAAAAAGACACGCCGTGTGATTTTAAGCTCGACGGGCCACGCCCGCGAGCAAAAAGTAGCAAGGGTTAGCGCTAATTTCACTTCATAGACACTTTAAATAATTTCGAAACTAATAGCGGTAGGATCTCAATCCGATCGAATTTACACGGCAATCTACAAATACAGAAAATTCGGCGAATGTAAATGTCACCATGTATTCTTATAAAGGCTTCTTCGCATTTGCATTGCTCGGTTACCAGAAACTCAGCTTGATTTTCACAGCGATCTTGCCCGTATGACAATTGTCCGAGTGATTGCTTCAGTGCAGGGTCCAAGGTAACTGACTTGAAATCATTTGAACTCCATGACGATATTTGGTGTTGAAAACGGCGTGATTTGGTTACCTTGGGTGGAAACCTCCCCATTTTATTTGCATTGAAAATCCTTTCCAATTAAATTAATAATTTTCAAACCCATAATACTTTCCTCCCGAAACAATGGCTGCCTCGTTATAAGGTTTTCCCAAAACAATAGGTTATCTCCATATTAGGATCTGGAACCGGAAAAAAGCGTACGGACGGACGGACGGACGGAAGTGGCTTAGTGTATTATTTTATAGATTATTGTAGGGTGTTGTTTTTTATCTGTTTTACTATCTGCGTACGTCCTGAAGTGCATTGCGTAAACAAACTTGTGAAACATTTACATCCTGCACGGCGGAACAGAACCAAGAGCAAGTTAATTTAGTCTGTTAGTCTTTCTAGGTGGCCGCTTAACAGAGGTAAAAACAAACAAACAAACAAAAACCAGGGAAATTAGCAAAGTATAAAGCCCAGAAGTGGTCGCGAGATCGCTTCGAGAGTAGCTGGACCTAAAGAGGCCGAGGTGATCGGTCATGGAAGTTCGACTGTACGATGATTTGAAATGATATGGATACGACTTCGCATGTGTTCGTTCCAAGGTTAATTTACCTCTCTCGATTAGCATTATTTTCAGCTGCAGCGGTTAAATGAATACGCACTTAAAAAAATAATAAAAGATCAGGCCCAGAAGTGGTCGCGAGATCGCTTCAAGAATAGCTGATCCTAATAAAGGCCGAGGTTCGACTGTATTATGATTTGGAATGATATGGATACGAATTCTCATGTGTAAGTACCAAGGTTAATTTTATTTCTCTCGACTAGAAATATTTTGCTACCTGCGGCTAAATTGCGTAATTAGAATTACTATTACGCCACCAATGTAGCATCAAATCAGTCCACATATTGGCCTTGGGTATCTTTTATAGATCGCACCTTACGCATCACATATATTTGATTTTTCATAGATTGATTGGCATCCTCGGAGACCCAACGAGACTTTGACTACAATTAAAAAAGAACTGAAAAATGTGACTACTCAAAGGACAACTCTCAATCAGAAAATACAACGCAACACAATGCATTACCCAATAATCTTTATTTAAACTGCTTGTGGTGTCTTTAGAAGGTCATTCTCACGATCGCATAGATTGGCTTTTTCTTTGTCGGCAACTGCGAGGCTTTCATCTTCGCGCTTTATTGGTCCAGTAGTTTTCTTTAACTCTTGGCTTTGTCGCTCTGGTTAGCAAGTTCCAGTGGTCAGAGGTCGTCTTGACTTCTTTGAGTTTCCCTTTGAAATAACAGTCTAAGCCTTTCTAGTGTCAGAGATTATTTCGTTCCTAAGCTTTATATCTGGCCCACATCTCCGTATCTTTTGTTTCAACTGATTTAATAATAACTTGAAGCTTCCGGAAGCACACCTTTGCTCAGCTTATGTAGTTTTCTCAGACAAATTATGGCACTAACAATCAATTCTCCAAGGAAAAGAAAAGACATCAAAATGAACCTTCCCTGAGAAAACAGACATTGCAAATTATGTTATGCAACCCTCCGTTTCGATAAAACACAACAGTCGGCTGTAAGCTAGAGAGTAGGTTAATTTGAAGCACGTACCCCCTCAGGCAAAGTTCACTGATCCACATAACCATTATTGTAGGGTGTTGTTTGTCATTTGTTTTGCTACCTAGGTTCGTCCTGAAGTGCACCGCGTAAGACAGACTCGTGAAAAGTTTACATCCTGCACGGCGGAATAGAACCAAGAGCAAGTTGCATTCTGCAAAAGGTAAATTAAGAGCATTCACACTTCATGCGCACTTGAGCGGGAATTTCTACCACTAATACTGGCCGCAGCGGCTCTAAATTAATTCAAGGGACACAGGAGACAACTACTAACGGGTAGCAAACGTTTAGTTTGAGTTTCATTGTCAAATTCTATGATTTTCCGGGATCGGTAAAATTCCCATACATGTCTTTATAATCTTGAGAAGCGCAACATTTCGTCACCGAGCTTGGGCCACCTGTGTTGTGAACGGATAAAATCAGGTAACTTAGAGAGTTCTACAGTATTTTAGAGCCATATGAATTCTTATTACGGATAATGAGACCGGTGAAAATTTGTAAAAGCAGTGAATGGTGCACAATTTAAGGCTCCCATATTTCACTTTAACTTGTTAAGATAAGTGAGGAGGAAGATGTCCACCGTTTATCGCTCATTTTGGCTCTGCTCGACAAACGAATCCGGTGAACAAGGTTGGACGCGAGTATCTATAGACGTGTCATAAATGGCCAGTAAAACTTTGCAACAGACTGGAGGCCAGTAGGGCAAAGAGAGAGCAATAAGCAAAAATATATGAAGAATCACAGTGCATCACAAAAGTCACAAAACCATATAGAAATAAAGACATTTTCAAGCGTCACAGTTTAGGGCGCGGATCGAATGTAAACTTTCACTGCTCTCGATTGACATCACGTGGCCGCAGTCAAACATCTGGTCACAATTGTTTGGTTAGCTCGCTTCATGCTTACTGAGATGAATCTACCACAATCAAAATGACTGAAACATCTAAACTTTTGGTGAGAACCTGATTATATGTCAACTATCAATACGGGGTACGTAGAGCCGGAAAGATGGAATCGGCGATATTGATTCAGTAATTATAAGTTGAGACAACAATTGAATTAGTGTTTGCGTTGTTGTGCCTATACGCGGAATTCAAAGCTTGAACCCCCCAAAGGCAACATTCATCATATTTTAATGCCAGCATTCAAGTTGTAGTTTGTCTTTTTTTTTGTTGCCAATATTTTTGTTACCTGTGGCTTAATGATACGTAACTGTACTTTACTTTAAGTAAACCTGCGGCTACCTAAATATTTTAGCTCCTGAGTTGTTACCGATAAAAGATTGCTAGATCAGCTGCGTTTCGCTTAGTACATGTTCACACATATATTATGGGCCTTGAATGGATATGTTTACGCGTAGCGTACGAGCTGGAATGTGTGGTTCATTGTTCTTGTAGATTTTCAAATGATTTCCGTCCTGTGGAAAATGTGTTGTGGTCAGAATGTTTTGTTATGAGACACCTGCACGTTGTTTATTTTAACATGTAGCTAGATCAGTTTCATTTGATGTTTCACATTACTTCTCAGAAAACTATCCAGTTTTAAGAAATTCATAAAAATCTGCTACTTTAGGTTGTGTTTTCATCAAGTGAAGGGTTTTAGTCTTCTAGCAGCGAACTCTGTATTTCAAACAATAGTTGTATTGTTTCACCGCCAACTTGCGCCACCCCTCAAGAACGACTAACTCGTAACTGTCATTAGAGACTGAGATATAACGTAGCAGTGTAAGTGAAACAGCCTTCTAACAGTTCCGCGAAACTTGGTGTCATATTTCTACGCAATTCGTCTTTAGTGTTATCAAAGATTCCAGTTCTGTTGTGGTTTGCTGTCGTTGCTTTCATTCTGATAACCACAACAGGCGCCAAACTTACTTAGTAACCGTTACAGGTGACTGGTGTCCTTGAAGGACTCAAATTTTGGCAAACTTTAGCACATCTTTTGTTCAGCCTATGTAGTTTTCGTAGACGATTTATGGCAGTAACATTGAACTATGCTTAACAAGACGTGTCATAAGTGGCCAGTAAAACTTTGCAACAGACTGGAGGCCAGTAGGGCAAAGAGAGAGCAATAAGCAAAAATATATGAAGAATCACAGTGCATCACAAAAGTCACAAAACCATATAGAAATAAAGACATTTTCAAGCGTCACAGTTTAGGGCGCGGATCGAATGTAAACTTTCACTGCTCTCGATTGACATCACGTGGCCGCAGTCAAACATCTGGTCACAATTGTTTGGTTAGCTCGCTTCATGCTTACTGAGATGAATCTACCACAATCAAAATGACTGAAACATCTAAACTTTTGGTGAGAACCTGATTATATCTCAACTCTCAATACGGGGTACGTAGAGCCGGGAAGATGGAATCGGCGATATTGATTCAGTAATTATAAGTTGAGACAACAATTGAATTAGTGTTCGCGTTGTTGTGCCTACACGCGGAATTCAAAGCCTGAACCCCCTAAAGGAAACATTCATCCTATTTTAATGCCAGCATTCAAGTTGTAGTTTGTCTGAGTTGTTACCGATAAAAAATTGCTAGACCAGTCGCGTTTCGCTCAGTACATGTTCACACATATATTATGGGCCTTGAATGGATACGTTTACGCGTAGCTTATATGCTGGAATGTGTGGTGCATTGTTCTTGTATTTTTAGCTCGCGATCTCACTTGTGGGATTGCGAGGTTTTAAACTCACACTGTCCTCCCTATGTCCATCTGTTGTCAACTAAAGCAGTTGCGGTCAAACGTTTAATTGATTTTAAAGAACTTTAGTTGTTAATTTTTACCGATTTTTTTCGATCCATCCAGCCGCCACTAATACAACGATTGCCAAGAGTACAAAGCATAGGACACAGAAATCGACCACCAATGCTCTCAGTCAAAACTGTCATTAGAGACTGAGATATAACGTAGCAGTGTAAGTGAAACAGCCTTCTAACAGTTCCGCGAAACTTGGTGTCATATTTCTACGCAATTCGTCTTTAGTGTTATCAAAGATTCCAGTTCTGTTGTGGTTTGCTTTCGTTGCTTTCATTCTGATAACCACAACAGGCGCCAAACTTACTTAGTAACCGTTACAGGTGACTGGTGTCCTTGAAGGACTCAAATTTTGGCAAACTTTAGCACATCTTTTGTTCAGCCTATGTAGTTTTCGTAGACGATTTATGGCAGTAACATTGAACTATGCTTAACAAAAACATCGCAAAATAAACCTTTTCGGAGGAAAAAGACGTTGCAAATTATGTTATGCAATCTTCATTTTCGAGAAAACACAGCAGTCGGATGTAGGAGAATCTGAATCATGTACCCCCCCAGGCAAAGTTCACTGATCCTATCATATAAAGCCAGTCGTGCAAGGTGTTGTTTGTCTTTTTCTTTTTACTACCTGCGTTCGTCCTGAAGTGCATTGCATAAAACAGACTCGTGAAAAGTTTACAGCCTGCACGGCGAAATAGAACCAAGAGCAAGTTGCATCCTGCAGAAGGTAAATTATGAGCATTCACGATTAATGCACATTTGAGCAAGAAAAGTAACAAAATTTATCCGCAAATAAATTTGAATTTACGCATTGCTATTTTGTGAACGGGTAAAGTCAGGTAACTTAGAGAGTTTTATTGTATAGTAGAGCCGCATGAATTCTTACTACGGATAATGAAACTGGTGAAAATTTGTAAAAGTAGTGAAATGGTGCACAATTTAAGGCTCCCATATTTCACTTTAACTTGTTAAGATAAGTGAGGAGGAAGATGTCCACCGTTTATCGCTCATTTTGGCTCTGCTCGACAAACGAATCCGGTGAACAAGGTTGGACGCAAGTATCTATAGACGTGTCATAAGTGGCCAGTAAAACTTTGCAACAGACTGGAGGCCAGTAGGGCAAAGAGAGAGCAATAAGCAAAAATATATGAAGAATCACAGTGCATCACAAAAGTCACAAAACCATATAGAAATAAAGACATTTTCAAGCGTCACAGTTTAGGGCGCGGATCGAATGTAAACTTTCACTGCTCTCGATTGACATCACGTGGCCGCAGTCAAACATCTCGTCACAATTGTTTGGTTAGCTCGCTTCATGCTTACTGAGATGAATCTATCACAATCAAAATGACTGAAACATCTAAACTTTTGGTGAGAACCTGATTATATGTCAACTATCAATACGGGGTACGTAGAGCCGGAAAGATGGAATCGGCGATATTGATTCAGTAATTATAAGTTGAGACAACAATTGAATTAGTGTTTGCGTTGTTGTGCCTACACGCGGAATTCAAATCCTGAACCCCCCAAAGGCAACATTCATCCTATTTTAATGCCAGCATTCAAGTTGTAGTTTGTCTTTTTTTTTGTTGCCAATATTTTTGTTACCTGTGGCTTAATGATACGTAACTGTACTTTACTTTAAGTAAACCTGCGGCTACCTAAATATTTTAGCTCCTGAGTTGTTACCGATAAAAGATTGCTAGATCAGCTGCGTTTCGCTTAGTACATGTTCACACATATATTATGGGCCTTGAATGGATACGTTTACGCGTAGCGTACGAGCTGGAATGTGTGGTGCATTGTTCTTGTAGTTTTTCAAATGATTTCCGTCCTGTGGAAAATGTGTTGTGGTCAGAATGTTTTGTTATGAGACACCACGTTGTTTATTTTAACATGTAGCTAGATCAGTTTCATTTGATGTTTCACATTACTTCTCAGAAAACTATCCAGTTTTAAGAAATTCATAAAAATCTGCTACTTTAGGTTGTGTTTTCATCAAGTGAAGGGTTTTAGTCTTCTAGCAGCGAACTCTGCATTTCAAATAATAGTTGTATTGTTTCACCGCCAACTTGCGCCACCCCTAAAGAACGACTAACTCGTAACTGTCATTAGAGACTGAGATATAACGTAGCAGTGTAAGTGAAACAGCCTTCTAACAGTTCCGCGAAACTTGGTGTCATATTTCTACGCAATTCGTCTTTTGTGTTATGAAAGACTCCAGTTCTGTTGTGGTTTGCTTTCGTTGCTTTCATTCTGATAACCACAACAGGCGCCAAACTGACTTGGTAACCGTTACAGGTGACTGGTGTCCTTGAAGGACTCAAATTTTGGCAAACTTTAGCACATCTTTTGTTCAGCCTATGTAGTTTTCGTAGACGATTTATGGCAGTAACAATGAACTATGCTTAACAAAAGCATCGCAAAATAAACCTTTTCGGAGGAAAAAGACGTTGTAAATTATGTTATGCAATCTTCATTTTCGAGAAAACACAGCAGTCGGATGTAGGAGAATCTGAATCATGTACCCCCCCCCCCCCCCCCCCCAGGCAAAGTTTACTGATCCTATCATATAAAGCCAGTCGTGCAAGGTGTTGTTTGTCTTTTTCTTTTTACTATCTGCGTTCGTCCTGAAGTGCATTGCATAAAACAGACTCGTGAAAAGTTTACAGCCTGCACGGCGGAATAGAACCAAGAGCAAGTTGCATCCTGCAGAAGGTAAATTATGAGCATTCACGATTAATGCACATTTGAGCAAGAAAAGTAACAAAATTTATCCGCAAATGAATTTGAATTTACGCATTGCTATTTTGTGAACGGGTAAAGTCAGGTAACTTAGAGAGTTTTATTGTATAGTAGAGCCGCATGAATTCTTACTACGGATAATGAAACTGGTGAAAATTTGTAAAAGTAGTGAAATGGTGCACAATTTAAGGCTCCCATATTTCACTTTAACCCTTAAACGGCCAATGGGGTCGTATACGACCCCAAGAAGCGTGACCAACAAAATATTGTGTTATTTCGTTGCTACGTAACTGTTCATGCGTGCAATGCCCCCTGGGATTGTTGTCATGCAATCGGACGCGTGTTCATCGAAGCAAGTCGAGTTCTTGGTCGATTTTTTCGCAATTTTCGGACTCTCTGTGTGTATTTGGGCTTTAAAAAAACATGGCGGATGCGAGATGCACTGCAGATGGAAGTTGTGGGGCTAGTCTTAGGCGATTCCGATGGAAAATTCACTGATTGCGACGAAGCATTTATTGCCGATGTGACAGACGAAGGACAGACGGCTGTTTACACTGCTAGAACACGGCAAAATATCCCGCTACACGAAAGAGAACCTTCTGATGACCGACAACGAAGTGAATCCGATAGGTTTGGTTCTATATTTTTCGAGAAATCGTATTTGTGATTGCAAACTCGAAACAGATTATCGCCTAACTCGTGTTGATTTATCATGAGGTCGCAATTACCCTGTAGGCTTCGGTTGAAAGTGAGAATGATCAAGAATATGAACCAGCCGATAGAAGCATTCAAGATGGCTGCCAACTCAACTTGTGATTATTTTAGTTTCATCGAGACACAGTTTACATTTTCTTCACAATTGTTTTATATTTTGTTCCCTGTATGTTTGTGGATATTTTCAGAGGTGTTAGTTTGAATTTGCTTGTTGTCTGGTGTTTTGAGAGCTGCCATGAAAGCCAAGATTATAATATTTTTGCCGTTGGTGAAGTAATTTACTCAGACTTGCCGACCATAATCATGTTGTCAGTACTGATAATGAGTTGCAAACATTATTAGATGTACTCTTTAGGTCGTAAGCTTTCCAAAAATGTATACTTTTGCCCAGGTATAATTCACTTGGAAAGAAATATTCGATTAAATGTCAGCTCAGTCTGAATTGTCTTCTTTTTCCGGGAAAAAATTTGGCCGTCTAAGGGTTAACTTGTTAAGATAAGTGAGGAGGAAGATGTCCACCGTTTATCGCTCATTTTGGCTCTGCTCGACAAACGAATCCGGTGAACAAGGTTGGACGCAAGTATCTATAGACGTGTCATAAGTGGCCAGTAAAACTTTGCAACAGACTGGAGGCCAGTAGGGCAAAGAGAGAGCAATAAGCAAAAATATATGAAGAATCACAGTGCATCACAAAAGTCACAAAACCATATAGAAATAAAGACATTTTCAAGCGTCACAGTTTAGGGCGCGGATCGAATGTAAACTTTCACTGCTCACGATTGACATCACGTGGCCGCAGTCAAACATCTGGTCACAATTGTTTGGTTAGCTCGCTTCATGCTTACTGAGATGAATCTACCACAATCAAAATGACTGAAACATCTAAACTTTTGGTGAGAACCTGATTATATGTCAACTATCAATACGGGGTACGTAGAGCCGGGAAGATGGAATCGGCGATATTGATTCAGTAATTATAAGTTGAGACAACAATTGAATTAGTGTTTGCGTTGTTGTGCCTATACGCGGAATTCAAAGCCTGAACCCCCTAAAGGAAACATTCATCCTATTTTAATGCCAGCATTCAAGTTGTAGTTTGTCTGAGTTGTTACCGATAAAAAATTGCTAGACCAGTCGCGTTTCGCTCAGTACATGTTCACACATATATTATGGGCCTTGAATGGATACGTTTACGCGTAGCTTATGTGCTGGAATGTGTGGTGCATTGTTCTTGTATTTTTAGCTCGCGATCTCACTTGTGGGATTGCGAGGTTTTAAACTCACACTGTCCTCCCTATGTCCATCTGTTGTCAACTAAAGCAGTTGCGGTCAAACGCTTAATTGATTTTAAAGAACTTTATAGTTGTTAATTTTTACCGATTTTTTTCGATCCATCCAGCCGCCACTAATACAACGATTGCCAAGAGTACAAAGCATAGGACACAGAAATCGACCACCAATGCTCTCAGTCAAAACTGCACAACCTTGCATTCCCAAACCAGCAAGAGCGTCCCCGCCTCTATTCATCTGGAATACTTAGTTCAAAGGTGTTTATTTTTCGATAATTAAAAGTGTCTCAACTATAAACAGAGCATTATCAAAATCAAGCACATAAATCGTAGATAAAAACATTAAATTGATTTTAATGAAGAGCAGAAAAAACTAAGGAAGTCTAGAAATGCTGAAGGACATGGCACACCAGTCAGAATGTTTGCACAAGTTGGAGAACACAGGAAACTATCGGCAAACTGAAGGTATCACATCTGACGGCAAAAATAGTCATTTTGCGACAGAAAAAAAATTATCTTGGGATTTTTTTAATTTTGCGGTTAATATTCACCTCTTTACCGCATTCGCTACCAAGTTCAATTTGTTTTCTTGTCAGTAACTGACAAATCTGATATAATTTGCAAATCTCGCGGAACTTGCCACCAATGCAACACTTGTTACTTACAATCCTAGCCCACGACCACTGGATGCACGGCTCTACTTTCCGGACCAAGTAAAAGTCCCTTACTCGCCTGGAATGTTTTGCTCGCAATGTGTTTATTTTTATTATGTTGACTAAAAGTGGCTTCAGCTGAACAAATCATAATCGAAGCAAAGCACTGTTTAAACAAGAGCGTTAAAAAAAGATAACTGCTGGAGGACAACAAAAGTTCTGCATGCACGTAGCTGTCACTTGACCTGCTTCCATACGGCTTCATATCTCGGTGGTGATAGCGTCGTACCGCTATCGCAAAGGTCATGGGTTCGATTTGCGTTAAAGCCTGGATTTTTTTCCGGTCTATCCTTGCAACTGCTTAAGTTGCTTTATATAGGCTCGTGATGACTACATTCCAATTCAGTTTTAGCCGCGAGGGTCACTTTCATTATCAATCTAAATAAATTATTTTGATACAAGATTTGTTGCCATTTATTGTAATCAATACTCAAAATTGTAGTCAATAACTACCGCCGCTACTTACATTACTTGATAATCAATTGGCCTTTCGATAATCAGTGTATAATAGCTGACCACTTTTAAAACTCTAGAGTGCAGCCTGCGTGAACAGGTAGTGATGATATTTTGTGTCTTTCACAATCTTGGCGTCTGTTTCGTCTAATCTTCTTGAGCTATAGTCTCACTCATCTCTTCATTGGTTATACTTTAGGGACACGTAATTTCAAATGCCATTTCAGGAAAACTAGTTTCCAATATTTTCTGTAGAGGGTGGGGCTAGAACCGCTCTTTATTTTCCTTCATGAAATAACCCTTCCCCCCGTCCCCCTCTTACCGCCCTCGTTACGATAAAAACTGACAAGTCACTTTATACCATCAAATGAAAATATCGCAAATAATAAAGCATGTAACAGCAATGAAATGATCAATCGATTTATATTAATTGATGGTTAACTGATATTTTAATACTTATCATAAACTTGCTGAAGCTTGGATTATGTATAGTGGCATGGCAAACCATCACTTCATTAATTATTTTTCTTTTCTTTCAGAACATTATGTCAGGGTACAAGACTGCTGGATTTGTGTTGATGTTGGTGTGGATTTCATTGATGATCTCCTCAGGTAAAATGTTAGCTGGTAGGGGAATGGGCGAGGGAAGCCGGTGAGGATGATCAAACAAGCAACTCATGTCTATTATCTTTATTTTTTGTACAACAGGAGTCAGTGGAAACATTGGGAGAGACTTTGTTGTTGGATTTTTAAGCCAACATGGTGGGTACACAAGTAATACCAACAACTTGTACGTCACAAGCCGAAACAACGCTCTTGTCCGTGTGGAGGTTCCCTTTCTGTCAGTGAGTCAGACTTATCACGTGACCAGCGACAATATGACAACCATAGAGCTCAGTGGCACCTTGCGCATGAATGCTGTGACAGGTAAAGAGAAAAAAGGCATCCGCGTCACGTCTGATCACGATATCGCAGTCTACGGATTAAGTTTAGAATCAAGCAGCAGTGATGGATTTCTCGGACTTCCTTTGCACATGACTCAGACGGATTATGTTGTACCATCGTACACTCCAATCCACTATACCTCTTTGGTTGGTATCGTCGCCTCAGAAGACAATACAGTTGTATCTGTAACTCTAAGGACATCAGGAACAGTGACGTACAAAGGAAAGCAATACCGAAACTACGAGACAATTACTGAGAACATGGATCAACTGGAAATTTTCCAAATTGCATGTGGTGCTGATCTGACTGGAACCAGACTAATGTCCAACAAGAAAGTGTCTATATTTTCCGGAAACCAATGCACCGATGTTAAAGTTGATGCCTGCGACCACCTTGTGGAACAGATCCCTCCCGTGAATCAGTGGGGCACTCATCATGTGACCAATCCCACACCAATGCGAACGGCCGGAGACATATTCCGTGTTTTGGCCGCTTTCAATAAAACCGTGATAAGTGTTGGTGGTAATCGTACATCACTTAACCAGGGAGACTTTGCTGAATATGACATTCCTTCGAACGATTCGCGTGAAATATTGTGTGACAAGCCCTGCCTGGTTGTCAAGTACAACAAAGGTCAAGTTGCCGATTCCCTGGATACAGATCCATTTATGACAATCCTTCCTCCAAAAAGTAAATACACGACAGCTGCTTTATTACCGACACCACTGCTTGCTGGGAGGGGCGGAAGATTCACTACGTTCATCAGCATCATAATGAATACCTCGGACACTTCAGGACTTCTTGTTGATAATCAGCTGCACGGACTGACATGGGAGAAGATTCGAGGAACGGAATTCTCACGAACATTCATGATCGCCAATAAAACAAACTACAAAATCAGCCATCAATCAGAACACGCCCGTTTCCTCCCTCTTGTCAGTGGGCACGCATCATCTGAATCATTTGGCTTTCCAGGAAGTTGGTCTGATGACCAGAATATCAGTCTTGGAAATTGCCGACCCACTTTGACATTTCCTGATGACGTAAACCAGACCTGCCGAGATTCCATTGCAGTCAACATCACCGGCTTCCCAAGTGTCCAGTACAGTCTTTGTAATACATCAGTAAGTTTCACCTACACCGACACATTTGCCTCCAATGGACGATGCCCTGATTCACAGCAGGTGATACGGCGACAGTTTACCAGAGTTGATTCTTTTGGAAGAAAATACACTCATGAACAGACAATAACATCTTTCCCAACAAGTAAGGGCGTTTTTGTTTTGTTTTGTTTTGTTTTGTTTTTTGGAAAATGTAAACTTTATGCTACTTATCATTGGTATGCTGCTATTTTTTCGTTATATTCTTTTGAGTATTAAATTTAGTCACGTAATCTTTCTTTGACCGAAACACGTTGGCAACACTACTAGTTACAATGCAGTGCGTATTAATGCAAGTACTACCAGGGCACCAACAAAGGGTCAAAAGCCAGGTTGAGAAACGTTTGGTCAACTGCGACTAATTTATCGTTGTCAGCAATAACAATTCTATTGTACTCATAAATTGCGTAAAATAATATTACTAGGATGTTAAAGACATTACTTCTAAGAATAAGAGCGTCAGTTTCATATCAGTATATACTTTTGAGATGAATAAAATGATAAAATACTTAGACAAAAACTTATAAAGTTCTTTGAAGCTCAGCCATTTTTCATATTTGTTGCCTATAAACAGGTGCGCCAGAAGTCACGTGTTCTGAAGATCACATGCACGTCGTTATAAAGCGGGAGAACTACCCTTACCTGGACCCAAATCAAATGCACTTGGAGGATCCCTCATGCACCGCGTCAGAGTACAACAGCACACACATCCTGTTTCACATCCGGCTCAACGAGTGTGGAACCGTTAAAAGCGTCAACAATGACACCTTGATATTCAAGAATAAGGTGACAGGAAAAGTACGCAGCGATGATGGCTCGGTAATAACGCGCTGGAACCGAGTTGAGTTTACTGTCAGTTGCTCACTTCAAAGAAACGCGAGTCTTGGTGGTCCCAGCTTTAAGCCTCAAGGAGTTATCACTGTAAACGAAGGTAAAGGGAACCAGTGCGCTGTATCTTGCTTGATAAACACTCGAAGGCATGCAACTTTAGTTAGTTCATCTTGAATTACAGTCTCGAAAGGGGGGAACGGAGTGCGGTTTGTTGTATTAAGATTATTTCTAGGATCTTTTGGCCTTCAATAAATAGCCTGGTTTGTACTCGTTGAAACAATGTTGGAGCCCACAGGAGGCGATTAAAGAATGGTACAGCCAAGAGTAAAGAAATTAAGCATGTGATATCGGGCTTTTCGATCTTCTTCTCAGTTCTTCAAAGTGATGTGAGTATTTCGAAAAATGATGTATGCAGCATAACGAAAGTGTTCAAAGTCTGGAATGAGAGTAGTTTTATAATGTCATCTGTTTGTTTTTTTCTAGCTGGGTATGGAAAACTAACTTTCACCATGGAACTGTACCACAGCAGTCAGTACCAAACTGTGCACGAGAACTTTCCCGTTGATGTGGCATTGAACGAACGGCTTTATGTCCAGCTGGAAGTCACATCAAATACGTCTGATCTGGTCCTGTTCACCGAGAAATGCACCGCCACACCTCAACCTCCAACCAATATCGGCCACGTCCTTCTAGAAGATGGGTAAATTAAAAATTGATGAGTAACTTTTCGCTTTGTGTATAGCAACAAATATGAATCCGTTAAGCATCAGAGGCAAAAATAGTAGAGGAATGAGGTAGAAAATATTGTTTCGATTGACCTTGTGCTTTGCTGTGTCTTCCATGTTTGGTGTTTCCGGTTTGTGACGAAAGCAACCACGTGACGATTGCGCTTATTGCACCTTTTATTGGTCCATTTTTTCATAGCTATTAGTCCATAAAAATGTGCACTCCGTGTGCAACAATGGATAAATTTAATCAAATTTGCAGAAATGATTTCAATGAATATTTATTTTTAATTTACAGGTGTGTCAAAGACGGTACACTACAGTACAATTACCAGAGATCCAGACGACAGCGATTTAGTTTCCAGGCCTTCCGCTTTGTGGATGACTACCAGACGGTTTATCTGCAGTGCGATGTGTTGGCGTGTCACGCGATAAGTGACGATTCTCGCTGCACCAGAGGCTGTTTAAGTCAAGGAAGACGTAAGAGAAGAGAAGATTCAGACAGTCAAGAGGGATACGAGAAAGGGTCAAAGTCCCATGCCGTTACAATTGGGCCGCTTGTAAAGGAAGATGACAAAGACAACATCAACAAAGGTTAGTTCAGTTTTGAGCTGTAGTTACGTGCACGCAGTCCTTCATCAGTTTTGTTCTACATAAGAATGAACAGTAAATACAGGGTATTTATTTATAACACCAAAATATGACTCGGTGTTTGACATCAAACTGATTTGCACCATGTTTTGGCGTATATGGAGTTTTTCTTAACCGTAACGACAGGCTAATAACATGTTTAGTCTGAGCAATCTTTTATTAATGGACTGCAATTGAGCGGCCAGCATATTCACTGGCCAGTATAAAAACAAGCAGGTGCCTTTGTGTGTGTTCCCAATAAACAAGCACTTTTATATTTTAATTTATAAATTCTATTTATTTTGTCAGGAACAAATGATTCGCAGCAGTCCAGTATCGTTCCTGTTGTTTCTGGAGCTGTGGCAGGTGTGCTGGCCTTGGCAATTATCTGTGCCGCTGTATTAGTTGCTTTACGCATGCTTAGACGCAAACCCGCTGGACCAAGCCAAACGGTTAACTCTATTGACAACCCAGGATTCGACTGCAAAGAGATGAACACAGTCGCCTGAAATGTAAGAGACTAATGCGACTAGAATAAGTCTCTTATCAGACTTTCCAACTCCCCCCCCCCCCCCCCCCCCATATATCAAAGCCACGTGTAACAATCTAAGACTCCCCTTGGATTTTTGTCCCCGCCCAGATTGGTCCTATAAGACCTTGCTGCGAGCAGTGTTGAGGAATCTGGGGAGATTGTAAGAAACCTCAATACAAGACTGACTGATCACAAACGGGCGACTAGAAACGATGACTTCATGCAGGTGCACAAACCTAGAACGAACCTGTGCCTCACAAACGATTAATACACGACGTAAAACGAAACCCGCGAAAAAACAATTAGTAGATAGAAAGTTACCATATACTCACTACTTATCAACCATTGGAATTTTGAGTTTTCACAGCCAATGCAATCATTGAATCAGCGATCAAACCGATCAATCACAATGATCAAAAAAATAAATACACCCGATTGTCTGACGACGTCTCTTCACTTAACTCTGAAGATCACTACTTCAGGTGCTCGTGCAACGTCGATTACCAACAACAACTGAAGACTACTCACACCTGGACAATATTACTAGACGGACAATAAAAATACCATTGCATGTCTTTAAGTACTTTGCAACTGTGCTGTTACCAATTGGCTCTTATTTTTTCTTTATTCATATTATTTTTTGTAGTTTCTGGTGCTACACAGTCGCAGTGAGAAGTTTGAAGGTTGACGTTGTAACATCTCGTCCCTAATTATTTCTTTCATTTTCATTGCAGACTCGTTCCAGTGATGAGGACCGATGAAGATGAGGAAGAACAATGAAGTAGTTTTGTTGTATATCAACTGCAGGATTTGTTTTAGTCACGGTCTGGTTAGTTTAGAACGGTTCCCACGTTTTTTATTCAAACATGGTTGATATTTTTTGTGACATTAGTTTAGGCTGGCACCTTATACTAACTTATAGTACCGGATATCTTGTTTTGCCAGTTTCATTATGATATGTACCTCAGTGCTCAATTTTTTAGAAGATTACTGTTTATGATCTGTAGAAGGGAAGAGATTATTCATTTCCTTTCGTGTAAAGACCATGAGTCTCTTTGTTTGAAATGTAAACAGTATTTGCTTTTGCTTCATAATCACAACAGCAGCATCAGTGGTCGTCAGCACTGTTCTGTCAACAAGTGAGTGACCTTCACGGCTGCCATTACAACCAAAAACCGGCTTGCAGTATATATTAGGTGGCATGGCCGTAGCATGCATGCAGTACTTTGTATTTCATAGTATAAAGGTAGTGACATTAGTTTTTGGTGGCACCTTATGTACTTGTGGTGCCGGGGATAGTTGTTTTACCAGTTTTATAATATGTACCTGTAAGATGCTTCACTATTTTGTAGAGGACTTACTGTCTGTGCACTAGAAGGAACAAGGTTATATTGATTCATTTTCTCTTGTCTAAAGAGGGATGAAACCCTATAAATCACTTTCTTTGACTGATAAGTACCTACTCAGTGATGCTTCGCTATTTTGTAGAGGATTACTGTTGCCCTGCAGAAGGAAAGAGATTTTTCACGTTCTGCCATCTAAAGAAGGGAACGTTTTATAATGAAACCCTATAAATTACTTTCTTTGGCATGTAAACAGTATTTGATTTAGTATTATAATGATATATACCTGCTCGGTGATGCTTTGCTGTTTTGTAGAGGATTTACTGTTTATGCTCTGCATAAAGAAAGAGATCGTTCCTCTCATCTAAATTAGAGTGAAAGTTTGATAATGAAACCCATAAGTCTCTTTCTTTGGCATGTAAACAGTATTTTGATTTAGATTTTGAATTTTTTTTAGTACCTGCTCTTTGATGCTTTGCTATTTTGTAGAGGATTTTATTACTGTTTATGCCCTGCGAGGAAAGATACTATTCATTTCCTCTCGTCTAAAGAGGGAACGTTTGATAGTGAAACCCATAAGTCTCTTTCTTTGGAATGTAAACAGTATTTAATTTAGTCAGCTTGCTTTCACTTTATAATGATCACAACAGCAACAGCAGCATCAATGTCATCAGTACTATTTTGCCAACACGTGAGTCAGGCGCGGTGCGGTGAACGCGATGTATGTCGTTCTCCCAAATGAGTCTTTGAGCATTCTGGGAGATTTTTACGACTACTCAGTGATTAAGAGTGGGATTTTAAAAGCAACGTTCCACACTAAAGTTGTTTTCACAAGATAAGCTTTGAGGATGATTACGGAGAAGATGCGGCAATTATAATAGGGAGCAGTCTCGTTTCACCTGACAGTTTCTTTATATGTCACTGGTGCTAATACGGATTGTTTTTGTATTTGATTTGTTATCATAAAAGAGCAATAAACCCCAATGTATGCTGTTAAGAATAGCCACATCATTTTTAGTTTTGTGTATCAAGCAAAGAAACGCTTGTGCTCGTCGTCGCGACAAACAAACTAACACGCATACGCTCACGCACGCACGGCACGCGCGCACGTCACTCACATGACGTCAGAGGACCTGTAGCGAAGTCTCATTAATTCCGGCCCACTAGATAAGTATCAGCATACAAACCCACTTGTGCTAGAATTATTCGGCCCAGAAAACATGTCAAGCTATATCAGAATCCCCGTACTAGGAGCGTCCATCTCTCCATCTCTCCGACGCGGGCGTTTGTTTCTTTTCTTTTTTTTTTTTTTTTTTTTTTTGAGTTCTAAAAATAGTACAGAACGCACGCTTACGTTGAGTAGCCACGATAATGCATCTTCGGCAATAGTAGGTGTAACTGAGTCGTGCTTCACACTTCTCGAGTCAGTCTTTTAAATTTCCGCATGCTTTTGTAGCAGGGGCTGGCGGGGAAAATAGTAATTTAATAATGGCACAAAACGAGGAAACGAAAGGTAACGCTCGCCTCCAACCTCCCTAGGCTCCACTTTGCCCCCAGGCCGATCTCGCGGCTCGCACAGCCCGGCCACAGCTGCCGAGAGCGAGAATGTGCCTGTTCCTCATTTAATGGTTTATGCTATTAGTGCGGGCATAATTTGTTTCGATACCTGAACGTGCCGTGAAATGACCTCGGAGGTCAATACGGCAAGCATCCATGACATTGCAGTGTTCGCGTAGCCTCGGTTACCAATATATATATATATATTTTTTTCAACATATATTCTACCATTGGGATGTCGAAGTAAGCATTTTGAACAACACATTCTTTTCCCTACATTACCCACATTGTTTGTTCAATTGATGGCTTTCAAAATAAATTAGACTGAAAGATATTTAGTTGTGAAAATTGATGTAACCCAAAGTTTATACAACTATTACAATAGCTTTCACGTAAAATGTAAAAGTTTTAATATTTTCTAGTTAGTGCTTGTCAATAAGTTGTTTACACGGCTCAAAAACAATAAAGTTACCATGGTGGCCAAGTTCCAAATAAGGCATGACTTGTACCCAGTCTCCAAACACAAAAGCAGCATCCGATGACGTCAGTTCACAATATGAAGGAAAGCGCAGATAGCAGATCTTTGTGTTGTCGTCCTGCTTTGAACGGCTCTCTAACTGCTTACTCGCGTCGTTTTCCTACAAAACTGGCTTTCTTCGTAGTCTTCAGTTACGCTGGCCTCGTCTGACGACGAACCGATCGGAGGTTTGTCTCCGCCACCTCAGAAAAGGGCGCGCCTTTCTGTGGAGTTCGAGTCCGATATGCACAAGTCGAAACGGACTTCAAGTGGAGACGATGGTGAAACGAGCTCTTCAAATGGGGAATGTATAGCGAATGGGGATAGTAAAGCCTCTGTTAAGAGAAAACATTTGAGCAGAAACGACGAGGATGTGGTACGGTTGATAGGACAACATTTACAAGGCTTGGGTTTGAAGTGAGTGTCTTTGGCTGCTTGCGTGTTCAGAAGGTGACATGTCTTTGAGCGTTTGTAGTGGGCTTTGATGCGACGACGCGACTGAGTTTTGTGTTATCGTCTCGTTTACTCCACAGTCAATCTGTGGACGTACTTATGCAGGAATCGGCATGTAGACTGGAACATCCTTCAGCGGCAAAGTTTCGAGAAAGTGTGATGGCTGGCGACTGGGAGAGGGTTAGTGTTGAATTGCCAGAAAAAAAAAATCTGATTGAATTGGTGTCGTGTAGTCGGTGTATAAACAGGGGCATGTTTTCTATAAAGTGTTCACGGATAGTGGGTTTCAAAGTCGACTCACTCGATATTTGTTGCCTTACAAGGCTGACGCTATCCTGAAGGAATTGAAGCCATTGCTGGAAAACAAAGAGGAACTGTTGGTTAGTGTTTTGTGATATTATTGTCCGATTGCCACTACCTGCTAGTTAAAATCCCGCTATAATGTCATATTTACTGCCAAACGGTTTGGATCGTGTTTTAACCGTGATTTGGAATCATAAGAAGTATATAAAATATCTGTTTTTGTTTTGCCTTTGTTTCGCTTCTTTCTCTGCAGAAAATGCGATTTTGTCTGATGGAGCAAAAATTCCTGGAGCTTGTGGAGGATGACCGGCCAGTAGAAGCCTTGCACTGTTTAAGAACGGAACTCACCCCGTTAAAGTACAACAGAGATAGAGTTCACTGTCTTAGTGGGTAAGGATGATGATATACACTGTGAAAGTATTTGCATTTTATTTTATTTATTATTGGCTACAACAATACCGTATGTAAAGTGGATGTAGACAGACCAAATTGCGTAAAGCTGAAGTTGCTATGGAGTTTCTACGATCTCTTTACATGGGTATGTTGGGTTTTTTGGTTCAGAATGTCTCGACTAGCATACAAGTTCTAAGCTGTTTTTTTTTTTTTTTTTTTTTTTTTTTTACTGGATTTTTTTTTTCTTTTAGCAAATGTTGTTAGCAAAACCTCATGTTACAATTACTGTCAACTTGGGCTGTTTCATACTGTAAACCTTCTGTCAACCTGCTCATTTAACCTGACTTGAAAAAAATTGGGGATTTCTATTGGTCAAAATACTGGAGTGGAACTAAAGTTATATTTTACACATGCACAATCTATTTACACAAATAATTTCATAATGTAACATAGTTAGAAAATGCCTATACAAGTTTGTGGTGATGGCTATCTAGAATAACCTAGGGTTAATGAAGCTAGGCTTTGAAACACTACATGTACATGTAGATCATCTTTCAGTTTCTCTCTACCTACAGTGTATGTGTACAGCTGATTGTTCACTGTGATTGAAAGGGGGAATGATGACACTTGCACAGTATTTCTTATATTTAGACTGGCATTTCAAAATGAGCCAGGAAAACATAGAGAAGATAGAACGTATAGAGTAGACCTGGGCCCATGCAGTTGTTCAAAGAGTGGATAGCAACAAGTATTCAAAGGATAAATTGCTGTCCAGTTAAGGATTTATCCACTGGATAGTGCTATCCACTCTCTGAACAACCAGGTCCTGATTGGTAACAACAGGAGCATTTCAACTTAATTACAGTAGCATGTGCAATTGCCAATCTGGCATCAAATGGACATCAAACTTTTTCTCGCATTATTTTTATTTGTAAAGCATCATGCCCTTCCATACACATACTTCTCTTACTAGGTATTCTTTCATATACAGCATCATAACCCAACACATCATGCTGACAAATCCTTTATTTACCACAACACACTAGTTTCTCGCTGTCTGATTGGTCGATTAACCGTGGTAAATAAGAGTCCAGACAATGATGTGACGCCAGCGTGTCACATTTTGCAACGAAATACAGTAAAATTTTCTTGTATATTTCTGAATAGTGTGTTAAAAAACAAATTTCCACTGGTTTGCCGTGGTGTGGACTCTTATTTACCACGATTTACACCATCACAAGGTCAAAATTAGCTGTGGACTCACTCGGCGAAGCACCTTGTGAGTCCACAACATTTTGACCATGTGATGACGTAAATCGTGGTAAATAAGAGTCCACACCATGGCAAACCAGTGGAAATTTATTAAATTTCTTTAGCATTGACATAGGTCTTGGGAAAATACAAAAACTATGATATGATAAAATAAAATGATGAATCACATATATGTGAACTGCGGAACAGTATGATATAGTGAAAGCAACCCTCGTAGTTATGAAGCAGCTATAGAGTTGCAAGGATAGCCCAACAAAATACTGGGCTTCAATTTTTTTTTTGTTTGTTCCTGGGCTATCCTTGTGAGGGTCACTTTCACTGTACATGTATAATTCTTCCGCAGTTCACATATGTGTGATTCATCATGACTATCATATCATTCATCACTGTGACGGGTACATTCGAACCACACACTGAACCAGCTCCCATACGGCTTTATAGTTCCATGGTTAGAGCATGGCACCGGTACAGTGAAGGTCATGGGTTAAATTTATTCCCATTGAAGCCCATATTTTTTCCTGGCTATCCTTGCAACTGCTTTTAGAGTTCCTTCATAACTGCGAGGGTCATTTTCACTATGTCAAATAAGATTATATCATGTATTAGAGTTTGCAGCTTTTTTGTGTGTAATACAGTGCATGTATGTATGCACAGTTGTTAATTTGGCTCCTCTTTCACAGGCTAGTAATGTGTTCAAACCGAGAAGACCTTTATGAAAGATCAGAATGGGATGGCAAAGGTGTTGTCTCCAGAAAAAAGCTCATGGATAGGCTTCAGTGTAAGTACCCGTTCTTACAATTTTTTTTTACTAATGTGGGCTTTTTCACACTAGGATCACGAAAGTGAGGTGAAACAGGGACCTTAATTTGGTGAACATAACACTGTTGAAAAATTAAGGGACAAACTTTAATACTATAGTGACTCCTTTTATTTACATTTGTTCGCATTTGATTTAGGCTGGATTATTCTCAGATTTATACAGCAATATTGCAGTGTGTAAACAGGCCTCAAATGCATGAAGTTTTCATGACACTTTAATTTCGTGACTGTGAAAAAATTGTGAAATTAATGTGTCATGAAATTAATAAAAAATCAAAATTAAAGTGTCATGAAATATGCACCCCCTAAAAGAGCGAAGTTCCATGTAATAAGGTATTATCTTGGTGTGTGGGATTTTCTTTTAGCCTTAAGGATATGACCCTCAGTGCCTCAGATGTTTCTTTCACAAAATAATCAAGACATGACAATAAGTACTTTCACAATCATGTGCAGTTCTAATAATAATAACAATCTTTATTGAGAATGCCAACTTCACCAGGAGTGATTTACAGAAGGGTCCTCTAAAAAATCTCAAGGCTGAGATTTGACTGAGTAGGCCCCAGACCCCCAACCAAAGTCTCTCTCCTGACAGTTTTTTGGGATTGGCATCTATACCAATCAGACAAGTACTATATTGTAAATACTGGCAGGTCCCATCTTTTTTTTTTTTTTTTTTTTTTTTTTTTTTTTTTTTTTTTTGCGCTGAGACCTTCATAATATTGTAGCCCTCTGATAAAAAGATATCTAATGGTGTTTTACAGTACTGTAGATGCTGTATTGAATACAATATTATTAACTTTTTATACCAACTCTGCTGTTCTGTTCTGTTTTCATTTCTTCTACAGCATTTTTACCTGCAGCTGTGATGCTGCCTCCTCACAGATTAAAAACATTACTGGATCAAGCAGTGGAAATGCAAAAGGACAACTGTCCCTTTCACAACACAAAGTTGGAAGTTGGCATGCAAACATTCTCTCTTCTAAGTGACCACAACTGTAGTCGGTATGTTGGATTGTCTCCTGACACTTATTATTGGCTTTCTACCAATTGATCCCCAAATAATACTTAATAAGCCTTTTGCAACAATGAGGTTACATGGCCCAAAATTAGCCATGTTAAAAGAGAAATCATTTTTGACTACCATATCTAATTTATTCAATTTAATAGAAAGAACCCAGTCAGCAGTGTGTGGAAGTGCCATTGCCTATTCCTTGTTTGCATGAGAAGATCTGCATTTTTGCTTCTGTACTTCATTGGCTGAGAATGCTGCCAGACTTGCTTGAACCAATGCAAGACCATAGCAAATGTAAAACCAAAGTATTCATGTGATTACAGTACTGTCATCTGAAAACCGCTGTACTGTGAGGAACTGCTTTTTGGCATCAACATTTACTGCATTGCTCATCCTCAGTCTATTTTGGTTATGCAGGCTTCAGTTCCCTTGTGAAAGCAAACATACTCTGACAGAGCACTGTGACGAGGTAGGCAGCTGACTTTGAGAGATCCTTAAAGGCTGGTTCACATGGTAAAGCAAGCACAAGAGAATGAAAACTTTTCCATTTTCTTACATTTGCACTTGCTTCACAACTTTTGCCTTGTGAACCGGTTGCTTGTGCTTGCTTTACTTGTGTGAACCAGCCTTAAAGGGGCAGTGTCATGATATGTGCATGCATGCAAGTTTGATTGAATCTTAAAAACATTTGCCCAACATTTTCAAGTTTGAAATCCAAAATAGCATCGACAGTGGCAGTGGATCTGCCACTCGATCAATCGCTGCCTTTGTGGAAGCCATCTTGGATTTCAAACTTGAAAACATTAGGCAAATGTTTTCAAGATTTGGTCAAACGCACGCACATGCGCATTTCATGGCAGTGCCCCCTTAACCCTATGAGTCCTGAAAGTGATTAATCATACTGTACCAGAGATTTAGTACACAGTAAACACCCGCTTATAAGAACCAGCATTTTCCAAGTCAGCCTAAAAAGGTACTTATGTAGGGGATATTACATGGCTGTGCAGAGATATGAAGTTTAGCTTAGCAAACGGGTGAGAAAAATATCATCACGAAAAGACAAAATTTGTATCTCCAAGAGGCCATGTCTTGTTCTGTTTATTATGTCTAGATAGTGATGAAATATCCAAAAACAAAATCATATCTCACAGCCTTTATTTCCTGTCAGAATTTGCTGCCTTCAAACATCACATGTACATTAAACATATCATTTTTATCTCTCACATGTGAAGATAATTGCATGCGATGAAAAATATCACTTTTTAGAACTGGAGAAATTCTGGTATTTCATGTCTATATCTATATAAATATATGATATATATATATATATTTGTTGTTTACTGCAAAATTACATTTAATTGGTTCTTAGTTGTATAGGTAATCACACGATTTCGAGTGCAATTTGGAATAAATGAGCACAAGTAAATTTTCAAAGACTACAAAATTGCACGAGCACAGCGCAAGTGCAATTTGTGGTCTTTGAAAGCTTTATGGGTGCTCATTTATTCCAATATTGCATGAGAAATTATGTGATTACTTGTTAATAACATGCATACAATAATTTACGTTGCCAAATATTTTTTCAATTTCATTGCAATGACAAGTGTCTCAAAAACTTTGTTTTCTTGTAAACAGGATCAGAATTGTCCTAAGGAATGATGAAAACATGCTTTCTGTTTTGTTTGGCTTTGCAAATAAAATGTGCACCAACTGTCAGCAATTTTTAATTTCAAATTTCTGCATTCTTAATTTCACATTTCTGCACTGTTAATTACACATTTTTGCACTGTTTGGGATAATTTGACATGCGCTCAGCCAATCAGAATGCAGAAATTATTGTATGCATGTTATTATCAAGGGAAAAAGTCCTTGTTGCTTGTCAGAAAACTAATTCAATATGGGTGTGGTCCCTGCAGTGGTACGCTTTTGAGTTACATACAGTATCTGAGCTACGATGCACTTCACTTTCCACTTTTTTTAGGTCTGGTTCCTGAGGTTTTCTAATGATGGACAGAAGCTTGCTACAGGCTCAAAGGACAGCACAGTCATTCTCTGGGATTTGTCAGTTAGTATTTGACAATTTTTGCCCTTGTTTTTGACTGCATTTTTGTTTCTTTTCATTGATAAGTATTGATCTTCATATGGCATACCATAGATCACTCCTTTCTCTCCTTTACTGCATGAATACACAGTATAAAGTACTTAGCAAGAATCGTCCGTAAAATACAGGTGACACTGTAAAGTGTACTGAGTAACAAAATCTTACATCAGTAAACAATAGACAAAACATCACTCCAGGAAATTAGTGAAATATTTTTCTATTAAGATTTAGTGAACATTTCTCACCATTCCCCGATTGACTTGGGCGTGACTTTTGTCACATAGTTAATTCTTTTGTTATGTATTTAAATTTTGTCATTCAGTATAAAATTATACATAACTTGACTTTTCATCTTGAAGGTTGTTCTGATGCATGTATATTTTTTTTACTTTTCCCTTCAGGGAGGCAAACCCAAGCTGCTTAGGATATTAGAGGGACATAACTATGGTGTAGCCTTTCTGTCTTGGAGTCCAGATGACGCTTTTCTTATTGCTTGTGGCCCCGAAGACTGCTCAGAACTCTGCATTTGGAATGTTGAGGTAAGAAATTGCACATTAGTTAGGTGCTGTACATTCTGTTTTTAATCTACAGAATGACACCCTCTTGTTGAGTCTTCAAACAACAAGGTCCTGGTTGGATAATGTGTATTTTTCCTCACCTTTCCATTGGCTTTGAGAAAGTGTATTTTGGTTTGGAGTTAAAAAAAGTTTTTCGAAAATATTGGACTATAATGTGGTTAAATTCATGTCATCATCCACAGCTTTATTTTAGTGGTTTCCTGTGTTTGATATGTGGTGGCTAATGCCTATAGCTACAGTGCATGTATGTATGACTCATTAGGTACAGACAGTTTGAACAGCTTTCTTCTGAGCAAGTTTTTGGTCTGAGTTTTTGGTTCTACTAGTCTGATAGCCTTGGGTAAATGGAAATTGACTGTCGTCATATCATGTTTGAATTAGTTTTTGTTTCTTCCTCCTTTAGACGGGAGAATTAAAGAAAATAAGTCAGTCACCGGAGGATAGTTTAACCTGCTGTTGCTGGAATCCGGATGGAAGGAGATTTTACACGGCAGGCAACCGTGGACAGTTTTATCAATGTGTAAGTGTCCTCTGACTCAGGGAAGGGGGAGAAAACTGACATGTTTTCCAAGCATTTTGCAATAGATATGTGAAGCAATATTATGGAGAAAGAGTTGTTGTAGAAGAAACAGTTTTTTCTTCTTCTACACCTAAGACAATGAAACAGTACAGGAGACTTTGAAGGGAATGACTTGCCTTTAATAATGGAAGTGCTTTCCCTCTGTCTTTTGGTTGACTGTAAAAAAATATATAATTAAAATAGAAAATAGAGATTTAATGTAAAATAATTTCGATTATAAAATATGTATTTTTATGGCATTCACATAGAACTTTGTATTGATGAATTTCCGTGTTTCTCTCTCCTTTTCTGCAGGACTTAGAGGGCAATGTTTTAGATTCTTGGGAAGGTGTCAGAGTAAACGGAGTTCACTGCCTGGATGATGGCAAGACAGTTTTAGCAGCAGATACCCACAAGAGAATTAGATCATACAATTTTGAAGAATTAAACGATAGTAATTTGTAAGTATACACTTGGATTTTTAAACACGAGCTATTTGGCTCCAGGCACACAGTAAAGCACACTACGTTCCACAAGACATGTTCCTGTTAGCTGATTAACAAGCCATACACATACATGTACATAACATAACATAACATAATATAACATAACATAACATTACATTACATACCATAACATAACATAACATAACATAACATAACATAAAATAACATAACATAACATAACATAACATAACATAATAACAAAACATGAACAAAAACAATAAGAAGGCATGATATAACAGTACACAACGTTTTGAAGCTTCTATCACTGGAAAATTCTACCCTTTTACATAGTATGTAAATATTGCTAGCCTACATTTTACACGTAATTTATACATAATCTACACGTGGTTTACATAATGTGTAAATTCTTTTTACATACTCTCTACCCATTTACACAATTTGTAAATGGGCAGGGAGCATATAAATGTCAATTTGCTAGCAAAGACTGGGTTGTCTCCATACGTCTTCCCCCGTTTTACACAATCTGTAATAGGGTAGAATTTCCCAGTGTGTATCCAAGATAATGGTTCTGCAGTCAACTCCATTTTAACGGACACCTTGTAGGAGCGGTCCCTACCGTTTCTTCAGTCATTTACTCCAACTGAACGGACAGTTGGGGCTGATCCCAAGGGTGTCCATCTTAAAGGCAATTGACTGTATTACCAGCACCAAAGCAAATCGGTATCTACTTCTTAGCCTGGGAATGAAATAGTACATGACATTGAAATGTAGTCATAGGCACACTTTTTGGGATTTCTGCAACATTTATTTGTTTATTAGTTTTTTTTTTCTTTTTCTTTTTTACGTTTCTAATGTCATAACCCTATATTTGCAGAATACAAGAGGACCATTCTATTATGTCATTTACTGTATCAGAAGATAGTCGACACGCGCTTTTAAACGTCGCTTCACAGGTAAGGAGCAGTTACACTGTGGAATGGTCGAATACTGGAAAACAAACAACTGTGGATTTGAGACTTCATTGAGCATCCATGACATAACACAGACTTTCATCAGATTAAAATCTATTTTGTATTCTTAAACTAATGGTCCTGTAAAATAGTCATTTTCAGGCGATTGTTGACGATTGTCGATTTTAAACCAAAACCAAATGAAGTACAATTTCAAGCAATCAGTTTGAAGAAAGAGCCAATTGGCATTGTGAGGAAACGTCATCGCCTGCCCTTGCTTGTTTGCATGAGAAGAGCGCATTCAGTTTTGCTTTTGCTCCTAATTGGCCAAGAATGCTGCTGAACATGTTCGGACCAGTCCGAAAGCGTAGCAAATGCAAATGCAACCAAAGCAATCACACGATTACTTTTGACAGCCATGTATGCGCTCTATGCTTGTAAATCCTTGTTGAATTGCCTCCTGGTTGCACTGTTTTTCCAGGGCCTACATTTATGGGACATCAGAGATCGAGTTCTGGTCCGCAAATATCAGGGTCTAACCCAGGGGATTTACACAATTCACTCCTGCTTCGGTGGAGTAAATAACGATTTTCTAGCCAGCGGCAGTGAAGGTGAGTTTTCTGTTCCAATGGAGATTGGCAAGCTAAACAAATACGCAAACAAACAAATGACATACATAATGATTCTCTGGCCAGAATCCACCGGTGTTCCCATTTAGGAATTCCTTGTGAGTTATTTCTGGCTGCATGTCTTTAGTGTATGTCGGCCATAGACCCCTTCAGGGAATTGAATGCATGATGGGTAATCAGGTCAAGAACAAATAAACATGGCGGCGACGCGTGCGAGAAGTCTCGGTTTAATAGTAAAATCGCTCACAATCTAGAACCACTGAAAGCTTGAAAACGACAATTTGGAGTGCTCCGAAATTCCACCGATCTGAAAAAAAAAACGAATGTATATGCAGTAAATTTGCCCATCATGCATTCAAATCCGGGAGAGGGTCTATCGTCTTTACTATGGTAAACTAGCACTAAAGATAAGTACATTTTGACTGCGTCGTCGGCATAGAGAATAACGTGCACATAATAAATCCACTAAGGGGCGATGTGCGAAAGCTAGACGCTGTAAAATAATCCAAAGCTGACGTTTTGAGCGCTAGCTCTTCGTCGGAGCAAGTGCACCTCGTCTTTGCTGACTGTCACGAAATTTGATCTGTAATTATGTTGCATTCTTTTGTTTTTGTTTGTTTGTTTGTTTGTTGTTGTTGTTGTTTTTTAAGATCATAAGGTGTACATATGGCACATTAAACGCGAAAAGCCCGTAGCGGTGCTTACTGGCCACACGCGAACTGTCAACTGCGTCTCGTGGAATCCAAGATTACCAGAAATGTTGGCATCGGCCAGTGACGACGGCACAGTGCGAATTTGGGGACCAACAGACTGCAAAGATGCTTGTAAGTACTATCGAACAACTGAAATGATAGCAAATAGTTTTAACCCAGGAGCGTTAACAGTATGTTGATTGGACAACAGAACAACAACTGACCAATAAAACGAAACACATCTGAGGCTTCTGGCTAACCGTATCACGACCAACTGAGCAATCACACCAACGACCACACGAAGCAATCGTCTTGCGGTATCTCCTTTGTGTAGGTCAATATATAAGGTTTTACATGATGGAAAGCAAGCGAACTCCTCTACGCTTTGTGGTGGTGTACTGAAACTACCTGTAATTATCGTCTTTGCGCTTTATTACAGGTCAGGAAGGCACGGATGTGTAGGATTGCACCTTGGAACTTTATTGCTTGGGTTTAAATTTGTATTATAGTCTATGAGCGGATCTATTTGAAGTGAAGCAACGGAACATCGACTTTCAAACTTCGTAGCCCTAAACAAAACCAACATCTGGGCCCAACAAAATGCTAAAAAGGTGTCTGATATACGAAACATGAGATACCGTATCTGTTGCTTCGTTTGTTTCGTACTAGTTTCTAGGATGCCTTGAAGTTTATAGAAAAAAATGTGAGGAAATGCGACTTGCAGTTCGTACAGTCTTAAGTTTCATTCGAAGTGATCATTTCAAAAAGCTTGGAAAAGCGGGACGCGGTTTTGATCGGTTGAAAGAGCAATGTGAACTCTGGGCGCTGTGTTGTCGGAAGTAAGTTGGGCTCAAGTCAGCGAAACATAGAGGCTTACATGAAGAATGTTCTGTCAGAACCTGTGGTACAGTACTTTATCTAACAGTTGTTTATCGATATGGGGAACAGCGACACGTTGTTATTTTCTTCTCGGGGTGCTTTGGTTTAGTTAGAGATTTTTTTTTAGCATGGGGCAACAAACACCGAGAAGACTGTTTAGCTCTTCGGTTGGGTATCTAGTATTTGGTGTTTGTTCATGTTTGAGTTTCCTATTTCATCCTTGGCGTTTGGAAGAAAACAAAGTTACCTTTGCTAATTTTGAGCGGAAACGTCTTTGACTTCTCAAGCAGCGTTCATACATATTTATAAATAATGATCTAACTTGTGACGCTTTTTCTATTTATTATCTTTTTTTTTTTTTTTTTTTTTTCAATTCTGTGGACTTTCTTTTTAACAATTATTTAAAGCTGGGGAAACACTTGTCGATGTTCCATTGTTTTAACTTGCTTCAAATTCTTTTCTCACACTTATCGCCTGTTGCATTTTAGAAAATAACTAATAGGGCCATTATAATTTAGGAGGTATATAATTTATGTTGCAAACAAATAAACACGATGGCTTTTACACGCTGTGCCATTGATCCGTTTGAAGTGACCGTAATGACCCGCCGATTCTGCTCCCGCTCCGGTCCCGCTTCTTTTCCAGCTTTCTTTCGCTTCCGAGCCCGCTCGGACCCCGCACCCCTCCCGCATAGAAGGCAAGCTGCTACTCTAGCAACTGACAGCACGGCGAGAAGAAAAACAACGGCGCAACCATTGGATTGGACGTTCCCCTTCCGGAGGCTCCTAACCATTTTAAACTTGACTCGCATCACGGAAATCCACACTCGAACACAACTGGTCTATATTTGAAAGCTTCTCGTATGCGCTCTCATGATTTTTGATTCTGTAAACCCGAAGAGCATTCTTATCTTCTTTGTGCTTACTACGTTTACTAACTGCTGCACCACGAAATGCAAAATACCGTTTGTTCAAAATACCACTTTAACCCTTCCACTCCCAAGCTAAAAATTCAGACTCTCCCAACTTAACTTAACTTTTCGTCGAAAATCGGCCATTTTTTACCCCTTACTAAAAACAATGTACAGTCTCCGCCAAATATCAGAATCACATGAAACTTTCAGGGCAATCCATGTTTCTGAATGTTTAACAAATGCGCTGATGTACTAATTTATGATGACATCTAAAAGGAGACGAGAGAAATAAGACTTCAAACTTCGCCTCACAATTCGCCGTTTTCGGTCAAAAGTACATAAATAAATGCGTACTTTTAAAGCTATATCTCATCAACAGTGATGAAAAATAAGGCAAGTGTGCTGCCTGAAGTCTCGTTATAGTCCCGGCAATGTCTCCTGAAAGTTTGGAAGGATTAAAATTTTTGGTCAAAAAGGGCCCATTTTCGACAAAAAGTTAAGCCTAGCCTTTAACTTTTTGGCAAAAATCGGCCATTTGTTGCCCCCTAGTAAAAACAATGTACAGTCTCGGCCAAATATCAAAGTTGCATAAAACTTTCAGGAAATGTTTTTGAATGTTTTACAAATGTGCTGATGTACAATTTAGGATGATATCTAAAAGGAGCCGCGAGTAAAAAGACTTCAAACTTCGCCCAACAATTCGCCGTTTTCAGTCAAAAGTACAAATAAATAAATTCGTACTTGTAAAGCTATATCTCCTCAACAATGATGCGAAATAAGACAAGTGTACTGCCTGAAGTCTCGTTATAGTCCAAGTAAGGTTTTCTAATGTTTGGAAGGATCTAAAGTTTTGATAAAAAAGGCGCCATTTTCGGCAAATAGTTAAGCCTAATCCTTCAACTTTTTCTCGAAAATCGGCCATTTTTCCCCCTTACTAAAAACGATGCACCGTCTCGACAAAACATTCAAATCGCATGAAAATTTCAGCGAATGTTTCTAAATCCTTTATAAATGAACTACTTTGCGTTGTATGATTATATCTGAAAAAATCCGCGAGATAAAAAACTTCAAACTGCGAATAACAAACCGCCATTTCAGGACAAAATTACACCTCAATAAATACGTACTTTTAAAGCTATATCTCGTCAACAAAGACAAAAAATAAGCCGCTTGAACGACCTCAAGTATCGTTAGAGACCCAGTAAGGTTCCCAGAAAGATTGGAAGAATTTACTTTTTGGTCAAAACGGGCCGATTTTCGACCAGAAGTTAAGCCTAACCCGTTAACTTTTTGGCAAAAATCGGACAGTTTCTGCTCCTTACTAAAAACAATGTACCGTCTCGATATAGCAGCTAAAATTGGCCTCCTTTGCACGAAAGGTGTGATATTTAAATTAGTGCATGATTTCCTTTAACTTGCTCTAATTTTTTACAAAAACTATGCAAAATCGTCGGCATAGTCCCAGGAACGTTTCCTGAAAGTTTCATGCGATTCTGAGATGGTCGAAAAATCTTGGAATTTTGACAAAATACTAAGGCACAGGGTTTTTTGCCGATTTTAGCCAAAAACTGAAAACTCTTGAAACTTTCAGGAAACCTTCCTTGGACTATAACAAGACTTTTTGCAATACATTTGCTTTATCTATCTTCATCCGTTGCCGAGATATGGCAGCTTAACTCGAAAGGTGTGATGAATTAATTAGTGCATGATTTGCTGTAATTTGCTGTAATTTCTCACGACGCGCGCGCTAAAAGTTTACAAAAACTATGCAACCTTTGTCGGCATAGTCCCAGCAACGTTTCCTGAAAGTTTCATGCGATTCTGAGATGGTCGAAAAATCTTGGAATTTTGACAAAATACTAAGGCTATAGCACAGGGTTTTTTGCCGATTTTGGCCAAAAACTGAAAACTCTTGAAACTTTCAGGAAACCTTCCTTGGACTATAACAAGACTTTTTGCAATACATTTGCTTTATCTATCTTCATCCGTTGCCGAGATATGGCAGCTTAACTCGAAAGGTGTGATGAATTAATTAGTGCATGATTTGCTGTAATTTGCTGTAATTTCTCACGACTCGCGCGCTAAAAGTTTACAAAAACTATGCAAACTTTGTCGGCATAGTCCCAGCAACGTTTCCTGAAAGTTTCATGCGATTCTGAGATGGTCGAAAAATCTTGGAATTTTGACAAAATACTAAGGCTATAGCACAGGGTTTTTTGCCGATTTTGGCCAAAAACTGAAAACTCTTGAAACTTTCAGGAAACCTTCCTTGGACTATAACAAGACTTTTTGCAATACATTTGCTTTATCTATCTTCATCCGTTGCCGGAGTTATGGCAGCTTAACTCGAAAGGTGTGATGAATTAATTAGTGCATGATTTGCTGTAATTTGCTGTAATTTCTCACGACGCGCGCGCTAAAAGTTTACAAAAACTATGCAAACTTTGTCGGCATAGTCCCAGCAACGTTTCCTGAAAGTTTCATGCGATTCTGAGAGGGTCGAAAAATCTTGGAATTTTGACAAAATACTAAGGCTATAGCACAGGGTTTTTTGCCGATTTTGGCCAAAAACTGAAAACTCTTGAAACTTTCAGGAAACCTTCCTTGGACTATAACAAGACTTTTTGCAATACATTTGCTTTATCTATCTTCATCCGTTGCCGAGATATGGCAGCTTAACTCGAAAGGTGTGATGAATTAATTAGTGCATGATTTGCTGTAATTTGCTGTAATTTCTCACGACGCGCGCTCTAAAAGTTTACAAAAACTATGCAAACTTTGTCGGCATAGTCCCAGCAACGTTTCCTGAAAGTTTCATGCGATTCTGAGATGGTCGAAAAATCTTGGAATTTTGACAAAATACTAAGGCTATAGCACAGGGTTTTTTGCCGATTTTGGCCAAAAACTGAAAACTCTTGAAACTTTCAGGAAACCTTCCTTGGACTATAACAAGACTTTTTGCAATACATTTGCTTTATCTATCTTCATCCGTTGCCTAGTTATGGCAGCTTAACTCGAAAGGTGTTATGAATTAATTAGTGCATGATTTGCTGTAATTTGCTGTAATTTCTCACGACGCGCGCTCTAAAAGTTTACAAAAACTATGCAAACTTTGTCGGCATAGTCCCAGCAACGTTTCCTGAAAGTTTCATGCGATTCTGAGATGGTCGAAAAATCTTGGAATTTTGACAAAATACTAAGGCTATAGCACAGGGTTTTTTGCCGATTTTGGCCAAAAACTGAAAACTCTTGAAACTTTCAGGAAACCTTCCTTGGACTATAACAAGACTTTTTGCAATACATTTGCTTTATCTATCTTCATCCGTTGCCGAGATATGGCAGCTTAACTCGAAAGGTGTGATGAATTAATTAGTGCATGATTTGCTGTAATTTGCTGTAATTTCTCACGACGCGCGCTCTAAAAGTTTACAAAAACTATGCAAACTTTGTCGGCATAGTCCCAGCAACGTTTCCTGAAAGTTTCATGCGATTCTGAGATGGTCGAAAAATCTTGGAATTTTGACAAAATACTAAGGCTATAGCACAGGGTTTTTTGCCGATTTTGGCCAAAAACTGAAAACTCTTGAAACTTTCAGGAAATCTTCCTTGGACTATAACAAGACTTTTTGCAATACATTTGCTTTGTCTATCTTCATCCGTTGCCGAGATATGGCAGCTTAACTCGAAAGGTGTGATGAATTAATTAGTGCATGATTTGCTGTAATTTGCTGTAATTTCTCACGACGCGCGCTCTAAAAGTTTACAAAACCTATGCAAACTTTGTCGGCATAGTCCCAGCAACGTTTCCTGAAAGTTTCATGCGATTCTGAGATGGTCGAAAAATCTTGGAATTTTGACAAAATACTAAGGCTATAGCACAGGGTTTTTTGCCGATTTTGGCCAAAAACTGAAAACTCTTGAAACTTTCAGGAAACCTTCCTTAGACTATAACAAGACTTTTTGCAATACATTTGCTTTATCTATCTTCATCCGTTGCCGAGATATGGCAGCTTAACTCGAAAGGTGTGATGAATTAATTAGTGCATGATTTGCTGTATTTTGCTGTAATTTCTCACGACGCGCGCTCTAAAAGTTTACAAAAACTATGCAAACTTTGTCGGCATAGTCCCAGCAACGTTTCCTGAAAGTTTCATGCGATTCTGAGATGGTCGAAAAATCTTGGAATTTTGACAAAATACTAAGGCTATAGCACAGGATTTTTTGCCGATTTTGGCCAAACACTGAAAACTCTTGAAACTTTCAGGAAACCTTCCTTGGACTATAACAAGACTTTTTGCAATACATTTACTTTATCTATCTTTATCCGTTGCCGAGATATGGCAGCTTAACTCGAAAGGTGTGATGAATTAATTAGTGCATGATTTGCTGTAATTTGCTGTAATTTCTCACGACGCGCGCTCTAAAAGTTTACAAAAACTATGCAAACTTTGTCGGCATAGTCCCAGCAACGTTTCCTGAAAGTTTCATGCGATTCTGAGATGGTCGAAAAATCTTGGAATTTTGACAAAATACTAAGGCTATAGCACAGGATTTTTTGCCGATTTTGGCCAAACACTGAAAACTCTTGAAACTTTCAGGAAACCTTCCTTGGACTATAACAAGACTTTTTGCAATACATTTACTTTATCTATCTTTATCCGTTGCCGAGATATGGCAGCTTAACTCGAAAGGTGTGATGAATTAATTAGTGCATGATTTGCTGTAATTTGCTGTAATTTCTCACGACGCGCGCTCTAAAAGTTTACAAAAACTATGCAAACTTTGTCGGCATAGTCGCAGCAACGTTTCCTGAAAGTTTCATGCGATTCTGAGATGGTCGAAAAATCTTGGAATTTTGACAAAATACTAAGGCTATAGCACAGGGTTTTTTGCCGATTTTGGCCAAAAACTGAAAACTCTTGAAACTTTCAGGAAACCTTCCTTGGACTATAACAAGACTTTTTGCAATACATTTGCTTTATCTATCTTCATCCGTTGCCGAGATATGGCAGCTTAACTCGAAAGGTGTGATGAATTAATTAGTGCATGATTTGCTGTATTTTGCTGTAATTTCTCACGACTCGCGCGCTAAAAGTTTACAAAAACTATGCAAACTTTGTCGGCATAGTCCCAGCAACGTTTCCTGAAAGTTTCATGCGATTCTGAGAGGGTCGAAAAATCTTGGAATTTTGACAAAATACTAAGGCTATAGCACAGGATTTTTCGCCGATTTTGGCCAAAAACTGAAAATTCTTGAAACTTTCAGGAAATCTTCCTTGGACTATAACAAGACTTTTTGCAATACATTTGCTTTATCTATCTTCATCCGTTGCCTAGTTATGGCAGCTTAACTCGAAAGGTGTTATGAATTAATTAGTGCATGATTTGCTGTAATTTGCTGTAATTTCTCACGACGCGCGCTCTAAAAGTTTACAAAAACTATGCAAACTTTGTCGGCATAGTCCCAGCAACGTTTCCTGAAAGTTTCATGCGATTCTGAGATGGTCGAAAAATCTTGGAATTTTGACAAAATACTAAGGCTATAGCACAGGGTTTTTTGCCGATTTTGGCCAAAAACTGAAAACTCTTGAAACTTTCAGGAAACCTTCCTTGGATTATAACAAGACTTTTTGCAATACATTTGCTTTATCTATCTTCATCCGTTGCCTAGTTATGGCAGCTTAACTCGAAAGGTGTTATGAATTAATTAGTGCATGATTTGCTGTAATTTGCTGTAATTTCTCACGACGCGCGCGCTAAAAGTTTACGAAAATTTTGCAAACTTTGTCGGCATAGTCGCAGCAACGTTTCCTGAAAGTTTCATGCGATTCTGAGATGGTCGAAAAATCTTGGAATTTTGACAAAATACTAAGGCTATAGCACAGGATTTTTTGCCGATTTTGGCCAAAAACTGAAAACTCTTGAAACTTTCAGGAAATCTTCCTTGGACTATAACAAGACTTTTTGCAATACATTTGCTTTATCTATCTTCATCCGTTGCCGAGATATGGCAGCTTAACTCGAAAGGTGTGATGAATTAATTAGTGCATGATTTGCTGTAATTTGCTGTAAATTCTCACGACGCGCGCTCTAAAAGTTTACAAAAACTATGCAAACTTTGTCGGCATAGTCCCAGCAACGTTTCCTGAAAGTTTCATGCGATTCTGAGATGGTCGAAAAATCTTGGAATTTTGACAAAATACTAAGGCTATAGCACAGGGTTTTTTGCCGATTTTGGCCAAAAACTGAAAACTCTTGAAACTTTCAGGAAACCTTCCTTGGACTATAACAAGACTTTTTGCAATACATTTGCTTTGTCTATCTTCATCCGTTGCCGAGTTATGGCAGCTTAACTCGAAAGGTGTGATGAATTAATTAGTGCATGATTTGCTGTAATTTGCTGTAATTTCTCACGACGCGCGCGCTAAAAGTTTACAAAAACTATGCAAACTTTGTCGGCATAGTCCCAGCAACGTTTCCTGAAAGTTTCATGCGATTCTGAGATGGTCGAAAAATCTTGGAATTTTGACAAAATACTAAGGCTATAGCACAGGGTTTTTTGCCGATTTTGGCCAAAAACTGAAAACTCTTGAAACTTTCAGGAAACCTTCCTTGGACTATAACAAGACTTTTTGCAATACATTTGCTTTATCTATCTTCATCCGTTGCCGAGATATGGCAGCTTAACTCGAAAGGTGTGATGAATTAATTAGTGCATGATTTGCTGTAATTTGCTGTAATTTCTCACGACGCGCGCGCTAAAAGTTTACGAAAATTTTGCAAACTTTGTCGGCATAGTCCCAGCAACGTTTCCTGAAAGTTTCATGCGATTCTGAGATGGTCGAAAAATCTTGGAATTTTGACAAAATACTAAGGCTATAGCACAGGGTTTTTTGCCGATTTTGGCCAAAAACTGAAAACTCTTGAAACTTTCAGGAAACCTTCCTTGGACTATAACAAGACTTTTTGCAATACATTTGCTTTGTCTATCTTCATCCGTTGCCGAGTTATGGCAGCTTAACTCGAAAGGTGTGATGAATTAATTAGTGCATGATTTGCTGTAATTTGCTGTAATTTCTCACGACGCGCGCGCTAAAAGTTTACAAAAACTATGCAAACTTTGTCGGCATAGTCCCAGCAACGTTTCCTGAAAGTTTCATGCGATTCTGAGATGGTCGAAAAATCTTGGAATTTTGACAAAATACTAAGGCTATAGCACAGGGTTTTTTGCCGATTTTGGCCAAACACTGAAAACTCTTGAAACTTTCAGGAAACCTTCCTTGGACTATAACAAGACTTTTTGCAATACATTTGCTTTATCTATCTTCATCCGTTGCCGAGATATGGCAGCTTAACTCGAAAGGTGTGATGAATTAATTAGTGCATGATTTGCTGTAATTTGCTGTAATTTCTCACGACGCGCGCGCTAAAAGTTTACGAAAATTTTGCAAACTTTGTCGGCATAGTCGCAGCAACGTTTCCTGAAAGTTTCATGCGATTCTGAGATGGTCGAAAAATCTTGGAATTTTGACAAAATACTAAGGCTATAGCACAGGATTTTTTGCCGATTTTGGCCAAACACTGAAAACTCTTGAAACTTTCAGGAAATCTTCCTTGGACTATAACAAGACTTTTTGCAATACATTTGCTTTATCTATCTTCATCCGTTGCCGAGATATGGCAGCTTAACTCGAAAGGTGTGATGAATTAATTAGTGCATGATTTGCTGTAATTTGCTGTAAATTCTCACGACGCGCGCTCTAAAAGTTTACAAAAACTATGCAAACTTTGTCGGCATAGTCCCAGCAACGTTTCCTGAAAGTTTCATGCGATTCTGAGATGGTCGAAAAATCTTGGAATTTTGACAAAATACTAAGGCTATAGCACAGGGTTTTTTGCCGATTTTGGCCAAAAACTGAAAACTCTTGAAACTTTCAGGAAACCTTCCTTGGACTATAACAAGACTTTTTGCAATACATTTGCTTTATCTATCTTCATCCGTTGCCGAGATATGGCAGCTTAACTCGAAAGGTGTGATGAATTAATTAGTGCATGATTTGCTGTAATTTGCTGTAATTTCTCACGACGCGCGCGCTAAAAGTTTACGAAAATTTTGCAAACTTTGTCGACATAGTCCCAGCAACGTTTCCTGAAAGTTTCATGCGATTCTGAGATGGTCGAAAAATCTTGGAATTTTGACAAAATACTAAGGCTATAGCACAGGGTTTTTTGCCGATTTTGGCCAAAAACTGAAAACTCTTGAAACTTTCAGGAAACCTTCCTTGGACTATAACAAGACTTTTTGCAATACATTTGCTTTGTCTATCTTCATCCGTTGCCGAGTTATGGCAGCTTAACTCGAAAGGTGTGATGAATTAATTAGTGCATGATTTGCTGTAATTTGCTGTAATTTCTCACGACGCGCGCGCTAAAAGTTTACAAAAACTATGCAAACTTTGTCGGCATAGTCCCAGCAACGTTTCCTGAAAGTTTCATGCGATTCTGAGATGGTCGAAAAATCTTGGAATTTTGACAAAATACTAAGGCTATAGCACAGGGTTTTTTGCCGATTTTGGCCAAACACTGAAAACTCTTGAAACTTTCAGGAAACCTTCCTTGGACTATAACAAGACTTTTTGCAATACATTTGCTTTATCTATCTTCATCCGTTGCCGAGATATGGCAGCTTAACTCGAAAGGTGTGATTAATTAATTAGTGCATGATTTGCTGTAATTTGCTGTAATTTCTCACGACGCGCGCGCTAAAAGTTTACAAAAACTATGCAAACTTTGTCGGCATAGTCCCAGCAACGTTTCCTGAAAGTTTCATGCGATTCTGAGATGGTCGAAAAATCTTGGAATTTTGACAAAATACTAAGGCTATAGCACAGGGTTTTTTGCCGATTTTGGCCAAAAACTGAAAACTCTTGAAACTTTCAGGAAACCTTCCTTGGACTATAACAAGACTTTTTGCAATACATTTGCTTTATCTATCTTCATCCGTTGCCGAGATATGGCAGCTTAACTCGAAAGGTGTGATGAATTAATTAGTGCATGATTTGCTGTAATTTGCTGTAATTTCTCACGACGCGCGCGCTAAAAGTTTACAAAAACTATGCAAACTTTGTCGGCATAGTCCCAGCAACGTTTCTTGAAAGTTTCATGCGATTCTGAGATGGTCGAAAAATCTTGGAATTTTGACAAAATACTAAGGCTATAGCACAGGGTTTTTTGCCGATTTTGGCCAAAAACTGAAAACTCTTGAAACTTTCAGGAAACCTTCCTTGGACTATAACAAGACTTTTTGCAATACATTTGCTTTATCTATCTTCATCCGTTGCCGAGATATGGCAGCAAAACCGCTTAAAACTTGACTTACCTTTTAATTTTCAGTGACGAAAAACAGATTTACGAGAGGTGTCACCTTTTTGAGAGAAAGTGCCTAAAAGAAATTAGTATTGTTTTTTTTTTCAACCTACGGCATAACCGATTTTTGGTCGAGAGAGACGTCATTTGCGTGAAATCGAGCAATTTCGCTGACGTTTTTAGAAGAAAGGCTCATAGACCGCAGAAAAGAAATTTGATAGTTTAAAAAATCAACATATAGACTTACCACAGCCAAAATTTTATAGTATTTTAGACATAAATTCTGACAATGAAATGTGACTGACATATGACCTCTGTTATTAATTTACCAGTAGTTCACAGATATTGGTATTCTTTGAACAATTTTCTGAGAAGAAAGCTAAAGACCTATTTAACAAATAAACAACCAGTACAGAGCCCTTGGTGCATTTGCTTGTGAGAACGAGAGTTATTTTTTTAACCCTCGAGAATTGTTGTTTCCCCTGAATCGGCCGAATTACATTTTGCAAATTTTCTCCCAAAGGAGGTGAAATCTGGACAAACTAACTGCATCACGTTTTCTTACTTACTAATGCCTACAACTGACCAAAGTATGAGCGATTTCGATTGTTTGAGTTTCGCCTTTCTTTGTTCGATTTTTGCAGACATCTGCTCTTAACTTTTTGGCGAAAATCGGCTTACTAAAAACAATGCAACGTCTCAGCTAATCATTTAAATCGCAATGTTTAGAGGAAGTTTCTGTATGTTTCTGAAATGTGCTGATGTGCAATTAACAATTATATCTAAAACGATCCGCGAGATCTAAAACTTCAAACATCGCATAACAAACCGCCATTTCCGTTCAAACTTTCAGATAAATAAATGCGTACTTTTAAAGCTATATCTCGTCAACAATGACGAAAAATGAGCCAGTTGAACCGCCTGAAGTCTCATTATAGCCCAAAGTTTGGAGGGATTTAATATTTTGGTCAAAATGGGCCGATTTTCGACCAAAAGTTAAGTCTTAAACCCCTTAACTTTTTGGCGAAAATCGGCCGGTTTTTACCACTTATTCAAAACGATGTACTGTCTCGGCCAATCATTCAATTTGCATGAAAGTTTCAGAGAATCTCTTTGAATGACTTACAAATGTGCGGATATACAATTTACGACTATACCTAAATCGATCCGCGAGATATAAGATTTCAAACTTTGCATAACAAACCGCCATTTCCGGGCAAAATTTTAGATAAATAAGACGAGAAATGAGGCTGTTAAACCGCCTGAAGTCTCGTTATAGTCCCAGTAAAGTTTCCTGAAAGTTTGGAATGATTGATATTTTGGTCAAAATGGGCCGATTTTCGACCAAAAGTTCAGTTAACCCCTTAACTTTTTGGCGAAAATCGGCCATTTTTTGCCCCTTACTAAAAACATTGTACCGTCTTGGTCAAACATTCGAATCGCATGAAACTTGCAGGGAATGATTCTAAATGTTTGACAAAATGTGCTGATGTGCTGATGTACAATTTATGATGATATAATATTTCTGGTTAGAAACTGAAGGAGAAATTTGCAGTTGATCACTCTGTGCTCGTCGTTGGCAATATGTTATAGGATAGAGGAAATTTAGGCGGTTTGAAAATATTTGAGGCATTTCCGTGTGGTGTCCCTAAAGGCTCCCGAACTTTCATTTTTAGCCACACCTTGAATTTTTTTTCTCGAAATTTTGTCCCTTAAACAGAAGTGTTTTTTCTTAGAATAGAAACTAAGTAATGGTTTATTCATTCTACTGCGTACCCATGGTGTAATTCCTCATAATCAAATCAACAATGCGATAACATTTCTCCGAAATTAGCGGTTGCTCTGAGACCAGGTAGTAACGCCGGCGCGATCTACTTTTAGAATGTGATTGTTCAAAGCACGCCCCGTATAACAAAAGTGAAACTGAGAGTAAATTAATTACAACAAGAAACAAAGCACACAGCACTTTAGAAAGACTCCGAGATACTTGCTGTGAATATTGGCAAACGACTATTGAGATGGATGGTGCGACCGCAGCAAAGAATCGTAAACTGCCACCAATCTACGGCAACCTACCCAAACACGCTAACTACGTAAACTTCACTCCAATCAAGTCGAATGAGCGGTCTAATTCTTGCCGGCTCCGCGATGCCAGCACCGAGAAACGAAATGACAGTTTTGAAGTTGGGCAGATCCACGACGGGAGAGAACACGTTGAAGAGAGTGAAGAGGTAATACTACAGATCCTCTCCTCACAAGAAGCCGGTCCTGAAATTGAGCAGACCAACATGTGGCGCTTAACGTCCAACAAAATGCGCAGAGATTTCTCAGTCGTACATCAGGTGTTGCAAGGACATACGAAAGGAGGCGGGAATATCTCAAGCGAGGAGCTGGAGGAGGAAGGAAGAGAAGGAAGCCGTGAAATAGCCACTCCAAAAGCCGCGCTACCAACGGGAAAAAACGCATCGGGTCATTACATGCCTCTGCTGTATGGACGCCGGAGATCGGAACAAGAATATCAACTGAGAAACGTCCCGTCGGAGGCGACAGTGGTGAGCGAAGTTTCGCAAGCTCCAACTTACACATCTATTGGGCCAGGCTGCGATGAAGAAACCGGCGTGTCTCAAGCGCCCAACGACAGTTCGCCAAGAGTCTTCCGTTGTCTGATAATTCTGCTGATACTTGTAGGTCTATTGTCCGTAGAAGCAATGGTGCTGTCTTCGTTGTCCATTACTCGTGGTGCACATCCTGGCCTTGAAAATCAAGTTTCTGTGGTATGTAAACGAGTTGATTTTGAGAATCAAATATCAGAGTGTTAATGTAGCGTTGAAAATCTCAATTATTTCTTAGTCACACTGTTTATAATTCTTTTATTTATTGTTTTCTCAGTCTTCTTAAAGGGGTACTTTGACCAAAATCGGACCATCACTTAAATTCAATTAAAAACAGTCAAAAACAATCTTTAGCACACCACTAACAATCCTACCAAACCGTTTGTCGAAATTATTTTTGGAAGTGCCACTTTTTGACCTCTGTTTTTCTTGAGCCGTGAATAAATCGATAATTCCGAGTGGGGATTGGAGAGACTGGCGTGACGTCATCTTACCAACGCAAAGTATCACAACTATAAGGGAAGTGTGAAGTTTTGCAGAAGAGCGCGTGTAACTCTTGATTAAAATCGAAGTAGAATTTGGAATTTTCAAACAAAACTGCACAACATGCCAGGTAGGTGTGTAGTGCAGGGCTGCGACAGCAAGTCGAACCCGAAAGAGAGCATTTCCCTTCACATTTCACTCAATAATAAAGCGCTGTGCGCGATGTGGAAGAACGGTTTGTGCTACTTTATCGCAAGAACTTCAATCCTGGTGATCGCTTCTCTGTCTGCTCGAAGCATTTCGAAGAGAGCTGTTTTTCAAGGCTCCACCAAGAAGGTTTTCTCCAGCAGACTGATTCCAGGATCAGTCCCCACAATTTGGAGAGCAACTAAAGATCGAGGCGAAAGTACAAGAGATCGTCGTAAGTCTTGACGAGGGAATTTTTTCGAAGTTTGAGCAGTTTAAGAGTCCCACAATTTGCAAACTGTCATCAAACTGCTTTCTTAGATGTTTCGTTTAGCAGAAATTGCAAGAACTGAACTTTCGTTTTCATCGCACATCGCACGCTGTGGCGGCGTGACAACTTGTTATGAGTCCATTCGAGTAAATTTGAAGCATTTTTCGGACTAATGCAACTAAAAGCCATACTATTACAAGCGTTAGTGAATACAAAAAGGCGGTGTTTCAGTATGATTGTTGTAGCTTAATAAAACGGTCAAGTTAGCTAGACGGCGGCTTTTCATATAGACACAACGCCGGGCAGAATCACACAACAGTCGGCATGTCAAATCAACGTAATTGTATTTATTCAAAATAGTGGCACTGTATACGATCTGTGAATTTCACTTTACATTAAAACCCATGCATTTACTAGATCCTTCAATAATTTGATAGAATCGAAAAGTTCATGTTGATTTTGCAGTAGTTTGTGTGCTACTGACTTCGTAAATTTCCGAGTTCTGAAGTGTGTTAAAATTAATAATGGTCTTACCACGTTCCAAAATTTACTTCTCGGCTGAATCTTTTCTTGAATTCGGCTTCTTCTTCGACCGTGACTTGCTCCACGTACGCCGCTAGTTCTTCGATGTTTTAATAGAATTGAAATGTTTTGATAGAATCGAAAAGTTCATGTTGATTCTGCAGCAATTTGAGCGCTACCGTCTTCGTAAATTTCCGAGTTCTCAAGCGTGATACATTAATAATGGTCTTACCACGTTCCAAAATTTACTTCTCGGCTGAATCTTTTCTTGAATTCGGCTTCTTGTTCTTCTTCGACTGTGACTTGCTCGACGCACACCGCTAGTTCTTCTTTCGTGGCAACTGGTTCAAAGACTGTCGTCGTACGCAAACGTACTGCCTTCAACACTTGAATGTATATGTGAAACATCTAATAATGACTCGTGAGTCGATAAAAAAGAAGAATTCGAAGAAATTATCAATGAAAGTTTGCTCTCACTCAAAGACATTTCCAAAGAAATGTGTGTGGGTCCGCGTCTCGTTGGTAAGATGACGTCAGAGTGGTAAACCGCTGGCCCGAAATATTTATTCACGGCCAACATGGCGGACAGGCGTTTTTGCCTCCTTTGAATTAATATATCTCGGGAGTCTTGCATCTGAAAAAAAAAGTTTTTGGGACATTTTGCTATTCATACCATACACTTTCATTTAAAGTGGTTAAAACAGTATTTCAAAGTGGTCCGATTTTGGTCAAAGTACCCCTTTAATCAAGACTAATGCAACAGCCTTGTAGATTTATTTTACTGACTGGCTATTATGAAATCAAAGTACAAAAAAACGAAAATGTACAGTGAGAACAATTATATTGCAAAATAATGATGTCTAATCGTCTAATCTTTTGCTGGGTGGCTTGAAAAAGTTCCAAATTACTTTGAATATTTTGTGCGGCATCCGCATGTATATAAAAAAATATTCACTTTAGTTGAATTCTTAGCCATCTGTCACCAAAATTACGTACAGCGAGGGTGAGTAGAGTGTGTGGGCTTTGAGTGGCATATATGGCAATCAAAGAAAGATTGTGAAAGATTGTAACAACTATATATCCATCCATTGAGAATGGCGGCAAAAAAGAGTTCAAACTGACAGTTATCTCTTGTAAAAGAGATCAGATACTAAATTATCTACACTGTACAGTCAACTCTCTCAAGGCGGACACCTCTCTAATGGGACAGCATGCAGATTTGGACATAATTATGACCAAAGGAGCAGTTCTCTACTCTGCCCACTACATGTAATCATACATGAAGTGGCCCGCCAAAATATCTTAGCCTTGTAAACTCAAGTGACTTCTTGAGTGGTCACGCTTCATTTTACACTTTTGGAAGTTGGAAGTGTTTAAAGGCCCAACGAACAAAAACAGATCGGTGGTTTTAGATGTGGACAGAGTAATATTGTTAAACGAGGAAAATCGTGTACAATCGGAATTCGATTTTCAGTTTCAGTTGAGAATAATTTCCTGTTTATGTCTTGGCTTTCAGTTTTCACGGAACGATAGTCCAGCGTAGCCGCGGGCTATAGTTTAATGTCGCATTTCCATGTAAGTGACGCACCTGAAAGGCTTTATACAAAGGGCCGGCTTTGTAACGTAACACATGTCTCCGTCGTTTTATTTTATTTTTTTCTGTTTCTCGGAACAGGTAAACGGAGTAGAAAATAAAAGCGACGCTTCCAATCATACGCCGGCTCCTGGGCCCTCCTCCATAATGACAAATAGAACTTCGGAGCCCGCGAAAAGAACGTCGCTGAATCTGAACACCTGCCAGTACAAAGTGAAGGGGAGTTGGTCCGCCAAAGCCGAGCCAGCGGCAGTAAATTACGTGACTTTAATTCAGGAAAAGGTGAGTCAGAATGAGTTACTATGGTGATGAAACAGTCTATCTTTCGTCTGCACTACAGGGCGAATGGATATCTACGATTATTAAAAACTGGACCACGGTTATTGGATTTCTAGGTTTTTGATTGGTTCCCTGGACATGGGTTATCAGCTCATAACCTATCCTGGACAAATATGGTCAAAGAACGCGTGAGCGACGAAGTACTGCGAGAGAAAGTTTTTTTTTTTTTTTTTTTTTTTTTTTATTTAGATTTCACGACCTCTTTCAGTGGCTTGCAAGTCCCGGGTGAGACAAATTTACAAGTAACTGAAGAATGAGCAAAGAGGAAATAAGTGAAATCTGAAAAAAGTTTCTCAACAGTATTGTGCGTGCACACTCTTCTCGACAAGAAAAGTAATCTTTTTCAATTCCTACAGTGAGACCTCCCCGAGCTTCTACCTCTCCAAAGCGACCACTTATCAAATGACCGATTGGTAACTCAGTTAAATTACTATTAGTGAAAACTCTCGTAAGCCACCGCGACAACATTTGAGGCTCACCGTTTGAGTTTTTCTATCTTTTTTTTTTTTTTCCTCCTGTACACAAGGTTGATTTCTTAAAACCATTATCGTGGCTTAATTAAGGCTGGAACTCACTTAGGCCTCCCATGGTAAGAAATTCCCGTAAGCGACCAGCCGAACGAAGGGTGGTCGCTAACGAGAGGTTCCACTGCGTATGTTTTCATTTCAGGGCTTTACAGTTCTGGGTGTTTCATGCTCAACCAGCGGTGCCCAAGAGTACATACTGAGGAGTGACATGAACCAGCAACGGCGAGAGTTCATTTGTGAATGCCGAGGAATCTCCTCCGTGTTCATAACAAAGAGGAAGAAAATGAAATGCTTCTTGCACTACTGGGAGTGTAGAACAACTGAAACTCTCGAGGAACATGGCGCGTGAATTTGAAAGAGGAGGACCAGAGCCTGAAAATACTATGCAAACGTAAAGTAAGAAAACTAATGCGTCTTCAAAAAGCTCCCTTTACGCCCGTCCAGACTAAGCCTCCCTTTTCGAGTCGCCGTCCATATACTAATTCGTTTCCTTAGAGCCGTTTTCGGATGACTGTCGAAAACCAAAACCAAAGTAATCACACAGGCCAATCACAGAGACTGAGAGAAGACAGTTTAGCCAATTGGAAGCCAAAGTAATTTACGTTTGGTCTTGCGTTTGGTTTTACTTTCCAATCAGCAGTGCGAGTACACGCCATCGCTTGCGTGGGAAGTGTTTGGTTTTGGTTTTGGTTTTGTTCCTGATTGGCTGAGCATGCTGACAAACTCGTGTGGACCAATCCGAAAGCGAAGCAAACGCAAAACCAAAGCAATCACACAATTACTTTCGACAGTCATCCGAAAACCGCTCTAAAGGCTGGTTCACACGGTAAAGCAAGCGCAAGAGAATGAAAAATTTTCCATTCTCTTGCGCTTGCGTTTGCGCTTGCTTTACTCGTGTGAACCAGGCTTAAACGCATCCGTTTTCGAAAGTCTCCACTTTTGAAACCGTTTTTGCAACCGCTGTTTAATTTCGAGTCATCGTTTTAGTTTGGACGGAAAGCAAAAACGCATCAATTAGTGTTTTTGACCCTTTCACTCCCAAGAGTGATCAATTTTCTCCTTTAGTTTCTCACCAGAAATATATACAGAAAGGAGAACTTGGCTTTTGATACCTTGTTCAGATGATAGCTGATAAAACTATCAACTCTCACTACATCGCTCATACAGTTCCTTCTTTAAAGGTTAGGAGAATCTGTATTTTGAGCTTAGCGTGGACGGGCCTAGCTATTTTACAAGAATATATGTGTGCTTACGCCTATGCATGTATTTTTATGTAGTAAGTCGAGCGCAAATTTTCTTTTTTAACATATTTGGGCGTTTACCCTAAGAACTCATGGCTCATCGAGGGGGCTTACGTATACATAAATTTTACAATTTACTAAGTCAAATAGTGATAGATAAAAAAGTATATAGAACCGCACATACACATATAAACACATAACACAGATGAGGATCATAAACGGAAAATTTGTTTACATAATGTTGTATATATATGACTGCTGTATGTTCTTATGTTTAAAAATATATCCGTGGTGCTCCTTTCAACGCCATGTTGCGCTTAATGTATTTAGGATGACGCATTGTTTATGATTATTTACACAAAAAGCGATAACCAATACACAGTGAGTTTTTTAAAGTTTATTTCAATTTTAATCGACGCTCTGAGTCCCTGGTCAAACAACTTCAACGTTGTCAGAAGTAATTTCGTTCAACAGTTTTTAATTTTTCCACTGCCGTATTTTTCTGCTAAACCTATAATACTTAAACCCGTAAAAGTGATACAAGAGCTCCGCTCAACAGTTCTTGTACGCATTTTGCAAAGCCTTCCCAAAGCTTTGCAAAGATTTCATTTGGCAGTCAAAAAAAAAAAAGGATCCATTTGACAGACATTCAATCAATACTGTTGGGTCGTGATGAATACATTGGTAAGGATGTTGAGAGTGTTAGCCAGGGCTTCATGTGATATATCTCCTTCCTGCAGGCGTCGCATCGTTACAATTGTTAAGATGCTAGGAAAGCCATTTTTCTACATACAGAATTTTATCCCGCTGCCGCTCTTCAGTCATTAAATTGTATAAAATGTTCTAGCAAAATCTTTTTAAGAAATATATAACGCGTTCCCGTGTAATATGTCTAATTATCCCGACTATCAGTCAGGACCAGCTCTGCAATCTCTTTAACCCTTGCACTCCCAAGCTCAAAATGTAGATTCTCTCAACTTTATAAGAACGAAATGTATGAATGATATATTGAGAATTGAGAGGCTTTTATATGACCAAGGTATCAAAAGCCAAGCTCTCCTTACTGAATAATTTACTTCTGGTTAGAAGTTGAAGGTGAAAATTGAAGTCCATTCCCTGATTCTCCATCGACTGTTCTTATTGGACTTGATAAGAGTGATCAACTTCAATTTTCTCCTTTAGTTCCTCGTCTGAGATATATTATACAGTAAGGAGAACTTGGCATTTGGTAACTTGCTTAAATGAAAGCTGTTTAAACTATCAATTCTCACTACATCACTCATACAGTTTCTTCTTACAAGGTGGGGAGAATCTGTTGAACTTTTACTCCCCAGAAATATCGTAAAGTTTTCAGCATGTGATCCTCAAATGAATGATGATGAGCTATCAACTCTCACTTAGACAAGTTCTTCGCCTTGAAAACTTTAAAGAACTTGCATTTTAAGCTTAGGAGTGAAACGGTCAAATTCATCTGTTACGATTAGACGCTATTTAAAAAAAAAAAAACCGCGTTTACGATATCTGAATTCTTTACAATTACTGACAAAATACTAAGTTCCAGGACCAATTCAATAAAACGTTACAGGTTGTGCCAATACAATACCTACCAGAGTAAAACTGTTGTGTTAAAATACTTTTCCTATTAGTGTAAATGTTTTTCAAATTGGTCCTTGGTCCTAATTCAATAATTTTATGCTGTGCTATCATGACTGGACCAAAGTGTTGATCAGTCAAGTCAGGTCCCTTTAGTTACCAAACAATAATAAAGAGCTATAATTGCCAATGAAGCCTGATGTCGGTTTTCTGAGAGCAATCTACAGCTTCACTCTCTGTTACATGGCTTGCGTGTTAGTTTTGATCAAGACCAGAGGTGAAGCAGGTTTAGGGCCCGGTCGCACTGTCGAACAGTTAACTAAGCAGCCATAAAAAAAACGACGGATTCTTTGGCGTTTGGTAGCAAAACTCACCGACATATCTGTCTGAGACAAAGTGCTGTTAACAAATTCTCTCAACCATTCAAGAAGAAATTGTATGAGTGATGTTGTGAGAATTGAATGTCTAATCGGCTTTTAGCTGAGCAAGTTCTCCATACTGTATGAAATATCTCTAAAGAGAACATTGAAGTCAATCTCTCTTGGGATTGAACGGGTTAAAGTCACAAGTGCGACCGGGGCCTTAGAACTTCTTTTACACGCAGAAACTAAAGGTAACATACTTCTGCTAATAGAACACGTGTCAAGAGTGAAAGAGACTTTAAAAATCCTTTCACTTTCACGATTTCTGTCCAAATTTACATGTTAAACAGGACACTATAAGTTTTGTTTTTGGTTCAGCTGATTATTCAGGGCTTGAAGACTCTGTTAGCTCAACGCCCGTTCGTTCGCTGCCCGAAGGGCAAGTGGAAATTCTCGTTTTGTTTTTTGTTTTTTATTCTTTGTAAGGGTACTATTTTCCTTTAAAACACTCGAATTTCTTCGCACAGATATCACAAAAATATATAAGTCAGTTTCTGTAAGTGAGGCCAGCTCGGTACTGAGCAACTTCACAGATCGATTTCTAACGAGAGTTCCCTGAACCCGGGCTAGTAAACTTGTGTAACCTACTAGGCCATGTCTAGTGAGGTAGGAAAACATTTTTCGAGGCCTGATTAATTATTTTTCTCATGATCGAGACCGAGTCTTGTGATCTTTAGTGCAGACAAATGACGTCAACAATGGATGGACGTTTTTAGGTCCCTCAAAGTGTCCACAATTACTACTTTGTGTATGTGGGACTTCTCGTTTGCATTTAATGTCATATGCTACCCCAAATTTATAATCACTTTCACTATGAGTACTTACTATAGTTGATAGCAGTTGCCACTCAAAAAGGACATCAAAATAAAGCATTTTGGTCATGGGCATGCAATTAGTACACTCTAAAAAACCTTGTATAATTTTGACGAATTAGAAGCCAACTACATTTCTACAGAATTGCCCATACATGCTTGCACAAACTACAATACATGCTGGCATTGAATCAAAGAATCTTTGCACCTACTTTGCTTCTTTGGTTTGGACATATGCTTTGGCTATATGCTTTGCTCTCACAACATCAAAACATAACTGAATCATCTCATTTTGAAGTCCTTTTGAGTAGAGGTCGCTAACAACTTGTTATCTATGTTGCTGTTGCCAAATTGTACTTGGTGCTTCTATTTGTGCTTCTATCATGCTCTGTAGCATAGCTAGGGTAAGTCTTTCCATCCACACACCCCCCTCCCCCCCCCCCCCCCCCACCTCCCACCACTCTAAAAAAGATATCTCCAAAACACCCACCTATGAATAGGAGCACTCCCAGTACCAAATAATACACAAGGTACTTCCCTTACCTTTAGGACCTTTTGGAGAGTTTTTGCAAGTGCACTTGTAAACAATTTCTTGTTTGTTGCTCAACCTTTGTTTTCTCAGCTCAATGTCTTTTGCATTATTACTGTCACAGAATACTACATTTCGAAAAATACCCTGTAGAAACAAAATTAAATAATGTAAAATGTTCATAAAGAAGAAGTAGGTTAAAATAACAAAGAATATCATGGAAAAACAAGAAATCTGTCAAAGATAAAAACAAAGAACAGTGACACAAAACGTCACAAAAACATCAAAGAATCACACATCAGGGAGCAGCGAAAGCCTGATCATTAGCCCAGGGTGCCAGACTTGCTGTCGAGCAGCTGTAGACTGGCATCTTCCCAATGATACCTAATCAATAATGGCTACAGAATACTGTTATGTTATAGCTACTGTGGTACCAACTTTATTGTAACATAACACACATCTGGATATATACTCACAGCTTCTTGGTTAATCTCAAGTCTGGCTTCTGCCTGAGCAAGGGGGCCATCAGTCACTGGAGTTCCCGTCTTGTTTTTTAACTCACATGAGATTCTTGTTCCATTGAGGCCTGCAGGTCCGGCAGCACCCCGGGATCCATTGCGTCCCGGGGGTCCAGGTATCTGCCGATTTGTGGCAAGTTAGTGTATTTCCATTGATAGTAGCCAAAAGATATTATAATAAAAGATATTAAAACATAAAATATAACCCAAATCCAGTTATCTTTAAAACTACTGTGCATCAAGGAAATAGTCAAGACTAGTAGTATATATTTTTGGTTAGAATGTCACACCCTATAAGTCATGGAACTGTCATTTTGAATTTCAGCTAGACTTTTTATGTGATGTCACATATAGCCAACAAATTTCATGTTATTTGGTATTTTTCCTAATGATTGGAACTGTTTTTGGATTCAGAAACTATTATTTGGGAAAATCATTTTGTAATTAACTCTATTAAATTGTAGTCTACATTCAGGAGTTATAGAGCTGTTTTCGGATGACTGTCGAAAGTAATCGTGTGATTGCTTTGGTTTTGCGTTTGCTACGCTTTCCGATTGGTCCACACAAGTTTGGCAGCATTCTCAACCAATCAGGAATAAAACCAAAACCAAAACCAAACACTTCTCACGCAAGCGATGGCGTGTACTCGCATTGCTGATTGGAAAGTAAAACCAAACGCAAGACCAAACGTGAATTACTTTGGCTTCTGATTGGCTGAACTGTTTTCTCTCAGTCTCTGTGATTGGCCTGTGTGATTACTTTGGTTTTGGTTTCCGACAGTCATCCGAAAACCGCTCTAAAGGGTCATCCTATCCAATCATTTATAAGAAAGGAGTCTAGAAAAATACAAGAATTATGTTGACTGTCACTGGGCTTCAAATATAGGGGTCAAGGGATTATTCCATAACAAACACTTTTACCATTTTGAGTTTGAATAATGTCATGTTGAATTCTTTCTGTGAAAAGAAAAAAAAAGAAGCAGCTTTGGCATGTCAAGTAAAACAGGGAACCATGGCAGTATCACATCTGAGAAATTCACTACACAAATTGAACAACTTACCATTATTTTTTCAGTGAAACCTTCCATAAGCAACCACCCTTGGCTTCAGCCATAAGGTGGTCACACATGGGAGGCCCTATGTTGACAAATCCATGTAAGCAATCAGGGCCTGGTTTTTCAAAGCACGATTAGGCTAATCTTGGATTAGGTGTAAACTTTCTTGTCATTTATAAGCCTGAAAATGTGAAGGTTTTGTCCTGCAACGATTTCCTTGATACATTTTCAGCTAAAACAAGCTTTTTAATCCATATTTGAACAAAACCCTGCATTTTATCGGCAGAGAGGTCGTCAGGAAGAATTTCGTTAATCCTGGATTAGCTTAATCGGCTTTTGAAAACCATGTGCACATTACAAGCACAATAGAGCCAATGCGCGCTCGACAGTGGAACAGCAAAGATGGCGTCGGCAAGAGTAAGCTTTTACTTCTTGACCTTCTTCTGATCATAAGTTAATACTCTGGACATTTCTATTGGATGAATTATTCTTCCTTCAGTTTATCTAAAAATATTGACGAAAGGTTTCCCAGCGTTTCATTGCCAACTATTAAGAAGTCATGTGAATATCCCTCCGATAAAATAATACAGTTCAACCGAAGTTGTACGTGGGGTCACTATATTCACTGCCACAGCTGGTTGTTAATGTTTGTTTTATAGTTCTTAGCCGAAGCATCACTTCAACGACGTAAATACCGAGGACTACTTACTTCCCAAGATGCGTGTTGTCTCCGTCTGTTTTTGTCCATTTTCCCCATACATAATGTTTTCTTCAGCATAAATCGTCTGCATATTTTCAACAGTGTTCAGTAGAGGTCCGATTATGACAAATACTTCCACAGACGTTCTTTTATCCGCCATTTAGCGTGGGTTTGTACTTGCCGTAGAAATGCGTTTGGCGGCCGCCATCTTAGCTGGTATTCATCATGCAATGATTTCTGGGATTCGATTTAGCTCCCAGGCTACCACGACTCCAATCAGGCGACAGGCAGAAATTAGAGCCGCTTCATCAGTTTTCAAAAGCCTCAACTTCGAAGTCACCCGCGGGGTCGACATTATTCTTAAAAACGCATCCGTTTTCAATCCTCCAGTCCGTTTTTCGTCGAAAATGCAATTTTTCCGTTTACGAAACTTTTTCCGTCTACACTAACCGTTTTCGATTCGTTTTCTCCCCTTGACTGATTTCAAGAATTTCACTCTAGAAAGCATTTTTAGACCTTCTCAAAACGTTGCTTTTTCGTGACCGAAAAATGTCGGCATATGCGGACGGAAGGCCAAAACGGAAAAAAAAAAAAAAAAAAATGCGAAAAGGGACTAGTGTAAATCCTCGTTTTCTCCGTTTGGCGGGAAGACGAAAATGCTTCGTGAAAGATGCGTTTTGTCAAATATAAACGCATTAGTTTATGCTGTTTTCTTGTTTATATATTTCATTAGTAAGCCATTCATGCGATGACTCAAAACAGGAGAAAAGCATAAGCAACATGGAGCTACTAACGTCAACATTTCAGTTGTTTCCGTAAGAGATAAACCATGATTACTAACTCAGCCTCGGAAAGCAAACTTGCCAGCACGAGACGGAAATGTCGAGAAGCACGGTGCGACATCAGCTACAGTAATCAAAGTACCGATTGGTTTCTCAGTTAAATTACTTTTAGTAAAACCTCTCGTAAGCGACCACCTCCCGCATTAAGCGACCGCGACCACCTTTGAGGCTGCACCGTTTGGATTATTTCTGTTGTTTTTGACCTCCGGTATAAAGCGACCACCATACGCTCCCAAACAGCAATTTTCTGAGCAAGAACAAACCACAAACTTCCTTGTTGAACCAAACAAAACCAGGCCGAACAAAACACCAACATATGTAATGTAGCGCGAACAAGACACAGGGTTGAGGAGCAACCATCAGAGCTATTCCGCAAAATATGTGTTCCACACAGCATCCTGTGCTGGCAGGCGTTTAGTTTTTCCTTCACTGCTCGCTGGGAAGAAAAGCACTCATTTCGGACGCTGGCAAAATTGAGTCTTGCATAGCCTTCGAAATTAGACAGATTTCATGCCACCGAAAATATGTATTCTTAACCGTGAAAGCTTTTTTTTTTTTTTTCAGCCGGAAAAAAAGGCGATTTTGATCAGATGCTGGGAGATTTTTCTGGAACTGCTCTGCTGGGAAATGGACATTCGGAAATTGCCTTCCTGGGAATGTGGAACACCTCTGTGTTTGCCAGCAACAGAGAAAAAGCCGAAAAGAACTATTTTTTGGGAAGCTATCCATTGTATTTGCACAAGGAATCATATTTTGAGAAATATCCTCGTTGGGTGCTCTCGAGGGTTGTCGATTTATTACAACTCAAGTTGTTAGTCACTCACGAAAGCCCGCACGGTACTTGTCCACTGACTGCTTGTGGCTTAAAGCCGCTGAATCTCACTTTGGCCTCCCTATGATGAGAAATTCCCGTAAGCGACCAAAAGCCGAACGGAGGGTGGTCGCTTACGAGAGGTTCTACTAACTGAGCGTATTTGCTATATGGTGTTGTATTTCTTGTTATTTTACGTTTATTGGTCTAAGACTGAAGTGATGTTTTTTTTTTTTTTTTTTTTTTTTTTTTTTTTTTTTTTTTTCTTGTGGCGGATCGGAAGTGAATTTAGTTTCATGCCCCGTACAGAGTTTTATCCCACATTGACCACCCAGAGAGATCAATAGTTTGACTTCCAAAATTTTCACTTGATACTTGAGACTGGTTGGCCACACTGCGAGTTGTAGCAGTGAGGAAAGACTGGGTTTTCTAAAAATCATTATTAAATCAACTTTGAAACGTTTAAGAATAGCTTGAACTTCGGCATGATACCGAAAGTACTGACGCTTGAAACTAGTCGACCAATTTTAAAATTTAGGTCAAACACAACCCACGCACGGATTTATGGCCACACTCACAGAATCCAGCTGTCTACACAAGAGCTGTTAAAATGAATGCTATGACACAGTCTGACGCAAAAGTATGTATGTCCCGGAAAGATGGGGTGGCGGTGTATGTGCGAGGTTCTGATTTTATCACGCCCTGGGTCTTTGCACAAATGTTCTACTTAGATTTAATATCTAAAAATATCATTTTATCTACTCAAATTCCTATACGCCTACGTCACGATGATCACGCGATCCGAAAACGCTTGGAGAAATCTTTGAAAACACAGGATTTCTGTTTCTGCTCTCACCATTTGCATTTGGATATCGACCATCTTCTGGAGTACGTGTGCTGATTCGTTGTGATCCGGGTCTGGGATAGCCGTCGCTATAAAATAAAAAGAATCAATTTACAAAAAGAAAGGCGGCTGAAGGTCTAGACACACGGTTCAACATTGCGCACACAGTGCCCAGGGGATCGAGATATCGGGGCATTACTATGGGGAATTTCTACCAAGTTTATTTCCGAGGGAAATTGGATGCTGTTCGAGATAGCGGGGAGTTCAAGATTGCGGGATTCTACCGTATCACACAGTAAAGAGAAAGGATTGGTGGTACTCCCATCTTCCATATATAGTCATACAGGTATGTACCGCCCCAAAGGGTATCACTTTCAGCATTTTAGTCTGAAATAGGGTATCGATTTGGTGCCTTTGGTCTGGAATAGGACAGGAGATTTTGATATTTGGTCTGAAATAGGGTCAAAAATCGCAAAGTTTGGTCTGAAATAGGTAAGGGTTTTCAGTCGCGGGTAGCACACTCACATCCAAAAATTTGAGGAGTATCCTTCTTATTAAAATGAGGTTGATTTCATGAAAATGAAGACTAACTTTCATAACAAAGGATTTGCACTAGACCTCGTTTTGAAACAGAGATAACACTCAGGCAAAAAATCACATAATATCACTGCCAAAAAAACCTGTACCTGTCAGGCTGGAACTTTTGCACATCGGTACAACAAATCCTGTTAGAAACATCACAGACACGGCAAGAGAGGAGAAGGACGCTAGCACGGCGATGACAACCAGGAGCTTCCAAACACAGGATGTTTTCTTCGCCGCATAACTGGGAGGAGAGATACCTCGTCCGCGATATCTCTGGACGTAACCGATGTATTCTCCGCGGACTTCTGGCTGCACAGCCCTCCTCACGTCTCGATAGCCAGTTTTAATATGTGGCATCTCGACACCCTCGTAGTGATTTTCTGATTTCTGCTCCATTTGGGTGTCCACAGAGATGTTCTTAAATAAGATGCCTGGTTCCATTGTCGACATGTTCTCTTACCGCTTGCGCGCCCACGAGTGAGGTCTTGGCCCTACCTTGTGTGGATATAGTCGTTCAGTGATTATCTCTGCTGTGGAAACGGGGGTGGAAACCCTTGACCCGATGATCACCGGAAAGAATAGAAAGATAATCTGTAGTACTCAATGTCTTTGGTTGTGAGTTGTGTGTTCACAGTTAAGTCTTAAACTGACTGGGCGCAAACACTCAATTTTGTACGCGCAGTGCACTCAGAGTTCACTCTTTCCGGAAGGACGGGGATTTCCGGCATCGAATTTTGAGAGGACGACAGCGGACGAGGCCAGAGACAAAACATAAAATTCGTTGAACCGACAGAATAAATAGACAAACAAACACCAAAATTAAATATGAATTCTCCCTTGCACTGACGTCTACGTGCTGGTGACAGCTGAAATTAGGCAACCAAAACAGGTTTAACTGGTTAAATGGTCTCAAGGGCTCATCTAAATCTCGAAAGCAATGCTGATTGAACGAAATACCTGCTAAGGGGCATTCGAAAAATGCGCTGTACTTCTAGGAATAGTGACGATGAAACGTTCTCCCGATGTCAACGTTTATTTCATTGTAGCGCGATATAGCATTTTGAGATAGCGATAATGAAAATTACGCGCTTGGAGAGGGATGGGGAGTAAGGCGCTTATTCAAAAAAAGACACTTAACTCGGGGCGCTCATTATAATCATTACGGTATGTACAGTTCCTGAGATTGTGTCAGTTTTGGAAAGAGCCGGGATTTTCGCGATTCCCTCCGCCATCTTGAGTTTTGACATGGAAGTGAGACGAACGTTGATTTACAAATCAAAATAAATATATATGTGATTTCAAGACTGTTAGGCTTACTTTCATGCTTTATTCGTAAAAATGGTTCCAATTTTTAAACTTGTTTCTTTTGAGTCCAGTGTGTCAACGCTCGACTCACTTCCGTGCCCGCGTGACGTCACAATCAAGATGGCGCCGAAACCCTGAGAAGGGCTATCAGCGTGAGCTCATTCCAGTCCACCCCCGACACAGAAAAGAAATTTCCGCCCAGCCCAGCGGTTTGTTTCTACTTTCATATTGGGCACATACGTATTGTCTAAATTTGCCATTTGGTCAAACCCACTCATCGTGATATAAGAGTCATTTCATTCATTTCAACTGGAAGTTTATTTAAAAGCAATCCTTTAATCACAATAAAGGCAATGCGATGCCTACACTAGAAATTAAACCGTTCATGCTGTTTGTCGCAATATTGTCACCCTAACGGCGCACAAACATGGTTTACTTCGACTATGTGTTTACAAAACTACTAATACAACAAAACAATGAATGTAAAAACCTTTAAGAATGTCTAATTGTACACGTTTCTTTATTCTTTCCCCGATTCATTTACAAGTCCAACTGCGGAACACAGATTTATCAAGTTAGCCTTGTCACCCAACACTAAACAATTTTGTCAAATTATGCTAGCCTAACAAAGGCCTACGCAAATCGACAAACTTGTGAATTGGATTGTTCTCATGCATACTACAGAATTATCATGGTTTCCCTTCAATTCTTTAAAATCCGAGTCATCCACTCGTTTCACCGGCCATTTCGTGGCCAGTACAACGGCGTATTTCTGACGAGGATCTCAAACTATCAGACTGGTTTTTTAACGCTTATGCGAACTCCCGTTTTAATCTGATCTCTGGTTTTTGGATAATTTTAAATAACTGCGGTGTGCTTGTCTCGGATTCTAAAGAGTAATAAAAACGACATCAAGTAAAAACAAAAAATTACATGAATGAAATCTGCTCGAATGAGCTCAAGCAAGTTAATTATTGTCAGAAGAATGTGACTTTCGATACTGTTTATGAGCCAAAAAAAAAGCACACTATGCCCCCGTGAAACGTAATGGTTTTTCTCACTGTTCATCCAGTAACAGTATAACTTCGCACGGTAGCCAACCGTTACTTGCTGATTAAGATCAAGCAAGGCGATTTGTATTACAACATTACGTGTTCTAAGGCAAAAACAAACTTTCTTTTAAAGCATTATCCTGGATTACGTTAATTTACTATTATTATTATTTAGTCATACAATTAAGCTCATTCTTGGCTGGTGAATGAATACAATTCGCAAACTTTCTGTTCCATCATTGTTCTGGTCCTGACAAGGCATTGTTGTAAATAGTGGTGTTCTGTCTACAATAGCCTTTTGCACATACTGTCAATGGTTTCCTTTGTACGCTTCATGGTAGTTCCACGATAGTCTCTTTCAAGCTATGTTGTTCCTCAATCATCGCTGCTCGAACTGCTTGAACTGCTACTCGAACTGCTGCTTGAACTTGAACTGCTGTCCTTTCTCTCTCTCTTGGTTAACTTCGCCGATGCTTCTCCACCTACCGATACATTTCCCTGTGGTAATGATTTCGAAAAGCCCAAACCTATTCCACCTTTTGCCTTTTTCTCTGAACTGGGCGCTTGATAATAGGCTGCTTTTACGGGAACCTTCACAGGATGAGATGGACTTTGAACGTGTGGAATCTTGGAGAAGCTTAAATCTCCGGACGCACGTTTCCCCGCAGATTGTCCTTTGTCATTTGAGTCATCATCGCCTACAATTGAAAATGAAAAATCACCACCAGACGTTGGTCTTGCTGGCAAAGAAATGGGTTTGGATTGAATTGTGACTGGACTTGGACTTGACACCGGAGGAGCGCTCTCCACGGCAGCTTCAACTGTGGGCAATACTATTTCAGGATCTGAGCTGAATATGTCCACATCTGGTGTACTTTCAACAGACGCCTCGACTTCGGGCATGACAATATCAGGATCTGGAACTGAAACCTTTACATTGGCGTCAGCAGAAGAATCGACAGATGGAGCTTCCTCTTCGTCACCAAGATAACCCTGGATTACATTCCACAAACGAGTACCAAAGCCAAATGATTTCTTTAACTCTTCACCCTTCTCTTCTTTGTCATCATCAACACCAGCACTAAGTTCTCCCTCAACACTGGGCAACTCCAGATCTGTGCTTGATCCTCCGATGCCAAATGAACCTGATGGAGCATCAACATCGAACTTTCCTTTGCCACTTGGTAAGTCTACGTCAGGGCCGGAGCCTCCGATGCCGAATGAACCTGATGGAACGTCAACACCAAACTGTCCTTTGCCGCTCGGTAAGTCTACATCAGGGCCGGAACCTCCGATGCTGAATGAACCTGATGGAACGTCAACACCAAACTGTCCTTTGCCGCTAGGTAAGTCTACGTCAGGGCCGGAGCCTCCGATGCCGAATGAACCTGATGGAGCATCAACACCAAACTTTCCTTTGCCGCTTGGTAAGTCTACATCAGGGCCGGAACCTCCGATGCCGAATGAATCTGATGGAGCGTCAACACCAAACTTTCCTTTGCCGTTTGGTAAGTCTACGTCAGGGCCGGAACCTCCGATTCCGAATGAACCCGATGGAGCGTTAACACCAAACTTTCCTTTGCCGCTTGGTAAGTCTACGTCAGGGACTGATCCTCCGATGCCGAATGAACCTGATGGAGCGTCAACATCGAACTTTCCTTTGCCACTTGGTAAGTCTACGTCAGGGCCTGATCCTCCGATGCCAAATGAACCCGATGGAGCGTCAACACCAAACTTTCCTTTGCCACTTGGTAAGCCTACGTCAGGGCCTGAGCCTCCGATGCCGAATGAACCCGATGGAGCGTCAACACCGAACTTTCCTTTGCCACTTGGTAAGTCTAGGTCAGGGCCTGATCCTCCGATGCCGAATGAACCCGATGGAGCGTCAACACCAAACTTTCCTTTACCGCTTGGTAAGTCTACGTCAGGGCCTGATCCTCCGATGCCGAATGAACCCGATGGAGCGTCAACACCAAACTTTCCTTTGCCGCTTGGTAAGTCTATGTCAGGGCCGGAGCCTCCGATGCCGAATGAACCCGATGGGGCGTCAACACCAAACTTTCCTTTGCCACTTGGTAAGTCTACGTCAGGGCCGGAACCTCCGATGCCGAATGAACCTGATGGAGCGTCAACACCGAACCTTCCTTTGCCGCTTGGTAAGTCGACGTCAGGGCCTGATCCTCCGATGCCGAATGAACCTGATGGAGCGTCAACACCAAACTTTCCTTTGCCACTTGGTAAGTCTACGTCAGGGCCGGAGCCTCCGATGCCGAATGAACCTGATGGAGCGTCAACACCGAACCTTCCTTTGCCGCTTGGTAAGTCGACGTCAGGGCCTGATCTTCCGATGCCGAATGAATCTGATGGAGCGTCAACACCGAACCTTCCTTTGCCACTTGGTAAGTCTACGTCAAGGCCGGAGCCTCCGATGCCGAATGAACCTGATGGAGCGTCAACACCAAACTTTCCTTTGCCGCTTGGTAAGTCTACGTCAGGGCCGGAGCCTCCGATGCCGAATGAACCTGATGGAGCGTCAACACCAAACTTTCCTTTGCCGCTTGGTAAGTCTACGTCAGGGCCTGATCCTCCGATGCCAAATGAACCTGATGGGGCGTCAACAGCAAACTTTCCTTTGCCGCTTGGTAAGTCTACGTCAGGGCCGGAGCCTCCGATGCCAAATGAACCCGATGGAGCGTCAACACCAAACTTTCCTTTGCCGCTTGGTAAGTCTACGTCAGGGCCTGATCCTCCGATGCCGAATGAACCCGATGGAGCGTCAACACCAAACTTTCCTTTGCCGCTTGATAAGTCTACGTCAGGGCCGGAGCCTCCGATGCCGAATGAACCTGATGGAACGTCAACACCAAACTTTCCTTTGCCGCTTGGGAAGTCTACGTCAGGGCCGGAGCCTCCGATGCCGAATGAACCTGATGGAGCGTCAACACCAAACTTTCCTTTGCCACTTGGTAAGTCTACGTCAGGGCCTGATCCTCCGATGCCGAATGAACCTGATGGAGCGTCAACAGCAAACTTTCCTTTGCCGCTTGGTAAGTCTACGTCAGGGCCGGAGCCTCCGATGCCAAATGAACCTGATGGAGCGTCAACACCAAACTTTCCTTTGCCGCTTGGTAAGTCTACGTCAGGGTTGGAGCCTCCGATGCCGAATGAACCTGATGGAGCGTCAACACCAAACTTTCCTTTGCCGCTTGGTAAGTCTACGTCAGGGACTGATCCTCCGATGCCAAATGAACCTGATGGGGCGTCAACACCAAACTTTCCTTTGCCACTTGGTAAGTCTACATCAGGGCCGGAACCTCCGATGCCAAATGATCCTGATGGAGCGTCAACACCGAACTTTCCTTTGCCACTTGGTAAGTCTACATCAGGGCCTGATCCTCCGATGCCGAATGAACCTGATGGAGCGTCAACACCAAACTTTCCTTTGCCACTTGGTAAGTCTACGTCAGGGCCTGATCCTCCGATGCCAAATGAACCTGATGGGGCGTCAACACCAAACTTTCCTTTGCCACTTGGTAAGTCTACATCAGGGCCGGAACCTCCGATGCCAAATGATCCTGATGGAGCGTCAACACCGAACTTTCCTTTGCCACTTGGTAAGTCTACATCAGGGCCTGATCCTCCGATGCCGAATGAACCTGATGGAGCGTCAACACCAAACTTTCCTTTGCCGCTTGGTAAGTCTACGTCTGGGCCTGATCCTCCGATGCCGAATGAACCTGATGGAGCGTCAACAGCAAACTTTCCTTTGCCGCTGGGTAAGTCTATGTCAGGGCCGGAGCCTCCGATGCCAAATGAACCCGATGGAGCGTCAACACCAAACTTTCCTTTGCCGCTTGGTAAGTCTACGTCAGGGCCTGATCCTCCGATGCCGAATGAACCTGATGGAACGTCAACACCAAACTTTCCTTTGCCGCTTGGTAAGTCTACGTCAGGGCCGGAGCCTCCGATGCCGAATGAACCTGATGGAGCGTCAACACCAACCTTTCCTTTGCCACTTGGTAAGTCTACGTCAGGGCCTGATCCTCCGATGCCGAATGAACCTGATGGAGCGTCAACAGCAAACTTTCCTTTGCCGCTTGGTAAGTCTACGTCAGGGCCGGAGCCTCCGATGCCAAATGAACCTGATGGAGCGTCAACACCAAACTTTCCTTTGCCGCTTGGTAAGTTTACGTCAGGGCTGGAGCCTCCGATGCCGAATGAACCTGATGGAGCGTCAACACCAAACTTTCCTTTGCCGCTTGGTAAGTCTACGTCAGGGCCTGATCCTCCGATGCCAAATGAACCTGATGGGGCGTCAACACCAAACTTTCCTTTGCCACTTGGTAAGTCTACATCAGGGCCGGAACCTCCGATGCCAAATGATCCTGATGGAGCGTCAACACCGAACTTTCCTTTGCCACTTGGTAAGTCTACATCAGGGCCTGATCTTCCGATGCCGAATGAACCTGATGGAGCGTCAACACCAAACTTTCCTTTGCCACTTGGTAAGGCTACGTCAGGGCGTGATCCTCCGATGCCGAATGAACCCGATGGAGCGTCAACACCAAACTTTCCTTTGCCGCTTGGTAAGTCTATGTCAGGGCCTGAGCCTCCGATGCCGAATGAACCTGATGGAGCGTCAACACCAAACTTTCCTTTGCCACTTGGTAAGTCTACATCAGGGCCGGAACTTCCGATGCCAAATGATCCTGATGGAGCGTCAACACCAAACTTTCCTTTGCCACTTGGTAAGTCTACGTCAGGGCCTGATCCTCCGATGCCGAATGAACCTGATGGAGTGTCAACACCAAACTTTCCTTTGCCACTTGGTAATTCTACGTCAGGGCCTGATCCTCCGATGCCAAATGATCCTGATGGAGCTTTAACACCAAACTTTCCTTTGCCGCTTGGTAAGTCTACGTCAGGGCCTGATCCTTCGATGCCAAATGATCCTGATGGAGCGTCAACACCAAACTTTCCTTTGCCACTTGGTAAGTCTACGTCAGGGCCTGATCCTCCGATGCCGAATGAACCCGATGGAGCGTCAACACCGAACTTTCCTTTGCCACTCGGTAAGTCTACATCAGGGCCGGAACCTCCGATGCCAAATGATCCTGATGGAGCGTCAACACCGAACTTTCCTTTGCCGCTTGGTAAGTCTACGTCAGGGCTTGATCCTCCGATGCCGAATGAACCTGATGGAGCGTCAACACCAAACTTTCCTTTGCCACTTGGTAAGTCTACGTCAGGGCCTGATCCTCCAAAACCGAATGAACCCGATGGAGCGTCAACACCAAACTTTCCTTTGCCACTTGGTAAGTCTACGTCAGGGCCTGATCCTCCGATGCCAAATGAACCTGATGGAGTGTCAACACCAAACTTTCCTTTGCCGCTTGGTAAGTCTACGTCAGGGCCGGAGCCTCCGATGCCAAATGAACCTGATGGAGCGTCAACACCAAACTTTCCTTTGCCGCTTGGTAAGTCAGGGCCTGATCCCTTGATGCTGAATGATCCTGATGGCGAGTCAGTGCCTGGCAAATCAACGTCTGGGCCAGTGGCTTTCATTCCAAAGGAGCCGGATGGCAAATCTTTTTCTGGGCTGGCTGTGCACATCTTAAATACACCTTTTAGTGAACCTCTCTTTTTGCCATCGACGGACAAGTCGGGGTCAGGAGTATCCGCTTTAAATTCTCCATCTAGTTTTGGTCCAGATCCTTTTACTTTCATGTCTGCTTTGCCTTCGGGTAGGTCATAGTCTCCCTTGATGTCACCCGTGGGAATGTTAAAGGCAGGTCCGGAGATGTCGGCATCTAACTTTCCAGCCGCGTCCTCATCTAAACTGGCGTTAAAGTCAGGTGCTTGCATGTCAATGTCACCATCAAAAGAACCGTCAACTTTAGGCTTATGGACGTCCAAGTCTCCTTTCCCACCTTTAAGGTTTACGTCAACATCTGGACTAGCTCCACACATGGTAAAGACGCCACCGAGTTTTCCTTTCCTCTTTCCTCTCGCATCCAAACCCGCATCTCCTTTTGCAGAGAAATCAGCATTTGGACCAGACACATCGCCGGACACGTCTAAATCGGGACCTTGCACTCCTCCCTGTGGAACTTTCCCCTTATAGTCGAGATCTGCATCAAGCTCAGCTTTAGGACGTGTGTTTCTCATGTCTACATCTGCATCCGGACTTGATCCACACATTGTGAACATGCCACCAAGTTTGGGTTTTTTCTTGCCTCCCAGGGACATGTCCGCATTTGGTCCGGACAAATGAATGTCAGGCCCTGCAACTTTTCCACTGCCTCCAACATCTAGATCGGGTCTCCCAATGTTTAAATCCACGTTCGCTTCAGGTCCTTTTCCCTTGACACCAAGATCACCTATATTGGAAAACACAAATCATTCACATCAACTACAAACTTACAAAAAACCTTGGGATATACCAATAAACTCAGACATTATTTAAACCTACACACATTAAACAATTATATTACTCACTTAAATATCAATATTTAAACAATAACCTATGGACATCAAAATCTAAACCAACTGAACTACATACAAACAAATATCTAAGAAGTATTTGGCTTGCTCACAGTCAAGAAAACGCCGACTCAAAATACAGCTTGCTAGGAATAATGAAATTAAACAATATCTTCAAATTTAATATGGCAGCGCTTGCATTCCAAATTAGAAATGTTACAAATACTGTCCCGGCAATATTTTCTGACATCTTAACTCCCGCATCAAAAATCTCATTATCATATCACAAGATATGTAACAAAAGAAACTTCTACAAATTCAATGTATAGGGACAAATTTTGGACTCTTTACTTTCAAAGTTTCTGTAACAAAAGTTTGGCAATCTATGCCAACCAAGACTAAAACATCTGCCCTTCGATAACTTTAAAAAGCAAAATAAAATATTCTGGCCATTTTATTTACTTAACTTTCACCATTCACAATACAAACTAATTAAGAAGGATGGTGGGCTCCAACTAAAGTACATGGCAACACAACGAAGCTAGGCTCAAACTAAAGTTCTTGTAAATTGAAATCAAGCAGTTTGGTGTAAGCCATTACACCCTTGCTTCCAAAAACACTACTTCTTATTTACATATATGAAGATTCAATTTATTAATCAAATTAGTTAGATTGATTAAATTATTACAAACTTAAATATTTCCAAGGTTTAAAATATCTTAGCATTGACAGACACCACCTCGAAAGCTTTAGCACAGTGATACATGTGAATAGCACCTGTATCACCTAGTTTACAACAAAAATATTTCACTTGTAAAACTTTCGAATTTATGACAAATACTAATACATACATATAAACAGTGTGAAACAGAGAAATTCGAACTCACCACTTCCTGCCTTTACGCTTGGCATTCCGACATGGGGACCAGAGACATCAATTCCAGTTCCACCAGATATGTCTATATCAGGACCAGAACCACCGATTTTGAAATCACCGCCTGGTCTCTTGATGTCCGCATCAGGGCCTGAGATATCAAGACCCCCTTTGATGTCAGCGTCTGGGCCAGAAAGTCCAAATCCGCCCTTCCCACCAACATCAAGATCGAAATCTCCCTTTCCACCTCCATTGAAGCTGGGTCCATCGAGATCAGGAGGTGAACTTTCAAGATTGAGGTCAACGTCTGTTGTCACAGCTGGAATGTCAACATCTGGTCCCGAAGCATCGAAACCAAGTCCGCCTCCAAATCCCTTTCCACCAGAGACATTTACATCTGGGGCATCCACATCAAGTCCAACTTTCCCGCTTGGCAGGTCCATATCTCCATTAAGTGAGCCATCTACTTTTGGCTTATTAAGATCCAAATCGCCTTTAGGTCCTTTCAAGTTTACATCAAGGTCTGGACTACCGCTGCACATGGTAAATACGCCTCCAAGTTTTCCCTTCTTTTTGCCCTTGAGAGATAGGTCTGCATCCGGACCAGAAGCATCGATGTCTACTCCTGCTTTCCCTCCTCCGTGTGCTGAAATATCACCACTTGGGACATCGACAGATCCATCAAGACTGGGTCCACGCACATCTCCCTTTGGCCTTCGTCCTTTCACATCAAGATCTGCATCTGAGCTAGCACCACACATGGTGAATACGCCTCCACGTTTTCCCTTTGCATTGCCTCCAACTGATAAGTCTGCATCTGGTGAATCAACATCTAGACTTGCTCGTCCACCACCTCCTGCTGCAAAGTCGCCATCAGGACCCGAAGCATCGAGTGAAGCATCAAAGTCAGGTGATTTCATTCCAGCTTTGGGACCTTTGCCTTTGAAGTTGACATCTGCATCGGGACTTGATCCACACATGGTGAACATTCCACCAAGTTTCCCCTTCTTTCTTCCCCCAAGAGACAAGTCTGCGTTTGGTCCGGACACATCAACGTCAGGCCCATCAAGTTTTCCACGGCCACTGCCCCTGACATCTACATCGGGTCCTCCGATATCCAAATCCACATTCGCATCAGGTGCTTTCCCCTTGATTCCAAGATTGCCACTTCCGGCCTTTACACTTGGCATTCCAACGTGGGGACCAGAGACATCAATTCCAGCTCCACCACTAGCTCGTTTGCCACCAGATATGTCTAGATCCGGACCAGAGCCATCGATGTTGAAATCTCCGTCTGGTCCTTTGATTTCTGCATCAGGGCCTGAGAAACCAAGACCACCTTTGATGTCAGCATCTGGACCAGACAGTCCGAGGCCACCCTTGCCACCAAAGTCAAGGTCAAAATCTCCCTTTCCTCCTCCCTTGATGCTGGGTCCATCGAGATCAGGTGGTGAACTTTCAAGATTGAGGTCAACGTCTGTCTTCACAGCTGGAAGGTCCACATCTGGTCCTGAAGCGTCGAAACCAAGTCCACCGCCAAATCCCTTTCCACCAGAGACTTTTACGTCTGGGGCATCAACGTCAAGCCCAACTTTCCCGCTTGGCAGGTCCATATCTCCATTAAGTGAGCCATCTACTTTTGGCTTATTAAGATCCAAATCGCCTTTAGGTCCTTTCAAGTTTACATCAAGATCTGGACTACCGCCGCACATGGTAAATACGCCTCCAAGTTTTCCCTTCTTTTTACCTTTAAGAGATAGGTCTGCATCTGGACCAGAAGCATCAGTATCCACTCCTGCTTTCCCTCCTCCGCGTGCCGAGAAGTCACCGTCCGGACCGCGCAGATCGGCAGATCCGTCAAGATCGGGTCCGCGCACATCTCCTTTTGGCCCTCGTCCTTTGACATCAAGATCTGCATCTGGGCTAGCACCACACATGGTGAATACGCCTCCACGTTTTCCCTTTGCATTGCCTCCAACTGATAAGTCTGCATCTGGTGAATCAACATCTAGACTTGCTCGTCCACCACCTCCTGCTGCAAAGTTGCCATCAGGACCCGAAGCATCGAGTGAAGCATCAAAGTCAGGTGATTTCATTCCAGCTTTGGGACCTTTGCCTTTGAAGTTGACATCTGCATCGGGACTTGATCCACACATGGTGAACATTCCACCAAGTTTCCCCTTCTTTCTTCCCCCAAGAGACAAGTCTGCGTTTGGTCCGGACACATCAACGTCAGGCCCATCAAGTTTTCCACTGCCACTGCCCCTGACATCTACATCGGGTCCTCCGATATCCAAATCCACATTCGCATCAGGTGCTTTCCCCTTGATTCCAAGATTGCCACTTCCGGCCTTTACACTTGGCATTCCAACGTGGGGACCAGAGACATCAATTCCAGCTCCACCACTAGCTCGTTTGCCACCAGATATGTCTAGATCCGGACCAGAGCCATCGATGTTGAAATCTCCGTCTGGTCCTTTGATTTCTGCATCAGGGCCTGAGAAACCAAGACCACCTTTGATGTCAGCATCTGGACCAGACAGTCCGAGGCCACCCTTGCCACCAAAGTCAAGGTCAAAATCTCCCTTTCCTCCTCCCTTGATGCTGGGTCCATCGAGATCAGGTGGTGAACTTTCAAGATTGAGGTCAACGTCTGTCTTCACAGCTGGAAGGTCCACATCTGGTCCTGAAGCGTCGAAACCAAGTCCACCGCCAAATCCCTTTCCACCAGAGACTTTTACGTCTGGGGCATCAACATCAAGCCCAACTTTCCCGCTTGGCAGGTCCATATCTCCATTAAGTGAGCCATCTACTTTTGGCTTATTAAGATCCAAATCGCCTTTAGGTCCTTTCAAGTTTACATCAAGATCTGGACTACCGCCGCACATGGTAAATACGCCTCCAAGTTTTCCCTTCTTTTTACCTTTAAGAGATAGGTCTGCATCTGGACCAGAAGCATCAATATCCACTCCTGCTTTCCCTCCTCCGCGTGCCGAGAAGTCACCGTCCGGACCGCGCAGATCGGCAGATCCGTCAAGATCGGGTCCGCGCACATCTCCTTTTGGCCCTCGTCCTTTGACATCAAGATCTGCATCTGGGCTAGCACCACACATTGTGAATACGCCTCCACGCTTTGCCTTAGCATTGCCTCCTACTGATAAGTCTGCATCTGGGGCATCCACATCTAGATTTGCACGACCACCACCTCCGGCAGAGAAGTCGCCATCAGGACCTGAGGCATCGAGTGAAGCATCAAAGTCAGGCGACTTTAATCCAGCTTTGGGACCTTTGCCTTTCAAGTTGACATCTGCATCAGGACTTGACCCACACATTGTGAACATGCCACCAAGTTTCCCCTTCTTTCTCCCTCCGAGGGACATGTCTGCATTCGGCCCAGACACATTAATGTCAGGCCCTCCAACTTTTCCACTGCCACCAACATCTAGTTCGGGTCCTCCAATGCCTAAATCCACGTTTGCATCTGGTCCCTTACCCTTGATGCCAATATCGCCACTTCCCGCCTTTACGCTTGGCATTCCAATTTCGGGTCCAGAGAGATCAATTCCAGCTCCACCACTAATTCGCTTGCCACCAGATATGTGTAGGTCTGGACCAGAGCCATCGATGTTGAAATCTCCGTCGGGTCCTTTGATTTCTGCATCAGGGCCTGAGAGTCCGAGGCCACCTTTGATGTCAGCATCTGGACCAGACAGTCCGAGGCCACCCTTGCCACCGAAGTCAAGGTCAAAATCTCCTTTTCCTCCTCCATCGAAGCTAGGTCCATCGAGATCAGGAGGTGAACTTTCAAGATTGAGGTCAACGTCTGTTGTCACAGCTGGAAAATCAACATCTGGTCCCGAAGCATCAAAACCAAGTCCGCCTCCAAATCCCTTTCCACCAGCGACATTTACATCTGGGGCATCAACATCAAGCCCAACTTTCCCGCTTGGAAGGTCCATATCTCCATTAAGTGAGCCATCTACTTTTGGCTTATTAAGATCCAAATCGCCTTTAGGTCCTTTCAAGTTTACATCAAGGTCTGGACTACCGCTGCACATGGTAAATACGCCTCCAAGTTTTCCCTTCTTTTTGCCTTTGAGAGATAGGTCTGCATCCGGACCAGAAGCATCGATGTCCACTCCTGCTTTCCCTCCTCCGCGTGCCGAGAAGTCACCATCCGGACCACGCAGATCGGCAGATCCGTCAAGACTGGGTCCGCGCACATCTCCCTTTGGCCCTCGTCCTTTCATATCAAGATCTGCATCTGGGCTAGCACCGCACATGGTAAACACACCTCCTCGATTTCCTTTTGGCTTGCCTCCTACTGATAAGTCTGCATCTGGTGAATCCACATCTAGATTTGCTCGTCCACTGCCTCCCGCCGCAAAGTCGCCATCAGGGCCCGAAGCATCGAGTGAAGCATTAAAGTCAGGCGATTTCATTCCAGCTTTGGGACCTTTGCCTTTCAAGTTGACATCTGCATCAGGACTTGACCCACACATTGTGAACATGCCACCAAGTTTTCCTTTTTTTCTCCCTTCTAGAGACAAGTCTGCATTCGGTCCGGAAACATCAACGTCAGGCCCTCCAACTTTTCCACTGCCACCAACACCTACATCGGGTCCGCCAATATCCAAATCGAGGTTCGCATCAGGTCCTTTCCCCTTGATGCCAATATCACCACTTCCTGTCTTTGCGGTTGGCATTTCAACGTGGGGACCAGAGACATCAATTTCAGCTTCACCATCCAGTCCTTTGCCACCAGCTACGTCTAAGTCAGGACCAGAACCATCAATGTTGAAATCTCCGCCTAGTGAAGCATCTACTTTCGGTTTGTTTAAATCCACGTCACCTTTGGGTCCTTTTGCGTTTACATCAAGATCTGGACTACCGCCACACATGGTAAATACGCCCCCAAGTTTTCCCCTCTTTTTGCTTTTGACAGATAAATCTGCATCAGGACTATCAATGTCAACTCTTGCTTTCCCGCCTGCGCGTCCTGTCAAATCAGCGTCTGGACCGGAAAGATCAGCAGATCCATCTAGATTAGGTCCACGCAGGTCCCCCTTTGGCCCCCTTCCTTTAACATCAATATCTGCATCTGGGCTAGCACCACACATTGTGAATACGCCTCCACGCTTTGACTTAGCATTGCCTCCTACTGATAAGTCTGCATCTGGGGCATCCACATCTAGATTTGCGCGACCACCACCTCCAGCAGAGAGGTCGCCACCAGGACCCGAAGCATCGAGTGAAGCATCAAAGTCAGGTGATTTCATTCCAGCTTTTGGACCTTTGCCTTTCAAGTTGACATCTGCATCCGGACTTGATCCACACATTGTAAACATTCCACCAAGTTTTCCTTTCTTTCTTCCTCCAAGAGACAAGTCTGCGTTTGGTCCGGACATATCAATGTCAGGTCCTCCGACCTTCCCACGGCCATCTACATTCAAATCGGGTCCGCCTATATCCAAATCGAGGTTCGCATCAGGTCTTTCCCCCTTGATATCAATATCACCACTTCCTGCCTTTGCACTTGGCATTCCAATGTGTGGACCAGAGACACCAATTCCAGCTCCACCACCAAGTCCAGCTCCTCCAGATATGTCGACATCAGGACTAGAACCATCGATTTTGAAATCTCCGCTTGGTCCTTTGATGTCCGCATCAGGGCCTGAGATATCAAGACCCCCTTTGATGTCAGTATCCGGGCCAGATAGTCCAAAACCGCCCTTCCCACCAACATCAAGATCGAAATCTCCCTTTCCACCTCCATTGAAGCTGGGTCCATCGAGATCAGGAGGTGAACTTTCAAGATTGAGGTCAACGTCTGTTGTCACAGCTGGAATATCAACATCTGGTCCCGAAGCGTCGAAACCAAGGCCGCCCCCAAATCCCTTTCCACCAGAGACATTTACATCTGGGGCATCAACATCAAGCCCAACTTTCCCGCTTGGCAGGTCCATATCTCCATTAAGTGAGCCATCTACTTTTGGCTTATTAAGATCCAAATCGCCTTTAGGTCCTTTCAAGTTTACATCAAGGTCTGGACTACCGCTGCACATGGTAAATACGCCTCCAAGTTTTCCCTTCTTTTTGCCTTTGAGAGATAGGTCTGCATCCGGACCAGAAGCATCTATGTCCAGTCCTGCTTTTCCTCCTCCTTGTGCTGCGAATTCACCGTCTGGACCTGATAGATCAGCAGATCCACTTAGATTGGGTCTGCGCACGTCTCCCTTTGGCCCTCGTCCTTTAACATCAAGATCTGCATCTGGGCTAGCACTGCACATGGTGAATACGCCTCCACGCTTTCCTTTGGCCTTGCCTCCAACTGATAAGTCTGCATCTGGAGCATCCACGTCAAGTTTCGCTCCTGCTTTACCTCCTCCTTGTGCTGCAAATTCGCCATCCGGACCGGAAAGATCAGCAGATCCACTCAGATTAGGTCCGCGCACATCACCCTTTGGCCCTCGTCCTTTGACATCAAGATCTGCATCTGGGCTTGCACCACACATGGTAAACACGCCTCCACGCTTTCCTTTGGCCTTGCCTCCGACTGATAAGTCTGCATCTGGAGCATCTACGTCAAGTTTTGCTCGTCCACCGCCTCCCGCAGAAAAGTCACCATCAGGACCTTTGCCTTTTACCTTGGCGTCTGCGTCTGCACCCGATCCGCACATTGTAAACATGCCACCAAGTTTGCCTTTCTTTCTTCCTCCAAGGGACAAATCCGCATTTGGTCCGGACACATCAATGTCAGGCCCTCCGACTTTTCCACTGCCCCCAATATCTAGATCGGCTCCGCCCATATCCAAATCCACGTTCGCATCAGGTCGTTTTCCTTTGATACCTAGATCGCCACTTGGTGCAGCCAAACCAATTCCAGCTCCACCACCAATTCCTTTGCCACCGGATATGTCGACTTCAGGACCAGAACCATCGATGTTGAAATCTCCTCTTCTTCCTTTGATGTCTGCATTCGGGCCTGATATATCAAGACCACCCTTGATGCCTGCTCCGGGGCCGGACACTTCAAGATCACCGTTTCCACCTGTGTCAAGGCCAAAGTCTCCCCTTCCTCCTCCATTGATGCTGGGTCCACTGAGATCAGGAGGTGAGCTTTCAAGATTGAGGTCAACATCTCTCTTTACTGTTGGAAAGTCAGCATCTGGTCCTGAAGCATCAAGGCCAACTCTGCCAAATCCTTTTCCTCCAGAAACATTAACATCGGGGGCATCGACATCAAGCCCAACTTTTCCGCTTGGCAAATCAACATCTCCATCAAGTGAACCATCTATTTTTGGTTTGTTTATATCCAAGTCACCTTTCGGTCCTTTCAGGTTTACATCAACATCTGGTTTACCACCACACATGGTAAATACGCCCCCACGTCCCTTCTTTTTGCCTTTGAGAGAAAGGTCCGCATCGGGCCCTGTAGCATGTACGTCAGCTCTTCCATGTCCTCCCCCTCCTCCTTTTATATTTGGTCCTGAAACGTTCAAGTCTGCTTGGCCATCACCGTTCACTTCAAGCGGCTGTAAATCCATGTCTCCTTTGCCTCCACTGGCACCACACATGGTAAACATTCCTCCAAATTTGCCTCGAGGTTTGCCTCTCATAGAAATATCTGCATCAGGTGAAGAGGCCCCGACTCCAACCTTCGGGTTGCTTGGGGAGACATCGGCATCAAAGTCCCCATTAATTCCTTTTAGTTCCATGTCAGGACTGGCCCCATCCACACTGATGTCAGCATGTCCTCTTTTGCCACCTTTGAATCCGAATTTAGGCATTGACAAGCCACCTCCAAATTTTCCACTTCCTCGTCCTCCCTTTCCACCTCTAACGCCAATGTCAGGAGCAGCACCATCAATTCCAGCATTGCCTTCTCCATTTATGTTAGGACCTGACGCATCAACTTCAAAGTTCGCACCACCATCAACATCAGCACCATTGACGTCAATATCAGCCCCTCCTTTCTTGCCACCTTTAAATCCAAACTTTGGCATCGAAAAACCGGCTCCGAATTTTCCACTTCCTCGTCCTCCCTTTCCACCTCTAACGCCAATGTCTGGAGCAGCACCATCAATTCCAGCACCGCCTTCTCCATTTACGTTAGGACCCAAAGCATCAACTTCAAAGCTAGCACCACTGTCGACATCAGCACCATTGACGTCAATATCAGCCCCTCCTTTCTTGCCACCTTTAAATCCAAACTTTGGCATCGAGAAACCGGCTCCGAATTTTCCACTTCCTCGTCCTCCCTTTCCACCCTTGAATTCGACATCAGGACTCGAGGTGTCAATGTCAACATCACCACTAACACCTGTGGCACCTCTGACGTCAACTTTGGGGCCTTTGGCGTCCACTCCAAATCCAGCACCTCCTCCAACATTAGGACCCGAAGCGTCAATGTCCAAATCACCACTTCCTCGTTTGCCGCCTTTGGATCCGAACGACGGCATTGACAGTCCAAATTCTCCGTTTCCTCTCTTGCCACCGTTGATGTCAACTTCAGGGCCTTTGGCACCCACTCCAAATTCAGCACCTCCTCCAACATTAGGACCCGAAGCGTCAATGTCCAAATCACCACTTCCTCGTTTGCCACCTTTGAATCCGAACGACGGCATTGATAGTCCAAATCCTCCGCTTCCTCCCTTGCCACCTTTGATGTCAACCTCGGGGCCTTCAATATCCGCTCCAAAATCCCCGCTCCCTCTGCCACGGCCACCAATTCCTAGTCCACCGGTATCACCACCGATAGATCCCTCGACTTCGTTCTGTACACTCACTGCACACTGCGGTTCCCTCAATGACTCCAGTGACACTCTCTGTAGTTCTCGTGCTTTAGCTGTTAAGAAAAACGTTTTCTTTTTTAGCGTGGTCGACTACCTGGTATTTTGTCATAGTTACCAAGGAGCAATGATACTGTATACAGCATGATAGACATAATAAAAATATGTATTTATTATCGTAAATAGACAAACAGACAAATGTACGATTTACGAACATCAGTTGAATAAGTGACTTCTAAATTAGTGTATACATGACTTACCTTTTAAACTCAAAGCATTTTTGGCAAGGCCAAGCTTGATAGTGGGGCCGGGTGTTCGCATGGCCTCCATGGCTTTTTGGTGAGGAAGTCCCTCTATAGAACGGCCATTTATAGCTATGATTTCATCTCCTAAAAACGGTCAGATTATGCATGAATGTATATGTGGATGTAAATATGTATTTGTGTTTGTATATGTCTGCATACAGCCATGTGTTAAATGGGCAGTGTCATGAGATGTTTGCTTGAGTCTTGAAAACATTCACCCAATATTTTCAAGTTTGAAGTCCAAGATGGCATCCACAACGGTGGTGGATCTGCCGCTTGATCACTCGCTGCCGTTGTGGACGCCATCTTGGAACTTGAAAGTGGGCGAATGTTTTCAAGATTCGATCGAGCGCACGTGCATGCGCATCTCGTGACAATGCCCCTTTAAGGGCGGTTTTCAGATGACTGTCAAAACTAATAGTGCTTTTGTTTTTGCATTTGCTACGCTTTCGGATTGGTCTAAACAAGTTTGGCAGCTATTGCGAGTTGTCCACCTTATCTACTTCTGACCCAGCAAAATAAGAAACTGAAGTTAAAGACAGCAAAGAAGGCTGGTTATTCTATTCGTCTTCTTAGTACTGTACCTTCGTGAATTAATCCACTACTTGCGGCAGGGCCTTCGGGTAAGACTTTCCTGATAAACAAAGCTGGTGGAGGGAAGCTTTTTTCTCGAGCCACCAACAAACCGAGGCCAGCACCAGATCGATCCAGGGTTACATCAACCTTTTCCTGTAAGAGTAAAATGGATTATAGCAAGCGTAGTTGATCGGAGTGGAAATGAAGAAAAGGAAGCGATAAAAGGACAAAAAGATTGAGAGGAGAAAAGAAGAAAAGAATATTAGAAAAAACAAGAAACAAACAAACAAACAAGAAAACAAATCAAGGACAACCGAAACTAGAGGAGTGGTGACGAGAAATTAAGACAGGTGAAATATAGACAAAGAAAAGAATAAGAGAGATGAGAAGTACATATAGTAAAAGCCTTACGAACAAAGAACAAGAACAAGAACAAGAAGAAAAAAGGGAAGAAAGACACCATAGCAAATTCAGAAACTACAAAGCCTGCACGAAGAACACAGAAACAGTCAGATAAGCTACAGTAAAAAGTCTAAAGTCTACAAAGCGAAACAAGAAGACGGAAAGCGTCTCACCATTTCTGGTAAATTAAATCCCAAGCCTCCTCCTCCGTGAAATTTGTCACCCACCGCTCCACCGGCTTCAGCACCGACGGGAAGTAAAACTTCTGCGCTTCCATGAAGTTTAGATCCCTTCATTTTCGGGTCTACAACGAGAAACACACGTTACATGGGTGGTTACCATTGTGCGAGTACACACATAACTCTCAGGAGAAGCTCGCATACGCGGGGAATCGCAACGTGATCAAACCGCCAGCGGTTATAAAGAGGTTATTACACGGGAAGGAGCCTGCTTCAGGCGAGAAGAAATAGAACTGACGAGTAAAAATACGGCCGTATTGCAAGAAATTTTTGTGCAATAAATTGTTTATTATACGACAAACGAAGCAGGGCAAACGTTCTCGCCACGCGCTAAATGGAACAAAAATGACGCGTTCGTAAACTTTGCTAGCAAAAATTGATCATGTTAAGCTAATAAACCAGTTGATCTGGTTCCTGACGAGTGCAATACGCTCCCATCTTTGCACCCGTTTTGGCCTATATTTGCACTCGAAAATGTGAAGTCGTGTAATAAATTCCTGTAATCACCGAGAGTAGCGCAACAACGCAGCATTTCAGAGCAATTATAATTATCGCGCGACACACAGAGCAGTAGACCAGTTTCTGAAGGTTGCGTGCGCATACAAGCTTGACGGGCGTAACTTTCAATTTCATCTTTCGACTTTCTTTCACCACGGACTGTATTCGTCCTTGATATAGATGCTTCATGTTGCGGCCTTATTTGAGTTATTACTGCTATCTGGAGTTTTAAAGCCGTTTTCTACAACATTCACGCGTGAGTGCTCGTTCGCTAAACAATTATCATATCGAAGGCTGTGGCCCGTCAAGCTTGGATGCGCACGCAACCTTGAGAAACTGGTTTATTCTGTTTTGGTGTAAATTCTCGTTCAGTATGAATAACCTACAAACAACTCATAGGATTCTGGTTACTGCATAAGAAATATTGCTGGTCCGCGCTGGGGCCGAATGAGACCGCAAAAACTGTATCAAAGAAAAATTACGCGATAGGATAAAATGTGCTACGACCAACGCGCTGGAAAAAGACCGACATATCCAAGTGTCAACCTTACATTCATTGCAAGTCTCAGCAGGTTTTTGGCCATTTTGCAAAAAGTTGTTAAAATATCAACAGATGCTCTCAATTCTATTTTAGGATTAAGATGAGTGTTCACAACAGCCAATACAGGATAAGGCCCTTTATAAAGATCAAATAAGGCATCGAAGATTTTAAGCAATGAAAGAAGAAACAGTCTCGAGCTTCATCGCCCCTTATATATTTTAGATTCTTTGCTTTACTCTCTGACAAAAAGCATTGTTCACTATTCCTTGATTGAACCAACAAAAATATTCCAACTTCACATACAGGATGACGTAATCTGAAGCCGTCTTGACAAAAATAAAACCCTGAAAAATGAAACTTGAAATAGCTTACTTTTGTTTGAAAACCACATAACTGAACAATGCATGGATACATAGTTTGAAGTTTGCGCACTAAATTAACGTCCACAAAGGGATCAACCCTTTTCTTGAAACCACTGCACGATCAAGAGACAGACAGATAGCTAATATTTTATAAACAACGCCGAACAGTGAATAACTTAAAGTAGAGAAACTTAACAACGTATGGAGAATTTGGCATTCGAGAGATTGTTTTAGAGGACAAAGCTGTATTGACGAAATATAATTTACTCAATCCTTTTATTTTGCTCTTTTTTGAGAAAAGTGCAAATATTATTTCAAAAAGATAGTCGCCAACAACAATCTTTCAAGCGATTGGTATTCAACGAGACAAAGTCCTTAAACATTTTTATCTAAATTTGTCCTTTGATTGAAACAATGCCTACTATAAAACAAGATACGTTTTGTAATAATGCTATCAATCCCATGATTGTATTCCTTGGGTACTACAAGTTTAGCTAGCTTTTACAGTGCAGATCACATTTGGTCAAAATGTATTCATAAAATTGTTGGACGAGCGTATAACAAAACATGGGAACAGAAAAAAAAACAATATTTGGTCTATTATTTCTTTCTTGTAAAATTTCGTTCCCTTGTCGAGTAAAGCTATGAAAATACACCCGAAAGATACAAGTTTTTGTTTCGCTAACGTAAAATAAGTAATTAAGAAAAGAGATTTCCGTCAAATTGAATACTGTATATCCGGTTCTTCATGTTTTGTATTAGCGATTTACAGAAAACTCACAAATAATATTAAAAGGGGTTAAAATAGGGCGCGGGGTGACATGTATCCTTTCAAGCTTTATTTACCGCGTGTTTTTCTCTACATTTGCATGCATCAATCCACTGGCAATATCCGTAATATTGGACCTTCTGAGTATGAATCTATCAGACTGCTACTCAACAAATGCCCATTATTTCAAGTGTTTCTGTTCGTTTTAAATGGACGTGAAAAAAATATAATGCATTGCCGACTTACTTGCCATAGAGTTGCATTGTTTAGAAAAAAAAAAAAGATATGAAAGCATGAAAGATTGTGAAGGCCGGAGAGGGAGCAAACGAAAGATACACTAAATATACAATAACTGATATAAGCGAATCATAAGACGACAATTTCCATAACAAAAACGCGCAGACAGTATGCCGAGCGGTTTTCAGGAGATTAATATGTAAGAACAAAGAGTTAAAATGTCGTGTAGGTAACCCAGCAACACCTAATACATCTCACACTGAGATACAAGCACATACTCCCATGAACGCGTAAAGAAACGCCGCTACCAGAAAAACAAATTAATTCCGAAATGCTCATCAAAACAGAAACAGACAATGTGTGTAGCTAACAATACTAGTAAATGATACAGGAAGTGATTAATCGACAGTCAAAAACACTGACTGACATATGTAAAATACATTGAAATAAAAACACCAGAGGCTGGCAAAGCGAGATGATAATTTGACAAATGCTGCTGAGAAGTGCGAAGGCAAAAATGCGCGAGAGAAGACAGCACACAGTAATTATCAAAAGACCAGTTAGAATCGGTTTGATTCAAATTATCAAAGAAAAAAGGCAAAAGACTAGTTAGAATCAAATGATCAAGCCGAAAAAATATCAAAACAAATAATAAGGCCATTGACTAAAATTTGGCAAACAAAACTTCAAGCTGAGTGAACATTAACACGGCCTTCGCTATGTTTATCAAGAAATTAGTCTTTTAAAACACAAAATCTAATGACAGTGGTGTCAATGAACATTACGTCAGCTTTACTCCATAAGTTATGAAAAAAATCCGATCCCCAAGAACTTGCTGGAGCCTACGCGCTACGGAAAACCACCAATGCGTAAATCCACAGAGGTTAGCCGACAAATCTATTGTGCACGCAGAAAGAACGTTAAGTGAATGCTTAGGAAATATTTTTGACGTTGAGTCTATTTTCTGGAATTCTCGTTATACTTTCGAAAACTTCGCCCAAAAGTGACAAAGACCGCTAATTGAGGCTTAAAATTGTGCGTCACATGTTTATTTCCAGCCCAAAACCTGGGTGCTCACTGAAGGGGTTAATGAGATGCTACACGCTACACAAAACAAGATATGGACAACACGTCGACATTGCAGCGAAAATAAAGCGGACATACTTCCATACTTCAGCTGACCATAAATATGTCTAGTCGCGAGTGCATGGCGAAAATAAAGGCGTCTTCTAAACGAAGTGAGGCTTTACGGCCTGCGCGCACTATGCTCCCGGGACAGAGTTAAAACTCGAATACAACAATAAGAAATAATTACCATACAGCACGTACGGAAACACCAATATCCAGTTGTAAGGTAAATACCAAGTATTTTCAGAGCAATCGCCAGCATTTACGGACGTTCACTCTGAGGTCTGACTAAGAAGGAAATTTTAAAAGACTTACAGCCAAAAGAGTGAAGTTGGCGTATTTTGGCGAAACTTTCCAGAAGCTCTGATCCCACACCTTCTGGTAATTAACAATACTATGCTGGATACTTCTCTGAATTCATATTAGAATTCATTTGGTTGTCTTCATAGAGGTAGCATGCACGTTTACTTAGTGCTCAAATTCGCTTGGAGGAGTAGCCTAGAATCGTTGTATACAGAGAATTCTCGTACCGCCACTTTCATTTTAGGTAGTCCTCACGAAACAATAGCTTTCGACGTTTTGGCCTTGGACTTTAACACATTCAAAATACACTTTGAATTTTTTTTTGTAAAACAGGCTATGTTGAATAGAGGCTTAATAGGTTGTTCAAAACGAGAGTGTTTGCCCGAGAGTGTTTGCTCGAACCCTTTGCGCAACAGGGCGGACACGCGTCCTCTCCACACACCACACAAAAAAGTCTCTGTATAAACTAAACGCTGTCAGACCTTACCTAACAGCGCCGCACCTTGCTCGTGAGTTCCGCTCGACTCAACATCCAGACTACCGCTTAACGATTTCTTCTTTGAAACTTGGAAGTCATATTTCGAGGAGCCTGAAATAAAGGCGAACATTAGTAAGAGCTATATGCACATGAAACCCTAAACACACACATACATACACATGTTATATTTTCAGAAGAGTGCGCTATGTTTGGATATTGCCTTAAGAGATCAAAGTTTTGTTGGCGTGTAGCTTACCTCCAAATGACGCTCCTCGGACGCAAAAGAGCCACAGCAAAAGACCAACAAATAGTAAGAACAGAAGCGCCCCGATCGTTCCAAAAACGGCCACTACCGCCACCTCAGACCCGGCCGCGGACACACCCGCTGCCTGAACTAGGCAGCAGAGGAGCAGCGCGATGAGACTGTCTCGTACAGCCATGATGAAACTCCAAGTTGTGTAAACTCTTACTCGTCCATAAACATTGTTAGCCGCGACACCCAGAAGTAAAATGCGGCAAAGGCGTTTTCTGTAATTTGAATGAGCAAGCGCCCCTTTTGAAATAAATACAATCGGCTTGTCAATTAAAGGGCCTTTTCCTTGCTCTCATTGGTCGCCGAACGTTCGCGCTCTGTGAGTTCGGAATCGAAATATGCAAAATATTTGGCATAGAAGAATCAAGATCTTAATGGTTTACTCACAGGTCAAAACAAAACGAACTGGAGGCCCCATATGGATACATTACCGCTAGACATAGGGAGACATTACCGACATTACAACTCAGAAAACCGATTTTTTTTTACTCGGGGTTCAGATATTCTTTGCACTTGAATCACGTGCACCTCGTGACCCAATTTTCTGTGTTTGCGTCCCTGATTGTTTAACCACACAAAAGAATTTAAAACAAATTCATGTAGAGCTAAAATAAGATGAATATTTACACAGGTAGTATATTCGAATGAAAAATATCGAACGATGAAAAATTGACGATACGATCTCGAACGGGCGGATTTGAATGGAATCCACCCAATCGGCACCGGATGTACAGGGCATAGCTGCATCCAAGGGATCAATATCTACGGGGATTTTTGGCAAATTCAGAACAGTGTCAATAACAAAATGGTTACGCCAGCGCCCCTCAAGAGCAATTCACTTCTTTACAAGTCGCTACCTTGTCGCACAAAGTCAAACGACAGTGGATTAGTCCTAGAATGTTTATTTAGGTCCGCGTGTGGGCGGTTAAAACGGTTTGATTTCTGGGACTACGCCGCTTTTGATATTGAGCAAGGGGACACACGAATAGCGGAGACTCCACAGATTGATATGGTCTAAAGTTACTTGCGCCTTGAAAAATTACAACCAAGAAGGGAAAAACAGTGCTTTATTTATGTAAATACCTTATTTCTTTTGTGGCAATAGCTAATTTGGAAAACAATAACGAATTACTGACAAACGAACACTGCACAAATATTATAATACTTGTATCATGGAAGAAAGTTTGATCCGCCTCTTGTGGGGTTTCGATTCTGTTTTGGAACATGACTACGCGACAAGATATGCAGTGCCCACAACTTTTCGGATAGTACACGCAGCTTTGCGTGGTACGAAATGCATAATAAAGGTAATAATTCCACTGTTCATTCATACGCGAATGTTTATCTGTCTGACGCAACTTGTAAACTAAATGCGGGAACAGCAGGGACATTTCAAGAATATTCCCAAGAGGAAACAACAACGTGGCGAAGGGCGTCGACAATAATTTGCATCTGAACAACTTCTTGTCTTCCCAACACAAGTCACAGAATGTGCTTGGAGGTCGGTTTTGAAATGCTCCACCGCCCAGCAGAAAGAGTTTCGGGAACGAGAAGACGCACGCAGGCCGCGCTTCGTTATTGAGCTCAAATTTTGCCGCTTTGAACAAAAACGAAAAAGCCTGAAACAAGACGTCTATTCTCGAACGTTCTGCGTTCTGCGTTTTGCGAGATTTTACACAAGAGCCCGGCCAGTTGCACGTCACAATAATGTCTGCTTTCGCAAATTTTCAATATTTACATCGCAATTTTGTCGCGATGAATATGTCGGCGAGTTGCTCCAAACTTCGAAGAAGCCGCCGTCTTGCCTTTGATGCCGAGTTGTTATTACTATCCAGTCCAGCGCAACAGGGCTCTTACTTGTGCTAACGAGGTGTATTGGCAAGCATAACAATGACTCTCTTCTCTATGGTTACGGATAAATGCTACTTAATGAAAAATTGCAAAATGTTCGTGACTTTAATTAGATTTCTTTCTGTGTCTAAAGAGGTGCTTTTACCAAATTTGCCGTTTTATCCAGTGTATAAAAATTCAATTTATAAAGTGAATTAAGTTGGTTTATATTAATTCCCGCTGAGCTTATATTTAACAATTGTTTTAAATATAGCACCGGGTGTGGCAAATCAACCCCAAGTGCACGCGAAATTTAGGATCTAGCTATCAGAATTCAATGCCCGAGAAGCCTCGAGGAATCTATTAATGCAACCGAAGGTTGATACTTGCGCGGTCAATATTTGAATGTTCTCGATTTTCTAGCTCCGTCAAGTTCGTACTGATTTTCCGGTAGAAAGCCTTCAAAACAAGAGAGTTCGTTCTTTCGCGGAAGCTTTGGCGAAACAGTTATCGAAGACTGTTCGCCAAAAAGGTTTACCGTTAAGCTGTCATTTTCGTAGCTTACGAGCGTTACCGACAGCTTTCCGTCAACGCGCCGACCTCGATTCTATTTGAAGGTCCGCCTGGTTTCTACAGATTGCAATTGTTGCTGAATTCCGTATCATGTCTCGTGAAGGAAAGTTTTGTTACAATCATGTAATCCCTGTGTGTTACAAACTGAATATTGATCAACCTTAACAACTAACGAACTCAAGGAAACTGAACTATCAGTTTCGTGACTCAGCTTCAGTTGCGGTGTTTCACATTCCGAAAGGTTGCCCTGATGCAATCATCCGTGAACATCTCAAAATCTTCGGTCGGACATTCATAACAAGCAACTCTTAGTTACTTTGAGATTTCTAGTAACGGCCCGGTTACCCTGGATACCAGAGACTCTCGCGTGTCAAAGGAATCGGTCCGGTAGGCTTAATCTTTCATATCTGAACCAAGTAGGAGGTACATGCAAACGTGGCTCAGTCACGAGAGGCCACAAATAATGCATAAAAAAATGAAAATGAAAAAATATGTAGAACATCTTGATCTCGCGATAAGCCGATTGAAGATAATTTATATACTTGAAATATGACAATAAGAGCTAATGAGATAACTTTGAACGCTAAAGTAATGCAAAACATAATTTGCCCCAGGCTCTCAAAGCGCAGGAAAAAAAGAAAAAAAAAGGTGTGAAGGATTGGGGAGAAAAATGGAGGATTGCCTCGCCCCAGCCTTTTTTCTGCGCCTTGCTGAAGACAGTCAAAAATATTGTGTTGCAAACTGGACTCAATCAAGAAAAAATTCCTGAACTGCCAAATGAAGCTTGAAAGCTAATCTCGGAATCAGTCAAATGAAAGTTCTCAATGAGTACATTGCAATAAAATATTCTGAATGTTCAGTGTTGAGATGGGTTCATGTCATATCACGACACTCACGGTTTTCGCATCTTTAAGCTTACAGCCAAACAGAACAGAGTTTAGTGCAACACGAGCTGTCTGAAAACATAGCTGGTGACAGTATTGTAACTAGCCGAGTAAATTTAACGAACTAACGTAACAAAACGAATGACAACCGTGTGCAGAACGCACCACATTTGGATACAGTTAACTCCCTCTTAACGGACACCCCTCAAAGGCAGACACCTGGTAGGAGTGGTCCCTATCGTTTCTTCAGTCATTTACTCTGACTGAACTCTCTTTAAGACGGACACCTCTAAAACGGACAGTTGGAGCTGGCCCTTATGGTGTCCATCTTAGAGGGAGTGACTGGGTTCGATACAGACAGACAAACAGATAAGCAAAAACAACAAAATAGAAAAATGGTATACATACATATAAGAAGATAAACTAGCACCTCACAGTGAACTTTATTCTGGTCTTCCGACCCGTTTCGTCCTTTCATTTTCTCTGCCTGTGTTACTTTCTGTCTCTCGGTTCTGTATCTGCTTGTGTCTTCCTGTCTCCCTCTACACTGCACTGTAACATCAAGATTCACTTCAAGGATTCATTGTTGAGAAAAGTCTGTGTAGAAAATTGGTGAGCCAGTGGAAGAGTAATCTTTATGACATTTATCTGGCTTTACTCGTGTACACGTACAAGTGCATCATATATTGCTTGCATATAATGCCAAAGAAACGCTGGCGTAAGTAACAGAGTTCAACCCCAAATGTGTCTATAGTCTTCATTACATTTCTGTTTCGGCAAGTGTTACCCGAAAAGAAAATAAGAAATGTTTGTTTTGGTTTCTGAAAATCATAGCCTGGTGGCTAAATAGCTAAATAGCACCTTTTGGCAAAACGAAACTCAAAAATGAATTTCAGTTTAAGAAGAGGCGACAGGCATCTCGGGTGTGATTCAGGACTTCGGCACGCAAAGGACTGTGGTCGAGGGGGCCATTTTAATATGTGTTTCTGACTAATTCAAATAATTCTAATCTATCGCTTTTTTTGTGCCCAACTTTAAAGGTCCTCGGCCTGCCGCGTTGCGCTTTTCTCTTAAAGCTTGCTGTCTTTGCTGTTTCCTCTCTTCCCGCTTCTTCTTAGCGAGTTCGGCTTTTTCCGAAGCCGTCGGTTTGGTTTCCATGGCATCCAGCGATCCCCAGTCACCAGTTCCCCAACTGTCCAGCTCTGGCTCGTCATGAATGCCTCCGGACGACACAATCCGTTTGGAGCTGGACGTTGATTCGCTAGCTGCTCCAAGTGAACCCCAGTCATCACCCCAGTCATTGTTATCAGTTTTCATGGTGAAGACTGGGTATGAAGAATCTTGGACTTTGGTCTTGTTAGATCTCGACGCAGAGGCGTTTGCCTTTGTCTGAGATTAATAATGGCGGGAAAAAGTTATGGACAGTAAGTTATATAGAAACAAAATCCAAGGATTTTTGAAGTACTTTTAAAATCATTGTGTGGATTCAGGGAGTCCTTAATACAGGTTCAAGATTATACGAATCCTTTTGAAGGCATATTTATCAAACATGGCAAATGGTTTGAACCCAGGAGTGTGAACAGTAGGTTGGTTGTGATCGTCCGGGTTAGAGTAGTCTCCAGAAAGACTGTTGTTGGTGACTGACGTTTCGACTACCTGAGCGGAAGTCATCTTCAGAGTCAAGTGACTCTGACTCTGAAGATGACTTCCGCTCAGGTAGTCGAAACGTCAGTCACCAACAACAGTCTTTCTGGAGACTACTCTAACCCGGACGATCACAACCAACCTAATATTTATCAAAGTCGTTTCAAAAGGGGAAAGAGGCATAATATTGGAAATGGCCAGAATAGAACAAAAGAGAGATCTATTTTCAGGCCAAACAAACAAACAAACAAACAAACAAACAAACAAAAAAAATCTTGCAGTTTTGTGTACTCAAAATTGGCTTTCACGAACGTCAAGCTCACAAGTTCTTGATCGTAGATAGGTATGGTGAAGGTTTTGTAATGTATTGTATCAAAAGGAACTATACATATCTGATCGGCTAAGTGTAGATTTTCATAACTTCCAACAAGGGAGTAACGTGCTAAAGTCATGTCCTCTTAACGATCTTATCTTGTTTTCTCCCACCTTGTTGGATAACATGTCCCCCCAATGATCGCCCCAGTCCTCAGTGGTCATGCCCAGGCTGCTGTCGCTCTTCTTGGGAGGCCGGGTTGTTCTTTGAGCTCTGCCGCTGGCCAGGTTATTATCCACCTGTCACGTGACAACAAGAGAAAACATAACAGAACGAACCAAGAAACTCAGAAACTCAGTATTATACTGTCAAACAACGAATGTCTTTTACAGTTAAGCTTGGAACGCTGAAAACATAGTCTAAATATATTCTTTGTCAGCAGAGATAAGTTTCACTCTTCATGCAACAAAGTGTCTGGGAAGATCGTCAATTTTCGCACGGTCAGAAATCGAAAAAGTTTTCGTATGCGCTCAGAAACTCTACGAAAACGCTTGCCTCGCAGGCTTATCGTGTCTGCGTTGTGTCTTGGTCTTAATACTTGGAAACTAGTTAGAATCTCTAAACATAATGTATTGCACTCTCATACGGACGAGCCATTTGGCTAACCTTTGGTTTACTCGTCCTGCTCGCTGTGGATGACACGCTGAAGGGGTCACGTGACCAGTCGTCATTTTCCCAGTCCCCATAGTCACTGCCGCTTTCGTTGCCGGAGGCGCGGTCACTCTCGGCAAGCTGAAACGGCTGTTTTGAACTGGACTGTAAGGAGTGTCAAAGGAGCAAAAAACGTGAATATTGTATTTGTCAATCAAGACGAGAGTACACTGTTGAACACTTAATCATTGTAACCTTATCTTTGTACGGGTGCTTCAGTGATTGGCACTCCTCTTTGGCGGCCACCAGATCCTGTCTCATCCCTACAACATCTGGTTCCTGTAGAAAAAAGAAACCATTCAAGGCCAACTATAAAAAAAATGAACGCTTTGTAAAAAGGAAAACGACAACAACAAAACAAAACTAAACAAAACATAAAACATAAAGAGCGGTTTTACTTTACCTCCGCATCTACCCAGTCGTCGCCGTCATCCCACCCCCCACCGTAGTCGCTTCCTGAGTCATTTGCCTCCTCTTCCTCCTTGGGCGCGTTTCTCTGCTGTCCCGGATGTACATCCTGCTTAGGAGCCGAGCCTTCGATTAAAGAGAACCGAAAATAGAAAAGGCATGTTCATAACAAGCTACGAGGAAAACAGGAGAAAAGTATCAAAATAGCTTGAACATGAAGAATGACACGTTATCAGTCCTAAAGTTGATTATGTACGCTGTCTCTGGAACCAACCTTGAGACTGGTCACGTGACTTGGCTTTAGCCGCTGAAGGGTCAGCAGCAATATCAGCGGGCTCACTTAACGTGTTTCCTCCTTTGTACAGCTTAGACGTGAGGGAACTGACGGCCCAGCCCGTCCACGAGGCGCCAGTGGAATTTGACGCCAGCTGATTGGCTTCTGAAATGGATAAATGATGTCATTTGCTGGATACATCAACGCGTCATTTGCAAGTTGATTTGAAATGGTGTGATTTATGGTGAGGTCAACGAGGCGCGATGAAAACATTTCGGCAGCTTCTCTACGGGAAAATTGTAACCATGACTTACTGGTCCAGACAGTTCAAACAGAACAAGGAAAAATATCGTAGCCTCGAGCTAGCGGACACTGCTTTTGTCACCGCGCCCTGCTGGGTCAAGTGCCCTTTCACTCCCAAGACCGATCAACTTCAATCTTCTCTTTCAGTCTCTCAGCAGAAATATATGATACAGTATGGAGAACCTGCCACTTGATAGTTTGCTCAAATAAAAACAGATTAAAGAATCAATTATCACTGTGTTACTCAAATTTTCTTCTTGAGTGGTTGAGAGTGTATTTTGAGCTCGGGAGTGAAAGGATTATGTGAATTGCGTTGCGTTGCCTGTGTGAACACACACCCGTTTGATTGACAGCTGAATCTGGGTCATCAGAGGCTTTCTCCAGCTTCCTCAGCAAGACGTGAACAACTTTAAAAACCTACAGAAAGAGACATCACGGGTCCAGTATCATTTACTCGTCAAGCATTTATAAAAAGAGAACGCGTGCTGACTTTTCTATGCATGCATACAATGTAATGAGATTGCGTATGACTAGAATCATTATAAAGAACTCCATGCCCATAAAAAACAACTTCAGACAACAAGTGTAACGACAGTTCTAATCATCCGGGTGAGCGTATAGTCTTCAGGACGTTTCGACCACATGAGCGAATGTTAGACTCTACTGTGATGTCTTCTTCACTACTGACCTGTTCTCGAACTTTCTTCTCAGGGTCAACAGTCAGAGTGCACAGGGCCGGTAAGATTCTAGTGGCACAATCTTTCACGTTATAGAAGTCACTTGTGGAACAGAAGGCCATCACTCCAGCGGTACGAGCTGGAGGAAACGGGTCCCGAAGAGCTCGGAGAAATGCAGAAACAAGAACTTTGTGCCGCGTCTGCAGGAAGACAGTTACTTCACTTTTAATCTTTTTTTTTTTTTCTTTTTTTTTTGACAGTAATATGAACATATTTTGCGTATTCCAGAATAGGAATAGCTAAAATGATCCAAAGTTTGCCTCTTTCTAGGGAAAAACTTTTCGGGATTGTTTTCAAAACCTTCAAGCTGACATTTCGAGCAGCTCCCGATACATCCCGTCATAATTCAGCTCCAAAGCAAAATATTTCATCAATCAGTATCGACATTCCTATTTCGGAATAGACCAATCGAACGCGCCCAATACGATGCTGTGGTTTAGAAGATCCATAATTCAATATTAATCTTTTTCGTGTCTTTATTCGGCGACTTATATTATATTCGGCGACGTATAAAATTAGAGAATCTTCCCTGCTATTTGCGAAGATACATACACATAGGGTTTATTTGAGATGCAAAGATTACACACGTACGTGGCAGTGAAAAAAACAACAACGACCACAACAAAACGTATTCTGAGGAATTCGGTCAAAATAGCATTTTTGAAAGGAAAAAAACATGCGGGTAAAGTTGCCTCAACGTGACTATAATGTCCACTCCACGACACAAGAGAGAAAGCTAGCGCTAAACGTATCATACTTACTGCTTCTGGAAGATGGTTCGCAATTTTTCCCAAACAAACTGTTGTGTTTGTTCTAATTCCAGGCTACAGAAAAGAAATGAAAAAGGATCATTGTGTACAGTAATTTAACTGACGCAGAAACTAACGTCCCTGAAACGAATGTGCAGCCTTTAATAGCCTGCAGGCGAACATGAACGCTCAACCTGTTAAAGGTAATAAGTTATGGTGATAAAGGAAACATCTTCCAGCATTCAGAACAACCGACTTCTGGTGTGTGTTGTGGAGGGTGTTGTGTCTACAAATTAGGTTGTAGCTGAATCGTTAAGTTTAATTGTGCACTAAGTGGTCCACAGTGCTCTTTCTTTCGAGTGGAAGAACAATCAATTCTAAACTGTCGCAATTTTAAAATTCTTATTATGAAACTAAATACTAAAAATATACACGTTACACAAATCGCTGAACTATAAACCAATATCTGAATTCTTGGCGCATTCCCTTCCAAGCGCAAAACAAAAGGAACAATGCTGTTATAACAATTCAAATCAGACGGCGGATCTATTGTTAACCACAATTTGAAAAGCGCTAAAAATAACTGACCAAACCCTAAACCGCTGGATATAAATAAATCTTAGTTAAGATTATGATCACGAAAAATTTTGTCTCTTCCCTCGTTCTACAAAGCGCTCTGGAATCAGCTGTGATAACAGTGGCACTGGTATCATGGTTTATACTAACAGCTACCAACTGTTTTGGGCTCTTTTGGTATGCACACATGGATGCGGTTTGATGTTGCATCTTAGTTACAATAATTTTGGATTGGTGGTTCTGTGAGGTGTGTGGTTATGTGAACTCTATTTCACAAGTGCTCTTTTACCTCTTGGTCCATCTGCAACTTGGCAAAATACTTGAGCAGTTGGTTACTGAGAGTCTTCTCACTCAACTTAGGGGCCAACAAGAGCATGGACTGAAATCACAAACAGTGAGTTTGAATGGGTATCTAAGCCAATTTTTGTAAAACAGGGGTTGTTCACAAAATGTAATGCTGCCACATACCACTGAAATGTATACAGTATGTTGGCTGTCTGAAATGTGAACATCCGATCTTATTCTTGCGTGTTAGTTCAGACTTCATCAATAATCAGTACAAATGGTACAAACTATTCTAATTCTGAAAATTTTCACTTTTCTTATGAAAATCCAAACAAAAGTACAATTTATCAGTATAAGGATAGAGCAGTCTTTGGACTTTCAAAAGTATTTGTGTGAATAATTATTGATGAACTGCTGTTTTCTCCTTACTAAACTACATACTGTTGACTTCGTATTGAAAGGAGAATTTTGCCTCTGATCACTATTGCTGGGGGCTAATCTGGTGTACACACCTTGACTGTTTGTTCTCTCATAGCTGGAACTGTATCACCAAATCCAAGAGCTACATTTGGAAAGATCTGCTCATCCACTGTTGATGGCTTCAGGTTTTCTATGAACTGCTCAAGCTGCAAACAGACACATCAAACTGCTCAAGGCTGTCAGAAACAAATCATGCCCAGTGTATTGTTTTCCAGCATAGTCCAACCAGCCAAAATTTATAAGCATTTGCAAGGGTGGGGCTCACCAAGACTAGGTTTACCAGTTTAACTATGGTGAACCCTCTCTAAGAAAAACATCCTCAGGATTGAGGTCTAGGTGTCTGTCTTATAGAGGTGTCCGGCTTATAGAAAGCTTAGCTACAGACAAAAGAACAACCCCTCTATCTCAAACTCTCAAAGGCAGAAATAGCTTGATAATGGGGATTGAGACATCAGGATTCTATCAAGGGAAATTCCTACCAAGTTCATTTTTGGGCCCGAGTTAACCAAGTTCAAGATAGCAGGGTTCTACTGTAAGCGAAATTCGGCAGGTTGGGATGAACAGACCCATTCTTTGACCTTTTCAGACGTATCAACCCTAATTGCCATTTATTGTATAAATAAGCTAGCAACAACCTCTCAACCTGGAACTTACTTGTTGCAACAAATGAATCCTGGTCGCTCGATCAGTGGACGAGAACAGCTTCACTACACACGGCACAATCTTCTGTTGATACTCATTCTCATCCAACAATTTTCCAACCTGGGGCCAATTCAATAAAGCATCTACAAGTGTATTTTACAAGTTGGACCAATTTCTCCACATATCAAAACACACTTTAATCCAATACCATGGCCAAATACTGTTGTGGTTGTGCAGTGGGGACCTGTATCTGTAGTACTGTACAGAACTTGCTGGAGTAGGGTCCGTTTAGTGGTCTTTAAATAATGGTCCAACTTGTAAAATACATGTGCAAATGTTTATTGAATTGGCCCCTGACGTCACACACAAGCAGAAAAATAATAGCTAAGCAAAGGGTAGGGTGCAGCAAATGCTTCAGTTCCTAGACATTGTGTTTTGGTATGCCCTCAGCAGACATCGCAGGCCCACTGTACCATGTCTGTAATGTCATAATACAGGAAACTTTAATCTAAAATATGGTAAATTCAAGCTTCTCAAACCTTGTTCATATGTTCATAAATTGGACTGATTTCAATTTAATCATTTTATAGAACAATAGAATATTATGGTCCAACTTGTAAATTGCATAACATAATGTGAATGTTTATTGAATTGGCCCTGCATACATAATTTGTGCCTGGGTTATTTAATTACCTTAAACAGGGGACCCAGGACAGCACTGCCTGCTGACCCAAACTCATAGGCATTTAGGAGCTGCGGTAGAATCCTGTGCTTGCAGAACTGTTTAGGGAATTTGTCCAAGGATGGGCTGAGGGATGAGAAGAACTTCTTTTGTTCCTTTGGGTCTTTTATCTGCAGAATAAGAACATATCATCTCAATATTGCATGATGTAGATTATTATTGGTGAGGGATATTGCTGACTTATCTATAATGGAGATGAATGAATGAAACAACAAAGCAAAAAAATACCACCACTGACTGTACCTGTAATTCTTGAAGGAAAAGGTTTGCCTCCACAAAACTGTTTTGAAGAAAGTGGCCACTGGTCCGGCACGTTTCCAGGAACTTGGCAGGGTTAGGTCTGCTCTTAGGATTGGCGCTGACCAGCTCAGCATAGTCAGCAAGAATTGCCTTGGGTATCTTTCCAACAGACTTCAGAGAACCAGCTCCTGGCAAAGGCCCATTGTATACTTCCCAAATCAAGCAGCCAAGACCCCACATGTCAGCTGACCTAAAAAAGTACTAAATTAGATTATTATTTTGAAACCTGTCATGAGCACATGTACAGAGGTGTTGCTACAATATTATGATCAAAAGTTTCAGGCTATACAAAATTTGTATTTAATATTAAACCAGATGAAATGTCAAACAACTCTGGATGGATATTTGTCTGAGCGTGTAGTTTTGAGCAACAAATTGATTTTTTGGTACAGATCACCTTCCTACCATTTTTCTATCCTCTTGCTGCTTTTACTATACTTCCGTCCTTCAGGAGGGTCATACACTTGCAGGGTTGGCAGGCGAGTAAGGTCAGCACTACTGTCAGAGTTGGAGGGAGGGTCCACTGGTTTCACATACTCAACTCCGCCAAGTTTCCACTCGCCCGCCACATCCACAAATATGGATGACATACATATATTACCATGGGTTAGGTTACAGTCATTGATAAGAAATCCCAGACCAGCCTGAAAATTAAGGGGGCATTGGATGGTTGTTATTATGCAGGCTAAGATGACTTATGCAGGATGCATTAATAAATATATGTTCAGTCAGATATATTCAACTGCACTGTAACAAATCATTCGCTAAGCTTAAAAGAATCAAACCTCTTATAACTGTAGACAATCAAGCAATATACATTATTTTCTTTGTACATAGACTATGATTTAAATCTTTCATTCAATTATTTCTTTCCATTCTATACTTCCTTTATTTTGTAACACACCCTCTCCCTCATTTCGATCCCAGCTGCCGAACCTCTTTCCTTCCTTTCTTCCTGCATTCCTTCCACTATTTTCCCTACCTTTCCCACCCCATTCCTTTTCTACTTCCTTCATCCATCCATCCATCCTCTATTCCTTTTTTTCCCTACTGTACCATAAGCCTGACCTTTCCCCTAGCTAACCAGTCTTCCATTGCTACTTAATTATTGATATACAATCCACATACCGCTGTCTGATGTATGCCCCAAGAAACAGCCATGTTGGACTTTGCACTATCATCCTCGGCAAGATGGACTTCTAGAGGAGCAACTGGCTCTGTGACCATGTATATGACAGTGTCTGACTATGGGGACAGGAGGTAAATAGGGTACCATCAATACAGTAGTTTGTGGGAATGACGACAGACAGTAAATGTCAGTCCTGATCCATGTAGCTACAGTACTGTATGACCACAATGATTCCTCTAATACTTTACCTCAAGTCCATCAATGAACCTCACTACATTTGGATGGCGGAGTGTCTTTAGCCTTCTGAGGGCTGCCTTTGCAACCTGCACCTGTATGCGTGAAGGCAGCAGCAACTAGTAGTTTGGCATATTTGTTTAAATAATACAGACTTATTTTATTTATCATGACCATATGCACATGCACATCTGTACACATTCCAGAATGATATAGTGAATGCCACAGTTATAGTAGTTATTGTGGAGTTTAGCCATATTGCTGTTCAGTGGGTAACAGATGGAATATTTGGTTGATGATTACATTTGATTACTGACAGTGCAACTACAATCTTAACTAATCTGTCCAAAAAATACACACTCCAAAGAGAAAGCATATTATAATAAAACAAGATGTATGATACTCTATATAAAATTGATAATTGATTAATACTATACATTATTTTACAGTTCAGAGATTTAGAGAAAGTCATGACTATGCCACTACAGTGACGTCAGATGACATCATATCAGCTGTGTCAGTGGTCTGCATACCTTATCATCTGTTGAAGCCTTGACATCCAAAACAAACACAGACACCACCTCTCCTGTGCCCTAGGAAATCATTATCATCAATTCTAACCCTTGACCCGACCGCAAACTCTAATATACCGTAATTGTGATGGTTCCTTTACCTTCTTCTTGCCCTGGTGAAGTGACCAAGGCGACTTGCTCTCCAAATCCCCCACTTTTTCCCCGATCTCATACGGGAAATTCTGGGCAGCACTGCCCATCTTCCCGATGAGGCTCCACAGCCCTTGCATGATGGAAGTGTCAGGAACGAAAGGAAATGCTACAGAATTTTCAACTCATTTCCTTTCCCGATTTCTGAAAGTGTTTGCGTGGCTAGAGCCCAGTCTTCTTTACGAATGTGCTTCCGCTGAGCACCCGTGGGCGCACTGGCTCTTTACCGATCGCCATGTTTGATGATTGAACGGAAATATTAGCAAAGACAAAAGACAGGGATAGGGTTTGAAAGACAAAATACAGGAAGAATGATGCATCAAATGGGCCCACAGGTTTGTAATGCGGTAATCGAAGCCTTTTTTTTAATGGGATAAACGCTTCTCCGAGTCGTCATGTGTCCTATAGAAATGCAACCTTCTCAAGAACAAATATGTCCGATCCGCATGAAAAGCTTGCAACGACCGAAAGCACAGTTTAGGCCTCAAGCTGGAGGCCTGAACTGTATATCCTGACTAAGTCGTGTCTTAGTTGTTGGACTTTAGCGGGAATCCCGATCCTAACACCTCAGATTGCTTGATCACACATTACTGAATATTTTTCGGTTTGTCTTAACGTTTTCATCGGCTTTTATCATCTAACATACTGTATATTTCCCATACGTGGAAGATACACTAAATAGGGTAGAGTTTTGAGTGTTTAGGTAGGCTGTGCTGTTCAATCTTTAGCATCTTTAACGTAGTACAGTATATGCTGACGTTTTCTACCAAATGAATACTAACAGTATTTGATATAAGACTTTGGGAGTATTCTAGTGTATGGCTGATGTCAAGCAGAGTACAGTATGGTACAGTGTTTACATTTGGAGGAAATTAGAGGCTAATCATATATGTATTTTGTACTTAGTCTAAAAGGGGGTGGCAAAATATGAGTTCCAGTCTTTTTTTGGGTGGGACTTTATAGCCTCAGTACCAAGGGTACACCATTCCAAAGCTTTGGTTTACTATACCATGATGACCTTTTTCTGCAGAGGGGTTTTCCCCATGCCCACCCCACTCAAGCTTCAGGCCTGTCAGACAATGACAGAGAGAAGATTTACTCATGGATTCTGGAGCTTTCCAGTCCTGAAACACGGGAGCACGCTTTGCTGGAACTAAGGTAATATTATATACTGTACATGACATATTGATGCATTTAGAATCGATAGTTCAATCAGCTTTCATCTGAGCAAGCTTCTCTAGTAATGCTTTAGTGTGTTGGGACTGATGGTGTTATTTTGTTCTGCAGCAAGAAACGTGAAGTAGTACCAGACCTTGCTCCAATGCTCTGGCATTCATTTGGTAAGTAGTTAGTCATCTTAGTTTTTACATTCTAATATTTTCTTAGCTCTGGTATGAATAGTCTGTCTGTCTGCATCACAGCCCAATATTACTGTACATTCTCCCATGGCAAAGGACGAGTGATCAAAATGCTAGCCATTCAGTATATCCATGTAAACTGCAAGTGTTAGCTGTGTGCCTCACTGTTTCTGTATGGTGATACATTTCATTGTAATAGTGCTTGCTTGTTCTTCTTTAATAATACCATAAATTATTGTTTTATCTTCAGGGACCATTGCAGCCCTGTTACAAGAAATAGTGAATATCTATCCAGTAATCAACCCTCCCAATCTCACAGTAAGTTATGAAAATTCCGCGTGTTTTATTGTGCTGTAATATGTAACCAGTTGGATTGATAGCATAAGATAGAACTTACTTTTTATGGATGTAGATCATAACCCCTGCCACACCTTAACCATTCTGTGACGACACATTTGCATTGTAGTTTTCTGTGCAAGAGTAATACATAATTGAATGAGCAGTTAACAGTACAGTATTTTCAAAAGATAGGGAGTAGGGTATAATGGAGATTTTATGATCATGAAAGAGGTGGTCATGCAAGGCATTGAAAAACCTCAATATTAATTTATTGACTGCTGGTTTTGAGAACGAGCTGAGTTAAATGTGCAGGTTCCAAATACCCCCTTGGCTATTTGGCCACTGTAATCTCTGTGATGTGTCAGCTGGTTCACCAAACAATCATGGTCTTTTGATTCTCAGTATTGCAATATTTTCACAGGCACACCAGTCTAATCGAGTCTGTAATGCCCTGGCATTGTTGCAATGTGTGGCTTCACATCCTGAGACCAGATCTGCTTTTCTACAAGGTGCAGTGCACTGTTTGATGGTAGTTAAGACAAGTACACTATTGTGCTGATGGAATTAGTCTTCACAAAATAATGCTTTTCCTACACACCACACTTTTACTTCGACCCTTTTATTCCTGGGCTCACAATACAGATTCCCTCTCAGGAAGAAAATGTAGTTGAGTAATGCAGTGAGGAATGATAGTCAACAACAGAATTTAAACTCAATCCACCTGGACTGGTTATGCAAGCAAGTGATCCGTGACGATCAAAGCAGTGCAAGTGTCCCTGCAAACCCTTGGGGTCACCCCTAGATTGCGGGGATGACCACTGACCAGCATGGTCTTGAGGTTAACTTTGCCTAAATTACATTTAGCCACATGAACGAGTTAATGGTTAACTGGTAGTGCTGATGATGGATCATTTTACTCTGCAGCCCACATCCCTCTATTTTTGTATCCATTCCTTCACACCACCAGCAAGAGCAGACCCTTTGAGTACCTGCGTTTAACAAGCCTGGGTGTTGTTGGTGCCCTTGTCAAGGTTAGTATTAAAAACACATAGAATGGCAATACAGTTTCGATCTGGTGAATGTCAGGTCAAAGCCAAACATAAGCAAATATGAAATTGAAAGTTCCGGTCCAATGCAAGTTTTGTATGTATAATGGACAGAGCAATACCAGGGCTGGTATTTTGTGCTTTGCAGACTGATGAACCAGAAGTCATAAATTTCCTTCTCACGACTGAGATTATCCCCTTGTGCTTGAGAATCATGGAATCAGGAAGTGAACTATCAAAAACAGTAAGTATGTTGCATATTCAGCAAGGTCTCAAAAGCCATCTTCTGCTTACTATATGATGTACCTCTGGTGAGAAATGGACTGGAGAAAGTTAAAGTCGATCATTCTTGGGAGTGAAGGGGTTAAAATGTTTGAGCTTGTGAGTGTAAAGCTTTGCCATTGTATGATACTGACGTCCTGTTCTCTGCTACATCAGGTGGCAACCTTCATTCTTCAGAAGATCTTGCTTGATGAAACAGGATTGTCATACATTTGTCAGACCTACGAGAGATTTTCACATGTGGCCATGATACTGGTGGGTACACTTTGGTTCTACGGTATCAATATAACGTATTATATGAAACGTATTATATGTCTGATCTTTGTTTAGGGGAAGATGGTGCTTGCTCTGGCAAAAGATCAGTCCGGGCGACTTCTGAAGCACGTGGTCAGGTGTTACCTGCGACTTTCGGACAATCCCAGGTAAACGCTTTATCTGTGTTTGATATTAGGAATTTATAGCTACGTTCACACAAATGCGTTTTCAAAAACCTCCGGTTTCAAAAAGCTCCGTTTTCGTCCATCCCCACTAATCCTCCGTTTTTGAAACCTTTGATTATTACATTACACAGAGTTCATTATTACACTACCACCACAAAAAGTATAGCTTATTATAACGAAAGAAAAGTAGATTTATTAAATGATAGAAAGCGCAAAGAATAAAAGCGTTTGTCCTTACCATCGGTTAAATTTGAACGTTTCAGGGCCCGCGAGGCGCTGCGGCAGTGTCTTCCGGACCAACTCAAGGACGGCACGTTCTCCAACTGTTTGAAAGACGACGCGTCGACCAAACGCTGGCTCAGTCAGCTCATGAAGAATCTACAGGAACCAACTCCGACCGACCCCCGAGGAATACCCATGCCTCCATGACGCTCTACACATACACCTTGACGATTTATGAATCAGGGGCCGTATTCACCAAACTTGCGTACGAACAAAAATGTTCGCAAGTGTGACTTACGCATTGTAAGTTCGACTTACGCATACTATCTCGCTCAAGATAGTATGCGTAAGTCATTGTTCATAAGTCATACTTGCCAACATTTTCGTACGCAAGTTTGGCGAATACGACCGCAGGACCCAGTTGTTCACAAAGTAGATAGCGCTGTCCACCGGTTAAATCCTTATCCAGTTAATAAGATCAGCTGAAACCTTAACAGTTATCTTCCGCAAAGCGATTTATCCGGTGAATAGCGCTATACACACTTTGAACAATCGGGCCCAGATGCTTGCTGCAAGAATTTCATGTCTACTTCGATAAAGAACGATTGATTGTACATACTGTAGGTTGTGTTTGGAGTGTATTTTTGATATGTGCTCTTGTTTCTCGGTGTTTGGAACTTCTGATGAAATCCAGCTTTCACTGGAGTTGTGTGAACGTACTCAAGGCCATCGAACCGTTATTTTTTCTAATGTCACCCTCTTTTTCTTGGGCCTTCATATCGCTGCGGCTTTATATAAGTGTAACCAATGTTTAACGACGGATGTGTATATACAGAAATAAATGTGCGAGACATTTTTTTTCTGCTTCAGTTTGTCTGTGTTCCAGTCGCATACCAATCCCGAATCGAATAGTTACCTATCGAATAGATACTTACAGAACTGTTACCCGTGAAACACTTTGATTTGCTTGGGAATATAGCCAGCATGCATCTGGGGTTCCAAAGCCAAAGGCTTGGGGGCACAGAGCCCGTAGTTGCATGCAAATCAAACTCCTTTCAGTAAGAAAACTTTCACACTAGCCCTTATTTTGAAACAGAAGTGGCGCCATATTGGAATTGGCCTATTCCTTAGGTTGGAATCAATTGGCCTGCGAGCGGCTCTCCCGGGGAAGGGGTGGAGGTCCGGTCTGAGCACGAACATTTCGCAGACTAGAAATCAGTCGAAAGCGCATCTTTCAACTAAGTTGTAAATGTACTTGTTAGGGTTCTCAATACTTGGGAATCCATGTTGAATCTGGCGTCTCGACGTGTTTGTGTCGCGTTTCAAACGCCACCACAAGACGGGCGATCACAAGGGGACTGGAACGAATGAAAAGGCGGAAGAGATCTGGGGTGAGACATGGAGTGTTTAGGCCTCGCTCTGTTGCTTCGTCCCAGGCGCCTTCTTTATGAAATCGGTTCATGACGTGTTTTCCGTTCACTTTTACAAGCAAGATCAAACAAACTATCCTTCACAATACTCCATTTATATCTTTGACAAAATTTAAAAATCTCATGTTAAGACCTTAAGACGAAAAACAAAGATTTTGAAACTGTAACAGTAGCAAGAGTTTCTTTTCCAGACGTCACCTCTTGATTGTCCCATTTTTATAAATATCTCAAGACAGAATTGAAAATATAAACCTTTCGGGAAGATTGTAATAAATCTCTCTCTTCCTCTGCAATTGTGTCCTTTCAGGTCATAAATTATCATTCATCAACTCCTTGGAGTATTAAAATTCATAGCACGATGTTTAGCAGGTTCAGCCTTTCGAAATCGGTCTGTAGAGAGAAAGAAAGAAGGCACATTAGAGCGGTCTAACCAGAGCCTAAGAGAATTAGGGTCTCAACTGTCTGGTACAGAACTTAAACTATTGGACACTATCACCGCCATTCAATCGTACGAGAAATACGGTTACTAATTACTATTGAATCAATCAGTCCGTCTTCCCACTCAGCAACCAATCCATCAATTAAACGTGCTCCGACGAAGAGATCACACGTTCGAAACGTCAGTTTATCACTTTTCTGGACATTCACCTTGGGTTGATTTATATGCGTACATATGCGTACCGACACAGTCTAATTTTTGACAAGGACCACTATTTCATAGCATCAGTCTATTAGAATTCGATCGGGATATTATTGCAACTGCTTTAAAGTTAATTCGACCCCGCGAGGATCATTCTCGCAGTTTGCAGTTCATGTTTGAAAGTTGGAACCTACACTTCAAACTCAAACAAAAACTTCAAAAAGAAAAAGTCGCAAGAAAAACATTCGAACCAAAAAGAGATGCCCACACACAAGGAAGGGCAAAAATATACTCACTTCGCATATCGGCAGGGCCAGAGGGGGGTGGACCAGGGGGGCCCGAGGGAGGGCCTGATGGAGGGGGGCCAGAAGGAGGGGGACCTGGTGGCCCTGAGTTATAATGGCCGGGTCTTGGGGGAATACCACCAGGAGGGCCAGCGTCAGAAAAAGGGTCCATCGAAGGAGGGCCAGGAAGTCTCATTCCAGGATGCATTGGAGGGCCCATGTGTGGACCTGGAGGTCGCATCATTGGAGGTCCCATGGGTGGCGGCCCAAATGGATGCGTTGGCGGTCCCATCGGCGGAGGAAAAGGACCCGGCATGGGACCGTGCGGTGGAGGGGGGCCACCCCTGAAGGATCCCGCAGAATCATTTCGAGCGAGCTGAAAATTAATGAATGCAAATTACATACAAATATATTTATCAATACAGGGTTTCTCCTGCTCCTGGATGTTGTCTACTAAAATGCTTGTTCTAGGTCAGAACATGTCGACAAAGTCGTCTTGTATAAGCACAAATTTCCGATTTTTAGACCTAATTTAAGCGCCGATTCAATAAACATTTTAGTGTATTTTACAAGTTCGACCATTACTCGAACACCACTAAACGGACTCCAATCTGACAAAAGTCTGCCAACGTTGCAGAGAATATCTCAAATGTATAACTGCAACAGTACCTGGCCATATAGACGCAACTTTTTACGATACACTAACCTTTTTGTGGTTCTTCTCGGCCTGTGGTTGCCTGCCGTCCGCAGGGGTTGACGTGGTAAAGTTGGAGGGCGAATCGACAGAGGCTGACGAGGGCGTGGAAGCAAGCGGGGACGAAGCTCTACCGCGACGGGGTGCGGAGTCTTTACGAACCTGGGGAAACGTGATTAATCCATTGTCAGTCTCGAACCTAGATTCTTCTAACTTCTTACGACACACACTCGACGAAAACCACCGCTGGCAAGGACCAATTTACTTACGCGTGTGAGAGACAGAAGGATAAAAACAAAGACATACAGAAAAGTAAAGAAAGAAATGTTTAGAAATGCCTTGTGAAACAAAAGCAACATTTTTCTGAAACCTACAGCGGACATGGGAGGTCCAAAATGGCCGGGAGGTGGTGTCGCAGAGGGGCCTGGCGGAGGGGGTCCGTAAAGAGGTCCCATTGGGGGCCCTGGAGGCATCATCGGAACGGGACCAAATGGCATGGGTCCCGGAGGCAGCATCGGTGGAGGTCCTGCGGAATGAGAATACAACACGGGACTATTACTTGACATTCCACTTATGGATAAATAGTGGACAATGAACAAACGAAAAAAAAAAAACAAAACAAAACAAAACAAAACAAAACAAAACAAAAAAAAAAACAAAACAAAAAAGAACACACCAGGAATCAACCCAACGAACAAACAGAAATTAAAGGAATGACAACAAAAGGACCACAACTTAACTCACCCATCATTGGCCCAGGATGCATAGGTACGGGGCTCTGGTGACCTGGTGGAGGTGTGGCGGAAAGCCTGAAATGTTAAGAGACAAAGACAACGATTAATAGAGACAAGAGAACGATTAACAGAGACAAGAGAATGATTAATAGAGACAAGAGAACGATTAATAGAGACAAGAGAACGATTAATAGAGACAAGAGGATGATTAATAGAGACAAGAGGACGATTAATAGAGACAAGAGGACGATTAATAGAGACAAGAGAACGATTAACAGAGACAAGAGGACGACAAGAGGACGATTAATAGAGACAAGAGAACGATTAATAGAGACAAGAGAACGATTAATAGAGACAAGAGAACGATTAATAGAGACAAGAGGACGATTAATAGAGACAAGAGGACGATTAATAGAGACAAGAGGACGATTAATAGAGACAAGAGAACGATTAACAGAGACAAGAGGACGACAAGAGGACGATTAATAGAGACAAGAGGACGATTAATAGAGACAAGAGAACGATTAATAGAGACAAGAGAACGATTAATAGAGACAAGAGGACGATTAACAGAGACAAGAGAACGATTAACAGAGACAAGAGGACGACAAGAGGACGATTAATAGAGACAAGAGAACGATTAATAGAGACAAGAGAACGATTAATAGAGACAAGAGAACGATTAACAGAGACAAGAGGACGATTAATAGAGACAAGAGAACAACTAACAGAGACAAGAGGACGATTAATAGAGACAAGAGGACGATTAATAGAGACAAGAGGACGATTAATAGAGACAAGAGGACGATTAATAGAGACAAGAGGACGATTAATAGAGACAAGAGGACGATTAATAGAGACAAGAGGACGATTAATAGAGACAAGAGGACGATTAACAGAGACAAGAGGACGACAAGAGGACGATTAATAGAGACAAGAGAACGATTAATAGAGACAAGAGAACGATTAATAGAGACAAGAGGACGATTAATAGAGACAAGAGGACGACAAGAGGACGATTAATAGAGACAAGAGAACGATTAATAGAGACAAGAGAACGATTAATAGAGACAAGAGAACGATTAACAGAGACAAGAGGACGATTAATAGAGACAAGAGAACAACTAACAGAGACAAGAGGACGATTAATAGAGACAAGAGGACGATTAATAGAGACAAGAGGACGATTAATAGAGACAAGAGGACGATTAATAGAGACAAGAGGACGATTAATAGAGACAAGAGGACGATTAATAGAGACAAGAGGACGATTAACAGAGACAAGAGAACGATTAACAGAGACAAGAGAACGATTAATAGAGACAAGAGAACGACAAGAGGACGATTAATAGAGACAAGAGGACGATTAATAGAGACAAGAGGACGATTAATAGAGACAAGAGGACGATTAATAGAGACAAGAGGACGATTAATAGAGACAAGAGGACGATTAATAGAGACAAGAGGACGATTAATAGAGACAAGAAGACGATTAACAGAGACAAGAGGACGATTAATAGAGACAAGAGGACGATTAATAGAGACAAGAGAACGATTAACAGAGACAAGAGGACGATTAATAGAGACAAGAGAACGATTAATAGAGACAAGAGGACGATTAATAGAGACAAGAGGACAACTAACAGAGACAAGAGGACGATTAATAGAGACAAGAGGACGATTAATAGAGACAAGAGGACGATTAATAGAGACAAGAGGACGATTAATAGAGACAAGAGGACGATTAATAGAGACAAGAGGACGATTAACAGAGACAAGAGAACGATTAATAGAGACAAGAGAACGACAAGAGGACGATTAATAGAGACAAGAGGACGATTAATAGAGACAAGAGGACGATTAATAGAGACAAGAGGACGATTAACAGAGACAAGAGGACGATTAATAGAGACAAGAGGACGATTAATAGAGACAAGAGGACGATTAATAGAGACAAGAGGACGATTAATAGTCCTTTCACTCCCAAGTTCATAATGCAGTTCTCCTAACCATTATAGATCGTCGTACTTACCCTGAACTAGCAGCAGGAGACTCCGAGCGCCCATCAACTGAAACACAACACAACTTAGTGTAAAGCCACACATACTGTACCGTAGCTTGATGAAGGACACCGCAGGACGACGTAACCGCGGGCGTGAGACAGACCATGTTGCGCCCGCGGTTGTGTCGTCCTGTGTTATTCTTTATTATATATATATAGTGTGTATGGCTTAACAGAGTGGAAAACGAGTGGATGTCTCTGCGCCCTGTGGTACTGCAAGCACGACAAGCATCAAGATAGAGAGAAGGGGACCTTACCGTGGTTGCTGGAGGCAGAATTTGGTCGAGCGTTGACTTTCTCAACTTCACGCAATCTGAAAATAGAAGTACCGCCATTAGCACTTCGTTGGTACGTTTCACAGTTTAAAATACAAGACCGGCGTTAGCTCACCTCTTCCGCAGAGCATCCCTCTCCTGTTTGACTTTTTCCAGTTCCCGCTCTTTTCTTCGAAATGCCATCTGTGCAGGACAAAGTAATCGTTAACATTGCAAGCAACAACAAACAACAACAATATAGTTATACTGTATCTGCAATAGACAGAGTAGCAAAGTTGAGTAAGTATGCCGCTGCCAGTGCAAATGGGACCTCAACGGCTACTACCACTTCTAATTTACCAGTACTCCTACTTTAACTACTACTCAAATTACTAATACTACTATCCCCATCCACAACTTTTGTCTCGCCCCATTCTTACTACCGGACAATTCGCCTTTACGCATTGCAGGCTAAGACGACGACAACGACGACAAAAATGATGCTGATGCTACTGCTACCATACTGAACTGTTCTCATGTCCCAAAGTCAATACTTACATAATTGTCATGAATTTTCTCCATGTCGTCCGAGTGCTGTGGGAATTTAACAAACCATAAGCGAACCTAAACCTATAAAGCCTGGTAACGACACTCACATGATCACTGTAGTGTGGATAGAGACGCACTAGGAACTAGACAACAAGATGCACTAGGAATTATATTTTATCGAATGTCAAAGTAACATGCTTACCTTTGCTTCAAATTCTTCCTTCATATTCTTGATCTCCTCCCGTATCTCCAGGTATTGTTTTCTGGAGGGATAATAAGTGAGAAGTAAAGAACGAAGACTTGAGTACAAAAGGACACGCTGCAGGGAAGAAAGAGGAGAAGAACGAGAAGAAAGGGATAGAAGACTTGAATGAAGAAACAACCAAAGACTCGAGTGAAAAAGGACAAGTTTCAGGCGAGACGAGAAGAATATGAAATATGAAATGTGCCGTAAAATCTCATGACAACACAACGCCTTCTCAAGGATTGGGAAATATGCAAGAGGGCAAGCAGTGGTAGGGTTATGTCAGTTCAGCCTTTGCTATAACCTACCTGTATTTGTCAACATCAGTGACAGCGGTGCTAGCTTTTGATTTTTCCTCGCTCAGCTGGGACTGACTGGCGATTCGAGCAGCTTCTTCCGACGTTAGCTTCCTGTAATGTGAAAACAAGCAACAAAACATTATTATTGAGTTTGAGAACAATATCACGAAGCGTTTTGTGGACAGCAGTAATCATTTCACTCAATTGTCGACAATAAGATTAGGCTAAATAAAACTAACACTCGGAGATCAAATTTGTAGCTTTTTTCCTGCCTTGTTCCCATCCTACCTGTGCAAGTCACTCTCAGTATCTTTAAAGTACTTGTGCAGTGTGCTTAATTCTATTTCTTTTTCTTTTAAAGTCCTCTTCGCCTGCTCCTCGCTGTCCTTCGCTTTCTGTACTTCTTCACACTTTCTCTTGAATTCCTCTAAAAAAAATTAAACCAGACAGCAAAGCTAAGTATGGGTCCGTGTTTAAACTGAGCGCAAATTTGTTAAGAATCCCAACTGAACTGTGACTAATCACATCTAATTGTCTCTCTGCTTCGTATGCGATCTACTTTTGTCAGCGTGCGCGCGCCTGTGTGCATGTGTCAGTCCGACAGTACTTATGTCACGTGACGTTTTCACGTGACGTCATGGTGGCCATGTTGGTGGAACTTTCACAAAGATTGCTTATAAGCTTCTATGCCGATAATACTTGGCACCAACACGGCCGTGATATCTTTGTATTCTGAAACTCTAAGGATTGATTACAAACCATCAATACACAATGTCTGTGAATATCAGTCGGCACTAAAATTTAGAAGAAAGCTTTCTGGGAATTAGATATCTCGACAAAATGAAAACACTTTGTAAATTTGACGTTCCCATACCTTCAAGCTCCTGGTTACGTTCTTTGCAAATGGACATTTCGTCCTCAATGCGAAGTTTTTCATTCAGCGCCACGCTTAGTTCAGTTTTGGCCTAAAACAGAAATTCCAGTAAAATATGAAGTCACATTAGAAGAGCTAGGGGGAGGGGAGGGAAGAACACAACTGATCACGAGTAATGGGTCAGGATAAACCTGTATAAATCCAATAAATGTTTTACTTAAGAAAAAGAACTCTCAAAATTTTGACTGTCATCTATGTACATCATAAAATATTATAATAAAATATTTGGTACTAGTCAAGGCCTTGTTTGTATGGAGAAAAGTTCTCCCGGGGAACCGAGTCGAGAGAAACTACAACTTGTCTCTGAAGCAGAGTGTCCCTAGGGACAGGGACATCTATTCATGGAAACGGCTCGCTTCGATGAATAAAGAAGTCTGGCGCGCCCAGGGTAACTCGGGGAGGAGGGTGGCTTGGGTCCCTGGGACAACTTTTCTCCCTATAAATGGGCTTTACGACACGTCGTGGCTTTCAGTGCTACTCTAAAAGAAGCGAAAAAGGACCTTGGAAACATCCAGTAGTTTCTGCAGACGCTCTGCTTTCCGCTGTTCGCCTAAAAGAGAGAATACAGAGTGCGTCAAAGTGGATGCACTACATGCATACAAACTCCTCTAAACACACCTCACAGCATCAAGACAGAATAAAGGATAATTTTAATGAATGCGTGAATAAGGGAACAGTGTTTGGATTTTGGCACCACGCTTGTTTTGATGTCGGGCGTGAACGGCTACTGAAGAATGTTGTGAGGGAGAGGGAACGAGAGAAAAAAGTGACGCAAATGTTCGAAGAGGATGTTCGGAGTGGGAACAGGTTGAAGGAAACAAGGGTTATGAAGGAGGAGGGGGGGAGGGGAAAGAGCGACGCAAATGTTCGAAGAGGAATTGAGAAGCGGACGGGGAGCGCGAATGCGGAAGGACGGAAGCAAAGTTCATAACAAACAGCAGCTGGATCTACTAACGTTCTTCCTCGCTTTCTTGTTCCTCCTCCTCCGCTTCTTCATCGTCTTCGTCCTCAGATTTCTGTGGTCCTCTTATTTGCAACAAGCAATCTTGCAGCACCTAAATAACAGCACATTCAACCATAAATTATCACTGTAATGTGTTTTTATTCTTCATACCAAAGCTGTCACGATCTCGGCTTAAAAACGAGAGAGGGGTAAATGATAAGGTCATCAGAATCTAGTTACGTTTGGAAATCCAACACAGCTTGATAAATGACACATCTAAATTTGTTCACCAACAAGGTCAGACAGTATGTTTGAGGCAATGCAAGCTTCTATTGGAAAGCTATAAACGTTCAACACAAACTACTTTCCAGATCTACTCCGCAGTAATTCGTGGGTAAAACGGAATTCAAAAAATAGACCCAGAAGTTTCACGAGTAAGTTAACAGCTCACCTGCACTTCGTTTAACCTGAAATTATTCTGCTCCAGTAGATCTGTGTTTCGCGACTGCTGGTCATCAAGTTGTTCCTGCTGGTCATCAAATCTGATAACAACAAAATAAAGCAAACATTACTCCTTCCCCTAAACGAATGAAGGGGGTACAGGAAGAGGAGAACACTGAATTAACTTTATTTTCCCTCGGAGTAATTTCAGTTTTTCACTAAAGATAAATATACAGTATGATAACTACGTCATGACCACAGGTTTAGTACTCACTTGTAGGAGTAGAATATTGAAAATGATTGGTGTTACAGTTTATTAATTCATTGGTAGGTATGAGTTAAATCAAGAATCACGTTAGTATACAATACCGTTTTCTCCAATCTTCAATATCCCCAAGAAGCTGTTCCAAGGAAGGAAAAAAAAGTAATAAATAAGGAAGGAATGGGGAAAAAAGGTGATGTAAAGAAAGAATGAGATAGAAAAGGAGGACGAAAGTAAGGAAGGGAGAGCAGTAAATGAGCAAAACAGCAGGAAAGCAATACTGAATACTCAAACTGAATTTAAGAACCTGACATCATAACTGTAGCCGTAAATTACGATGCTAATACACAGATTTACAAGGATGAACAAGGCTATATTTAATAAGAAAAGAGAGAGTACAGAAATCCAAACATGAAAACAGAAATAGCAGGGGTGGGATAGGATGAAGTCACAAAGGTAAGAAATGTTTCAATCCGCAAACAACGTTTACCTTCTCTCGTTCATTTTCCAGTTCAGAGATTTTTTCGTTGAGCTGAACGTTCTGCTCATCGTCGACCGCTTTCTGTTCATCTCTCTGTCGCAAGTCCTCTTCCAGCTTAGAGAAAGAAAAAAAGTCACTTTGAGCAAGCAGTTCCCTTCGGAATATATTGGACTGGCGTGAAAAATACTTATGGCGCGTTCTATTGAGGGTATTCCATCTATTCCTATTCCGGTATAATATAATAACAGAATACACGGATATTTAACTTTCAACAGAACGGAATTTGTGCTGACGTAACAAAAATTGACGTGCTGAGACCGAGGAAGTCTGGGTACGGGACCCGATCGGCACGGGCGCGCAATCTTCCCGCCATAATAAGGCCGAAAGTTGCCAGCAGAACGCGATTACCGTCTATTCCATGTATTCTCGTTCCGGCAGTCCCAAAAGAACTTGAAAGTCGCCTGTAGTGTGCAGAGAATGTAGCTAAATCATTGCAAGCAATCGTGTATCGCTACCTTACCTTGTGAATAATTTCCTCTTTATCTGTGATTTGGTCCAAATAATTTGCTATCTGCAAACAAAGCGATGGTTACCGTTACAAATCCTACTCTGGATTTCTCGCTACCTTGTCCTTAGTTCACACTATATTTCACTGCAGACGAGTGTCTTACGGTCAAAGCTGCTGCTTACCAGACCATTAAGTCTCTCAACTTCTTGACATTGCAAAAGCTTTTCTTCGTTAACTTCGGTAAATTTCGTCTCCTTCTGTTTGATGTGACCACGCAGTTCTTGATGTTGAGTCTGAGAACACAGTGAAGAGAAGAATGAAAGATACGTGAGTAGGGCTCTAAAACTCCACTAGCCAAACACCCGACGCCAGCCAACAAGAGTTCACGTTGGGCTATAGCAAGGCATATTAGTTCTGTCCCTGAAACTGAAAATAGTGTTGTGTTCAGAGCTAGAGTTCCTGAGCTAGTACGGAAAAAGGAAATGTTTCATGAAGACACAAACTGCTAAATATATAAAACGGAAACACGATAACTTCCGTTCAAACCGTCTTGACTTCAAAAGGTGAGTATACATTCTAATAGAAGTGCCAAATGTTGAGCAGAGTTCTTGTATTCTTTTTTATTGTTGGACATAGTGATGAAATAATGGCGATTCCCTCTCACCTTAAACTGTTCACACTTCTTTGAAATCTCCTTGACCCTCTCCTCAGCAGCCATCAAATTTTCTTCAGCACGCCGTTGCTAAAAACAGATAATAGCACAATATCTGAATCAGTGGTAGGAATATACAACTTCGGACAGCACATTTTCTCTATCGTAAAGCCTTTGACAACTACAGTGTTCACAAAACTCGAATCTGTTGTTTGGTGTAATAAAGTAATGCCACACCTTGTAAATTTTACGAATGCTTGTGAGGTTTCTAGGAATGGGGAAATGTAGGGGACCGTCGAGATATTCATACTGTAAGCTCCCACCCAATGGACGTTTGTGGAGGGCGGTTCCAGAGTGGGGGAAAAAGGAAGAACAACCGTACATGTGGCAAATTGCAATAAGAAAAAAAGAACAAACTGCAAAACGACCAGGTATTCAGTGACTATTCAATAGCAAGAGGGGGGAGGGGGGCGGATCGATTATGACTACGGCCCTAATTTAGTGACGGTTGAGTTAAAAGGGCTGGTCACCTTTTCTGCAGCCTGAATTGCAGCCCTCTCCAGTTCCTCGGATTTCTTCTGATACCCTGCACAGTCTTCCTCCAGGATCCTCACCCGGGCCTGCACAGATCTCTGGATATCTAAGAAGACAACAGAACGAACAGTTACACGTAAATTGAGACAAATTTCGTTCATTTTCTTATGTATGAAATGGCAAGTTCATGAAATCGGGTGTTATGTGAAGCCGTTCTTAGTTTCACTCCCCACTGAGAGAGGGAGTGAGACTAATAACAGCTGCGTATGAGGCTAATGTACTGGGGGCGCTACTCTACTATCTAACTCACCTTTAGGATTAGGTCCATGCGGAGCTGACTGCCACAATCCGCCCTGACATCAAACAAAAACATCAAACATGGAAATAAACTTTCTGCTGGAAACTTTACCAACAACTACACACAAACCAAGGATGTTCTAAACCACAGTCCTTTACAGTATATATGTCGCTTACGCATCGCAATGTCCGTAAACTATCAGTCAAGACATAGTATGTGTAGCATGGAGATAATCGTAGAGCATCTTTTGCTTCAAACTGGTCAAAATTTAATGATACAATCCCGGTCAAATATGTTGGGACACTTGCAATTGTTTTCATAAAATATCATAGAGCCTTCCTCCCCCTCCCCATCCAATGTTCGTGTTTCGACGCGATGTGGCAATGTTATCAGGGTGTCCCATACACTTTTGACCAGGATTGTATCGCTTGTAATGAGATGACCAATTTTGTTATAATCGCCCAAAACGTCCCCTCAACGGAGTTTAACCTTCCCATGTCAACTTTTAGAAATTTATCATACACTCAAGTTGGTCAGACTGTAAATGCTCCTAACACTCATACATCTTGTACAGATGGGTATGTTACGAAAAAACAATGTGTGCCTTGATCCCGAGGTTTCATGGGCAATCATACTCACAACACATGTCCACAAGAAAAGCATGAACGCCAGACAAGCCACGATGGATGTGAGAAAGAGAATAACCGGGTGAACACCAGCGAGGTCCCCACTTATCTGATCAAACATCTGGTAAAACAAACAAATGCAATAATGTATACAACAAACCCATTTTGTCTGACCTATATGTATAAACATACTATCTTGATACCGCGGAAATACATTCTTGACGTCACTTCCGCCGGTCAGCGTTAGTCGTCATTAAGAGGGTTTCCGCTGTAAACTCGAGTAATTATCACAATAAAACGAGACAATTCTTGTACCAAGACAACTTATTGGTAATTAAAAATTTTTCGCCACTTCAATGAAGACCTTGTTGCCAGGCATCTTTCACTGTAACGCCGAAAGAGAATTCGCAAACTCTTCAAGAAACAGAAGGACGAATATTACTCTCAAAGTCTTACTTTACAATGTTAACGCACGCATTTTCGCACATTTTGAGCTAGGAAGGCGACTAAAAACCCTCACATCTTCTCTTACGCTTCCCAAATGTTCACGGTGTTACTCATACATGATCTCCTTACGAAGTCAAACTAGGAAATCAACATAAATCACAGAAATAGTGCTTCTTTTCCTGGTACAGACTTTTTGCGCACATTGCGAAAATTCCACAATTCGAAACAAAATAAGAAAACCTTCTCACGTTTCTCCAGTCAATGTACAGAAGTGGCATTTGGTTACGCTTTATCAACAACAGGACACGAGTGAGACCAGCATGCAATAGGAGCAGGGGCACAATCATGCAGCGTCTTCGAAACCAATAAAAATAGATCTAGTATTCTCAACGTTTTTCTCTCTAGCTTTCTTTCTGATGAAAATCCCCTGGTGTTTTGAGCACATCCACTCCAGTGTCACGTAACATCAACGTCCTCAGCCACTCGGTCGTCAACAACAACTTTCGCTGGGTAATGCTTATGGCCGCAATCGAAATTATTGATTTGACTCGTTATGAATAATACCACCTGTCACTATTTTGTCAAAAAATCGTTGGTGGCAACTTTGACAGTTTGTTGAATACCGAGCTGTGTACATACAATTGAACGCAGCGAACTATTTCTAGTTTACATCAATTAGGACCAGTTTGTTTGTCCCGAAACAACTATATATTTTTTCTCGCTCTTAATTTCGATGAGGCGGTTTTAGATTGTTTGGCCTCCGCTTTTGCAAGTTATCACTACGCAGAAATTTCGAACTAAAAATACGTCTATACATACACAACGATATTTTGCACACACATAAATGTATATCAACACATACATACACTGTACATATGCACACAAACAGACAGACAGAGAGACGCACACATAAACCAACGAATATAAATGACAAGGTTACTCACTTCTGCCATTCCTAGTGGAACACACAAAGTCCTCATGAGATTCTTCACGGGTTGCATACAGATCAGGAAACTCTGCACGAGTTTGTCATGGAATCCGCGGAAGGCTTTGACAAATCCCACCAAGCCACCCCCGGTCGTGTTTGACTGTTCCTCAGTCTCCCTCGGGGCCTCCGTCTCCTTTGCTCCAGTGGTGTCGTTCTTTGCTTCTGCTAACACTTCTTTGCTCGGCGACGTAGGTTGCACTGTTGGCTGTTTCAAGAGTTCGGTGTACGTTACAGAAGTATGGGTGTGTACTGGTACTTCTTCACCGCGTTCCTCTTTCTTTATGCAGTTTCCAGTATTGACATCACAGACGCTCTCAGGCGAAACTTCCTTCTCGACCTGTGGGCCCTTGCCGAGGGTACCTGTGTTAGGGTCCCCTCTCGCACCCTCCTCAGAAGGTGCACTCAGTCTTGGGGCACTATCCGTGGACGGCGCCTCACCAGCAGGGGTTCCTGAACCTTGCGCCACGTCGCCTTCCGTGATAGCAACATGAGGGACCTTCAGAGGGACCTCAGTATGTGGAGCTTCACTAGGAGCTCTCGTTTGAGAGGGCTCTACAGGCACCTCCGTATAAGGCACCACTGTTTCTATAGGCAACTTTGTTGTATCAGTCGCCGGGCCCTTGTGGGTCTTGGCACCATTTGCACCAGCCAATGTTTTCTTTTCAACAGAAGGGACTACAACAGGAGGGGTTTGCTTGGAAGCTTGGTCGTGGTCCTCACCTCTGTGCCGACCTTCTTGAGGAGCCTTTGTTGAGTGCAAGGATTTGTCTTTCTCTGAAACAGCAGTACTGGAAACCACGCTCGATCCAAGCTGCGGCTGGTCAGCAGATGTTGTTACTTTGGGTAATGCCTGTAACCCTTCAGTGCTTGAACCTGCCAACTTTGGTCCTGCAAGCAAGAAAATATAACATTTGTAGCCACTGGACGCTAAACAATATAGTTTGTTCTTTAACTTCTGAATGCGTCGAAGAACAAGGAAAAGTTGCAGTTCAATTTTAGGGGCATTCGTCGACAAGTGAGTCTTACTCCCACATTTAGTCCATGCAATTCAAACTCATTCTCATCGGAAAGGTTCATTTTGAAACAAGGGTAAAGTGCACCTCGGAAAAAGCCAAACGAAAAAGACCGTGTTGATTTAAAGAGAGATACAATAATGGTAAATGAGTTTATTCTGGGAATGGCTGTACGAACGTGCCCGTGTTTACATAGAGCTCCATACTTAGTGCAACAATCCCCCAGAGGTATAGTACTCCTATACTAGATTGAAAGTATTCTTTACCTGGACGGCTCGGAGCAAGGAAGCAGGCGACTGCTCCAGGATGGGTGTTGTCATAACAACATCCATCCTCCTCACATTGCTCTCTAGAAAAACCTTCGCCGCATTCCTCTCTATCAGATACAGGGACCCAAAGGCAGATCTGACTAATCAAGTGGTAATCTGGGAATACAGTGGACTTTTTTAAGTAGGTGGAACTCAAAAAAAAAAAAAAAAAAAAAAAAAAAAAAAAATTGAACGAAAAAAAACATTGAGACGCTCATAAATATCTAACTCTAATTATTCTTCCAACTGTAAAAGATTATAAAGCGATTTGTTTGACTTTGTGGACAGAGCATGAACGCGAAAGGATTCTTACTGAAAATAAACAGAGTTGCCGAAGAGATTGCACTGTAAAAATACAGTTTGTTTCATCAAATGCTCCACACATTGCTGTGTTAGCATTCCGTAATTTGCGTACTGGATGCCACATATGGACCAATCGAAAATTTGTGGCGCCGCCATCTTGAATCTTGTGTCTGAATCGTTTGACGTTATAAGATTCAAGGTGGTGCCGCTCACGAAATTCAAACGAGTTCCGTGCCCAGGTAAATCGGTCCATATTACAAATGGTACAATTTACAGGAAACTTATAAAGCATTTGAGAGCATAAGATTAATTAATCAACCATTCTTTTTCTGTGATGAAATGAAGCATGCTCCTTTTTATTCGATTGTGTGGGTGGATTCAAATAATTCAGTTTTACCTTCGCCCTCGACATCTTTGAAGAGCTCTTCCAGGTTCTTGGCTTTACCATCTTTACGAACCTCGCCGTGCCCGTTTTGCGCCGCTTTCTTCTTTTCCTTTCCCCATTTGTTTCCATGCGGACGCACACCATCCTTACGCTTCGGGACGGTGCTTCTCTTTGGGGAGGGACCATTTCCACCCGTTGAAACTCTTGTTTTTTGCTCTCTCTCTGATTTCGACATATCCGCCAGTTTTGACTGAAGGGCCTTCTCGATCTCCAACTCCTCTTTTTCTCGCCGCATTTCTTCGTCTTTCTCTTCCTGAATTCGCTTCTTCTCCGCCTCGAATCTTTTCTGTGCTTCTGCTTCGATCCTTTTCTGGCGTTCTTCTTCTCGTCTGGCTGCTATTGCTTCTCCTTTCTTGTCTTTACCTTCGTGCACTTCGCTTCGCTGATCCTTCGATGCTTCCGACTGCCTTGGCTCTACCTCCTTTTCCTTCTTCTCTTGCCCTCTCTTTCGTTCTTTCATGGGCCGCTTTGCCTCCTCTTCCTCTTTCTTCAGTAATTCTTCCAACGCTTTCTCCTCTCTCGCCAGACGTTCTTCCGCCTTCCTTTCCTTTTCCGCTTGTTCTTTATCTCGTTCTTCTTCTGCTTCTAATTGTTTTCGTAATTTTTCGTCTTTCTTTAAAATTTCTCGCAAAGCTTCCCTCTCCTTTACCTCGGCTTCTTCTTTCCTCCTTCTCTCGGCTTCTTGTCGCTTTATTCGCTCTTCCTCTAAAGCTTGTTTCTTCCTTGCCTCGGCTTCTTTTTTCCTCGTTTGTTCTTCAGCTTCCTCTTTCTTGCGCTTTTCTTCTTCTTCTTGCTCTCGCCTCTTTCGCTCCGTATCCCTTCTTAATTCTTCTTCCCTTTTTCTTGCTTCTTCTTTCTTGCGTTCTTTTTCTAAGGCGGCTTGCTTCTTTCTCGCCTCCTCATCCTTCAGTTTCTGCTCCGCAAGTCTCTTGGATTCCTCCGCCATTCTCTCTACCCTCTCCCTTTCTTCCTTGAGGCGCTGCAGCCTTCTCTGCCGCGCGCGTTCTTCCTCTTCCAGCTTCCGCGCGCGTTCTTCCTCTTCCAGTTTCCGCAAGCGTTCTTCCTCTTCCAGCTTCCGCGCGCGTTCTTCCTCTTCCAGTTTCCGCGCGCGTTTTTCCGCTTCGAGCTTTCGCACGCGCTCTTCCTCTTCCAGTTTTCGCGCGAGTTCTTCCTCTTCCAGCTGCCGCGCGCGTTTTTCCTCCTCTAGCTTCCGCGTGCGCTCTTCCTCTTCCATCTTCCGCGCGAGTTCCTCCTCTTCTAGCAGCCGTTTTTGTTCCTGTTCCATCTCCTTCCTCTTCTCTTCCTCCGTCTTCTTACTTTCTTCTTCCTTAATCCCGTCGGCGTTCTCTTCTTCAACATCATCATGCTCTTCATCCTCTCGTTTCGGGTCTGCCCCCTCAACTTCATCTCCATCCCGGACAACTACTTTCTCCTCCACAACTCTGTCTTGGTCATCACCGTGCTGCTCTGATTCTGTATTTTCTGTTGACCCGAGAGTATCCAGGTTATCAGCTTCGTCGTCACTCGTATCTTCATCCTGATCTCGCTTGGATGACGCATCACCTTGTTCCGCCGCTCCAGAATTTCCTTCAACTCGGCGGCCTCCCTCAGCAGTCAACTTGGTGTCCTCGTTTTCAAGCCCCTCCTTTAAAGGATCCTCCTGATTATGTATCTCGTCAGGCACATTTCCTTTGTCTACATCAGCCACTGGCTGTTCTTCCTTCTCATCGACGAGGCTGTCTGCTTTACTGCCTTTCTCTTCGACGGAGTTAGAGGTGAGATGGGAGAGGCTGTTCACTGCTTTGGTAACATAGTCTGGAACCTTAAATTCAGGCAGACTGTCAAAGAGACTTGGTCCAGACTCGTCCTCCACAGCGTCCTCAAAATCCTCATCACTAAACTCTAGAAATCAAAATTACTTCATTAAAAACCCATTTTCGACAATTACCGATCAAATGCTGGTCACTGTCTAACCACATGTACAGTATGTATATACAGTTTTGGTATTTGCTATGCATTAGGATTGATTGAAATATGTTTAGCAGCATCCTTAGCCAATCAGGAAAACATTGTCATATTCTCGCGCAAGTTTCACGTGCGCTTTCCCCGCATTTCCGACCGCCCTCTTCTTAAAACTAAAACAGCACAGCAGTGGAAAGGGAGGCGCACCCCCTCTCCTTCCCTCCCCCCACCCTTTACACCAAAAGCCACGCTTCACCAACATCCAGACAAAGTGATCATAAAGTACCGACTATGCACCGTCCAAGCAAGCGACCTGGTAACAGTGGTAACAGTGCATTTAGCTGGTCCACCATGCACATGTAATGACCATATACTAACACACTCACCTACCACATTTCCAACACACCATGAATTTGTTGGTATATATTAATTCAAGCAAATCTCTACATGATGGCATATTTATGGTATTACAATAATATTTTGCTGCCTTGTCAGACAAGCTTGTCAGACTCTTACCTTCCTCTACAAATGGGGGATCTGTACTAGCATCATCACTTCCACTTTGTTCTTTCTTTGGAACCTGAAATGAGAGAGTTAGAGAGCAAAACAGAAATGACTTGAAAAACACAGACTGAGATAGTACAATGGAGTACAGTAGAAAACCAGCTCTTATGAGAACTGATGACTACATTGGCGTGGAGAAATGTGTATAACTTGGATTGACTGGGTGTCAATGTGTGAAAGCTGGACACCGTGAATAAATTTGAAGCTGACATTTCAAGCATTAGCCCTTTGTCTGAGCAAACTGTGACAGGTTAGTGCTCAAAACTTCAAATTCGTTCATGGCATATACACACAACCATTTTTCTTTCATTTTTTATCAAGCAACATGTAGCTGTTCTGTCAAAGAAGAAAATGGGACACAACAGTAATGACTAAACTAGAACCAGTAAGTTTGGCAGATTAATATCAACATTCCTAAACTTTGCCTGCACTCCCAAATTTTGTTCAGGAAGGCCAGCAGAAATTTCGACTTGATATCTGGGGCTTAATTTTCAAACGAAATGGGTGTGCCGAACAAAAGTGATTTGAAGGAGGTAATACATATATATCCCATTCATTATTGGGCAGCACTCTACATCCATAGAACTGGATTTGACAAGTTTAGTACACATAAGAGATGATTTTGTGAAAATCAAACAGTAATTTCAACACTCAATGAAAAAGTGTTTTCTAGGAAAACAAAAACTAATCCAATATTTTTGTTTGTATGGCTTTGTGTAAAAAAACTCAAGGATGGTTTTGGTTCTTAAAAGAACAATACATATACATAAATATACATATATATATATATATATATATATATATATATATATATATATATATATATATATACAGTCAATCCCGAAAAGGTTGTCCAGTCTAAATATATAAATATACAAATATATCTGTCACGTGACGACCTAAAACTATCGTGTTTAAACTGGAAATACTCCAAATGCTCTTGGTTTTACCATTCTAATAATAATATATAAATGGACAACAAAACAATAATTTGATAAATGGCAATTTAGGCCAAATGAAACTGTTAAACAAGTTTTTTTTTATTCAAAAGTGAGCTTGAAACAAAAGGACATTGCCGAATATACTACCATTACTTACATCTGCAGCCACAATGAAGTGGGGGTTTGGATCATACACCTCTGTTTCTTTTACGTGATCTTTAGGGAAATATCCAAACTGGGAGTTCACCTTACAGGAAGAAGAAACCAGTTAGAAAAAAAACACAATGGGCTTCAAAAGCTATTGAATTAAATCAATATTTACTGATTATATTAATGATTATAAATATAGATCTGTTTGGTTGCACTGAATATAATAGATAAAATACCACATCATTAACAGAAATTTAGCCACAATCATGCACAACAAGAAGTATAAATGAGTATATTTTCAAGTAAATATCTCTACTTAGCATGACTTTGTTTCTAAACAATATTGCATTACGATCAAAGAAGCAGTTCTCCAATCTGCCTACCACACCAAAATATCTCAGCCTTGTGTGAACTGTGCAAGATTGTGAAAGTTGCTTTTTGGGAATACCACAACTATGGAAATACCAAGACCAGGAACAGCTAGAACACTGTCCATGTCAGATTTGACCGATGTTCATACAGGAATGAGAAATTTTATAGAATTTAAAAATTGCTCTAAACAACTTAATAAGATAAGCAACTCTTTAAACATTTTTTATTTATTTTGGTTTTATTGAGTACTTACTTTGTTTCCTCCCCAGTATTCATCAGCTTCACCAGGTTCCTTACTGTAAATTGTTATAGTCTCTCCTTCCGTTAGAGACAACAATCCTTTGATGTCAGACTTAAAACTTTTGACAACAACTGCTGCTGATATTGGTTCTGTAAAACATTAACATGAACAGTACAATTATATATTGTGTCATATGTAAGGGGAAATCTCTAACCTACAACGTGGATGAACAGTTAATTGATTTTTCTGTTACTCCTTGAGAAGTTTGAGGAAGACTTTTAAAGATGGGCACTATGTGATGCAAAGGTAAATCCAAATTGGCACAGAAGGAGATTAAAATTAATTAATCAATTCTAGCTGATAGCTGTACCCCTCTCATTTGCCACCCCTAGATAAGGAAAACCTGATAATTCCATCCTTTTTCCCACTTATTCCCACTTTTTGTTTTTATAGTTGGCATGCTTATTCCCCACCCCCAGGCCAACCAGGTCTGAAAACTTGGGCTTCCCAAAGGGGGTGGGGTGGGTGGGAACGCTGGAAATTATTGATGCATATAAAAAAAACTTACATATTAAAATTATCCTAGCTAGTGAAGCAATATTCTGACATTGAAGACAATAAATTTACCGTCTGTTTTTGTAGAAATCAGTTTGTAAAGAAATCAGTTTGTAAAGAGCCTTTTCAAATCCATTTTATACGAGCCAGTCGATCCTGGTTTGCATATTTTCTCATTCCTTTATCCATTTTTCTTCTCGATCACGACACACTTTCCCGGAATTATCTCTTTACAACACATTTAAGGGCTTAGAATTTGGAGAAAGTGTAAACTACAGGTCTGTATATATACTGTATATTGTATAGATATCAAAGCACTGTACGAGCAATAGAAAACATGAAATAAAGAAATCGAAAACTCGATCGCAAATGGAAAAACGCTTAATGACTGCTTTTCAGATATAATAATTCCTTGATACATATCCAAGCATTCAATAACGAACCTAGCCGACCAAGAACTACAATATTCTACACAGGTTATGAATGGAAACTGGCGGAGCGCGCCAACTCACGGGGCGAAATCGATCCTTTAAATCACGAGAAAGACCAAAAATACCACAACACATACTTACCTCTACATAATTGATCCTTGCACACTCTCGCCTCCGAAATGGAGTGCGCTATTAAGATCGTAGAGGAGAAAAACAGGCTGAACCAAACCACATAGAGCTTGGCCACCATCTTGAAATGATCTCGGAACCTCAGCGCATGCGTGTCATGGTAACGAAGCTGACGTGTCAATAAGGCCGCTCGAGCGATATGGCGTCATGGAAACACCGGCGCCTTTGTGAGAATTCGCCCTATTTTTTTGACAGTTTCTCCCCTTTTGATTTTGTCTTTTTGTCTGTCAAGCTTCTTCGACATTATCATTGTAGATGTTTTGCTTGAATCAGACTGATCCAGCCGCTGTCAGTGTTACCATGGGATCACTCAGCTGCGGTTCAGTAAATCAGTGAATAGTTTCAAAGTTCCTGCTCTTTCGTTCAGAAAGTGAATTACGAGTCTTGGCCTACTGTTTCGTAACTAGCTGATGGTGAATTTTTGTGGCCCATTTTTTGTAGTTCATCGGGTTGGTCAGTCGATTCTTTGGAACAGGTGTGGCCCGGAGCGGGCAGGTGCCGATTCCCCAACGACTTTGTGACCTATCCCACCCCCCTCCCCAACTTATCAATATTTTTTTCCTTTTAAATTTCGATAACAGCGGCACTTCACCAGATATTTGATATTGGCCAACTGCGCAGCCAGCATTCGACATTCCTAAACAGTCTTAAATGGTGCATCTCTTGTATTCTCCTTTTTTGTCTTCTTCCTTTCTTTAGCAATGAATTAGATCGACAAAGCAACATGGGAAGATTAGTTAGGCTTTATACTTGCACCGACGAAGGGCTAACGCTCGAAACGACAGCTCAGGAATTCGAAAAGGAGTCTAGTTTTCTGACATCGACGCCGACTTCAGCTAGAAGAGATCGAGAAACGAGCCAACAGGGAGACTCCCTGGGTGCTTGCCCCAGCCTCTCGCGGTCCGTGCAGCCCGAGCTGCCGAGAACTTGAGACCTCTGGCACCAGCGTAAGAGGGAGAAGAAACACGAGAAGCAAAACTGAGGGACAAGGTTTAACAAAAAATAAAATAATAAATAAAATAAAATAAAATAAAATAAAATAAAATAAAATAAAATAAAAAAAGACAGATACGTGATAAAATAGACAGGACAGAGCAGCTAGACTGAAGTAGCTCTAACAATAAGGGGACGCGAGAAAAAGCAGGTGAAACTAACACGGACAGGATAGCCGGACACTCAGACAATGACTTCATTTATTCAAATTGAAGTCGTCAGTTACGATATGTTCAAGTACAGCTACAGTAAGTACACAGAGTACACAGACAGGTCTCGAGGCCTTAAGGCTTCTTTCGATATCTCATAACGTAAGTGTTTCTTCGCCATTATATATCTGGGTCGTTCAATGTAGCCCATTTTGGTCGCAACTAAAAATCGGAGAGTATGTGATGAATGCCCGTAAGAATAACGCAGGAGTTAACTGAATAATTACATGCTTCCTGTCTGACAGGATTGAAGGGGCAGGGACACTGAGTTCACAGTTAGCGCATACCAAGCTGTCGCTGCCAATCCTAAAGAGAACTGAATTAAAATAACAAAATATTTTCATAACTATTCCCAAAGAAACGGTTATATTCGATCGAAATACAATCAAACGAATTCCATAATGTGTAATAAGCCACTTTCACAATCATGCGCACTAGGAAATAGCACATTTTGCTGTCCACATAAACGAGTGTGTGTCAAGTAAATCTCTCTGCTGAGCTATTTCCATCTACATAATTACATTATAATCATAGAATAAGCTATACACTGCTCGCCACGTTTAATCGTCTGGTGGCCCACCAGAAGACTAAAAACTAAGGATGATTGTGAAAGTGGCTTATACTATAAACGCTATGATCTAAAACGTATGTTAAGTCACACCGACCAACGTCCTCTTTTCTCTAACGACGAATAAAGGAGCAGAAGACCTTTGAATCTGTTGAACTAAATGTGGCCTCTTCTCTTCTAATTAAAACGACGCAATTTATTACCCAGCTCCCTCAGTAACGTGCGAATACCGCAATTTTTTGGATGTTTTTCCTTAGCAACGTGTAGTAAACCCTTACGGTTTACTTGTACCATACTATGTGATATCCACACGTTACTAAGGTTGGATGATAAAAGCCTGATAATTTTCTATGAACGAAGAAGTCATACATCTTGTTGAAAGGTTCGTTCTGACCGCAGTAAGACCACAGCAGTCCTCCGCAGAAGCCACGTGCAACTACCACCAGCTGTTAGTCATGTACAGTGAGTGACAAGTGAAGATACAATGGTTTCTTCGTCAGGAGGTTTAGCTTCTTTCGATGGAAGTCCGTCGGCTTCTGGTAGCTGGATTTAGGAAAAGTGACAGAGGTGTATAGGCGTTTTCATGACAGCTGCACAAACTTCCTATACTCGCTGGAACATTGTCAGGGTTTAAGCCCGTATGGTACTTGTTCCCCGTACTGTCGCACGCATGTGCTATAACAAATGCCCCATACAATGACGTGTTGTGCTGTGTTGCGATGTGTTGTGTTATGCTGTCCTATGTAATGCAGTGCGGTGCTATATTTAGGGCACGGAGGGGGACTCTCACATAAAAATGACGGGGATGCTCGTCGGAAATTTTCGTTTTGAAAGTAAGAGGTACAAAAATGGGCGTGGCTCGAGCTTATTTTGACCCCTAAAGAGGTACCAAGAATTTAAAGTTTCGATGCCTTCAATTATTGCTATAAAGATAATATCATGAAGCACTTTACGGCCCTTGCTGTTTTCAAACAAAGAAAGATCATTCGACTGACACCCGGCCCCTAAACGGTACCACGTCACATACAAATGTCAGCTATTGAGCACCCTAAGTGGTACCAAAACCCGTGCTTTTGACCGCTAAGAGGTACGACGAGCATCCCCGTCTTTTTTCTATATGGGAGCCCAACCTCCCCCCTCCCCCCCCCCCCCCCCCCTCCCCTCTCCTCAAGATTTAGGATGTGCCGTTGAGTGTTGTGAACTTACAGTTCTATACAGGCTGCGCCCGACTTGAGCTCGTCTTGTTCCATGAACGCAAAGCATCTGGTGCTAATCATATTCTTCTTGGCTTTGTAATGCTTGAATTCGAAGAAAATCGCTGTCCCTGTAAGGCAGTAAAACACACCATTGGAAAATTTGCTTCTATCCGGCATGAACGGAAAGCGCGGTGTGGTAAGAAGAAAATAATGACTTTTACCTTCCACCACACGTAGAGACTCTATAGATAAATTAACGCTTAACGCGTTTAGTCATTTGTCCAATAAACGTCATCTCATCTAAGTCCCGACTGACGTAGCTCAATAGGCAGACGGAGGAATGCTACACATATACCCAAAATCTAAATCTAACTAACAGCCGAATTGACGTCTCCCGGACACGGTTGGTGGTCTGATGGTGTCGTGCTTACAGGCCTCCAACGTGTTGCCCGACGGTATTCGATTGACCGAAGGATGAATTGACGCCCATTGGACATTCTTTTTTAAATGAAGCAATACACTTGTAAGTGTCCATACAGCCCCCTAAATGTTGACCGACGGTATCAACCCACTATACTTGTCCGTCTGACTGAAATAACAGCGGGCTAAGGCCCGGTTAGAATGCGTCGAACTAAATTCATAAATAACATTTTTTTTTTTTAATTTTTTTGTTTGCAATTCTCTGTAGACTGAATTAAGATCGACGTTTGACTCAAAAGTCGAACTTCATTAATTTCGGTCTACCCCAAGTTTAATTTAGTTCGACGCATGCTAAGATCGACGTTTAATTCAGGCCTAAACTAACCTTTGGGGAATCTTTCGATTGTTCTTTGGATTTCGACGTTGACACCAAAGAGGACATAGTTGCCGTCTTTTGTGTTAGAGACCGGTGTATCCTGTGGTGGAGTTACGTTGACACTGTTGGAGTCTGAACGCAAAACAAAATCAAGATTCAGAAAGCATCACTGGGTACCGGACATATGTCGACAGTAAACATGGAAACAAACTCGCGCTCAGGAAAAATCAGGCCGTGTGCCCAGCCAAAGAAGCCAGTCAAACACAAACAGCAAACAATAACTCACGCACCTGGAAACGTGACCCCCTCCCCCGGCAACCCCGGGGATTTCGCAGACCTTGTTGCTCCAGGGGCGGGGGATTTGCACTTGAACCGGAAAAAGTTAATAGGAAAAGAGTGGGAGAAAAAGTGAAATTGCCTATTTTTCCATGCCCGGGGGTGGGGAAATTTGTATCCGAGTATGAGAATTTCTGGGGTCGGCACCAGTGGAGATATTATTCAGCTGGAATAGATCGTTGTATTACACGAATGCGTTCGTTCACATATACAGTAAACGCACACAAAAAAGCATACAGACTGCAACGCACATGCACAAAAACATGTGCGCGCGCACATAAACACACAAACACAGAATATCACAAATACATCAACGCACACGACACACACACTAACGCAAACGCATACAGATTTTCAATTTGGTTATAATGATAACGATTTGGTCAGCCAACCTTTAACAGACACTGTTATGTATCCATTTACGCAATTTTCAGCATCTTTCAGCCCAATTCTCTCCACTCTTATAGTCAATCTGTGTTGACCTTCTTCGTAAGGAATTCTGGGCATCAAGGTACCACCTTCACCTACAAAGAATATATAAGACCTCAGTAAGTTATTAATTGTAAAAAAAATGTTGTAAACCATTTTTTAGATGACATACTCTTTCCCAGCCTGTTTCCCTGTTTTCTTCCCCCTGCCCCTCCCCCTCGTCGCTTGGGGAATGGACAGGGAAAGAGCCTGGGAAAGAGGAAGTTCATGAATAATGTTCCTGTTTCCTCTACAACTAGGGCTCTTACCTGCTGCTACAAACTCGGCACCATTCCCCTCAACATAGTCACACACCTCTGAGGAACTGTGTGAAAATAATGCATGTGTGAAAAGTGACACTTAAATAGCCAGGATTGATTTGGTGGCCAAGTGGTCTAGGGGTGGTGGACCTGAATCTGTAATGAAGCTCCAAGCTAGGAGGTGGTGGGTTCAATTCCCACGGCTGGTACTAGTAAGAAGGTTTTTCATCTGGGGAGGCAACTCCAACAGTTTTTCCCTTCTGAATCTATCTCCTTACTACAGGTATTCCACTAGTCAAACATTTGTACAAGAGTCTCTGGCTCAGGTGAATGGGCAACCACTCCTTATGCTTCAAGTTTAAATAATTAAAAGATATATTATTTATTATATATTATTTTAAAACCATTATAATGCTGTGTTGTCACCAAATCAAAATACTGACCTGGGTTTTGGAGCTTCAACTGTGACTGGAAAAGGTTCATTCCATCCAAGCATGAGATTCTGTAAAACTGTCAAACGAGTGAATGTCAGAATGGAATTAATGGATGGTCAACACAGACTAGCTACTGTACTTTGACTCAACCATCAAAGTATGAATCTGCACTGGAAACAATCTTTTGCAAAAAGAGTATAGGCATTTCCTGCTGCAGCCATGCAACCTATAAAACAATATGTTTCAATATAGAGTGAAAATATATCAAAAATTATTTTTTCTATTCAACAAATAATATTATTCTTGAAAACATTCTTAGGGAATTGGTTAATAGGTTAAAGCCAAAAAGCTCAATTTCAGGAGGTGCCCATGTTCTGAAACTCTCCCTTGTAGAATATCTTGTAATATTTTGTAAGACCCTTAAGCATTTGAAAAATCTTTTATTTGAATTGAGTCAATAAAATCATACCAAATAATAGTTTCAAGCTTGTTTTCTTTTACCTTGACCTCACAAGAGTAAGCCTGCATAGCTGTGGCCCTCAAGGAAGGGAAGGGAGGGGGACTGAGAAGAGAAGACTGGTGCGAGCACAGAGGAGGACGGGGAATGGGGAGAGTGTTGTAAATTGCCCTGGAAGCATAGTATATAAATGATCTACTAAGTTCTAACCTTCTCCAACTTTCCTGAGCTCATCCAGTGTAAACTCTACATCTTCAGCTTGTGACTGTTCAAATTCAAGACAAGTCAATGTATTATTAAATTTAATTAACAATTACATTAAAAATATGATTTTACTACAACTCACTAGTTTCTCACTCTCTGATTGGTCAATAATTATTATTGTGGAATAAAATCATCAAATAAAAACATCCACAAAAAAAAAACAAATTTTATTATAATTGTGGCTGAAACTTTGGAAATCACTAGCAATGAAGTCTGTACCAACCTGTGACTGAAGCAGTGTTTTACTTCTGTTCTCCAAGCAAATGGCAATTTTCATCATTAATTTCTGCAGAAAGAAAACATGTCATACGGTCAATAGTGTACTGTTCAATGCAATATAATGGTTACAAGCAATAAGAACTTAATGCAAGTTGCCCAGGATGAATTAAGGTATCAGACTACCCAAATGAGTACCATGCACTCAAAGTGTTACAACATGGAGGCGTTTAGTGCAAACCCTTATAAAGTATATATTTTCTGAAATTATATCTATTTTAGGGTAAAATGTTTGTAAACGTCTTTGAAATAGAGCAACAAATATTGCAAATCACAAACACCTCTACAAAAAAAGCTATTCAGAGTGAAGATGAGAATGCAGAAGATCCATTTGGTACTGTATGTAGGACTATGATTAAATAATAATAATAATAACAACTTTATTAAAGTGTCAAATCTTCTAGCGGACTACATGTAGTCTACTAATCGGGGACACTTCTACCGTTTGAAGTGGTAGAGCACACACAACAACAGAGCGGGACTCCAACTAAAGTATGGCCGTTGCTGAGCAATTGAGGGTGGTCAATGCCAGATATTTGGTTGCCTCCTCAGTGGTTCTTTTAGGTCTCTGTGGTTCTTTTTTTATCTAGAGACAGGACCGCCATTTTACGTGGTCATCTGAGCCACGAGTAGAGAGCCAGGTTTTTACACCTCAAATTTCACTCCCTTGAGCGGGGATTGAACCCGCACCCTTGATATGTAAGGCGACTGTGCTAACCACTAGGCCACCACGGCTCTCTATAAAATACTAGCTGACATATGATTGTAAACACCCACCTTCTGTTCAGTTTGAAACATCTTATTTTCTATGCTGGTTGCCTTTTTCAGATCTCTTGCCAGCCTTGTCAGTCAAAAGAAAGCTCTGTCAGTTGTTTATAATAATTTTCCCCACATCATAGGATACACACCCTCAATAGAATACAGCATATTGGCAATATAAGCTGGGGTCTTTTCCATGATCAAGTATTCATGTGTATAAAAAAATATTGTATCATAAAATCTTCTTTTATTAACCCTTCACTAAGAAGCTCAAATTTACGGAACTGATTAGAAAGATATATATGAGCGATATGGGGTGAGTGATAGTATTAATGGTTTAGTCAGCTTTTATTTAGCAAGGTATCAAAGGTCAAATTCTCCTTACTGTATGATATATCTCTGATGAGAACAATAAGGGGAAAATTGAAGTTAATCATTTTGGGAGTGAAAGGGTTATTATAGAAAAACAGCTGCTTTCACAAAATACAAAAAACGTTATTATTATGACAGATTTTAAAGAGACAATTTTAAGCCATGCAGTTATATGAGACATAGCTCAATATGGGAAAATAGGAGGTGATTATAGTTGGATTCAGGCTTGTCAGACTATTTTGTTATATAAATCATACACAATAACCTGCAAATGCAGGGGCAATGCATGGAAGTGCTATTCAATCAGAGACTGCCTTGGGTTAATGCAGATGGAACCATATTGTCTGTATTAAAATTATTTTAAAAAATATATATATATAATTATTTACATTTATATGGCTATAACGCGATCAAGATTTGATAAGGGAAGATCTTATACGATTGGCTCAGATTACATAATTCGAATATTTTCAACCGTCTGCCTAGCAGAACAAACTATCACCATCAACTACATACAGAAACCTTGACGTCAATTTAATAGAGTATGGAGTATATATGTAATGTAAATATAAATATGCCATATGTATATACTCGAGGAACATTACATAGCCGCCGACTGTGTGCGCAAATCACGGCTGCTGCTGCTAGTCGTAACAATTAACTAATTTCAAGTTTATGACATTTCACCACAGGCTGCCGCCACCGTAAAACTACGAGGGATCACACACACATACGAAAGAAAACACCGAGCGAAATTCGCACCTGGTATATTCGTCAGCCGCTTCCACGAGCTGACCCCAGGAATCGAAGTCTGTTCCCTTAACGAATGCCGTGTACCATCTGTTAACTGTTCTTGACTTCTCTGTCATTATGACTGTGCACCAAAGCGAACGAAGCAACACTGCATCGAAGAGAGAAACTCGAGTCACTCCCTGTTCCTGTTCAGTCGTCAAGTCTTGACAACAGGACAGCTGGGCTTGCATCGTGGGCGCATGCAGTCAGTCGAACCACGCATCACTTGTCACACATTCACATGTCACGTTAGCATTGATCTCAAGAGTGGCGTTACTCCACAACTTTTTAAAGCTTTTATTCAAGTTCTCTTTTGTTCAAGTTCAAGGTCTTTAAAAGCTCATGGAAGAAATTTGTAGCATTATGAAAAGCCTTGGGCCCCATGTTTTGCTCAAGTTCCGTTAGCCTGGCTTAGTGCTACATTTGCGGGAATCGGAATATACGGAAGACATTAAAACAAACCCCACGACTCATGTGTTCTCCATAAAAACAATATTTTCGTCGATCAATAGGGCATAGTTTATACAGTGATCTTGTGAAATCATAAATCGTACCAACGGGAAGGACAGCCGCGCAAGACTGAAAACGAGTTTAGACCCGATCGCCTCACGACCGAGAATCGGACGATGTCGGTAAATCCAAGATTGCTGTCTTCTGTGTATTTCATCGAACGATGAAATGAACAAGCCTTATCGAGTTAAGTGAAATAACATCGCTTTCTTTCATCATAGTTCAGACGATTATAATACATATTGAACCTCGTGGCGAACTAAACTGTAGAAAATGTGACGTGTCCTTCCCGCTGGTACGGTGTAATCGTGTCGTACCAACGGGAAGGACAGAGTGAAATAACTCGACTATTTTAGTCGAGGATCATTTTAAGTGAAGAGTAAGTGTATCTTCAATAAAATCAAGTGGCATCTCTTCCTTTGGTGGTGATTTAGACAACTGAGGCGAACTAAACTGTGGAAAATGTGATGTGTCCTTCCCGCTGGTACGATGGAGTTCGTACCAGCGGGAAGGACAGCGGGAAATAACCAGACTATCTTTAACTTTATCTTCAGTCGAGGATATACAGAGTAAAATGTACCATCGGAAACTCAAGTGGAATTGCTTGACTGAATTATATTTGACACAAAATGAGCCTCACAGTGAAGCAGAGTACAGTAAAGTGTGGTGTCCTTTCCGCTAGTACGCTGTCTTTGGATCGTCGCTCGATCGTACCAACTTCTGAAATATTGATTGAAATAACAACAACAACAACAACAACCTTTTATTTACTCCAAAGACTTTAAAGTAGCATTACAAATATTTAGTATATCAAGGAATACAGGGGTACTGGCATCCCGTAATAACCTCAGGGTTAAAAATGTCGGGTAGCCAGTTGACAAGAAATGTAGTGAATGTTAAGGTCGGGCACATACAAAAAATACACACACACAAACATACAGATTACCAGTAAATATACCAGTAGCACCTAATATAAATGTTAACTGCCTGGACTATTTAACAAACAATAATCTTGTTGAAAGTCGGTATAACAACTTTTAAAATGTTTGTTTTTTCGGGAATCTCCTTGCAGTTGGAGTATAGCTTTTGACTCCTGAGAGTGATAGGAGTCGCTTTTTATTTTCTTATAAGCGGTATAGTCATATGAGAAGCCTTTGATATCTTGCTCGGGCACTGCAGTTGGCAGAATTTGTTCTATGAACTCAGGAAAAGAACAAATTGTAGCAATTTAACGGTATGACTCGCCCGAGAAAAATCTAACTGTACCATATGTAAATAGCTGGAAATGTTATGTTTTCGAAGTCTTCTTTCCTCAGAAAAATAAGTACAATAGAACTCCGCTAACTCGAACTCCCAAGGCAAACAAGAAATAGTTAACAATTATTCGCCTCAGTGTCGGTGAACGTCCTGACAACGACGTAAAAAAGAAGCATTTGAAGTCGAACGCGAGAGTACGGCGACCCCGAGAAGATGTCAATTTCAGATATTCACGTGCTCCTTTTGTCTTCTGTGATTACTTTTATTATTGTTTCACCGACGTCGCCGTCGTCCTCTCGCGTCCTGTATCTTAAAGTCCCTATTGGGGAGTTCGAATTAACCGAGTTAGCGGGGTATGTATGGTGGTTGGCAACGCTACATGTAAATTTCTCTACCTTTGCAAGCTGATCTTCGTGGGGGAAATAGATATCGCTCTAAAATGTGGCGTTCCTAATTATTTTGAAGTCCGCCTTCACACAGGGAATTAACCGTTTCATCTGATGAGTATTTATATACCCTGATTTATAAAGCTAATCAGTGACCCGACAACAACACTTTACACACCAAGGCCCTGTTTACATGGAAGGAGTATGACCCTCCTGGGAGGGTCACCCTTCTCTATTGAAATTCCTTGTTTTGTGTACATGATCGGTAGGGTCATCTTAGAAGGAGGGTTACCCTATCTCCTTGCCAGGGTAACCCTCCCAGCAGGGATGACTTTTGGCCATTACATGTTAAACGCTCGAGGAGGGTTACCCTCCCAGGGGGGGAGGGCAAAGTTTAGCGGTTCCAGGTTACTATCTCAAATTTCGCCTTTCAGCCTTTTGGTGAGATAGCCATAGGGATAGAGCTTGGTATGTAAAGGGAGCTATCTTTTGACCCTGCGTCCCTCCAAGGAGGGTTACCCTCCTTCCATGCAAACAGGGCCTAAAAGCAATAATATTAATAATCTCCTTGGTCTTTAATTACTTCCTCTCGACCAGCATCTTGTAGGTTGTGATTTGACTGTACGTTTCCCCAGGGCGCAAGATGACACTGGGGAAGTTCGGCTGTGGATAAAAACATTCATTCAGAATCTCTCTTCACAAGAGAAAAGTAAGGTTTTGTTTAGACAGAAAGCGTACCACTGTAACAAAACCCTGTGAGTACTATAAAATGGCTTGCACAAAACGGGTGCTCCGTTTAGACGGAAACGTGAACATAGGCGCGTGAATCCATCGAGAGCGATCATTTGAGTCACACCCTTTGGCGGAGGGTTTCTAGGTTGAGTCTAATTTGGCTTTGGCACTGAATAGATTAAACGGAAATATCACAGAGCAAGAAGCCGAGAACTATTATACCAAGGTAACCTCGGCAAAGAATAAAACTAATAGACCATTTCCGAGATACCTGTTGCCTCTGCTTCAAAACGTAGTGTGAAACCTTTCTTATGAAACTTAGTATTCACTTTCATTCAAATCAAACTCATTTTCATAAGAAAGGTTTTGCACTAGGCCTTGGGTGAAAGTAATACGGGTGACATCGGATTTTCTCTTTCATAAGAATTATTTAATTCTTTTTGAAGTCCACTTCAAGCATCTTAGCCAGCCATCAAACTACTCTGTGATATAAAATGGTGGAAGCGTCATATTTCCTTCTTTTTTTACAGTACCGCACGAGGCACTCAAATATTTTCAGGCTCTTCATTTTTTATAATGCTTTCCGTGTGCTGATTGGCTAAGAAGACGTACACATGACCCACCTGGTTCACAGCATTCGGATAGCCCTGCGCTTCAAGGCAGACCGCCCCATACTTGTGGTAAACTAGACCACCCTTGCCGACGATATCATCCAGACTATTCCCAGTGTATAACTGCACGCCTGGTTGGTTTGTGTACACCTCAAGGATTCGTCCGCTCTGTGGGTGTACAACTCTGCAAAATGAAACATTTGAGGATTGAGTAGCTTTCGACCGGTTGCTTTTAGTAAGTAAAGATGTGATTATACTTTGGTTTTGCGTTTGCTCCATGGTTTATTGGTCCAAAGAACACATTTGGGGATTGGCCTTCCGTCCACACGTATCCGTTTTTCTACGAAAACCCTTAAAGAGACCCTCTCACCGTAGATGCTTTGCGCGCCCATGTTTATATTTACATCCGGAGCTCGACTTTCCTGAGGCGCCCACGTTATGACTGATCGATCTGACTGTCGCTGCTTGCCGTATTATGAGATTTTTTATGTCCCCTCTGGGATCCCACCCAACAAATGCAATCTTGCTGTAAATGTGATAATCTGAATTTCTGTGCCTGTCATTTTGGTCCCAAGTTGACAACGAATTATATATATGCATGCAGTTTCTAATCAAGTTAAGACAGCCTGAGAATAGGTTGGTTGGCTATATCAAAGGATCTCAAACAAAAATCTTAAATATTAGTTCCCAAATAATAATTACAATTCTCGTTAATAATAAGAATGGCTAGCAGTTGTGGCTTGGGAAAACCTAAATATCTATATACTGCTCAGAATGCTATTGTACTTTATATAATACACTTTATGTACATTATAAGAAATGTACTTGGGAGTATTTTATTTGGCTGCTACGCTACAGATGTACCCTTTTCTACATCATCATTAGAAACTTAGTAGTATCTGTTAGATAATGCCTGAGAAATGAGCTTTAATTTTGTCCAGCAACACTATATATGGTTCAGATCAGTCAAATGAAATGAAAATTTGGTTGTAACTTGATTAAAACACAACATCAGTCACTATACATTGAGAGGTGGCTTTCAATTAGCTTCATGCAATCTGTCTTATCAAAGTCAGCAGCGAAGCAAAACCATGCACCTGATCATTTTAAAAATGCATACTTTTGAAAATGCATACATGTGCACATAGCCTTAATATTCTATGTAAGATTACCTTGCACAACATGCTTCGGTTTTTGGTAAACAGAAGTTGTTGTCATAGTCTCCAGCTTTTTCTATGTCCTGTCCTATCGGCTTCGATTTAGTGAAGTCAAATGGAGTTCCCTTTACAGGACGTATTTCACCTAAGTGAAAAAATAAGGTTGCAGTATTGGGTGCTGTCCTGATCTCCCAGTATGGCAAGAATCTGAAATCAAACTGAAATTGCAGCCACCTTGATGTTTAACTCTAATTTGCTGGTAATCGTGAAAAAGTTGCACTGGTTCAATATATGTTTTACTGACAACAAGATTGAATAATTGACCCACCACATATCAACCACAAACTTGCAGTATCACCTTTGGCCTGGGCTGTGCAAAGTACTTTCATAGGTGGTTATATATCTGTTATACACAGAACTATCACAAAATGACCCTTAAACCTCCTATAGTCTACATTGTCCATATCGTGTACCTAGTATATTGTACCTGTTGGTATATTGACATCATTGGTAGGTAGGTATGACTCTGCAATGATTTGGAGTGCATGTTCCAGTACATTGTTATTCACCTGGAAAATGTGAGAATTAAATGAATGGGAGGGAGGAATGGTAGAAAGAAGGGAGGAATGAAGTGTAAAAAAAAAAAAAAAAAAAAAAAAAAAGAAAAAAAAAAGCTGGAATATAGAGAAGGATGAGTAGGAGAAAGGGTAAGGAAGAATTATTATTGGAAGAAAGAATTAGGAGGGAAGGAAAAAGGGAGAGGGGGCTGGAGTGGTGAAGCAAGGAGTAATCTAGAGAAAGAAGGGAAAAAATCCTGAAAAAAATAACAGTAGCAGCCTAAAGTATTAACAGAGTTAACATTTACCTGACCAGCCAAGTTAAAGTAGCAGTGATTTGTCATGTTTAGTGGTGTAGCCAGTCCAGTGGTGGTTGCACTGTATGTGATCTGCATTTCATTTTCATCAGTCAGCGAATATGTCACTTTGGCTTGTACCTCACCAGGGTACCCTTCATCACCATCTGGGCTCGTGTGTGTGAATACGGCTTCCTCACCATCCACTTTACTTTCCCAATTAACCTACAAAAAGGGTCATTATATTAACCCATGAGCCCACTGTCAAACATACTGTACCCTTTTACCAAGAAGAGTGATCAACTTTGATTTTCTCCTTTGAGTTCCTACCAGAAATGTCATAAATTGAGGAAAACTTGGCTTTTGATACTGTACTTTGCTCAAATGAAAGCTGCTTAAACTACCAATCCTCAACAGTACTATATCACTCAAACTTTTTCTTCTTTTTTTTTTAAAGATCTTTTATCTTTCTGCTTCCCAAGGGTGTCTGCTTCGGAAGAGCTTCAACCATACACACTTTTATAATGTGTTACTTCCTATTATATTATACTCTACCATCTCATTTGTGTCATAATTATTTAAAGTTATTTAAATAATTATCAGTAACAATATTATGCAGTCCCCTAACTTTCACATGCACACATGAATAACACATACATGAGTGAACCCCTTTATTCCTCCATGAAGGCTGTTAGGTGGGTCATTGCAAGGCACATTATACTGCTTGCCATCAAGTGTGAACGTTGCTCCAGCAATCCTGTTTGCTACTCGACCAATAATTGCGCCAAAGTAAGGTGGATTGTTCAGATAGTCTGCAGTCGGGAGTAAAGACAAATTTAACCCTTTTGCTCCCAAGCTCAATATGAAGATTCCCCCAACCTTTTAAGAGTAAAATGTATGAGTAATGTAGGGGGAATGGATAGTTTAATCAGCTTTCATTTTAGCAAGGCACCAAAAGCCAAGTTCTCCCTACTATATATAGAGGATATTACACGGCAGTGCGAAGATATGAATTTTATTTTCGAGTGGTAAAAACAATATTTTACGAACCAGCGCTTCACGAGTGAGCCGCCGTGCAATTTTCTTTATATTATATTAGACACAAGTGTTTTACGAGAAATTGCATAAACAACCGTGCAAAAGCGGGAAATGGCGCAAACAATACCCTCACTAGTGAGGATATGGAAAATACGCCACTCGGGTCCCGGATGTAGTTTCGTATGGATTTTATGCACGGTATATTTTCCAGTAAAACACTCGTGTCTATATAATAATATTATATATTTCTGGTGAGAAACTGAAGGAGAAAATTGGTCACTCTTGGGAGTAAAAGGATTAACTGACAACAATAAACCAGTGCATTATACCATTTGCACTCTCAAAAGCCATCATGAACAGTGTACAATATCCTATCCTTGATTTTAATGTGATTGAAGTAAAATTTTCACCAGTTTCAAACTCTGTAAATCACTTCTGGGAGCAACCCTTTTCAATTCCTTTTTTCACGGCACCATTGTCTTTTTGATAACAAGATTGAAGTGCCATTTTTTCCCAACCTTGAAGCCAACACAACTCACCTTTTAAATTGTCAAATCCCAGGAGAACATCATCAACTTTTCCATTTCTTAAAAAACAAACAAACAAACAAACAAACAACAACAACAACAACAACAACAACAACAACAACAACAACAACATCATTTTGTTAGTTATGCTAGAGGTATGTCTAAAATAGAATTACAATTATAAAGCTGTATGTTTTCACCAGTGATTGCAGCCATCTCCCATCGAGCAGCTAATTTGAGCCCTGGGCGACCGCTGCACATTTGCAGCTACTGCATGTAAAGGCTTGTAATATTCCTGAAATTTTAAATGCTTTCAAATTTGATGCATAAGTGCTATGAACCTGGTTTTACTCAATGTCTCTTCAATTGTGACACTCAAAATGTCCGAGTGCCGAGTTTCAGTCACGTGGTAAATATTGGGTCATGTGACCGCTATGTCTGGCTTATTGATCGACCACGCCAATGCAGAAGAACAGAAATATGGCGAAGGTAAGGTCAAATTTGCGTTACCATCTCACCTTTACTATTATAAATTGGCACATCACAGTTCTATGAGATGTGTAAAATTAATCACGCATGCACTGCACGAGGAGGAGTGCGCCATGATCAGCACGGCACTGATTTGCGTGTGACAGATTTCCAATGAGTTACCCGCACAAATGATGCCCTTCAAATGATGCCACAGAAATGTATGAAACTTGGTTTAGCTAGTGGGATTAATATTATAACCCTACATCGATCAATGTCAGCTGTCCCCAGCTGGTTTTATACTAACCGGTCTGGACATTTGAGTGTGACCGTTGTTGCACCCCATGATATTACTTGAAGTTCAAGGCCGTTCTTGTTTGTAAAGGTATATATGTAGACAGTTTCTCCCCCAGGAGTAGTACCATACACTTTCTGCGTTACGGTCATTTTCTTTCACTGGCTTGAGATATCGCCGCAAACAGCTTGCTTCTCGTTCCCAGGTCCAGTTTACTTCCGTCCGCGCGGAAAGTGAACTGGGCAATCCACAATGCTTTGCAAGCGTAATTAGATGCGGCGGCCATTTTAATTTGGCAGATCGAATCATGAGTTTTCTAGGTTTTTTGTTCAAAATTATGTTCTGTAGTTCATCACGTCGGTTGAATTTTGGACCTAAAGCTTTTTGAGTGAATAATTAAAAAAATTGATGGTTTGGCCCAACAAATTTGGCCAGGACGCCGAGGACAAGAACGCCCAGGATGCAATGCGGGGAACTTGAAATTAAAAGGTTTATCTCCGATAAAACAAGTTGATAAACTTCGAATTTGCAAAGATAGTGATTCTGCTCCACTTCTTGAAATGAATACGTATATAATCTATATATTGTTGTTGTTCTACAGGTCCGATCGAGTGACGTGTCGAAGACGTGTTGGAGTCTAACTGTGAGTACTTTCTTTTTGTCTATTTTTTGATAAATTTATTTATTTTTCATCAAACTACATGCTAATTTTTCAACATTTTACTGCTCATAAGTACCTTACGGTTTTGACAATGATGCCACATTAGAAACCTTTGTCAGGACTAATACCCAGATTTGTGCCAAACAGACTAGTACAAAAGATTACCTGATAGCCAATGGCCCTCATGAAGCTTTTGTTGACTTAATCTTCACATGGGTAAGCAATGTGCTAATTAGTTACAATTAGATGGAAAAGGTCCAAACAACAAATCGACTTTGTCCCACATACGTTCAAAACACATTTGATGGTTCGGCACTTCATGAGTTAGGCTTGATATTCTAAGAGAACATCACAGATTAGAAATTACCCAAAGAAACCAACTTTTCATGGTCTCGACCACTCATTCAATTGGCTTCGTTGGTGCGAATCAAACACAGCGTTGTTTACTGGACAATAGGAGATCAAACAAACGCCTAACGACGGTCTAAGCCTAAGCTCCTGAATGCATCTTTAAAAGATCTGGTCGACGAAAAAATTGCAGTGTCAACAGGATTACATGAAACGCGATTGTTTGACAAGAAGGCGATAAAGACACCGTTCCTCTTGAGAAATAATCTTTAAACATGAAACTTGGTGAATCAGGTCGAAAAGTCTCTGGCAGCAACTTCACACTGGGAAGAGTATTCAACCAACTGAACACAGGAAATACGACAACACTTATGGCTAGAAAATCAAGAAAATTAAGCCTGCAAGAAACAATTCACCACGCAAGCAGACATGAAGTCATCAGTGGAGCGGAGAAAGGAATTCTAGACGCCCTACCGTCCCAGATTAAGACTCTTAGAAGAAGCCTGCAAGCAGAGCTAAGGGACAAGGCAGCCATGAAAAAACGTTCGCGCTCCAACAGCCGATTGTCCACAAGAGACTTTGGAGCAACTAATAGCCGAGCGGGTACACCAGTTTCTGTAGGGATGAGTGACTCGCTTTCAAGAGTTTCCAGCGCTTTTTCGAGAGATTTTGTTGACATTTTCACCTGTGGTAATGAGGAGGCTACAAAGAAGTCTGAGCCCACCCCGGTGGACAAGAGGTCAGAGTATACACCCAGTGTTTATAGTCGGCATATGCAGACGTCTTTACCAGAGCAGTCGTCCGACCCGTCAGATACTCATGTGGAACATGTACGTAAAAAGGGAATTGTCCCGAAGGACTCATCAATTCGTCTAGACACTGGCAATTCAAAAGCGAGAAAGGAAAATGAGGCTAAATATGAGAACTCTGAATCGTGTTCTTCGCAGGAAGTCGTGGAAAAAGTTTCCTTATCACTAAACGTGGACGACTGCAATGATGACTGTTCAGCAAAAGAAAAAGAATTCCTGGTGCGAATGAAAGACCCCCAGCTTAAAGAATCACTGAGAAATATAATAATGCGTAGACGAAACAGTGTTCGGTTCATTCCTTCGAGAACAGACTACCGGAAGGCTAGCGAAAATGACGATGCACTCGAAAAGAACCACTCACTATCATCATTTGATGAAAACATAGAAAACTTTGACTCCGAGTCTAGTGTCTTCACTGGAACTGATAACGGATTGCAAAGGCCTTCGTCTGCCGCGTTGTCCACAATCACCAGAGCTTCGCAGGAGCAAACCAAGGAAGTGATATCGGCTACAGGTAATTTGACTTCAGAAAGTTGCCGGGTCGAGGACGGAGGTTCACTGAAAAGAGCGCCAACGGCGAGTAAACTACGAAGTCCAAGTGTCCATTCTTTGTCCAGAGGAAACAGACGTTTGTCTTCGGCCAGGTCAAGTGTTAGTGGTCTATCACGGGCGATCAGTACGGCTTCATTGTACTCAAAACGAAAAACTGACGTGTTAACAGAAGAAACTAGAATTATTCGTCCAGCTACGGCAAGGAGTGCAGCATCAAGCCTTTCGCGGCAGAAAAGCGGCCACTTTCGGCTGCCGGACAGCACAGCCTTTTGTCAAGACAATTATCAGTTGACCTCGGAAGACAAAGCGACAATTAGAGAAAAGCAGATGATTCGTGAGTTTCTCTTCATGTACGCCAAGGTGAAACAAAGTCCAAAGATGTACCAAGAAGCAGAGAGAGTGCGCATGATGAGTGAAACACCAGAATTTGTGATTAAAAGCGCGATAGGACAATTTTTAACGCGGGCGTTTCCATGCGCGGTGCCCACGGTCTCTGCGAATTCTGCTGTTTGCAGCAAGGAAGAAACAAAGGAGGATCGACAACGCACACGTCTGCTTCGGATCAAGACATGTATGAAACATTTGGCAGCTGTAGCTTGATATGCCAACAAACTTGAAGCGCAGTTATTAAGCACGAGTTGATGTATTCTTCAGCCTTTTTGATTTCAAAGGCAAAGCCTTGAAAACTACTACCAAGTCCTGAACTGTCAAATGAAACAAAAAAGGTTTGACACGGTATAAATTGAAGGTATGAGTACGTTGTGATGGCAGTGTTTTTGAAAGTGTTAAGATAAGCTTAAGTCCAATTCGCATATTTATGTTTTGCAAAGTACAAGTGTGTTTTACAAGTCGGACCAATTTTCCCACATGTTAAAACACACTTTAATCCCAAACCATGGCCAAATACGGTTGTAGTTATGCATTTGTGACCTAGCTGTATCTGTAATGTTTTGCGGACTTTACTGGATTACAGTCCGTTTAGTGGTGTTTGAATATTGGTCCGACTTGTGAAATACACGTGTAAATGTTAATTATTGAATTGGCTCCAGAATTAATGAGTCACCAATCTCGTCAATTGGCAGTTCATTTTCGGTCTCACTTGCACAGGCTAGGTCAATTTTCCCTACAAAATGACGTGTTTCCTTAGTCGAAATAATTTGTAAAACACCGAAAGATCAGAGAAAGACACGCGTGCAACTATTGTTTATTGCAGTTTATAGAAAGCATATCAATTAAACTCTCTGAGGGAGTCGTGCATGACAAGAATTACGCCGCTTTTGTATGGGTTGGATTTGTTGGTATAGCGGCGAATTCTCTGGGGATAACAAAAGTTGTTCAACTAAGCCAATGTGCTGATCAAAAGCACTCAATGTTATCAATGAGACTCAATCATAGCAACAGCTTGTAAACACCCGGTCATCTCAGAACAAACAAATCTCCAAGAGTTTTATTTGCAGTTGGTTGTTATTGCTTCAGGCTTCCACAGAGCCGACGCCGCAATAAAGTACCGGGGTGGAACTTATAGAGTTAGCAGCAGAAGCCGGAAATCATCATATCGCTTGAAGACGCTGGTTTAGAGACACTGACTTCTGACAGAATGAATGACAAACTTTTCAATGTTGTGCTAAGCGTGGGTGCTGTCAAAGAAACCAAGGAAGCGTCAGAGTGGATAGATTCTAAAAGTCGCGTCGAGGAGGAGAAGTTTCGAAAACTAAGTGCTGACCTTGAGAGAAGACGAGTACGACGATACAATCAGCATGTGGAAGAGCAGGAAAAAGTGAAGAGAGAACTCGTTGACTTACAGCGAGACAGACTTCGCTTTGAGAGAGAAAAAGTGCTACGAAGAAGGAACACATTTTCAACGGGCCGAGAAAGAAGCCAATCTGCACAAGCAAGTCCAAACTCCAGCGATTCTACAAAACTTCTCAAGGAGAATGCATTTAGCGGTGGCTCGGCATCGATTGCGTTTGACCCGAGTACTTTAAAGTACGGCTCCCGACATAGACGACGATCAAAGACGGCACCAGTTTGCTTCAGCACGGGAAAAACGGTTGCAAAAGAACGTTTGCAGTGGGAAAACGCAAATATTGCTGTTACTCAAGAAGAAACTTCTGGAAGGCTGCACGAAAGAAGAAGTTGGGGAGCGGCGTGGCTTGACGCTAAGCACGAGCAAAGCACAAAGAGAGGGGACAAGTATAAATGGACGTCCTTGATGTTAAAGGCTGAGAAAGACAAAATGAAAGTTTTGACTGGGAAATGGATTGCCTTGAAAGAATCTAAACTTGCTTCCATCAAGAATGTTCTAAATAAGAAGCACAGAGACGTTTCAAAACCAAGTAACGATGGAGAAGACGGTGGACCCGTAAAAGGGGTAAAGTTTGCAGAACAAGAAATTGGTTCGTCGCAAATTTGGTCCAGCAAAGATCTTAGGCAAGAACTACTTCCCTCGCCTGAAGGTAAACTTTTGAAATACTCGAGCAGGAGTGCAGGGACCCAGAGGTCTGACGCGGAAAAACACGAGAGAAGGGAGACAAACGAAGAAGAGATGAAAATGCCATCAATTTTCTGCAAAGAACTTGATGCAAACAGTGAAAGTTTAAATGTAAACTACCAAATGGCTAGTCATAGTAGTCGTTGTTTCAGCATTCCAGTTATTAGTAAAGATCATAGAGAACAACACGAGGATGAGCCGAAAGAAATAAGTACAAATAGGGCACCCTTGCCAGTGGTTCTCGGGAGTTTTTTGCCTCAGTTGCAGAACAATTGAACATTGATTCAAAGTGACCATATTCTATTCTTTGTTTCTAGTATTGTGCAGTCTGGATCGAATTGTTCGCAGGCTTGAAGTTACAAGTCAGGCCTTTTGGTGTTGGTCTAAATTTTCATTATTTTCCAGCTTCACAGCTACGGTACAATTACTTGTGATATAAACCCAAAGAACTATTTGTATAAATAATATGGAATGTTAGGGCGTAGCGGTTAAACCCGTATCTGCTGAGACATCTCTGATAAAGTGCAATAATCATGGCCATCTTGCCCTGTGTATATACCATCTTGCCCTGTGTCAGTTTATAGCGGCTGAAGTGATTCTTTAAGTAGAAGTTGTACAGCCATTGTATGTGTCAGTACCGGCATCATCAAAAGCGTGAGAACCCGTCGTTGAAGTTTGGATAACATATCATGTCTTCCCCTATTTACAATTGATATCTAATCTCTTTGGCCTCGCTGCGTTGGTCTTTTAAGTTCTCCATAATATTGTGGGCACTGGGCAAGTAACTTTCAGCCTGGATTTGAACCATTTACTTTCATTTCCTATTAAACGATATTGTGACTAAGATTGTCTCTAGGTCAAAGTTGACTCGTGCCCCTCTTTCGAAAACATTACTTTTAATCACACAGCCATTCATTGCTCAGATATCCTGTTCACCTGCTGCTTTGTGGTACGTGATGCTGGTGTTTGTGTTTTATGAGGTGTTGGCACTTTGTCAGTATATTGTGCGGCACCTGAAATCTGTTTTTTCTTTTTTTTTTTTTTTTTTTTCCCCCATTTCCTACATCTTGTGAACTAGCTGCTTTTGGCTACACAAGCTTTAAAATGGAGACTGCTTTTTCTTTTTTTCTGGGTCGAGAATCAGCACGCGGTGATTGTTTCGCATTATCACGTGATTTTGCGATGACGTTATGAAATTGGCTTTCCTCCCGAGCGACTGAGATGTCAGCGATTGAAGCAAGAGACTGAAATTGAATTGTGTTAAAGTCAGCCTGTATCCCATCTGAACTGAACTTCGGTTGGCTCTGTGGATGCACGGAAGCCATACTTTTAGAACGATTTTGGTTTGCATTGTATTTAAGCGTCGGAAGATTTGAAAATAGCCGTGTAACTAACACAAATGCTTGATGTGTTACCAGCGGGACCCCCGTAAAGTATGAAGGGTGTTTTTGCAAATGCTCGATTATAGGTACCGCTTCACCCAATGTATCTGTGTTCTGAGCAATATTTGTGTGAAAGAACATCGAAAAGTACAAGACGTGTCGAAACTTGATAAAACTTGAACTTTTCCCTGCGGGCAGAGCGTCTCCCTTTGTCGGAAACTCGGGGGCTTTGTGTAACACGCAGCGTATACGAACAGTCGGCGTTTAACTTCGTTTTGCGTGAAGTAAAGGTTCTTTGTTTATTGTCTGAGGATACTAAATTACTAATAGGTTTGAGGCAAATATCACGCGAGATACAAGATCTGTCAATGAAATGTCACGAGCATAATATCATAGAACGGGGAATCCCGAATCATCAGCTGCTTAGCTTTCACTCACACCGCTTTAACAAAAGCAGGGAAGACCGGCAGGCGATTACATCGAGAATATATATGCGGACTTAATGACACAAAAGCGTTGACCATTCTCATTGTCAGCAAATTTATGTTTAATCAAATTAGCTCGTCCACAGAAAACTGTTGTTGACGGGAAGTGAACTCATTATGTTAGTACAAGAAGCACTGTAAAAGCCAATATTATGGCATGCGAAAGCTGTGTGTTTTTTCTGGACAAACAATCCGAACGAGTCTTAGAGCAGTCCGTTGAATGCAATTTAAAAAGGGTTTGTATTGTGTTTTATTCGTGAAAGTTACGACCGGGAATGCTGACTCACACTTTGTCATACCTATTTATAATCACAGCTACACAATTCCAATTGTATATTATCGTTACGTGCTGCGGCCATGAAAACACAATGTTTCATCACAGAACACGAAATTGAAGCCTATTCATTATAAAGAAATTCAACTGTCTTAGTTTCTTTGGAACCCCACCGCCAAATTGTCTCGAGCAGAGCAGTAATGGTCACGTTTGGGATAATATTTCCGCTTTTAGGTTTCTTTGAAACATTTGACGAAGAAAACAAAAGGTGAAAAGATGAGATAAATGATACATGATAGGAAAAAAGTTGTCACACTTATTCATGCCCACGCGTATCATGAGTATCATGATCAACAATGCTGCGTGTCTAAAAGCCTTTAATGAACATGTATGCTGTTAACCGACTGACGTCATCAATATATTCTCGGTAAAACATTAATCATAGAAAGAGAATGTTACTTTTAAAGCCCCGATTCCGATGTCCTTTTCTTATATTTTTGTCAAAAAGTGGTGCTTGCGTTCACATATAAAAATAAAATAGGTTTTATAATTTCGGCAAGTTTGTTTACATTTAAACTCTGTTTTGCTGCAGTATTATGTTATGGATACACGTTTGTGAAAGCACGTCGTCGCTAGTTCCACACAAACAAATCCATAGTACTCTAAAATTAAAAATAAAAAATAAAAAATAAAAAGTTGTGAGAGATTATGCAAAAACTGCCGAAACAATTAGTTGTCAAGACAACTGACAGGCAGATTTAATTTCTTTACTATCTCGGACTTTGATGGAAGAAAAGAGCAACTATTACGATGGAAACATATTCTGGCGCTTTTTATTATTAGTGTGATATTCTTATTATTTTTCACAGCGAAAGAGCGCTAATGTTTTCTTCAAGTGTACAACTTTATGATTTAGTGTTTTACCTATTTTAAACACAACATGTATATCTAAATGTGTATACCATATAATGTTTTGCATGCTGTGTTAGTTACACAGTCATTTTGTCTGCCACTTCAGTCTCAATTGACGTGGGAGTCCATTCTAGTTTAAACTAAAAGGAATGTTGAATACGGCCTCTCTACTGGCGCTAATGGGTGGAAAAGAAGTGTCCACTTAAAAGTACTCAAAATGAAAAGTAACTAAAAGCGATTGCTATTGGTATTCTGCAACGAAAACATACGGCGGCATTTAAAATTTTTAGTTCAGGGTATATTATAATAATGAACCCTCTGACGTTTAAAAACTCAGGAGCGTAACACTACAACAAATATTCAACGTACTACTATATAAATAATGAAACATACATCAGCCAAAGCGTTTCGTCCTAAAAGGAGAATACTATGAACTTTATGAAACCAGGAACTATTTCGTACGTTCTAATCTCTGCATGCCAATACAAAATAAAACCGATTCAAGAACCAACCCTTGTTTCAGTTGCAGTGTAAAGGCTGTTCTGAGTGTTCTTACTATTTATCTTTAGTTGATGTAAGAAGGCGAAGAGCTTGTTCGTGGAGGGACTGGGCAAATTGGGCGATCCAGTAGTTCATCACTAAGCTGCAGCACGTCGCCTCTTTCGGCAGCGCTTGTGGCCTCAAACGTCGTATCATCCTCCCTGCTGAATGGAGCTGGATTCGACGGCCTACTTAAGTTAGTGTCTAGTGAAGAATGAGCTCGATTTTCGAGGCGATTTGTCGGTTTTAAGTGATTCGACGTACGTCCGTACGATTCGCGTGGTCTTTCTTTGTCCCTCCGTCGGACAATCCTCGGGGTACTATAAATCTGAGAGTCTCTGGCTTTGCCGAATGTCCTTGCACAGTCGTCAACGCTTTCTTTGTGTTCTTTCGTTCTGATTAGCGTTGGTTTACGCAGGACGGCGTCGTGAGCAGAGTTGTCATGGTGTTGTGTGTGGCTTCTGGGTTTCTGAAACGACTCAAAGTGATCGTCCGCGTCGAAGGATTCCCTGAACGAGGTTCCCAGAGGAGGCAGTCTTTTAAGTTTGTCCGCAGTGATGTTCAAAACCGGACTGACCGTTGCGTTGTTTAGAATTTTTTCTTGCTCTACAATTAACCTCAAGACTGCAGTAGCTTCTTCGTCGTTGAATTTACTTTTTGGTGGTGCTCGGCTTTTTGGGAGACGGTCTGCCTCGTTTTCCATTCTGTCGTCTGTGTACCGATTACTGCCAAGAAGCATCACAAGTCAATAAGCGTCGAACGTCCCTGAAAAATAAGATATAGATCACGATTAGACTAAGAAAGGTAAATAGATTCATCTGGAGTAGAACATTTTTACGACTAACTAAACTGGAGTAGAATTTCTAACCGTAAACGCAGTCCTCCACCTGATATTTGCGTTGTTACCTGAGTCTATTCAACAACTAATATTTAAACCGCCGAACAACACTGCAAACTAGTTAGAGACGGACGTGTCGTGCTTCCACACAATTAAAACAAAAACATTGCTAATTAGAATCACCAGCTTTGGCGAACAAGGCAAAAAAACATTTCTGTGGTTAATGATTTCTATAAACTTGGCTTACAGGTACACCTTAAATTAAAATATAGAAAAACAAATACTTCGTTTACTTAGAACACCTCATTTTCCATCTCAATGCGGAAATACGTTGACCGCGTCCAAGTTGCAATCATTTAGCTATCAATATACTGAGCATGAGCACATTTTTCAGTTTCCAATTCCGCAAAAATTCACGAGATCAAGAAATTGCTTGTTTTTACGCAGCGAAAAACTGATGCTGGAGTTACTCCTGGTGAGCCGAAAAAGTGTCTGCCTACACGTTATCGAAGCCTCTAGAAACTGAAAGTTTAAAATTGATTAGGGACTGCGGTGTAAGTCTTAATTACGTTGTTTACGCAACTGACTCTTGAAGCTTTGTGTTGTGGTTTTTCAGCTTACACGTTCTTGGCAGGTTGTCCTGCATCACAATAGACAGGTGCTTTTAAGGGAAAATTGTTTGTCACGACTAGTTGCCATGCAAACAAAACACAGAAGGAAGTTCTAAAGAGATTTTTAAGCTAAGGAAGAGCGATTTATGCCAGACAAAGAAAAGCATTCGGAATTAAAATTTGGAAAGGAGACTAAAGTCGAAGTTGTATCCTGATAGCTGCATCCTGTTTTCATAATTTACTCGGAAACTTATGGTCCTATAGAAATGCAAATTCTACAGTGTAATGTGTGATAATTTAAAAAGGCCTCTTCAGCCTGTTGGCAGCCAGGTTTTGGTCTAGTTGTACTGAAAATATTGCATGTATAAAAAATGTTTATCATGTCACTAACCTTGTTCGTTTCATTTAAGATGTTACTGAATCGTCGAGAAAGTATAATAGTGACTGTTTCAGACAGATGTTTAATCAACGGGTCCCATAGCATCTTTGTCGTGTTTGTTTAATTCTACCGCGTCCTATCGCTAAACGCACGCTGATTTGCTAAAAAATTATCAAAACAGCCAACTGACGCCGCTACCAGATCATGCACATGCTGAGCTTAGCGACATTTCCAACGTTTTGTTGATCTTTATTCCATCGGTCAATTTCCGACTCCGTTCACATCCTCTAAACTTCGCTTTCACCGACACAAAAAGAGTTCAAAGCCCAACGAGGAAGGTCGAATAAAATGCAATCAAAATATGAGTTACTTTCTAGGCATAGATTTCCATTTCTATAATTATAGTGTTTCGGAAGAAATATTACAGATAAGCGTTAGCGTTCTACGGTGTATATATTATGTATGCACGAAAGTTTGTCACATGTATGTATATGTGTGTGTATGTATGCGTGCACTAACGGCGAGTTAGTGCGAACTTCGTGCATGTGGCGAGAGAACTGGGCATTAGTTTGAAAAATCTCTGTACTCAGGCAGGGTCCAGTCAATGCTGGCGTGACAGTAAAGTAACGTTCTCAATTTTTTTCTTATTTTCTTTTGATTCCTTTGCCACTCCGTCCCAGAAAATCTTATCCCAGTGTTGTGTGGATCTTTATGAAAAATGTTTTTTGATTTTGCTTCAATGAAATCATGTCAAGTTGTACCACCCAAAACGAAAAAAAAAAAAAAAAAAAATAGCAAGTAAGTAAAAAAAAGAAGATGTAGTCTAATTATTCACTGATACATACTTGATAATCAGACGGATTTTTTGGAACGCAGGATGTATACTTCTTGAAGCTGGAATTAATAATATAATTCTCATAGTAGAACGAATTCAAATGAAATATGTATCCAGAAACAAGAGTGATTTCCGGCGGCACATGTTTAATATATAGATATCTATAGTTATGCCTTGTGTACTCATGAATATATGGAATGAAGTTGTTTACCATTTCTGTTCGCCTTGTTGGCGCCAAGAACATTAAACACGACCGAGACAATACTTGAGTGATCGTGGTACATGCTATCTAATCGAAATATTTTGCAATATTAAAACAACAGTATTTTAAATGACGACAACTGACAGTAATGAGAGGTTTGGCGACAATTAAGAACATTTTAACCACGCAATACAAACGAAAATCCGTCAATTTTACTATATACAGTTAGTAGTGAATAAATGGTTGTGTTTGTGTTTTGTTACGCGAACGTTTTTGCCAAATGACATGCAGTAAAAAAAAAAAAAAAAAAGAATACAGATGCTTTTTCACTTATAAACTGTGAAAAGATCGCAGTTTAGATAATTGAGGGAGCGATATTTATTTATCTTTGGCTAAATAGTTTTAAATTTATGTTGAAAAAGCTGCTTTTGCCCCAACATATATTCTGGCTTGCGACACCAAAAAACACACAACCGCTGAGATGACAGCTGCGTCATACCCACGAATAATTCAGATTGATCTTGCATCGGGTAAATATGTTAAAGTCTATAGACAGCAGCTTATTTTCATTAATTATTCCTTTTCTAATTTCTAGACACTTCTGCTGGTTAAATTGATTGCTTGTGAGAGAAGACGAAAACGTACTCACCCCCCCTTAATTTTTAAGGTGTATTTTAGAACCCGACGACCACGTAATTGCTGGAATCGGGTGGAAAATTCAACAATTATGATATGTCACACATTATGTGACATCCATTAAAGAATATTTTTAGCACTATTATTACAGCTATTTTTATATTAGCCGCTGCCGAAAGCGAATACAATTCAATTCAACCTTGACCAACCGATTCTGCAGTCAGATAAAACCTAAAGTAGTGCATGTGACTATTAAACGGTTAACTTAAACTCTAAAATGAGTATTTTTCATGTTTTTGGTGGATAGGTAGTTTTATGTCTATTTTTTGAGTTTTGTCAAGGCAGAAAAATATGGAGAGGCAGTTATAAAAATATATACTGACAGTGCTGCTCTTGTGAATATTAACTATCTGTTCTCCATTGATACAACAAGTGGACGAAGTTGGCAAATGGCTAAACTGCTAAAAACAGTGGAGCAAGCCAGTTGGTGAACGTTTAGTTTTAGCGAGATTATCTTATACAAAAATTATAATCAGAATGCAAGGTGGGTCAGCCTCGCCTAAGATTGATCAGAATAAATACGTTGAAAATGGACCAACCGCTGACTCACTTACCGCCCAGGAAGAAATACAATCGAACCTCGCTATTTCGAAGTCGCACGGGACATGAAAAAAAGGCCGAAATAGCGGCGTTTCGAAATAACCGATATAGTAAATGACTGAAAAAATATCCAAGGGGATTCGGCTTGACTTCGAAATAACGGGGACATTCTGAATTTTGCGTATTTTTACGTATTTTTGCGTACATATACGTATTGTAGACGTATTTTGTATAGTCGTTATCAACGACTAACATGAAATGTTTGGCTTCCCTTTAGTAGCACTGGGTGGAAATTTGTATGGTTTGTAATGGCATATGATACAAAATGGCAAAATGTCAGCACTGCTACTCATTCAACGTTGTGTTACTACTCTAAAAGCAGTTTAAAGTTTTTTTTACACAACTGACGAGACGCTCTTTTTGTTGCTAGAAACATGGCGTATCTCAAAGAATATTATTTGCACACAGAAAAGCATTCTTATTTGACTTGGCAGTCGAAAGACAATTTCAACGACATCTTCTGTTTCAATAAAAACTTGTCGCTCAAACTCAGTAAGATTTCTTGAACTCGTTAACGGACAAATTGGGTTCTGAAAGAAAATGTCATGATTTCGAATCGTCTTCCTTTGCAAGAAAGAGTGAATTCACCTTTTATTTTTAGTGACAATATAAATTGGTTTTGTGCGAGCTTCTGTGTCCTCTGGTAAACATATCATTCGACTTAAATTATACTTGTCCAATGCAAGGCTCGCCCGACGAGAAAATAAAGTTGAATGGCAGAGAGAGATGTTATAACTTTATAAGCTATCGTGCTCTTACCGCAATCTATCCGGTGTTAGTTTGCAGGACAAGTTAAAAAGGACATTGGAGTTCAGCTAAGGGCTTGCTGGTTTGAAAATGTCTGGATGACCCAAGTAAGTGGCATGCCTTATCCCTCGTGATCGCCGATTGAAAAGACATCTGGCTGAATTAATTAAACTTGACCACATGATATTTATTGCTCCATGACTTATTTGGAAGTAGTTAGTTTAATTTCGTCCTGAAATGTCGATCTTTGAAATAATTAAACCCCTTTATAGTCTCAGTTACAATCGGTAAACGCAAACTAATTAAATGGGATACGAATAATATTTTCTTGATATGATGGAAAGCATTTATCTTATTTCGTTTTTTTAGTATAGACTGCTTCCTGTTTTTGGTTAGAGCTGAAATATTTGTATATATATTTTATATATAAATTTCATTGTACAGTCGGAGTGCGCTTAGATACTCCTCACATGTTTCGTAAGAACACTTACGGATCAATTCAGGCCAACTCATGTTTATATTACTCTGTAAGCTATAAATTTGCATATTTCATTAAAGGATCTCAAATATAAAACATGTTTGGGTCCATTAGGATCGTCATAGTGAGGGACCCTTATGGTTGTCAGTAAAGTGTATGAAATGTCGTATAGATTATTAAAATATTAACTGTGGATAAAATACCCGGCGCTTATGCTTTTCTATGCTGTTCGGCATATTGATTAATGTTCACTTAAGGTGATTCCATCGAAAAAGAAATAGTAATTGAATTTTCTTAAAACTTTGCACAATTAGTAATTACTTCTAGTACATTAAAAAAATAAAATAAAAATAGGGGGTCACCATGAAAAAGTAGGCAATTTGATCATCTGGACGCTTGCCCTGAAACGCCTAAAAACATATTGTAATAGTGATTCAATGATAATATTTCAAAATTGAGTAAAGATATTTTGTCTAAATTTCGATATATCATGGGGAATCGTATTTTCTTAAAATACATGAAATAAAAAAGGGGGGTCACCATGCTCGTTTTTGCGCAATTGTCCAGGAAAGGGCGAATTCACTTCAAAATACGTCTTTCCGAGAGGGGACTGGGGCGAGTTTCAACTTTAAAGGTGGCTGCTTCCACAAGGAACGACAAAAAATAAAACTTATTTGCGTAACGAGTATAAAGAACTTTCGATCTTGAAGTTTCGGTGGTTCTTAATGTCCACCATCTCAAAAGTGAACGTGCGCACTAAAGATGCGCAATGCAAAACTAGGGAATCACCTTAAGCGCTTTATGCAAAGTAAGGATCTCCGGCCAGGATTGTCAGAATGATGTATGATTGAAACGGTAATTCAAATATGAATGGGCATGAAACTGCATCTTTATGCCTCAGATAGCAAAGTAACACCAATGTTTTCGCGCTGAAGGTTACGTCGCCGAATTTAGCGAGTAGGATTCACGGATTGCTAAAAGCAATATTTAAAGCATTTAATCTAAAAAGCATTATAAATTAAATTTTGCCAGGTGGACCCTGAATTTTAGCCTGAAATCGTCAAAATCATGGCCAAAACAGCGCATCGCTGTATAGGCCATCAACGCCGGACAAAAGAGTATAAAATAGACCACCGCCATACAGGTAAAGAATTTTGATCTAATTTCATACATCTTCAAATTGTCCATTAAATTAACCTTGGAGAAAACTTTATATCTGTGATAGATTTCTTTATTTTTAAGTTAAAACTTCTCATATCTTTGATGTGGATATTTTCCCAAACAACAAAGATAACGTTTGAGTGATTTTGTGAGATTTGGTTGTTTAAGTTAGTCCGGACGGTTTATCACTAAAGCAAGCTGTCAAATACTGAATTTCATTTTTCCATACACTGCACTATATACTGACAGATCCGCTGCCGCAATAATTTGAAGGCCTTTGATTACACCTTGGACTTTTAGTAAAAGTACCAGCAGAAAATCGCACACGTAGCCTCCCAAGTGCATAATGCAGTGGAAAGCAGGTGAAAAATGCAGCTGTAGAAAATAACGCTGCGACTTAAGAAATATATAACGCGTCACCGTGTTATAACACGCGGGAAGTTGGGAGAACACGAGAGTAGCGTAAGGCGCTACTCGAGTGTTTTCCCAACTTTCGAAGTGTTTAGATAAGGCTATATTACACGGGAACACGTTATATATTTCTTTTATAAAATAATTAGTCAAGTAAAAAACATCGCGTATCGCGTCAGCGTGTAATATACTCTCATCTAACACGGTTATTTAGCCAATCAGGGCGCGCGTAGTATCATAGTTATTTTATAAAAAGACTTATTTTGAGTATTAATTGCTGCGATTTATGACCACGAACGCTTCCTCTTCATCAAAATTCTCACAAGTTTTTATACGCACTCAACTATTTGCTGTTGAACGAAACTTTGCTCAGTGATCAGAGGATAAACTTTCGAATAATCCATGGATTTGTTTCGAGAACATGTTGGCGGATATACAACATTTGTTTTTTTTTTACTTTTGATCATATCAGCTAATAACTACAGAGGGAGCGGTGAAGACTATCCCGCTTTTCGCACAGACCTTCGGATCAAAATTCTACCCACCGGATCCATAGAGAGAACTCCTAGCCATATCCTCCAGGGAATGTTTTCTTAATTCGATATTTAATACCAAGTTTATTTAGTTCACTTAGTTCAATTGCGTTGTTGTCATCGGGTCCAGCCGTTCTTAATGCTTTTCAGTCGGAAACAAATTCATTCGGCTCAGATCGAATTACTTTCTAATGTGCAAACCAACATGTATCACGTGGTCAGAAACTGAACGAAATTAGGTGTTGGCCTCTGCCAGTCTCCGCTTCTTTTTTTACTATCCGAATGGCTCTGAAGTTGAACCGGTTTCTGGTCGATGGTCTTTATTGGGGCTGGTAGTCATGGCCTCACTTTGACCGCTAATTTGTCCTAAAATCTTTCAAGTTCTTTCAACTCCGCCGGTATCTCATAAACAAAAATGGAAATGTGCCAAATTATATCAGGTTATGAAAAAAACGTGCTAAATTCTGTGCTAAATGAATTTCTCATCCTTGTTCTAATTGGTTGCTTAGTAACCATACGCAAATTCGCCGGCGTTTGCCTCCGGTCTCTTTCAGTTGCAAAATCAGTGTTTCCGGCGCCGTTCCACTTTTATCTTACCGAAAAGAGTTAACACTAAGTTGATATTACTTCAGCGCACCTAGTATGGTTTTTCCACTGTTTTTTATTTGGGGCTCTGGGAGTCTTAAACTGTTTACGGAACTACTGTTCAATTGTCTGAAGGACTTTTTACGTCTACTAGATTCAAAGTGCACTATATTTTCTTTAGTAGTCAAACTAAACCCATTTTAAGTTTAAATATACTTAGACTGCTTGGCGCTACATACATTTACTCTAAGGATCTAAAGACAGTCGTTTTAGAGCTGTGATGTATGTGTGAATTAGTTTTTAACACGAACGTACCGAAAGCAGAAGAAAACTGGAAAGTACAAAGCGAAAGCCGAACCGTTGTATATATACTATTTGCAAGTGTGTGACGCTTCTGAGGTCAGGCGTTTCGGAAACTATAAATGCACTCGAAATTATCAACAAGGGAGCTTTTCCCGTCATTGTCCTTTGACAGGTTCATCATGTGAACCAAGCACGCGATCATAAGGCTTTGCTAGGAGGGTCCATAGTTTGCTGTTGGCCTTGATATCGCATTAGCGGATTAGTGGATCACTAAACGGGAAGGTCTGATTTATCTAAATATCAAAGTTCAAGATGAACGTTGAGTAGAAGTATGTCGATCTGCCTCTGTGGTGCTTGGGTGCGCGGAAAGCGTAAATCCTTGAATGCTCTTGAGAACTTAAAAAGATCGTTATCTTTATCAAGTCGAGAGCTTTACACTCCATGCAGTTCTTACCTTTCTTGCCTGGCACTTCTTATTGTACGGCTTTGATTTTGAGTGTTATAAGGCTGCCTTTTCGCTGACCAAAGTGAAACAATATTTTCGTCTAAGACTGATGAAGTTTGATTCCGTCGTGTCAGACTGGGGGGAAGCTGATCCGGCAGTCCTGCCGCTAAGAGTGTGACAGCAAGTTGGCAGAACTCGTTTAACAAAAGGGTTGATCAATAGAGGCCTGGGCAGCTACTTTTGAGATGTTGACTTTTTAAGCACGCTTTCATTAAAACTTTATTTTTCCACTTTTGACACAATTGTGCGGAACAAGAACATGACAATTGAAGCTACACTACGTCGCCACCGTACACCAATGAAAACCAAGCACAGGAAGTAATCAATAGCGGCAATTGACAGCGTAAGCTGCATGTTGACACAACTTTGTTGATTTTATTTATAGCGCACACACCACAGGCGGGATTTAGATTCATAATTGGAGTGAAAACGCGGAGCGTGTAAACATATACATACACTTGAAAGGCCGTGGACATAATTTCTTTCCAGAAGGTTCGGACCAACCGATTTTTGATGTTTGGGAGATCTCACCTTAAGCGGTCTACAGTACCACTTCAATGATCAATCTGATGGATAACAACGCGAAAGCCGTACCCATGAGGGGTCCCGTAAAGGACGCCGAAGCCGAGGCTCTTTTGAGGTTATTGCGCCAGGAAAAAGACTATCGGAGCCAAGCGTCTATGCCAGCAACTATACAACGCAAAATGCCTTTACCCGCCATAGGCTCAAAATGCCAAACCATCGCAGAAACTTCGCAGATCGAACAAAGTCAACACCTAAAGGGCTCTAGTACCACAACGACATTGCATGGAGCAACCAGATCGCCATCACAGGACCAACTAAACGAGAGAGAGCTTCTGAATGACTCGAGCTTTACGTGGAACAATAGAAAAACCGACCTTAACTCGAATTCCGTTTCTGGAAAGTCTCCACCGAGGAATGACCACATATCATACCACTCATCCGGGTATTCATGGAGAACTGACAACACCTCGTGTTCGAGACCCCAGCACAAGAAATCTGCTCGTTCTCTTCCACCAATTGGATTTGAGGATCAGTCGGATGAAGTTGATAGCAATTTGGGAGACAGACCTTCATGCCCCGTGCCTTCCTCACAATACTGGGCTGATTAATCAGTCTGTCCGGAGTTGTTTCCGTCCTGCGGAGGTTTTGCGTGCGGAATATCTTGCTGCGAGTTTCCTATCAAGCTGAGGTATTAGTGGAACTGAAACGACGCAACTGTGCTCTAAGTGTCCATATGTCAAATGATTAAAAACTGGCCGGAAAAAATGCTGGTTGAGCTTCAGAAACTGCCGATACGTGACATGGAAGGTTCCTATGCAAACATTAAGATTCGTGAAGAAGCAATAATGATTTCAGGAAAAACAAGCTTGCTGAACAACGCTGAAATTTATACACAAATCATCAAAACCTAAACAGCATGATGTCTTCTTCCCAAGCTAACGTTTTTTCCGTCTACCTTGGAGTTTCCGTTCGTTATTACAAAGAAGTAGTAATTAGGATATCGAATTCTTACAGTAATTGATGAGACACGCAGTAAGTTATCTCACAAAAGCGCGTAACGAGCTTCAAGTAACGGGTACATAACTGTGCTGTAATTGTTTTCTTCTGAAAGTTCATGTCCGTCCCAGGTTCTCGTGACGCTAATCTGGGTTAAGTTCCTAAATCTGAACCCATGAAGTAGCGTCAACTGGTCACTGAAACAACACGGCGATATACAAGACAGTGTGGAGAGGGTATCTTTCAATTTGATACTTATAGTCACCTTGGAAAGTGTAAGTGTATCAACTTGAGAATATAGATTTTGAAAACCCGAAGAATTTAATGTCCTTGAACCTTCGCAGTCTTTTTATCTATATCTGACAGAGTAAAATGCAGATTTAAAAATTACCGGTGTACTATTGACAGCGTGACTGTCAGTCGCCTGTACACTTGTCGTTATAAGCGTATCAAAGGCTCGGCACGTCGAAGGTAATGTTGGCATGTCAGAGAAAAAACTGAAGGACCGAGATAGTAAACAATTAGATGTATATGTCTGGAGTTGTGGGAGGTCCAACTTTGAAGACAAGCGGCAAATAAGTTCGGTAATTTGTCAAAATTTGCATAAGTGTTCCAGTTTGTTTGGCTACAAAACAATTTCATTAAAACTGCAACAGATTCCTGCAAGCGAGAGCTCGTTTCTTCCACAAATTCTCCACAACAACGTACACTTACGTCCCTACGGAAATAACTAATGAAACCACACTCAGTCATTATCAAATGGCTTGAATATCCACATTATATGAGCTAAAAAAAAACTGCCGTGCTGTAGGTACATACATCAGTATGTTTGCGTTTTCAAATGAGACCCCAGACTCTTTGAAAGCTTTGAATTTAAAATCGAAGTCAGGTAGCTTAATTACCACAAACAATATATATTAAGTGCACTTAAGCCCTGTAAATAGGGGGAACTTTTATCTGAATCTCGCACCAATAACATGGTCACGATAAACGTCTTTTGGACCCGATCCTTTCCTATGGTTCTGCAGATAAGAGGAAACCGAACGCAATTACTTTAATAAAAACCAGGTAGACCAGCACGAGACTACAGAAGGGATTCTCATTATGTCTACTCAGTGAAATGGAAGATTAACAACATACAGCTTGTGTGTTTTAATACTTTTACAGTTATTAAAAGTGTTTATGTACTTGTTTCTAAGCTTGGGAAATACTTTTCGTCAGTTGAAAGTTGCGTTCTGCTTGGGTCTCCAAAATGTATGATTTTCCTATGTTCTCCATTATAGCGTTGGTTGGTGTTGTTTTTACCGACAGCAGGGGGTTGTCTGATTGGCGGGGTGTCTCGCTTTTGATTAAGCGGAAGGGAGAGCGAGAAAACGTGTTCAGGTAACCGGGCTACATCCGCTACAATATGGCCCGTAATCTTAAACTGAAAAGCACTGGAAAAATACAACAACATTCACTTTGCCCTGTGTTTGATTATAACACCACCAGAACATGCATACCGCGCCGGGTTAATATCCTCCGAGTGTTCGAGAGTTACGTATAAATTATATGTGAGTGACCCCCGGTCCTGTCTTAATCCGTTCCTGAAGGATGCGTGAATTGCGGAAAATGTTTCCTCAGCTAAATTCGACGTTAAAAATGCTGTTCTTACGTACAATTATCATCAGTTTGGTACCGGGTAACTAAGATGTCCTTCTTGTACACAACAAAATGAAACGCTTGCGGCCAACAATGTAATGAAGTTGACCATAGATTTGATTCGATCAAGTCTGGACAAGCTTACCTGTGCACAAATTAGCAGACTGCACTTCGTTCCCCTTTCGCATACTTGGTCATGTATGTACCACATACAGTAATTTGGCTCAGTAAGGTTCTTTAAAGTGCCTATAAGCCTTCAGACGTTACGTTTTTATATGAAAGTAGGAAGTGATCTAAGCAACTTATATTCAAAGAAACTCCGTTCCGAAGCGTTCTTATACTTTTTTCACGCGGTTGAACTCAGAATTTCGAAATCTTGACCGAGCGACATGGGAAACTGGGTCTGTGACGTCAGAGAAGGCACTGGCATCGCTTTGGCGTCTCTTTACCTTAGTTGTTTTTTTCCCTTGGTTACGTTTTTCTCGACAGCACATCTATGAGCATAATTCTCACCTCGCGAACTACAAAATCTGTGTGAAAGTTTTGTTTGACAAGAAACGAATCCCTCCTCTGACGTCATAACCCAGGCTCTCAATCGAAAAACTTTGCGCGGTCAGATTCAAAATGGCGGTCAAAATTGCATGTTTGCCGGGCGGAAAAATATATAAAAACGCTTCGGAGCGGAGTTTCTTTGGCCATAAGTCGTTTAGATTACTTCCTACTTTCATATAAAAACGTAACATCTGAAGGCTTATAGGCACTTTAATATCCAGTTCACGTTCATATCTGTTGTATTCTATTAGAAAACCTTGCGAGACTCAGTGGAAGTTCAGTGACACGTGGCGGAGGTTGGCGAATCGAAGACAACATTGGAAGTGGACATGCAAGTTGGATAAAGTGCGCGAGTGAGTGTCAGATGTGAAGGAGCCAATTATCAGTATCCAGTATCATTCCATGGTTCCAAGTGAGAGGCTATCTACTAGCAGAAACCCGTTCAGGTACGCCTTGTTTGTTTGTATAAAAATATGTCGGTATATAATACTAGTTGCCCGTTTGCAGCTTTGCATGCAAAGAGAGGTTCCACCTGGTATATATATTAATCGATGCACAGTATTGAAATTGTTGTATTATTATTATTATTATTATTATTATTATTGTTATTATTATTATTATTATTATTATTATTATTATTATTATTATTATTATTATTATTATTATTATTATTATTATTATTATTATTATCATCATTATTAATTATGTTTATGTGCTACATACTGCAAATTTATGCACCAGTCGTGATGCTATACTGCCGAGCGATTTTTTTTCCTAAAGTCGTAAAAAAAATAACTTTAGTAGTATTTATTGAATCAAAACTTTCAACGCTAAGACAACTGGTTAATTTGTGCAATTGGCAATTGAGATTGTGCTTCCAGCTATATAAGCCTTTTGCTTGAAACTTACTTCCAAACCAAACGCGTCCGTCGGACTTTCTAAAATTACTTCGCTTTGTTAGTCAATTGTAACATTTTGAGATCCTGGCAATAATATTCAATTCAAAACGTATTGAAGTCTTTTTTTTTTTTTTTTTCGGTTCGTAGATGGTGAATAGTTCTAAGTTTTTAGGCTAGTGACAACTTTCAAGTTCAACTGAAGTAAGTGCTCAAGTTGAGCCCGCATGCAGTCAACAAGGTTCTGTAAGAAATATTGCAACTTGTTCGTGAAAATTGTCCCCGTCTTTCTGCTTGTCACCAGACATTTTTCCTTCACTCTCGTTCCAATTGTCTAACTCTCGCTCAGCTGCCCTCGAACCAACTCGAATAGAATTAGGGAGTTCAGAGAAAGGAGCATCGTGGCAAACCGAGGTCCTCTTCAGCGGTTGCCATCTCGTCGAGGACTTTGTGGACAGCGGTCTGCTGTTGCTCCACTCAGCCTCTGGGTAGCTGTCCATTTCTCGCAGGAGTTGATCCTTTTCCTTATCTTTCTCCTCCATCGCCCGAACGAGTTTCCTGAACGCTTCATAAGCTTCGGGTAGCACTGCGGTTGGTGTTCCTTCACGCTCCTTGCTTCGACTGTGTAATGCCCGCACATGCTCCTGCCATGCTTGGCCTTGGAGTTTAACTTTATCCATAGGCTCCACAGTTGCTGGGTATATGCTATGTTTAAGCCACGGAGAGTTTCCGGTTCTGCGCAGTGAACCCTGGCCTCGTCTGCACGGGCCACTCACAGGACTCTCCGACTTGGCAGGGCTTGGAGAACCAAGTGAGATAGTTCCTAATGAGCTCACGGTATTTCTGCGTAGGCTGTATTGACATTTTTCTTGAACAGTTTTTTTCGATACTGTCGAAGTGCCTGGTGGAGTCTTTGGGTACACAAGAGCTTTGGTGTCCCGCGATGGAGGGCAACAAAACTGAACTTTCACTGTTTCTGCGTGCGATTCTTTCGTTTTTTCTATGTTCGCACTTGGTTCAATCAAAGGTTGTTCTTCACCGGACTGAAGCACTTCAAACTTCTTGTTTTCTTGTTCAGCCTCACTCTTCTTTCTTTCAGCTTTTGATTTGTGCTGAGCGCATTCATTTTCCTCTCCTTCGTCTTCATGTTTAACCTCTTCACCTTCATTGTTTTCTTGAACCCGAAGTGCTAATCTGCGACAGCATTCACACCTCTTAAGCACGTTGACATTAATCCGACGTATTTCCTCCTTTTTCTTTCTCTCTCGACGCCCGTTCCTGTCACTTAAAGAATCATCAAGCAAGTAATTTTCCGATGCAGAATGCTTGCCGTTACTTCTTAAGATAGCCGAGAATTCCTTGCAAAGCTGGTTCTTCTCAGTGTAAGAATTCTTCAGGTAGGTGCACCTTTCCTTCTCAATCTGTTGAGCGATCAGTGCAATGCGTTGTCCAGTCCGGCGGAAAATGCGAAATACATCGTCGGTGCGAGCCCCAGCTGTCCTTGATCGTTTCAGGTTCGACTGACTTTTCTGAATCTGGAGAAAGGCCAACGAGCTCTCTATGCTTTGTGTCATCTAGCGGCCAAAATCGACAGTATATCCGGTTTGTAATTACCGAACGGCTGCTCAAGAACGCTGAGTTTAGAAACTGTCCGAAGACACCTCACAGGTGTGCAGGAACTGCATGATGTGTCGCGAGGTCTGAGCCTTCTCTTTTCTCGAATCTCAAATCATAGAGACTCAGAACTGATGCAATAACACAGGCAATGTTTTAGAAGAGGTTTTACAGGATAGCCAAGTCTATGACACCCAAAACCCTTTGTAGTTATGGTAACGATCAATGTCAGTGCGGTTAGCAGCTCTTTCCTGTCTATGGCTTTCACGTTTTGCGTTCCTGGAATGAGCAAAATTGCTGAGTGCGTTGGACCCAAGTCACCGACTCCTGGAAGGAAAGATCTCTTAGCAATTTACTTTGCATTAACTGTACATACACAGCCAGTTGATGCAAATGAATTTACGAACAAACGCAAACAACTCAATTACATAGAAAAACAAATTTACAGAAGAGCTTTAATTGCTTGTGCTACCAGATGTCCCAGGAGGTCAGAACAAATGAATTGACTACAACCATTGGTGCTGAACAAAAGTTAAGTCTGCTTTTGTGAAACGGCTTAAATCATCCTATTGTTCCAGGGACGTCATTGCTCGGTTGTGGTAATTGAAGTGGACTCCTTTGATTCTTTCTGTTTAGCTCCTAATGGATTAGAGCTTGTCCATTCTTTTATTCATTGAACTAGATTCACTCGGTCAACAAGCTACTCTGTTCGTGCACTGACCACTTTCCAATCCCATCCGTTTTTGCTGCGTGGTTTCTACTCTTTCTTTTTTCTTTTAAACTGCATTATTAATAAATACTGATTAGCCCACAGGAGGCTGCATGTGTGAATAGGAGTGTGTGGGAGGAACCGAGAGCCCTGGATTTATGGCAAGACATAAAAGTCTTGTCTGCTTGAACAAATTATGAATTGAATATAATGGTCGGTAATTTTTGTATTTAGTGTCTCGAACGTGCACGAGTTGCTTGCGTTCCAAACTAACAACTAACGGTAAAAGGAGGAGTAATGAATCAGCTGAATTGCACTAAATAGTAAAACAAACTGAATACGTCTTTTAAAATGAAGGCTTGAAAATAATTCGTGCCTCATGGTCATGGTTGTTGCCATAGTTCCCAGCGTAACACGCATCATGGATTCATTGCGCAATAGCAGCAAGGTTCAGTGTTCGGCTTTTGTTCCGTCATTTCAGCGTCAGTTTAGTGACTATACTATAGGACGATTTTATGGGTTTGTTTACTTATAAGAACGTTTTGAGTAGTGACACTAGACAGATGAGTGCCATTATTTTCTTGTTAAAACTTCAGATTATCAACTGTTTGCTAAGTGTGTTAAACCCAATTATTTCTGCAATAGTGACTTGTTTATTAGGCGCATAATCGATGTGACTACCGAGTGCCTCAAACAGCTTCGAGTTAAAGTTATATGACCACAAAAGGGTGATCAATCTTTCAGTTTGTCAAAGCTCTTAGATTGTCGGTAGTTTAGTCTGGTTGAGTATTGTGCAAATGTTATGAGTATAAACGAGTTCAGATAACATATAGGCTGATTTCGACAACTGGGTCAGTGTCTATTACACTATCATACGAAGAACTGAGTTGTGCAGGCCAGGTACAGTAGTAGTGGAGTAGTAGTGGTCAGAAGTCGATTCGCCGTATGTTGTTTAATCCGTTCCATTAGTTGGCACTTTCTTAACATATTTCTTAAAGTCTGACCTAATCTGTTCACCTTTTCGAGTCCCAAGTACCAAAACGACTGTTAACAAACATGTTTTCGGCCTGCTTCTAACACCAACACAAAATGCGTGATTGTGGAGTTTCTGTCATGCGGGAGCCCTTGGCAACTGAGAGGTTAATTAACCGTGTCCTCATTGGCTGGATTACGTCGCTGCTACCTCATCACAACATAATTGAATATTTGCATTTGCTTAGCAACCTGTTTATAGAGGGTGGAGTAACTAGAGAAATGACAGTTGGAACATTAAGAGTTCAGGAGTCACGTGTAAATCACTAAAATACATTGATATAGTACAACAAGCCACACTTAACTCTTTCACTACCAAGAGCTGATCAACTACCATTTTCTCTCTTCAATTTCTCACAAGAAATATATCATACAGTATGGAGAAACTGGTTTATGATAACATGTTGAGACTAGTGGTGGATGATTTTTAAATCATAATTAAAATTATCATATCTCACTACATCATTCGTGCATTTCTTCTTGATAGGTTGGGAGAATTTGTATTCTGCGTTTGGGGGTAAAAACTGTCAGGGTAACGCTGCTGTTCCAGTTTTGCTGGATTTACCAAATTTGGTTGTTTATACACGTGTCGATCTGGACAGAAAGGTTTTCCTAAAAGCTGGACAGACAAAAAAAAACATTAATTATTGGCGCCAAAATAACAGGCGCCATGACATTCAAAACAATCAAAGGGTAACAGACCAGCTGGCTTTATAATAAGCTCTCTGTTTCACCAGTCGTGGATAAGTTCTTATTGTTGTGTCGGCACAGTGCGAAGGCTTAGACAACAATTTTCTTCGTGAAACTGAACGTGCAGTGGGATTGTGAGGATTACAACAACTTTGACCCCATTTGTGCGGCTTCGTCTTGTTTCGTGTAAAGCGTCGTCCATTAGTTCACAGAAGGGCTCTTTATCAGCCGCGCACCACATTTTGGCTGTGTTCTGTACGACTTGAAAGTTGATAGAAACTGCGCAGGTTCCACTAAAGCCGTGCACCATAATTACTTTTTTGCAAAAAAGTATGACAATTTGATACCTTACGGATTATTTTTGCCTAATACCGTGCTATTTGCATTTTGTATTAAGAGTGTTTATTCTTCCTATTTGTTTTGTGTACAGCAGATCTATTGAATTTCCAATCGGCGGCACGGCATTGAAAGTAATACCATTCGCTTGTTACTCACAAACGAAGCTTTTCCCCTGGAAGTTTTTCAGCAAAATTTTGTTCCACGGTACCAACTTATGAGTAAAGACAGAGAGGGAGAGTGAGTGCAGACGAAGAGAGTGTAGGCCATTGCAGTGACGGCCGTTTTTACTCCAATTATTCTATTGCCATAACAACTAATTCACTTTGGATTATAATTGAACAAAGGGTCGCCCGACAACAGAAGGAAAAAATCCAATTAAAAGCGAACGAAAAGTATTCTGTATATACACGGATTGTGTTATTGTCGGTTGTGCAAACATATCGTTTGGTACTTTACACGGCACAGTTTTCCTTTAGTACTGTTCTGTTTTAACGTAGTAAGGGTTAGTTCCATCATGTCAGGTGCAATGGATAATCTTTGCAAGTTTACGTAATCTCTCTTTGGAAAACGGTAATGCTGGCTGAGAATTTCCATGAACAAGGAACGCCAGTCCGTCTACGAGAAAGCCCTCGTCATTTCACACGAAGATGAGAAAGAACTATCTGTTACTCAGCAGAAGTTAGATCAGCACAAGCTCCAACGTTACATTGACTACAAGCTCGAGGAACGTAAACTGCGAACTGAATTAATCCAACTGAAACGAGAGCAAATTCAACTCGCGAAGGAAGCAAAGCAAAGAGAGAAACAGCGTAAAACTGTGGACGATATTGCCAAGGAACTGAACAAAAGCAAGCGTTTTAATGGACACACTGCGGCCAAAGTTGAAAAGAAGCTTTCTTTGCCTCAGGCGGGATGCACTCAAGGAAACGTTTCTCGAATTCTGAGGAGGTCCTTGTCCTACGAGTCTGAATATTTTACGTGGACTGTCGGGCTGCCCAAGATAGAGAACGCCAGTTCTAAGCCCCAAGGCACGGGGAAAGTGGAGGCAAATAATGCAAGAAAAGATAGTGAAACCGCAGAATGTAGCGAAGGAAACGATGGCTTGAAGGCGCAGGAACGGGCTTCTCTGAAGACCAGTGATATACTTTATAGTGTTCCAATAACGGAATCTGCACTGCCTCGTAAAAGAAAGTCGACGTCTGTGTCGAGGAGAGAAAATGAAAAGCTCCCCTCCATTGGAGAACCTGCGAGTATTATAGCTTCAAAGTCTAAACGAGACAAATCCCCCAAACAACGCTTAAAACTACCGAGTATATAATATTAAGACATGGTTAAGGTCACCAGAAGTAAAGCATTTCCTTAAAGTCGAGTTAAAGTCAAGAGGTAAAGTTGGTACATTATTTCGCACTAGCTCGAATACAAGAATACCAACATATTCAAAACAGAAAGAAAGCTTGCATCAAGACGCACACACACAGGCATAAAGAAATACAGACAAGATGGCGCAGTCGGCAGATATGGAGGCACATACTGGTACAGCTACAAACAGGGGCCGGAGACAGAAACAGAAAGACGAAGAGATTAATAATGAAGACTATTAATTAAAGACATGTACATAAGATCACCTCTAGTGAGGCGGCAAAGATTTTTAACTTGATAGTCTGTCAGTTGGTATAACAATGCGTGTGGTAAAACTGGAGCATGCAGCAATACTGATGACGTAGTAAACAGTCTGGATTGAAGCCAGTGTCCAGTACATGACCCTTTGATAGTTAAGTTTGTAAAACATTGTGTGCGGGTCTTAATCCCAACGACACGGTTTCAACTTTTATGCGGAAGTTTATTATATGCGCACGTGTGTTTGTTCAGTTTATCGTTTAAGAAGAACAAGTATTCAAATTATAGACAGATCGACAACTGTACGTTATAGACTGAGTAAAATCTTTGTTAGAATAGTACTTGTTATTACTGAACTTTTTCCAGTCATAAGCTTGGTCAGGATCTCTTGAGTCTTGCAGTGTATAAATAACTAATCATAGCTTACATTTTTAAATAAATGAACCTATCTAAACCATAGTTAGCTTTATATCATGCCCCTAGCATGATGGTGGGCAGCCCCAGGGGGCGGGCACTTGAAGCATTTTTATGTGGGGAGGCTCCGCCCAGGCTTTCAGCCCCTTAACCTTCTAAATACCATCCTGGGGTCGAAATGGCGACCCTTTTATATACCTCTATCAAAATATTGACCCCTTTTTGCCTTTGAACACGAAAAAGTCTAGAAAAAACACATGAACTCAGTCGGAAACGCGTTTTAGGACGAGTTTTAGCACCTCTGTGAAATTCCAATACGATTTTCATTTGGCCTGTCATTCTTACCGATCCTTTAAAGTACTAAAAAGTCTTTGTTTTTTCTATACCCTTTTTATACCTGAGGCTTGAAACTGGGACCCCCTTCGGGCGGAGCCTCCCCGTATAGTCAATCATAGGGGAGACAAATTGTTGCCAAGGGGCTCTAGTATTAAGTAGTAGTAGTATCCATTTAGCAGAATGTAGTTGTAGCTTTATCAATGCCTATTTCTTCACAGCATCAGTAGTCAAGTAGAAAAACGTTTTGGTGGTAATTTTGTTTGTTTGATTTACAATTCTGCTATATAGTTCACAATATACCATTTTGCAGATTGCATTGCTGATAACTACAATAAGGAAAGTTGTTTATCTGGTGTAAACACAGGACAGCATCCATTATTCATACAAATTAATGTATCAATTATTAACTTAACTTCATATTACCTTTGTGGTTATGGCACCGGAAAGGTCGATATCAGGACAGTCTTAATTACAGCATTCAATACAATTAATCTTAAATCTTTTGGAACCACAGGAAGAATGTGTTTACGCCAGTAAATTGCCAATTAAAAGTTGATGTACTTCAAAATGCAATGTGGGGGGTGCCCAAAGGGCACACATCGGCCGCCGACACACGCATATATAATGGCCAAGTACAATAGCTATTAAAGAGTCCCTTATATCCAAAGAACATATCTACGCTTTGTTCTTTTGTTCAATATTTTTGTACAATACATATTTCGGTCTCTTTTCAAAAGAGTTTTTGTACATTATGCTTACGTAGGAACCGGGACGCCATTGCTTTGGCAGCTGTTTGATCCTTCGTAACAAAGAAAAATATAGAACAATGTCTATAATACCTAATTGCATTGGGAAAGTGAAAAATGATTGACCTATCTTCACTCTGACTGGCGCAGCAGATTACAGTTGATGGCACCTGTACGTTTGGACAAGCAACATAAACTTAACAATGAAATTCAGCGCTGGAACGGACTTCGTGACGTTCTTCTAGGAAGGGCTTCAGAACAGGATTGCTGATTATCTTGTTTGCTGAGCTTAATTGCCGAAGACTTCAAACAAACAAAGATTGGGCTTTATGAAAACTTTCTCTTGTTTGGATTGACAACTATTAACTTGAAATTATTATCAACACGATCAAGCAAAACTTGCTGCAAAGAAAGATTTCAGCGTTGAGAACACGCAACCAAGATACGGCTGAGTTTGCGCGAGTTACAGAGATCGAGAATGCACAAGCGGAGTTCCATTCAAAGAGACTCTATTCGTCTGGCCAAAGTCACTCAAAGCGCCCTGGATGCCATCGATGTCCGAATAGAGAAGGAAAAAACCCGAAAGATTCGCAACACAACCTACGCCAAAATTCGAATGTGGAACGAACTCAAGAATATTCACAGAGTTTTTGTTCCGCAGTATGTTCCAAAGTCAGAAAAGGAACAGTCAGTGAATAACGTAAACAAATCCATCACAACAAAGTCGGGTGTTAGCCAAGAATGGGGTCGGAAACTCGACCTGCCTCCATCACAGCTTCGAAAAAGATCCCATTGTAACGCTTCGAATATGACGAGGATGCAAAACGAAAGTGGTCTTCGATCAAGACATTCTGCGTTTCCTGAATTAGCGAAACCTCTTTCTAAACAAAAATTAGTGTCAAAACGCTCGTCAATTTTTCAGCCGGCTTCAGTGGATGATGATGATTTGGAGGCCGAAAATTGCAGGAGACGTTCAGGTACGTGGCCTCTTGGAGTGAACCGCAAACCTGCAAGAGAAGAAACACGGGCAAACAGTCAAGATTACGTGAACAAACTGCTGCAAGTTAACGTAGAGCCTTGCGTGTCGGCCTCGATGAGTTCGGTCACAAGTGGCTACTTAATGTTCAAGAGACTTCTTCGCAGACGCCAAGGAACCGCGGCAGATACTCAGTACGTCAGCTCAAAGTATAGAGATTCATCATGCGAAGATGACGATGCTGGAGCAAATTCAATGCTGGTTCTGCCGGAAAAAGGCCAAATACAATCCACTGACCCAAAACAGAACCTCGACATGATAGAAGCAGGTGCAAAGGACAAACTCTGTCCGGTCTTGAATACGCAAACGAGAACAAGGAAGGTGCCAATCCCTATGTTAAAGAACAACTTTCTGAGCGCGGGCGATGCGCTTTTGCCGGGTAGGAGTACTTCGACCGCGGATGCTCCGGGAACTCGCCCACGTCTTGCAGCAACTGTGTCTTGGGCTGAAGGATTGGAGCAAAGAAGGCGAGCTCAATCTTTGGTCGTTCCTGCACGTAGCGTTGCCCATGACGAGAAGCAAGTCCAATCAAACTCAAGGCCAAGCCAATACTCGCGGAACACGCCTTTACCAAATCGAAGTAATGCAGACAATGATAATAGCGATGCTGTGCTACGTTTTAGACCTGATGCCTTCGCTCAGACGATCACCAAACGTCCGATATTACGACATCGGGCGCTAAGTGACTCAGCAGCTTTTCAAACCGGAGGACTGGTTGCTAGTCCAGCAAGGGGAGATCTAAGACTGAGCCCAAGACCACCAAATAGATTGTCTACAGTCAGCCCAAGGAGAGAACGAACGGCTTCAAACGCAACGGACACCTTTGTTACGAGAGAAGATCGCCATGTTCCAGTTGTGAAATTTTCAGATTACTCACAAGCGTAAAAAGTGCATTTTAAGGAAGCTTTAATTTAAGCTAAGCAAGTGGGAGAAAATAATCAGTGCAGCGTTCAGATGGACCGGGTCGGATGTCGATTGGAACCGGCTTTATATTAATTATATATTGTACCGTCCATCAGTAACCCATGCCAAGGACGTCAATCCAGTGGCCAGGAAACACACAGGAATAACGCAAACATTGTTCGGTGACCTTCCCTGAATTTCTGGGTATGAGTCTCTACATGTAAGATCTGCATTTTGAAGAAAAACGAAAAAATTCTGTGAAGCAGTTCTTTCGGAATTTGGGTTAAAGCTGGTGCGCTTATATGTAAACTGTTCTATTCGGGCAGAAAGCGCGTGATATATCGGCCACAATAGCAGCTAAACGGAGTCCGTGACCCAATTTTTTTAGTAATATAAATTCGAATCTGGTACACAGAAGAAGTCTTTGTAGCGAATTTAAGGAAAGTCTGTGGAGTAGAAATTGCGCGATCGCATTACCTTAAACCCCTCCCTGCCTTCAATGCTGGTTTAGAGTGGCCTATGCACAAGGAGCCAACATTGAACGCAGGGGGAGGGGGGCATTGAGGGACTTACAGTACCCATATGGGTCCAGTAAAGGTTATATAAGTAAGTGAGGATTGTCTGTATGTAAAGACAAAGTGTTCAGTGTTTTGGTTCACTCGATTGCACGTTAAGCCGATGTACTCTATCATGATTCATTTGGGTCATTTTTAGCCAGGTGGTTCGGACTTTGTGGTTGTGAGTTGTCCGTTTCCATAAGAACCGCCAATAACGCAAAGGTGGCCCATAACTTTACTTAAAGTATTTGTAGAGATGCATTCAAGTCATATTGTCGAAGAATCGAAATAGAGTTGTAGCTTGTACCAATGTAGCTTAAATTGACGTGATGACCTCTTAGAGTTCAGTCGTTAATATGCTCAACCACCGGAACTTTAAAAAAAGTCCTTGTACTTGTACAAACAACTAGTTATCCTTTCGTTTTCTTCGGTGTTCAGCATTAAAGACTTGATCTGTATTTTCAGATGTCGGCCAGCCAGTAAGCGACCACCTAACCAAACAAGCGACTGGTTTTTCAGTCAAGTTACTGTTCGTGAAACCTCTCGTAAGCGACCCCGACCTTCGAGGCTTACTGTTTGAGTTTTTCTATTATTTTTTAACTCCGGTAAGCGGCCAACCTGTAGTGCACTAACAAAGAGCAATAAGGCACTCGTAACTTTAACGACATTACTATCGACATTTGCATCATTTGTAGTGCAAACAAGAGCGCTTGTCACTAGAAATATATGTCAGCAAGTTGCTACCAAACATTAAAGAAGCCTTCGTATTGCTTTCGATGATGAGTTATTATCGACTAAACTTCCTAATGCGACCGGGCCCTAACTAAAAGGAGTAATTTGTATGTTGGAAATGTTTGCAAATGCAGCTATTTGCAAAATGCAAATAGTTTCTATGTTGGTGGTTTCATGCGGAATAATTGGACCGCACTAGCAAATAAGGACCCCCCTCTAGGGATTTACTCTGTGCCAAATATACTACTGACGGGGGGTGGAATAGTGTAGCTGTTCGTCAAAGGATGATAAAAGAAATAATTATTCGGGAAGATTAGTAAACAATGGATCACATATGTCTATTTAGTGATATATGGTGACATGTTTGTCTTACATGCCGTTTGTCACGAACAACGATCGCTTCAAAGATCGCTTCAGCCGCGAAAATAACTCCCTCGTTGCATCCATGGTCGAAAACATCAGCAACCTGCGAGAACAATGGCTTAGGTGCCAGAGAGTCCGTGCAGTCACAAAGTAACAGAAACAAAACAACGCTTGACCCCGTGTAAACAAACGTGGGTCATGGATCATGTCCAATTTACTGAATAGGTATCTTGAAATCGTTGCAATTTGTAAAATTCCTAATCGGTGTTGAATTTCAGCGTCTAGCTGACAGCTGCGTGAAGTCCTCCCACTCCTGATCGAAAGGATTGACGGATCGAGAGCGTTTTACATCATAAGTGGCGTTTATAGTTTGTTCATTGTGGATCCATCACTTCGCCTTGACTGCCTCCGGTTTTCAGTTTTGTGTATTCACTGGTATATTTGATGAGTAGTTGACAAGCTCTTCAAGAAGAAAAAACAAAGGAAGGCTGTGGGAGGCTCGATTAGCAAGTTTACACCTATGCTGTGAGCTATAAAAACAGTCGCTGTGATAACTCTACATCATGTCCAAAGACGACTCCGAGGATGATGAAAGGAACGGTATTTCTAAACGACGACTTTCACAAATGAATCAGGTTAAAGAGCATGACGATTCAACAGCAGTGGAAGCCGATGAGCGTGACCAAAGAGCGGATCAAAGTTTCACTGAGCTTGCTCGGAGCTCGACCCGTCTTCCAGAAATACGACAGAGCCGTTTGCCACTTTCTATGACTGAGATATTACACAGCTCACCGAGGGACTATAAAACTACCTTGCCGCAGATTCCTTTAGGGAAAGTTCAACTTATAAGCAACTCGAACGGCGGCAAGGAAAGCCGGTCGAAAGCAAGCGAGAGACGACGAAGGCGAGAAAAAAAGGCGCTTTTACCACGTATAAGGTGTGCGTCCCCTACTGTGGTCAACAAACCGAACGATTACACGGCAAAACAAGTTTCGTGGAAAAAGAAGCTTCATCGGCGGCCGAAAAACCGACTAGTAACCTCCGAAGGACGGGACAATGCTACACCAGACTTTAGACTTCCTGCCTTAAAAGAGATTCGACATATCCATCCTACTTAAAGGCTTCTTTCGCGTCGAACCTTTTGATGGATATTCAGGATATGGCCTCTGCTGAAAATTAGGCCTCAAAGGCACTGTTACTGCACACAGTGATGCCGAGCTACAAACAAAGCTTTGAGTCAAAATTTACTTCTGTGATGAGGGTCACATGAAACCGCAGGTAAATCATATTTCGAAGTGCATGCTGCAAAGGGATCGGGTTGTTCTTGTTTGGGTTTCCATATACTTCTAATTATTTTTTTATCCATTTCTCCTTTTAATCCGCAACAGTATTATGTTCAATGCAATTAACTGATTTCATTGATTTTCCGGCCAAGCGTGCAGTTTTGATCAAAATCCTTCATAATGTTTATTGTTCACCTGCTTTATATTCCAACTATTTTGTTGCTAATGTGTCCAGAAAGAAAGCCTTATTGACAGGTTTACATTCGCATTTGATCAGCTTCTCAATCCCTTTAATTAAAAAATTGTGGCAGCCAAACTTGTTTCCATGTCAATTATGGAGAAAAGTAAACAAACGTGGCCTTTTCTTTTCCACCGTTTTATTATTCCAAATAGAATTAGTCATTGAATACGTACAGGGGCTCAGAATATGTGACATTTCTTTAGTATAATTTCTTGGTCATTTACGAGTCGCATTGCTACAAATCAAGTGAGTTTGTACGTAAATAGTTGTCTCTTGTACAACTGAAAATTAATTTCAGTCAAGTGTTAACCGCCGTCCATGCACGCATTGATTGTTAAACAAAGGTTTCACCACTTGAATGGACATATATAAATGATGTGTAAGTAAATGATATTTTATTGTTCGCAAATTAAAAGCTTGAAATATATCCTCTATACGTGAATTCCTGATGGGCTAAACGAGTTTGACTTTGTTCTAGAACTCTATGGGCCTATTTTTTAGACAAAGTCTATTTTAGACCTGGTTTATTGCTAAATTGAAGTTCAGACGGACTCCGTAAATCAGGATTAGCCAAATATTAAATTGCATTTTTAGAACATGGATAGGCGTCAGTTTATAAAGACCACGTTTGGCCGTGGTCTGATAAGCATGGCTATCGCTGAAACATTGTTTAGACCAGGACGTTCTTAAGCGAGGTCCAAACCTTGTTTAAAAAATCGGCCCTATATGTCAACGAAGGGGACAGTAATTAAGTTTAATCATGTTATCTAAAACTAGTGGGAGTGGTCATTGATCAAGATCTAACCTTCTCGCAACATATCTCAACCTCAAGCAAGAAAGCAAGTATGCGGGTGGGGGTACTAATGCGACTACGAAAGCTCATCCCAGTCGAAGCAAAGCTACAGATTTTCAAAACGGCAATCCTTCCATATTTAACATACTGTGGGTTCTCATGGCATTTTTGCAAGAAGTCAGATAGCAACAAACTTGAACGCATCAACGAACGCGGCCTCAGAGCTGTATACTGCGATTGGAAATCGCCCAACAGTGAACTTTTAATAAGAGCAAAATTAACCACATTGTCTAACAGACGCTTACAGGACATCGCTATCTTTATGTATAAGGCAAAACACAACCTGCTACCACAGAATGTCCTGGAATTATTCTGCCGCTCGTGTGACAACAACAACCTAAGAAACAGTGACTTCTTTCTCCCCAGAGTAAACACAACCACTCATGGAAAACACTCACTGAGATATTTTGGACCCTATTTATGGACGAAACTAAAAAGCAGCACCAGAAATTCTACCTCACTTTCATCGTTTAAGAACATAATAAGGAAAATAGACCTATCTGTACTTATTAACTCTGACTCATGCGTGGACTGCAAATTATGTCATAATTAAGCATGCTAAAGGCCTAAAAGCCTACCTATATGCACTAGATTTACATCGATATGTAAATAGTTTTAGCAATGATAAGTTAACAACTTTTATCATAAAAATAGTAGTAAGTTTTAATAATAACAGTATTAGCAGTGTTAGAACAATATTTTTAATAAGTATAGTTCAATCTAGATTTGATTTAGATGAGTTAACAACTTTTATCACAATAAAAATAGTAACAGTAGTGTTAAAACAACATTTTTAATTAGTATAGTTCAATCCTAATTTAATCCATATATTTTCTTAAAAGTGTCCCCGATTAGTATATCACACGTGATACGCTAGAAGATTTGACACTTAAATAAAGTTCATGATGATGATGATGATGATTATCAAATCTGCCTACCGTTCCTGACTGTTTACTGAAAAAGGCAGATCACTTGATTCCTTCAAGACTCGGACTACCCAGACAAGAATAAAAGCTAAACATTATGGTAAAAACGGTCTTCAGATTTTTGTTGAGCGGATTTATTGCTTTTGGGGATGTCGATGAATTGTACTGGAAGTGCTGAAAGTTCACCCTAAATGGACTTAAATACAACTGATTTGTTTAGATAAAGTAAAATACTTTAGTCGTAGTCATAAGTTCATTTTCGGTTACATGAACAATAATCGTTAGCTGCAGTAAAAACATCGATTTTTATCAGCGTTAAGAAAATGTGAGCATTCAAATGGGATTTCCACGCAATCCACCAGCTGACAAACGTTACGAATATGAGTACGGATAAAAGGGTTTTGGTTTGCATAGAGGAACATATGCATGCTGTTGGCCTGTGCTTAGGGTTAGAGTTTCAAATTCAACCAAAATGCATTGGCCTTGGTCCAACTAGAATGACGCAAACTGAATAGACACTTGAGCTGGTAATTGATAGGAATCTGGCCTTTGAATTTGAAAATATGTTTTAATCTTGGAGAAAACGCCATTGAAAGTCGGAGACAGTTAGAGCTACAGTCTCAAACTTAATAAACAAAATGCCTTGGTCTCTGGGTCCAACTAGAACGCAAAAATAGGCACTTTGAGCTGGTAATTGGTAGAAATTTGGCCTTTCAATTTGAAAATATGTTTTAGTCTTAGAGAAAACGCAGAAACGTATTAAACTAAGTACTATGTATTATCTGCTCTTTCTCTGGACCACAATACATTAAAAATGGATTAACTTTTTATTTCATGGGCTATAGCTTGGAGACTAGTAGTGTTGTACCACTCCCGAATAAAATATCACGTGCCTCAAGTATTCTTCAATTTGTCTTGGCAGGAGCTCAAATTGTACTATTGCTTACAACGAAAATAGATTTCCGCTCTCTTGTTTAAGTAGGTATGTATTACGTAGGGCATTGGATAAACAGTATCCTTGTTATAGATGTGTCCACATCAACAGTTAATCTGTACAGATGAAAAATGTGTTTATTGTCCCGGGGGGGACATTTTCGTGTCTTAAACAGGCTTATTTTCCGAAGATTTTCTTCTCTTCCCCTCCCCCCTCAACCACATTTTTGCTCTCGCCATTTTCGCGCGATTTCTTCGTATGCTCCAGTGGAAACGCGTGCAACGCAGGCTAACTTATCTAAACTTAGTCTTGAACAGGGTATCAAATTAAAGCACTTTGACTTAGACAGGGTAGCAAAATTTCCATTTTTGTGTCTTGGATAGGGTCAGGGTTTTATAGAGTCAGCGGAACCCCCAACCCAAATTCCTATTGAGTACCCCCCCCCCCCCCCGGGGGGGGTTATTGTATGGAGTTCAATATTTAGTACTTCACAACATTGAATGTGACAGCGTGTAATTGTTCACACTCCTAACGCTGAATTCGTAAACTGAGAGTAATCATAGTAAAAGGTAGTAATCTCTCAAAGGGTCTCCTACCTATTGCGTTAAGTTCCGCATTATTTTTGGCACTCTGCTTGTGTGGGATTTCGTACCCTATTTTAAAACCAACACCAGTTTATTTTGAAAATGTGTTATTTCTCACAGGTTAAGTACATGCTAATTGCCTGGCTCGGGTTCCCAATAGCTCAGTTGTAATGAGCCTTCCCCAAAAGGGTTAGAATTTCATAAAGTTCAAGTAATTAAATAAATACAAGCAGATGTTAGCTACTATAAGGTATGTGGCCTCCGTATAGATGTCGGGTGACGAAAAATAAACAAAGGCGAGCTAATCTACTGTCCCGTTTTTAAAGGAATCTTGATATAAAACATTGCATGTTAGTGATGTTTAAAGCGTGTAGGCAGACGGTATAGTAATTCAATCTCACCATTGAGTATTATCTGCTTTTTTTAGCCTTCCAAACATTAGTTTTGGTATAATCAATTTAGGTTAATGTTTTGACTTCATGGCACTTTTGCCAACGCGTTGTAAAATTCAACAGCTCAGCAAAATTTGATACCGATGAAAGCAAGTGATTAAATCAGCTTGGAGGGGTTTTGAGGTTTGCTTATTTCGGTAAACGAGACATTTTGGCTTGGACTTTGAAAAGTGTACAAAACCGCCACAGATTCACCATCATAAATTTCACGTGGCTTCTACTGTAGAGGTTTACCCGGACTAGTTATGCAAGGGAAACAGCAATAGTAAAGACTAATAACCACAAGGGCAAGAATTATAGTCATTTTATGTAGCTACCCTAAAACAATCAAAATTATCTATTTAAGCCATTTAACTGTTCTCCTGAACTCACAGGAAATTAGCTTATAATATGCATGGATCTGCTAAGACCAGAGCGAAAAGTGACACTGGCCACACTTCCAATTTGTTAAAATTCGGTTAGGCTAAATAGCGCAGGATACTTCGAAAATTGCCCCCAATATTCGAAAACAATCCAATACAAAAATAACTGCACAACTTTGAGAGGTTTGTAATACGTTTAGTGGCATTAATGAGTCGAATACAATGTAAATTAGCTGAAAAGAATAGTTTTTGCTCATATGCATTGTTCGAAAATGAAGTTCAACGTTTGAAACAGGCCTTAACTTTCCAGTTGTGCGTACAATGGACACAATAGACTTACGTACTTTACTATGCAAATTACAATGTGTGTACTTTACGTTTTGGGGGGTAAATGGTTTCGCTGTTAACGTGAACTCTAATCCCGGTTAATCTGAGTCCATTAGTCCACCTAAGTGCAGTGCACACTAAAATCCAATGCAAGGGTTTATTTTACGTTATAGACAAAGCTTTTCGGTTCTCGACATTGTTTGGAGTTCTTTCATTTGCCTGTTGGATTTGTTTGTTTGTTTGTCACACACTGTGTAGCGAAGCGGAGCTTTATTGACTGCATCAATAGTGATAAACATGCGTTGACAAGGGTCAGGACCTGACTAATTCAGCCTCCCAGAGAAGACGTACGTCGTTTATCTATATTTTGTTTCAAATACTCTTGCACACATAAAGAAACTTGTGTAAGATTATTGAACAGGACAAATGAGGGCGATATGAAGCATATTTATCGTGATAAGTGCCCTTAGCACGGAGGTTGTGGATTAGCAAATCAAAGCTTTAAAGATGTCGTATCAACTTGAAGTCCCATCTGATTCACGAGAATCTGCATTACCAGAACGACGCAATCTTGAGGAAACTATGACACCACAAAGACGAGAGTTTTTGAAGCTCTTTTTACGAGAATCAAAGCTAAGGAGGGAGGTCGAAACGACGAACGACGATGAAGTGGAAAGGAGCCGTTTAAGATCGTATAGACGAATGGAGCAAGAGCTTGCGCAAAGGCGAAGGTTCTTTTTTCAGAACACTTCAAAAACGTTGGCACTACCAAAAGTTGCCTTACCACGTGCCTGCCATATACCTGACAGACGAGGTGTTGAAGAAAGGTGTCAAAGTACGATACCACCCATCCAGAGAAAGAACTCAAAGTATCAGCAGATTAGCACTGATGGAAATTCTCGAAGAACGAGCTCCGATCCACTTCCATTATGGGAAATGGCGGTTAGTCGTCGCATCTCAAATGCGACCTTGGCCAGTCTACCCTCTGGACACGGTCGTAGTGGATATAATCCTTGTAACCCCGTAAGGAATCGCAGAAAGTTGGAGCGAAGTCAATCGGAAAGACTGTTTCTCCATAATGCTGAAAGAGCGAAGCGGTTTTCTTCGAATGGAATCATACACGAAAAAGAGCACCATGACTGGAAGATAGCTTTACACAGAAGAATTCCCCTTGATAGATATTTATAGTTGTGTGTGATTTATGACATGCAACAGGTTCACTGAAATCAGTTCTAATCTTTCCCCAAACTGTAATAAATGGCACTCAAAAATACTTAAAAATATGTGGTGTAAGGGCGTGTATTCCATATGGCATCACAGCAATTTGGGTCGAAGGCAATCGCGGAAAGGCTTATTGTCCAAATTAGATATATCCACTGACTGAACATGGTACTTTTAGATCTTTATCCATTCTTTAAGACCAGCACACCTGGTATACTGAAGTGTGCACGGATTGGGGGGGGGGGGGGGGGGGGAGGGTGTAGTTGTCATGAGAAAGATTGCACTAAGCCTCGTTCTGATACACAAGAGACAACGCAGTCATCTCTGAAATGGCTAACGGTGTGACGCATGTCAGCTCACCCAGCAAATGGCAGATTGAAATGTTGCAATAGCAATTATCTACATGTCTATCACGGAAGCTGCTTCTCGGACACAATCCTCGATTTTTTTCTGAACACTTGGGGCACACTCACTGCTAGTTCTCGATCCACAAGCCTTTGAGTAACATTAACCGACTGAGGTTGCTGAAGGAAAACTCGTTTCTCGCTCCCGGTTGGACTCTTAACAAATGTCTAGACTCGTAGAACCCGTAATCCCGAATCGTAAGGTAGAGCAAATGAGCATCACTCTAGGGAAATAAGAAGGATAAACAATTAATTTTGTTCCTTGACTTGATTTCCGAAATGAATGGCACCGTTAGTCAGCTAGAAAATAATTAGCCTCACAAAATTCATGTCTCAGTCACGTCAAATAGGACAGTATCTCAGAGTAGGGACTGTTTGCTGCCTTTTGTATAATATTCTTGTAACACGATGCTTTTTAATTCCTTTCTGACGTCACAATGATATGTAGTCTTTCACTGGTGGAGCTTTAGACAAAACCTTCTAGAACATTGACCACTCGGTCAGTTTGCTTGTAAGGGTCGACAGTTGACAGGGTTCATCATTTCAGATCTGCCTCGGCAACTACTTTTGACTGAAGCGACCGAGACTAGTGAAGCATCGACTCGGTTCCACTAAGAACAAACTTGCGAGCACTATTTAATAGTCTTCTCCTTCCTTCTGTGCTCTGGCGGCCCAAGATGACTAAGATAAAACAAGGAATGAAGGCAGAAAAAGGTGAACCTCGACCCGCGCGGACCGCGGGATTCTCGAGACAGTTTATGCGGCTAATTCGAGATGCACTGATACGGGGACAGCGGGTGGCATTTGTGCCCCTCGAAGAAACATCTACTAGCTTTGAAGGAAACACAACAAGTGCTGAACCAACACAACATTATGAGCTCACTCAAACGAGTGCTTCGCGGCAGGGAGAGGAACAGACGACATGGCGGATAGCAAAACATAGGCGCGAGTTTCATGGCATTTAGACTCTGAGCACAAGACAAGTCATTATGTAACTGTACAGTACAAAGGTAAACGGCATCACAAACAACCGATTCATCATGGCTGAAGACAAGGAACGCATCGTTTATCTAAAGAAAAAAACTGCACCTTTCGTCTTCTGTTTTCAATGGTTTATTTTGTCTCCACCGAAATGGATGCACTTAATAAGGTTGTTTACTTAAACAAAATGATGAATTTCAACAATCAGGATTCACCGGGCGTCAGTTTCAAAAGATCCTGACTGAACAAGATGTGATCTCATCGAAGTTAGAGAGCCCCTATTTTCTTGATGTCTTCTAAAGTTTAAATCTCAAAAGTACTGAGAAAGTACTTTGTTAGTTAGTTTGGTCGTTTAATGTATGCGTCTATTTGGATAAATGTGTACAATTTTATTTCTATAGGTTGTGCAACTTTGAAAAGAAGCACTATCCCTTTTAATCTTCATTGTTTGTTGTGGTGTGAGCTCCGGTGCAGTCCCAACGTTCTAATTAACTCAGTCTAGATCCATTTGCCATGCTCCAGCAAAGTACTGTAGTTCCAATTCATGCATAATATAAAATGAATTTATACTCTGACATTAGCCTAACGCCATTCGAGTTAATAATGGCCCCCGCAGTGGAGGTACTTACGGTACAGATCCCTTGCGTCCCCTCATGGAACAACAAGTTCGTTTACGATGCCCAGAAAAGTACTTTTTTAGACTAGAGAGTAATCAGGATGGATGCGGGTGGCTAAATATTTCTTTGCTATTGGTCTGTATTTGTACAAACTTAAGCAGAAGTAGTTAAACCAGATGCAACGATAAATGTTTACAGTTTGAGGCAGCTCAAATGACTATTTTAACATTCAGTAGAGGCATTCTATTGGGGTCATTCAAAAGAAACATCGGGTATTTTGCACACTTTTGCCCATATTTATGCCCATATTTATGCCCATATTTGCTATTTGCCCATTTTTCGTGGCACAATAATATGAAACAAAGGAGTTTTAGGTTCCTTTTTTTTTGGATTGATACGCGATGGACTATGCCTTGTTAAGTTACACGCTCTTTATTTTTCAAACACTGAATATGCCCTTTGCAGCTTGAGGTCGCATTATTCAAAATTTACCACGTGACTGAAACATATCCGGGTTTTTGAGTGACAGAAAATCCGAAGAAATACAAAATGATTTTTCAGTCACGTGCTGAATTTTGCGTTGTGTGACCTCGTGCCGCAAAGAAACCATTGTTATCTCCTAAAAATTACTCATTTCACATATATTTACAAATTACCTCACTGTTTATTTTTATTATTATCCAGGAATTAAGACACTATAAATAACTATTTTAACACTAGTGCCTGGGCACCGGCCAAAAAAAGAACGCCTGCACACTGGGAATCGTTGTCCACTTTAGTGCCCGAGCACATTGTCTCGACCCTGTGTGCCCGTACCCGAAAAGAACTGGCGTACACATTAGTGCCCGGCGAGAATCGTACTCGGGCGCCGTTCTCGGACACCAAGTGTGAACGCGGCCAGACTGAACAACGACGGCTTTTTCGAAGTTTGATATAAACTCCGTTTGCGCTTGAGAAGTTTTCAATGTCGATATTATTGTCCTTTAAGTCACAAGTGGAACCGACCGGGGTCTAAGCCATGACTTTCATATGAAGAGCGGTTGACTTCTCTTGTGCAGTTGTATTCTCCAGCGATATGCACGACGGCGCGTGCTAGGACGTTGTACATCCCGCCTGGGAGACATTCTCTTACAACTGTTGACACGGAAACCTTTCAAGGTAGATAAATCGACTGCGATGCTATGTCTTCTTGGTCTTGAAAGCTTTAAGAATCTTCTTTCTTCCTTTACCGGGTCGAGGGGAAAGCTGTTCACTTTACGACACGGTGTTTTTTCTTGTATGATGGACATGCTGGAAGTAAGGTGACTTTGTTTGTTTGAGTGTACCGCAGACGGCCCGTTGCCAACAAGAGATCCGTTGTCTGATATCTCTGGCAACTTCACTACATTTTCCAGCTTAATGTCTGGGAGTGATGCTTTTCGACTTTTTTCATAGTTTTTGTCCACCACGAGGTCATTACTGGTTGGGTTGGTAGGTACAACTGGATTATACTCCTTGACAGACAATTCCTCCGATGACTTAGAATATATTTCTGCCTGCAGCGACAGTTTCATTAGTTCTCGTCTTGTCATCCTGAAATGTTCACTTTCCGTATACATGAACACAGCAACTTTTTTTTTATCTGAGACACTTAAAGGATTTTTGTCGCAAGTTATTGCTTGAACGGCGCTATGTCTTTTGTTAAAAGCTCCTTGTGATTCACTACGTGACCCAGCAAACCAGGCAGGTGCTAAACGTTGACAACCATTGGCCAAAGGCTTAAGCCATACAATTAGTCGAGTTACCGTAAAATTGCTTTTAAACACGAACAACTTGTATTTCTGTAGTTGAAGAGTGTTGCCTGTTTTGAGGTCACTGTTTGACTGGGTCAATGTGGCTGTTTGTTGTTGTTGTGTTTTGTTGTTGTTCTACAAGCAATATGTCTTTTTGGTCTTTTCCATGTTTGCAACTTACTGGTTCGTGCACCAACGAAGCATATATCCGGATGACTCGAAGAAAAGATTAGCATCTTTTGTTTCACTATAAAGCCACAGTGAAAAAGCTTAAATGCCAGCCATAGGCCAATGGATTTTAAGCCATACAATATTAGTCAAGTCACCGTAAAAATGCTTTTAGACACGTACGGAATGTATTTATGGTTTGTAGGGTGTGTTTTTGAGGTCACTGCTTTACTGGATCAGAGTGTGGCTGTTTGTTGTTGTTGTTGTTGTTGTTTTTACAAGCAATACTTCTTTTGATCTTTTCCATGTTTTGAACTAACTGTTTCGTGTACTAACCATATGTATATATCCGAATGATGATGAACAAGGATTAGCTCCTTTTGATGTCACAGTTAAAAAGCTTGAATACCATGAGCTCCAAAAATCTTTGTCGACTTTTAATGATATTTACCAACACTATAGTATAAAGTACGTTTGACGTGCTCTACCGCACAAAACCGTTGCGAAAAAGACTACAGCAAGACATCATTAACACTGACTCATCCGTTAATGACGGCAAAGTGATATCATCGCTTGATATATATTTAGGAAACAGTCCTTCTCCCTTAGTCTGTTTTTTGTTTGTTTGTTTGTTTGTTTCTTTTAGCCTGCGATGTCATAAAAGCCATACGCATTTCATGAGAACTTTGCTTTTTATAGCTTGCTTAGATAAAACCTGATTAAACTATCAGTTCTCACCACAACACTTATACATTTCCTTCTTAGAGGCTGGGAGAATCTGCATTTTGATCTTGAGATCTGGTCCTAAAACTGTAGCAGAAACCAATTCGTATAATCTTAGAGGCTCATCCACTAAGGTATATTTGCCACGCCCAAACACAGAATTTATGAAAAAAAGCTTTAGTTATAATGGTGCCACAACGTAGAACAAGCTTCCTATTGGCTTACACAAGGCCACATCCCTAGAATCATTTAGAAGCAAACTTAAGGCCATCAACCTTTTGGATGCCTTAAGGGTGGGAGGGATTTTATCATTAAATTTAAACTTCCATGTAGTATATTTTTTTAACACGGCTTCTATGTAAATCAACTATGGTTGTTAGAATTTTTCGTATAAATAAATAAACATCATCATCATCCCCGAACAGAAAACTAAGCGATCTAAAGGAATTGTGCATCTTTTGGCTATCAACACTGAAAATGCGTGTATACCTCCATTCTAATTTGATTTCAAACAGTTTATTCATTTTAGTGTATCATTAGAGATATATAATTCGTTTGTATTGTGTTGAAGAGCAAATTACATAACCAAGACAAAGTTAAGCTTGAAAAAACATGTACACATTATACTAACTATACATTGCTTTGCGAAGGACGTTCTGTAAATACTATATATATATATATATATATATATATATATATATATATATATATATATATATGTATTTTAAATACATATACCGTGAAGAGTGTTAAGTCCCGCAAAACTGGCATTTCGCTACACATAATATATATTCAGTCAACCTGGTAACAAAAATAACTTATAAACTTTTGCACTGTTGAATGAAAGCTAAGGACGTGACTCAGTAGTCAAAGCTGTGGTAGCATACATTCCAATTTATAAAATTAATGTCCTCGTTGTTGACATGAGTTTCTCTTTTTGGCAAGTCAAGGCAGATAATGTAGCACGACAGTATGAAAAATGAAACTGAACTCACAAGTAACTATCATCTGTGCATGCATTATATGCATCAAGTAAGTTTCAACATTGAATGTCGAAAATGAAAGGGCCAGCCTCGCCCTTCAACGAGTAGTTACTTAGTGTTACTTAGACCCGGAAAACGCTCCATGAAGTAACTTTGACTTAGTTTGTTCCATGAGCTGGAGTTGCTGAAAAAAGGTCTGCTGTCATCTTTTGGTAGCAGCATGACACTTTGCAGCCTCTGAATGTCCATGCCTTGAGCTCTCGAGTAAGACAATCCTTCGCTTAAACAGCTTTACCCTCCAGCTGTTGACTTTCGCTACCCTTGTTGGCTTCCCCACTGATCCTTCATGGCATTGGTTTCCAGCCACGCTATGCCTTCGGCTCTGGCGCCTGCTTATTGGTATCCGCCGGGAAGCCACTGCGGAATTGACCTTTCTGCGATAAACTATATGTATGTCTGCCGAGTTGACGGAAACTCTTGAGTTTGTTGCATGCCGATCCACCAACTCCGCAGGATGGTGATCACTGCTCGTGTTCGTTGTTGGTGTTATTTTGTTTGCTTGTAGGATGCTGGACGTCAGCTGTAGACGTTGATTGACCATTGGCAATTTAACTTTGTTGTCTCTATTTATGTTCAGTTTATAAAACCTTGACATTATTCCTCCGACTTGACCACTCTCTGATGAGCTAAGGCTGGAGGTTTTGTCGTATTCCATAAGAGGTGACAGTCTCTCCATGACTGCTCTATTTTAGGACTTGAGCTACAAGCAACGTTTGCTCACTTCATGTACCCAACAATAGACCATTTGTTCTGTGTGGACAATTGAGTCTTGCTCTCAACATCCCATTTTATTTCCCAATGGACAGGATGCTGTTGAAAAGTACGACGTTTGCTAATTTACACTCAATTTTAACTAAACAAGCTTAGTGTATGTGCCCCAAGGGATTGACCTCATCACAGAGTCGAGTCACGTTCTTCAATCCAGTGCTGGATCTGTTTAAAAACCATTTTTAACTTCTGTTCATACGATATCCGTCAAAACCGCGCTGTGCCAGGGTTTGTAAACATTTAACCGTTCCAAGAACGCTGAACATTACGCAACAAGCATGACCGACTGGCACTTCTGTACTTACTTTGAAATTATGGCCATTTCCTTATATTCTGATGGAAAACAAACATGGCATATATCTTGTAAATAGCATTTTAATAAAATGTTTACTGTACAAAAAGATTTACAAAGTGAGTGCTGTTATCTTTATCATTATAATATGCTATACATCCTTACCCAAAATACTAAGAAAACTCTTTCCATGCACTTAATTTACAAATTACCACTTACAACAATCAGTTCCAGTTTTTCGTGGCAAACGTTGCGTAGTTTGGTTAAAAGAAAACCTACAATATCAGCTTTGTGGGACTCTGCACGGAATAACGTCAAAACTATGCTGTTATATGCCTTAGTTTGTGTCAGACATACATGGTGAGTATAAGAGTCGGCAGCTTCGGACCTTTCAATTCCAAGATTGATCAATTTCGATTTTCTCTTTTCATTTTATCACTAGAGATATATCATATGGTAAGGAGAATTTGATAATTTGTATTCTGAGCTTGGGAGTAAAAAGGTTAGGGTTTTCGCTTCCTTGAGCATATTTTATAATTAATGATTTTGGTCAGATAAACATGTCGTGAAAGCCTCTTAATGTGTTTTTGTGTGAAGTTTTGGCAGTTTAATCAGAGCCCTTTTGGTTTTGATAGTGTTGTCGACGGACTTCTCGGTCCCAAAGTCATCAAAATTTCTTTTATGAATCATTGTTTTCCATTTGGCTGAGGTGTTTTCCCAGGCAATGCTATCCATCTGACAGCTGTGTCGTCTTCTTCTGTTTAAATTTTTCGTACATCCAGAAGAAAAACTGTGCCTTCGTGGTTTAAGCCATGGCCCAGAGTGCATCTTCCAAAGATCAACTGGTTTGGTTCTTTCACAACAAGGAATAGTTGTTTCGACCAAACTTTTTCTCCTTCCCTTGCGAGAACATGTGCTGAGTGTTGCCGATGCATTATCTTCTCTGACGTCTTCCTCGATAACGGGCAGGTCCTTTAAGGTATAAATTGAACTATCAGAGCCCGAGTGTGCGATTATCGCTGGCACGTTCAGCTGGTCCAAATTTGCTACGTCAGGAAGTGAAGCTCTTCGGGACCTTGCACCTTTCAAGTTAATAGGAGCAAGATGTGTGTGACTTCTTATTACAGGTGTGCTCTCGACTGGGCGCGGAAGTACTTCCTTCGTCTCCGACAGAGGTTTCAGTTTGCGAGGGTGAATACTTCGTTTCTTGTCTTCTAAGTTTAGGTCGAACAGTTCTTCCATCACTTTCCTGTATTCACGACTCTCTTCGTTAAGGCTCATTGCTCGATCATTGCTCAGTCCAAAAGTTTGAAACTCTAACATGGTATCTTCAAAATCTTTGTGGTAGTGTCCAGTCAGCAGATCGGCCTCCAGTTTCTCAAGTTCGAAAACACTCCTGAGTCTTGCCATCCTTGCTGTGAATTAAAAGAAATAAAACTAAGCCGTGTTTGTATAAAACATCAACTAATTAGCAACTCAGTCACGTACGGTAAATACGCGTGTACGAAGTCTTTTCGCGGGCATGTAGAAATGACAGCTAGTTAATTATGCCAATTTGAACGGGCTGTCACTCGAAATAATAGAAAAAAGCACACTCATTGTCAAATTTAAGCAACTGAGATTAAACTTCAGTTAACAAGCAAGCCTGTTAGCTTTCTTTTCATACAAACAATTAATCGCGAATTTTTTTCACTTACTGTGTAGTTGTACGAGTATGTCAAAAAATTACTCTTACTAAATTTAGTTCGGCATTTAAGAGAACCTCTGGTAGCAGTTGGTTGATTCAGTTGACTTAGGTTAGACTGGAAACGTCATAGAAGTTTTGCAGTATGCTGCCCTTTACGCAACTTTATATATTTTGAAGTTTTACTGACCGTTCATCAGGAAGGTCGCCTTTTCGCTAAGTAAAAACGAAATCCAGTCTTCGTGACACCAGCCACGATTTGTTTGTTTTGTTGTTCTTGTTTTTCTTGTTGTTGTGTAGACTCTGGTCACTAAGTAACAAAGCCCTTGGGTTTAGCTGTCATGTAGCTATAGTCACATTTCATAATGTCCTAATCCCTGGCTTCCTTTATCCAACTGTCTCTGATTTTTGGTTTTCACTTTGGGATTATTCTTATTCGTTTAGATTAACAAAGAATAATTAGTGGTGTTAACTACACTAGAAAGTGATTGTGCAGTTAGCAAGATTTTGTGATCAGGATGCAAAATTTGAGGACTAAGGCCAAACGGTACTGCCAAATCCAACCAAGTTTGCGAAATTACTGAACTTGCGTACGCAAGGAAACCATTCAAATGCAATAACAAAAAGCTGACCCAATTATCTTGCATTGACCTACATGGATAGATCTGCTTTCCGGCAGTCAACAAAAGATAAGATAGCAGACCTTTATAAATGACTTCAGTGAACTTTAAATAATTTGCTTATAACTCTGAAGCATAAACACGAGCACGGCTAGCTGTCAGGAATTATACCCTGTACTCACCTTGCGGTACAGCTTTGCAGCAGAGTGAACGGCAATCTGAAAGTTAGGTTGTTATAAGACGAGGCCAGGAGAGTGGTCTTGTCGCTTTCTAAAGCCGCGTAATGAACTGGTCCGCCAACAAGAGCACTCAAACAACTGTGTACAAATGTGTACTAAAGCTTGATGCTTTGTAGTAGCTTTTTATTCATCTAGAACACAATGCATCTTCATTAATTGCAGTTTCATCCTCGTCCCCATTAATAGCCCTTAGGTTCTGGAAATGATCCACTGTTGTACTCAGTTGTCGATGCCTAAAACGGAGTTTCGGTTTGACATCCGAGGCAAACGCATCGGACACTTCTGGACGTTATGCAAGAAAAGCAGTAACTGTAAGTAATTATTTTAGTATTGGCTCGAATTTTGGAGGGGGGAGTGGTAATTTAGCTTATTATGCAATTGTTCATTTTGTTTGGTTGATTTTATCCTCTTTGTCACTGTGAAAACAATTTTCGAAAACATTCCACCCCTTTGAAGGATGATGTTACTGATTTTTTGGCATAAAACTTCCGGCCAAACTGATTGATCATTTTCTTCGTGTAATCCATGTGCTTTCTATTTGGGGCGCGAAGACTTCTGACATGTGTAATAAACACATCCGGATTTGACCACTTTTGTGAACAATTTGCATACTATTCATTCGTTTGACAAAAATAGATGACCACATGGACAAGTGAGTATGATTGGTCAAACCCCAAGAGAGCGAGCTAATGGCACCTATTAACTATTCTTGGTGTGTTTTGACGTCCTGGTGACCATGTTGGATGAACTTTAACAAAAGGTTGCTCATAGTTATAGTTTCTGTCAAGTAGATTGGGTTGCATGCATCGTGAAAACTGCATGAGAAATAATTTGTCTCATATTCTGTTAAACTGTTCCGTTGTATAAGACGCTTAGACTTACAATATACAAGGTTGCTTAGTAACATGAATAATCGAGGCAGCGTTTGTCTTTTGTTAGAGAAAAAAATAAATCATGCGTTTATATATAGTTCTTTGAAGGTTGTTCTGCCTAAATCGTACCAACGGGAAGGACAGCCGCGCAAGACTGAAAACGAGTTTAGACCCGATCGCCTCACGACCGAGAATCGGACGATGTCGGTAAATCCAAGATGGCTGTCTTCTGTGTATTTTATCGAATGATGAAATGAACAAGCCTTATCGAGTTAAGTGAAATAACATCGCTTCCTTTCATCATAGTTCAGACGATTATAATACATATTGAACCTCGTGGCGAACTAAACTGTAGAAAATGTGACGTGTCCTTCCCGCTAAAGATACTAAAGGCAAGGCGCAGAAAAAAGGCGCGAAGGACTGGGGCAAAAAACTCTCCCCAGTCCTTGTGCGAGCCGCGGGAAGCCACTCGTTGGCAACGTGGTTTCCCCGCTACGCCACTCTCGTGTTCTCCCCGCGCGTTTGGATGAGGCTATATTACACTGGAACGCGTTGTGTATTTCTTAAATAATTAATAATGAAATTATACGCAAGTAGCATCATTTTGTAATACTGAATACATGCATACAAAAAGTGACGATTATGACGGTAATGAAAATGTGATAATAGGCATGACGATGATGACGATGATGATGATTATTGTTATTCTTTGCAAGTGCGTTCTCGTTTGCTCCAATAAACACCTCAAGCGTTGTAAATACCTTTCTTTTTTAATTTTACCCTTCTGCATCTTGCTTTTTTTGTTTGTTTGTCAAAGACAAAGCAAGCGCCGGGTACTCTATTTTTCACACAGACAACTGGTAAGGCTAATAATAACATGCATACAATAATTTCTGCATTCTGATTGGCTGAGCGCACGTCAATTTATCCCAAACAGTGAAAAAATGTGTAATTAACAGTGCAGAGACTTGAAATTGAAAATTGCCGATAACTGGCGTGCGTATTCGCGGCAAAGCCAAACAAAACAGAAAGCGTTTTCATTCCTCAGGACGATTCCGATTCTGTTTCGAGAAAACAAAGTTCTTGAGACACTTGTGAATTGTAACGAAATTGAAAAAAGATTGCTCGACGAAAATTATTGTATGCATGTTATTAACAAGTAATCACATGATTTCTCATGCAATTTTGAATAAATAAGCACTCGTAAAGTTTTCAAAGACCACAAATTGCACTCGCGCGGCGCTCGTGCAATTTTGTGGTCTTTGAAAATTTACTCGTGCTCATTTATTCCAAATTGCACTCAAAATCATGCGATTACCTATACTAATTACCACAACCACGATAAGTTAAAGAAATGCACGGTAAATATACATAAGTAATACCTTTGTACTGTCAACTTGTCTTGTCCAAATCTGAACAATACCTACTCAACAACACTTCGATGGCCCTCTCGCTATCCTGTCTGTTAAAAGCACGAGGTTTTTTTTCGACTGAGACCGGAACACTGTAAGATATATTCTGCACTTTCGAGGAACGCTTGATCAGCTCGCGTTCGCTCTGTTCATGTTGTGCTTGTTTGCTCTTCCTCTTGGAAATGCTGACTTTCTTGGGCAGTCGAACCATAGAGCTGCAGTTGTTGTCAATTTTCGGCAGACCAGTCATCCAGTTATGAAACTCTGACTCAGTAGGGATTGACCTTCTCAATATTTTTGGCACGTTTGCTTGAGTGCACGTTATCTCTGGGAAAGTGTCGCGCCGTTTTTCAATCCGGTAGGACTTGAGGAGTTTTTGCCTTTCTTTATCGTCGCCATATTCGGCGATGCCTCTTTGTCGACGCAGAGCTTCCATCTGCATTTGCCAAGGTTCCCTGGCATGCCTTTGTCGTTCTCTTCTCAGCTGCGACAGGTCTCTTTTAACGTTGTTTCTTTCCAGTGAATGACTTATGGCGGCTTGTAGTCGTTCTCGCTCTAGCTCTGTAGTGATAGTCTTCAACTGTTTTGAGCCCTCATGGCATATGGTCAAGATCTTGTCGTATATAGACTGCTGATTCTTTCGTGACTCTGTCATACTGTCCTGTGGGATTTGAGCAGGATGGCTACTGTCGGTAGGAGAAAGGATACGGACTCCGTGCTCACTAAACCAAGCAGCTTCTGCTAAGCACTTTCACAACCGAGGGACAATTATGCAGTGCGTGAGCCCATCTTCTCGCTCGCCTTTTTATGGCTAACTGCGCATATCCTTTGTGATAACGGTCAATTTTAATAACATTTAATAACATTTCATTTATTTCTTTACTGGACGTATGAGTTCCTTTGTCTTCTAACACCATCATGAAGAAGCCCATGGTCGTTATATTGCTCAATCAAAGTTAAAAGAAAGCATCTGTAGGAAAAGTTCCCGAGCAAAATCCGTACGGATTTTGGTACATGTTTAAGTTTCTTGTAAATCGTGATCTCATAAATCATTAATTTTACAAAGCTTTCGGCGCCAAGTTTGTTAATTTAAGGAGGTACTTTGCAGTAATTACCCCGTTGCTCAATCATCAGCTTTTGTTCACTGACAGTCGTCACGAATGTTCATGGCCTCGTCGACACTGGACATAAATGTTGAGTTTCAGTATGAAGTCCAATGTATGACAGCGTAAGACCGTAATTTTCCCCACCAGTAACACCATAACATTATTGCGGTGCTTTCCTGTTTTGTTATTAATCTTCCTATTATTCTCGATATCGTCAATGCATCATTCACATTCTCCAAACAAGCAATCTTTAAATGAAAAGGAAATTCATCAAGAAGCATTGGCTAACAATCCAACTCTGTTTGAATTGACTGGCAAACTAGAATCAGATCCATTCAGAAACTAATTTCCGTTGAGGCATGTAGGCATTTTTTTAATTACTTTCACATCAATCAATAAGTAGCGCATCTTGAAACAAAATGACAATAGAAACCTGAACAATACGTCACTACGTATAATTCAAATCGTTTATGACTAAAAACTACTCTTAGTTATGTGGTTCGACTTCCTGTCACAGCCTTCACACACACAAGCTTTAAAAACTGCCTGAAAATGACACGGAGACAATGGAGAAAATGGCCTTTTGGGTTATGTTTTGGGCCGTCAGCCTTTTTGGGGGGCCTAGTTCTAGCCTATTGGGCCTTAAGGGTCTCAACATTTGGCTTCATTCGAACCTACCCAAAACGAACATACATGAGAAGCCCCTCCCCCATTAGGTTTTCGCTCTTCACGAAAAACCACTAAAAATGCAAATAAAATCCACTGCAATACCACTGAGAAACCACTCAAAATCCACAGAAAACACGCTGAAAAACCACTGAAAATCCAAGAGAAGTCCACTGAAAAACCACTGAAAACCCACTGAAAATCCACTGAAAATCCACTGAAAACCCATTGAAAATACACTAAAAAACTACTAAAAATCCACTAAAAGTCTACTGAAGAACCACTGAAAATCCATTGAAAAACTACTGAAAATGCACTGAAAACCTACTGAAAATCCATTCAAAACCCACTGAAAATCAACTAAAAAAACTACTGAAAAACCACTGAAAATCCACTTAAAGACCGCTGAAAATTCACTGGAAAATTACTGAGAATCCACTGAAAATCCACTGAATATCCACTGAATATCCACTGAAAATCCACTGGAAAACCACTGAGAATCCGCTGAAAATCAGCTGAAAATCAGCTGAAAATGCACTGAAAAGTCACTGAAAAACCACCTAAAATCCACTGAAAAACCACTGAAAATCCACTGAAAATCCACTGAAAACTACTGAAAATTCACTGAAAAACCACTGAAAATCCACTGAAAATCTACTGTAAATCCACTGAAACTCCACTGAAAAACCACTGAAAATCCATTGAAAAACCATTGAAAATCCGCTGAAAAACCACTGAAAATCCACTGAAAGTCCACTTAAAAACCATTGAAAAACCACTGAAAAATTACTGAAAAACTACTGAAAAACCACTGAAAATCCACTGAGAATCCACTGGATAACCACTGAAAGTCTACTGAAATCCACTGAAAACACATAGAAAATCCACTGAAAAACTACTGAAAATCCACTGAAAAACCACTTTAAATCCACTGCGAAACTACTGAAAATTCACTGAAAAACCTTTGAAAATCTACTGAACATCCACTGAAAAACTAATGAAAATCCACTGGAAATCCACTGAAAATCCACTAAAACTCCGGTAAAAAACCACTGAAAAACCACTGAAAAAAAAAACACTAAAAATTCACTTTAAGACCACCGAATATCCACTGGAAATCCACTGGAAAACCACTGAGAATCCACTGAAAATCCATTGAAAAAACTACTGAAAATCCACTGAAAATCCACCTAAAATCCACTGCGAAACCACTGAAAAACCACTGAAAATTCATTGAAAATCCACTTGAAATCCACTGAAAAACTACTGAAAAACCACTGAAAATCCACTGAAAATCCACTGGAAAACCACTGGAAACCCACTGAAAAACCACTGAAAATCTGCCGAAAAACCACTGAAAGTCCACTGAAAAGCTACTGAAAGTCCACTTTAAAACCACTGAATAACCACTGAAAATCTACTGAAAAACCACTAAAATTCCACTGAAAAAACAACTGAAAATCCACTGAAAAATTACTGAAAATCCACTAAAAAACACTGAAAATCTATTAAAAAACAACTGAAACTCTGCTTAAAATCCACTGAAAAATAGTCCACAGTTGTCCTCGAGCAAAGCGAGGGTAATAATCACGACGCTAATGCAGCAAAATCGCCCTATATGAAGACTCCAAGCGGGTCGCAATCTCGAAATTAGCTTGTTCGTGTGTCTGTTTGTCTGTTTGTCTGTCAGTCTGGCGTACGACCTCGTCCCAGGGCCATCCGCGTTAAGCAATGACAAAGGATCGATCACGTTGTCCCGCTGTAGTTTTACTGATACTCTGAATAAGATTGAACCAAGCAACAATATCGTAAATTAATTTGAAAGCTGAAAAACTTGAAACACAAAAGTTTCGTGAAACTCGTCTTCAAAAGAGAAGGGAACAAGCACGGGCAAGGCGGAATCCGTCTCGACAAAAGACGACAATCCTGTTATGACCGAAAGCATCATGAACAGAAGCGTGCTGAAGAAACGACTCCGCAAAAGAAGCAGCGCTTGAAAGCAAATTGGGAGCTTCAGACGCCGTTTTGATCAGATACTTATTCAGAAAGGACAAGCAACAAAGGTCAGTCAGTGGAAATCAAACAATCACCGTGACAAATATATTCTATCCCGTATCTTGTAACTCGATCATTTCAAGAATGTAATAAAATCTGTATGCTGATCATTTTCCCTCGAAGTGTTGTTTTAATACGCTTCTGTCGCCAGTTTCGACACCGTATTCGCTCAGAGCAATCGGAACTTGGAGCCTTGAATGATTTAGTCAGATGTCTTATTTTTTTCTTTCAAGACTAACTGTAACAAATGCTGTAATCTGACGCGCGGTGATTGCAGCGAGAATCGTTCACAAGCCCTGTGAAGTATGACTAGGTCTGAAACCCGTGCATAATTTAAAGTAAACCGTTCAAGTTTTGCTTTGATTCTGGGAGAAACATGCTGTTTTGAGCGGGTTTACATACAAAACAATTCGAGCTCATTAAATGTGCATGCCTGAGTCTGGTGCATGGAGTCCAGAGTAAAAAAAAAATCGCACAGGAAGCCTATTTAATTGTACTGCCTCTGAATTCAAAAGTGGAAAATCAGTGTTCCTTTTTTTCCCGTACTACGGCGGCCGACCAAAATTTTAGTATTAAATTTTGAAAACGTGCTTGGCAGACTGTATGAATTAATTTGACGTGCCGACCGTGGGAAATACATGTACTTCGTCACGCAATCGACTCTTTTTTTTCAACGCAAAAGTATAACACACACCATTCTTTTTCTCCTTCCTTTGCGTATAGCACTTGACTTCGAAGAAAAGATTGAGTCAACATTTTGGTAAAACAAAGGCTGCTCTTGTTGAGCAGTACCAAAGTAGAAGTCTAATCAATGGCAGAGCGAGGGGTATCTGCGATTATCGTATTTCTAGTTTTAACTATGTTTGGTGCCGCAACATGTTGTTTCAGTCTTTTTTAATAGTTTAAAAAATACACTTTTTTACGCATTTATCTAGGGTGTCCGCTTAATAGTTTTTTGGCTATAAAGTCATTACAGAGAAATAAAAGAAAAAATATTGATTTCTACGGCAATGTACGAAAGTCTTATTTACAAACGATAATCACGGTATATGCACAGAATGATGGTGGCTACATTCGCAAGCAAATGACATAGCACACACCTTATTACATGAAATTTTCGCGATAATATAATTTCATGACTGTGAAATAATCGCGAAACTGGAACAAATTTACTCAAAATTAAAGTGACCTAGAATGTAATTTTTTTTAACTTAAAGAGTCGCGAAAAGTTCATGTAATAAGGTAGTTATTTTCCGTCAACTGCAGTTAATTAATATTTAAGGTAAGATGCACTGACTGAGTGAACTCTCTGCAGTATATGAGTCTGCTGTATTATTTGTTGAGTTTCACTGTTTTTTTTTTACTTGACTGTATCCTTACCTGACAAGGTTTGATCTACTAAACGGAAGCAATATATCTTTATTTGATATTGACGATGTGGTTGAGTCAAGAAAATGATTGCATATTTTGGTTAATTTATTTTTAACTTTCTCAAAAGTATAGCCAGCTGCTGACAAGATTGATTAGTCTAAGTGTACACTCATAAATGCTCAAACGACAACTATACATGTCTCGAGATTATACCCCCGTTGTTTTACACATGCTAAACAAATTTAGTTAAATTAGGCAAATTAAGTTAGTACATAAGGTAGTTTAAGATTGACGTGTACTGCAGCTCGCAAGAAGTCACATGACTCAACATACACGTTCCGTATGCTAAAGGAAGCAGATTCTAAGATAATTGGAGCTTATTGCTACGATATTTGACCTAATACCCAAGGAATGCTTTCTGGTGTTGAAAACATAACAGAAATACGGCAGACTTGTCGTGTGACGTCTTGCGGTTTAAGGTTTGCGGGCTGCAGGCTGCGGAATACGGCAATTTTACACTCTCTACTGTGAAGTCGGAAACATGTCGAGGAACACAATGCTTTGTCTACTGCAAACATCCACTTCTCACAAATCTGAGTCCTTTGACTGGGAGCCTGAGACCCACTTGGAAACAAGCCTGCAACCTGTTATTCTGGAATCCAAGGTCGGAGATTATGTAGCACACTTCACATCCAGCGACTTTAACATTTGTGCACCTCGTTTGATCGAACGCTGTAAAAATAAACCGCGTTTAAATATACTTTGACGCAAATAGTAGGTTTATTCAGTCTGGTCACGTGATCCAAAACCCACCACGTGACTGAAGCTGACATTGCCTCGAGCTGGCACCGCGGAGATACGTTATTGACGTCACTTCCGTTGGTCAGCGTTCGTCGCCATGACTATCTAACTTCTCATAATTCGAGGTAAAATCTCGTTTTTTCTTGTGCACAACTTATGTTATAGAAAATGCATTGAACGTATAGTTGAGTATCTAGTAATGCGTTTCTTGGCTAGGTCTTGAGGTTTCACGAGCGTTGCATTTAAGTACGAAATCTGCACTTGAATCCACGGTTTTATGCAATAACCGCTGACTCAAAATCAAGGTAAGCGCACGGCCGAAAAACGGCGTATTTCCGCGGTATCCATCAAACTTTATGACTGCCAGAAATGGAAAGCGCATCCGAAATTTTACCTGCGATACTAGCTTCCATAATGTTTACCAAATAGGCCCTATGACTATATCCTGCTTTGTCCAAGTGAAGTGTCAACTCAAATTTGTGCCCGATTGAAGATTGCATTTAACCTCCTGTTAGCAAAACCCTCACAAAGAATGATAACAAAGGAAGACAAAAAAAAAATTAATAAGATTGTACAAAGAAAGAAACATAAAAGTGTCTAACCTCCAATTTCTCGTGACTCAACCGTTCTCCCGCCAAGTACAACTTCCAGCTGTATTGCCTACGTAAACAAACGCACAATATTAACCCTTTCACTCCCAAGAGTGACCAACTTAAATTTTCTCCTTCAGTTTCTCATCAGAAATAATATCATATAGTAAGGAGAACTTGGCTTTTGATACCTTGCTCAGATGAAAGCTGACTAAACTATTAATTCTCACTACATTACTCATACATTTTATTCTCGAAAGGTTGGGAGAACCTGCATTTTGAACTTGGGAGTGAAAGGGTTAAGCTTTAATCGTCGTAGTTAATATCGCCTGAGAAGTGGACGAAGTAATTTTAATTTATTGGCTAGAAAAGAAGAAAGATGAATAGCAATACTTACGTTCCTCCCTGGAATATTCCTGAGGTTGATGGCGACTGTTGATTAACCCAAAATATTTTTTTGTGATTCAAACAGTCATATTAGATAGTATTAGGCCTGTTTCAAACGTGGTGCCACTGCCGCGCCGAATTCAATACAAATTTTCTCAAACAATAGATTTTGCTTAATTGCATTGAGTTCGGCACGGCATTGGCGCGACGTTTGAAACGGGCCGCACAAAGTAGCTCAAGGCATAACCATATGGGACACTAAAAAAATGATTTTTTTTCACCATCACTCTCTGTTCGACAACGAAGCGGCTCAAGTTTTGAAGCTTAACCCTCCCCCTCCCCCATACAATTTTGCATAAAGAGGATGTACTTTGAGCACACTGATTCAACAATGTATGGGGGAGGGGAGTGGAAACGGTCAGAGTGTCGTAATTTTCAAATAAAAGGCTAAGTGTCCCAACACTTAGCCTTTAATGTAATAATGATTTATGTATATTTAGAGACTGACCCGCCTCGATTAGTTTATGCTACCTGCAGGTCAGTCCAAAGTTATGTATTTAATTAAGAAATATAATAAAATAAAAGTGTGTACACTTTTGACCAAGATTGTAGCCATCAATAAAATAACATGCAAATTGCACACTGGTCTTGTCAAAAGCCCCGTAATTTATCCGGATCCGAGAAATTTATCCAGAACTATTCGGATTCGGGAAAGCCTTTACACTAGCTTTTGTTAATCCGGAGACAAAAACGAATCCGGAATCGAAAATGGAAACTTTGTATCCGAAATAATTTTCATTTGTAAACGGGGCCTAAAATAACAAAGTGGGCAAATGTTTGGCTTTTGATACCTGTAAATCTTATGTTCTTGAATGGAAACGTAATAATTTTCCTGCATATGCATCTTCTTCTTCTACAGCGGCAGTCAGCTTGACGCACAAGCCTTTCGAACTGTACGGGCGGCCCTTCAAAGTCGCCATCATCATCGCCATTGAACAGGCCCTGTTGCTGTTGTACCTGAGCCATCGGTCGAGCCGCAAAAGCCATCGGTTGACCTATCGCCGCCTGAGCCACTGGTTGAGCCGCTGGTTGAGCTATCGCTGCCTGAGCCATCGGTTGAACCATCGCCTGATCCACTGGTTGAGCCATCGCTTGATCCACTGGTTGAACTATCGCAGCCTGAACCATCGGTCGAGCCATCACAGCCATCGGTTGAGCCATCGCCGCCTGAGCCACTGGTTGAGCCATCGTCTGATCCACTGGTTGAGCCATTGGTTGAGCCATCGCCGCCTGAGCCATCGGTTGAACCATCGCCTGATCCACTGGTTGAGCCATCGCTTGATCCACTGGTTGAACTATCGCAGCCTGAACCATCGGTCGAGCCATCACAGCCATCGGTTGAGCCATCGCCGCCTGAGCCACTGGTTGGGCCATCGTCTGATCCACTGGTTGAGCCATTGGTTGAGCCATCGCCGCCTGAGCCATAGGTTGAACCATCGCCGCCTGAACCACTGGTTGAGCCATCGTCTGATCCACTGGTTGAGCCATCGCCGCCTGAGCCATAGGTTGAGCCATCGCCTGATCCACTGGTTGAGCCATCACCGCCTGAGCCATAGGTTGAGCCATCGCCTGAGCCACTGGTTGAGCCATCGCTGCCTGAGCCATCGGTTGAACCATCGCCTGAGCCACTGGTTGAGCCATTGCTGCCTGAGCCATCGGCTGCATTTGCTGCTGTTGTTGAGGCTGCGGCCTGAATTGCCGTGGAACTACTCCAAAATAGGCAAACTAGGTTAGTACTTTATTTTACTCATTGCAAAGCCATGATTGTAAATTTACGCGTTTTATTTTTGGGTAAAGAAATCCAAGATGGCCGACGATGAATTCGGAATAAATTACAAAATCTTAGTTAAAAGCGTCTTTATGCTTGCCTCTTCTCGGTTCGAACGCCATTTCTCTCAGTAATTGTGATTGAGCTTTTTTTAGAAGTGACGAGAGCTCTTGAACCGGTCAGAATTGTTCGCGTCTACAGATCGCTCACTTTTACCATTTCTATTTCGCTTGTGCTCTTGTCACTTTTTGTGCCCGTGTTTCTCTGGACGGAGTACGATTGAAGTTGTTAACTAAAGGTTCCATTAAAACAATGGTGCAGCATGCAAAAATGACATGTTTTTGTATGAAACAATTTGTTACTTACCGAAAAATTACTTACCACTCAAGGCAGGGTCCTCCCACTTGCTCGCACCAACTAGTCAATTAAAAATAATGTGAAATAATTCAAGTTTTATTAACAAAACTGATAAATTTCTACATTACAGTGTTCTTACAAATTGTTGTGCACTAGAACAAAGATTTATTTACATGTAGCTGTTACCTTCATTCAGTTTATCACGCGGTTCTGGAAGCATGCTTCCACTAACCAGAGCTATGACCGACAGCAGGGCGAGAATCATCTGCAGTTGCGTTTTGTCCATGATCCTTCCCGTATGTCTCAACTCTTCCGTGAATAAATTGAACAAGGTGATCTCTGACTGAAGAAGGGCGCTGTGTCTTTCCCTGGGCTTGCCCTTTTATTGATTTCATTCTGCTGAAAATATGAGGGGAATGTTGAAGAAGTGTTACGTATTGGACAATAAATTTGCCTCAGAGCTAAAACAACGCTGAGACGAACTAACATCGGTAAACTCGTACGACCATTGAAGTACTTACGAAAGAAACAGAACTTGTTTCTGCAAGATCGATCCTGATAGATTTGACCACGACGCACAAAAGAAAGTTTTGCTAATCGGTTTTTCCTTTTTCATGGATTTTCCTTTCTTTGAGTAGACTAACAATAATACATTACTTAATTAACAGAAAGTACCGAGTTGTACAAACTTGTAAATGTTTAAAGTTTGATTAAGCTATAAATACTCAACAGTAGATTCATGAAATCTGACCAATTTGAATTTACGTACTAAATAATTGCTTTTACATTTTACTAACTATTATAATTTTATCCTTAACACAAAATATCTGTTACCTTTATGGGGATATGTTTCGCAGCTCTGGAAGGATACTGTACTTTCACGAGTAACAGCAAGGCAGGAATCAGCTGTCTCAACCAGCTCTCGTGAATAAGTTGAGCAAGCATTTCACAGGCCTGTCCTTTTATTGGGTCCATATGCTGGAAATATGCCAGGAATGTTGAAGAAGCGTTGCGTGTTGGACAATATATTTGACTGCATGAGACTTGTGTGTCTCTTATCCGAGGCTTGTAACGTCCGTTCGGTGAAATCACGCGACCATCGAAGTACTTATAGAAGCAGCTTACTGAAACTCTCCTCATCACAAGAGAACTGACACTATATAATATAGATAAATATATTGATTATTGCCTGGGTGTTCCTATATTTGAGTGTACTAACTAGAAATACGATAATCGCAGATACCCCCTCACTCTGCCATTGATGGGACTTTTACTTTGGTAACTCCCAACAAGAGTAGCCTTTGTTTTACCGAAATGTTGACTCAATCTTTTCTTCGAACTCAAGTGCTACACGCAAAGGAAGGAGAAAAGAACGGTGTGTGTTATACTTTTGCGTTGAAAACAGAATTGATTGCGTGACGAAGTACGTATTTCCCACGGTCGGCACGTCAAATTAATTCATACAGTCTGCCAAGCACGTTCTCAAAATTTAATACTCAAAGTTTGAAGTTGGTCGGCCGTCGTAGTACGGGAAAAAAGAAGCACTGATTTTCCAATTTTGAATTCATAGGCAGTACAATTAAATAGGCTTCCTGTGCGATTTGTTTTTACTCTGGATTGCATGCACCAGACTCAGGCATGCATATTTAATAGGCTCGAATTGTTTTGTATGTGAACCCACTCAAAACAGCAAGATTTCTCCCAGAATCAAAGCAAAACTTGAACAGTTTACTTCAAATTATACACGGGCTTCATATTTCCTCGCCAAACTTTGTTTATTGTCTATTAATGAACCATCCAATATTTTTCGCTGGGAGATTACTGACATATACACAAACCACAAACATTACAAGAAAGAGTGTTTATTGAAACTGGAAAATATTTAGTCCTTTTCCTGAGAAGCGATACAGTGCTGGTGTGCCACAAAAAGGTAAAAATGTCAAGACAACTCCGAGTCATATTGAAACAAAGCAACTGGACCAGAGTATTGTACAAATTAGCATAAATACAATCATGTTTTATTTATAACCAGCAGAGATGTAGCTAAAAGCGGTGAATCAGCTGATTACAAATCGACGCAACGGAAATGACCAGGGGAAATTTAGCAGAACAATTAATACTAGAACATTTGCATGATGACGTAATTTGACTACAACTACCAGAATGCTTTGAGGCAAGCTATTGTCTTCAATATTTATTTCTTTTGTGCGGAATTGTTCGTGCAAGACGCAAACCTACTTTACAAAAACTGCAACGAAGTGCATTCTGGTAGTCAAGTGACGTCATCATGCAAATGTCCTAATAGAACACTCAAAAATATCTTGACATTAGAGCTGAAGGAATGCAAACGGCCTAAAAGATTTCAACGGTTGTGTTCTACTACAACTTTGGGTAATACAGTGGAACCCTTTTGAGAGAACACCTCTTGCAAGTGACCACCTACCTTAATTGAACAATAAACTAAAAAGATACCGATTGGTTTTTCAGTCAATTTACCATTTAGTGAAACCTCTCGTAAGCGACCACGACGACCTTTAGAGTCTTGCCGTTTAAGTTTTTCTCCTGGGGGATGGGGAGGGGAAAGGGGTACTCCTCAAAATTTTGGGTGGGTTGGGTGAAAATCGATACCCTTACTTCAGACTAAAATGCTGAAAATGATACTTTTGGGGGGGGCATATACCTATATGACTGATAAATAGGAGTACCCCTCCTGCCCACCACAGGGGGGAGGCGGGGGGGGGGCTCTGTTGTTTTTAACTCCGGTAAGCGACCACCTGAGCACCCAAAGAGCGATTTTCTAAAAAGACTAAAACTAGTAACATCCTTGTAGAAACAGACAAACGCACTTGTGTAATTCACATATAAAGTCTGACGTGCAACAAGACCCAGGGTTGATTTCTCACAATTCAAGTTGTTATCCAGTCAAAAGAGTAAATGACACTGGTTGTGGTTCAAAACTGGATATCACTTAGGCCTTTTATGGGGAGAAGTCCTCTTAGTAATCTGAAGTACTTGTAGCAGTGACGTACTTCGTATTTATAACTGACGACCCAGCGCGCCTTTGAACCCTGTTTTCCTGTATTATTTTCCTACCCAAAAGCAAGTTACATCATTTAATCTTAAACAAATCAAGTTACTTAGGGAAGCCCAAAGAGTGTCACACATTATGCTTGGTCTACTGCAAACATCCACTTCTCACAAATCTGTTTCCTTTGACTGGGATCCTGAGACCCACTTCAAAGCAGGCCTGCATCCTGTTATTCTGGAATCCCATGTCGGATATTCTGTAGCACAGGCGTCCAGCTCGACCAACACGTACCCTTGTACACCTTGTTAGGTTTCCAGCTGTAAAGAGAAAAAAATACCCACACTGTAAATAAACTATATTTTTCAGCAGAACAGAATAACATGGCAGTGGCAATATTATTCGAAAGATTGTGCTGCCAACCCCCTCCCCGCTCTCCCCCGGGAGGAGGGTACTCCCTACTTCAGACCAAAATTTGCGATTTTAGACCCTATTTCGAACCAAAGTGTGCGATTTTCAACCGTTTTCCGAACAAAATTTGCAAACTTCCGACCCTATTTCAGACCAAATATCAGAATCTCCTACCCTGTAATCATATTGGTTCATCGCCCTTAGAACATTCAGATACCCAGTTCGGACTTGCCGATAATTGGTGAATGGTTTTTAACCTCTTGACGAATACCATTGCAAAGAACCAATTTATGGCAAGGAAAAGAAGAAAATCGTAGTACAAACAAAGAAAAATAAAAGTGTCTAACCTGGAAGCTCTCGTGAAACAATCATTCTCCCGCCGACTGTTAATGTCAGCTGCATTGACTAAATAAAGGAGAAAAGCAAGTTATCTTGAGAAATGATCGAATGCCTTATCATTGTTTGGGCAAAGAAGGATTTCAAACGAGTAGCAATACTTACGTTCCTTTCTGGAATTTTCCTGATATCGATGACGACTGTTGATTAACCCAAAATAATTGTTTGTGATTAAAATAGTCAAAACAATCATTAGAGGAGTTGTACAGTAGCTGAAGGCATAAATGCAAATAATGGGATAGCATGAAAATTTCACGTTGTTCACAAACAGCACAAAAAAGGACAAATTAATTGGCTTTTTATACCTAACACCCTCAGGTTTATGATTGGAAAAGTAACTCTTTTCACGCATCTGCATCTTGTTCTTCTACAGCGGCAGTCACGTTGAAACCCGAGCCTTTCGAAACGCACTGGCTGCTCATCACCATCGTCACCGCCGCCACCAACAACACCGACACCGCCAACAACACCAACAACACGGCCGCCGCCAACAACACCAACAACACGGCGACCGCCAGCAACACCAACAACACGACCACCGCCAGGCCGCATCCCTTGCAGCAACTGCCTTTGCTGGGCCATCGGTTGAGCCATCATAGGCTGAACCATCGCCTGAGCCAGTGCTTGAGCCATTGGCTGAGCCACCGCGGCCATTGGCTGAGCCACCGCGGCCACTGGCTGAGCCATCGCGGCCGGCTGAGCCACCAGCTGCTGAAGTAGCTGACCGTTCGCTTGAGCCATCGGCTGGGCCATCGGTTGCTGATCTACCGGTAGGACAGCCGCTGGCATAGCCGGTGCAACCGCTGCTCCTGCTGCAGCGGCCGGTTGCATTTGCTCAGGAGCTGGCAGAAACGTCTGTTGAGCCTGCGCCTGTGCCGGTACCATCGCCTGAACTGGCGGCTGAACTTGCGGCTGAATCTGTGGTTGTTGAGCTTGCGGCTGGAGCAGAGCTTGAAGCGGTTGCTGGACCATTGCCGCCTGAACCTGCCGCCGTCGCCGTAAAACTACACCAAAATGGGCACATAAGGTCAGCAGCTATTGTCAAAACTACATGCACCTCGGGTATAAGTGCAGGTTTGGTTATATGGGAGAAGCTTTGGCTCACAGGCCATTTAATGGGAGATGAACGCTCCAGATAATGGGCTCCTGGTCATACGTATTTGATTCTATACATTTCACTTTTTTGAGGGGGTGGGGGTGGGGGTGGATAATACCAGTTCACACATAGGAATCAAAGAGAAGAACGCATTGCGAAAGCAGAAAACATCTAAGATGACCGGCGAAGAACTCGAAGTAAATTACTAATTCCTAATTGTTGGTCATTCTTCTCAGTTAATTTGATTGTGATTGAGCTCACTGTCAACGCTTATGTTCACGCAAACGACCAGCCTTATGAAATTGACGAGAGATTTTTAGGTTTCTAATAATAATAATAATAATAATAATAATAATAATAATAATAATAGTAATAATAATAATATACGATTTTTTGCAGATATCCCCTCGCCGAAGTAGCCAGGCGTAATCGTTACTTTTGACTTCTCGTCACTTTCTGTGCGATGATACACCAAAACTGCTTGCTTTTGCGTAAAACAATTTGTTACTCACCGGCAACTCCATCACCAGTGTCCTCCCATTTGCTCGAATCATCGACTATTCATTTAAAGATAACGCGAATTAATTAGGATTTTTACAAAAACTAATAATTTTTTTATCAAAATGTTTTTTTTTACAATTTGTCGTGCACCAAAACAAAGATGTCTCCGTCACCTTCATTCAGTTCACCACGCGGCTCTGGAAGCATGCTTCCACTAGCCAGGGTTGCAACCGACAGCAGGACAAGAATCATCTGCACTTTCATTTTGTCCATGCTCCTTCCCATATGTCTCAACCCTTTCATGAATACATTGAGCAAGAAGAGATCTGAAGGAAGAAGGGCGCTGTGCTTTACATGGGCTTGCCCTTTTATTGGTTTCATTCTATTTGAAACACGACAGGAATTTTGAAGAAGCACCACGTATTGGACAATATATTTGACTCAGAGCTAAGTCAGTGCTGAGACAGCTAACATCGGTAAACTCATACGACCATTGAAGTACTTACAACAGAACTTGTTTCTACAACATCCTGATAGCTTTAACCACGACGTACAGAAAAAAGAAACAGATTCCAAACGGGAATGGCTGGAATTCTTGCAGCATCACGGAGCTTAGGACAAGCTAAAACAATACACCGTGAATTTCAAATTACATCGGTCAATGATTTGGAAATCCTGGTATATCCTTCCTATCCATAGAACTGTTGTTGAAAAGAAAAAAAAGATTAGGATATATTTCCCTCCTTAGGCACAGCTGAAACACTTAACTCTCCCCGTATATATTCTCCTTCCCGAAGTTTTGCTCTCCAGCATCATTTTGTTTGGATATTCCTTTGTTTGAGTTGACCAGCCATAGATGTATTACTTTTAAAAATATAAAAAAAAAAACTACTTGTTAATCAGAATATCCGCGGAGACCCGATGTGTACAAACATGTAGATAACGTAAGTCTAGCAATTTTAAGTTGATTCTTAATAGTTACGTTTACCCATAATAGAAAGAAGCGTCTTGAATTAAATGTCCACAGGTGTTGTATGATGCACATGTTTCTTGGTCTCTCGCGTGCCCCATACTGTTCAAATTGAGGTTCCTATGGACTACAGACAGATAGAGGTATGTAGCGCTCTCACTAAGTATGCACTTCTCACTAGGGTCGCTTGATATCAAAATGTGATATTATATTAATATGGAATTAGAACGTGCCTGCAGCTCGTAAAACTTTTACATTATGAATGAAAGCTTAGTTTTTGTTGTAGTAGATCTGTCAGTTATTGAAATTTTACGCGTGCCAAAGGAATGTTTCGAACAATGTGTTTTGTTTAAGGTCCTGCTTACAAGGAGGTAGGGTAACCTTAGCAACCAAAGCACTTGGTTAAATAGGCGGAGTTTAGGAGCAAACTGATACTGGTTCACTATACCCCTAGGCACTTTCCGGGTCAATTTACGAGATTTTCTTCATTGTTTCGGGATTTAAACATTCTTTGTCCATCTCCTAATACTCGTTTCAGCGTCGGTGACTGAGATAGTTCAGCTCTACAACTTCATTCAGGCACAAGTTTGCAGAGCTGCAATGTGACGTATTGGTTCAAATCCGCCTGGACTTTAACATCCCCTAAATCAAATCCCAGTCAGATTTAATATCCATTCTTGTACACTTTGAAAACTCTTATTGGTTATTTTTCCGTATTTGTTCAGCTCTGCTCCCGTTCGCTGTTCCTGTTTTCTCGCACGATCTCTGGAGGTGTGTGATAAATGAAATAAAGTACCGTATAGCAAATGATTATCGTAATGATAAAAATAACAATAATAATAATAATAATAATAATAATAATAATAATAATAATAATAATAATAATAATAATAATAATAATAATAATAATAATAATAATAATAATAATAATTAGGTTATTATACCTTAACACTTGAGGGTTAGCCAGAAATTTAGTTGCGTTCTCGGTGGTTTGCACGTCCCCGTGCTTCTTTTTATATAGAGACGGAACCGCCCCAGACATAGTCATCCAAGCCACGGGTGAAAAGCCAGGTTTTTCACTGCCTTGAGTTTATAGGAATTAATCTACTCCCTCGGCGTCAAAGGCGATCGTTCTGGCCACCAAAACCACCATGACTCTCTAAGGTTGGGTTGCATCAACACCTGGTATTAAATGGAAGGATAAATGCAGATAAAATAACATAAAAAACAGAACATAATATTAATTAAGTATTGTAAATTGTTGTGTTATCAGACAGACACCTCGCATGTGTAATTTGTTTTCCAAACAGTCAATTTCCAAATTAGTTTATAAATCGCACTTTAACGAATACATGAAAAAAAAAAAAAAAAAACGATCTGCATTCTGCAGTCCAATACCTTTACAACGATATATAGTACGTGTATGTACTTTAAATACCTTTTCTTTCCAAGAGGCACGCGCCAACCTTTATCGAGACTTTAACCTGACGTGCAAGGACATCTCCAACTCTGGTGTACCTTTTTTTACTGTACTTTCCTTTTATCAATGTATATTTTGTTGAAAATATGACGGGAATGTGATAAAAGCTCAGCATATTGGGTCTTTGTCTAAGGCACTACATTCTCAACAGATCTTACAGAGCTGAAACAACCAACATCGTTAAAAATCAAGGGCAACCGCGAAGTGTTTATGGAAGCCAGTAAAGTTGTTTCTACAGTTTCTGGTGGTGTTTATCATGACTAACAAAACAATCAAACAAAGTAAATAAACTAAGCTAAACTAAAACTAAGTGTTCGTAGATATGTCCTTGCTCTGCATAAAAGAGTATCGTAAGTTGTGGAAGAAAAGCACAGACACAATATATTTGAAGAACTCATCATTTTCTGTGACAGAGTCTTGGGCACAGCTGGAGAACTTTACACTATATATCTTAGCTACAGCGTTTTTCGTAAAGATCCAAAACATTTTTGGTAACCCTTCGTCGCCTCCTAAGTGAGCATCTTAGGACAGTCATTTTTTCTTTCGAGTTCGGTGTTCGTCAAAATGGTCAGCGTGTCATGCACGTGCAGCTTCCGGCCTGGGCAAAGTACAACCGGCGCTTCTTTTTCCTCATTCACAGACAAGTGAGCTTTACGCGGTTGAACAGTGGTGCGGGCACAAGCCCTCAGTCTCATCGTCGCCAGCCAGTACAAAATGGCGCCCGTGGCACCGTTCAACCGTATGGAATGACACAGCGGCTTTACTTTGTCCATTAGATACCGTAGAAATACGTTCTTAAAATCACTTCCGTTAGTCACCGTTTGTCGCCTTTAATATGTATCCGTCTTTATTTTTTTAATTTTTTTTTACAGGCTATATCATTAGACACCAAACGCCATCTTTTCAAACTAAGATTTTCCACGTGGTTGGTACGTAGGCTTACCAGCCTCAGGAGCCCCATCACTGAACTACACTCAAGGACTGCACGTGCCGCCAAATATCTACAGTACGTTAGCAACGACAGAGTCCACACTCTCGGCCACAACTCCACACTACTGACCGTGTATCAAGCTAAAGCCTGACATCTGACATTTGTACAAATGAAAACTGTCTGTCTGTGGGCAGCAGCCTTGTACTGGGGCCTTATAGGAGGTTCGCCCAGCTGGAACTATTTTCATATTTCAACAGTCATAAATACTCGTCAATTGAATAAAGAAGAATCTTTTTCGGGGCATGCAGTATGGAGAGGCAGATATTCCAAGGAAGAAAATAAAGTATATCAATTGAGTTAGATTGTAATCGGGAGTGGTAATCAAGAGTGCTAACTGACACTCCCGATTCTCAATCACAATTACCTCTCCCGATTATCACTCGCGATTATCACTCCAAATTACCACTCCCAATTACAATTCCTGATTACCACTTCCCATACCGCTCCGGATTGCCACTCTCGATTGCCACTCTCGATTGACGCTCCCGATTGCCACTCTCGATTGACGTTCCCGATTACCACTCTCGATTACAAGTCCCAAATGCTACTCCGGGAGTAGTAATTATGAGTTATAATTATGTTACAGACTTGACTGAAAGGCTCTTTTCTTCGAAATATCTAGCAAATCCCTAGATTAAACATCAACAAATATATATTAAAACCGTCTTTATTCTCCACGCGTTTCCTGAAAGTTCCATGCAATTCTCAGATGGTCGAAAAATGACCGTATTTTGAAAAATACGAAAGCTGTAGCCCAGGCTTTCTTCTCTAAAATACCAGATTTTGGCCAAAAATTAAACCTCATGAAACTTTTAGGAAACATTCCTAGGAATATAAGAAGACTTTTTCCAATACATTTCCTTTATCTATCTTCATCCCTTGGCGAGATATAGCACCTTAATTTTGGCTCCTTTGCTCGAAAGGTGTCAAGGTTTAATTAGTGCATGATTTCCTCTAATTTCACAACGCGCACACTAAAAGTTTACAAAAACTATGCAAACTTCGTCGGCAAAGTCCCACGAACCATTCCTGAAAGTTTCATGCGATTCTCAGATGGTCGAAAAATGACCAGATATTGACAAAATACTAAGGCTATAGCACAGGGTTTTTTGTCAAAAATTAGAAACTCTTGAAACTTCAGGAAACCTTCCTTGGACTATAAGAAGACTTTATGCAATACATTTGCTTTATCTATCTTCCTCCGTTGCCGAGATATAGCAGCTATACTCGAAGGTGTGATGAATTAATTAGTGCATGATTTGCTGTAATTTGCCTTAATTTCTCACGACGCGCGCGCTAAAAGTTTACAAAAACTATGCAAACTTCGTCGGCATAGTCCCACGAACGTTTCCTGAAAGTTTCATGCGATTCTGAGATGGTCGAAAAATCTTGGAATTTTGACAAAATACTAAGGCTATAGCACAGGGTTTTTTTGCCGATTTTGGCCAAAAATTGAAAACTCTTGAAACTTTCAGGAAACCTTCCTTGGATTATAAGAAGACTTTTTGCAAGACATTTGCTTTATCTATCTTCGTCCGTTGCCGAGATATAGCAGCTATACTGGAAAGGTGTGATGAATTAATTAGTGCATGATTTGCTGTAATTTGCCTTAATTTCTCACGACGCGCGCGCTAAAAGTTTAAAAAAAACTATGCAAACTTCGTCGGCATAGTCCCACGAACGTTTCCTGAAAGTTTCATGCGATTCTGAGATGGTCGAAAAATCTTGGAATTTTGACAAAATACTAAGGCTATAGCACAGGGTTTTTGGCCGATTTTGGCCAAAAATTGAAAACTCTTGAAACTTTCAGGAAACCTTCCTTGGACTATAAGAAGACTTTTTGCAATACATTTGCTTTATCTATCTTCGTCCGTTGCAGAGATATAGCAGCTATACTCGAAAGGTGTGATGAATTAATTAGTGCATGATTTAACGTAATTTGCCTTAATTTCTCACGACGCGCGCGCTAAAAGTTTACAAAAACTATGCAAACTTCGTCGGCATAGTCCCACAAACGTTTCCTGAAAGTTTCATGCGATTCTGAGATGGTCGAAAAATCTTGGAATTTTGACAAAATACTAAGGCTATAGCACAGGGTTTTTGGCCGATTTTGGCCAAAAATTGAAAACTCTTGAAACTTTCAGGAAACCTTCCTTGGACTATAAGAAGACTTTTTGCAATACATTTGCTTTATCTATCTTTGTCCGTTGCAGAGATATAGCAGCTATACTCGAAAGGTGTGATGAATTAATTAGTGCATGATTTGCTGTAATTTGCCTTAATTTCTCACGACGCGCGCGCTAAAAGTTTACAAAAACTATGCAAACTTCGTCGGCATAGTCCCACGAACGTTTCCTGAAAGTTTCATGCGATTCTGAGATGGTCGAAAAATCTTGGAATTTTGACAAAATACTAGGGCTATAGCACAGGGTTTTTTGCCGATTTTGGCCAAAAATTGAAAACTCTTGAAACTTTCAGGAAACCTCCCTTGGACTATAAGAAGACTTTTTGCAAGGTATTTGCTTTATCTATCTTCGTCCGTTGCCGAGATATAGCAGCTATACTCGAAAGGTGTGATGAATTAATTAGTGCATGATTTGCTGTATTTTGCCTTAATTTCTCACGACGCGCGCGCTAAAAGTTTACAAAAACTATACAAACTTCGTCGGCATAGTCCCACGAACGTTTCCTGAAAGTTTCATGCAATTCTGAGATGGTCGAAAAATCTTGGAATTTTGACAAAATACTAAGGCTATAGCACAGGGTTTTTTGCCGATTTTGGCCAAAAATTGAAAACTCTTGAAACTTTCAGGAAACCTTCCTTGGACTATAAGAAGACTTTTTGCAAGATATTTGCTTTATCTATCTTCGTCCGTTGCCGAGATATAGCAGCTATACTCGAAAGGTGTGATGAATTAATTAGTGCATGATTTGCTGTATTTTGCCTTAATTTCTCACGACGCGCGCGCTAAAAGTTTACAAAAACTATGCAAACTTCGTCGGCATAGTCCCACAAACGTTTCCTGAAAGTTTCATGCGATTCTGAGATGGTCGAAAAATCTTGGAATTTTGACAAAATACTAAGGCTATAGCACAGGGTTTTTGGCCGATTTTGGCCAAAAATTGAAAACTCTTGAAACTTTCAGGAAACCTTCCTTGGACTATAAGAAGACTTTTTGCAATACATTTGCTTTATCTATCTTCGTCCGTTGCAGAGATATAGCAGCTAAACTCGAAAGGTGTGATGAATTAATTAGTGCATGATTTGCTGTAATTTGCCTTAATTTCTCACGACGCGCGCGCTAAAAGTTTACAAAAACTATGCAAACTTCGTCGGCATAGTCCCACGAACGTTTCCTGAAAGTTTCATGCGATTCTGAGATGGTCGAAAAATCTTGGAATTTTGACAAAATACTAAGGCTATAGCACAGGGTTTTTTGCCGATTTTGGCCAAAAATTGAAAACTCTTGAAACTTTCAGGAAAGCTTCCTTGGCCTATAAGAAGACTTTTGCAATACATTTGCTTTATCTATCTTCGTCCGTTGCAGAGATATAGCAGCTAAACTCGAAAGGTGTGATGAATTAATTAGTGCATGACTTGCTGTAATTTGCCTTAATTTCTCACGACGCGCGCGCTAAAAGTTTACAAAAACTATGCAAACTTCGTCGGCATAGTCACACGAACGTTTCCTGAAAGTTTCATGCGATTCTGAGATGGTCGAAAAATCTTGGAATTTTGACAAAATACTAAGGCTATAGCACAGGGTTTTTTGCCGATTTTGGCCAAAAATTGAAAACTCTTGAAACTTTCAGGAAAGCTTCCTTGGACTATAAGAAGACTTTTTGCAAGACATTTGCTTTATCTATCTTCGTCCGTTGCCGAGATATACCAGCTAAACTCGAAAGGTGTGATGAATTAATTAGTGCATGATTTGCTGTATTTTGCCTTAATTTCTCACGACGCGCGCGCTAAAAGTTTACAAAAACTATGCAAACTTCGTCGGCATAGTCACACAAACGTTTCCTGAAAGTTTCATGCGATTCTGAGATGGTCGAAAAATCTTGGAACTTTGACAAAATACTAAGGCTATAGCACAGGGTTTTTTGCCGATTTTGGCCAAAAATTGAAAACTCTTGAAACTTTCAGGAAACCTTCCTTGGACTATAAGAAAACTTTTTGCAAGATATTTGCTTTATCTATCTTCGTCCGTTGCAGAGATATAGCAGCTATACTCGAAAGGTGTGATGAATTAATTAGTGCATGATTTGCTGTAATTTGCCTTAATTTCTCACGACGCGCGCGCTAAAAGTATACAAAAACTATGCAAACTTCGTCGGCATAGTCCCACAAACGTTTCCTGAAAGTTTCATGCGATTCTGAGATGGTCGAAAAATCTTGGAATTTTGACAAAATACTAAGGCTATAGCACAGGGTTTTTGGCCGATTTTGGCCAAAAATTGAAAACTCTTGAAACTTTCAGGAAACCTTCCTTGGACTATAAGAAGACTTTTTGCAATACATTTGCTTTATCTATCTTCGTCCGTTGCAGAGATAAAGCAGCTATACTCGAAAGGTGTGATGAATTAATTAGTGCATGATTTGCTGTAATTTGCCTTAATTTCTCACGACGCGCGCGCTAAAAGTTTACAAAAACTATGCATACTTCGTCGGCATAGTCCCACGAACGTTTCCTGAAAGTTTCATGCGATTCTGGGATGGTCGAAAAATCTTGGAATTTTGACAAAATACTAAGGCTATAGCACAGGGTTTTTTGCCGATTTTGGCCAAAAATTGAAAACTCTTGAAACTTTCAGGAAACCTTCCTTGGACTATAAGAAGACTTTTGCAATACATTTGCTTTATCTATCTTCGTCCGTTGCAGAGATATAGCAGCTAAACTCGAAAGGTGTGATGAATTAATTAGTGCATGATTTGCTGTAATTTGCCTTAATTTCTCACGACGCGCGCGCTAAAAGTTTACAAAAACTATGCAAACTTCGTCGGCATAGTCCCACGAACGTTTCCTGAAAGTTTCATGCGATTCTGAGATGGTCGAAAAATCTTGGAATTTTGACAAAATACTAAGGCTATAGCACAGGGTTTTTTGCCGATTTTGGCCAAAAATTGAAAACTCTTGAAACTTTCAGGAAACCTTCCTTGGACTATAAGAAGACTTTTTGCAAGATATTTGCTTTATCTATCTTCGTCCGTTGCCGAGATATAGCAGCTATACTCGAAAGGTGTGATGAATTAATTAGTGCATGATTTGCTGTAATTAGCCTTAATTTCTCACGACGCGCGCGCTAAAAGTTTACAAAAACTATGCAAACTTCGTCGGCATAGTCCCACAAACGTTTCCTGAAAGTTTCATGCGATTCTGAGATGGTCGAAAAATCTTGGAATTTTGACAAAATACTAAGGCTATAGCACAGGGTTTTTGGCCGATTTTGGCCAAAAATTGAAAACTCTTGAAACTTTCAGGAAACCTTCCTTGGACTATAAGAAGACTTTTTGCAATACATTTGCTTTATCTATCTTCGTCCGTTGCAGAGATAAAGCAGCTATACTCGAAAGGTGTGATGAATTAATTAGTGCATGATTTGCTGTAATTTGCCTTAATTTCTCACGACGCGCGCGCTAAAAGTTTACAAAAACTATGCAAACTTCGTCGGCATAGTCCCACGAACGTTTCCTGAAAGTTTCATGCGATTCTGAGATGGTCGAAAAATCTTGGAATTTTGACAAAATACTAAGGCTATAGCACAGGGTTTTTTGCCGATTTTGGCCAAAGATTGAAAACTCTTGAAACTTTCAGGAAACCTTCCTTGGACTATAAGAAGACTTTTTGCAAGATATTTGCTTTATCTATCTTCGTCCGTTGCCGAGATATACCAGCTAAACTCGAAAGGTGTGATGAATTAATTAGTGCATGATTTGCTGTATTTTGCCTTAATTTCTCACGACGCGCGCGCTAAAAGTTTACAAAAACTATGCAAACTTCGTCGGCATAGTCACACAAACGTTTCCTGAAAGTTTCATGCGATTCTGAGATGGTCGAAAAATCTTGGAACTTTGACAAAATACTAAGGCTATAGCACAGGGTTTTTTGCCGATTTTGGCCAAAAATTGAAAACTCTTGAAACTTTCAGGAAACCTTCCTTGGACTATAAGAAAACTTTTTGCAAGATATTTGCTTTATCTATCTTCGTCCGTTGCAGAGATATAGCAGCTATACTCGAAAGGTGTGATGAATTAATTAGTGCATGATTTGCTGTAATTTGCCTTAATTTCTCACGAAGCGCGCGCTAAAAGTTTACAAAAACTATGCAAACTTCGTCGGCATAGTCCCACGAACGTTTCCTGAAAGTTTCATGCGATTCTGAGATGGTCGAAAAATCTTGGAATTTTGACAAAATACTAAGGCTATAGCACAGGGTTTTTTGCCGATTTTGGCCAAAAATTGAAAACTCTTGAAACTTTCAGGAAACCTTCCTTGGACTATAAGAAGACTTTTTGCAAGATATTTGCTTTATCTATCTTCGTCCGTTGCCGAGATATAGCAGCTATACTCGAAAGGTGTGATGAATTAATTAGTGCATGATTTGCTGTAATTTGCCTTAATTTCTCACGACGCGCGCGCTAAAAGTTTACAAAAACTATGCAAACTTCGTCGGCATAGTCCCACAAACGTTTCCTGAAAGTTTCATGCGATTCTGAGATGGTCGAAAAATCTTGGAATTTTGACAAAATACTAAGGCTATAGCACAGGGTTTTTTGCCGATTTTGGCCAAAAATTGAAAACTCTTGAAACTTTCAGGAAACCTTCCTTGGACTATAAGAAGACTTTTTGCAAGATATTTTCTTTATCTATCTTCGTCCGTTGCTGAGATATAGCAGCTATACTCGAAAGGTGTGATGAATTAATTAGTGCATGATTTGCTGTATTTTGCCTTAATTTCTCACGACGCGCGCGCTAAAAGTATACAAAAACTATGCAAACTTCGTCGGCATAGTCCCACAAACGTTTCCTGAAAGTTTCATGCGATTCTGAGCTGGTCGAAAAATCTTGGAATTTTGACAAAATACTAAGGCTATAGCACAGGGTTTTTGGCCGATTTTGGCCAAAAATTGAAAACTCTTGAAACTTTCAGGAAACCTTCCTTGGACTATAAGAAGACTTTTTGCAATACATTTGCTTTATCTATCTTCGTCCGTTGCAGAGATAAAGCAGCTATACTCGAAAGGTGTGATGAATTAATTAGTGCATGATTTGCTGTAATTTGCCTTAATTTCTCACGACGCGCGCGCTAAAAGTTTACAAAAACTATGCATACTTCGTCGGCATAGTCCCACGAACGTTTCCTGAAAGTTTCATGCGATTCTGGGATGGTCGAAAAATCTTGGAATTTTGACAAAATACTAAGGCTATAGCACAGGGTTTTTTGCCGATTTTGGCCAAAAATTGAAAACTCTTGAAACTTTCAGGAAACCTTCCTTGGACTATAAGAAGACTTTTGCAATACATTTGCTTTATCTATCTTCGTCCGTTGCAGAGATATAGCAGCTAAACTCGAAAGGTGTGATGAATTAATTAGTGCATGATTTGCTGTAATTTGCCTTAATTTCTCACGACGCGCGCGCTAAAAGTTTACAAAAACTATGCAAACTTCGTCGGCATAGTCCCACGAACGTTTCCTGAAAGTTTCATGCGATTCTGAGATGGTCGAAAAATCTTGGAATTTTGACAAAATACTAAGGCTATAGCACAGGGTTTTTTGCCGATTTTGGCCAAAAATTGAAAACTCTTGAAACTTTCAGGAAAGCTTCCTTGGACTATAAGAAGACTTTTTGCAAGACATTTGCTTTATCTATCTTCGTCCGTTGCCGAGATATACCAGCTAAACTCGAAAGGTGTGATGAATTAATTAGTGCATGATTTGCTGTAATTTGCCTTAATTTCTCACGACGCGCGCGCTAAATGTTTACAAAAACTATGCAAACTTCGTCGGCATAGTCCCACGAACGTTTCCTGAAAGTTTCATGCGATTCTGAGATGGTCGAAAAATCTTGGAATTTTGACAAAATACTAAGGCTATAGCACAGGGTTTTTGGCCGATTTTGGCCAAAAATTGAAAACTCTTGAAACTTTCAGGAAAGCTTCCTTGGATTATAAGAAGACTTTTTGCAATACATTTGCTTTATCTATCTTCGTCCGTTGCAGAGATATAGCAGCTATACTCGAAAGGTGTGATGAATTAATTAGTGCATGATTTGCTGTAATTTGCCTTAATTTCTCACGACGCGCGCGCTAAAAGTTTACAAAAACTATGCATACTTCGTCGGCATAGTCCCACGAACGTTTCCTGAAAGTTTCATGCGATTCTGGGATGGTCGAAAAATCTTGGAATTTTGACAAAATACTAAGGCTATAGCACAGGGTTTTTTGCCGATTTTGGCCAAAAATTGAAAACTCTTGAAACTTTCAGGAAACCTTCCTTGGACTATAAGAAGACTTTTGCAATACATTTGCTTTATCTATCTTCGTCCGTTGCAGAGATATAGCAGCTAAACTCGAAAGGTGTGATGAATTAATTAGTGCATGATTTGCTGTAATTTGCCTTAATTTCTCACGACGCGCGCGCTAAAAGTTTACAAAAACTATGCAAACTTCGTCGGCATAGTCCCACGAACGTTTCCTGAAAGTTTCATGCGATTCTGAGATGGTCGAAAAATCTTGGAATTTTGACAAAATACTAAGGCTATAGCACAGGGTTTTTTGCCGATTTTGGCCAAAAATTGAAAACTCTTGAAACTTTCAGGAAAGCTTCCTTGGACTATAAGAAGACTTTTTGCAAGACATTTGCTTTATCTATCTTCGTCCGTTGCCGAGATATACCAGCTAAACTCGAAAGGTGTGATGAATTAATTAGTGCATGATTTGCTGTAATTTGCCTTAATTTCTCACGACGCGCGCGCTAAATGTTTACAAAAACTATGCAAACTTCGTCGGCATAGTCCCACGAACGTTTCCTGAAAGTTTCATGCGATTCTGAGATGGTCGAAAAATCTTGGAATTTTGACAAAATACTAAGGCTATAGCACAGGGTTTTTGGCCGATTTTGGCCAAAAATTGAAAACTCTTGAAACTTTCAGGAAAGCTTCCTTGGATTATAAGAAGACTTTTTGCAATACATTTGCTTTATCTATCTTCGTCCGTTGCAGAGATATAGCAGCTATACTCGAAAGGTGTGATGAATTAATTAGTGCATGATTTGCTGTAATTTGCCTTAATTTCTCACGACGCGCGCGCTAAAAGTTTACAAAAACTATGCAAACTTCGTCGGCATAGTCCCACAAACGTTTCCTGAAAGTTTCATGCGATTCTGAGATGGTCGAAAAATCTTGGAATTTTGACAAAATACTAAGGCTATAGCACAGGGTTTTTTGCCGATTTTGGCCAAAAATTGAAAACTCTTGAAACTTTCAGGAAACCTTCCTTGGACTATAAGAAGACTTTTTGCAAGATATTTTCTTTATCTATCTTCGTCCGTTGCTGAGATATAGCAGCTATACTCGAAAGGTGTGATGAATTAATTAGTGCATGATTTGCTGTATTTTGCCTTAATTTCTCACGACGCGCGCGCTAAAAGTTTACAAAAACTATGCAAACTTCGTCGGCATAGTCCCACAAACGTTTCCTGAAAGTTTCATGCGATTCTGAGATGGTCGAAAAATCTTGGAATTTTGACAAAATACTAAGGCTATAGCACAGGGTTTTTGGCCGATTTTGGCCAAAAATTGAAAACTCTTGAAACTTTCAGGAAACCTTCCTTGGACTATAAGAAGACTTTTTTGCAATACATTTGCTTTATCTATCTTCGTCCGTTGCAGAGATATAGCAGCTATACTCGAAAGGTGTGATGAATTAATTAGTGCATGATTTGCTGTAATTTGCCTTAATTTCTCACGACGCGCGCGCTAAAAGTTTACAAAAACTATGCAAACTTCGTCGGCATAGTCCCACGAACGTTTCCTGAAAGTTTCATGCGATTCTGGGATGGTCGAAAAATCTTGGAATTTTGACAAAATACTAAGGCTATAGCACAGGGTTTTTTGCCGATTTTGGCCAAAAATTGAAAACTCTTGAAACTTTCAGGAAACCTTCCTTGGACTATAAGAAGACTTTTGCAATACATTTGCTTTATCTATCTTCGTCCGTTGCAGAGATATAGCAGCTAAACTCGAAAGGTGTGATGAATTAATTAGTGCATGATTTGCTGTAATTTGCCTTAATTTCTCACGACGCGCGCGCTAAAAGTTTACAAAAACTATGCAAACTTCGTCGGCATAGTCCCACGAACGTTTCCTGAAAGTTTCATGCGATTCTGAGATGGTCGAAAAATCTTGGAATTTTGACAAAATACTAAGGCTATAGCACAGGGTTTTTGGCCGATTTTGGCCAAAAATTGAAAACTCTTGAAACTTTCAGGAAACCTTCCTTCGACTATAAGAAGACTTTTTGCAAGATATTTGCTTTATCTATTTTCGTCCGTTGCCGAGATATAGCAGCTATACTCGAAAGGTGTGATGAATTAATTAGTGCATGATTTGCTGTATTTTGCCTTAATTTCTCACGACGCGCGCGCTAAAAGTTTACAAAAACTATGCAAACTTCGTCGGCATAGTCCCACAAACGTTTCCTGAAAGTTTCATGCGATTCTGAGATGGTCGAAAAATCTTGGAATTTTGACAAAATACTAAGGCTATAGCACAGGGTTTTTGGCCGATTTTGGCCAAAAATTGAAAACTCTTGAAACTTTCAGGAAACCTTCCTTGGACTATAAGAAGACTTTTTGCAAGATATTTGCTTTATCTATTTTCGTCCGTTGCCGAGATATAGCAGCTATACTCGAAAGGTGTGATGAATTAATTAGTGCATGATTTGCTGTATTTTGCCTTAATTTCTCACGACGCGCGCGCTAAAAGTTTACAAAAACTATGCAAACTTCGTCGGCATAGTCCCACGAACGTTTCCTGAAAGTTTCATGCGATTCTGAGATGGTCGAAAAATCTTGGAATTTTGACAAAATACTAAGGCTATAGCACAGGGTTTTTTGCCGATTTTGGCCAAAAATTGAAAACTCTTGAAACTTTCAGGAAACCTTCCTTGGACTATAAGAAGACTTTTTGCAAGATATTTGCTTTATCTATTTTCGTCCGTTGCCGAGATATAGCAGCTATACTCGAAAGGTGTGATGAATTAATTAGTGCATGATTTGCTGTATTTTGCCTTAATTTCTCACGACGCGCGCGCTAAAAGTTTACAAAAACTATGCAAACTTCGTCGGCATAGTCCCACAAACGTTTCCTGAAAGTTTCATGCGATTCTGAGATGGTCGAAAAATCTTGGAATTTTGACAAAATACTAAGGCTATAGCACAGGGTTTTTGGCCGATTTTGGCCAAAAATTGAAAACTCTTGAAACTTTCAGGAAACCTTCCTTGGACTATAAGAAGACTTTTTGCAAGATATTTGCTTTATCTATTTTCGTCCGTTGCAGAGATATAGCAGCTATACTCGAAAGGTGTGATGAATTAATTAGTGCATGATTTGCTGTATTTTGCCTTAATTTCTCACGACGCGCGCGCTAAAAGTTTACAAAAACTATGCAAACTTCGTCGGCATAGTCCCACAAACGTTTCCTGAAAGTTTCATGCGATTCTGAGATGGTCGAAAAATCTTGGAATTTTGACAAAATACTAAGGCTATAGCACAGGGTTTTTGGCCGATTTTGGCCAAAAATTGAAAACTCTTGAAACTTTCAGGAAACCTTCCTTGGACTATAAGAAGACTTTTGCAATACATTTGCTTTATCTATCTTCGTCCGTTGCAGAGATATAGCAGCTAAACTCGAAAGGTGTGATGAATTATTTAGTGCATGATTTGCTGTAATTTGCCTTAATTTCTCACGACGCGCGCGCTAAAAGTTTACAAATACTATGCAAACTTCGTCGGCATAGTCCCACGAACGTTTCCTGAAAGTTTCATGCGATTCTGAGATGGTCGAAAAATCTTGGAATTTTGACAAAATACTAAGGCTATAGCACAGGGTTTTTTGCCGATTTTGGCCAAAGATTGAAAACTCTTGAAACTTTCAGGAAACCTTCCTTGGACTATAAGAAGACTTTTTGCAAGACATTTGCTTTATCTATCTTCGTCCGTTGCCGAGATATACCAGCTATACTCGAAAGGTGTGATGAATTAATTAGTGCATGATTTGCTGTAATTTGCCTTAATTTCTCACGACGCGCGCGCTAAAAGTTTACAAAAACTATGCAAACTTCGTCGGCATAGTCCCACGAACGTTTCCTGAAAGTTTCATGCGATTCTGAGATGGTCGAAAAATCTTGGAATTTTGACAAAATACTAAGGCTATAGCACAGGGTTTTTGGCCGATTTTGGCCAAAAATTGAAAACTCTTGAAACTTTCAGGAAACCTTCCTTGGACTATAAGAAGACTTTTTTGCAATACATTTGCTTTATCTATCTTCGTCCGTTGCAGAGATATAGCAGCTATACTCGAAAGGTGTGATGAATTAATTAGTGCATGATTTGCTGTAATTTGCCTTAATTTCTCACGACGCGCGCGCTAAAAGTTTACAAAAACTATGCAAACTTCGTCGGCATAGTCCCACGAACGTTTCCTGAAAGTTTCATGCGATTCTGGGATGGTCGAAAAATCTTGGAATTTTGACAAAATACTAAGGCTATAGCACAGGGTTTTTTGCCGATTTTGGCCAAAAATTGAAAACTCTTGAAACTTTCAGGAAACCTTCCTTGGACTATAAGAAGACTTTTGCAATACATTTGCTTTATCTATCTTCGTCCGTTGCAGAGATATAGCAGCTAAACTCGAAAGGTGTGATGAATTAATTAGTGCATGATTTGCTGTAATTTGCCTTAATTTCTCACGACGCGCGCGCTAAAAGTTTACAAAAACTATGCAAACTTCGTCGGCATAGTCCCACGAACGTTTCCTGAAAGTTTCATGCGATTCTGAGATGGTCGAAAAATCTTGGAATTTTGACAAAATACTAAGGCTATAGCACAGGGTTTTTTGCCGATTTTGGCCAAAGATTGAAAACTCTTGAAACTTTCAGGAAACCTTCCTTGGACTATAAGAAGACTTTTTGCAAGATATTTGCTTTATCTATCTTCGTCCGTTGCCGAGATATACCAGCTATACTCGAAAGGTGTGATGAATTAATTAGTGCATGATTTGCTGTAATTTGCCTTAATTTCTCACGACGCGCGCGCTAAAAGTTTACAAAAACTATGCAAACTTCGTCGGCATAGTCCCACGAACGTTTCCTGAAAGTTTCATGCGATTCTGAGATGGTCGAAAAATCTTGGAATTTTGACAAAATACTAAGGCTATAGCACAGGGTTTTTGGCCGATTTTGGCCAAAAATTGAAAACTCTTGAAACTTTCAGGAAACCTTCCTTGGACTATAAGAAGACTTTTTGCAAGATATTTGCTTTATCTATTTTCGTCCGTTGCCGAGATATAGCAGCTATACTCGAAAGGTGTGATGAATTAATTAGTGCATGATTTGCTGTATTTTGCCTTAATTTCTCACGACGCGCGCGCTAAAAGTTTACAAAAACTATGCAAACTTCGTCGGCATAGTCCCACGAACGTTTCCTGAAAGTTTCATGCGATTCTGAGATGGTCGAAAAATCTTGGAATTTTGACAAAATACTAAGGCTATAGCACAGGGTTTTTGGCCGATTTTGGCCAAAAATTGAAAACTCTTGAAACTTTCAGGAAACCTTCCTTGGACTATAAGAAGACTTTTTTGCAATACATTTGCTTTATCTATCTTCGTCCGTTGCAGAGATATAGCAGCTATACTCGAAAGGTGTGATGAATTAATTAGTGCATGATTTGCTGTAATTTGCCTTAATTTCTCACGACGCGCGCGCTAAAAGTTTACAAAAACTATGCAAACTTCGTCGGCATAGTCCCACGAACGTTTCCTGAAAGTTTCATGCGATTCTGGGATGGTCGAAAAATCTTGGAATTTTGACAAAATACTAAGGCTATAGCACAGGGTTTTTTGCCGATTTTGGCCAAAAATTGAAAACTCTTGAAACTTTCAGGAAACCTTCCTTGGACTATAAGAAGACTTTTGCAATACATTTGCTTTATCTATCTTCGTCCGTTGCAGAGATATAGCAGCTAAACTCGAAAGGTGTGATGAATTAATTAGTGCATGATTTGCTGTAATTTGCCTTAATTTCTCACGACGCGCGCGCTAAAAGTTTACAAAAACTATGCAAACTTCGTCGGCATAGTCCCACGAACGTTTCCTGAAAGTTTCATGCGATTCTGAGATGGTCGAAAAATCTTGGAATTTTGACAAAATACTAAGGCTATAGCACAGGGTTTTTTGCCGATTTTGGCCAAAGATTGAAAACTCTTGAAACTTTCAGGAAACCTTCCTTGGACTATAAGAAGACTTTTTGCAAGATATTTGCTTTATCTATCTTCGTCCGTTGCCGAGATATACCAGCTATACTCGAAAGGTGTGATGAATTAATTAGTGCATGATTTGCTGTAATTTGCCTTAATTTCTCACGACGCGCGCGCTAAAAGTTTACAAAAACTATGCAAACTTCGTCGGCATAGTCCCACGAACGTTTCCTGAAAGTTTCATGCGATTCTGAGATGGTCGAAAAATCTTGGAATTTTGACAAAATACTAAGGCTATAGCACAGGGTTTTTGGCCGATTTTGGCCAAAAATTGAAAACTCTTGAAACTTTCAGGAAACCTTCCTTGGACTATAAGAAGACTTTTTGCAAGATATTTGCTTTATCTATTTTCGTCCGTTGCCGAGATATAGCAGCTATACTCGAAAGGTGTGATGAATTAATTAGTGCATGATTTGCTGTATTTTGCCTTAATTTCTCACGACGCGCGCGCTAAAAGTTTACAAAAACTATGCAAACTTCGTCGGCATAGTCCCACAAACGTTTCCTGAAAGTTTCATGCGATTCTGAGATGGTCGAAAAATCTTGGAATTTTGACAAAATACTAAGGCTATAGCACAGGGTTTTTGGCCGATTTTGGCCAAAAATTGAAAACTCTTGAAACTTTCAGGAAACCTTCCTTGGACTATAAGAAGACTTTTTGCAAGATATTTGCTTTATCTATTTTCGTCCGTTGCCGAGATATAGCAGCTATACTCGAAAGGTGTGATGAATTAATTAGTGCATGATTTGCTGTATTTTGCCTTAATTTCTCACGACGCGCGCGCTAAAAGTTTACAAAAACTATGCAAACTTCGTCGGCATAGTCCCACGAACGTTTCCTGAAAGTTTCATGCGATTCTGAGATGGTCGAAAAATCTTGGAATTTTGACAAAATACTAAGGCTATAGCACAGGGTTTTTGGCCGATTTTGGCCAAAGATTGAAAACTCTTGAAACTTTCAGGAAACCTTCCTTGGACTATAAGAAGACTTTTTGCAAGATATTTGCTTTATCTATCTTCGTCCGTTGCCGAGATATACCAGCTATACTCGAAAGGTGTGATGAATTAATTAGTGCATGATTTGCTGTAATTTGCCTTAATTTCTCACGACGCGCGCGCTAAAAGTTTACAAAAACTATGCAAACTTCGTCGGCATAGTCCCACGAACGTTTCCTGAAAGTTTCATGCGATTCTGAGATGGTCGAAAAATCTTGGAATTTTGACAAAATACTAAGGCTATAGCACAGGGTTTTTGGCCGATTTTGGCCAAAAATTGAAAACTCTTGAAACTTTCAGGAAACCTTCCTTGGACTATAAGAAGACTTTTTTGCAATACATTTGCTTTATCTATCTTCGTCCGTTGCAGAGATATAGCAGCTATACTCGAAAGGTGTGATGAATTAATTAGTGCATGATTTGCTGTAATTTGCCTTAATTTCTCACGACGCGCGCGCTAAAAGTTTACAAAAACTATGCAAACTTCGTCGGCATAGTCCCACGAACGTTTCCTGAAAGTTTCATGCGATTCTGGGATGGTCGAAAAATCTTGGAATTTTGACAAAATACTAAGGCTATAGCACAGGGTTTTTTGCCGATTTTGGCCAAAAATTGAAAACTCTTGAAACTTTCAGGAAACCTTCCTTGGACTATAAGAAGACTTTTGCAATACATTTGCTTTATCTATCTTCGTCCGTTGCAGAGATATAGCAGCTAAACTCGAAAGGTGTGATGAATTAATTAGTGCATGATTTGCTGTAATTTGCCTTAATTTCTCACGACGCGCGCGCTAAAAGTTTACAAAAACTATGCAAACTTCGTCGGCATAGTCCCACGAACGTTTCCTGAAAGTTTCATGCGATTCTGAGATGGTCGAAAAATCTTGGAATTTTGACAAAATACTAAGGCTATAGCACAGGGTTTTTTGCCGATTTTGGCCAAAGATTGAAAACTCTTGAAACTTTCAGGAAACCTTCCTTGGACTATAAGAAGACTTTTTGCAAGATATTTGCTTTATCTATCTTCGTCCGTTGCCGAGATATACCAGCTATACTCGAAAGGTGTGATGAATTAATTAGTGCATGATTTGCTGTAATTTGCCTTAATTTCTCACGACGCGCGCGCTAAAAGTTTACAAAAACTATGCAAACTTCGTCGGCATAGTCCCACGAACGTTTCCTGAAAGTTTCATGCGATTCTGAGATGGTCGAAAAATCTTGGAATTTTGACAAAATACTAAGGCTATAGCACAGGGTTTTTGGCCGATTTTGGCCAAAAATTGAAAACTCTTGAAACTTTCAGGAAACCTTCCTTGGACTATAAGAAGACTTTTTGCAAGATATTTGCTTTATCTATTTTCGTCCGTTGCCGAGATATAGCAGCTATACTCGAAAGGTGTGATGAATTAATTAGTGCATGATTTGCTGTATTTTGCCTTAATTTCTCACGACGCGCGCGCTAAAAGTTTACAAAAACTATGCAAACTTCGTCGGCATAGTCCCACAAACGTTTCCTGAAAGTTTCATGCGATTCTGAGATGGTCGAAAAATCTTGGAATTTTGACAAAATACTAAGGCTATAGCACAGGGTTTTTGGCCGATTTTGGCCAAAAATTGAAAACTCTTGAAACTTTCAGGAAACCTTCCTTGGACTATAAGAAGACTTTTTGCAAGATATTTGCTTTATCTATTTTCGTCCGTTGCCGAGATATAGCAGCTATACTCGAAAGGTGTGATGAATTAATTAGTGCATGATTTGCTGTATTTTGCCTTAATTTCTCACGACGCGCGCGCTAAAAGTTTACAAAAACTATGCAAACTTCGTCGGCATAGTCCCACGAACGTTTCCTGAAAGTTTCATGCGATTCTGAGATGGTCGAAAAATCTTGGAATTTTGACAAAATACTAAGGCTATAGCACAGGGTTTTTGGCCGATTTTGGCCAAAGATTGAAAACTCTTGAAACTTTCAGGAAACCTTCCTTGGACTATAAGAAGACTTTTTGCAAGATATTTGCTTTATCTATCTTCGTCCGTTGCCGAGATATACCAGCTATACTCGAAAGGTGTGATGAATTAATTAGTGCATGATTTGCTGTAATTTGCCTTAATTTCTCACGACGCGCGCGCTAAAAGTTTACAAAAACTATGCAAACTTCGTCGGCATAGTCCCACGAACGTTTCCTGAAAGTTTCATGCGATTCTGAGATGGTCGAAAAATCTTGGAATTTTGACAAAATACTAAGGCTATAGCACAGGGTTTTTGGCCGATTTTGGCCAAAAATTGAAAACTCTTGAAACTTTCAGGAAACCTTCCTTGGACTATAAGAAGACTTTTTGCAAGATATTTGCTTTATCTATTTTCGTCCGTTGCCGAGATATAGCAGCTATACTCGAAAGGTGTGATGAATTAATTAGTGCATGATTTGCTGTATTTTGCCTTAATTTCTCACGACGCGCGCGCTAAAAGTTTACAAAAACTATGCAAACTTCGTCGGCATAGTCCCACAAACGTTTCCTGAAAGTTTCATGCGATTCTGAGATGGTCGAAAAATCTTGGAATTTTGACAAAATACTAAGGCTATAGCACAGGGTTTTTGGCCGATTTTGGCCAAAAATTGAAAACTCTTGAAACTTTCAGGAAACCTTCCTTGGACTATAAGAAGACTTTTTGCAAGATATTTGCTTTATCTATTTTCGTCCGTTGCCGAGATATAGCAGCTATACTCGAAAGGTGTGATGAATTAATTAGTGCATGATTTGCTGTATTTTGCCTTAATTTCTCACGACGCGCGCGCTAAAAGTTTACAAAAACTATGCAAACTTCGTCGGCATAGTCCCACGAACGTTTCCTGAAAGTTTCATGCGATTCTGAGATGGTCGAAAAATCTTGGAATTTTGACAAAATACTAAGGCTATAGCACAGGGTTTTTGGCCGATTTTGGCCAAAAATTGAAAACTCTTGAAACTTTCAGGAAACCTTCCTTGGACTATAAGAAGACTTTTTGCAAGATATTTGCTTTATCTATTTTCGTCCGTTGCCGAGATATAGCAGCTATACTCGAAAGGTGTGATGAATTAATTAGTGCATGATTTGCTGTATTTTGCCTTAATTTCTCACGACGCGCGCGCTAAAAGTTTACAAAAACTATGCAAACTTCGTCGGCATAGTCCCACAAACGTTTCCTGAAAGTTTCATGCGATTCTGAGATGGTCGAAAAATCTTGGAATTTTGACAAAATACTAAGGCTATAGCACAGGGTTTTTGGCCGATTTTGGCCAAAAATTGAAAACTCTTGAAACTTTCAGGAAACCTTCCTTGGACTATAAGAAGACTTTTTGCAAGATATTTGCTTTATCTATTTTCGTCCGTTGCCGAGATATAGCAGCTATACTCGAAAGGTGTGATGAATTAATTAGTGCATGATTTGCTGTATTTTGCCTTAATTTCTCACGACGCGCGCGCTAAAAGTTTACAAAAACTATGCAAACTTCGTCGGCATAGTCCCACAAACGTTTCCTGAAAGTTTCATGCGATTCTGAGATGGTCGAAAAATCTTGGAATTTTGACAAAATACTAAGGCTATAGCACAGGGTTTTTGGCCGATTTTGGCCAAAAATTGAAAACTCTTGAAACTTTCAGGAAACCTTCCTTGGACTATAAGAAGACTTTTGCAATACATTTGCTTTATCTATCTTCGTCCGTTGCAGAGATATAGCAGCTAAACTCGAAAGGTGTGATGAATTATTTAGTGCATGATTTGCTGTAATTTGCCTTAATTTCTCACGACGCGCGCGCTAAAAGTTTACAAATACTATGCAAACTTCGTCGGCATAGTCCCACGAACGTTTCCTGAAAGTTTCATGCGATTCTGAGATGGTCGAAAAATCTTGGAATTTTGACAAAATACTAAGGCTATAGCACAGGGTTTTTTGCCGATTTTGGCCAAAGATTGAAAACTCTTGAAACTTTCAGGAAACCTTCCTTGGACTATAAGAAGACTTTTTGCAAGACATTTGCTTTATCTATCTTCGTCCGTTGCCGAGATATACCAGCTATACTCGAAAGGTGTGATGAATTAATTAGTGCATGATTTGCTGTAATTTGCCTTAATTTCTCACGACGCGCGCGCTAAAAGTTTACAAATACTATGCAAACTTCGTCGGCATAGTCCCACGAACGTTTCCTGAAAGTTTCATGCGATTCTGAGATGGTCGAAAAATCTTGGAATTTTGACAAAATACTAAGGCTATAGCACAGGGTTTTTTGCCGATTTTGGCCAAAGATTGAAAACTCTTGAAACTTTCAGGAAACCTTCCTTGGACTATAAGAAGACTTTTTGCAAGACGTTTGCTTTATCTATTTTCGTCCGTTGCCGAGATATAGCAGCTATACTCGAAAGGTGTGATGAATTAATTAGTGCATGATTTACTGTAATTTGCCTTAATTTCTCACAACGCGCGCGCTAAAAGTTTACAAAAACTATGCAAACTTCGTCGGCATAGACCCACGAACGTTTCCTGAAAGTTTCATGCGATTCTGAGATGGTCGAAAAATCTTGGAATTTTGACAAATACTAAGGCTATAGTACAGGGTTTTTTGCCGATTTTGGCCAAAAATTGAAAACTCTTGAAACTTTCAGGAAACCTTCCTTGGACTATAAGAAGACTTTTTGCAATAAATTGGCTTTATCTATCTTCGTCCGTTGCAGAGATATAGCAGCTATACTCGAAAGGTGTGATGAATTAATTAGTGCATGATTTGCTGTAATTTGCCTTAATTTCTCACGACGCGCGCGCTAAAAGTTTACAAAAACTATGCAAACTTCGTCGGCATAGTCCCACAAACGTTTCCTGAAAGTTTCATGCGATTCTGAGATGGTCGAAAAATCTTGGAATTTTGACAAAATACTAAGGCTATAGCACAGGGTTTTTGGCCGATTTTGGCCAAAAATTGAAAACTCTTGAAACTTTCAGGAAACCTTCCTTGGACTATAAGAAGACTTTTGCAATACATTTGCTTTATCTATCTTCGTCCGTTGCAGAGATATAGCAGCTAAACTCGAAAGGTGTGATGAATTAATTAGTGCATGATTTGCTGTAATTTGCCTTAATTTCTCACGACGCGCGCGCTAAAAGTTTACAAATACTATGCAAACTTCGTCGGCATAGTCCCACGAACGTTTCCTGAAAGTTTCATGCGATTCTGAGATGGTCGAAAAATCTTGGAATTTTGACAAAATACTAAGGCTATAGCACAGGGTTTTTTGCCGATTTTGGCCAAAGATTGAAAACTCTTGAAACTTTCAGGAAACCTTCCTTGGACTATAAGAAGACTTTTTGCAAGACATTTGCTTTATCTATCTTCGTCCGTTGCCGAGATATACCAGCTATACTCGAAAGGTGTGATGAATTAATTAGTGCATGATTTGCTGTAATTTGCCTTAATTTCTCACGACGCGCGCGCTAAATGTTTACAAAAAGTATGCAAACTTCGTCGGCATAGTCCCACGAACGTTTCCTGAAAGTTTCATGCGATTCTGAGATGGTCGAAAAATCTTGGAATTTTGACAAAATACTAAGGCTATAGCACAGGGTTTTTTGCCGATTTTGGCCAAAAATTGAAAACTCTTGAAACTTTCAGGAAACCTTCCTTGGACTATAAGAAGACTTTTTGCAAGATATTTGCTTTATCTATCTTCGTCCGTTGCCGAGATATAGCAGCTATACTCGAAAGGTGTGATGAATTAATTAATGCATGATTTGCTGTATTTTGCCTTAATTTCTCACGACGCGCGCGCTAAAAGTTTACAAAAACTATGCAAACTTCGTCGGCATAGTCCCACAAACGTTTCCTGAAAGTTTCATGCGATTCTGAGATGGTCGAAAAATCTTGGAATTTTGACAAAATACTAAGGCTATAGCACAGGGTTTTTGGCCGATTTTGGCCAAAAATTGAAAACTCTTGAAACTTTCAGGAAAGCTTCCTTGGACTATAAGAAGACTTTTGCAAGATATTTGCTTTATCTATCTTCGTCCGTTGCAGAGATATAGCAGCTAAACTCGAAAGGTGTGATGAATTAATTAGTGCATGATTTGCTGTAATTTGCCTTAATTTCTCACGACGCGCGCACTAAAAGTTTACAAAAACTATGCAAACTTCGTCGGCATAGTCCCACGAACGTTTCCTGAAAGTTTCATGCGATTCTGAGATGGTCGAAAAATCTTGGAATTTTGACAAAATACTAAGGCTATAGCACAGGGTTTTTTGCCGATTTTGGCCAAAGATTGAAAACTCTTGAAACTTTCAGGAAACCTTCCTTGGACTATAAGAAGACTTTTTGCAAGACATTTGCTTTATCTATCTTCGTCCGTTGCCGAGATATACCAGCTATACTCGAAAGGTGTGATGAATTAATTAGTGCATGATTTACTGTAATTTGCCTTAATTTCTCACAACGCGCGCGCTAAAAGTTTACAAAAACTATGCAAACTTCGTCGGCATAGACCCACGAACGTTTCCTGAAAGTTTCATGCGATTCTGAGATGGTCGAAAAATCTTGGAATTTTGACAAATACTAAGGCTATAGTACAGGGTTTTTTGCCGATTTTGGCCAAAGATTGAAAACTCTTGAAACTTTCAGGAAACCTTCCTTGGACTATAAGAAGACTTTTTGCAATACATTTGCTTTATCTATCTTCGTCCGTTGCAGAGATATAGCAGCTATACTCGAAAGGTGTGATGAATTAATTAGTGCATGATTTGCTGTAATTTGCCTTAATTTCTCACGACGCGCGCGCTAAAAGTTTACAAAAACTATGCAAACTTCGTCGGCATAGTCCCACGAACGTTTCCTGAAAGTTTCATGCGATTCTGAGATGGTCGAAAAATCTTGGAATTTTGACAAAATACTAAGGCTATAGCACAGGGTTTTTTGCCGATTTTGGCCAAAAATTGAAAACTCTTGAAACTTTCAGGAAAGCTTCCTTGGACTATAAGAAGACTTTTTGCAATACATTTGCTTTATCTATCTTCGTCCGTTGCAGAGATATAGCAGCTACACTCGAAAGGTGTGATGAATTAATTAGTGCATGATTTGCTGTAATTTGCCTTAATTTCTCACGACGCGCGCGCTAAAAGTTTACAGAAACTATGCAAACTTCGTCGGCATAGTCCCACAAACGTTTCCTGAAAGTTTCATGCGATTCTGAGATGGTCGAAAAATCTTGGAATTTTGACAAAATACTAAGGCTATAGCACAGGGTTTTTTGCCGATTTTGGCCAAAGATTGAAAACTCTTGAAACTTTCAGGAAACCTTCCTTGGACTATAAGAAGACTTTTTGCAAGACATTTGCTTTATCTATCTTCGTCCGTTGCCGAGATATACCAGCTATACTCGAAAGGTGTGATGAATTAATTAGTGCATGATTTACTGTAATTTGCCTTAATTTCTCACAACGCGCGCGCTAAAAGTTTACAAAAAGTATGCAAACTTCGTCGGCATAGACCCACGAACGTTTCCTGAAAGTTTCATGCGATTCTGAGATGGTCGAAAAATCTTGGAATTTTGACAAATACTAAGGCTATAGTACAGGGTTTTTTGCCGATTTTGGCCAAAAATTGAAAACTCTTGAAACTTTCAGGAAACCTTCCTTGGACTATAAGAAGACTTTTTGCAATACATTTGCTTTATCTATCTTCGTCCGTTGCAGAGATATAGCAGCTATACTCGAAAGGTGTGATGAATTAATTAGTGCATGATTTGCTGTAATTTGCCTTAATTTCTCACGACGCGCGCGCTAAAAGTTTACAAAAACTATGCAAACTTCGTCGGCATAGTCCCACGAACGTTTCCTGAAAGTTTCATGCGATTCTGAGATGGTCGAAAAATCTTGGAATTTTGACAAAATACTAAGGCTATAGCACAGGGTTTTTTGCCGATTTTGGCCAAAAATTGAAAACTCTTGAAACTTTCAGGAAAGCTTCCTTGGACTATAAGAAGACTTTTTGCAATACATTTGCTTTATCTATCTTCGTCCGTTGCAGAGATATAGCAGCTACACTCGAAAGGTGTGATGAATTAATTAGTGCATGATTTGCTGTAATTTGCCTTAATTTCTCACGACGCGCGCGCTAAAAGTTTACAGAAACTATGCAAACTTCGTCGGCATAGTCCCACAAACGTTTCCTGAAAGTTTCATGCGATTCTGAGATGGTCGAAAAATCTTGGAATTTTTAACAAAATACTAAGGCTATAGCACAGGGTTTTTTGCCGATTTTGGCCAAAGATTGAAAACTCTTGAAACTTTCAGGAAACCTTCCTTGGACTATAAGAAGACTTTTTGCAAGACATTTGCTTTATCTATCTTCGTCCGTTGCCGAGATATACCAGCTATACTCGAAAGGTGTGATGAATTAATTAGTGCATGATTTACTGTAATTTGCCTTAATTTCTCACAACGCGCGCGCTAAAAGTTTACAAAAACTATGCAAACTTCGTCGGCATAGACCCACGAACGTTTCCTGAAAGTTTCATGCGATTCTGAGATGGTCGAAAAATCTTGGAATTTTGACAAATACTAAGGCTATAGTACAGGGTTTTTTGCCGATTTTGGCCAAAAATTGAAAACTCTTGAAACTTTCAGGAAACCTTCCTTGGACTATAAGAAGACTTTTTGCAATACATTTGCTTTATCTATCTTCGTCCGTTGCAGAGATATAGCAGCTATACTCGAAAGGTGTGATGAATTAATTAGTGCATGATTTGCTGTAATTTGCCTTAATTTCTCACGACGCGCGCGCTAAAAGTTTACAAAAACTATGCAAACTTCGTCGGCATAGTCCCACGAACGTTTCCTGAAAGTTTCATGCGATTCTGAGATGGTCGAAAAATCTTGGAATTTTGACAAAATACTAAGGCTATAGCACAGGGTTTTTTGCCGATTTTGGCCAAAAATTGAAAACTCTTGAAACTTTCAGGAAACCTTCCTTGGACTATAAGAAGACTTTTTGCAATACATTTGCTTTATCTATCTTCGTCCGTTGCAGAGATATAGCAGCTACACTCGAAAGGTGTGATGAATTAATTAGTGCATGATTTGCTGTAATTTGCCTTAATTTCTCACGACGCGCGCGCTAAAAGTTTACAAAAACTATGCAAACTTCGTCGGCATAGTCCCACAAACGTTTCCTGAAAGTTTCATGCGATTCTGAGATGGTCGAAAAATCTTGGAATTTTGACAAAATACTAAGGCTATAGCACAGGGTTTTTTGTCAAAAATTGAAAACTCTTGAAACTTAGTTCAGGAAACCTTCCTTGGACTATAAGAAGATTTTTTGCAATACATTTGCTTTATCTATCTTCGTCCGTTGCCGAGATATAGCAGCTGATATTTGGCTCCTTTGTTCGAAAGTGTGGTTTGTTAGTCGATAATTTGCTCCAATTTCTCGCGATCTGCCGGTTCAAATATGAAATATTATATATCAAATTCGTCGTTATAGTGCCAGAAATGTTTCCTGAAAATTTCATGCAATTCTGAGGCTAGCCCAAAAACTTACCATTTCTTGAAAGATACTAAAGCTATAGCCCATGATTTTTGCCATAAACGACCGGTTTTGAGCTAAGTATTAAAACTCTTGAAATTTTCAAGTAACTTTCCTGGGACATTAACGAGATTTTTTGTAATACATTTGGCTTATTTTATTTCAGCCGTTGATGAGATATAACAGCAGAACAACTAGGCTCCTTTGTTCGAAAGGTGTGATCTTTTAGTCGACGATTTGCTCTAACTCTTCGTGAACCGCACCCGTATAGTAGCATGACATACCAGTCATGAGGCTCTGAATACTAAACTAAATACTTGCTTCATGCTGGAGACTCTTTGAAAGTCTTAGACGTTTTCATTATTTCCTCATCAGTCAGCAGGGACGATCTATGCAATTTTGGTTTCACGATTAAACCTAAAGCACCAAAATGACTCCTATCATATACTAGTTCATCAATCTCGGATTGGTCGTTCAACAATAACTGTCTGTTCATGGTGCTTCCAGTGCTAGATGCATGATCATGGTCTAAAATACTTGATCGATGTCTACTGAGATTTGTGCTCTTCATCTTAGTTTGCAAATGTTTTTCAGTGGGTATAAAATGATACGACCTCACATGAACAGAAGGCCAACCAAGATGAGCCGTGACCGCGCCTCTCCACGTGCTCATTCTGTGAGACTTCCCACAAGATGGATCCAAACTACCTCCCAGCGCTGCCGTTACACTCTTGTCCCCTAGGTATTCTTTGTCTTGCCCAATAAACCCGGGTTCACGTGAACTTTCTATCAAAGCTGAGTCTTTCCTCTCACGGTACGATGATATCGATGTCCACCGTACGAGATTCGTCTGAGTACGTTTTCCCATCATCTCATGCATGTCATTTGTAGTCGTCCTTTCGTTCTTCGAATCCATGTGCTCGATTTTGGAATCGTTTTTATATTGCGAATTAAAATTGGCACTCCATGAAAGCGCGGCAGCTGTCCTTGAGGCAGATGTAGTTGTTACTGTTCTTCTATTGCAGGCTTTGATTGGTGGAAGATTTAGCCCTTTTCTCCGAAACATCCGTGGGTGTATTTCTTGGAATGGATTTTCTTCGAAACCTGATTTGCCTTTTGTTGATATTTGTTTTCCACGTTGATTTCTTGTTAATCTCATCTCAAACTGAAAATCAATAAAGCACCATTTAATTATTCCAGTGCGCATATTAGGTGAATGTTTATCTCACAAGCAGCAACCCCTGTAAGTCATTGAAACCTGACGATATTTCAAATACATCAAAGTTCCCAGGTCGTCTGGTCTATCTATTATTTACGTGAGTCTGGTTTGCGGCATTTAAACCTGGTTTTTATGAGCGAAGACGCAAGCACAAACAAAAATATAGGCGCAAACACAAACACAAGGTCCTTATTTCACAGTGAAAACAGGCTCGACGCAAGCACAAACGCAAGCACAAACGCAAGCATAAAGGTCAAAATATTTCTATCCTTGTGCTTTCGCTTTGCGTCAAGCCTGTTTTCACTGTGAAATAAGGACCTTGTGTTTGTGCTTGCATTTTCTTCGCTCGTGAAAACCAGGCTTTAAGGTTGGCTCACACGAGCAGCCAACAAGCGCAAACGCAAGAGAATGAAAACTTTTCATTCTGTTGCGATTGTTTTACCGTGTATCCTGCATAAACTGAGCATAAACTAAGCTTAAGAATAAGGACGGAAACGTTTCCTATCATTACATCATTATACAGTATGACATTATGCACGTTAGTTTGCGAACCGTTAGTACCTCTTTAAAGATCGCTTTGTCCCGGGTTGCATTCATAGAGAGAAAATTGTGAAGTACAACTCGACATGCGAAGTGATGGTAGCTACACTTCACTTGCGTTACGCTCTGAAACTGATATGATCGTCTAGATATATGGAAATTTGGTAGTCACTTGCGCAGACAGTGTTCTGCAGTAATATTAATCCTGATATTCCATTGTTTTCAGAGAGAATGAAAAATAAAATCTAATAACGGTCAAAAAATGTACTACAATGTAGACGTGATGGATTCTGGAGCCAACTAGATCCGCCAGTTAAAGCTATACTATACATTTTTTTATGTTTTATGGTAGAGACACTACGCTATCCTGCTTTTGAGCGTTGATTGTTTATATTATAAGCAACATACGTAAACTATATAATATGGAAAACACTCGTTTGTGCAATGATTAAATTCTTTAGAAGAACTTTGGTTTCCTAGTTATGTTCTTGTCGCAAAGAGAACTGAGCACTTCTATATTAACAAGTGCAAATGAGGGCATTGTTTCAAAACCAAAATCTCCAAGTTTAGTAGAGAGCTAATTACTTTAGCCATCAAACTCGTGGCTCTAATTTCTGCTGTATTACATTTGATCATTGTATTGGAGACGGAAAAGGCCATATATATTCATCCTTTTCTTCATTCAAGCTCCTTTCAAACGTGATTTTCGCATAGTTTCCCTTACGTTACATCGTGCCCTGTAAAAAGCTCAAGGTGCATTCGTGATGAAAAAGTCGATGTGGGAAAGCTACACACCGTTAAATTTAAGCTGACGTTTTGACCGTTAGCACTTCATCGCAGCAAGCCCACGTCCATGCTACCCAACTAGTTATCTAGCACTCGATTGCATTTTACAATCGTCAGATATGAACAGGCTCATTGGAGGAGAACTTTTAAAAACATAAATCCGAGGCCCACAAAGCATTAATTATCCCTTTTAGTATTGCTGTGCCATCACTACTATGGGAACAAGGCTGTATTAGCAGAGTGCAGCCCTTTCTATGCTCAAGACGACGGTTTTGATTCGAACTAAGTAAGTCAACTCTTGAACTGTCGGATGAAACCTAGTAAACGCTGTGACCTACCTCATACGAAAGTTTCTCGATGATTATGATTCTAATAGGAGTGTACACGCTCGATGTTTCTTTTCGATCTTGGTCTACATTTATTCCTGAATGATGCTACGACATGGCAACCCGACAACAATAATATGGATATAGTTCCAAGTGAATTAATGTCATGAAGGCATATAATTAGCACACTAAATTCTAATCATCAAATCGCCTAATTTCACAAGCTACAATAGGTGTCTCGAAACTTTTGAACAACTAGGTACAACTGTTAATAGAGCCTTGTGGCATCGCCACTGTGATTATCAGCTGCCCGGCCCCATAAGCAGACAAAATGGGAACCTGTCAAATAGAATGGTAAGAATCTAACTTGATATTATAATTGTCCAGCAGATCAACCAACTTTGCTGTATTAGTTCCCTCATATCCTTCTGAAAGCATCGTCCTTAAAGATTCTATATGAAATGTCGACAAAATTGAGATAAACACTCACGTAAATGTTCTCTTGGTAAGCCGGGACTACAAAATGATCGGGTAAAGCGATACACAGCTCAACAAGACGATCAAAATTTTCACCACATGTGCGTCACTCAAGAATCAAACCAAATCTTGTTGCATAAAGAACACTACAGTGAACGCTGGTTTAAACGTGATATTTCACTCCCATTTGGCAATGCTTCCTGCAGCTTAAATATTAAAGGGTTGGACGCACCTCACTCAAAAGAAAACCAAATAGAAATATTGACTTGAGTGCGTATTGAGGTAGACGAACACTATTGCGAGCGGGCACTTTGTGGTAAAATATGCGAGGATGAGTAATACACTAAGAACTTATTACGAGGACAACTTCAATTCCCAGTGAATGTATTATAATATTTCTTAACAAACCCTTTCATTCCTAAAACTCAAAATCAGTACAGATTTGTACGAGTGATATACTGAGAACTCATATATAGCGGTTTAGAGTAAGTCGCCAAAATTCAAGTTCTCCATTTTATTGTTTTATATATCTGCCGGATAGTGAGACACCATAGGAGAAAATTTAGGTTTATCGGGTTTGGAACTGGAAGGGTTGTGAATCACAAGGAAATATTCCCATAAAAACGTCCAGTCCACCTTCAGGCGTCTCCACTCCAATGTATATTGGTTCTTGGGAATTTTTGGTTCGAAAAGCAAATAATGTTGTGTTTATAAGTGTTTATTTGTTGCCATGGCTTTGTATTGCAACCCGCGACAAATGGAAAGAGGTCACTCACACAAGTCTCAAACGCAACGCGAGTTTCGCACTTTTAGCCGTTTCAGACACGACGTTCTGTTCCTTTATACTTTCGTTTTCACTTCAGCAGAGGTATAAAATTGTGTCAAGCGTTAAAACAGACCTTTAGGTTTTAGTTTAGGGTTCTCATTTGAATGAATGATCAAATGATAAAGAATCACGCTGATTCTTATATTATTCCCCAAAAGTCACAATTGCTAAAAAAAAAATAAATAACAAGCACTGCGATATTGTGTGCATTGTCACTCACTCAGTATAATATACTGTAAAATATGGCTGATAAACACTTTACCATTTCAGCTTTATAGTATACAACCGCCTGGCAATATGTTTTAGAATTTGTCAGATTCTAAAAGTAGCTATGTTTCCACCAGTAATAAATTTCAATAATAAATGAACCATTAAATCGAGCCAGTTGCAGCACTCGTCACTTGCAGCATGGACATGCGAATCATGTAATAATGAGCAATGGCGTTCGACTTCGGATAATCTTACGTTTGTACGTAACTTGACAAAATTTGATGGCTCCTCGTTATCGAAGGGAAAGAGAAGTCGATTAATTAATTTATTTTGAATGTTTAGACAGCTTGCGAGTCCATTCTCACGCCCATTCATAAATCATCGTGCAAGTCAAGCTTCTCTGTGATGCAAAAGTCAAGTAGGTCAAATTTAGACTTAATGAAAGGACACAAGAATAGCTATAGAAACAACTCCTTTTAATTTTTTACATTCTTTCCAAACAGTATATCCATCGATGAAAAGGAAACTCTGTTATATCTACTTAACGAAAGAGGAAAAGTAAAACTTATGCCTTGATCAGCCCAATTATTTTTTGAACACACAAAATATTTCTATCTTTTCCGGCGTGTTTTGAATGTTTACTAGACTTCGGAGTCCAAAGCATTCGCATGCCATTCATAAATAATCGTGCAAGTCAAGCTGCTCTGTGATGCAAAGTTCCAACTAGCATAGGTAAACTTTAGACTTGGCGAAAGGACACAAAAATAGCTAGAAACAACCACCACACTATTCTCTTCAATTTCAATTTTCAAATGTTCTTCCAAACAGTATGTCCATTGATATAAAGGGAACTTATTATATGTAGTTAATGAAATGAAAATACAACTTACGTATATCGATCAACCCAATTATTTTTTAACACACAAATAACTTCTACCTTTTCCGGCGTCTCACACCCGATAGAAGTATCCTAAGCGATCTCGACAAGCAAGTACAGTGTACATGCAGGTGGTAGGCAAATACGCCGTTATGTCATTACGGGTGAAGATTCAGTCACATTGATTTAGCGTACTGAATAGTTTACAGATTACGTCAAATTTTCCTCTAATTCATCTACTATTAATGATCTGTCCAAACGACACAAGAAGTAGCTCTACAATCATGCTACCTAACGCTATTTTAAACTTGATGTTAATATAATTGCGTATTGGTGTAATATGGCGTTGAGCAAACTATACCATTCAGACAAATTTAGAATTTAGGAAAAGCTGACAAACATCCTCGTCTTACAAGCTGAATGAACCGCATTTAGTGCATACAGTCAAACCGCCAGTAACGGCCATTTTCTTGTGCACAACTTATGTTATAGAAAATGCATTGAGCTAGCTTATAGTTGAGTATCGAGTCCTAGTATTAAGTTTCTTGGCGTCTTGAGGTTTTATGAGTGTTACATTTAACTACAAATTCTGCACTTGAATTCACAGTTTTGGGCAATAACCGCTGATTCAAAAGCAAGGTGACCGCACGGCCGAAAAACGTATTTCCGCGGTGTCTTATACATAGAAGATGTTTTTAAAACATGTTCGGAAAATTGAATGAAATACAGTCGAGCCTCTACACAACGACCACAAAATTTGTCTCCGCTGTGGCCGTTGTGTAGATGTTCGATTGTAATTGTCATCAAATTCTTACATGAATCTGCACGCGATCAGTTGTCACTGTCAAATACTATGACGGAAAGGAAAACCCGGTCGGATGTATGTGACAAAATCACAGGAGGGATTTACACTTATGATGTCTGCCCTCAAGTAAAATGGTCGTCTCGTGATATCACGTTTAATAATTACCCCCAAGTAAAATGGTCGTCTCGTGATATCACGCTTAACAATTACCCACTTCACAATATTCTACAGGACTGGTCTTATGCCAACATTATTTTGGTGTATTTATGTCAACACTGTACTAAAACTGTGAATGGCTGAACAAGTAACGTATCTATAATCGTCAGATTCCTATATCAAAGCTGACTGGTAATAGCACAGACACATCCGCGTTTCTCTGAGGGTACTAAATGTACTGTGATGGCACTGATCAATGGACAAGAAATGAAGAAAGCATAGTATATGTAGCTGGAACAACATATCAAAAGGTATATACATTTTGATGGGGGGTAAGATAAAACAATAATTCTACCTTATTTATCTTTGTCCGGTTTTGGTATCTTAGTCAGCCGCACCGCGGACCACCGCGCGAAGGCTATTGGGTTCAATCCAAGTTGAATTCAAAAACGTTTTTTCGGGCCATCCTTGCAACTGCTCAAACTGGTTGCTTCGTAACGCTGCGAAGATCATTTTAGTTGGTAGCACATATGCATCAAATTCAGAAACAAATAATGCATGTAACTAAACAGGCAAGATAAATATGTAGCAGATATACTGGCCTTTTACGTAATCAGTTCATATTGGACCTGTCGCGTTTCCGATTGGCATAGCACTGCTATGGAAGCGACAAATGCGTGATCTCGCTCAACACACGGAAAATAACATAATATAACATCTGCACGTCGTCTCACGCCTGAGCGTCGATAGTTCATTCAAGTGTTAAGTGTTCTGGTTTCATGTTGTGACTTTATGGTATATCCACCCGAAACAAGGTTCCACTTTAGGTCATTACTAGCCAAGCCTATGCATTAACATCGACATTTACATCATTTGAAGTGCAAACAGCTCTTGTCATCAGAAATCTATGTCACTGCAGGTTGCTACCAAATATTGAAGAAGCCGTCGTACTGCTCGCGATGCTGAGTTATTATCGACTAAACTTCCTAGTGCGACCGGGCCCTTTGTTAGTGCACGCTCTAAAATGGAGGCATGCATGCACGGACAATAATTATATAGAGCCTACTGAGGCAAATCATAACGTGTATACAATAGTTACTTGGAGTAGTATATTACAGTATTATACTTCTTCTTCGCCTAAATTCGAATCAACTTTCCTCTTCAAGACAGTGAAGACGGTAGCCTGAAAGTGTGGTAGCACACTTATCTTAAAATATAATCTCAGTTCATGCGGACCTTTTTCATGATGGGAAGTTTTTCCGCTTCTGTGATGCTTCAGTCGATGTCTTCTTTGCGTGACTTCTCATGCTTTGAACAAGAGTAGACGTACAACTCGATTGAATCTCTGAAAACAATATCAATCATCTGGCGGCCATGAGTTTTGTATCTCAGTCAACTCCTCCGTGTTTTTTGTCTCTTTCTGGTGCTCCAGGACAAGGTCGATAGTACCCTCTCCAGTTGAGAGATTCTGAAAAGGCGTTGGGCACTCCGGTCGCTGTGGCAACGCAAGGAAATTTTCTAGTCCAAGTGGTGGAAGATACATTTGCTCTGAGGACGTTCGTGTTGAGTTAGGAGTTGTCGATGTTGCGTCGCGAACTGCAGCATCACTGTATGATCTCCATCGATAACTGTTCGGGCTCCTTCTCGGAGCGCTAATTAGCCCACGATCCGAATGTCTTCTAGTTTTCTGGGTCCAACTCTCGCCTCCAATGGAGGGAAGTGGGTCAAGAGTGCGAGAGGCTTTTCGAAGGATGTTTGCTTCACTTATTAAGTCATCTGTGCCCTTTTCTTGGCTCCGTATAAGCTCCAGCATTTCTTGCGTGTTTTCCAGAGTCGGTCGAACTCGAAGAGCAGGTTGCTGACTTAGAAATTCTTCCATGTCCGTAATCGTGTACATAACCTTTAGTTAGACAAACTACTTTGTTTACAATGCGACTCCTGCCGGGATTGATGAATGTAACGCTCTAGTACTTATCCTACGCAGGCTAAAGTCATTACCGACGTCACATCTTCGTAAGTGATTGCCTCATAATCATGTATCATAACGTCTGTTGGCGGCGAAAATACTAGGTTCTTGAGGTATATTACCGTCAGTTCGATTGCCAACTCTTACCACAAATGCTTACATCCGGATATCAAACTAACTGAATCGTGGCTTTGTTACGACATGGGAACGGAGCATTACTTCATAATGAGTCCTTTTCTTATAACCCTGGTGCATTAATGTTAGTAACAATAGCGTCTCCGCCACTTTCTATATCCATTGTGGGACACTAAGCCACTAATGAATGAAAGCTTTTAAATATGACAGGGCAAAATATCCCATAAGTGCCATTAATTTATTTAATGTCTTTCAAATGTCCCCTCATTTTAATTTCAGGCCTGCCTTATTTATCATTTAATGATAACAAGTTCTTCGTATTTTTATCCAGACACCAATTGATCATTAAAAGCTTCAAACGCCCCATGCAACCATATTGAGAAACTATTATTCCAATAACATATTGCCTTTTACACTGCGAGCAGTGGTTTCTCCTACGCCCGAAAAACCACTGCTCACAGGTTAATTGCCTGTTTATGTACTTTTATGTTTAATTATTATTTATATTCAGAGAATATGCTGTACATCGGAAGCAATTCAAAAATTATGTTATTTTATGTATTCCAGATGAAGGCCAAATTTACACCTTAACATCACAAACAACGTTCAGCCACATGAACAACAGTGGCACCGCACACTATTTCAGTTTCACAGATCGTCTACACGTTACCTGCCCCTGGTGAGTACCAAACGATTGCCACGACTTAAAATAGCCATGGGTGACAAATATGCTTTAATTACAAGAATTGTTAATGATAGCGTTTAGCGGAGTGACGCTAATTAACTCTTCCACCGTCAAAACCTGCAATAAGGAAAAGCTCTTAAACATTCTAACAGCAGTTTTCTGCTTTTGTTGTTGAATGAAATCCACGTTGTGAGCACTAAATAATTGAAACGGTCAATTGGCCAGCCGCGTTAAGAATATATTACTGTTGTGCGTCTTGCATTCTCCCTTCTAAAAACGACAGACTTGTCTAGTGCATTGAAGTCATATAACAAGGAAAAGTTTTCTTGATAAAGTGAACTAGAGCAAAACGTGACTTTACTGAAGCACCGTTGGGTAACAAAACATGTCCCTAGCTTAGATTTCACTGTGACTCGCACATTATAAGAAACGAGGGTCTAAAATTAGCATAAGATGGTTGCCAAAAGCAAGCACGGAGAAACAGAGATAAAAAAGTAGTAAAGGAATGTCACTTTTTAATCGTTTGACTCTGCAGAGGTGCGTTCAACTTCGACATTCTATGCCCTTTCTCCCACCAGATTTTCGAGTATGAAAAATCTGGTGTGTGACAGCTACCTTAGTGACGAGTGTTTCTGAACTACCAAATCTCACTACATCATTCATAGTACAGTTTCTATTTAATGGTTGGCCGGAGAATCTGTATTATTAGCAGAAGGGTGAGTTAGCGTATACGTACGTTTGCCGGCCATATTTAGATTTTTTTGGATACAATTATTGGACGAAACTATTACTGTTCACTCGAGGCATTAACATTTGAGCCACAAATATAGCAAACCCCAGTAGAGTCGAAGTCTGAAATGTTTCCGTCCTTCGTCTTGTACTAAAAGCTAAAAGAAGCCCGAAAACAAGGTTGAAAAATGAACTGATGTCAAGCAAAAACTAAAAAAACATACATGTTGTGATTGTTTAATTTTTTGGGCAACGGCCCACTTGGTTTATAATAATATGCGGTGACTGAAAATATCCATAACGACAATAACAAGTCCACGTCAACGGAAAAGCATCTGACGTCTTTAATAAGTGCTGGAAACGGTTCCACTCAATAAGGCAATGAAGGAGGACAACAACATCTTCAGCGCGAAAGAATAGTCGTCTAGTAGATACTGAAGACATATACTTTATATTAAGTGACGACCGAGTTGTCATCCAGAATATCCCAAACATTTTTCTTCGTGTAGAAGGTTTGTTAAAACTAGGCAAACAACAATGAAGTAGTATCTAAACAGCTTAAAGAAAGTTGCGGAGCATTCCATGCTTTAGAGTTTATAATGACACGTGGACCGCTACGTTCACCCAACCATGAAGTTCCTGTTACCATGCCACCTCTGACGTGTTTGCGTCCATTCTCTTTGTGGGCCATTCATTTCTAACCGGACATTCTGTCTCAAGTGTTTATTTAGTACGAATCCAATTTTGGCAAATGCACCCAGATGTCTGAAGTGAGGGACTTTTTGTGAAGGTAAGACAAACGTTATCATGACAAAGATTTTTCCTGCTTTCTTAAAGGAAAGTCAATATTTAACTTATGTCCTCTACTGTATCATGTTACTAGTGATTGTGTCAAAGTGTCAGAGTATATCGGGGAAAGCAAAAGCTCCTTCATTTTGTTAAACGTTTTCACAAGACATGTTCCTTCTTTCGATTTTCGTTTGGGGTCTGATTACTAAAGAAATATTTAAATCTGAGTAACCAAGCCTTACCTGAAAATGCTTCATTTGTCTCGCGTGACCAAAACCGAAATCTACCAAGAGTTAAACACGGAACTATCGTGATACGTTTTATGCAAAAGCCTTTCCAACATCTTCAAATAATGACTTAAGTCTTCATCAACTTCCGATTTCTGTTTGGCGCAAGAAAAGAAATGCGGCGTTCAAAACGTTTTCTCGCAACTTGTCGCGCGAAATGTTGCGTTGCGTGATATCGCGTGTATCGATCAGCACCCGCGTTGGAAGTTGCAGTCACATATTGCATGCACGAAGTAGAACCTATGCCTTGTATCTTGCAATGTGGGTGGCGGTAATACGTTCACCGTAAACCTAGCATATAAGTACTGTGTGAGAGAAAATATTACAAGTTTCACAAAAACAGGGTACTGAGATCAAGACTTAAGACCAAGTTATTAGAAATTATACTTGCAAACGACAAATGACCGCCAAAACTCTATCAGGTTTGAACTGTGTGTACTCACTCGCACTTTTTCATCAATCCCCTTTAGCGTTATCCCTTTTAGATAGTGTTATGTTCACATGTAATTCATCATGTATATCATAACATTACTCATGTGTACCGACAGAATCATTTACATATTTTACATCTCACTTAAACTCAGATAAGGGTATTTATGGGTCAACCTACCGACATTTGTTCGACGAGCAAAACTGAAAAACACAAATAAGCATCGAGCATCGACTGAAAAGCGCGTCATCTTGAAAATCCAAGCCACTTCCCGTCACACCTTCATGATTCTATAGTTACCTCGTGTAACTATTTCCGGCCCTCTTGATGCCGTACAAGTGTTTTATTGGCCGGTGATACCCCACGTGTTCTAATTCGGTAGCTACCGCCACATGTCACATAGACAGCCGGAGGCTTTGCGTCTGTTGGCAACTGTTCAATATGTGTGCGTCTCTCAAAACAGAACAACAAAGAGCAGACGTTATGACTACTAAAATGGTTACCAAAGGAACCTAATCACAAGAGTACAGTGTAGACGCCAGCTGCACTAGAAAAGGGCGCAATTCATTTGGCCGGAGGTAACGTCTTTAGCTGAGCGATTCTATTCAGTCCTTCATGCGTGATTAGGTTGTACTCTCAGTCGAAGTAGCGTTGGACAATTATAAACTAGAAGCTGGCTTCACGGCATATAGCAGACCGCAACTGTAGACGCCAGCCCCACCAGAATAGGGCGCAACTCACTGAGGTAACTAGCCTTTAGCTGAGCGATTCTATTCAGTCCTTCATGCGTGATTAGGTTGTACTCTCAGTCGAAGTAGCGTTGGACAATTATAAACTAGAAGCTGGCTTCACGGCATATAGCAGACCGCAACTGTAGACGCCAGCCCCACCAGAATAGGGCGCAACTCACTGAGGTAACTAGTCTTTAGCTGAGCGATTCTATTCAGTCCTCCATGCGTGATTAGGTTGTACTCTCAGTCGAAGTAGCGTTGGACAATTATAAACTAGAAGCTGGCTTCACGGCATATAGCAGACCGCAACTGTAGACGCCAGCCCCACCAGAATAGGGCGCAACTCACTGAGGTAACTAGTCTTTAGCTGAGCGATTCTATTCAGTCCTTCATGCGTGATCAGGTTGTACTCTCAGTCGAAGTAGCCTTGCATGGACAATTATAGAAGCTAGCTTCACGGCATATAGCAGACCGCAACTGTACTCAATTAATACAGGCTGTACTCTCGGTCGAAATTACGTTGTACAATTATATACAAAACTAGAAATTGGCTCCATGGCGTATAGCGGACCGTCATTCTATAAGATAAGCGCGGGAAATCGAAATCACCAAAAAACTTTCGAAAGGAAGTTCGCACCAATAGACGGTTATGAAAGTAGTTACACGTAAAGATCTATAATTTAATATGTTCCACACTAAGTACGAAACCAGAGCCAAACATACAGTCACGAGCATCTTGAATTTTGAATTTTGAATTTTGAATTTTGAATCTTGAATTTTGAATTTTGAATTTTGAATTTTGAATTTTGAATCTTGAATCTTGAACGTGAAATGTGTTCATAAGTCGTAAGTCGTAAGAAAGTCATACAGTCAACACCTCACTAAAGCGGACAACATGCAGATTTGGTCCTTGCCGATTTTCACTTGTTTCTCTGTAACTGAACTCTCTCTAAGACGGACGGACTAAATCTAGTCCCCAGGGTGTCCGCTGAGTTCACTGTATGAACAAATTTTACCAACGTTTCCTTGTTTTGTGGCTGACGGCGGACATACAACATACAGTTCAGCGCGTACCTTTTTCTGCTTTTCGTATAAATGTCTGTAAATACGACCCCTAAATCAGTCAGTATTATTCAGTCTTTTCGTCGTTTAGTATTTCAGTTGATAGGTTCTGAGACTTTCCTTTAGCATTGACTGCTACAGGTACTGAGAGACGATTGTTTGGTTTCAATTTCATCTCACTATCATGTCATAATAAGCAACTTTGTTTCAAGTGTGTTAAAAGCGGAATACTTGGCTGCTTTTTTGGACAAAATTGTCACTTTTCCCATTTCTTCTCTTCTCCCGCATATATACTCTAGTTTTTTCAGTATATCAGCTCTGTAACGTGTGAAAAAAGCCCACACTGTGCTGGATAATTCAAGATATGCCAAAATAGGCTACATCTATGCCAAAGTTGGCAAGTTTCTGTTTCACTTCAGAACTTACTTAATATATATTTCTTCGCATTTATCCAAAATTCCTTTGCTAGAAACGTATCTAGTACAGTCATGGATATAAAGAGTACTTGTTCTAATTCTACGATTATTTTTTCCAAGGAAATGTTCATTTCATGCATGGCACCATTTGCATACACAACTTGATACGGCGCTGTCACTAGGTTTTTAACAGACAGCACAATGAGTTATTACTAATAATCTAGCGCTGCTATATTGTCCCGACAAAATGTGCAGCCGCATTTCGTAGCCTCGTATATCTGGAAAAGTACCCAAGCTATTGAAAGTCACCACCACAACCGCTTCTCTTATAATATATTTTGTTTCATTTTCTTTCTTCTTAAAACCTCAACTTTGCATATTAATGCATTTAATGTTCTCGGTGAATAAGGAAGTGATAAGCCGATAAGACAGTATTTTCTTAAAGGTTCTCTCTTTCGGATGTAGTCTCTCGTTGCGCGCATTTCTGCTTTATTTTCCCCCACAAAAGAAACCTAATTCGTAGAAATTCCATATTCTAAGCAGTCAGTGTGACATATAAAACACTAAAAAAAAACACCTCGCAACAAGGGCGGTTTGTTTTGAGTAAACAAAGCACAACGTTGTCGCCAAGCACACCGTTAATGCCCTGGGCTATATTGGGCGATGCTCATGAAATTACTCGTATCAACACCGCGCATCAGAACTAGAAATTGGACCTGAATTAGTTTATTAAATTTAGATCAGCAGGTAACGAAAGATGGTATCTTATAATACTTTAATGTGCAAAATACCAAGTATTGAAACAACGCGTTTTTCAATGCATCAAATGATAATACTGGTTACTTAACACATGTCAGCAAATCTAGCGTGGTTTGTCGTTGTTAGTAAGACTACTGCTTATTAGATGCCGAGTTGAAATAGTGTCTCTATAAGAAAATCGTTGTCGTTTTTGAGTCGTCTAACTTGCATGATCATTTTTCTTTTGAACTCTCGTGCCTCTAAGCTGAAAAAGTGCTTTCGTGAAGACCAAAATTAGTTGAGTTGCTAACATCGCAGGTGTTGGTCAGGTCCTCAATATCATCTTTGTCAGCGAAATTTGCATATGCACATAGGCAGATAGCTATAATAACTCATAAAAATCGCAGGGGTCCTGAATAATGCGATTTACGGCAGAGTAACCACACCACGTAGAACGCGGTCTCGTGGCAAACATTTGAAGTCATCGTGCTCTCTGGGAAACACAGAACGCATCCGAGCGAAAACCACAATATAAATAGCATCGATCGTGTGGTCACGGATGCGCTTGAGAGAACTAGACCTAAAGAACAATCAACCGTTTATTCGAGAGAGTTCGCTGTAAGGCTTCGTGACATTGACACTATGCTAAATTACGTTTTTGACTTTAGTCAATGTTGTTTGTTTCTTTCTAGTCTTTAGTGACAAAGATGTACTAGACTTCCTGAATTGTGGATGTTTGTGTACCAGACTTCTCGAGGAGTGGATCCATCTGTTGAGGTTACCAAGAAAGACATGAATTCAAAGAAGATTTCAAAGCCAAGACCACCCAAGAAAACTAATTCGCCAGATCAGCAGGCCGTAGTCGATGAGATTTTGCAAGTGGTGCGTGATCAGGGCAAACGAATGTCATTATCAAACACGGACTACCGCCTACACAAACGATTATCTCAGAATCATTTCAGCGGATCGACTGAAACCTTTAAGGACGATTCTGGAAGTTGGTGCACCAACAGTTCAGATTTGTCGTACTCTCCGCCCGCAACGCCATTAGAAACCAGCGTGCCGTATTTTTCCGAGTCGGACAGTGAACAAGCGCCTGAACCTGTGACGAGAAATAACAGGACAAACTTGCCTCCTCTTGATCCAAGGAAGGTGAGACGACCCTCCTGCCCTATAGCTCCTCGGCTTCATAAAGATTTAGTAACAAAAGACAGTGACCACGATGGCGAAATCCAGCAGTCTTGGCCAGTAAAACCTAAGATTTCGCGCCCTAAATCTGCACGAGGTGTAAGAACAAGGGGTCGCTTCAATAGCATAGCAAATAGTTCAGATGAATAAGAGCGTTGGATAATATAATTATTGGAAGGTAAATTAATGAACCGTAGTTATCGTTCGATAAGTGAAAGTAAACTTTGAGTCTGCGCTCGTTGTCGAAGTTGCATATTGTCGCTGCTTTTAGCAAGGGATTAATTTAATATATCTTCGCTACTACAGTGATTAACGAAGCAGTGAAGTAGTTTACACTATAAGAAACAAAGAAATATAGTATAACAGCGCTATATGCTTAAGTTAGTCGGGCACAGCTAAGTGGCATACTAGCTTGGTGACAACAGGAACGAGATTCTTTGGACAAAAACGCGTCCAGCCGGAAGTGAAGATGTCCCCACGTGCTTTTATGAGAGCCTTATTATGTGTATTCATGCAGTGCGTGGGGCTTTTAATTGAGCAAAAGCAATATAAGAGTCCATATCTTCGCGCCGCCGTGTAATATCCTCTATATAATTATTCTAAAGGAACCTGATCTTCTGCTTGTTCTACATTTTGAAACATGCAGTTGAAATAATTAATAAAGCTTGCAAGTGGACAATTTGCGTGAAAGACTTCATTTATACACCACTAAATACTGAAGACCGCCATAAATAAAAAAAAGAATTATTACCACATGATTCTTCCTTATATACTGTTTCCTGAGCAAAAAATGATACTACTGATGATCAACTGAAAGCACTGAATACATTACTACAAAGACAAGCAGATAGCTTTGTACGAAAGATGAGTTAAGTATATAACAAAGTTTCCGCTGCACTTAGAGCAATAAACGGCCGCAGATCGACAGGTAAAAAAGAATGTCCGGTGGCTGAAGTGACAGCCCCATAAATGATGCAAGTTTTATTGAAAAAAAAAAAGAAAAAAAAAAAAAAGAACACAAACATACAACAAAACCCGAAAACAAAAACAATATAGATTACAGCAGATTACGTTTCACAAAAAAGGCAACTAGGGTACGAAGAAGAGTGGCTTCTTTTTAGTCATTCGCACCGCAATAATTTTGGTAAATACCTTTTAAACGAGCAAACAGTTCAATTTGGTTCGTAAGGCTTATAAGAGATTAATGTCCTTTCCGATAAATATCGTTGAATTTAATGGCATCAATCGGAAGGTAAGCATCACATCACCAATGTCAAAATAGATTTGCGCAAAACGAAAGACTGCGGCTCGATTACCAAACCAAAATAAGAAATTAATTTCGTGGCAATTTCATAGCAGTTTCTTTTTCCAATTTACTATGCAGAAAACTAATTAACAAGTCAAGTCACCCGCTGTCTCTCGTAAATTATATATTGCTTGTTTTTATTTTTATCCTTGTTTTTCTCTGGCCTTGCATTGATGGAGAAAACTAGTAATATGCGATAGCAAAGTGATCTTCTAAATGGTTACTTTGATTCTGTCAAAGTCCTACATATCGTTTCGCTTAGTTTTAAACGTGAAGTTGTAATAATAGCTATTTTTGGAACTGTTGCGACCGAAGGATACACAAATTGTGTCACTTTTTATTGGGCATAGACCAGCCGTAATATATTCGGCTCCAATGTGACATATATATACTTAGTGTCTTAAAAATTTGAATCACCAATTTGCCGTATTTTCGGAAAAAAAGGCTCAAAGAAGCTTCTCTTTCCGCAACCAAACAGGCTGTGTGGATTAGTTAATTGGTTGGTAATAGTAAAAATTTACATTAGCAAAGCATTTTTTCCTTTCAACCGCATTGATAAACAACAGGTGTTTAAATAGAACTAGTGGGGTAATCATGAAATCATGTTTATGCACAGCATGACACAGCAGTTATTGACGGTGGTAATAATTAAACGCAATCGCGACTTGCGAGTTAAAACTTGCGGGATCGCCTATTTATTAACTTTGTCTTTTCATGGTCCATTCATAAACGAAAACAACCACGAAAAAACCACAAGCGTTAAATCTGATGTTCGTTTCATAAAGCAACTGAGTTGAACTTGAAGTCACCAGCTTCGTATGAATCTTCCTCATAGTTAGATTGGAAGGCTTAGAGAATATATAGATATGGAAGTCGCTAAGGTAGGCCGGCAATGAACCATTTTTTGTTTATCGCGTGTGAGCGTCACTAACTAGGCTTGTAAAGATATGGCCCATTGTTTGTCACACGTGTTGCATGGAAACCGATTGGGCACCTCGTGTTTGCTTTAAAGACCTGTTATTGATATCTCTGCTTGGCTGCTATACTTATATGTACTCTTATGTTTGTTCCATTCTCGCTACAAGGCAAAGGGACTGCCCTCTAAATAAGTGTACTTCATGGACTTTTTTGAAACTTGCTTCGTGTTCGAATGTAAAAAAAAAATAATAATAATAATAAAAAAAAAAAAAAGTGAGGTGCCCGAGTGTCCAAAATGCTAATTAGTTGCAAAAGGATTTTATCTTTTTCACTCCCGAAGGCAAATTTGGATTAACATTTGAATAATGTCCAACTTCTTAACTTTCAAATGAAACCTGAAGGTGTTAGCACTCGAAATGAATTAAAGCTCTGAATGAGCCCATTGTCACTTTCAGCAGTGTGGGAGTCGTTGAGTGGAAAGATATTGTCGCGAATGTAAAATAGTTATTCGTAAACTTGTAGGATTCGAGAAAGTTTAAAACAAGTCTGTATTTTAGTATTTCAATTTCTTAAATATTGAAAATAGAAGGCAAGAGAGGGCGTCGTACTGCAATTGAGGCGAGGCATTGCCCGAAGGTACAGTTAATGACTCGAACACACAGACATAATTCTATTTTCATGGCTTTGTCCTTTAGCCAACCGCAAAGTGAGCTCGATGTCAGCATTCAAAGCAATCAGGAATTTTAATGGTAACCAAGCAAGTAGAATAAACTAGACTGACTTTATGCTGCGCTAGGGTGTATCTCTCTAGTTCCAACAACGAAGTGAGATTTTACCAGTAAGATCGCAAAGAGAACAACAAAAAATATAAAATAAATGAAAAGTAAACAGCTAATTTCTCAGTTTACATTCTCACTCTATTACTGCGCGTCACGCTACGAACCACCGAAGCTGCCGTCACCTTTTAATCCAAACCTTCCACACTCTTCCTTCTATGCCAAGAAAAATGAAGAAAATATGTTGTAATGTACGTACCTCTTTTCTGAGCTGGCAAAAAAGGCATTAAGAAATAAAAAGAAAAAAACCGGCGCGCGACAAATAATTTGCTCCCAGTTCAAATTGATTGCGTCAGTACCCATCATTACGTAAAACCGAAAGGAAATTTGTGATTAAATTTCACTTTCAATATCGGATTTTGCGTTTCTTTACGGACCTCGAAGAATTTTGCATTTGTTTCAGTTTTGATAAACAAGAGCGCCAGTCCTTTATTTCGTGTGCGGCACCGATTAATTCCAGAAACACAATGGGCTAATATGCTTTGCCTTGACTATACGTATTCAATTAAAAGAACCTCCCAGAGGGAAGCATTGTTTAATATCATGCTCCATTAAGATCTGCGAATGTGCATTTCCGCTCTTCTTTTATCTCCCATCTGACCCAAGAATCTTCATTAACATTTTAGTAAATCAGAAAACGAAAAGCTGTAATAATTTTAATACTTTAGTTTGAGTTACAAAACTTAGTCATCGAGAAGCGATCTCGGTGCTCTTTGATTAGGCTTTAACTTGACAGTTAGAAGATGCAATTTTTCCGTCGTTGAATCATTTTAATAAATTAAAATTCTTCTGTAGGCGGTAATCAGTCAATAATTTTACGCTCGTACCTCACCCCTCTCCCCCACAAGTTTATTAGTGTTATTGCCACTATAATTATGTGTATTACCCTCGTTAAATAAAGTCTTCACTTAGGGCCCGGTCGCACTAGGAAGTTTAGTCGATAATAACCCAGCATCGAGAGCAATGCGCCGGCTTCTTCAATGTTTGGTAGCAACTTGCTGACATATATTTCTGGTGACAAGTGCTGTTTGCACTTCATATGATGCAAATGTCGATATTAATGTCGTTAAAGTTACGAGTGTGACCGGAGCCGTATTTACTTACTGTAGGTCCTCATCATATCACAAAGTGCATATAAAGTAAATTTTCACATCGTGTGCGAGCCCCGTTTTCCTTGAGCACAACGTATATGTTGTAGAGAAACGCCGAAAACTGAACTTGAACTTGCTGTGGTTTTTAGTTTTTGTGCAATGACCGCTGACTGGAAAAATGTGATCGTATGGTCAACAACAGTGCTTTGCGCGCGTGTATTTTTGTTTACGTTTCGCTGAACGAACAAATCAAACAGAAACATAATTCACTGCAACACTAACTTTAGCCGTGATGAAGAATGCTGAACAATTTTACGTACCTCGAATATGGCGGATAAGAGCGACTGAGGATGTATAACATCATGGTCAAGAAAATAACAAGATATTTTTTGACAGATAGGCACACTTCGTTACAGCCGAATGTTTAACTTATGCAGAGTATTCTAAACTAATGCTTGAATTGCCAGATGCAAACTGCTAATTGGCTACAAAGTAGCTAAACTAAAATCACGCAAATCGTTTCAATTGTGCTAAGTATGCATTGAACAATGTTACTTTGAATATTTAAGAAAGTTATTACACAGACACAGCCAGACGCTACGTTAATTATTAATTTTCCAGTATAGAAACTAAAGGTAGTTATGGCACGTTTTACACCCCCCAACAAACTCTTAAGATAATGTGTAAAAATGATATTTCTGCTGTCACCTTTCAAATGCTTCGTCTAGAAAACACCTTTCATAATCGCACATCCTTCGTTTTCAATGGTCGATTTTTTTTAAAAAAAAAAAAGAGAAAAGTAGGGACTACGGGCAGATTTTGGCACTCTTAATAGGGCTGCAGTGTGAGTATTCACAGGTTTAAAAGAGTGTAATCATGTTTCGAAATGTAAAAAAATCCCAAAGTTTTATTGGCTTTCCTAATGATATAGTTAGAGCTATTAGAACCGAAGCGACACTCACTCGGTATCTGGGTCTGAAAGGGTGTTGGGTAAGCAGTCTGCATATTGAGATTAATTTTTGTCGTAAAGCAGTGCAAAACATACCTTGTGAAAACCTTTAGTCGCTTTAGTAATGTGCCCACTTACTGAGTGCCCAACAAGTTAAAAAGACAACAATCATTTATTTGTGTGTGAGCCGGCAACACGAATCAATAAAATACAGTCATTTTCTTTCTGTAACATTTGTTTATTCACCCTATATGCACTCCATATTTATAATATATACAAAACGTTCACTGGTTTTTAAGAATGGTCTTCATTTTGAATCTCAACATTATGCACCAAGCAGCCGTTATAAATGCGTCTATAATGAGAGCTTTATGAATGTTTTTATGAACACCGTGAACGTCACTGTCCAGATATGAGCGAACTTCTTCAAATCCGTCAGATTTTTCTGCTTCTTTGTTTCATGAACATATCTTCAATAGTTTGTACTGTACTTTGGTCAGTACTCTTAGTCACGTGTCCTCCATGTCTCCTCTGAGTCCGCTTCTGATCAAAAGAATAGTATATCTGCAAACGAAAGGAATAATACAACATAAGGGAAGGCAAAAACAATACAAGGAAGCAGAAAAAAAGACATGCAGCAGCACAACAAGAATGTAAGAAGAAAAAGTGCAATAGCAAGAACAAGAAGCAAAATAAACGAGAACAATAAAAAAACACAAGCACGTGCAAACTTAAGATATAAAATGAAGAAGTGCGACAAAAGGCACGGCCTTTATTTTTACTGATTTAACTATATTTTAACTAATACTTTAACTGATAGGATATATATTTGAATATGATTGTCTATTGTAGTTCAATTATTCGTGTTTTAACCTTTAAAGGTGTATAAGGTTTCCGCATAATACTCTCCCACCCTATTTGAGGGACGCTACATGTGTTGTCTTACCACAGGCAGCCCGATCTTGTTGTAAGGTTTAGTTAGATTTCTTTCAAAAATTAACAAGTACTGAACTCACCCTGTGAGTTCTTGTGTTGTTTTATCCCTCATGTGCTACGTTTGGGCCGATGTGAGCAATTTTGAGCGATATTTCATCTGGTGGTGGTCCTCAGAATTGTTCAGATTGGCCCAAAATCGACACACGAGAGATAACGCAGCACAAGGAACATTATGAGTTCAGTAATTTTAAGTTTCGAAAAAAAAAAAAAAAAAAAAAAAAATCTGAATCTACAACATGATTGGGCCGCCTGTGATCTTACAGGCAAAATTCGTTTCAATAAAGAAATGCAAGAACAAGCACGGGTTCCCTATTGCATGAAGTAAAGATTAATGAAGATAAATCAACTGAACTCGAGTTAAATCTTCATAAATTCTAGGACATGTGTAACAAGCTGTGTGGAAAATTCCTGAAAAGACCCCCGAAACCGAAAGCCGGAAATCAACAATAGGACACAGACAGTCTTGTAGACACCGACATACCTGTTAATGACTTTTTTGTTTTGCTTTGCATTTTAGTACGGTACGCTATTGAAAAATGGTTGTGGTCCGTTCAATATAGGCTTACTGATTGAGAAATTATTAAACTCTATCTTCTACAAAAAGGTTAGATTTTCCTCAGGCCTTCCCAATTTCAATTCCGACACAAATTAGGAAGCAACACACACTGGGTTTTAGACAATCTAAGGGGCGGGAAGCGCAAATCGAAACCGTCACAAATAACGCTTCCTGAAGATAAGACAACATACCTTGAACGCATATCAGTGAGTTGGGGCCTCTTTCACAATAGGCGGCAACTGCATGAGGGCGTAAGAGCGGCCGGACGAGCTCGCCGAAGTGCTACGAAACATCGGGATCTCAGAGGGGTGCACCGGTTCAAGCTCCAGCGCTCCATCAAACGATAGACTGGGATCGAGACCAAAATTAATAAAGGTCTTTCGCTTTGGCGATTTGGTCAAAAGTCCTCCTGAACTTCCAGGTCTGATGAGAGTCCCAATTTTACAGCTGATGCGGTCAGATTCGCTTGCGGAAGATATCCGTGCGGTGACCGCCATATCGGCGCCGAGTGGAATATGCCTCAGATTGTGCCCGCTAGATTTTGGCCGCATGTCGCCTTTCCACTCGTCCAAATCTGCAGGGTATTCCTGGACGTTTTCCTCGTCACAGCCGTAGACTGAGTGCTTTCTCAGAGATCCGAACACTTTTTTGGACATAAGTTGCTGCGGCCACGAGGAATTCAGCGCGCGGCTGTCCAGGTCGTAATCACTGTCGGAAGAATCCTGTCGTTGTGAAGTCGCTGCATTATCCTCGTGTCTTACAAGCTGGTCGGACAGCCTCTCTGGTAAGTGTCCATGAAATGAACTGCCACGCATCTCTTTGGACAATTTTCGGTCACGGTAATCTCGCGACTGCTTTCGACTTCTTGAATTTGTCCGTGGTCGTCCGGATGGCGGTCGAGGGACCAAAACCGGTTCACAGTTCTCTTCTTCCTCGGTTCTCTCGTAGGAGACTTGCGGAGAATATAAATCGCTTGCATGCGAAAGGTGATGACCACTTCCCCGAGGCGCCTGAGTGTGGTTATGATTTATTCCAACGCACTCCTCGTCCTTAACAACCATCGTTGCATCTATTAAGTCGAGGGTTTGATCCCCAACAACCTTCAGATCGGCCAGCGAGGTTTGCAACGCTTCCTGATCCTTTACGAATTTCAATACCAAGTCTCGCTTTGCTGTCTTCAAATCGGCCTCGAGACTATCCAAGTTCAACGAGTTTTCATTTTCTCCCGACGTCGCCATAGTGTTGAGCCCTCTAATCCGAAATCCGTGTTTGGCACAAAATTAACAACAGCTTCAGAATTTCGCCGTAAAAGTCGCACATTGGTTAAAGCTTAGTTTCCGTTGGCTGAAACAATCCATGAAATCCTTGAACGATCTTAACAGATTTGCTATTTCGTCCCTGATACCGGCTGCTTGCATGAAGTAGTCAATCTTTCATGACCTTAATGACGTCCAATTTACTGGTCCTGGTTTCATTAAAACCTCCAACTTTGACATTGAACCGATCAGTATCGCAATTAGCGAGACTCAGACTTTGCCTCTATGCTGGAAGATGGGTCAACTACCCTAAACTATCGCTCGCATGGCAGTCTTGATGTTCTCGCAAACTCTGGGTAAACCTTCTGTATTTGTTGTATTGTTTCCGTGGGTAACAAATAAAGAGCTCCCGTGGCTTTCATTGGAGCGCTGTGGTAAACATCGTGAACATGAATATTTATTGTGGTTGGAAAATTACTGATCATAATAGAAAATGTAGGGTGCACGCCGAACACAGGAAACACTTGTCTGTTCCTTATAGAAAGAAAAGCCGAGTATAATTTACCGCAGCTGGGACTTTTAACATTCTTTTCAATTCTTTTTTCTGCTCCAGATTGCGTACATATTAGCTGATTTGTTTGATGTCAACATCGCAGACTTTCTAATGTGCCTAAATTAGACAGAAAGTGTTAAAGAGCTCTTGCTCGCCGAAACAGCCTTACGCAAACCTCTTTGAACGCCGCAAAACGACAGTTGGTGTATTCCCATTCGACCTCTTTGACAGAACAGCAGCGGTAGGTCAGTTGCGATTAACCATTCATTGCATTAGTCAAAAGCGAATTGAGCATAGAAAACTTACATCTCTCAAACGTTCAAATGAACCCTTAAGTGAGAAAATTCTAATAGCAGTCTTAACTTTTACATTTATTGTGGGTTTTGTTTTTTCTTCATTGCTAAGTCAAATGCGGACGGGTGGAAACGATACACCTTGCACTGAGGGACTCGTTATGTTTAGGATTAAGACAAAATTATCAAGGAATACAGTGCAAAAAGAGTTTAATTAGAAGCTGCTCTAATCCCGTGTGGTTTGGTAAATATATAATTTGCCTGCGAGTGCTTAGAGAGTTATGTAAATTGATTGAAAGTACGTCAGGCCCATTTTGTTGTTAAAGCCGCATAATCCCGCCTTAGTCCTACCAACAAAAACAAAGACAAGACCCATTCTTGGGCAAACAAACCTCTTGAAAAACAATTGCTATTACCCTTGGATGCGATTGCTTATTAAAAATGCTCAGACAGTATTTCGTTATTGCCACGCGGTGTGTCTCTTTTGCGATTGATTTCGAATACTATGATGCTAAAAAAAGTTAACTTTGATCAAAAGAAAACTTTCGATACCACATGAAAGGCCATCTTTTAAGTAGTAACTTTGGGCAGTTTCAACGAATGGATGTATCTTGATGTATCTTGAATTGAAGCAAAGTTATTCGTATGTTAAGTATAGTAAATACATGAAAGCGAGGCCAGAAAGGCTAGATTGAATGTGCTTCTCCATCTGAATCTCCGCAACTTGAAATAGCAATAGCTTGGCAGGTTTTAAAGCTACAATCAACTTTCTCAGATATTCTGATAATTTCTCTCACTGATGCAGCAATGCTGTAAAACAGAGAAACGCCCTTATAAAAGAGGTCAAGTCCAGTCTGTAGTCGCACACTGGGCCGACAGAAAACTTGCAAGCTCATATGACTTTCGCGAACACTTAAAAGATCGCGGAAGTTATATGAAAAAAGAAATTGGACAAATGTTCCTCCTATTCGACACATACCATCGTTCAATTCTGGTGAGCATTCCTTAAAAACTTCAACTATTTCTTTGGCAAAAATGTGTGTACAAAAATGTATCGCTACCTCAACTGCGATGCTTTATTACACACTCAATCGTCACCCTGACAATTTTGAGGATCCTGAAATTCAATTCGATAAATTCTTCATCATCACGGCATTCCATCGTAAAGTTCATCATTAACAATAAACCTAATTAGCATTTGTTCAGCTAGCTTCGTTTCCGCGGATAAAAGTTCTGTCACGTTCCCGGATGAAAAGAAAATGGAAAGCGCGCAAAGGATTGTTGTTGTTGAAACTCCACTTGAAAGCCAACATCTAAAAATAACATTTCCATAAAGTAACACATCTACACTACGAGCATCAAGTCTTAACACCTTAGTGCATAGTGCGGAAATTTCGTTCTTCACCTTCAAAGGAAACAACATTCAGTGTGGAGAACTTGGCAAATGATGCCTTGGTCAGATGAAAGATGGGCATTTCACCGGTTGCCAGACTAACATTAACAAACACCCGTCTAGCTTCCTTGTTCACTAAACAATCGTTTATTCAAGTAAAAAAAAAACGCTTAACATTTTTCATCTCATCATGTATTTTCGGCCTCTTTTAACCATAAAATTTAACGGGTATTCATTAGAATGTTGACTTAAATTAACATTCAAAATTTTGTGGAAGGATTAAAAATGGTCCATAATCGCACCTCGATAATCTGAATACTTCGTTACTAAGGCTGTACGTTGGAGTAGTCAATATCTTAAATTACGAGGTGATGTTTTTGCGACCTCGAAATTAATCAAGGGACAATCTTCACAAAATTAATCACCGCCCATTCTGCGGCGTTTTGGCTTAGAATTGTTCACAACATTCATTTGCACATTTATTAACCAAATGAGACACGAAATGCTGTCAATGTTTCTCATTAAAAATAATACAATCTACACATATAACTTGCCGAATTCAATATAACAAAATTGGTAACACTTACATTTCAACATTTCGACTAAAGTATACTAATATTAATCATACTAATATTGTGAGTACTCTTCGAACAGGAAACAGTTTTCGTTACTACGGTTCTACATGCCACCTATAATGATCTATTTTGGTACCTGCTTCAACTTCCGGCGATAAACGGACTTTATTTGTCGCGCTACATTTCCAACATTCTGTATTTTAAAGAATTTTTCGAGCAACTGTATCCACAGTCCTATTCATTAAAAAATAACATTCTTCAAAACGTTTGACCGTCTCATTTTATCGAGGAAAAGTTTAAACTTGGATACACGAAAATTTGCCCCCGGGGTATCAATGAATATTTTATGCGTTATCTATAGACAAGTGTCTTCTTATGCAAAATAAAAGGTAAATAGTGTGAAGGATGTCAACAGCTGCCGAGTTTACCCGCATACAGAAAACTGATATCACGGTGTAGCGAAGATGACTGAACACCAAAGTTTCGATACAGTACGATAATTCACCTAGAGGAGCAGACGCAGAGAATGTATGCTATATCGGAAGAGGACAGTTTCTTGCTGGTCCACATCAACGGGAACCACGCACAACAGCTCGCGCAAGTGCGAAGTTATTATGAGCGGCAAAAAACTCTCACTTCGTATTTTAACCACGACATTGAAAGCACAAGAATGGCGTACTGTTTGAGGCTCTGCAAGGAAAAGGAGCGACTAGGAAAATCTCTGTGGGAGTTAGAAAACAAGAAACGGAGGCTTGTTCATCAACTCGCAACACCAAGTTCAAACGCTAGGGGAGACTGGCGTCTAAAGTCAATATCAGAGGGACGCAAAGCTGAGCGCTCACGGAACAAAGATCAGGAGCAAAAAACTAAATCCAGTCGTAAAGCTGGTCGAAAGGAAAAGCAGAAATTGAGGTTTGAACGACTTGAGCCCATCAAAACGGCAGAAAGTCAAACAGGACGCCAACGCATGACATCCCAGGGCATTCCGAACGAAGACGCTAACAAATCCAAGCTCGAAGTTGAGATCCCCATGTTTCTGTTGCGCTAGGCTGAGATGAAAGCTCAAAATGCCACTAAACATAGAGAATTATAGTTTTAGAAATGTTTTACCACAATTTAATGGAACACTAATTGCTCATCATGCGACATCGACATCACGTTCAGTGGAAATGCCTTAATTGAGATTATTGATCGGCTAAAGTTTACTGTACATCAAACTTCGTACAGCCCTGGCACCATTTCATAAATCGTTGTCTTGCCGCTGGTGTGTACACAGCTAATCTTCGTTTATTCGTATACGCTTTTTAAGCATTTGCATATTTTACTTCCGCATAGGAAATTCGTTTCGTTTCGTAGCGCCAACTCGTACTATTATATTGTTAAGTATTTATTGCTGCGACAAACGCGGTTTCCAGTTCAAATAACAGTCAGAAATTCCGTTCGTAAAGCTGGTGTTACACTGGTCGATTTGCAACGACGATTTGCAACGCCGATTCGCTTCAAATTCACGCAGCGGTGTTGCAAGTTTTTGAATCGCTTTCAAAAACTTACAACGCGTTGCAGCACTGTAAACATCGCGAAAAATCGTTCGCAATGGGGTGTTACACCTGAACAATTTTTAGTTCAACATCGTGTCGTTGCAAATCGTCGTTGCAAATCGACCAGTGTAACACCACCTTAAATTCGTAAAATAAACAAAAGAGCAAAAAGTAAATCGACCCAATATTGTCCGTTGCAAGGCTAAGTCAATGAAGGAGAAAATATGTTGATGTACAAAGAAGTAAATCCTGCGGCACTGAACTTGTACCATAATCTGTTAAAAAAATAAATAAAGTGATAGCTTGCTAATACAGGTCGCCCCAGATCAGTGGCAAGGTGGCTTCAAACCAATTTACATCGATATGGTAATATTCGTAAGGAACTGAATAAATCTATAATAGAAACAAAAACCATTGTTCAAGATTCAACATAACAGAAGAAGTGTATAAAGGTTTTTCAGTGCTGTGTACGTCATGCTGCCTGATTCTGCGTCTAAAGGCTGGTGTATTATATTCTTAATTCGTTTTCATATTAATATTTTACTTGTTATTCTTTCTTGTCTTCTTTTTTTTTAAAGACGAAGGTAAGCACTGTGGTGAAAACCGCCTATTTAAAATAAAGTAGAAGTCAACGTATTGATGATATAACAGGATCTTTTCGAGTTCTAAGAAGCAAGGACTTCATCTGCCACATCTTTCACATTTAACAAAGGCGATGTTGCTATGGCTACTGACAAGTTAGTCTACAACAAGAAAGCCTTGAACTGCTGACTCACTACACATTCGAGTTTCAAGACGAAACCAAAACTACGAAGAGGAGTCCAAGAAACAAGCCTGATCTACCGAATTGCCTTCATAAAATGTGCGGGAACTGTTGGCTCTATTTCCTAAGAAGACGCTAATAACTGTAGTCGAATTTCCAACAAAAAAACGCACTTTATATTTAAAAGCACAATACTGTATAGACTTTGACTAAGACGTACGTAAAGCGCTGGCAACTGAAGCTGATTTTCTCGTCGTCGAAAGCAGTTTGCAAAATGGGGCCTCTCAAAAAAAATCTAAATATATATAAAAGGACTAAACCCAGGTGAAGCGGAAGACTGTCTTGTCGAAAATTGCCTGCCTTCTTTAATTTTTTATTTATAATTTCGTTTTGTCCTTTTGTTTTCAACAGCCTACGCCTTCTGTTTCGTTTCGTGTGTTTCTGTTCCTTTGCCTTGTTTGTGCTGTCTGGGTTGGTTTATTGACTAACCAAGTCGGCAGAAAATGAAAAGACAAATTGTATACAGAATCCTTCGTATCATTGAATGGTTCGGAGAATTTGTTTACACCACGTTGGAGTTAAAGTGTTAAAAGAGAAAAACTGCATTGAAAACAAGCAGCCAACGATTAAGATGGAACGTCTACAAAGGATACGTCCCGAAAATCCACAACAATTGCTCCATTCCAAATAAGGGAAAATGTCCAATAAAAGTTGTCACCTGGCGTCTTGGTCCCAGTTCCTTGAGCTTCAGCTGTGTTATAACGAAGTAAGGAGCTGCTGAGCTTCGGTAAACGCCTCTTGGTCCTGTGGCAAAAGCAATGAAAGAAAGTCAGAAAGCAAAACCACAGAGAACGGCAGCCGCAGCCAGAATTTCCGTTATCGATAACATATTAGGGTGCAATCTTTTGGGACTATAATATTCCCGTCTATTTCTATTCCGGAATAGGAATACACAGAATACCAGCTCCCAAAAGAACAAACTTTGGGCTATTTGAAACAGAATAACTCACGAGAAAGAATACGGCAAAAAACAAAAACAAAAACAAAAACTTATAATCGAGGCTCTGAACGACAGCGTGAACGATACTGTATATTAAGAGCCTTCAGCTTTTACGTTTCAGAAATTGGAAGCTTTGCAGGTAATTTGGCAGTGAAGGGGTGGAAAATATGACATGAACGACACATAAACTGAAGAAAGGTTGAACTCACGTCGTCTGACTTGACTTTAAGCGTAAGAGCCTTTCTCAACCACGTTTTAGCTTCTTCAGACTTATTCAGCATGTGATAGCACTGAAACCACAGAGCAAAACAAAATAAGATTGATATTGGAGAAAGAAATGTTGTGCAAACGGAAAAAGGAGTGATAAAAAATATAAAAAAGAACGACCCTGGAATGAACAATGGACAAACAATGTAAAGATCAAGATAAATTTTACTAATAATTTTTCTCTATTCGAGACAGTTCACGCTTGAGTAAAAGAAAAAGGAGCTATAAGTCTGGAGTTTCGGAAACCACATTTGGAAAACAGGAAGGAAGCAAGGAAGCAAGGAGGACGGTCGGACGAGGCAGGAAAAAAAGAAAGGGAGGAAGAGAAACCAGAAAAGAGTAGACAGGTTACATAACGACTGCAAAGGTGGAAAAAAAAAAAAAAAAAAAAAAAAAAAAAAAAAAAAAACGAAAAGCGGAAAAACGATCACGAATTTACGAAACGGAGGAATCAAATGATATACCTTTCCAATCCAAACTACGTTGCTCACCCAGAACCCTGGATCTAGTTTCTCTGCCTGTGTAAACGAAAAAACAAAAACACGGGAAAGGCAAGGTGTTAAAAAATAGCAAGCAAACAAACAAAACTTCGTGTCATAACCAACACATTTGACTTAAAAGTAAGTGAAACAAGTATGTGATAACTTAATGTATTAAATTCTGATATATAACTGCTTGGTCGTACGGTGCTTATTATTATTTTTGAATAGCTCTCGTGATTTCCACAATTGTTATAAATAGTTTTGGTTTTCGAGTCACCGTCGTTTTCGAGTCACAGTCGAACCCTGCTCCATGTAGAGGATAATACAATACGTATGAGTGAAGCACAAACCTTTAAAAAATTACTGAGAGCTTCATCTATTGAAGACGTTGGTGGCTCTGCGATGAATGCTGATGCAGCTTTACGTTGCCACCAAGACATGTTGCTGATCTGTTGAGCACAAATATTAATATCATTGAAATTTTTGACGCAAGTTACGAGGACGTGCTTTTTGGTAGAATTACCAAGGGCGTCACTGAGTTTTAAAGTTTTGTCCAAACTTTCAAAGCTCGATTGTCATGTTAATGTTTATAAAACGCACCTTTGGAAATTAATTTAGTAAAAAAAAAAAAAACCTTTAAACAAGCTTGAAGTGACCGCACCGAACGATCACCGTGTACATGTGCACCTTGGTGCCTTTAATGTATTAACTATCAATACTGACCTCAAAACACCATCTTCCTAGCAAATGATAGGCAGATGCATCTCTGTCATTGAGCTCAATTGCTTTTGCAATGTGCTCCTGTGGAAAAAAGGGAACAAAATAATAGACCCTTTCACTCCTAAAGCTAAAAATGTCTCGTGAGAATTGACAGTTCAATTAGCTTTTATCTGAGCAAACTTAATATTCTGATGAGAGACTCAAAGATGAAATTTAAGTTAATCACTCTTGGACTTTGAATACAATAAAAATTAACATTACATTTCTCAATCAACTGGTAAACTGATTTGCTTCCTTGATTACCTTGATTTTAGAATGGAAGCTATATTATACAAGGAGACAGCTGTATTCGCAGACTAGGAATCTACTCTGCATGAGAATTAACTTCAGTTTCGATGCACAAAAACTGAAAAAAAAAAAAAAGCAAGTAACACAAGCCAACCTTGTAATCGAATCCCAGTTTTACTTGGTTGTGCACACTTTCATATTCCACAACACTTCCTGTTAAGATAGCAAACCTAAAAAGAGAGCAATTTATAACAAATTAATAAAATAGTAGTTTGTGTCTATGGGGCTGGTAATAGAAGTGCCTGTGCACTGTAACATACATTAACTGGCCCTCACAACTTCCAGAAAAGTTGGTACAACAGCACCAGCTGCTTTGAATATTACAATAAGTTCTGAATGGGAGGGAAAATGCATATACTACAGCATTGACATTAACTATAAGTTAATAAATTCCGTTATACCACTTGTGTGCCTCTGCACAATGATCATCCAGTTGAATTGCTTGTTCTGCTATTTCAAGCCCTGCCAAAAGATTTTTTAAAAGAATTACTAAGTAAACAGTATTATATTATAAAATAAAGTAGCAACCCGGGGGGGTTGCCTATTTAGGGATGTTCCGCCCGATAGGGTATCATTTTCAGGGTCTTCTGTCTTAAACAGGGTATCAAATTTTACATTTTCGTGTCTTAAACAGGGTTATTTTCTGAAGATTTTCTCTTCTTCCCCTCCCCCCCTCAACCACATTTTTGCTCTCATCATTTTCGTATGATTTCTTCATATGTTCCAGTGGAAACGCGTGCAACGCAGTCTTGAACAGGGTATCAAATTAGAGCACTTTGTCTTAGACAGGGTAGCAAAATTTCCATTTTTGTGTCTTGAATAGGGTCAGGGTTTTATAGAGTCAGCGGAACACCCCTACCCAAATTCCTAGAGTACCCCCTCCCCCCCCCCCCCCCCCCCCCCAGGGTAGCAACACAACAAAATAAAGTCACAACATAAAAGTCACAAATATGAAAATCATCTGTAAAAACAATATTTTTACTGTAATTCTATAAGTATACTGAGGTTAGAGATAGAAAAAATTACTGTTGAAATGTGCTGAAAGATGTGATGTGATGTGAATAAAATGCTAGCCATGTCAATATTATTAATTATTATAACTTACTGTAAATACCTTTATAGAGTAATGTCTTTTTAGTCTCATTGTCTCCACCTTTTCCCTTCATTATGGCTAGATCATAATAGGACTTGCTGTACCGCCATGTTAGCTCTGCACTACTGACAAACTGCAACACAATATTATCAATTTGTTAGAGAACAAAATAAATAAAAAAATGCTTAAATATTTTAGATATTAAACAATATATAATATCTATGATTCTGTGATTAAAATATTGTCCTAAAATTATATAATATATAGTAATATATAGTTATATAAATATTATATTAGATTGATAAATATAACAGCAGCTCTAACAGTATAATTTACAAATATCTATAATTCCAACTGTCCTCACACTTCATCAAAATATTATTCAATACCTCCTGCATTGCTTCTTCCAACAATTTGTGAACCTTCAACTTGTTGTCATCAATGTTCTCTGCTGAAAATAGTCCATCTGCTTCTTGTATAAGTGTTTCTATCTGGCCAGCATCTGGTATTCTAAGGAGTAAAGCATTATAGTTATGTACTTTACTTAAAATGCAGGGCCACATTAGCACTCAGCATTCCACTCCTTGACTGAATAGCCTGCATTCGAGTTTCAATATTTTTTGGCCTCGAAAAGCAACATGTAGAAAATGTGTCTGTTTTTGCAGGAGCTGCTAGCTAAATAGCCTAATAAGCTATTATTAAAGTGTCCCGGCCCAGCCTCCTAGCCTGAATTACCCTGCAATCTCTGCCTATAAATCGTCAAGTAAGGGTTGAAAAATGGTGGCCCAGGGGATGGGGAATTTGCATGGCAAACATTAATAAGAAAAGCGTGGGAATAAAGGTGATCCACTGTACATTAAACTTGCCAGCATTTCTTTCCCGGGGTGTGTAATTTGTAGCCACGGGGGTTGTCCGAGGAGTGCGTGTGTTGGGGGAGGGGGTGGTGAGGATAGAATAGCAACCGTCAAAAAGCATTTCTTCAGTGATTTGCAAATGAACTGAGTACCTTACTGAAGCGAGTGCCAACAGCTCATCGTCTGACATCTCAAAGAATTCCTCGTCTGAATCATCTTCGCTTTTGACATACGTGGCTTCTTGTTGCAGAGAGTTAACGCTTCTCACGCGCTTGACAGGCCGAACAGGCATTTCACCGGTGCGGACGTTCCGTTGGGAACTGAGCGCCACGCGAAGTGCCTTGATTTCCTGAGTTAACTCCGACATACAAACCACAAGAGTGCCATCACTGACTCTACAGGCCACAAACTTCCGTGCAACAATGACTCCTGCACCTATTCCAACCCCTAAACCCAGTCCAATTGAGGCTCCGAAGAGAAGATGCCTTCCCAAAGCGGAAAAGTCCATCATCCCTGACGCCATCTTTGTTACTTTTCGGTGGAGTATCCGCTGTCCCTTGTTCAGTAAATTTAACGGGCTCGCGTAGATGGGTTTTTTTTTTTTATTTATTTTTTTTTTTTGTTGATCTTTCATGATGACTCGCGTGGGTCGTGCGGTGAGTATAAACAATCAATACACAAAACAAATACGTGCCTAGCCTTCTAAATCACACCACGGGCTTGAAGTCAGTAAAGACAGTAAAACGCTACACCGAGAGTCGTTCCCAGTCTTTCATGAGTGGTGGACTTCGAAACTTTGATCGAACTTGTGGTTCTCATATTTTGCTGCATCTGAAGTGAGAGGCATGCCGTACCTGCTCATTAGTACCCTGATTCGACTGGTAAGACTGTACTAAGAGAGAGGAAACCCTCTTGAAATTCCTTACACCTCTGCTTGATCAACTGTGACATGATGTACGTTATAGAATAATCGCTCCTATATTTTTATACGGCCGAATTTTGCTGTAACTTATAATTTGCTCATGGCAAGCTTGATTCAAATTTCGGCCTTCCAGATTCGGGTTGCAACTCATAGACTGGTGTTTGAAAACTGCAGAGTGCTGTACTCCGGGACTATTGTTTTTACTGATCTTCCGCGAACTCACGTCTCATGTTTTAAACGGCTATTAACAGCTCAAAACATTTATCTTTACATAAAAGAGCTAGGCAACACCTGTGACTAATATTTGTGGCTTCAGCACTGCACCCCACCCCAGCCGTCCTCTGCCCATGGTTTCGCCCCCAGAGAGCTCCAGTCCCCTGACCAGTGGGGCCCATACCGCTGGCACGTTTATCTAATATTGTTTTGCCTTGACAGGAGTGTGGGCCAACAATCTGTGGTGACGAGAATGTAGATCCAGAGATTATGAAGCAAATAGGTGCTGAACTGGAACAACAGTGTGGCAATAATTTGTAAGTCTTTTATAGTACAGGGATCAGAATTAACTTCACCTTATCTTTTACTGGGGGGGGGGATGCTCGTCATACTTCTTAGGGGTCAAAATCACGGGTTTTGGTACCATTTAGGGTGCTCAGGATCAAAAGTGATGTAGTACCATTTAGGTCAGGTGTTGAAACTTCAAATCAAAACTTCGAATGTCATCAAATTTTAAGTTCTTGGTATGCTTTTATTGGTACCTTTTAGGGGTCAAAAAAACCTTGAGCCACGCCCATTTTAGTACCTCTTAGGGGTCAAAATGAAAATTCCCAATGAGCATCCCCATCCTATTTATGTGGGAGTTCATATTTTATAAATATATTTAGTTGTTGAACCACAGTCTCAACTCTACTGGTCTACACCATAGTGTGTTACACAGTGTATATAGTTTTGCAGGACATGTATCACAGTTAACAACTTTTGTTTTATTTTGTTTTGTTTTTGTTTTTGTTTTTTGTTTTTGTTTTTGTTGTTTTTTTCCTTTAGTAAGGAGTATGTTACCCCAGCTGCACCTCGCACTGTTCTTAACAAACTGGAGACACTGGGCTGGACTGTCATAGCAGCCACAGGCGTCGGGCAGACACACATCTGGACTCTTCATAAACCTGGTTGACAGCGGTTCAGTTGAAAATTCTGACTCATATGGTAATAGATACATAATGTTATGTGACAAATGTTCTAGTATAAAAATTATATTATACACTTCTGTACAATTTGCTAATACAATTTGTTACTTAACAGACTAAAACTGGTTAGAAATACAATGTTCACTGTGGGAATACAATCAGTGGAAATTATAGTGAAGTCTGGACATGGTTTCAATGGGTCTGAATCTATTAACTCCCAAATTCAATCAAGGTTCATTTATTTAGTTTACCTTGTCCATAGCTACATCACTCACAAGGTTTCTTGTTTCTTTCATTGGCAGGGGAATAATGAATGCCTGGTTGCAAAGGAATAAAGCTGCCAAAAATAAAACAGTGATGCAATAAATGATGGAATAAACTAATCTTCACACTCCGTCAGTAAACATTTCCTCACTGCATAAAAATTTGAACTCATGACATCACCAAATCAAATTAGCAATACATATAAACTACAGTATTCCTGGCTCAAGCACTTCACTTTCTTGTCCTTGGAAACTGTTGATAATGATCCAATAACTCCAGTGCAAATGAGCAAAAAATCTCTTCCAATTGCATCCAAATTGGTAACGTTTTTGTCCCGAATGTACAGCTGCTTTGTACATTGTGGTGATGGGACACACGTGAGTGTGTCCTTCCATTCTTGGTTGGACATTTTTCTTGTCCATGATCCCTACCCTTCTCCCTCCTCTTGGGCTTGCAACTGTTCAGTTAATCGTTTCCTCTCCTGGGCTTGTCTCATTCTCATCAAGATAATGCTCTCATAGTCCTTCTCACTTATGTGGCTTGCTGCATTTGTGGAACTTGGTGTGGTGCATTTCACATCCATGTCATTAGTGTTCTGTAAAATGTTGGGAAGTCAATACTTCATGATTTCCCAATCACATGCAGGGTATAATCACAATAATTTAGATAACCAGGGGAAGTTACAAATGAAATACAGTATAGATACTGACAATTAGAGCAATTTAGTTATATATTGTTGACACTAACTTAAACACCCAGATGTGAGCCACATCTCCAGATGATTCACTCATAATTGAGGAGGGGGGAGGGGAGGGGACTTCAAGTACAACGCAATCTGTAATATTACCATACCTGGGAAAGATCTTTTTCCACTGAGGACTCGGGTGTGATCTTTTCTGATGGAACAGTACCAGACATCTCTTGGCTGTCTAACCATGACATTTTGAGGGGATTCCCTGAGAGACCACACTCCTTTTCCAGAGCCATTCTCTAAGAATTGAACAATTTGAATTTATTTAGTCCAATAAAACAAGTAATGTACTTAGTAACAGAAAAGCAAGCTGGGTTTATTACCCTGGGTTTGGTTTTGTGTGCTCAGCAAGATAAGGTTTGTAAAAAATGAGAATATGGTACCATCAACTCAGACACACATTTCTTGTAATGGTTGGCAATCTGTATCAGTCTATAAATAGAGTCTTTAAGTTACGGGTTGTCAGAAAATAGACCAGATCAGATGAAAGACACACTTACAGCACTGTGAGGTGATTTATATTCCACCATTGCACTCCCTTTTTTTCTTGCAGAAACAACAACAAAGTTCACTTCTCCATACTGAAAAGAATTAACATGCATGTTTGTTATCTTGGAATAATAGAGAAATAATATTATTTAAAATAAATATTAGTATCTATTGTGTAACATGACATCTGCCAGTGGAAATTTAGTGTTCAGTTTACAATTTAGAATGGGGAGATATTATTAAGAATATTATTGTTGTTGTGGTTGGTAATTAATATTTGCCAGGACTCTGCATTAACATTTTCACATGAAAAAGATAAAAAACAATACAAAGTATATTATAATTTATTGTAAATATTATCAATATTATTGGGGTATAAATTTTTTTTTTAGAACTGGAAGAAATCCTGGATTCAATCATTTTGTATTAAGTATCTCACTCTGTACAAACTAGCTACTGAATTGAGAATAAGAAGCTGTAAATATGTTTGGCTAGACGAAGTACAGTATTGAGGCACTTTCTATATTATTTTACCTTGCTCAATATTGACTCCAGCATCTCTTGAGAGTATCCACCATTGTTTTCATCTGTCTTTTTACTCTTCCACCTGATCTACCAACAAACCACCAGAGTCAATCTACAGACAGTACATGACAAACGTCACAGTCATGTGGCTAGCCAACACAAAAGATATACCCACATGGTCAACCACAGAATAATACATTATTTTAAACTGCTCATCATACAAATATAATGACTATAAACAGGGTATGATGAAAATAGATTTGGCAGGTAGGGCAATTATCAAAGGTAAGGTAGTGAAGACAGTTCAAACAAAGCAATAAATTTTTGTTGTCAGGAAAGTCTGCCAGAGCCAGACAGGAAGAACTTGTAGCTGCAGGCTAGCAGAAATGGCTTTTACCACACCCTGATGAGATTTGTGAATGTACAAAGTGACAACTTTTTGTTTACCTTTAGTTTTGCTGTCAATTCTTCAGTGTGGCTTTCTGTTGTCTTAAGTCGTTCCTCCTGTATTTCCTTTTTCAGTAGTTCCTGTTGCTCATCAAGCAGGCGTGATCCCTCTTCTCTTAGCCTTTCAATCTACAAGAAAACCCACAAGTTGCTAGGTAATGAAACAAACATCTGTATAAAGAAAATAATATATAGGCTGGGGTTATTACATAGGAAGGAGTGTAATATTATAGCAAAGTATTTTTATGAGTTAGTTTTATTTTTTTAAACCTGCAAGGAACTCTGGTGACATTTAATGCATATCTTGGCAACAAAATTTCATCTCAAACATTACAGTTTTTGAGCTTGACATCGCAGTGTCCTTTCAGGAGTAAAACTGTGTAATGAAATGCATGACATTTGAATGCAGTCTGGAGACTGTATACACAGTCAGTGAAAGTATGGCACCTTGATATCCAAAGAGACAGATTTTTCTTTTAGTGCAGGCTCTATTGTTAAATATGACAATACAGTATCTGAAAAACAAACCTCCTCTTGTAGTCTTTTTGCTGCATTCTTGTCAGTCTCCACTTCACCCTTTGCTGCATTTTCCTGTTCCTCTAAATCTGATATGAAAGGAAAAATACTGAATCTGATTTACAATGTTAATAACCTACCCTATAGCCTCCTCTGCAGTCATTTCTTTGCCATGGGAGTGGGAGAACAACAAAGAAACGACTGAAGGGAAGGCTACTATACATCTACTAATAGCTAGTGGAGTAGCAGAGACTGTGCAGTCCCTTAAATTTAGTATGGGGGTGTGCCGCTGAGTCCCTGTGACCCTGACCCTGTTCCAGAGTTAAGAAATTTTGCAACCCTGTTCCAGACAAAATGGTGAAAATAGATATACCTGTTCCAGATTAGAGGCTGACAGAACTAAAGTAGCGGATCGCGAATTGCTGTGCCGATGTGTGCCGACGCTACTGCTTGTGACCTGGCTGCTAGTGAGGACCTGCTATTTATGCCCTTCCCTTGAATATGATATGATCGGGTGATCACTGTCCAAAGGTACCTCTGTTGCAACCAGCCCATATTAGTACTAATGTGTACCTATCTATAGCTCCTCGAGGGAAATGTTGCAATAAAGGCTACCTGCACGTGTCCTCCTCGTTCATCCTCATGCATTAAGAATTACATCACGCACATAGTACTCGATGTTCTCTACAAATATTGGAAATGGCATACTTGAATAAACATGTGGCATTACATGATTTAAAACAACAGTTCAGAGCTGTTTTGCAGCAACAGACTTGACTATAAATCATCAAGGATTCTGGCAGGAAGAAATATCAACCTAATTGTTCTAGAGCCAGACTGAACGAAAAATATACCCTGTTCCAGAGAGAAATGGTGATTTGTATACCCTGTTCCAGAGTCGGAGAGGCAAAAAGTATACCCTGTTGCCCTGTTGAGTGGCACATCCCCGTATAGCCCATATATGGGATTGCCCCCCACCGACCCCCCCCCCCCCCCCCCCCCCCCCTGGGACAGTACCGAGCTTCAGCTTCTTCCGTTTAGCATCCAAAGCCTGAGTTCGCAGTCTCGCTCTCTCTTTTGCTTTCAAAACAGCATCAAAAGCAGCCTTCGCTTTTGGGTCACTCAGAACTTCAAGAGCCTTGGAAAGCTTGTGGAAAAGAGCAGCTGAAAAAAAAAAACGGTTTTCAAATAAGTTTTTAAAAATTTAACTTTCGATCCAATAACGAAAAAGTACTTAATTTCGCCAATTATTTATTCATTGGCAAATGGTTTGAGTATTAGTTGTTACAACTTGTGTGATCGCGAGAGTATATAGTCTTTCAGAAAATATATTGCTGTAATATATTAGTGATTTGTATATTATCACTACGATTTTTGCAAGACATATGAGGCAAACTTAATATAAACTTTCCTCACCTGCTACAGGGTCGTCAGGATTTTTATCCGGGTGACATTCTCGAGCTTTATTCCGAAAAGCCTTCGTAATCTAAAACAAGACATGTACAACTTTAGTAAATAGTTCTATTTGACGGAAACTATCGAAATGAATTTTTTTCTGATTATTTCGAGAAGAATCGGCTTCTGTCTGTTCATTTCCTTGCTTTGTGATTTCTTCGTACCCCTTTCTGTGAAGTATCTATCGTAATTCCAAGGACATCGTAGTAGTTCAAATCGTCCGCCATCTTGGATTCAAGGTTCAAATGCGCACACTCTGCGCGAGAAACCGCTGTTCAACAACAGCAGACACTCGGATTAGTTCCCAGGCGCCAGGTCAGCAGGTGCGCGCGAGATGGATTCACTTTGCGGTGAGGAGGTGAGGCTAATCTCTTATCTCCAGACCGCTTTTGGAGGATGGGAAAAGCAGATGTTGTTTCTCTCTCGCCTTGGCGATCCGAGGAACTCCTTCTTGATTTATTTCCCGGTCGCGTTTCACGTGAACAGCAGGTTGGGGCTCAATGTTCTTTGGTCGGCCATCTTGTCCGAATGGTGCAATCTTATTCTTAAGTGGTAAGCTGGTGGTCTTTTTATAATACTCTTTCCATATGAATAACTATTTATCAAGCAATCAATATTGTGTTGTCTCCCCTCATGCCACCTGACCCCTACCTCCTTGAGGCTCATCTTGAGGTTAATCTCCCATCCCCTCCCCCCTTCCCCCATTCGCATGTCATCTGGGGATGGTCAGTTTTGTGCTTGGGGATCAGAGTGATGAAATGTGATTAGAGAAAACAGACTGTCAATTATTTATCATGCCCATGAATTTGAGCCATACTGAGCACCTTTTACGCAAGCTGCGAGGGGTAAACGAGGCCAAACAAGGACCAATGAGGGGTTCAGGTAAAATAGTATTGATTCAAGCACAGTTAATTGGTGTGTAAGACAAACCCATACCTGAAATTTCTCATGCATGGGGATCTAGAAAAGTGGCCAGATTGGCTATAAACAACAGATGTTCTGTTATTATCAGGGTACTCAGGGGAGACCGGCCTTACTGGTGGATTCACGAAACAGATAAACAGCTGAACATAAATCTGACACAGTATGAGCTCACATGTGAAACAGGACCAGGTGAGGAGAACTGAGTGACAAGACATTTACAGCTGTTAAAATAAATTATGTTCATAAACAGTTGACTTTTAGTCTAATTTTTAACTGACCTTTGTTTTTGTTCATGCAAGTTTGGGTATGACATGCCCCTTAATAAAGAAGGGGGCATTGTATAACATATTTATTATATAGACACAAGTGTTTTACTGGAAAATATACCGCACATAAAATCCATACGAAACTACATCCGGGACCCGAGTGGTATATTTTCCATATCCTCACTAGTGAGGATATCGTTGGCATCATTTCCCGCTTTTCCATGGTTGTTTGTGCAATTTCTCGTAAAACACTTGTGTCTAATATAATAAAAAGAAAATTACACAGCGGCTTGAAGATATGGATTTTATTTTCTCATGGTAAAAACAATATTTTACCACTCGAAAATAAAATTCATATCTTCGCGCTGCCATGTAATATCCTCTATATAATTATGCACAGTACTAGAAATTCAAAAGTAAAGTTTACATGGGGTAAGAAAGTTTTCTCTGATCACTTGCTGGGGCTGCTATATATATATATATTTTTTAAGACAGTTAATTGAACACTGTTTGTTTGTTTGTTTACTACTTTCAGGAGCCCCATCTGGTCACGTCATGGTCACAGCCTCAGTTTGGTTCCTACTGATAGCATTCTGTGTCATGCAACTGAATTCTATCTTTTCTGAATTTCAGCAGCATCATGGCCAGGTCATTTTTGTGGCACTTTCCTGGACAGTGTTTGTTTTCATTCTAGCTCTGGTCTCAGTGTCACGAGTTTTCATAGCAACACATTTTCCTCACCAAGTCCTCTTGGGTGTTGTAGTTGGTGTATCACTAGCATATGCAGTGAAAACGAGTCAGCATTTTGGGAGATTGACAAACTCACGCCAATGCTGTGTTATGTCTCTGTTTCTTGTAGCATCAAGCCTAATTTGTTATTATCTGTTATCAATAGCACTATTTGATCCTTCACTATCATTACGCAAAGCCCAGAGATGGTGTGCGGATTCATCCTACATCCATCTTGATACAACTCCATTCTATGTATTAGTGAGGGACGCTGGAGCAGCATGTGGCATAGGGGTGGCTTATCATTTGGCAAGTGTTTGCGGTCTGGCAAAGCCACTCTCTCTGCAGAGTGTGCCAGTAGGTAAACCAATAGCAATAGGTACTGAAGGCTTTCTTAACAGAGGATTTAAAATACTTTTGTCAGTTTTCTCTCTTCAAGTCTTGGAGTCCGTAGTGTTGCCTAACTCATCTAGTCTTGTCTTTTATGTTGCTGGTTATGTTAAAAATGTTTTTCTGCCAATCAGTGTAATTTTCCTAGTCCCCTACATTTCTTGGTTTGTCAGTAACCATTGTACAAAATTATTTTCTTGGCATTCAAAGCGGCAGTGAATCAAGAACGCTTTATGGCAGTTTTAAAAATAAAAATGATATATTGAAATAAATGAATATTATAAAATTATCCAAGAGTGTTCCTTTGTAGTTTTCAGGTGCCGCTGATGCCCCGGGGGGGGGGGGGGGGGGGGGGGGGGGGAACACAAAAATGGAAATTTTGCTACCCTGTCTAAGACAAAGTGCTCTAATTTGATACCCTGTTCGAGACTTAGTTTAGATAAGTTAGCCTGCGTTGCATGCATTTCCACTGGAACATAGGAAATATATAGGAAATATATGGGAGTACCCCCCCCTCCCCCCCGGGGCTGACGCCCTCAGAATCCTGGCCCTATTTGAGACACAAATTTGGAAATTTCACTGCCTGTCTACCCTGTCCAAGTTTGTGGCCCTAGACTCCAAAACCTTTCAGTTTACACAGGAATGCAATGGCAGCATTATTACTAGTTATGAAAGCAAATAATTTGTTTTGCTGTTTTGCTGTTTTTCACTAAAGCCCCAAGGAAAGGTATTTTCGTTCCCAGGCTCCCGGGTTAACGTGTCCGCACTTACATTGGTCAGCGTCATACTCGTACCCAAGGCCTTCGCATGTCGTTTCTCCAGTTGTCTCTGTGAAGTCGTGTAACACCGATTTGCACTCCTAAATGGCGAGCCCGCCGGATGAACAGGACCTGCTTTGGCAGGAGTTAAGGAAAAACGTTGATCAGTCGAGATTGACAGTGATTCATCTTACCAAAGATGATGGAGGTTGGTTGAGCGATTGATCTTAAACATGTGTTGTTTTATGATCATGCATCCCCGAGAACTTGGCTTGTGCGTGATGAACATAAACACACAATCCCCAAGCAAACCTAACACAACGTTTTGTGTATGTTATCAAGGGATTAAATATATTATGGAGGGATTATCAACTAACTGGACGTAACGTACATGTTGGTGTACAGTTTCTTCATTGTTTTACACACTTCTCCGAGACTTGACTAGATCGATCACTGGCCACTTTTTAGTATCCCAAGAGATTCTAATAACTGATGTGACATGTCCTTATAATATTTTTTTTCTTCATTTGCTAAAGCATTTTTTGCATGACAATGTTGTTGAATTCCCATTAATTTAATTTGTTTCTGAATGCAGGATTTGGTTTCAACATTCGTGGTGGGATAGACCATCCACACATAGGAACAGATCCAGGAATCTTTGTCACTGCAGTCCGAGAAGATGGAGTCGCTGGAAAAGATGGTCGTCTTGAAACAGGAGATAGAATTCTGGCTGTAAGTTGAAGCTTCATGTATGCAGACCTGCCAGATGTCTTGTCTTCCACCAAATTAAGTGTAGAATCCTACTTGTGAGCCCTGAGCTTATACAACTTCGTACGGGTTTTTGGGTGGGCTTATAATCGGAGTGGGGGCTTATAATAGGGAGGGAAAAAACATCTACAGGAACAGGAAAAGTCTGATTTAAGAAGAAAACTACAGAAGGCAGAACGATCTCTTTATGGGAACAGCAACAAATAACTGGCAACCAAAAGTGGAACAGAAGTCAACTTCAATGACTTTGAAGGAATATGATTTCACTGAAATCCTATTAAAGAACTGTCGCCGATATTAGTCAAATAAAACTACTGATAAGCTGGTAATCTATCACCACTATTGTTGTTTCCTGTATATGGAGTTGTATGGGGAGGAGTAAATAGAGGGGGCCTATAACCGGGGGGGGGGGGGGGGGTGCCAATCTCTCACTTTAATTACCAAACTACTGTTTTTATACATCTTATTGTATAAACTGTTGGATTACAAAGTGTCACAAAAAGTGTTTTTTCACAGGTGAATGCCACAAGGTTAGATAACATATCTCATGATAATGCTGTGGATGCCTTCCGTACCACTGAGGACACAGTGTCACTACTGGTTGAGAAGAATGCAGAATCTTACATCTTGGTAAGGGGATTGTGCTGGATAGAAAAGAAGGGTAGGAAAGGGGCAGCAAGCAAAGAAACAAAAGTAAAAATACACAGAACTATATAGAGACTGAAAAAAAGAAGAAAAACACATTTTATTCGAGGTAACACGAGGTGCCCTGAAGCTTGGATTACACAATAGTGTTACAGTAAAACCTCACTCTCTTAAACTCTCAAGGGAATCAAGAAGATAACAGGGGATCAAGATAGCTGGGGATCTAGATAGCAGGGTTCTACCAAGGGGGAATTTCTATCAAGTTCGTTTTCAAGGGAAATCAAATGCAGGGACTTCAAGATAAATGAGTTTGAGATAGTGGGGTTCTATTGTATATTACATTTTCACAAAATAACGTGAGGAGGACTGTGGGTGGCAAAACACCAATGCCTGGACACTCAACCTACCAACTCATAATCAGCAATTTTTGGCAGAGGACCAGTCATCCGATTGAATTTTAGTCATAAATCTTGGATGATGACTAATTTTGAGTACTGTTATTGTAGGCATCTCCAGTACTGCTGTCCCCTGGTGTTGCAGTAGGGTCACCATACCCTCTCAAAGAAGAAGAAAAGAAGCCCCATACTGTGGTGGAGAAAATACATTACTTCTTTCAATCACGCTGGGGAGCACTCACAGTTGGGATTGCTGTTGGATCATTGGCTATTTTGCTGATTAGGGCATACAAGCATTAGGTTTTGTGGTAAAGCTCATCCATGAAATCGCCTCCAGAAACACATAGTGTCCAGAACAGCTCAACATGAGTAATGCTGCAGTGTTTTAGTTTATATTATGTTAAACGTTCAGAGAATGGGGACCTTTTCAAAATCCTGCATATTCCTACAACTCAACTTAAAGTTCAAGACTAGTTTAAAGAAACTGGTCAGATTTTCGGAATATAGTTCATAGCCTCAGGGACTCACATTTTTTAATTAGCAACATTTCAGTCACCTTGAAGGTCACACCTTCATGTTTGGAAATAGGTCGGATTTCCTTCTGGGTCCAGCCCTGCTGTAGCCTCCTGCACAGCTGTTTTGAGTTTCACTTCCTCTCTTACAGGAAACTAAAAAAGGCTGCATAGGAGCAGGCTACCTCTGCTGATACATACTTTATTTTATATTCAGAAAATGGGTGTGGGTATAAAATCCTAAACTTTTTGGAGTTATTGTTGGAGTAATTGTGGCTGAAAATGCTCTTCACCAGCTTTCATAGTTATATATATATTTGAGGTCACCAAATGATATCTCAGTGTTACTGTTTCCAAATTTGGTATTTCTACTTCATCTTTGCTGCTCTTTCCAATTTCTGGCATTCAGAAAGCCCAAGGTGATAAACTAATGTAAAGATAGGTAGTCCATGTAACCAATGTCTGCAAATAATGGATCATATTTTAAGGGACTAAGATGCTGTCAAACACTTTAGAATTGACTGAGTATTGTTATGACAAACTGGTGTATCAACTAAGTGTTGATGAGGGTAATGGAACGCCGTCAAAGAGACAATAGCTGACGTTTCGAGCGCTAGCCCTTCGTCAGAGCGTTCCATTACCCTCATCAACAGTTGATACACCAGTTTGTCTTCCACCACGCCGACGCAGTCAACCTAGTTCTCTTAAGAGCTGGTATTATATTGTTAAGACAATCTGTTTTTATTCTGGATATTTCTTTAAGACCTGCACCTTTTCAACTCTTCAAGTCCTTGATGTGATCCTCATGACATCTAAAGCCCTGAAAAAAATGAGCTCTCAAGTTGATCCAAGGTTTTGATTCAACTTGCATATTGTTTGGTCAAGCCCAAGTTTGCACAAAAGTCAAGTTTTTCACTGTTTGGTGACCTGGTTGTGTCAGGTTGTTATCAACTGTTATGGAAATAACTGTATGGTTCCTTGTGACTCGCAAGTCCATTTGACCAGGACTTCATGAACAATATTTGTCACACAGAACAGAGTACTGGCTCATAATATATTAGCTATCCATAAAGCTATAGATTCTCATTCACCCCAAGTGATCAACTACAATGCTCCCCTTCAATTTCTCACTAATTGGAGAGGAAGCAGAGCCTACTTTCCCCCTCTCCCTAAGTTCAATTTTTGCTCGTTTTCTTTTCCCTCCTTCCCCTTCCCCTTGGGCCTGATCTTAGGTTAGTTGAGAGAACTTGACTTTTGATACCTTGGTCAGGTGAAACCTGATTGATCTGTCAATTCTCAATACATCACCCAAACATTTTCTTTGTAAAAGTTGGGAGAATCTGCATTTTGAGCTTGGGAGTGAAAAATCAAAGAAACATTGGAATACCAGTTTGAGAGCTATTAAAATATAAGGTTAATATAGTCATGGTGAACACCATAAAGATTGTGTCAAAAGAAACCACTTCTGGGGATTCAAAATATGGGAGTAAATAAATTATAGTTTTAAAAACGTTAATGTGCCCGATCTTGCCAACGTTTCTTCTGGTTCGTACAAAATCAATTAGTAACAGTCTTATTGTGGTGTTTTTTTTTGTTTTTTTTGTTTTTTTTTTAACGGGAAAAGTTTCTGTCTTTGCATGTTTGGAATAAACAAAGTTGGGACATGTTTAATGCTGCATTAGTGAAAGCATAGCATACTCAGCATTTGTTAAATACATTATGGCGTATGATGCGTCGACTGACGGTCGATGTGTGAAAACTGGACGCTGTTAAGAATCCATCAGTTTGCAGTTCACCTTTCAGGTTTTGTTAGTTACAACACAATTACGTACGTTCCTAGTGGACCTGTGTCAAGGTTTAACTAAACGAGTCTTGACTTCCTCTTGCTACGCATGGAATTCAACTCAGTTCAGTTTGCCTTGTCGTCACAGATCAGAGGAATAAGTTGGGAATCTTTCAGGTTTTGCCTGAACAGCTCATTGGAAGTTGGGTTGCTGTCGCACGAACAACTCCAAAAGTTCTCACGGTACGGGTTTCTTCAGGGTTGGCTGCACGTTTTCTATGAAAACATATATTTTTTTGCGCTAACTCTATACTGAAACCACTTGCTTGGGCAAGCTCTTTTTGTCTACACAACAGGCGAATTTACAACTAGGTTCACTAGGAGCTAACCCTGGATATCGATGTGGCGGGAAGTGCAGGGGAGTGGCACTCCCCTACGTATATCGTGGCATTCCTCGTTTCAGGGGAAGCTTGGAGGCGGAGTGACCTCTTGAGGCGTCCCTCGTTCTGGCATCTCTTTAGCGTTCAGCCGCTTTGTATCTAATTAATCAATGTCACTGTCAGGCAAGATTTGCAGCTGGAAACATCTGCAGGCGCCGAAGCACAAGGACTAAGTTCGTTGAAGTGGGATCGAAAGATCCAATTTACAAAGGAAAGCCGTTATCTGCTCCGCCATTTCCATTTCTTTCCTGGAAATGTTCCACGACACAACGGTCAACTCAGTGCTAAACAAATTTCATTTCTCAGATCGTCTAGTGACCAGGTAAGGTTACTGGTGCTCATCGACGACCATGGAGGGCTCAATTTCAACTCGACTTTGCCAGTTTTCTTTGACGATGGCTGAATAGACATCCATCAGCAAGGTAGGAAACTCTCTAAAGAAAACAAAGTCCTCTAGCAGCTTCAAGAAGATCTTGCAATTGAGGGATGTCTTGCGCGATGTCTTCACAGAACTGACCACTGCCATTACGAACCCAAGGGGAAGCACCATGCTTCAGAAAATGGGGGACCGCCCAGAAATGTACAGAAATAACAGCTGCTTCCACGGAATCTGCACTATTTCTCTGGTAAGGTTACTGGTGCTCATCGACAACCATGGAGGACTTAATTTCACCTCGGCTTTGGTGCCAGTTTTCTTTGACGATGGCTGAATAGACATCCATTAGCAGGGTGGGAAATTCTGTAAAGAAGACAAAGTCCTTCAGCAGCTTCTTTTTCACAGGGGGACTGCGCTCTGAAACATGTGCATAGCAATTGCGCACAAACCGCACAAGATCAACGGCAGACGACGTCTTGTACACCCGAAATGCCCTCATCTCATCGAAGATGTCAGAAACTTGTCTATCCCAAAAGCAATTTGAAAATTTGGTGCCTAGGGTTCCCTCAAGCTCTGTAATGACCGCGGAATCAGAATGCAAGCCTGGCCTTGTGAATTCTTCTTGATTTCCCACTGAATAGACGAATCCCTTTTTCTTCTCAGAAGACCAAAAGAATGGGTGCTGCAGAACCTCTGTCGTCTCCGGTCGGTGACACTTGTCTTCCTCGATCATCTTCTTGACAAGGTGATGTGCCTCTGGACAGAGATCCTCGTGGATGGAAGATTTTCCCTCATAAATGTTACGCTCTGTCTTGTTCTGGATAACCAGCGGGCTGTCAGGATCGTCCGCAGGCTCAAACGGATGGCGCATGTCCGAAAGTATGTAGTGAAGCACCAGGCCACAAGCAAACACGTCCGACTGATTTGAGTGTGGGTGGGTAGCTCGAAGCAGCTCAGGTGCCATCCAACATTTTGTGCCTGCATTTGTGTGCGTGACTGTTGAGCGTGAAGCTGCATCGGAACTTAACTTCTTGCTCAAACCAAAATCAGCAATCTTCAGAATTATTGGTTTTGATGTGTCCGTTGTCATCTTATACAGGATGTTGTTTGGCTTAATGTCACGGTGGATGATATTGTTTTGGTGCAAAAAATTAAGCCCCAAGACGACATCTTTGCACAGGCTGCGATGGTCTGCATTCAAAGACTCTGCAGCCATGTATTCTTCAAGGTTACCATCCAAGAGTTCAAAGACGATGTGAACAAAACCAGTGTCACCGACATCAAGAAGTTCAAGGTACCTAACAACATGGTCACAGTCCTTTAACTGCACGAGATGTTTAATCTCCCTTTGAAACTCCAGTCGACGCTGCCGCTGATTTTGTCCGGGATTTTCTGGTCGGAAAATGCGTTCACTTTCAATACGCTTTAATGCAACCTCTCGGCCGTCGTTCTCTTTGAGCCCAACGTACACGTGACTAAAACCGCCTGCTCCAATGGCTTTCTCATGATAATGGTAGGTTCCCACTTTTCTTGACTTAATTTTCCTTCTGACTTGCTCCAGTTTTGTGTCGTGCTTTTCTGACTGCTTTTCCCGATGTAGCAGGGGTCCAGAGGTCTCCAGGCAATCACTTTCCATTTCAAGAAGATCTTGCAATTGAGGGATGTCTTGCGCGATGTCTTGACAGGACTGACCACTGCCATTACGAACCCGAGGGGAAGCACCATGCTTCAGCAAATGGGGTACCGCCCAGAAATGCACAGAATTTATAGCTGCTTCCATGGAATCTGCATTATTTCTCTGGGCTACCTTCTCGCAAGCAAAATGTAGAGGAGTTTCCTTGCAAACATTCTGCCGTCTTGGGTCAGCTTTACATTCTAAAAGGAGCTGGATGACTTCTTGCACTTGTTCGGCCTCACACCGGCAGGCAATATGCAGCAGTGTGTCTCCAGTAGAATGTTTCTTGTTAACGTTCTCCTCCTCGTCTTTCTTCACTGCTTGAATAAATTCACAAGCCTCCTTGAACTTCTCTTTCCTGAGGAGGACTTCAAAGACTGTGCAACCTTCGTGATCTGCCACCCAAGGGTCCATCCCTGCTTCTAAGATACCTTTCCAATTCCAGGAGTGGAAGTTGTCTGACGCAACCCATGACAAGAGTGGGGTTCTCCCATCTACATCTCGGACGTTTGGGAGGGCCTTGTTGGCCAAGAGGACTTCGGCAGCCGTCCACGTAGCAGCTACATGTAGTGGTGTTTCTGCTCGGTCATTCGCGGCGTTCACGATAGCACCTCCACTGATGACTCGACACCCGATATCTTTCGCCACAGACTCGTGTTCACTAGCGACACCTGCGACCTTCTTCTTGGCCCAGATGTGAAGTGCAGAGTTGCAGCTATTGTCACGGGCCTTCGCTATCTCGTAGCAACGATCACTGGTCAACAAGTCGATTAGTTCGGGTACAAGACGTCTGCAATCGATCTCGGAAAAACGATTGTAACTGTCGAGTAGAACATGGAGTGTTGTTTCACCTCCAGGTGTTCTTGTGGTGATGTCACATACACCATTAATCAGGAACTTTAACAGATTAATCGATGATGAACTGGAGTGGCGAATAGCGTGCAACAGGACGCTGTCGTAGACTGCATTTCGAGCATTAACATCGGCTCCATAACGAATCAGCAATTTACAGAGTTCGATGACATTTCTAACTGCTTCTCCTCTTGCCAGGCGATCAATAGCACAGAACAAAGACGATGATCCCTTTTCATCAGAAGCTCTGGGATTGGCACCCTGCTCAAGAAGTAGCTCGCACTTGCCGAGAATTTTCAAGGGCTGGTCGGTCTCAAAGCAGAAGTCTTTTCCTTCCACTTGGTACGCTTGGAATTCTTCAGCCTTAAATACGAAAGAAGCAAAACGCAGTTTTGCCTTGTCGTCACAGATTAGAGAAATAAGTTGGGAATCTTTTAGGTTTTGCATGAACATCTGAAGGCTGGGTTGCTGGCCCACTAGCAACTTCAAGAGTTCTGACGATTTGGGGTCCTTCTCCCAGTGACAGAAACACTCTCTAGCGGCATAAAACATAGCTGTCACGCCAAATTTATCCTCGATTTCTGGTTTTGCTCCAAGTTCCAGCAGAACCTTAGAAAGGGGGACAATGTTTTCTTGCCGGTACTTCGAAACGTAAAACAACGCAGTTCGACCCATCAAGTCTTTGGCGTTCACATCCACACCATAACTGACAGTACATAGAGTACGCATGGCTTCTCCACTTCGTGCCTTAAACAGCGCTGTTTCACCTTTATTGTTCGCTACTTTGGCATCTGCACCACGTTTGAGTAGCTTCGCGATGTATTTCACATTATTGATCTTCGCAGCTGTGAACAATGGACTCTCCCCTTCGTCATTAATGACATCGAGCTCGGCTTGATTTTGAAGTAAGAAGTCCAAAACTTCATTGTCACCTATCTCAACAGCAGAAAACAAAGCTGTCCTGCCCCACTCGTCGACGTGGTTGACGTCAGCTCCATGGAGTACCAATGCTTTCACAACTTCGGCATTAGCACGCTTCACAGCAGTGAACAAGGCAGACCTACCTGTTCGATCGGTTGCATTGGCGTCTGCTCCTTGTTCTAGTAAACTCTGTACGGCACTGAGTGTACCGGCATTTACGGCGGAGAACAGTTTCCTCTCCAGTTCAAGTCTTTTATCCACCATCATATCTACTACTTTCACTGGTTTTTGGGCTTCAACCGCGTTCCCATGCGTCTCACCATTATTTTCGCCTGCATATATACGTCATCTTCTCTCAGTCAGTACCTGACAAAAATAATGCATATGACTTCTATAAAAATCGTGACCAATGTTTAAGTCCCTCACTATGCTTGATGATTTCATCGCATCAAGAGCGTGACGACAGTTTCTTTGAAGTTCGGTAGCCACATGACTTACAAACTCCCTGAACTGTCGATTGAAAGTTGAAATCTAGTAAAGGTGTCATTACTCAAATGAAAGCTCTTAGTGAGCACGTTCTATAATAGCAGTGTTCATTTTCAACTCCTAAACTGTCAGTTGAAACCCAAAGGTGTGGCCAATCAAATGAAAGCTCTCAGTGAGCATATTCTAATAGCAGTGTTCACTTCTAACTCCCGAATAGTCAATTGACAACTAAAGGTGTGGCCACTCGAATGAAAGCTCAGCAATTAGTACATTCTAATAGCAGTGTTCTGTCTTCCAACTCCTGAACTGTCAAATGAAACCTAACGGTGTTATCACTATCTCAGATAAAAGCTCTCAAGTCAATGAGCATATTCTGTTGTTGCTGAGGTTCACTGTATTTGGAGTGGAAAATATGGGAGCGCGGAAAAGGATAAATAGAATATTTCTAGTGGCAGATGGCATATCTGTAGATCAAGTTTTGCAGGAAGTGAAATTTTGTATCTGTGTGGTCGGCACACATGATCAAGTACGGTTGTGTAAAAACCTTGGCCCGTGGTGATCCGAATATGTGTAGTTATATTGTTTGCTCTCCTGGGCCCGGTTGTTCGAAAGCTGATTAAGCTAATCCAGGATTAACGAAATTCCTTCTCTCGACCTCTCTGCCAATAAACTGCAGGGTTTTGTTCGAAGATAGATCAAAAAGCTTGTTCCAGCTTAAGACGTATCAAGGAAGTCGTTGTAGGACAAAACTTCACATTTCGAAGCTTATGAATGACAACAAAGTTTAGACTTAATCCAGGATTAGCCTAATCGTTCTTTGAATCAAAGCAGCGATGCCGCTGTAAGGTCGGCTATCTTTTTGATTGGCAGACTTTGGTTGTGGTCTAGTCCGTACAACAGGCTTGTGTCTTAACTGCTCTAAAGTAGGGATTGCCTTGAGTGAATATAGTGGTAAAGTGATGTCACAAAAAATATCGGAATATGGATTTTAGACAATTCTGTGGAATGCCCTGTCTAAAAACGGTCACACAAAAAATTAGCTCTTTAGCGCATTGAACAGCTGAGATGTGGGCTATTGAAGTTCAAATTGCTCAATACTAAGAACAGCTGAGATGTGGGCTATTGAAGTTCAAATTGCTCAATACTAAACCCTCCTATTTGGTGTTAATGGTTCCTTTGATTTAGAACTGATGCTAAATAAGAGAGTTCAGTATGGAGCTATCTGGTTGCTGTCAGTAGGGCTAGCGATTTGAAACTTTGCACACGTTTGTGCAGCAGCTGTGTATGTTTAGAGATTCGAATGGAAAATTTTGCAAAATAAGACGTCACGCTTTACCACTGTAAGGGCAACACGCTTCCACTCAATCAAGCGTAACATGCATATTTAATGAGGCAATCGGCTCAGCTCAGAGAGTCAAATAACTTCTCGTAAACCTCAAAGTGCAATCCCCTCAACTCAAAGCAAACATTGACAGGATATATTCTAAAGTGCACAAACCTTGCCCGCTTTACCGGTGTTTAAATCATTTTGAGCGGCGTAACTTCCTTCCAAGCGGTATACATATTCACGGTAATCATTAACTCGGGTTTCAAATGGCGACGAATACAAAATGCTTTTTGAGTGAAGTTTATTATAGTCACATAAATGACCTGTCACAGAAGGTTCACATATTTACGGTCTCGGTAATCCGATGAAACAGATAAATATTAACCGGATGACTGAATACGTACATACGTACAAGAATGTGTTGTTTTCTTGCATAGTTCGTTCGAGCGAACTCTTAATAATATTGTAAATCATTATCAACGAAGAACACCAAAGTAACCTTTCGTTCAAGGGCTTCGGCATACACAATATACTTCAAGTCTTGCGGTAAGTTATCCAGGCAAATTTAAAATGAGGAATGTAAACAACTAAATCGCGCGCGTCCACTGCACAATGAGTGTCGATAGAGATGAACGCCGGGTTCCTGTGTACGGTCAACCGACTGAAACATTTACACAAAATAATAACTACACGATCGATATAAAGTCCGTACCGTTACGCCAGTATGAAATGTTGTTTTCACACAGAGTTATCAGGAAAATCGGGCGATGCTTGAAACACTCGAGGTATTGGCCAAGAGCAAGTATAAACCTTTGGAGCATCTTCCGCATTCATACTTTCACCAAAAGCCGTGATTAAAAGGTCGTATAATTCCGTGCCTTTAAAGTTAATCGATCTCTTGAAATGTATTTCATCATGCGTGATCGTGCCCAAATTTGGAATAAACTTCCTAATTTGGAAGTCTATTGTTGACACAGATGACGGAGTGACTGACGGACTGACTGACTGACGGACTGACGGTGTCGTGGCCGCAACAAGGTCGTGCTTCTCACTTTCGTGAGACGCCGACCTTAAAAACCGGACCTGGTGTGTTATTGTACGTGCTCTTCATGAATAAATTAATCCATCCAAAGTAGGCAATTGTTTGTTTCTGTTTGCATAAGCGGCATTGCCTCGAGACCGGTTCTAAAAATAATATCAGACCGGTTTGAGTCATTCAGAGAGTTGAACCGACACGAATGAGTCAGTGAAACGAATTTATAATGATCATGGATATATTATTATATTATAATTATCACGCGATCTATCGAAGCGATCAAATGACATGAAGCCAAGCAAGCACGTACGTACGCCGAACTTCTATAAAGGCCTGGCAAAAGGACACATTGTGGTGCCAACATTGATAGGGCGCGCATGCTTCCCAAAAGTTGCTCCGTTTTGTCACACGCGGTGAAACACTTGCTGCATATACAAATTTGTGTCCGCACTGAGCGCAACAATGTTGCCGCACGTTTTGCCATCCTGGAAACATCGAAGGATACAGTGTTGCCGCCACAATGTGTCCTCGTTTTGCCCGGCCGTAGCCCAAAAGAAATTGTGTCACTTCCAAAAATAGCGCGAGTTACAATGTACAAACATCGGCCTTGTGCGTTGTACGTTGCAACAGTGTAATAACAGGACCTTGGCTTATACACTGAAGGCAAAGCATCAATGCTGCTGTGCATGTTCGCGAAAACTTCGACCCACAGAGGCAGCGGTGTCGACCTTTCAAACCTCACATTCAACACCTTTGATCTATCCTACATATCTTACACAATACCTGTAAAACGTAGCCTTCAAATACAGCCGCTATGAACCTAACCTTGATGACCTGCAGCAGCTGTTTCTAATATACAAAAGATTATATATCTGGAACTTGAAAGGCGTTATGATCGTTGGCTCCTCAGATTCTAGTACCAGGTTGCTACTGAATAGACTCACCTACATACTCCACAGCAGTTAAATACTTGGAAACTTCCTTAGCATTCAAAATAGGCCCCCTTTCATGGATAACAACTTTTCCCAATGGCTTCCGGCGCCGTTTCGATACACTCGTTCCCAAATTCTCAAGAGTGCGCAGTAAGGGCTGGGAACCAGCACGCACGCGGGAGCAGCCTGTCACAAGAAAGAGCACATCCAAATTAGTAACCAGTCCAGGTTTCAGCACTATTGTTTATCAAAAAAAAAGGAAGGACGCACCGATGAACTTCGTTTTCGGAACTTTGCCAGGAGGGTTCATTTGAGAACAGATGGCTTTTCACGGGGGAGGGGTCAGGCTTGGGCAAGAGACTGGGGACTAATGTGTATCATTTGACAATCTTGTGACCGCCGTGATCGCCGTTGGAAATAATGGTTGCTTTGGCTTCTATTTGCTTGTTGCTTGTGTTAGTGCGAGTAGATGCTTGGCCGATGCAATCATGGCCGCATCAAGGCTCTGGTCTCGAGAGCCGCCTCGCTGTTATCGAGAACAAGCGGCCACCGATTGATTTCACCCTGGCCTTCCACACGAACGAAGGGAGTTTGAGGTTTCAGCAGCAGTTGAAGGGGACTTGGTCGCAGTGGTAAGTATAGATTTATAGATCAGGCCCCTTGATTCTTTTGTCTTTAGATTTTGCTAAAAACAAAAAAAACAAAAACAAAAAACAAAAAAAAAAAAAAAAACGAGTTATTTGGAGCGAGAAAACTCTGAAGGTCCCAGATAATTAACTAGAAAACAAGATCGCAATAATTGCAGAGCAACATGCTGTCACTTGCACCCAACGAAGTTGGACAATGTTGCACCAGAATGTTGTATCCGTTTAACCCCCACAAATTTACTGACCCCACCCCCATAGAGCTCCACACTTCATCTCAAGCCTGACAATAATATTTATGGTAAACAGTGTGTTATCTAATTTTCCGTAGGCATGATCTTGCTTCTCCTGGTGATACAAAGATCATTTCAAACCCTGTGGCAGTTCACGATTCAAATAACCAGACCAACATTTTCTGCCTTTGTGCTGATGGACAAGTATATTCTCTCAAACAAGATCCCTACAAGTTGGTGGATTTTGGTAACTGGGTCTCAGTAGGTTCTTCAAAAATTCCATTTGATTCAGGTAAACACTAAGTTATCATCCCTACACTAGCTTGTTGCTAAAATTGACACTTACAGTAATTTTTGATAGCAGTTATTTTAATTTAATTATTTACAGTCAATTACTTGAGTCAGCCTCCAAATTCTTATATAACATCTGTACCATCCTAATTTAATCCTAATTTTTTTCTAATTTAGAAAGAAAGTGACCCTGATGGCATTATATATGATTCTACCTAAAAAAATATTAAGTATGTGATTGATATGTAAAAAAAAGAAATTGATGGACAAAAATAATAATATTGATTAAAGCAACAACAAAAAGACTTGAGTAAAACACATGAAAATGTGTTTATCAAAAATATACAAAAGAAAATAAATCATAAAATGCAGAATATAACCAGTGCTCGACATTAAAGTTTTAGGGTGGTTGCCCTTCGGGCTGTAGAATGACTTCAAGCAATAGAAAGTTTCATAATTTCTGGTTGCCCAGCCCTGAATTTACCTGCCCAACCAAAGTTTTTGGTTGCCACGGGCATAGTGGGCAACCATTAATGGCAAGCACTGATAACACTGTAAATAAAAACAATATTATTGTTTTTGTTTGACAGGTGTCTCCCTGGGAGGACAGGACAATGTTGCTGCCATCAATTATCAGGGAAAGTTGACAGTGTTCTCCCGCTCACTCACAAAGTCCTCACACCTGTACTGGACTCAAGAGAATGGCAACACATGGGATGACTGGACTGTGATTGGGGGAGCTTCAGTTTCCCTAAAGACTGATGTGGCAGTGGCATATAATGGCTTTTCAAAGGTACAGGAAAATATTTATTCAGAAATTTATGCTTATGTCAACAATAGTTGATAATAATAATAATAATAATAATAATAATAATAATAATAATAATAATAATAATAATAATAAAATATTATTATTATCATTCTATTATTATTAATTATTATTTTATTATTATATTGATAGAGAACCCCTTAATAATAGTGCGTATGTCATATTATTTCTTGTTTTATTTGAATTAACAGTATTTGGAAGCCTTTGCCATCATGGACAACAATAAGATGTATCGAACATGGCAAACAGGTATGTTTTTGTTGTCCAAACAATTTTGTTATACAAATCCTACACCTCGTACATCCTGCTCATCACAAGAGATGGCTGTGCTTGACATTTAGGTTTTAGGATGGTTTCCCTTTGGACTCTTAATTTTACCTGCCCAACCAAATTAGTTGATTGCCCAGGCATAGCGGGCAAACTGTTTATGTCACACTGGATGGTGTCTCTCAACCCTTTTATTTCTGAACACTCATAATACAAATAGTACAAATTCATCCATGCCTTGACAAAATTTGACAGGCCCTAAAGACTGGGTGTCTTGGGATGAGACGGGATATGGTGCACCTACAACAAGCCATGCTCCAGTGGTGCACTCCATGAGCCACAACATGTTTAATGGGCTGCTCAATGTGTTCATCTTGGGTGATGATGGTAGTATCCACCATATTTGGCAGACCACATGTGATAAGGTGCCTAACCCTTGGGGGTGGTGCACATGGAGTGTTTGGAACACTGTTGGTAACAAGGTCCCTCCTGGTGTACCATCTCTGAACCCACTGAGTATTGGAAGCAACATACATGAAGGGATTGAGGTGAGGACAGTGTGCTTTAATCCTCTCCCCCCAGGGGGTAGGGTGGGGGCTTTAATCCTTACACCAAAGGCAGATTTGACTCAAAATTTACGTGGAAGCCAGCTCAAAAGCGGTGGACCAAAACGTAAAGTCGTGACCATCTCAGTGAGAGAGAAGGTCGGCTATTAAAACATAAATAACTTCTGACAACGACCAAAAGGATTGTGTTCCAAATGGTAACTGTGAAATTTTGAGTTAAAGCAGGGTTAGTTATTTTACTGGTATACTCGAAGTAACGCAAGTACAATGCCAATATGGTCGCAATACATTATGAGTACGTTTAAGTAGCAGCGTTCACCGTCGGAAGTGAGTAACTCTAACAAAGAATTTATTTTTTCTCTCTTTTCACAGCTCTTCACTGTTGGCAGTAAGGGCGGCCTGTGGCATCTGTGGCAGCTGTATCGTCATGGCCACTGGAGTTCGTGGGAATTAGTGGGATATCCAGCAACAGGTCCCGTGGTCAGCCACCCAGCTGTCACAAATGATGAGAAAGGCTGGTGGGCTGCGTATGCTGTATGTATCAAAGACTGTGAAAAATCCCTCATTTTCCTGCCAAAGACTGTATTACGCAAGTGAGAAGTGAACGCGCGAAGAAATCCGAGTTCTGGACGCGAGGATGCTGCTCGCGTCTAGACCTTGCAGTTTTCACGTGCTCATTTTTCACTCGCGCATACGATCTTTGGCTAGAAGGAAACTTTTGAGCCTGTTTTTACAAGCGACGCAAGCACAAGCACAGACGTAATCGCAAGCACAAGATATGTGCATCAGTAAAGGCAAGCGACGCAGGCATAAGTTCAAGCAGAACTAAGAAATACATGTGCGTCAGTGAAAACGGGCGACGCAAACATAAGCGCAAGCACGAAAAAGGGAATATTTTGTTCCTTGTGCTTGCGCTTGACCCAGTTTGCCAACACTGCTCAGCGCGCAGGCAAAAAAAAAAAAAAAAAAAAAAAAAAAAAGGAACACTGAAATGAAAGTTCACAACGAGTATGAAATGTTCTCCTCTGTCCGCTATTGTACCAAGTTTCCTGTTTGCTTTGTTTTTGTTTTTGTTTTTGTTTTTGTTTTTGTTTTTGTTTTTGTGTTCCTTTATTTACCAGCTTGGCAGTAAGGACGATATCGAAGTTATCGAACAGAACAGATCTTTGACTTTGTCGGCACAAAACATTCCATCTGGTAAACCCGTCACCGTGTCATGGTCTGTCCCTGTGGACGAGGCAACACATCAGGACTGGATAGGTGGGTAGTTTGAGCTGATAAGCCCCAGTATCTGCCCTAGCAGGCACTCCCAAGAATGTTCAACTTCAATTTTCACCTTCAATTTCTCACCAAATAATATATATCATACAGTAGCGAGAACTTGGCTTTTAGTGCCTCACTCAGACAAAAGCTGGTTAAGCTATCGATTCTCACTACATCTCTCATACAGTTCCTTCTGAAAAGTTTGAGAGAATCTGTATTTTAAGCTTGGGAGTGAAAGGGTTAAAGCGTGAACGTTAAATTTTTTCTTCCTTTTTTATCCTGACCTCAGGCGTATACCCCAGCGGAAAAGACAATCGTTTCTACGTTGATTTTTACTATGTTGGAGGCGGACAAAATCCCCTGAAAGACGCTGTGCCAAAAGGAGCCCTGACTTTCACATCTTATCTTCCCGATGGAAAATACGATTACAGATACCTGTATGTTTGTTTTATTCTGTTTGCCTTTTGGCGTTCTGTTTTTCTAGGATCTCCTCTTCTATTTTCTATGGCCTGTGTTGTGTTCTCTTGTACACGTGTAACTGTCTCACTTTGTCTCGTTCCGCTTAGTTTTTTTCTTTCTTACAAAAGTTTTGTACTTCTTTTCGTACTGCTAGACTGGATTTAAACGAAAACGGATTAGTATGGAGGCATTTACAATCCCTTCTTGTCATTGCCCTTGTTACAGTGCCAACAAAGAGTTTTTCGATGCTGTGGACGCATCTTTGACGGTCACCAACGGCCCAAAAGACGAGGAATGGATCCAGTTGTACCGTGGCATGGCTGCGGGCCTTGGAAAGAAGAACGTGAGCTTTGACAAGTGCGTGAAGGACGGCAACGAGACGGTGGAGCTTTTCAAACAAGCGTTTGATGCGTTTGAAGACAGACATATTTACGAAGGCATGCAGTTTATTGGCAAAGCTCTGAAGGAAGTTTCCCAGACTTTTGAAGCTTGTGGCGAGACGGACATTGCTAAGGCTTTGGAAAAACTTGCTTTAGATTTTATCAGTTGCGTTGAGGGTAAGTCCAACTCAGTTCCCACAATTCCACGTGCGCTGCGTGAACAGGTCGCAGTCGTGTTTTTTTTTTTTTTTTTTTTGCTCCTGGTTCAAAAATGTTTCACGGTTCTCCTTTTTCTTTTTGCAGGAAAATGTGTCAAATTCGCCATTGACGCAGTGAATGAAATTGTCGTCCTCTTCGAGGACATTTATGAGATTTATGGTGACATTCGAGGAGCCAGCAACGCCTTCAAGATCGACGCGTATGAACAAGGCAAGTGTAAGCCAAGAGCACAAGTTTGGAGAGTAGTAATGAGTGCCGTGGGATTTCACATTTTCATGTTCACGTTTGAACGAGTTTCATGGTACTAGTTAAATATAGTATAAGGTACGAGTCATGACAGGAAAACATAGAAAGAGTCTGTCAGACCGACAGAGAGAGAAACAGACTGTCAGGGAAAGTGACATCACAGGGAAGAGACACTGGCACACAGATTAGAGGACAGACAAACAGAGGGAGATAGAAAAACACAGAAACACAGACCGAGAGAGACAAGTCAGGTGGACAAATGGAAAAAAGTGACGCGAGACAAGAAGAGAGTCGAGAAACATTGCAAGAGACAGGCAACTAGAACGATCTGTTTTCAGTCAGGGAGTTCAATCTGACATATTCCATATTGTTTCTTTGTAGGTGGTTACTCCATCGGCCGTGTCGTTGCCGTGTGTATCTCGTTGCCGTCATGAAAAACGCTGCACTGTGCAACAAACAAACCATGCCCAGAAATAAAGACATCCAAGATTTTAAAATAAGGTGGCCATTTAAATTTGCAAATCCCCATAGAAAACTAATAAAAATATTTTTAATAATTTGATAATTTTTAATACTTTTAATAATAAAGATATTTGAGTTAACTTTGTTTTCTCTTGTTTTTTTTGTTTTGACCTGCGTGAAGTTATTTGCGCGCAATTCACAAAACGCTTGCGCTTGATATCTAGACGTTATTTGCGCGTAATTCACAAAACGCTTGCGTTTGATGTCTAGACGTTATTTGCGCGTAATTCACAAAACGCTTGCGTTTGATTATTGAGCGTTATTTGCGTGTACTTCACAAAACGTTTGTAATTCCTTTGGTTTCACGAAAGTCGTCTTGTTTTGTTTTTACAATGGAAAATCAGCTCTAAAGAGAACTAGATTGACTGCGTCGGCGTGAAAAAAAAAAAAAAAAAACGTATAGCTTGGATTAACCGAGGGTCCATGTGTGAAAGCTGGACGCCGTGAAAGAATTTGAAGCTGACGTTTCGAGCGCCAGCCCTTCGTCTGAGCAAATGCTATTTTTAGTTTCTTGTACATTAACGGTGCTGTCAGACAATCTGTTGACATCACACATGGCTTCAGAACACGACTTTATTTTACACAATGCATAAACAACCAAACTAAAGTTTTAAACAATTCTCTCCAGTTCTTTGGCGTACTCTAGCATGTGCTGGATCATTTTCAGCGACAGGATTTCCTCTTTGGTTTCTTTGTTCTTTTCCTCACCAAAACAGTAGGATTGACCTTTCAAAACCCAACCACGCTGAAAGAGAGCAGACAGAATATTCTTTAACCCTCAGACCTACAAAGCTGATCCTCTTTTAAACAACCTAAATTTGCCAAGGAAAAGAAAACTTCTAAACAGTGACTTGATGAGTGTGCCAGTGCCATGCTGCAATACTGTGAGATACATATGTTATGGATTTCTTGAATTTTACCTTCTCAGCAAAGGTTCTCATGCTCTTTTCCCCATCAAAATACAGTATCCTTGTTGCCTCAGGAAGCGAAATGCTCTGATATGCTTTTTCTGTGCAAGCAGCGATTTCATCTCTGCACAGATGCAAAAAGGAAAGTTGTTAGCAAATATGTGGATGGTGATGCAATTTTTCAGCTTCTTGTGTGAAAATCAAATTTATAAAGGAGAGGAGAAGTGAGAAGAAACAGACAGACATTATGGCTTGCCACCTCCACATACAGTTGACTGACCTGAGAGTGTCCAAGAGAATGTTCATAAAGAAATGGTAGTTTTCAGCGGGGACATTTCCTCTGGCAAGAAATACTTTGTTGTAGTTCCCTTCCATCAGATACTATACAGTAAAACAAGAACAGTTAACCCAAGAGTGACCAACTTCAATCTTCTCCATCAGTTTCTCATCAGAGACATACATACAGAAAAGCAAGCACAAGCATAGGAGAACCTTTAGCCCTGGGCCCGGTTTTTCAAAGCACAATTAGGCTAATCCTGGATTAGGTCTAAACTTTCTTGTCATTTTTTTAGCCTGAAAACGTGACAGTTTCATCCACAACGACTTTCTTGATAATGTTTTAAGCTGGAACAAGTTTTCTAATCCATCTTCGAACAAAACCAAGCAGTTTAATGACAGAGAGGTCGAGAGAAAGAATTTCGTTAATCTTGGATTAGCTTAATCGACCTTCGAAAAACCGGGCCCTGAAACTTATGGATCTGATCAAGGTTAAATTTCTCCTTTCAATATGTATATACAGTTGTAGTAGACTATAGAGAACTTGGCATTTGATCAACAGATTGAGACAACATATGATGATCACCAATAGAAGCTAACTGGATGACCTTTCTATCAAAGGCTTTCTTTCATTAAAATTTAATGTGGCTACCTTGAAGTTGTGCAACGGACTGTACAGTATGTGCAGCCATTACAAAAGTAGTCAATGTCAAATAACATCACTTTCAATTTTATAAAACAACTGATGCACATAACATGTATCTTCACCTGTTCCAGAGAGATTGAATGTTTGATGTAGACATTGCTTTGAAGTTCTTTAGCTGGTAACAACTCAAGTTCCTATATAAATAAAATGAAAATAACTACACTATTAGGAAATTGAAAGTACAGTATTGTATTACAACAATAAGGAGATTATTATCTCTAGACTCGGTCAGGGGGGATGCATGAAGTTGAATTTGAATCTATTTCATGAACCAGGATATGCAGGCTCTGCATCTGTCAATTGTTTCAAGGTTGTTTGTCCTATTTGTGGGAGATAAGGCAAAAGGGAATTTAGACATTTGAGATTGGTGCCAGTTCTTTGATCTAAAAAGTAAGATTCTTGTTTTGGTTTGCAGACATGTCACTGATCACATACCGTACATAACATTGCAACTTGCAAAATGAGGGTGGAGGAGGGGGCTTATATAATTATATAATTATGCATATAAAGAGGTTATTACAGAGGGAAGGAGTGCAATACGGTGGAGTATTTTTACGAGTCAGTTTTATTTTTTCAAGCGAGAAAAATAAAACTGACGAGTAAAAATACAGCCATATTGCACGACTTTTCGTGTAATAAATTGTTTATTATACGACAAACAAAGCAGGGCAAACGTTCTCACCACGCGCAAAATGAAACAAAAAAATGACGCGTTTGTAAGCTTTGCTTGCAAAAATTGATCACATAAGTTAATAAACCAGTTGATCTGGTTCCTGACGAGTGCAATACGCTCCCACCTTTGCACTCATTTTGGCCCGTATTTGCACTCGAAAATGTGAAGTTGTGTAATAAAATGGAATACAGTCAACTCCTTCTTATTGGGCAGGTAGGAGCAGAGCTGTCTTTCTCTCAGTCATTTCCTCTAACATTGACACTTCTCTAAAAGGAACAGTGGAGCTTGTACTGAGGCTGCCCGTCTCAGAGAGAGTTGGCAGTATTCATAATTACTATTTCACTGGTACCACCCCCAGAGAAGCTTGATTCAGGCTACCAGTCCCGTGTGCCTCACCGTGTGGAATTCTGCCAGTCTGTTCTGTGCTAACAGTGAGAGCAAGTTCAACCCAAGCAGCTGATACATGTATGTAGACTCCTCTAGTACTCCCCTGGCAAGAGAACACAGGTATAATTAATGAATGGTGGCTGTAATGGCTGCTTTCTTTGTAATAGCTAATCATAGTCTACTTTAAATCTACATAATTTAACCCTTTCACTCCCAAGAGTGATCAACTTCAATTTTCTTCTTCCGTTTCTCACCAGAAATATATCATATAGTAAGAAAAACTTGGTTTTTGATACTTTGCCCAGATGTTAGCTGATTTAGCTATCAATTCTCATTACATCACTCATATATTTTCCTCCTAAAAGGTTGGGAGAATCTGCATTTTGAACAAGACTGCCCAGGGAGGGTGATTTGAGTGTACCTGTAATCTAAGTAGTAGGGCTTAAGTTGAGCCATGTATCGTTCAAATGATGGGATATCTTTCTTGAGTATGCTCCACTGCACTCCAATCTCCAGTACATCTCCTGAAATAAATTACATTCCAAAATGTCAAATTTTGTAAACGTTTCCAGCAATCATTAATTTAATACAAAGAGTACATGTATTGTGAGCACAGAAAACAGAAACCAACCAGTCACCTCAAAATCAAACTGACCAACTAAAACAACAACCAGAGACACAGTACAGGACATTAATATCACCACTGACTTTCAGAAATATAAATAACATTAATTTTACAACAATACTCACTTGCTAAAATTAGTTCCTGTGGGCTTTGCTTACTTGACGACGTCGGAAGAAAGGAAAACTTGATCAAGGTAATCTATAAAAACAAGCGAAGGATAGTTATTAATAAAAGTATTTTAAACACGAGGAAGAAAATATTACTTTAACAATTGATTTTCATTCACTTAAAATCCTCAAATGTGAACTAAACTTACCTTCATCGAAGACAAGAGTTTTCCTACTTTCTCAATATCTAAAGGCTTTCTGTTCCATTCCTTAATCAATGTCTGATACATCGAAACGACTTCTTTCATATTCCCGGCTTGAGACGCCATCTTTTCTTTTCTGCAAAGTCACGAACTCGTCGCCAGGGCCCAGCGTTTGGGGGAGCGGACGAGGCTTCTAAGTTATTGAGCCATTAGTGTTTTGTGGTCAGCGGAAAATCAGTATCTATTTATGTCGTGTCACATATGAAGTACTTACCAACGCGGCTGGAGCATTCAGTGCCGTCTCTCCAGCAGAACTTGGACGATGGAAAACGATATACTTGACGCACTGGAAGATTTAGGGTAGGCAACGAAACGTCGAAGTTTTGGGTCAACTTTCTGCACTTCTCCGTGGTGTTTGGTGACTTTGCTCTTCGATCCCCATGGATGAGGTCAAGAGTCTTAAGAAAGACTGTTGTCAGATCAAATGTAGAGAAAGTCTTAGTCGAGGAGTCTTGCTTTTCAGTAGCTACACAATGCACAGTGAATTGAAAGTCAAAAACTGAGGGGGCATCTGCTCCAATGGCCTCCCTAGTTTTAGAGCACAAGACATATCTACTAGGCAACAAGAATCTATTAATTATTAACAGGTACTCTGGGCCTTTGTTGGAGGATGGGGCATTGCAGAGCGTGGTCCAAGAGGAACAGATTCACCCAGGGCTGATGTCTCTGTGTGTCTGGCTCTCTGAGCAGCTTCAGCAAGTTTGCAATATTGCAGAAATAGTTTCAGGTATCTATCATAATCAACCCTGCTATTCCAAACTTTTAAGGAAAGCGAGAAATAGTTTGAGATAGCGGGGGATCGAGACAGCAGGACTCTATCAAGAGAAATTTTTACCAAGTTCATTTCCAAGCTAGGGAATTCGGATTCTGTTCGAGATAGCGGAGATTTCGAGATATCCGGGTTGGAGATAGCAGGGTTCTACTGTATAACTATTCATGTACACCTATATAAGTAGTCTGATTTTCAGATGTCTTGAGTTTGTTCTCACTAGAGCTAGACATCTGAAAATCAGGCTAACCCATAAAATGCACCATAGATCTTATCAAATATTTTACTAATGCTTTGCTTTTACACTTGACACCCAGAAAAAGAGGACAATGAAACCTTTAGGATGGAAGTCAGTGGTATGCTGAAAGAATTAGGTATGATAATCACAGTTTTATTCAGTTTTAATTATTCTGTTTTAATCTCTCTGTTCTACAAACTGGTCAGATTTTTCCCACCCCTGATTCTTGGCATGAAGTTAAAGTTGCAGGTGTGCCATTTGTATGGCAAGGCCATTTGGAGATCAGAGTCATTGCCTGCATGACCATTGTTAAAGTGTTGTTTCTCATCAAATATGCAATAGAGCCGTTTTTGGATGACTGTCGAAAACCAAAACCAAAGTAATCACACAGGCCAATCACAGAGACTGAGAGAAAACAGTTCAGTCAATTGGAAGCCAAAGTAATTTGCGTTTGGTCTTGTGATTGGTTTTACTTTCCAATCAGCAGTGCGAGTACACGCCATCGCTTGCGTGAGAAGTGTTTGGTTTTGGTTTTGGTTTTGTTCCCGATTGGCTGAGTATGCTGACAAACTCATGTGGACCAATCGGAAAGCGAAGCAAATGCAAAATCAAAGCAATCACACAATTACTTTCGACAGTCATCTGAAAACCACTCTATTGTGACTGTATTATTTTTCTTTAGGTTGCCCTCATCCCCAGTTATCAGGAGTTGATGGGCTTGCTTCACCACAGAACCGGTTGTTGCTTCTTGGTAAGGAGAAAATAAATATAATTACATTTTGGTGGCCCATTGATGTACATGTAAGCTCTTTATATCAGTGTTTATCTTCTTCTATGATGTATTTCACAGATTATCTCACCTCAGAACTACAGGCGTGTCGAATGATTGGAGGAGAAGACACAGGGAAGATGGAAATTGATGAACAGGTTTATTATCATTTGTGTGTAATTGTCAGCATTTACGTTAAATACAGCTGAAGGAGTCAACAATTTATACAACTGATATTTATTTCTCTTCCTGCAGGCTGTCAGTCCTCCTCTTCAACAGTTAATGTATATTTTGACAGCCCTGGGTCTTCCACAGCCATCCCAAGACACATCTGTGTTTGATCTGTTTTCACAAATAGAGACACAAGTAAATAAAAAAATTCATGGGAATTTTCCTCCTATGTTATTTCCCTTTTTTCCTCCTGCTCCTGGTTCAGCTTTCCTTTAGCTCCTCCTCCACCTTCCCCTGACTTTGGTACCCCCCTCCCCCTCCCCTCCTTCTCTCCCATCCATCCCTCTGCCTGTCTACCATATTTATGTCTCTTTCTTCTTTCGATCCTATAGCTGCGCAACTTTCTTCCTATGCCTGAGGGAATTACCATATGATAATTTGAACCTAACAACTGTGAAATCTTTACGTTTCTTTCAGGTTCAAACGCTATTAAGTCAAGTTCCAATTGATCACTTAGGAAAACCACTGTTAACAAAGAAGTTGATTACCCAACAATGGGTAAGTGAATTCATGAGTATACCTCTTGGGATAGATTCTATTGTTCCTGCCATCCAACATGGCCACGGTGCAATTGACCCTCTATTAGATATAATTTAGGGGATTAAATTGTGGTTTTGTTTGCTTTATGTTATATATTTCTTAATGTTTGCTTGTTTGTTTTTGTTTGTTTTTAGGACAAAGTTAATCAGATCAATTCCCAGCTAAACAATGAATACACCCTGAGGAGGCAGATGTTACTCAAAAGACTTGACGTGACCATACAGTCTTTTGGCTGGTCAGACAAGGCAAAGGTTGAAATATTAATTTGTTATCCTTCTTTGGACAGACACAGTCACTTATTATTTACCTCTTCACAGGGTAAGAAGGACCAGATAGCTGCAGCATTCCAGCCAATTCGCAGAGGTTTGGCAGTTTCCACACCTTTTGGGATTGCAGATATTGTGGCTGCAAGAACAGGTCTGATATGTTACTGCTCACTACCCCTGGAGGGGGGGGGGGGGGTAAAATGTGCAAAATTTATGATCTTGGACCCTATTTTGGACCAAAATGTGTGATTTTTGACCCTATTTCAGACCAAATATCATAATCTCTGATCCTATTCCAGACCAAAGGCTCAAAATCAATACCTTATTTCAGTCTAAAATGCTGAAAATGATACCCTTTGGGGTGGCCATACCTATATGGCTCATATATGGGAGTACCCCCCCCCCCCCCCCCCCCAATCAGGCTCATTACCCCTTATTTTATACTTAAAAATCTAATCCCTTTGATTGTAAATGCTTTTAGTACTAAATATATTCATTTATGATGTAGTATTTGAACATCCCTCATGTTTATGCCACATGTACTGTATGATTGTCAATTCATGATCAAGCATAATGTTTCACAGCCCTTTAAGTGAAACATTTTCTTCCACAAATAGATCTTTTATCACAAGCAAGGACAAGTAGTGACAGAATCAGAGAAAAAACCAAGTGTGCTGTCAACAAAGTTCTCATTGGCAAGGTGCTTATCATTTTGATATGTTTGTTTGTTTGTTTGTTTGTTTGTTTGCATCTACAGTACTTTTTATGTTGAGGTGGGGTATTTTTCCTTCAAATTATCATGAAAGGCCTTTTTTTGTTTTTGTTTTTGATTTTGTTTTTGTTTTTTTTTTTTCATTTTTCATCCAGGTTCCAGATAGAGGTGGACGACCATCAACCATGTTTCCATCTGTGGAAATGCCCAGCTTTAAGAAGCGCACAGCCCCAAAAGACCAAAGACCAGGAAGTAAGTTGGGGGAAATCAGGGCCAAAATTTGCAGCCGACTAAAATGTCTAATAATATAGAATAGGTGGCAAACTACCTAGGGATAAAAGTAATACTATACCTGTCCAAGAAACAGATATTTAAATACTAGAGGTTTGCTTAGTAATGTACAAAACAAATTGTTGATGTTTCATAATTTTCTATAAATGTTTTAGGTGGACGCAGTGGTGGAAGAGGGGGGCGAAGAGGAGGCAAGGTTCAAGGAGGTATGTCATTTCTCACCTTGAAAATCAACACAAGAAAATAATAATTTATTATTGTTTTACTCAGTTGTTCAAAGCATAATTAGGCTACAGTTATAGATACGAGTTCAGTCAGACAGATATTGTTACAATATTTTGCTGTCCAAGCATATATATGTTTAAGAAATAAGCAGTCTTTCCAAAATGAGGAAAATGTATAATAAAATGTATATATTAGTTTTCATCTGAGCAAGGTATCAAAAGCAAAGTTCTCAAAACTCTAGTGAGAAACTGAAAGATAGGATTGACGTTGATCACTCCTGGTTGTAACACGCAGTTGACACTTGTTTCAATAGATGAACTGATCCACTTATACTCTGTCTATCTTCCCTTAGGCTGGTCGGCAGGTGAAAGGAAAGGCGGTGGTGGAGGTCCCCAGGGTGGCTGGGGAGGAGGTGGAGATAGAAGAGGAAACTCTTTTGGGGGTGCAAGCTTTGGTGATGGAAATGATAGATCAGCATATTTCAGGTCATGATCAGAATCCCTACAACACTCTATTTAATATGTGTGAGTGATAATAAATTATCTTGGTGCAAACTGATACTTTATCACCTTTTGTCTGGATGAAGTATTGATGCAAAAGACGTTTATATTATAAATGGAGAATCTAAAGTAATATTTAATGTTTCGACTGATATTACTGCACTCTACAAATTTCTGTTATGTATCTACCCAATATTTTGTTCAAAATAACATTAAAATTTTGTAACAAATTGTGATTGGTTTGTTGTATTTTGGTCTGAAAATCTTGGGGTGGAAGGATTTCTAGACATACCGTGGTGGTGTATCCCAGCCCCTAATCTACATTTTGAGACAGATATGTTAAGTAACAAGCTAGGAGAAATATACAGTGACGTGGTGGTGGTGACTTCTAGCCCCAGCATTTTAGAAGAGCAATATATAAAATGGACACAAATAAAATAGCATACAATTTTATTGTATAGGTTGATGCTATACTCAGCTCACTCAAACACAAAAACATGTCACAGATTCCAGCTGTCTTTTACCTCTGTTTTAAAATACATGATCCACTGTTTAATTTGTATGACACTGCATGTGAATTAAAATAATATTGTCACTCGAATTGGTCAATAAATCATCATCTGACTGTCCACTAGGTATAAAAATACAAGCTTGGAAACATACGAAATAAAATGTATCTATGTAACATTTTTTACATGATTGCATCCTATTAGTAATACATGTCCCTCATTGGCACCCTTTCACTCCCAAGAGTGATCAACTTTAATTTTCTCTTTTCAGTCTCACCAGATATATCATACAGTATGGAAAATTTGGCATTTGATACCTTGCTCAAACAACAGCTGATTAAAACATAAATTCTCTTTTCATCACTTATGCATTTTCTTATTTTATGGTTGAGAGAAATTGTATTTTGAGCTTGGGAGTGAAAGGGTTAAAGTATTGGGTTTCCTCAATCTCCAGCTCCCATCCCTGAGTCCGGAACACAAATTTTCCTAGCCATTAAAGAAGAAAATGTGTAAAGTGAGAATTGATAGTCCAATCAGCTTTTGTCTGAGTAAACTATCATAAGGCAAATTCTCCATACTGTATCATATATCCCTGGTGAGAGACCAAAGGAGAACATTGAAGTTGATCACTCTCAGGAGTGAAAGTGTCCAGTTTTGGATTGCTTTTCAATTATTGTTCACTTGCTGATACAACAAAACAATATTCAGAACAAAAATGTTCACATAATTATCCTTCCTTCCACTATAAATATCTAAAAAATATATATTAATATCTGAATAATAATAATATGAGATTCTACCCTGGGAAAGCGAAATGTCGTATATTAAAACAATATACTTTGCAGTATAATATTTTCCCACGTAATGAGTATAAAACAGGTTACATCCAGGCAATACATGTCCACAGTACCGTAGGGGGTTAAAAAACAACAACAGAATTTACGGTATTGTGAGGCTCGTATTGAACTCTATGCAGGCTTTCTCGATCTAAAATAAGTTACCCTCTTTATAAACAATTCCTTTGCAAAAGCATACAATTCTAGATCAAGCATATTCTGAGCTTTGATCCGATCAAGATACTTTTCAACATCTACCATTGCTTCTTCGGCGTGACCATCGTCGTTTTGCTCAAAAGAGCGACTGAACTTCAACTCAAAAGTCTTCTCAAATAGGAACTGGCTGTCCTTCTGATTTTCCAGGAGCGCAAAGTAGGCCATGCTTTCCAGATTTCGTTTTGCGCTTTTCAGCATAATGTTGTCCCTCTCTTTTTGCGACATTCCTGTTGTATTGTAGCAGTTTACAAGTGTAAGATCGGCCAACATCCGAGTTTGTCTATTCCGCGCGAGATTTGACGAACACGCTAAAAATGCTTCCATGGTCACATCGGTCCAGTCTTCGCCTGTATAGCACGGTGCTACCTCCTGCTCTGTTGGTGATCGCCCATTACACATGTGCTTTGCAGTACTCCATGTTGCTCCACGCTGACGACACAGATATTCGCTCATGAACCTCTTCACTGGCTCTCGTATTATCGTGATAAAAAGAAGCCTTCGCCGACTGTTTTCGCCTTCCGCCCGGTTCATGTAGCCGGGAACACAATCATGAAGTTCCGTCCAGTCGGCGTGTAAGCCACAGGGCCAACCGAGAGAGTAACGAGAAAAGATCCACAGCCCTTTGGAGTTTGGTCGAGTACAAACACAACGTTTTTTTCGACGAGGGCAATCGCACGGATTCCCTTGAATATCTTTCACCAAGTGTTTACCAAACACCGTCCCCCCGGTCTTCTGCATGTGCAAAAACACAAACACGTCCTGACCTTTCAGGTCGAAGGGAAAAGTCTGAACATCGCTCATCGTGGAGCCTTTCTGACTTTGCGCAGTGATCGAATGTGTTTCTCCCCCTCGAGTAGATGGCGGCAGCTGGTCTCGTCCCTGTGGTGAAGGCATCATATTGCACGATCGGAGTGGGCAGAGATACAAGATCATAATCAACAAGGATGCAATGGTCATTATAAGTAACGATACAAAAAATTTCCTTTTGTGGTTCAAACAAGAGTCCATGCCCATCGCGCTTCACTGAAGTCGCTCGATGCCGACATGCCAGTTCTTCCGGAAGTGAAAACAATCCATCCTGCCTCGCTTTCAAATGCAAATCCGCTGACTTCAGGAATTCCAAAGATGCGTCATAATATGCAAATAAGCAAAAGCCTTCGTGTTTACTTGTGGAGATGGTAATAATAAATATTATTACACTATTGTCATTATTATACTAGAAATACGATATTCGCAGAAGCCCCACGCCCTAATTGATTATGAATGACACTGCTGGCGTACTGTTCCAATACTTGCTGCAAATAATATTCTGCTTGTGTATAGTTTTGTCTCTGTGAGCATGACAGCTCATTTTCCCTGGGTTGTCAGGAAGTCATTTGTTGGCATGTTTACAAGAAACAATCTCAGTAGTCAAATAAACAACAGACTAGGTTATCACAAAAAATCATTGTTGTTAAACTTTACAAACGTCTGAAAGTTCACATTACTTGTCTTTACTCAAATATTTTGTTCAACCTTGTTCAATAATAATTTTTGCTTAATATCAAGAAACCTAAATAATTTTATTTCAATTATTGAAACGATGTGTAGAAAAGGTATATGTAGGTATGCAACAAGACATCTGGTTTCTCAGGCAAACAATACAGACTACTCGTACAAGAACGTAGGAACAGTGACCACTGCTCAAGTTATCCAAATAGTTGTACAAGTTCCAACACTTGCTTGTGATAATTTAATTTTGTCCTACTTGAATAAGGAAAAGTTAGCCTGAAATGCCAGACATCTCCTGGGCCCTCAACTAAAGCCCTGGGTCCGAGAGATACATGTCTCTCTCGCCCTGTGCTTGGGTTGAGGGCCAAGGAGATGACTGCCATTTCAGGCTAAGGAAAAGTAACAGCACTAAAATATTATATTCACATTTTATTTGAAGTGATAGAAATTTATCCAATGCTTATTTCTCACCAAAAGACGATTGCAGGCAGAATAATAAGAAAAACAAAGGACAATACAATGTATAAAGAAATAAAATAGTTTATTGGGAATTTCAGAAAATACACACAGAAAAAAAGCAATGATGTGTACCAAAGGGACCAAGCTCATGCGTATCAAACAGAAATGGATCCAATCCACCTGAAATCAAACCTCAGCAATTTGTACAACCCTGAAAAAGATATAGTACCCCCATTTTCAGCCACAAACATGCAGTTGTGCAGAGAAAATTAGCTCAAACACTGCTAAGGGAAAATTGTACTACAGAAGTTTGTGGGCTGCAATCAAACTCCTAAAGTATGGAAATATGAATCCCAGAGGGTTGTGACTCAGTGAAAGCTCTTATTATTTATCAGACTAAAGTTTCTGCCAGTCCAACACCCCCAGGCTTTGCTAGGAAGGAAAGTTTGTTAGAAAGGCCAAGGAAAATGTTTTCATTCAGAATGCCTTCAAGAAAATAATATAATTGTCTTTTTTGCCATTGTCATTGTGCCAGCTCATTGAGCTTGCCAGATCAAAATGCATAAAAAGAATGGCATGTTTAGGGTTGAAATTCCCTGAATCTGGGCTACTTGTGTTACATGCTAGCCATAGGCCAGCAAGACACGTTTTCAAGCCCTGCTAAATTGGACAGAGAAATGGCAGAAGGGTGTCAACAAGAGCTCCATCAATCATACCATGTGGTCCTTCATGGAGGAAAACAAAAATGTTAGTTGTCCAAGGATAACACAAACTCCAAAAATCAGACCTGGTTTTAGAAACCAGCACTCTTGTTTCCTTCACATGTTTATCATGTGCCCTCCCCACCACCCTCCCACTCCATTCTCAGAAGTTGTATTCATGCTAGAAAATTCAGGACAACACACAAAGGTCATAACACAAAATAATGATAACACTTGGCTGTTCACACAAATGAGAACAAGAGCAGTGTCACCAGAATCCTTGATCTGTCCACTGCCCTGCCAGCTTAGTGACTTGATGTGTGCTGCAATGGATAATCCAGAACCATCCAGCAGCCTGCCATCACTTAAAACACAAAAGCAGCAACGTTAACAAAACCAGAAGCATTAGACTGCATGCTGTTTCATCTCTTTATTTGGATCATGATTTGCTTACTCATTAGAAAATTTGAAACTGAAAGGGACACCACATGTCATGGATTAATATATCATAAAATGTCATGTTTCATTTTAACCTTACCATGAACTTTGAACATTTCTGTAAACCATATATACATGAAATTCAACATCTTTTTGCTAGCTTTACAATATTTAATTACATCTGCACTTTTCTGAAATTATATAGATAAGTGGTTGACACCCTTGGCACCCCGAAAGAGAAGTGCATTACCTGGGTCAACACTTTGGAGCCACTTGCAGTTGTTTCATGGAGTGACTATCAAGGCCAGTCCTGATATTCCAGCAGCTCATTGAGAATTTCCCTGTTCACCTGAAAAGACACAAGGGCGGAGAAACTCGAAAGTTTAGACCACCTCTTGAGCTTTAGTCAATGCACTTTGTAAAAAAAATGCTGTGGTAGGGCAAGCCAAAACCATTTTATGCAAAATACAAAAAAAAAAAAAAAAAAGTAAAAAATTCTTGCAACACAATACAAATTGCTTAGAAATGCATAAGCACATCTTGGTAGAATTTCTTCACCAATAAAAACAAAAGCAAAACAAGAATATTCTGCGTTAGTGTGGTGCAGCAATGCATGCTTTTGGCCTGCCCGCCCACGTTTTGCATAAATTAAAACCATCTTGCCAGCTCATCAGTTTGAAGAACAAATTTAACCTTTTTTCATCTCCCTAGGAGTCTCGATTATCAAAAGTCCGTCAGCAAACTACTGACATTAAGAACAGCACGTTCAACAACAATAAATTGATAACTAAATATAGCTACTTTTACAAAGTGTAGTCGCTCCGCTCCAAAAATATTATCAGTTTCCGTCAGGAAAATGGAATTCGAAAGATAAAACCTTTTTTTCTTTTACTCTCTCTCGTTATAATCCTCGAACTGCAGAGGCGGGAGGGCACTTTAGGGCCTTTAACCTGCAATTCTCCTCCTCGAGTGATTTGTTCTTTCGACGTAAGTCTTCCAATTCGTCGAAGTCGACGTCTCTCCCCTCAAGCGAACTTTCAAATTCGGGGATTGGTGTTGGCCGTAAATTGCTGAACCCCGACATTCTCCTCATCTCTTTGTAAAGCTCATCTTCTCTGTTCTCTAACTGTTGGTACCGCTCTACAAGTTCAGGTTTTGAGAGGGAGAGCAGGGTCTCTTTCTGTATCCGACAATACGTTTCGTCGAAGTCCCTCTGAAAATACTCGAAATCAAAGTCAAGCCCGTTGAATTCTCGCACTAGATCTTCATCTGCTTCTTGTAAGTCTCTTTCACAGATTGGTGTTCCTCTCACCGACCTAGACGAACTTGCCTCGCTGTTTGTGGAATCGGCGGGAGAAGGAAAAAAGATTTCTTTGTCCGCCATGATGAACTGTGTCGTATTTTCCGGGGCTGCTGTCATTGTCTTGCCCGCTCGCCTTTGCTTCACCGGCGCCTGTTTTTCTAGCATTTTGTTGGTGCTAAATAAACTGCAATGTTTCCTCTTCTTCGGTCGCCGAGTCTTCTTCATTTGTGAACGCTTGGTCTGCAAATCTTCTTCCCCAAAATGAAACTGCATCGGGATTGAACTTGTGGGGCACATATAGACCAAAACGGCTCCTTCAAAACAAACCTCCTCGCCAAAGCAACCTTGAGTAACACAGACCAACCGAACAAACGGGACGACCTAAAACTTTCCAACTGTTACAAATACCACCCTTTCTCCTCGCCAACTTTTCTTGAAGTGTGTGAACGTCGTGCAACGTCTCGATCTTTTATGAGCTGTAGCTATGACAACTTATGACGTCATTACTTTTTACCAAATTTAGACTGCATAGTTGCAACCACGTGCTGTCCCGTGATGACAACAAAAACACTGGGTCTGAAACCTCGTTCCAAGCTTCCGCGGTTGGACTATTCTGGGGACGGAAGTTGTGCGTGTATAAACGTATTTATGCGAGAGATTCGAGGTTTTTATTCTAATGCAAAGCCAACGGAGAAGTCATACGACGAGAGAATGGCAGTGTTTCTTGATTCGGTGTTTGTAAAAACAAAAGCTTGTTGCTAACGGCACGCAGGCTAGCTGACTGGACATAAACACGAACTCTGCCTTGACGTCTGTTTCACCTTATTTGCGACAAGAGGTAAGTAAAAATACAGAAACATTACTTTAAACCCGAGCGCTGGTTTGGCGGGAATTGAATCGGTCATGATGTGGACCACGGGAACGAAATGCAAAGAAGTGACTCTGATCGGCAAGGTGCGTTTCTCATATGAAAAAACGAAATAATTTTTGTGGAGAAAATTTTGCGAGGGACAGAAAACCCGGGGACAAAAATACTGCAATTTCCAGTTCTATATTTTCACTCGGATTTTCAGAGGATTCTGTTTTATTTGTTTGTTTCTTTGTTTGTTACTTTTTTTAACAAATCTATAATTAGCAGTGAGCGGTAAAACAATACTTTGCTCTAAACATTTATTCGCCCACGTGTTATGATATCGCTAATTGTGCAGGGTTTCGAAGTTTTTCAAATCCAAACCTTGATACTCTCGTTCTTGTTTTCCAGTCGCTCGACACAGCACCAAACGTTTTCGCCACCGCGGTGCACACCACACAGAAGAACAAACACGACGCAAGCAGTGTATGGGTGGAGGACATTGGCCGAGAGACATTCACAGTCTGCCTGCGTGAGTTGAAGAACTTTGACGGTGTTCACAGAAATGTGCGCGTGGTAAGCAAATACACCAATAAAATATTCTGTCTTGAAAAGTTTCTTATCGCTATTTCAGATTCCGAGCTTCAAAGTCTCTAAACCATTTAAGGCTGGAGCAGTTGCAGTCGTTCCCAGCCAAGAATCGTTCCACAGATTGATCGATATGCAGTTAGCAGGAATGCAAACAATGAAAAGAATTTCCTAGGAATCAAAGTAAAGAATCGTTCTGTGGACTAGCATAAATAGTATAGGTCCGTTGTTTCAGTCTTTCTTTTTCCCTGCTCTAGGATTGGCTGGCAATTGTGGAAGTACCAATTGGTTGGAATGTCCCGTATGAGAGCAGTGTGGTGCTTCAAAACAGTAACCCACCTGGCGCGGACACTAAGTACAGCTTCTGCAAGGTAACCAACCAAGTTGTTCTGGATTTTTTTCGGAGATTTGTCATCAATATTCAAGCTTTTGTCTTGCGTTTTTCTTGGCTTGAGTGTTTTCTGATTCTCTTGCTTCACAGAGAGTTCCCTTCTCCACAAAGTTTTACTCCGCACCTGTGATGATCACCAGGGCTTACCATCAATCAAACCAGCTGAATTTCAAGAACATCTTGCCAAAAGACAACGCCATTACCAAATGGGTTGAGGTAGGGTGCCTACTTGTGTCTGTCAGTCTAGATTCTATAGGTGTCAGAGTGTTTTATGTGTGTTTCCGTCTCTCCGTGTGGTGATTGGTCTCTATGTGGCTGTTTCTTTGACAACTTTCTTTTTGTCTAAAACGCAAATCTATTTACAAAATGTCGGCTTTCTTTCCTGTTTTTGTAGGATGTCAGCATCTACAGCTTCTTGGTTTGTATGAAGGACATTCAGTATGACGGCCACCACGATCCTATCACCATCGACTACATGGCTGTTGGATGTAAGTAGCAAACAGTGCAAAAACATACCAGCGATTCAAACTGATCACAGCCTTGGTTTTACCTGAAAAGAGCTTAAACAGGCAATGTGTCCACCTTGCCCCCAAGTTGGAGGTTTTCTGTGTTCGGTCAAGTCGCTTTTGACAGATAACAGATTAACTAAAGCTGTTGTCAATGTTATTTGTGTTGCAGATCTTGATCCCTGTCTTAATGTCAAATGTTACTACTACGCTGTTTGTGAAGCAGTCGATGAACAGGCCGCCCGATGCGTTTGTCCCAAGGAGTGCCCGTCGTTTGAGGCGCCCGTCTGCGCAAGCAACGGAAAAACGTACAAGAACATGTGCGAGTACAAGAAAGCCATTTGTGCCGTCAGCGGAAACTTCACTATTATTCACCACGGCAGCTGTAAAGGTAAGATTAATAAATTTCCACTGGTTTGCCGTGGTGTGGACTCTTATTTACCACGATTTACGTCATCACATGGTCAAAATGTTGTGGACTCACGAGGCGCTTCGCCGAGTGAGTCCACACCAAATTTTGACCATGTGATGACGTAAATCATGGTAAATAAGAGTCCACACCACGGCAAACCAGTGGAAATTTGTTTTTTACCACAATATTTAGAAATATACAAGAAAGTTTTGTTGTATGTCGTTGCAAAGCGTGACACGCTGGCGTCAGCTAGCGTCATATCGTTGTCTGGACTTTTATTTACCACGGTTAATCGACCAATCAGAGTGCGAGAAACTAGTGTGTTGTGGTAAAAAATGTTTTTGGCATCTCGAGTTTGAAACGCGCAACCGAAACTTGCATCTGTGTGTTACTAAATTTGCTAAAAAGATGGCAACATTTTGTAACTCGCTGCATTTTTTGTCGCTTAGACTTTTCCCATATGTTTGAAACCTCCCCTAGGTCCTATGTTCTCACAAGCATAAAATAACTTTGTCAGAGGCTTTGTTGATGCAGACATAAAGTTGTGTGTAAGATAGTTTTGAAGCTAGAATTTGTCGTATTTGAACACTTGAACGCGCCCCCGCGTTTTTAAACGACAAGTGTGTTGATACCTGTTGCTCCGTCATTTCAGCTTTTATCCTCCATCATGGCCGTGTTGCTTCCACTGACGTTCAGTGTCGCATGGTCGTGTTCAAACCCCAAGACTTTGCTTCTGAATCCCACGTTCATGTTCAAGTTTCCATCAACTACTTCAACCAATGCAAACCGGAGCTTTCGTGCACGACTCCGCCGTAGCCTGGGCCGAGAGCATTTCATACATGAACTTCAGCGCCTGCGCACTTAAGGCTGGCCGGAATGACCGCGGGACACCAGACAACGGGCTCACTTATGTGGATTACATCGCGTATCAAGCGGCTCCAAAGGGCGCAGTGGCGGGAGAAGAGAGCTTGACCAACTGGTGGGGCGGAACCACGTGCACGAAAGTCGACCTGCCCCAGGTAAACACTGGGTCGTCTTAGTTTTTGTAGCTCGCTTGTCATCTCCAGACAGTAGGTGCAAAGGCTATACTCGTATTTTGCAGTGAAATAAGCTGAATTCTTTTGCTTTGCTTCAGGAAACTTTTGTTAGTGCGCCTCGCGTGGTTTTGTCAGCGGAACACATCGTTATTGATCAGAAACATGACGCCGCCACTGTCGTTTATCATCGGTGAGTGGCATAATTTTGAAACGTATTGACAACATGTTAGGTTTTCTAGCTTTATAAGTCTTGCAAGGAAAGAAGTGGGTTAGTCGTGAAATAATGCCTTGATAATGTCTCCTCGGCAGATTATAGTCTGTTTAGGTTTAATTATTCTTTAGTTGGAAAAGGGTAATTGGAGTCACAAAACGGTCTCATCCAGATGTACAGCTTTCACGTGATGGTCACACTTTGTATTTTTGCTAAATGAAGTTATGACAAAGGCGTTCGCGGGTCTTGAAGGGGTTCACAGGAGAAAAGGTTGAAATAGTCTGTATGTGCCTAATTATTTTTCACTTCACAGCCCTGATGCGCTTGTTTCATTTCTCTGCAGGCACATGGAGGTCGCAGAATACTATCTTTAAGACAAAGGAGGAAGGCAAAGCCATCTCCAAGAGAGTCATTCTTACCCGGTGCCACCAAGTGGACGTTTTGTACCCTACAACAATATTAATCGAATAAAAATGTTAACAGTGTACCAAGTGTAAGCTATCTATTTGTGTGCCCAGCGAAAACAAATTAAATGAATATTGGTTAAGTTCCCAATAACTGCATCAGCACCCGATTTCCATTCGCATACTCCCAACTAGTTGGGAAGCTCTGCATTATCCCTTCAAGTCTTGAAACAGAAGAAGAAGACGGTATGAACGTGTGTCCAAGCTTCGGTGGCAATGAACCCAAGCTAACAACACACGTAAATGTGCTCCCCGTTGCTTTTATTTTAACTTATACTGTTTCTTCAGCGCATATCATACAGATTTGAAACGCTTTCTAGTCATTAAAGGAAGCAAATACAGCAGCACGTTTACATCTGACGGGTATTTAAACGCTGAGTCAGTAAAGTCCACCACTTCGCCGGGTAACACGAAACAAGTAACATTGCAATACTTAACGACTAAAATACTTAAATTTCACAGAGCGGGTAGTGGTGTCTTTGTAGATACTGCCGTACTGACTCGCACGGACCCGTAATTTGAATTTCTGAACCAATCACTAAGTAGATCGTTCCAGGCCAGTTTATAAGCGGGCTACAGCTTTCGATAAAAAGCTACATGCATTTCATTTATCATTTAGTTTTAATACAAAGCTTGTTGGCCGAATATGTTCATGATATTTCTAAAACTTGTGTACTAGCTGGTGCGTGCGTGGTAAAGTTTGAGTAAAAACTGAGTAACTGACTTTCACTCTCAAAGGGCTTCAGTTACAAGGTTTGCTTTCTCCTTCAGCTTGTTCACGACGTCGTTCTGCTTGGAAATCTTGGACGAACCTTCGAACAGTTTGGCCAGTCAACTCTTCGATGCTAGGACACTGTGTGTCTTGCACCGGATATGGTAGCGGGTCTTGAGGTGCTGGTACTGCTTGAGAAAACATTGTCATGGCTCGTCGTGGACGGGTCCTGATGGGAGCTTGGGTGTCTTGCAACGGATATGGCAGCGGGTCTTGAGGTGCTGGTACTGCTTGAGAAAACATCATGGCTCGTCGTGGACGCGGGATCCGGACGGGAGCTTGGGCGTTCTGCACCGGACACTTTAAGTTCTGGTCTCTGTTGCGCATACGCATCAGCAGACGGAAAGAAGTGAAAACTGCATTGAGGAGCATTCCAACAAGGAGCAGCGCGAATGACCAGCTAAATAACAGCTCATTCATATTCCACTGTTCCTGTAAATTAAATCAATAAACATCTGTAAAAATCCAAAACGGAATTAAGAACGACAGTTGAAAGTCAAATAACTACAGTACAAAACTATAATGAGAGTCCAGAAAAGTCATTGGATTTTTTATGCCTATGCGTTGTCTGGTGAAAAGAGTTGACCTTCAAGTAGTCCGCAGTCTTTATTCCTGTAGTCCGCAATCCAACTATAAACAGTCAGGTAAATTTTTATCCAAAGGGTACGGACGATCAAAAATAGGCTAAAAAAAATTCTCAAAGGTTTCAGGCTGGAACACTTGAAGTTTGAAACCCCAGAAGTGAGTCTCTTGCTCGTGAATCAAATCGGAACTGAAAGACTCCCAGTCGAATGTCACCGGACTAACTGCGCTGTCCGTCTTTCTCCTGCTCTTGGCCTTCAACGGACCCGCGGCCGGCAGAAAGTTTTTTGCGCCAAAGAAGAAAATTAAAAATAAACCATAGGGGTAGGAATTGGACTATATTCCTATCATTTTCCTTGACCTTATAAAATAAGAAAGTGGCTCGGGCCGGAGTGAGTCCACGTCGGGTTATCCGCCGCGAGTAAAAAATATTAATAACGAGGCCAAAATCTCAGAAATAGAAGAAGCAGCAAGCAAACACTTACCATATTTTCGGTTTGGCTAGATTAAATTGAAAATCCGAAGATGATTCCACTGTCTGGCTTCTCAGTATTTTATCCGCGCAACGTTTCAGGTCCTGTGCGTTGAATTGCGGCATACAGTCGTTTCCTGCTCCTCATCAGCGCTCGGATGGTCGAAGCTGATTGGTCCACAGGTCTGCCCCGGATATCGAGCCAATGACGCTCGGACGACACTTCTTGTAACGTTCTTGTCACACTTTTCGGCCACAATTATTGTGGCCGAAAAGCCGCTTGCGTCGTGGACTGGTATGAGGGGTGATTACCGCCAAATCCAGTTTTAAATTCTATTATCTTTTGTGGATTCTATTTTTTGTGCGACACTGGAATTGTGTTATGCGTGAATGGAATTGTGTATGCCAAAACGGATTCGGTTTTGTGTGAGTGGAATTGTGTTATGCGCAACTGGCTTCGGTTATGCCTGGGTGAATGATGTGTTATGCGCAACTGGCTTCGGTTATGCCTGGGTGAATGATGTGTTATGCGCAACTGGCTTCGGTTATGCCTGGGTGAATGAAATTGTGTTATGCGCAACTGGCTTCGGTTATGCCTGGGTGAATGAAACTGTGTTATGCCCAGGACGCGAGAGGACGACGGCAACGTCGGTGAAACAATAAAACTGATCACAGAAGACAAAAGAAGCACGTGAATATCTGAAATTGACATGTTCTCGGGGTCGCCGTGCTCTCGCGTGCGACTTCAAATGCTTCTTTTTTACGTCGTTGTCAGGACGTGGACGGCAGTTCGATAAAATAACGACAGTCGTTCTTCTTAGTAGGAAACGATGAAATGAGAAGAACCTCGGCAAAAACGGAACAAATTGAGCAACCTAAGAATAGGCAAAGTTACAAAGACAGGGAAAATAGAGACACTATTTTTTGGTTCCTCGCGTTGCCGTCGCCGTCCTAGGTTTCTTAAGGTGGTGTTACACTGGTCGATTCGCAACGACGATTTGCAACGCCGATTTGCTCCAAATCCACGCAACGGCGTTGCAAGTTTTTGAATCGCTTTCAAAAATTTGCAACGCGTTGCAGCACTGCAAACATCGCAAAAAATCGTTCGCAATGGGGTGTTACACCTCGACGATTTTTAGCGCAACATCGCATCGTTGCAAATCGTCGTTGCAAATCGACCAGTGTAACACCACCTTTAAACTCCCTAATGGTCTCATGAAAACGCGGCATGTCAATCAGCTTTGCTTGGTCAGCGAAGTCGATCTTCGATTTCTTTTTTTTTTTTTTTCTTTTAACAGAAGCCACGATTGCTCCAACCAACGCTGCATCCTAAGTAAATAGTTGTAACCAAAATAACCAAATTCGCTGTTCGAATTTTAGTTGTCAGACATAAGCTGAATATGTCGAGATGCAACACTCGCCCTAGGTTACCGTTTCGCACAAAAAATAGAATCCACAAAAGGATAATAGAATTTAAAACTGGATTTGGCGGTAAATCACCCCTCATAGACATTCCCAGGAGAAAAAGAAAGATAACTACTGCAAGTTTCCCCCTCACACTCTGGCGATCCTGACGGCTACAGCGACTGTGTTGGCAACCAAAGCGAATCAAGGTATTCCCCAAGAGCTTGTCCGTTTCCGACATGATGAAGCTCGGAAAGGTGATTCAGAAGAAAGCAACTACAAAAATTGAGCTGCACTCTTTTGACCTCGGGGCGATGGGATGGTCTACGACACCGCTGACGGTTGAGTTCAGTATAGAAAAGGAACCATTTGCGAAAGGTGGATTTCGGAAAGCTTACAGGTAGGCTTTTCAGGTGCAGTCTTTATATAAACAAACACTTTGGATTATCCTGGGTGTACAAATTTGACAAACAATGTACGTTTGTTATACCGGTTTTCGGATGATGATGTCGAGAAAAAGGTATTAGTGCATAATACATCAGTCAAATCCAGCTGTTACCATCCCATCTGCCCCCCCCCCCCCCCCCCCCCCCTCATTACTGATTAATCTTCATGTGGAACTACAAAGATGTTTGTACTTTGGCAGGGCAAAGAGTCAAAGTGACGGTTTTGCTGCTGGTTCTGTATGGGTTGTGAAAAGGTACCTGCCTGAAGCACTCAAGGCAATGGAAGACACAGACCAGACACCAGGAGGAGCATACTAAGAAAGTTGTGCAGATGCACACCCTGGCAAAGAACTTTGCTGATCAGTTGGCCCACAAAATCAAGATGGATGACTTCCTGGTAGAGTTTGGGCAAGCCCTTGAGCATGGCACAATCTACTTATAGGTAAAGAGGTAGATGCACCAATGAATATGTCACAGTTGAGGAATTTATTCCAGGGCAATTTGTGAAGTACATAAACAACAATGGCCTGTCAACTCCAGAATTGAGTGTGTTTCTTGAGAAAGCTCAATGTCTGGCTCACTTCAGCTATGAGAAATCTAACGTTAATGGTCATGGATATCCAGGGAACAGGCCACAAGCTGTATGATCCTGAAATAGCCTCTTCTCAGCTGTATGACAATGATAAATTCCTCTTCTGCACAGGAAACCTCTCTCATTTGGCCATCAACACTTTTGTAAGTTCCCATGAGTGCAACATTTACTGCAAAAGCCTAGGTTTGAAGACACTAACATAAATATTTTCTCCACAAATAAACTGTTACTGTTGACAAAGTAAAGATGATATTCCTGCTGCAGTTTTGTTGGTTAACAGTTAGTTGCTAGGAGTATGTAGTCAAAATACCAAACTCTTTTGAAGTACCAAGGAAAGTTACACTGTTACGTTTTTAATTCATATATTGTTACATAAAATTATGGAAATAAGATGTAAAAAAAAAAAAAAAAAAAAAATGCTGAGTTACTGTTCATGACTGAATAAACACCACAAAGAAACCACCAAAAATGATTGTAATTTAGTTGGGTCTGTGATATTTTAACTTTACCTACAGCAGACAAACATTAATTTATTCCAAGAGAAAGAATGTGATAAGTCTAACTTTATGACCAGTGGACTTCACCGTGATTACCTGAACTTCATTGTCTGATAAATTTCTCTTTAAGATAGAGAAATGCTTCTTTGCATTCATTTGGCTGCACTCTGTCGGGATAGGGAATAATTCTATCACACCTTGCTCGAAATGTTGCATCTAGGAAGTCATCATCAACATCCAGAACACCAGAATGTTGTGCAGCCTCTTTAGTTGATCTTCTGTGATAGGCCAGCCTGTTCAGACAGAACATCAGAGAAAAGTTCAGTGATTAAGATTTTGATACCTAAATGCTGCAATAAGCCTGCTATATATGTACCTAGTTTTTCATTCACCTCACAGAAAAGGGGAGCTCACATTGTATTCCAAAAGGGTTCAGGTTCCAATAATGATGAAAGTTTTTAGAGTTCTACTTTTTTTCAGGCCGCTGCATGCCAAAAACTAAAAATGTCAAATTTGGCAATCACCGGTAAATTGTTTTATTCAGTATGATTTTGTATTCCATCTTGCAGGATCAACATACAGCAATCCTCCAAGCCATACACAGCTGGATAGATATGGTAACAGGGATATTCCATCTGGCAGGAGTGTGTCTTTCTGTACTCTAATTCTGACTGACTGTTCCACACAATGGTTCTAAAGACATCGAGCTCTTTCTGCACCACTGGTATATAAGAAGAAATGCCAACAGCATTTTGTTGAGAAAAGAAGGTAACAATATTAAATGGCTGTTAGCAATACCATTCAATATGCCATTTAATGTAATACCTTTCCCATTCATGTTACGTTAATGCCTGTGAGAGATAAATTTTTTCATTACACAAGCAGTCATTTCGAGTGGTTAGTATATATTTGCATGAAAATATTGTTGTAATATGAAGCATTATTGTTTGAACAAAGATTGCTATTTCATATACCCACCTGTCTTGTTCATTGTTTGGGTTGTATTTTGACTTGATCCTTCAGCCAATAAGCTGTAGTTTGAAGTACTTTTCCATCCGCTCATGGAGTTCCTTCCACCAGCACTCAATCTTAGGAACAATATACAACAAATTATCAGGCAAACAAAGATGGGTACATTACAACAGATTGCTACAAATGCTACAAATGAATATACACAAGCTATAATATATATAGGCTGCGTTGACTGCACAACTGAACAATTTCAATGAAGTTCATTCATGTTGAGAAAGATAATAGAAAAGCTATTTTGAATGTCAAATTTCATACAATCATGTATTGAATATGAAGGTAAAGAGCAATAAAAGACACTGTTACAGGTAATTTGCATAATTATTCAAAGCATGTGAAGTTTGTTGTTTCAGATGGGCCTCAGTATCAAAGTTTACGTGGTTATTACACTTACTTGGTTTGAAGTCGAAGGCCCATATATGACCGGGTCACATGGATCATGGACCAGAAAAAAACCGTTGGTGTCAATTTGAATCCCCACCACCCCTCCCCAAGTGACATTTTTTTCAAACGTTCGTTGAAACTGTGTGCACCGACCTCACCCGGCTGGGGACAATTGTGGGCGATAAAACCTACCAGAATTTTGCAGCGTGACTGTAGCTGTAGCTATATAAGCGCTTTGCTTTCGAGGTGGCTTTCATTTCGTCGCCAGTCGATCAGTTACAGTACTGCATAATGTCAAAATTTCCCCAGCCGGGTAAGGTCGGGCACACGGTTTGAAAAATTGTCACTTGGGGAGGGGTGGTGGGGATTCAAATTGACACCAACGGTTTTTTTTTGGTCCATGCATAACTGTCCGATGATCTAGGAATCGAAGTTGCCGAGCTTTCGCTAGTATTTTCGCATGGAGAAACAGCGTTTATCGGCTGCATGTCGATGTGTCTGAGACGTCTAGTCATCGTTCTGTTCTGTGCCGGAGCCGGATGGCGTTTAAGCGATGATTTCGGATCGGCGATTATGTAAGAGCGGGTTGGGGATTTTAGGGCTTTACCTCGGTGTAAGAACCCACAACTGACGTCACAACCTCATATATGAACTACTCTAACCTTATCGGAGTCAAGCATGGGAGCATCTAATTTCATGGCAGTTTGATGACAAATATCGTTTTTTGCGGGCTTGAAGATAGCGCGATTTTGCCGAAACACCGATGTGCCGGAGTGCAATTTATCGAGGAATGGCGTGGTGGAGAAATTTTCGACGTTGGAAGATTTTGGCGGCATTTATCGGCGCTTGTCTAACGACGACTCGCCAACGGAGTTTCCAGCCTTCTCTCTCTTTTGGAGGGAGAAACACCGCCGGGAATTTCGACCACTAATACTGGCCGTAGCGGCTCTAAATTTACACAAGGGACACAGGAGACAACAACTAACAGGTGGAATGCGTTTATTTCGTGTGTTATTAGCAAATCCTATGATTTATCGCCATCGTCAAAATCCCCATACATTTCCTTATAATCTTGGCCCTTCACGCAACCACCGGACCCCCCAAGCTAGCTTGGGCCGCCTGTGGTTCATTTGGAATCGTCGTGATTAGTATAGACAGGAGTAAACGCGAATATAGTGAGGAGCGGGATTTCTGCGTTGCCGGACGCCATCACGTCCCGTCACATTCCCGATGGTTTACCAATGGTTCGTGGTGCAGAGGTTTTTGCGGTTGATCACAAATGCAGAACTGTTTTTTACCATTTAGAAGGGTGGAAGCCTTACATTTCAGCACGTGATATCTACTGTTCATCTCATCCCTGACTTTGACAGTATGTTTTATTGTTACGGATCAGTTCCTGATGAACATGTGCCTGAGCAGTGTAGACCGTAGAGCTGTCAGACGAAGTCAACAGTCAGCGTACTCGTTACAACTCGTTCCTATCTCTATCGTGAAAGTGACGTCACGCGGCGGTTGTAAAACTGTTTTTCACCATTCAGAAAGACGCCGTCTCATCTTTGTTCGGTTATCGTGGTCGAACTAATAAATGCACGGCCAGTAAGAAGGGAAAATCAGTGCTAAGAGGGCCTTATCCCTCACTGGCTAGAAGCATGAAGAAATAGTTCACTTCAAATTTTACTCTTCGCGATCGTCCTATTACACGGGACATTTAGCATGTCTAAACTTAAGTCACTAGATAGCAACTTTAAATTTACGGTAGGAATAAAGTTCTTTTCTTGCATTTGATATTAGTATAATCGTTCACTGCTTGTGTTTATGCTTGTTTCGTTTCACCGCACCACACAAAACTAAATGTAGTCTTACTCACTGAAGGGGGAAGGAAAAGACATGGGTTGGGCCATAAAAGAAAACCTCTGTGCGAGTGGACTAATAAATAGTTGCTGAAAACCAGCCGACCCGGTAAAAAAAAGTATTTGACCCACATTCTCGCAGTTCACGTTTCATCACCACACTTGAAACGATAAACGTTGAAATCGGTAGTATGGTAAGCTTAAAGTATAGTAAAGTCAAAATCGAGGTTTATTATCAAAATTGACTTTGACCAAACAAGAAAGTAGAAATGCACAATATTGATCGACAGATCTCTGTCATGCTTTTTATTCAACACTGCAGTTGTGCTTACGTTAAACAACTGAATGTGGCAGAATAGGCAGTACAGAAAACTAATTTTCATAAGAAAGGATTCTCACTAGACCTCGTTTTGAAACAAAGGCAGCACGTATCTCGGAAATGGTCTATTACAGCACTACACCACACCACAACCAACATATGTACAGACGAGCACGAGAAAAAAGCCGAGCGACCGAAATCAGACGGAAAAACCGCTGGACACTTGACTATGGTCTCATGTGGTCTGCTCCGTAAAGGAATTTTACTGACTTTTGCTTTTGGTAGAGAATCCACGCGGTATTGGCACTGCAACGGAAACAGCTGCAACTACAACTACAAGAAAATTGACCCAAGCAGCTCAGCGAACTTGGAGAATTCCCACTTCATAAAGCTTCTGGATCTTGCGTAGAATGTCAGGATTCTTCAAATGGCTGAAAAAACAAAAACACGGGCACCACATGAGATCTTGTCAATGTTACTGCGCATCACATAGCGCGTATGCAATCCTCGGCCAAATAGATATCTCCTAAATCTTTGCGTACCTCGGAGCTTAATAAATCAAGACGTGTCAGCCATGATGGATTAAAATGGACTTCGTCGATTTCAATCGATTTAAAGTGAAAAAGACTTCAAGAATCTGAATGGATTCGAGAGGAAAAAGAATTTAAAATAGCCTCGAAAAGTATCTGAAAAAATACAGCGCGACGAGGGATACTGCGATCTGTATCAAAACTCGTACACACGACGATCGCTGTTTCACTGGAAAATACGAGTGCACGCGCAAAGATCATAGGCTTTTTCTCAGTTAACCATAAGTCAAATGGATCCGAATTTCCGATCACGTATCCCACAAACAATCAACGACTTTGAACTGGGATGTAAGGTGTCCATGTTTTATGGTGGAATAAGCAACTGATAAACTTATTTGTATTGAACGTAGGTGTACTCACTTCTGTACCGCTTGCGGGTTCTCCTGCATTTGTTCGAGGATCATTCTCATGGCAGGATCAGAGAGGATTTCCTGTAAAAGAAAAAAATTTTATTAATATTTGACTGTAAAACCGTAAAATTTATGTATACGTAAGCCCCCTCGATGAGCCATGAGTTCTTTGGGTAAACGCCCAAATATGTTTAAATAAAAAAAAAAAAAGAAAAGAAAAAAATAACCGCAACAGTCAGCGCAACATGCAGTGAGCCCACAGCCATGGACAGCGGTGTCCTATTCTCTCGTATAGTTTGACATTCTTCTGGCCCTAACAGATAATTACGCAGTCTTAAAGTGTGACAGTGCAAAGATTTAAAAAATAATATTGCGGTGGAGCACAATTAACAAAAGTGGTGTTCAAAACAGAGGTGTAAAAGAAGGCAAAAGAAGCAACTACAGAATACCTCGCACCCATTGCCGCAGACTGGAAAGCAACGGCAAAACAAGGATGGATCAACCAAAAAAAATAAACACTCTGTCATGCGAGGTGCAAGTTATTACGAATGAGCTAACGAATGAACAAACAAAATGAGGACACATTGTGGCGGCAACATTGCTACCGCACATGTTTTCCAAATGTTGCAAGTTTTTCCACGCGCTAAACAATTCTTGGAAACAGAAAAATAAAATAAAATAAAATAAAATTCTGAAAAACTGCAGAAACATTTGTTGTGTCCGTACTGAACGCAACAATAATGTTGCCGCACGTTTTGCCACCCTGGAAACATCGAAGGAGACATTGTTGCCGCCACAATGTGTCCTCGTTTTGCCAGGCCTTAAGTCTCACCTGTACTTCTGGGTCAGCCATCGCTCTTTTCTTCACCTCTTCAGGATCCTTCGGTTGTGTGGCCTGAGCCATCGCCACTGACTGAAGTCCATCCTTGGCTTCCTGTAATTCAACAATGATTCACTGGACACTGAGCAATCAAGCAGCACAGCACCAATATAACCCAGACAAAGTCTAGCTTTTCTCAAATATGCTCGAGGAGTTTGAAATTTCCAGAGGACTGAAACAACAATAAGCAAACATCCTCTGTTTACTGTGATAAACATAAAAGAATATTTTTGAAGCGATAACTTTTAGCGGAAAGCTCCCAATGAATACGTCCTTAGTTATAGTAGTGTTCAATTCAGTTCCAACTGCTATGAAATGAAAAGGACGGTTTGACTACTCAAATGAAGCTCTCAGTGAGTGCATTCTATACGTCAACATTGTTCACATGTTTCTTTCGTCTCTCCTTTTTTATGAGGGGGGGTTAGATAGATTCGGACAGAGAGACAACGTACCTTGTGGTTGGGGTCTATTTCCAGGGCCTTCTGGTAGGCTTTAATGGCGTCCGTGTATCTTTTGATCGCAAAAAGAACAGCACCCTTCCTTGTGTAGCCTTTGACTGAAAAGACGAAAATAAAAATATCAAGAACAGGTCTATCATCACATCCAGTGCAGCAGCCTCTACAAAGGACTCACCAAACTCTGGCTCCAGTCTGATGCACTCATCACAGTCCTGTTCAAGTAAATAACAAAAATAAACAAAAACACAAAAACACAAAAACAGATGGCATCAGAGCGGTTTCTAATCTGTGGACTGTAGATGTTCTTGGGGATGTTACTAAAACGGGGAATGTGGAATAAGATCAAAGACGCCGACAGAGCTAAGTTGCGTACGGTTAGGTTATGGATAGGACTAGTTGCTTTGATGTCTAACCCTAACCTACGCGACTTAGCCTCGTCGGCTTCTTTTATCTCAATTCCCATTCCCCGTTTTAGTAACATCCATGTTTTTGGCCAAAGAACGTGTGCGCGAGTGAAAAATAAACGCGATTTGCAGGTCTGGCCGCAAGGCCGGATGGATCCCGCTCACACGTACGATGTTTGGCCAGCAAAGGAGAGGTTGTTCACAGTCTACTTTCACTTCTGATTTGTCTCTCAACAATCACAAATTTCTTTGGCTTCTGATTAATTGAAGCAGTTTCTTACAGCCTTTGTCATGTTTTGCGTCACTTGGACTTGAGTGGAACGGGAGCCGCCAAAAAACTACTTTAAAATTGAACAGATTTTAATCCACACTCAACCTGCAACGCCAAATCAAATGCTGCCAGTTTCTGGTAACATGCAGCTCGGTTGCTGAACAGCTTAGCATCTTCTGGGTTTCTCTTGATTGCCTCTGTGTAGCATTTGAGGGCCTCAGGGAAGTGCCCTGGGTAAAATAAGGAGCACAATGTCACCACACTATTATCGTCATTGTCTCCATCATCAACTAGTTGTCAATGGTGTGATAGTTGACAGTATCAGTTGCCATGGATACATCCGGAACAAATTTAAGTATCTTTCAAAATTAACGAGTGTCAACTTTTCAACAAATGGCTAAAAAGACAGCTCCGATTCTTTTTTTAAACCGTTGATGAGTACCTTATCTGGTTCATGAATGCATTAATTTCAAAGCCTGCAGACATTTCCAGAAATATTACTAGAATATTAAGACTCGGGTTAGCGGCCCCTTCGTATATAAACCATGCTTTTCTACGCATTCTTCTCTCAGCTCTTTTCTGTGTGGGTAGTAAATTACAACATTAATAATATTGTTACCATCTTTAAAAAAGTTGTTCCCTTTTTCTTTCTCTTCCAAGGATTTCTCTGCGTCAAGGTAATCAAGCCTTTCCTGCTCCTTTAACTGCTTTCGTACCTGAAGATGAACATTCAAAAAATGTTCCTTCCAAACAGGTCTACAAATGGCTTTGTTACTTTTTGTCTGTACAGCACCACTGGCTGTTTATGAACAAAAAAATACAATTTTTTAATGTGTACATTCAATCGGTTTTGGACATTAGTTACACCTGTCTGTGGTCAGTAGACTTGTTACAGACACATTCAAACCACATACCAACCACGTCACACACCAAAAGTGTTACTGATGGCATTGTTCACAATATTAATATGCATTCAATATTTAGATACAACGTGAAATATTCCTAGGATTATCCTCACCGCCTGAGTCTTTTTCAGAATGTCTGCTGACCTATGTTCAGCCAGAGACTTCTCATAATACTTCAAAGCTTCCTGAAGTTTGTTTTGCTTGTAATAAGCATTACCAATCCTGGCCAGAGCCCTGTGGAATTAAGGAAGCAACAGGGATTACAAAATTTTGCTGGCAATCTGAGAAAGATTTCATCTATCCACCACATAGGAGGTCCATTTCTTTTGTTCCAAACATCTCAAAAAAATTTTTTTGTTTGAAACATGTCAAAATTATATATTTCATGCAAACAAAAACCATTCACTATGTTGTCAGTACAGCTCATAGCACTATGAACTAAATAACCCATGAAAATGGTTGCCCTTTTGATTGGCACTGTAATTGCTTTGGTTTTAGTTTTCATAAAAGCTGGCTCCAAAAACCACTCTATGAGCAATAAACCAAGGTGTACTAACTTAGATATGCGTTCATATGTTGCTCGATTTTCCCGTCCAACTTCAACAGCTTTCTCACAGGTCTGTATACAATCTTCAAAGTTGCCTTGTTCAAAATACACAGCTGCATTGGAAAAGCAATAATGAAGATTTTATAGTTGTCTGCAGTCTTATCACCTCTACTTAAAAATCTGCTCAATGCTCTTCTTTTCTCCCCCCCCCCCCCCCCCCCCCCCCCCCCCCCCCCTCTCTCTCTCTCTCTCTCTCTCTCACTCTCTCCCTCTCTCTCTTCTCCTGGCATCTCTTTTCTACTTCTTCTTCTTTCTCTTCCTCTTTCTCTCTCCCTCTCACTTTCCTAGAATACTCTCTCCTCTTTTCTATTTACTCTCCTCTCTTCTCTTCTCTTCACTTTTCAAATGCTCTCCCTCAACTCCTCCCCTCTTAGCTTCTCTACTTCTCTTATCTTTGTTCTCCTACTCTGTACTATCCTCTCTTCTCTTTCCTCTCCCTCTCCACTTTCCCAACATTCTCCCTCCTCTCTTGCCTTCTGTTCTCTTTTCTTCTCTGCAATTTAATTTCTTGTAGTTTTCCTATCATCACTTCTTATTCTTTGTACACTTCTTTCCATCCAAAGTATAGGTCAGAGACTAAACATCAACTCACACATTGTGCACATTGGAAAACTAAGGAAGAAGAAACTCAGTACCAAAAGTCAGGACAACAAACCTGCTTTATTGGTGTAGAAAGTAATATTATCTGGATCCAGTTCAATGGCTTTGTTGTAGTGCTCCAGGGCTGGTTCAAAGTCTTTGTTCTTGTATGCAGCATTTCCAAGGTCTTTTTCCTCAAGTGACTACAAAAGAGAATACACCAATGAAAAGGAGTTCATTTGATGTGTAAACAAAAACAATAGCTAGTCAGTATAAAGAAAACATATAAACACTGTCAAACAGAATCTGACACAGTTCAAAGAGCATAATCAACAATAATACAGTATCATGAAATACACTTTGTGAGAATGGAGAAACCTTTTTGACATTTTCTGGCACTTCTGGCTCCTGTGTTTCCATGGGTTCCACTTTTGTTTCTGCCTCCTTCTGTTGTTTTGGAGGTGGCATGGGGTCTAAGGACAAGAGTTCACACATAAAAATCAAAAACTGTGAATAATGATTAACAGGTAGTGGTACTAATACTGCTAACATGACTTTCTTGGATTGAATATGTTTTACACAGTTGAAATGAAAACCTGCCAGGCAGGCTACTTTGGTGAACTGTTTCTGGGTATGGATTTTACAGTACAGCAAAAAGTAGTGGAAAAAAAATCAATCTCCCTAGATATTACAGTTTTCCTGACAATCACTTTGACAGTTTTATCACCTCCTGCCCGAGATATTTTTAATCACATATCTGTCAGATTTACATTCATTAATCTATTTTTAGCTGGTAATTATTCTGATGCAGGTTGAACAATGCTAATTCTGACAGAAACTACAATCTGAACTACAATCTTTATACCATCATCATCTTCAGTTGGAATACCAAGCAAAACTCCAATTGTCTGCATCACTCTTGGATCCTGCAGCTTGCTGTAAACAGAAGAACAAAATATGAAAAAAATGTTTCCCCTCAATGAGTAAGACATGATCAGATGTGACACAGTTATTTCAGTGTACAGCCATGTACTTAAAATTGAGAAACTATCACCCTATGCATTTAGAATTTTAAATTTTGGGGAAAGCATGCCAAAAAAGCAAGTTCTAGTATGGGGAGGCTGTACCCAACTGTCAACCCCTTAATACACTAACCTGGGGTCACAATTGTGACTCTTTTTATACAGCAAAAATGGAAGATGTCTAGATAAACTGCATGTGAAAGTTTGCCAATATGATTTTCCTTTCGCCAGCTATTCTTACCGACCTTACTTTTCTATACCCTTTCTTATGCCTAAAGCTTGAAAAGGGAACCTTTTGGCCAGCACCCATATAGCTAATCATAGAAAATACCCCACGCCCACCCCACCTATGTAGACAGCTGCAAAGTAGCTGAACTACTGCAGTCAACAAAACTACTCAGTTCCAGCACTCTATCAACTAAACATTCTTTTATTACCTTCCCAGCAGCTGAGGATTTTTCCTCAAACTTTCAATCAACTCCACATAATCTGGCTGATCCAATAAAGCTTTGGTTTTGGGGTTGGCAGCTAACCTCATGTACAGATCAGGCATTGCAAATGGATTGTTGAGGGAAGGAGTCCCACCTAATATTGGAAAAACATTAAACCTTTTTTTAACAATCAAGAGCCATTATATAAATTCTAAATTGTAGACTGATCACTTGGAGTTTATCCCTTCTACTATTAAGTTCAAAATACAGATTCTCCTGAGTGATATAGTGAGAATTGATAGCTGAATCATTATTTTCATCTGAGTGCAATATCAAGGGACAAAATATCCATGCTGTCTTATAATCTCTGGTGAGAGACAGGAGAATATTGAAGTTTATCACTCATAAGGAAGACTTTGCAACATCTAGTGTGACTGAGCTAGAGGACAAAATATACTAAATTATCACCTTGTTGAGTCATATTACAGATTTGCATACCTGACAACTTTGACTGTACTTCTTCAAGGCCAGCTTGAAGCTGTGCATTGTTTGGCTCTAATTTTCGACCTTCCAAGAATGCTTTCTCAGCTTCATTGTACCTTCTGAGAAAGGACAGTGCTGTACCCAGCCTTGAATAGCCCTGGGGAGTAAAATAAAAACATTAATACAGAATGATTTGGATTATAACATAATTCCCATGCAGAAGATTGTTTCAGATTTTGAAGAGGCTCATTTCTAGGTCCCAGGAGCACACAAAAAGAAGCTGGGGACAAGCACAAAAGGAACTGGGAACAAGACTTGAACAATACTTAGTATTCAAGACACTTGTCTTTGCCAGTGAAAACTATTGCATCGACAGCTAGACTCTCACCCTGACTCACCTCTGTTATCATGGACTTTGATCACTCGTTTTTATAACCTGTCACTTTATATGTAAGATTTCGTTGCATATACAGGAGAATCAAAATTTTGAATCCCATGCGGGAGACCCCCCTCCCCGATAATGAGGAGAGTTGGCCGCTGTGTCTTTATACTTCAAATCTCCAGGGAATGATTGAAAACTTTCTACTACATATGTATGGATCAGAGAATATAACTTTCCTATTATGTAATAGGAAATGTGTTTACCAGGAGTTTTTAGTTGTTTCGTGATCGATTTCGGCAGAGCAAACGTCTACTTTAGTCTGGAAATTTCCCCTCGAGGCACGTGACACTACGCGCTGAAGAGGTCGAACGACTGGACGTATTTAAAACTCAAATTGACTTGATTACAAAGATCCAAGAAATAAAGTTTAACTTCAGCAGTTAACTTTTTTATTTTACTATTCTTTACTTTACGAAGCCATCAGCAAATTGGTATTCATTTTTACTCATGCACGCGCGGAAAATGTACTTCAAACCACATATGGCTCGAAAATGCGGCCCACATACCTTTGCCCAGTCGGGTTTCAACTCAACGCATTTCTTGCCGTCCGCTAACGCCTGATCGAACCTTTTATCTTGAGCGAAGGCAGCGGATCTGTTGCTATACAGGACATGGTTAGCGGGATCTAACAGGATTGCTTCTGTGTACAGTTCGACTGCTTTTTGAAGATCGCCCGTTTTCAGGGCTGCGTTGCCCTCGCCTTTCAACTGTTCTGCCTGAAGACGTAGAAGCAAGACCAACAATACTAAATTATCCGCTCCATATCGCACTGTTATAACGAAGAGAATTTACCTTCGCCTTATCGTCCGCCATGTCGTTTTCACGTGTGACACCTTGCAATACTGCGGGCTCGACAAAAGAGGGAAGCGAATTCCCACGTAAGGATGGTTACCCCCTCCCGCAGTCTGATTATATTATGTCAGCGGTCGCCCCTCAACAGTAATAACTGACGTGACTGACAGAAGTGCAGTGATAAATAAACGTCACATCGGAGTGAAATAGCGTGTACGAAGAAAGACGTAAAGTATAAAATATCTAAGTTCCTAAAGCGTTTTATTTGAAACGTGCATACAATACTCTTTTATAGAAAATTAGCTGTCGTCCACGTCCTGACAACGACGTAAAAAAGAAGCATTTGAAGTCGCACGCGAGAGCACGGCGACCCAGAGAACATGTCAATTTCAGATATTCACGTGCTTCTTTTGTCTTCTTTGATTAGTTTTATTGTTTCACCGACGTCGCCGTCGTCCTCTCGCGTCCTGTATCTTAAAGCCCCTAATAGGCAGATACGTACTGGGCCCGGTTTTTCGAAAGTCGATTAAGCTAATCCAGGATTAACGAAATTCTTTCCCTCGACCTCTCTGCCAATAAACTGCAGAGTTTTGTTCAAAGATGGATTAAAAAGCTCGTTCCAGCTTTAAACGTTACCAAGAAAGTCGTTGTGGACGAAACTTTCACGTCTTCAGGCTTACATAAGGCCAGAAAGTTTATACCTAATCCAGGATTAGCCTAATCGTGCTTTGAAAAACCGGGCCCTGGAGCATAACCTTAAACCTCAATAAGTCAAGAGCTTGGAAGTTACTTTGGAGGCACTATCGCTGTGCTATCAACGGGATACGGAAAAGTCTCTCATTTCAGTTCACTTTCTTCCAGCGCTTTTGTTCTTCGAAATGCTACTAGTATAGCCCCACATTAAAAAACCCTTGTTCAGACTTAAAAAGCAGCTGAAAGAGAAGAAAATATGACTGGGGTAGATTTTAATCCTTTCAGAAAAAGAAAGGCTTTTGACACCAGGTTTCATGTTTCTTCAATAGCCTTTTTTCAAAGGACAGGCAATGCCACTGTTGTTACGGTTTGTCGAAGAGAAAGCAAATGATAATCCTAGAGCCTCAGACAACACACTGATCAACTTGATATAAATTACCTCTTTAGTTGCATTTTCATCTGAAAGAAACACTGTGTTCAGTCTCTATAGACGCCTCAATTTATGACATCTGCTAAATGAAGCTAATAGCACCATTCAGTGCACTTCGCAGGACCGGAGCTTCCGCGGCTTCATTTGCGTAACTTGCCTTCGATCATTTCAGCTCTCGGGGCGCAGATGGTGAAACTTAAATGCATCTTTTCACCCTTCCGAAGGAGTCTTGACTCTCGAAATTACCTTCTTGAAAGCTCTGAAGTTGTCGAGGCGTCTTTCACATGGTCTGCAGATTAAATGCAGCAAACCTTCGCTCTGTGGCAACAAGCTGCTGTAAAACTCTTCCGCTGTTTCGAGAAGTGCCCTATTGGCTCAGTTTTCCGCACACTGTACGTTTTTGCGGTGAGTCTCCCACAGAACTACAAAGCCTACAACAACTTGACTTGTTGTTCAGACGCAGCATAAACTTTTTTCGGGGTCACACAGTGTGCGACACACATTGGAGATGTTAAATTTTTATGTCCAAAATTTTCCTTCCCTAGTAGACAAAGTAAGGTAAATTCCCGACTTAACGGCCCCTCCCTTGGTTTCCTTTTTTGCAACCAGCCAGATTCTGGCCGACACGTGACCAGCCTGAAACAGGGTCTTTCTTCGGGGGCGGGGGCCGGGAGATGAAAGAGCCTGGGAACGAGGTTGTGAATGCCATTGTCAGATAGTATTTCACTATATCCGTTAATGTTTGCCTCGAGAACATGTTGACAGTTCTGAGGTTGCTGGTCCCCATTCCCCTAAGGGTCTGAAGTTGCTGGTCCCCATTCCCCCAAGGGTCTGAGGTTGTTGGTCCCCATTCTCCCAAGGAGCCTGAGGTTGCTGGTCCCCATTCCCCCAAGGGTCTGTTGGTTGCTGGTCCCCATTCTCCCAAGGAGCCTGAGGTTGCTGGTCCCCATTCCCCCAAGGGTCTGAGGTTCTGGTCCCCATTCCCCCAAGGGGCGTAAGGTTGCTGGTCCCCACCAGGGGTCTGAGGTGAACCTCTGCGGGAAGCTGGTAACGAGTCATTCACAAATCATCCTTTTTTTATTTACATTTTGGAGCGATGCTACCTAACACGAACACAGAAAACGGCAACTAGAAAGAAACCATAACAGTGCGAAAATTACCGCTGCTTCACGTTTGGTTAGTTATTAATACAGTGGGGCGACCGCTGACATAATATAATCAGACTGCGGGAGGGGGTAACCATCCGAACGAGGTGAACCCAGAATGGCCCTGGAGACGAGGCTGGGAAAAAGGTTTCAACCTCGTTCCCGGGCCATCCGCCCTATCTCTTCCCAAGAGTAAAGAAGCTTCCAACATCACTTAGAAAATGCCTTCTAGGAAAGCAACGGGGAAACGGAAGGCGGCAGGGCAAACAGATGTTGGTGGGAAGAAAGCGAATCGAGGTATACACAAGCACTCAAGTTCTTCTATTTTAAAGGTTTTTGTCGTCTATCGTTCTCTTTGTGTGTCGGCGCCATTTTCGATACACGCTTCCAACATCCTCGCATTTTGTTGAAAATGTAAAGCATGAAGTCTGAGTCTGTTTTGCGACTGCACAGGCAAACGGCCCAAGTTCGTGGTGTTTGTTAAACTCCCTGAAAAGTTGGTTGGTTCCTGCATAAATGATAAAAGATCAGCTTTCAATTTTTCTTTCAGTTTTCACCAGCTGCATATCACATTGTTAAAAGAACTGGAATTTAGATGCTGTACCTTTGCTTAGATGAAAGTATAAACCATCCTTCGAGTTGATGTTCTATTAACCTACCATGATGATTGTCTCCATTCAGAATGTCAGCAAATTAAATAGAATGAAAGCAAGTCACTGTTAAATAACTGGACTCTTGTGCTTTGCATTTTTGCTTGCACTTGTGGTTGCATTGCTAGTGAAAACCAGGTTCTATTTTCAAGTTAGCCATCATTGCACAAACTGTGCAAGCGATAGCAAATTCAAGTACAGTTTTTTGGATTTCATGCAATTCTTGTAAAATCTAAGTTTTGACACACGCATAAGTTATTTCAATGCAGTATTTCTATAACATAGCAAGTTGTACACAAAAAAACTATGCTTGCACACGATGTGAAGTTTTACCTTGAGTTAGATAGTAATGACAATGATCACTGACCAATAGAAGTAACGACAAGAACATATTTTCATGGTGTCTACTTATGGTCCTGTACATAATGATAGTGAAATACTAAACTACATGTACATGTGTAGTCTTTGCCAGTTTTGGCATTGTGGTAAAACATGTCAGAAGAGTGTAAAAGAAAAAAGGTTTATGTAGACATGATAATATTAATGCTGTAAAGATGTTTGGCTGACTTTTCTGAGTGTCAGCTCTTAATCAAAGCAGAGTTTCTTACTTTTATCAATTAACTTTTTGAAACAGTAGCTTATAATAAACATTCTTCACAGCATTCAACACACAGTTATCCACATCAGCATTTTAATATGTACACTCAGATAAAATAGTAGTTGCTACATTCATATCAATTTCATCATCTTTACCCAAACTCTTCCAATACTTGAAACAATAGCTAACAATAAACATTCTTTAACAGCATTCAACATACAGTTATTCACATCAACATTTAACCCTTTCATTCCCAAGAGTGATCAACTTCAATTTCCTCCCTCGGTTTCTCAATAGAGATGTATCATACAGTAAGGAGAACTTGGCTTTTAAAGTACCTATAAACCTTCAGACGCTACAAAAAAGTATAAGAACGCTTCGGAACGGAGTTTCTTTGAGTATAAGTTACTTAGATAAAAACGTAACGTCTGAAGGTTTATAGACACTTTAATAACTTGCTCAGATGGTAATTGATTAAATTATAAATTCTCACTACATCACTGATATATTTTCTTCCTAAAGGGTTGGGAGAATCTGTATTTTGAGGTTGGGAGTGAAAGGGTTAATATGTATGCTCCATAAAGTGATAGTTGCTGTACATATACATTTTATCATCTTTACCCAACAGAAGAACCAGCAGCAGAGGAAACATCTGTCGGAGGCCGTGTTCTGACAATGGGGCAGGGAGACGTTGGTCAGCTTGGCTTGGGTGAAAGTACCCTTGAGAGGAAGAAGCCTGCAATTGTACCAGGACTGGATGGAAAGAAATTCACCCAGGTTACTTGTGGTGGCATGCACACTATGATTCTCACCACTGCAGGCGAAGTAAGTCTAATAAATTTCCATTGGTTTGCCGTGGTGTGGACTCTTATAGAGTGGTAAAGTGTGACGTCATCATTTTGCAAACTTTTCCATTCAAACCCCAAAACCACATCATGCGATATACACAGCTGCTGAAAGAACGTGTGCAAAATTTCAAATCGCTAGCCCTACTGAAAGCGAAGATAGAAAAGTTTTAAGTTCGAGATAGTCTTAACTAAACTCTCTTATTTAGCGTTGGTTCCAAATCAAAGGAACCAACACCAAATAAGAGGGTTTAGTATGAAGCAATTTGAACTTCAAAAGCCTATATCTCAGCTGTTTAATGCACTAAAGAGCCAATTTTTTCTGTGTGAACTTTATTTAGATAGGCCATTCCAAAGTCCATTATTTCCGAAAAAATATTTTTATGACGTCATCACTTTACCACTCTATTCACCACAACTTATGTCATCACATAGTCAGAGTCCACAACAAATTTTGACCATGTGATGACGTAAATTGTGATAAATAAGAGTCCACACCATGGCAAACCATTTTTTTTTTTTTTTTTTTTTTTACTACACTATTTAGAAATATACATTCAAGAAAGTTTTGTTGTATTTTGTTGCAAAGCGTGACACGCTGGTGTCATATCGTTGTCTTGACTCTTATTTACCACGGTTAATCGACCAATCAGAGAGCAAGAAACTAGTGTGTTGTGGTAAAAATTGGTTTATTTGTTCAACTGTTGTCTTTGATTATACATTAGTAATAAACTCTGCTCAAGGTATATACATAATACAGTTGTTGCGATTATCTTCCCGTACAATGCAGGCGTTCATGTTCATTCCTGGCGAAATATAAAAATGTTTATTAGGAAGTAGGAATGGGGCTAGGGAAAAGCTGTGGAGAGAGTGGGAGATGAAGTGAATGCCTCTCCTGCTCCTGAATGAACATTTTCTATTTTTTATTCTATTTTTTAGGCAAAAGCTGTGGAGGGGGAGGGGGGGGGGGGGAAGAAAGTAGGGAAGGGGAGGGAGATGAAGGGAACGTCTCTCCTGCTCCTGAATGAACATTTTCTATTTTTTATTCTATTTTTTAGGCAAAAGCTGTGGAGGGGGAGGGGGGGGGAAGAAAGTAGGGAAGGGGAGGGAGATGAAGGGAACGTCTCTCCTGCTCCTGAATGAACATTTTCTATTTTTTATTCTATTTTTTAGGCAAAAGCTGTGGAGAGGGAGGGGGGGGGGGGAGAAAGTAGGGAAGGGGAGGGAGATGAAGGGAACACCCCTCCTACTCCCAAATGAACATTCTTTATTTTTCACTAGGAACAAACATTCACCAACGAACATTTGCCTGGAACTTTCAGGAATGTCTGCATTGCAGTCTATGCCATAAAGTGACATGTGTGTGCTATTGGATGGTTCCACATTTGTATGTGTTCTGGGACAAAGATAATTTAATAGAATGAAACTAGAGTGAATAGCCATTCTTTTGATTTGTTTGTAGGTGTACACATGGGGGTGTAATGACGAGGGAGCTTTAGGCCGTGTGACTAAAGATGAAAGTGAGGAGTTTAGTGCTGGTAAAGTGGAGCTGCCCGACGATTTGAAGGTGGTCATGATTTCAGCAGGGGACAGTCATTCTGCAGTTTTGTCAGACAGAGGAACAGTGTTTGCCTGGGGAACTTACAGGGTGAGTTATTCTGTCCCCGTCAGCCTCTGAAGCCCAGTTTTCATAAGCGTCGTGAGCACAAGTTACTTTGCAACTGATACAGGATCAGTGCAAGCACAAGCAAAAGTTCTCATTGCATTTTTTTACGGACGCGTATCTCTTGTGCTTGCACAAATTCTTGCAATGCCTTCATTCCTCATTTGGGACAAAAAGAACATTACCAATTTGGATACGATTGGACAAGGTTAATTTTTGCTCACTTAGTTACTAAATTATTGGTCCATAATTTGATTTCACGACAACGTTCAGTCATATCTACCGTAAGATGCAATGGAAAGTCAGTACTGGTTCTAAAGTGTATCTGCGTGGAGACAAAACGTATGATAAGGCGAACGATCGAAACATCAAGTACAATTCTTTAACGGCGTTTAGCTTTCCCACGTCGTGCATATTTCGCGAGTTTTCGATAATTTTATATTCTAGGTCAATTAATTTCGGGATTTTTTTCACAGTCGCTAAATTATAGTGTCGCGAAACTTTCATGCAATAAGGTATTTCTCATACGTTTTACTTTGAGGTAGTTTTGTTGCTGATCATTTATTTTGACACAAAGCTGTGTAAATTATGTCCACAGGACTCCAATGGCCAGGTTGGTCTGCAGTCCGATGGGCTTAAAAGCAAGCCAGTGGTCATCCTGTCAGTACAAGGGGATCGTGTGGTGAAGATCGCATCTGGAAATGACCACACGGCGGCACTGATGGCCAGCGGTGATCTCTATACTTGGGGATGCGCAGAGCAGGGGCAGTTGGGCCGTGTGAAGGAATGCTTTGCCACCCGAGGTGGCAGACGGGGTCTGAAATACATCTTAAATCCAAGTAAAGTTAGATTTAGGGGCAAACTGCCTTTAAAAGACGTGTTTTGCGGCAGTTATGCAACATTTGCTGTGGCAAGAGACAACCCAGGTGTGTATGCCTGGGGCCTCAACAACTACGGGCAGCTAGGCACCGGTGACCTGGAAAATGGCTATGCTCCGGTCAGGGTCGAATCCCTGACAAACCTAAATTCAGAAGAGAAGAAGCACTTAGTGATTGCAAATGGCCAGCACCATACCATCGCGCTAGACTCAAGAGGGAAGGTGTACAGCGTAGGGCGGCCTGAGTATGGCAGGCTTGGCTTAGGACCAGGTGCAAGAGAAGTGTCCGAACCGGTACAGGTTACGTCCCTTGACAGTGAAAACATCCGTATGGTGGCGTGTGGTGAGGCTGTCAGCTTTGCAATCTCGTCCACTGGTGACCTATACTCCTGGGGTCTCGGTAGTTGTTACCAACTTGGAACTGGAGACGAAGACGATCTTTTGTTACCCAGAAGAGTCGAAGGCAAGAATTTGAAGGCTGATCAGCAAGAGGTGCTGGAAGTCTCAGCCGGAGGACAGCATACTGTGATGCTGGTCAAGGATAGATCTTTGTAAGACAATAATAAAGGGCTCATTTACACCAAGTAAACTGTTCAGTGGCGCGAGGGCACAGACTTAAGACAATAAACAACGACAACAGAAAGAGACCTAAGTTAAGAACAACTGTTATCGTTCTTGCTTTGGCTACAATACAAAATTGCAATGGTCGGACATCTGCAGGTTTGCAGCTCACTGCAATGTGAGTAGTGTGTTTTCATCCTAGCGTTATTATTTAGTATTGTAAGACATCTTAAATGGCACTGTACACAGCTTTCCTAAACTCCCAACAAGACATGTATGCATGTAGCTCGCTTGGCAACTTTGTTTTGTTTTTGTTTTTTTCGTTTTTGTAAAGTAACATTTTACAGATTTATTTTAGTAGCGTATTATTTTACAGCCTGTCGGCGGGAATAAATATGTCTTTCCGCGTCGTCTAAGTACTGGATGTAGTAAAGACGGCTGGTTAAAAAGCTGCCCACCCCAGTTCTCTAGAATAAGCCACATGTGATCTGTCATGAACCCTGTCTGCTTTGATTTGCCGTAATGTTTTTTTTGTGGATTAGCGCCCCTCCCCCTCCTCCCCATTCCCCCTCCTCGCGTGCTTCCCGTATGCAATTTGATAAATCATGCAGCCGTGCCCGAGAAAGAAGAGCAAATCCTCGACCAACACAGTCACGGCTTTTCAAACAAAGAAGGTTCAGTCTGTGTGTATTCTCATCGCTATATCTCCACTAATAAAAATGTATAAATCAAATCCATAATTCAAATTAATGCACAGAACTCTGCACGATGACCCTACATAGTGATTTGCAGGTCAAACAGAGAAATCATTGTTGCAGAGAAATCATTGTTACAAGGTGGTGTACTAGAGTCGAAATCGGCCAATTTTTGGCAAAAGGCTGTAGTCTGCTTAAAAAAAAAAAAAAAAACGCTCATTGCAAGCATATAGCAAAGCATAGGGAAACATAGCAAATCATTGGCAAGCATAGGCAAGCATAAGGAAATATAGGGAAAAAGAGGGAAATCTTGGCAAGCCTAGGCTATAGGAAAGTATACTGGGAAGCATAGTTGAGCATTACGCGAGTATAGGAAAGCATGGGGAAGTACAGGCAAGCATAGCAAAGCATAAACAAGCAAAGTAAAGCATGGGGAAAGATAGGATAGCATAATTTATCGTGGGAAATCATTGGTGTCAGTGAGCATGTTAATATAATATTATGTTATACAACCCTCCCCTCCCCTGGGACAAAAACTCCTACTCCGGGCTCGGATAGGATATACCGCTGAGTAAAATGTATGGCTGGTTCATTTCTGATCACTAAAAAATAAGGGCTTTACATTTGTGAGGTTTTATCGTTTAAAATGATCTCAATGGCCTTTCTGAAATCTGGCTTTAGTTTGATCATGGATACTCGTCTCCTCCAAAAAGACGCCATCACTGTGCTCAGACCCCCTGCCGCCAATTGTTTCTTCAGCCAATTATAGTCAAGTTGACAGTGACGTAATTTCCGGTTTTTCGTTCACTCTTCCTTCTTGCGGTAAGCGAAATGACCTTTTGTTGGCGGTCCACCTGCAATGAATCATAACCGATGGCTTCTCACGATAAAGAGCCCCTCGTGGTGGGAAAGGAGACACGAAAATTGAAGTGCGTTCTGCTGGGAGACGGTGGAGTAGGCAAGACATCTCTTCTGGTCAGCTACTTGGCCAACGGATTTCCAAATGACTACGTCCCCACAGCGTTCGACAACTATGACGGTACGAAAGAAAGTGTACAGTTCGGAGTGTTATGTTTCAGAACGGTCCCTAACATATGTATGTAATTTCCTTTCCATGATCCAGTGTCGATAAAAGTAGACAGAAAACCGCTCACGGTACAGTTTTGCGACACCGCCGGACAAGTAAGTGAGCGATGCATTCAAATATATATTTGTTGATTTTGTATAATATCACAGTGCGAAGCCACGCTGCCTGAGCATGTACTTAAAATAGGATTATAGATATCAAGTTTCTTTATTTTTTGGCTTTTCCTGGCTCCAATTTATTACTTGTCGAAGCGCTGTGAAAAGGTATTTACATGCAGGGCTAGTAATTTGTATCCGCTTTATGTTCGTGGTAAATAATGAAAACTTCTCCGCGACAGCTTTGGTTTCGGTCCAATGCACGAAGACTAAAAACCTCAGTTTACGAAAAGTTTACCATATAAACCGAAAATGACAGTAATGTGCGAACGCGAAAAGTGAAGATGTGTACTCTAAATTTATCAAACACCCAAGTATCGAACGGAAATCACTCGATATTTTGTTTGCTGAGCAGAAAAAAAATAAGAAATAAAATAAAAATAATGAGATCAAATTGCCCGTGAATGTCAACAGGCTAATACAAAGTTCATGCATTTCTCTTTCCAGGAAGATTTCGATTCTTTGCGGCCTTTTTGCTACCCGCAGACCGATGTCTTCTTGCTGTGTTTTTCTGTGGTTTCCCCGACCTCCTTCGCGAATGTGGTGGATAGGTGGCTTCCCGAAATTCGCCTCCACCAACCATCTTCTGGAGTCATTCTGGTCGGAACTCATTCTGACCTCAGAAACACAGTACAAGTGTTGATAGAACTTGCCAACCGAGGACAGAGACCAGTTCCACGGCATAAAGCTCAAAATCTCGTGAAAAAAGCACGATTTCTCTCCTACATCGAGACGTCCTCGGTGACTCAAAAGAACATGAAACTACTCTTCGACGAAGCAATTACATGCGCTTTGAGACCTCCAAGGAAGAAAAAAGGGCAAGACTGTGGCTGTATTTGCAGTTTAATGTAAGGACTTGCATAACATTTTTGGGAAATATTGCGTGCGGTCGAGCGTGTTGAGTCATCACATTGCAAAACTTCTATTTATTATGACTGCGTAAATCGCTGTGTGATTAGAAATTCTATATACTTTATCACCTAGACAGCAAAAACATTCTTGAAATAATGCAAAGCTTATGAGTTGGCCAAGCCAATTCGGGTGGCGCCAAATATATAGGATTTGAAGTAGCTTGGAAATTTTTTAGCATGTTGGTTTATATAACACAGATGGGGGGAGGGGAGGGCTAGATAGCAGCTAAATTCTGTAATATATATTTATAGATGTTTGATGTTTTGATATCAGCTAGTGAAAAGAGAAAACAAGAAATATTGTTGTTATCAGAAGAGAAAATAGATATGTGGACTTAGTCAACATTTGCTTCATCTTATCTAAGAAATATTTTTGGTGTATGCATTGATCATCATATATTATACATATTTTGGCCACCCATTGTGTTATCATATCTAACTAATCTTTCCAGATAAGTAAAGGCTGTCAATAAATAAAAATAGTAGTTTAATTTATGTAAGTTTGTTTTTTAGGTGGGACACTGGTATAAAATTTAATTCACATGCACTTTTTCATATTTTCATATTTCTTTCAATTTCTGATTGATATTTTGGTAGTTTGCACAGATGAATGTTTATCAAACTGTCCATTCTCACCACATCCAACATGCATTTTCTCACCTGGTTGAGGGCTGGAGGGGGGGGGGGGGGGGGGCACAATGTGGGAACAGGGGAGGGTCATTTAGGGGATGGGGTGGGGTAGAATGGTAAGCCAAAGCCCACATGACACTACTTTTTATCTAGCTCTCAAGAAATGTGTTCGGAAATGTGCGGAATCACTATCTTGAGACTTTGAAGTTTGTGGATGCATTGCCAAGTTCTCATACTGGGTTTTTATGAGAGAACGAAAGAGAAAATTAATGTTCATCAGAGTTAAAATTCCCATAATTATAGAGGTCCCAGCCACAGTAGCTCAGTAAATGCAGTAAATGCAGTCAAGGACTTAAAAAAAAAAGAAAATTAAAAGCCGTAAAATTGATTTAAGAGTTAGTTTCCATGGCGACCACATTGTGTGCGTCAGTGAACACATCCTCGTTCCCAGCTTCATTTTCCTACCCCGCCCCCCAGGCGAGGGGAGCGAGAGGCCTGGGAAAAATTATGAAGCGACCTTCTTTCTGCTCGTTCCTCACACCAGAAAGTGCCATATAGTTTGAAGAATTTAACTTTTTGACAGCTTGTTCACGTGGCATTCAGGCAGGTGGAACTGTCAAATCCCATTACATGACTCGTACAACTGAACTAGTTGATACGTTTGATTGAAACAAGTGAAAACTGATCCTTTTCAACGCATTTCCAGCTTCCGTCTCACATAAACGTTGATCAGAGGTTGTTGACTAAAAACGGTGTGAAAATGCAGGCCCACAGAAACGACGCGTTAAAAGAACCTAAAGTCAACGAAGAAGATTCAAGCAAACTGAGTTGGGCGTGGTTGCCCCGCTTTCCGCCCCCTTTCGGCCCTCGCACTATACGCATGAAGATAAATAATCCTCCTGGCTTTTCTGTTCTCAAGGGCACGCAGCAAGTAGGTGGAAAGTATTCTGCCTTTAAAGGAAAAAAAAGAAAAGAAGCGGAAACGGAAAGAAAAACGGTATTTCGTCGATAGAAAAAAATGTGGCGCTCAGGAGATAAGTATCTGCGTCAGTATCTCATTGATGCATGTCTTCATGTATTGTTTCTTGAGAAAGAAAATTACCATCACCGATTAACGTGCAATTTATTTTCCCCTGGTTCTTGGTGACAAGAGCGATTACACGCATGGTGATTGTTAATGACTTCCGAAAGGCTCCGGCTTTTCTCGTCGCTGAGACCGAAAGTCCACAGAAAGCGTATCGCTGCTGGCCGAGTAACTTTCAGCTCTGTTTTTTTTTTTTTTTTTTTTTTTTTTTTTTTTTGACGAGAAATAAAACAAAAATGCTTGAGTTCCAACTGTAGTCTTTAGTCGAACTGCATCACTCCTTAATTTTCTTTTCGTCTCATTTTGACTGAGACGGGCAGCTCTTTATTTTCGGACAGGATAATGAATAGCCGGTCAGGCCAACCTCAGTGGAATCCGTAGGGTTGCCATTTAAATATTCAAGCAATATCCCGCATTCCTAATTTGCCGAGGTTGCTTTGACAAAAGGCGACCCTGCAACGAGAAAACTCTCTAGTGTTTGTGGATAGTTCGGCTTGACTATTACACTGGACAGTTCACTGACCGTGAGCCTAGAAAACTAAGGAGTCCACTAGTAGCTGGTCACATGCGGAAAATTTCCATACTTCTTGTCTTGATGACTAATAGCACTACGGAAGGGGCCAGTCGATCACACGACACCGAGACACGCAACACTGGCATCGACGCTTGTGATGAAAAAATGGTAAGATAACGCCTTCTTTATTACAATACTGGCTAGTAAGCTGGCCCCTGGTCAAGAGGTTTTCGCCCAGAAAGCTTTTTTGAGCCGGGAAGCGGTAAGCGGAAAAATACTTCTCTTGATTTGCTGTCGCAGACAACTGCAGCAAGTTCATATAGTTACATTTGTCGACAATGACTGTGTGTTTTACAATTTGTTTGAGGGAGGAATTTGTTTTTGCTTCCCTAGTGAAAGTTTCTTCTGCTTATTGTGTCGGACGCGTCGCGAACGCGTCATCGTGCGCGACGCGCGTGCGTTGATGAAATATGACGTCATATCACCTGATCCCTCACCACGTTGCGCGATCACCAACCTTCTGAGTGTCATATTACAGCAGACGGTCGCATAACAGCAGACGATGAACTCAGTTTATGAAGTAGTCTGCCCACAGAAACAAGAAAACAATACTATAACAATTATACTCAAATTGGGAGCAATATTGATCTTACGCCTGGAGCATTCAAATTAACATATTACACACAAGAATCATAAGAGTCACCCCGGCAAGCGCCATTAAAATCTGACTTCCCGATCTTCGATCTTAAATTGATTCAAAGCTGAAATTGCTTTGCCTGAATCTGTTCAGTCTACGAGCCGTTGTTGTCAGCGGTTGCCGGTTCTCCCGTCCGTTCCCAGAGCGCGTGCCCACTGAACGGACGGGAGAGCCTGCTCGCAGGTTTGGTCTGTTGTCTGTCGCTCATCGGTACAGACCCCCTCCCCTCCCCCGGAGGGCCACCGTCTCAATCTGTCTGTCGGTCGGTCCTAGATCGATTGATCATAGTACCCGGAGGCAGAAGGCCAGCTACGCAGGCCAGCATCGTATTCATTGGTAATATATGCTCCCATTTTCGGTTTTTCACTAATGCTGCCCGTTTCAATCTGTCTGTCCGCTAAGGCGTGCTAGTCATTGCTCGTTTCAATTTGTCAGTATCGGCCATAGATCCAGCTTTTGCATGTCTATCTGGTCTGCCGGTTGGTCAGTCGGTTGTTTAGCTTTTTAACCCTTTCACTCCCAAGTACAAAATGCAGATTCTCCCAACCTTTTAAGAGGAAAATGTACGAGTGATGTAGTGAGACTTAATAGTTTAATCAGCTATCATCTAAGTAAGGTATCAAAAGCCAAGTTCTCCTTACTACATGATATATTTCTGGTGATAAACTGAAGGAAAAAATTGAATTTGGTCAATCTTGGGAGTGAAAGGGTTAAATCAACGTACCTACTCAGACAAGCCATCACAGTTGCGCCACGTGTAGTGACTACGGCGTCCCCGAAGCGGCAGCTGACTTGGCCAGCGGGCGAGCCCACGTGACCGACAAACCACCTAAGGCAAGTTACGACTCAACAAATCTCAAGACAAACAAAGAAAGGAGTGAACAATAAAGCCTTGAACCCTTACAAAACTGGGTGAGATCAAAATTGGCGGAGTAATCGTGGGACCATAGGGTTGCCATGTCAACCTTGATTGTGCGTGTACCGTGGTCCGGAAATTAACACAATTCGCAGAAAATAGCTCAGAGCCCGGGGGGTACTCCTCAAAATTTTGGGTGGGAGTGTGCCGCCCGGGACTGAAAACCCTTACCCTATTTCAGACCAAAATTTGCGATTTTCATATGCAACCCTATTTCAGACCAAATATCAAAATCTCCGACCCTATTTCAGACTAAAATGCTAAAATCGATACCTTATTTCAGACTAAAATGCTGAACATACATATATGGCTCATATATGACTCATATATGGGAGTACCACCCCCCCCCCCCCCCCCGGGGGGGCTCAGAGGCGCATTCTATCATCATGAGTTAACAGTGATTTAAAAGTCGAATTAATACTCATTTAATGGTTGTTTTAATTTGATATATAAAACGTCGAATTACGCACTGTCAGTAGTTTAAGTCAATAATGGCTTTCCTGGTGTGTTTGTCGGAACCTTTGGTCAACCTTCGTAATCCCACACAGCCCGGAAGCACTCTTGAGTTCTCAGTCATAAACTGGATTATACACAACTGGGCCGTTTAGTTTGGACTCATGACGAACTTAATTTTTTTCTTGTTTTCAAATAGTTTAGCTGACATTGGAGGGAAAGTCGCAAAAAAGTACTGGCCAGCTCGCGGCTTTGTTGAGGGTGGTTGTGAGGGAGGATTAAGTATCCGGATATGCATGAGTACACATCACGCGCGCCGGATACGCCAAAACAAAGATCTTTCACTTAGAACCGAGCTAAGCTGTTTGTGACATCATTCACAGTGTAGAACCGAGGAGTATCCTATAACGGTATCTGGTCTAGGTGTCCATCTGTAAAGGTGTCTAACAAATAAATGACAAATAAACAAAATTCGGCCAGCCGGTAAACAAATCCTCAGCCCGGCTTATAGAGGTGGCTGTGTTGATAGAGTTGACTGTACTCTTCCATTCTAAACAATCGTGTCGTTGATGACCAGCCGTGATAGGCGAGGATGTAAAGTTTTTGCTCTGACAAGTCTCCCTGACAAGGGTTAGTTTGTACTTATAATATATACTGTGCTCTGAGCAGGAAGGGAGGCTAGAACAGGAAGGGAAATTAGAAAACGTGGCTTCGGTTACGTTGACCGTTAGTCAAGGTGACTGCCGGCGAACCAAACCCCGCGAAAAGCGCAACCAACCATGATGTCGTACCGTGACGTAATAACATGTCGGTGGTTTCGCTGTGATGACTGTAAACACAAGCCGAATAAACTATTCCTGTAGAAATTTCGAGAATAAAGCACCTACCGAGAAAAGACCCGCTGTGACGTTAAAAGCGAGCAAATATGTAAAGTGTGTTTCGTGTGAGCTTGAAAAAGGAGTGCCGGCCAAATTCAGCAGGCATCAATGCGCGGCGGATTTCTTGGCCGTGGGGCGTGTGGGACGCTGGGGCGGCTTCGTGTTGTTCGTTTCAGATCGAGTTTCCCGACCTCCATGTTTGAATTTAACACCAACATTTGATTTCTGGTGTGTTGTTGGAGTGGCCGTGTAGTGTTTTGGCCACAGGCAAGCACGGTTCCAGACGGGCTTAAAACAACGCTCTGCCCATGGAACACAGTGGACAAGATCGCCCAAGACCTCGAGTGTCTAAGGTGGCTTTGAAATCTCGCTCCCTGCTTTTGTTTCGTCGTGACGCTGTATTTAAACAAGACTGTACCTCTTTCGCCACTTCCCCCGTGTATTCGGTTTTCTGACCGATTCAGGCGCCTGGTTTATCGGACACAGAGCCCGAAACACGGGAGAAAATGCGGCCGCAGAAGGAGCGTCGAAATCCATCGCTCGGAAATTGTGAAAGAGAACGCGTTTACCCGGCGCCTGTGACCGAGACAACTCCCGCATGTATTCACGAAGTTTTGTTTCGGTTTGGGCCGAGTTTATAGCGCCGCATGGTGCTACTGAGTAGCCAGTGCAATAACCTGATTATCGGAGATGCTCGAAAGACTCTTCAAACGATACGATTTTTTTTTTTCGTAGGTTGCCGATGGCCACTCTTCGACTTCGAGAGGACCTCGAAGTCGCTCCTCGACATCCAACTCGGAGGAAGTCCACATAGGCAAATATCGACTCATAAAAACGATCGGGAAAGGCAATTTCGCCAAGGTGAAACTCGCCAAGCATGTACCAACGGGGAAAGAGGTAATTTTTATTTTGTCTCAGTCATGGAGACCTCCGATTGCTTCGGAACGTCGGCTCATTTCATCGTGTGATGCGAGAGAAATTTTAGCGAACCAACCCCACTGACAAGACGTGTTGTCTGTTCTACTGTAGGTTGCCATTAAGGTTATAGACAAGACCCAACTAAATCCAAGCAGCTTGCAAAAGGTATGGGCTTTAGATGCTTGTTCTCGAGTTTAGGGGAAACCGCATAGAGTGTGTGTATAAAATATGAGAGCACCTCGGGTGGTTAGTTGCAATCGACAGACTTCTCTTTCCGTTGTGGGTTTTTCTATCCGCAAAAATTCAACGCCAAGCGGAATTTCACTATTTGAACTGAAAATTATGAAAATTTTCGAGCAATCGCAATTCTTTCTGGCGACGTGCTAAGCAAACCAGTTCGTTTCCGGATTTTTGAAACAACACCGTGTGATCGAAAAATATTCCATTTGCTGTCATTAGCTAGTGGCCTTCCTAACATGCCGATTAGGACACCAAGCTAAGGGTCGTTGTGGTGTTATGTTTAGCAGAAATCTTTCCCTTAGCTTGATACTGTTATAGTTTCGAACCAATCGACTCGTTCGATTATCATTGAAAGGAACAGGTTTTCGAACCCACGAATCTTTAATCAACCAAATAGCTCGTTTAATGGCTTAGTTAAACAGTACAATGGAGGTTTTGTAGAGGGGTGATGGACGATGCGAGAAAAGTGGATGCAAACGAATTTTTTATGCCAAATAATATTTCGTTGTTGTGTTTTATTCATAAAGTTTTCATCCCTAGTTGCACGTGTTTGAAGACGAATGCTGCTGACCTTCGAGAATGCAATTTCCATATTTTCGTTTGCGGCCACAATATTTCGACAGAGTGCAAAATAAATTCGTGTTTCTGTGTTAAACGAAAGAGCATGACTTATATATCGAACGTTGGTTTGATGGATGCGGTAAATAATTTCTGATGCATATTATTGTTTGTTCCGCCACTGGAAGGGATTTCTGTCGGTATAGTGTTGTACATCTTTGGTGTACTGAATCAGGGTTTTTGGTCTTGGGCCAAGATAAGTAATATGTACATGTATGACAGTGAACTAAGCTCTTTGATTTACTGTATTCTGAAGCACCCAGAACAATTTTAAATATAAAGCTGTATAAAACCATGAAGATATACCCATCAGAAAAAGATGTTTAGAAGAGAAGTATCCATTGGGGTTTTCAGCTCAGTCGACTGTCCTATATGGGATTTGATTTTGCAAATCACCTCAAGACGAAGCCTTGTTAGATCTGTGTGGATTAACAACATTTAATGGGTAAATCTGACAGTTTTTGTTGAGGCCAATTTTGCAATTCTTGATTTTTGTAAAATCTTGTGTAAATAACTTAATTTTTTCACCATTTTTTCGAAAAATGACAACTGATTTCCATTTTGTCATTGAAGTATTAAACATGGCACATATTTTATTTTTATCATGTTGCAAAATCTTAGTGGTTTTGAGAGCCTAGAAATACAAGTAAACACTTTTGGGGGCTCTTATTTAATTTCCCTGAATTCAACACAATGAAACATTGATCATGTGAAAGATAAGGTGTTTGTGCTTGGATTTTCTTGTCACTCATCGTTTGTTTGTAAAAGTTGTACATGACCAACAGTTTAGTTGTTTTAATATTATGTAAAGTCCAGTGCATGTAGATATTATTTCAATATGAGCCTTTTGTTTCTTCCTAACTTTGGTTTTACTATTAGCATAAGAAAGCTCAAGTTAAACATTTCAGATAGTATAGCTTTTGTTTGGCAGCTTTTTTTATTGTTTCCTTTCTTTTCTGTCGAAACATAAAGACTCTACTGCTCTGTAAAAACAGGGCATAACTCCTGACATCAAAATACAGATTATTTTAACTGTTCTAGAAGAACATGTACAGTATGATAGGGTGAGAACTGGTAGTTATCAGATACTAAGTTCTTGATACTTTATGATATCTCTCTGGTGAAATAGGTAAGACCAAGCTAAAGTTGCAATAATTATGATTCCTGTTACTTTTTTCTTTTTTTTCCTCCTTCATTTCCTCCTACTGTACATGTAATTAGCATTCAAGAAGAAAAATATGTATGAGCAATGTCATGACTGGTTTCCAAATGTATGAAACCAGCTTTGCGAGGGAAAAGGATGTTGGCTCTCCAAAATGTCTTTCCTGGAGCTGAGAATTCAATCTATAAAATCTGACTGGTTCCATAAACCTGTGTGGATCCATGCTGTACTTTTTGTCTCTGATGAGAAATTGGAAGAGAACACTTGTTGAAGTTGCTCTCTCCTAGTGAAACGTAATTTTCCTGACATTTTTCTCTTGCTGCAGTTGTTCAGAGAGGTCCGAATCATGAAGTTCCTTGATCATCCAAATATTGGTAAGTACATGTGCAGTTAAAGTGTACTTTGGCAAAAACCAAGCACAACTGAGCGAATTTGACCAACCATATAACAACAAAGTGGACCAATCAGATCAAGGCCAAAAATCATACGAAACCTCTGCAGCCCAGGGAGTCAAAATGTCAGTCACCAACAACAGTCTTCCTGGAGACTACACTGACCTGGACAATCACAATCAACGTACATATACTTTATTGAAACCATTGCCCAGTAGATAAGATCTTCATGGAAGGAAGAAGTTGGTACTACCTGTATATTTACCAAGAGAAGAGTGTTTACAGAAATTTTACAATATATGGTGCATCAGTTTATAGTCATAAACAGTTCAAGTCAATGTAAATCCATTCTGATTATAAACTTCTCCATATTATATAATAAGCTCCACTACATTATCAGTAATGCCTAATGTATCACTTGCTTTGATTTTTTTTAGTGAAACTTTATGAGGTGATTGAAACAGACAAGACACTTTATCTTATCATGGAATATGCCAGTGGAGGTACTTACGAAGCAGTGCATTGCATTATTCTATTAGTGTCTGCAATCTGATCACATTTGTGAACTGAGAACTCATGAATTATTTGATACAGAATATTCATTGCGTTTTATGACAAAAGTATTGAAAGTGCGGCATGAAAATCCCATCAGAAAAGCCATGAAAAAAAAAAAAAAAAAAATCAATGAATTTGGAAATCTTCATGGCCCCTGGGGAAAATACATGGCTTTTCATAAGGCCATGAATATATATATATTATATATATATAATTTGATTGTGTTTTCATTTTGACATTGTTTTATGTCTCCTTTTCTGCAGGTGAAGTGTTTGATTATTTGGTTGCCCATGGTAGGATGAAGGAGAAGGAAGCCAGATCAAAATTTAGACAGGTAAGAATTTAATGAAATGTTCTGTAAACAGCATCCAGTGTTTCACATACAAATATTTCTTTTTCCAGATTGTGTCTGCAGTGCAATATTGTCATCAAAAACATGTGATTCATCGAGATCTGAAGGTAGGACAGTGCTCGACATTAAGGTTTTAGGTTGGTTGCCCTTCAGACTGTAGATTGACTTCAAGCAATAGAAGGTTTCATAATTTCTAGTTGCCCGGCCCAGAATTTACCTGCCCGACCAAAAGTTTTGGTTGCCCCGGGCAAGCGGGCAAGCGGGCAACCGTTAATGTCGAGCGCTGTAGGATTATATTTTGTACTTTATAGTAGTACAGCAAATGTACAGTACATACACATCCAACATTATTGTTTGTACTTATAATTTTACATCCCTGCACAATTTTATGACTTTCAAATCTTTGCTCATTTTGGCATAATCAGTCTCAACACCATTCTTCCTTATTTTTAGTGAAATACCCCTTCAATGATCATGTGCCATGAATATCAGTTTTGAAATTCATGAGCCAGGATATTTTTTTCATGGGATTGTTCATAGAATATTCATGGCATTTTCAAAAACCTGCAGTTGATAGCTAGTTTACACAAATTAATGTTTTTTTTATCTTACTCTTCTCGTAGGCTGAAAATCTGCTCTTAGATGGAGACATGAACATCAAAATTGCAGACTTTGGCTTCAGCAATGAATTCACACCAGGAAACAAGCTGGACACGTTTTGTGGGAGCCCGCCCTATGCCGCCCCGGAGCTCTTCCAGGGCAAGAAGTATGATGGACCAGAAGTGGACGTGTGGAGTTTAGGTGTTATTTTATACACTTTAGTCAGTGGATCTTTACCATTCGATGGACAAAATTTAAAGGTGAGGACTCTGCATAAGTACGACCTCTGACCTATGCAATGTGCATGTTACAAATAATGCTTCATTTTGCTTCTGACAGGAATTACGGGAAAGAGTCCTCAGAGGAAAATATAGGATACCATTTTATATGTCTACAGGTTTGTTGATTTGACTCAAGTTTGTTTGTTGATTTTAAATTAGTGAAAAACTTCCACGGTAAAACAGGCCAGGATAATTCGTAAGGCCTGTCATATTGTAGATGAGACTGATTTTGAAGGCTTTGGGTTTGAAGGCTTTTCAGTGTTTCTTCCTTTAAAATACAAATTTGATTGTGTCTTCAATATTGCTGAATACAATATTTGCAGGTGCCCCCTGTGAGACTAATGCAATATTATTTTGGAGGGGAAGGAGGATTGACTGCTTGTATTCCTAGTTTTAGTAATTACATGTACTTTATATTTGCCTATACTATAACTGTTGCTTTTTTTAAAATTTCAGATTGTGAAAATCTCTTGAAAAGATTTTTAGTACTAAACCCTACAAAGAGAGCCAGACTAGAGGTGAGACTAGAGCTTTCACTTGAATTCTCACATACTTGTTTTTGCCCATGTATGGAGAAAGTTATAATATAATATGTATGTGTATGACATATGTCAGTTTTGTACATTCAAGACAGACTTATTTTATCACTAGTTTGTTTGGGAATTGAATTAGCCAGCTTTCCGTATTTACACATTCCTGGATGTATTCTGTTTGAGATAGCAGGGATTTCGAGATAACCGAGTTCGAGATAGCAAGGTTCTACTGTAAGTGATGTTGTGAGAATGGATAGGTTATTCAGCTATAAGCTATCATAAGCAAAGTTATCCACACTGTGTACTGCACGTGATATATTTCTGGTTAGAGCCTGAATGTTGAAGTTGAGCACTCTTGGAGTGAAAGGGTCAACGTCCTTCTAAAACTATATCTGTGTTACAGCAAATCATGTCAGACAAGTGGATGAACATAGGACATGATGAACGGGAGCTGAAACCATACTGTGAACCAGTTCCTGATTTCAAGGATGAGAGACGGATAGGTATGTTCTATGATTGATTTCTTCACAAATAAGTGTGATGATATCATACTCCTAAACTAAAAACGCAGATTCTCCGGCCCAACCCAAAGGATTGCAGAGTGTCCACGTGTATCCTTACACTTTCATTTCTTTTTGTCTACTCTTCAGAAATTATGCTTCAAATGGGATTTACGCGCGAAGAACTGCAAGAAGCCTTGAGTAATAATCGCTATGACGAAGTCATGGCCACATACCTTCTGTTGGATGAAAGGAGACAAAAACTTACAGTAAGTTACAGTACCTGTGTGCAATCCCTTAAATCTGTATTCCCAAATTCAGATTGCAGTTTCTACACTTACTAACCATCTAAATGAAGAAGAAATTCTGAGTTTGATGAGACTATTGATTTGGTTTTGCATTTGCTATGGTTTCGGATTGGTTTAAACAGCTTAGGAAGCATTCTTGACCAATCAGGAACAAAAGCATTCATGATTGCAATCTTCTCATGCATGAAAGCATTATTGGCAATGACATTTTCTTGCCCTGCTAATTGGTTTGTCTTTCAAACTACTGCTGGGCTTCTGGTTGCTTGAGTGTGCTTCTGACAACCATGTGATTGGTGGTCTAATTACTTGAATTGGTTTTGGTTTTCAGCAGTCATCTGATAGAAGCATCGTACACTGTCATGATAAAGCGTGGTCTTTTCCTGTTTTCAGTTAAATAGTGTTAGTGATCCTCTGATGGACAGCGGAACACGGGGTAGTGTTCCATCCTCGTCGAGCACAACTACTACACCGGTCCGTCCAAACAGAGCGAGCACTAGACGGGAACGAGGGGATCGGGAGTTACCAAGAAGGTACTCACATGGTGAACATGCCAACAAAACTGGCACAGCACAGCACAGAGCAGCTATAGCTCAAAGATCCAGACAGAAGTGAGCATTTCAATTCTAGTTTTGCATTTTGCTGATGAAAGGTCTCAACAAACTCTCCATTTTCTTGGTAACTGTACTAACAGTGGTTCCTACAGTTCTCCTCAATTTTGGGGGGGAAACTTAGACAGGATTGCACTAATGTTTATCATGGATCAAAGACGGCTGGTGCGATTATGATATCCTGTCTACGCACTACAGTAGCTGCTTCTGCTTTGCTGTCCTTGTATTTAAGCCTCAGCCTGCAGTGTTACACCCTTCGAGCTAAGTTTTTAACTGCTAAGTTTTTAACTCACATAATTTTGTCTCAAACATTTCTCCCTAATCTTCACAAGTACTGTCTTCAGAATTGTGCACAAAGGCTTGATTCTTAAAACTGTAGAAAGTGTGAATGGAATTCATAGCTCCAGGTGAATCAATCAGAGGTTGATGTAGGAAATATTAACGTTGCAGAAGTAAGTGTTAGCTGGTATTTCAAGCGTTAGCTCACCTGAATCCAACAAATGGCTGTTGACGCTTGAAGCCTTGACGCCCTTGACGCTTCTTCTACAGCGTTCGGACTTCCCACATCAAACTTGATTCACCATGACTACAGCTAGCAACTCTACCGAGCGTGCAAGCCAGCATCACTATACGTTTTTTCATTACGCCGACAGTCTCAATCTAATTTTTACAAGTATTAGTACTATTCCAATTTTTGGCAGTCATATAACCGCTGACTCTCCTCATTAGGGCTGTCACAGAGAGCGGAGCAACAAGCCATCCCAAGCCGGTGATCAGAATTGAAAGAGAAAAGACCATGCCAGAGGAGAGATTACCGGCTGGGCGAGCTTCTAATCCAAACAAGGCTGAAATTCCAGATCGGCCTGACCGGTCAGAAAGGGGACGCAGAAGCGCGAGAGCCACTCGAGTAAGATCATGTTTTAATATTCGACCTTGGACAAAATTGGCCCAATTGACACTAAAGATGAATTATCCGTCTAGATGACTTCTCCCAACACCATTCGCCGCAGTTTGAGAGAATAAGTGCCCAGACCGTAAAGGTAATTTTTTTGTGTGTGTGCGTTGTATTTTGCAGCAATATAGCACGCCTCCAAGTATCATCAGGCGGAACACTTACGTTTATGGAGAGAGGAGATCTGACGATCGAAACAGTGGAACACAGACCCAGACCAGTAACCAACCAAACGGCAGGAATGAAAGGTGGGGGGCTAAGTCTGAATAAGAATTCTCTTCGTTTTTCCAATTGACTTGGCCCAACTTTTATTGGTCAATTTGGGATGACATGCGCTTTTTGAGAATCTCATCAATCTGGAATGTTCTGAACTCTCCTTGGTCATTCTTGTTGGCATCCAAAACTCTAGTCTCTTCTATGTTAGTTTTTTTCACCATCAACATTCTCTGAAAGGTTAATCACAGCCGCTTAATCTACACATTTGTTTAGCTCGTTTTCTGTTCTGTTATCTCAAATGACAAGTTCCCGGATGAAAAAGCGCACAAGGCATTGTGGTCGAAGGAGGTTCTTGAACGTTCTTGTGAGCCAAAATGAAACGTTAACTGTAAACGATTTGGTCATAGCATTGTATTCAACTAACACTTTAAATCTTATTATTTACCTTTCAACTATTTGTAATCTTTGTCATAAAGAGTATTGTTCAATAATGATTTATTTGAATGATCCTTAAAAATACCGCAATAAAACAAAAGTGACATCCAAATCTGCTCTAAAAGATAAATACTCAGTTATAACTTGAAGAGAATCTAACTGTAAGCTTGTTGAGCCGTGGTGAGAGTTTTAAAATATGCTGTTTATGATAACCGTCTATTGTGCTTCTGTTTGTTTACTTTTATGTGAATTTTACTGCATTGAGTTTTCTAATTTTAGTCAAATTCGCCCTTGGCATTCAGAAGGTAAAGCTAATATTAAAAAAAAAAAAAAAAAAAAAAAAAAAAACAGGTTTAAAAAATCACATAATTAAAGCGCTCAGTTAAAGATCTTCTAACTCTCTCAGCGTAACTGAACCTGGACCGAGTGTTGTTCCAGTAAACAGACCACCTCCACAGCCCACCCCTGTGGGGCTGTCCAACCGCCTCTCTCCCACCCGTAGATCTCTTCCGCCGGTCACCACACAACAGGAAGACGTGATTAGATTTAGGCCTGGGTGAGTTAGAGATAGTAACTAAAGTAACACGTGATAAAGCAACGTCAGAATCACGTGGACGGTGCATAACAAAACCTAAAATTTTCAATTTAAACATTTAGTCATTTATTCACTTCTCTTTATGCACCTTTCTCTCTCTCTCTCTCTGTCTTTCTTGACTTTGTGTCTGAATTTTTCTCTCTCTCTCTCTCTCGCTTGCTTGCTATATCTCCTCCTTTCTATCTGTCTTTCTGTAGATATACGGTATTACAAACATTGAAGTGGGACAATCTTGAAAAACTAAGAGAGAAACAATTAGCCATTATGATATACAAGATCAGGAATAATTTCACACGACGTTATCTAGTAAAAGCCTTTACTTAAAACTCCCAGATACACGCACATAACATTAGAAATCTGGGCCTGTATGTGTACGTGTATGTAAACCAAACACTGAAACAAGGAGGGGCAGCTCTGGAATATTTTTGTAATAGCACGCGTAGTATTAGACGGCTCTCTGGTAATGTGAAGGGATACCGTGTATAAATGAAGTTTCCGTTCACTTCAGTTTACTCTCTCTTGACACTTCATTTCCCTTTCTCCTCTCGCAGTCTTTTCTTTATTCCTTACTTCTACTAAACAAAAATTAAACAAACAAACTAAAACCACATAAAATGCAAAGTAAAACATAAACCAAACCAGAATATAACTTCAACAAAAAGAAAACGAAGAACTCTCAATATTTGTTACCAGAACCGCTCCAAACTCCGCGACGCAGTCTCCACCATCAAGACTGGGTACCAGGAACATGACGGCTAGGAGTACGTTCCACAGCGGACAGACGCGGGAAAGACAGCGGGCTCAGAACGGCCCCGACCGCCCGTACGACACGAACAGCCCAATGGCGGGAAGGCCATCCATTTTCAGCAAGTTGACGTCAAGGTTCAGCAAAAGGTAACTGGATTTGAAAGAATTCTGTTCTAAGGTAGTTTTGGTTTAACTTTTGGTAGTGACCGTTGAAATTCTAGTTGGTTAGAGAAGGAAGTTTTGTTTTATTGGTCAGTACTTACGGTCTGAAGTGAATCTCCACTAGCAAATGCCACTATTTTCGTCATTTTCTGATCAAATTTTAAAGTCACTGAAAAGTCATGGAAACATCGTGAAATTTTGTTCCAAAGTCTCTGTATGGACCCTTGTTCTGGATTTTAGTCTGATAAAATTCGAGGCACCTTGCAAGCTTGTTCTTCTAAGAAAATTTATTGCATTTTCCCCAGAACTATGGGCGAACCGCCCTCGAGGGAAGACGTCCATACTTCAAGGCCCGTGAACAAGCGCGAGCAGCGGGAACCGCGCAGCGCAGGCGCTGGGTCAGGCTCCAATGAACCTTTACCGGTTTGGTCCAGGTAACGAGATATGATTTGTACACTTCATCTTTTCCCCATATTCCTCCTCGGGCTTGGCAAACTCAAGCTCATACTCAAACCAGTGTAGGGTGGGGTGGGTTTATGTGTTAGCAGAGGTACATTTGTTGTATGACTCGAAGCGTGGCTCAAGATGAATATTTGTTGAGAAGTTTTCTTTAAACATCAGTGCTGATGGATAGTCTGTACAGTATATTAAACTATTAATATGACATTTTACCGGCATAATTTGTTTTAACTGCTCTTCGTAAAAATGCACTGACTTTGCAAAATAAGACTTGTATGTAAATGTAATGAGAATAAAAATGACTCGTATTTAAGGTAGAGCGATCACTTTTGCCATTTTCGTAAGTTATATGCAAAGTATGTGTTAAACCAACAGCACTTGCCTATGCTTGATAAAGAAGTAAAGTCGTATTAAATGCAAAAAAAAAAAAAAATTCTTAAAATTATTCATTCATTCTTAAAAAAAAAAAAGAAGAAAAAAACGAGAATGGAGCGACTAACTATTGTTTGTGTAAATCTTATTGGTGTTTGATCATATTTATCGATTGGTATTTAAATTAAGCCCGGCTTTCATTGCATTGACACCACGCTGATTGTTCGATAGAAGGCGGCGCGATCTTGTTGTGTTATCTACATAGTCGATACTTTCACAAACGGGAACGATGTTTATTTGTCTCTAAAAGACTATTTTGAAATCAGCCGTCAATCTAATTGAATTATACGAGTAAAGCAAACTGCAGTCGCAGAAATAACAGACAGGTAGGTTTCTTAAGGTAAGAGTGCATCAACAGTATTGTTGACAGATGTGTTTCTTGCAAATAGAGATACTATCGAGTCAATTTGATAAATACAAAAGTAAATCTAATTTAAAGACCACCGGACGAGAGTTTAATTCCGAGTTTAATTTGTTTTAAAGTCTCTAAGTACCTGCTAAACGCTGTCTAAAAGCATTAATACATCAACGTAAGGTTGATATGTTTATGCTGTTTGGCTGCCGATTGTTGTTGTTGTTGTTGTTTGTTTGTTTGTTTGTTTGTTTGTTTGCGCTGACGAAGAGTAGACAATCGAAACGTCAGCCAACACTTTTTTACCGCGTTCAGCTTGTCCATGTCAACTTTATGTTGATACATCACAAGTTTTACTCTTCACATTTCTTCTTGCTGTAACTTTCTTCTCGTTTATTCGCTGGTCTTTCTGTAATTATGCAGTAGCTGTAGCAGAGATCTGTGGGCTTTCGTTTCAGTTTGACCATTTTTAATTTTTGATGAGAGTAATGTTATGATCAACAGCTTTTTGCAGAAGAATGCTGGCTTTACTTCTTTGGCATTTCTTGTCGTATTTAATGTATTTTGGTGTAATTTGATGGGTGTTATGTGGTTTGACGCGATGCTATGTTATGCGATGGTGATGTGTGGGTGGTCAATTACGAGAAGGTCGTGCGTGTTGTAACGTGATGTGACGTAACGTTATGCGATGCATTGTATTATACTCATACCAAACGTAAACCTCTATCGACAGTCGATCCCCTGACAGACCAGGTTCAGCGTCTCAATATTTAACAAGCTGATTTTGCAGTATCCGCTGTGCATAAAATTAGTTTAACAGTTCTAATAAATCCGTCGAGAGGATGACTATATAACGACTTAAAGATAATGCATGAGTTAATAATTAACTCTATCGTACGCCATTAGTGTCTCCAAACGGGCGTTACAGGGTCACGCGCGCGTGACCCAAGGTGCCTTAGAGAGGAAACACAACGTTTTCAAGCTTCTGCCATGACACTTCAAAAGAGCTCCAGACCCTTCGCCAACAAATCTCGCCGTCATCATGCCAAGCGGTTGCTAGGCGACACTTCTTTCTCCAAGTTGATGGAGGGGGGCAAAGGCTGTGTTGTTTTGACTTTTTTTTGTTTGTTTGTTTGTTTGTTTGTTAAATTTTAATGGTTAGGCTGCTTTTTAACGTTAAAGTGAGAGCGTTTGTCGAATATACCAAAGCATGTCTTCCTTCATTTACGACTTCATGTTAACTGCACTTGCAAGTTTGCCAGAGTTGTTTTCCGGTTGGTACACATTAACGTTTTTCTAATCGCTTTTTCACATAATGTGGCTAACATAAAAACTGATGCCCACTAACTATGAGCTAAAGCTAAGATTTCTTTTACCGCCATTCCACTCTGCTTGCTGGCATTCACTTTGCTCTTCACTTCACAAAGTGATGCGTGATGCTCCAATCAGATTGCACCTTAAAAAATACCGCACTTTTCGTACGTTTACTCTGATTGGCTCACAACAAAGAAGACGCAACCGAACTCGTGTGGCAGCCTTTGTGATGCCCGAACAAGTATCTGTCAGCAGGCATTGGTTCCTTGTAAATCTAAACTAGGTGTTTTCGAGAAAGCTGAGATAGCTTGCACTGTACACGCAATCATTCATCATTTACGCCAACATACGTGCGTCACGTCACATTGTCGGAATTCATTCATTTACTGTGCCGTTTTACTGTGCGTGCTTTTCATTGGTCCATCCATCGCATCGCACCAAAATGTCTCAACACCTATTTCGCTTGTTGCATCAGTAGCTAACCTTGCACTTTTGGTCCCTTCAGTCTTGTTCTTTCTTGCGATGCCGGCTTTGGTTTTGTGTTCGAGCAATTCAAGCTAACGCATTTCGATTCTACAACCAAATTTGCAACAAGGTCACTCAGTAAATGTCTTGACACTTTAGATGCACGCCACCACCAGGTGACTGATTTTTGGGATTTGCAAATGGAAAGCCCGCAAGAGTTCGATTTTGTGGCTTTATCTGAGAAAAGTGAAAATCGAATTTTCTTTTTTTGGAACATACGGAGATACTAATCCATCGCACTTTCGAAGCATAGCTCAGCGCTCGAATCCAAAATAAAAGTCAGCAGCCGCAAAAGAGTAAATTCCACAGCCTTTGCCACCCCTCCATTCCATCACAACGCTCCGTCCAGGGTTCGTACAGTTTTGACTGAAAAACACTGAATTATAGCAGCAACCTTGGGGGAAACAACGACTTTGGTTAAAATCTTGTAATAAGGAGATAACCACCAAGCTACGTTAATCGATTTTTTTGTTTTTGTATTTTGAAGAAAATAAGAAAGGTGTACCCTGGTTGATGGGGTAATTGCCATGTGCACTCGCGCGTATTGGTTTAGCTTTTCTTGAGAAGACGATTCGAAACGGTCTGCCACGGCTGTACGAACCCTGTTGGTCGGCAAGCGCTCCAAATCTCCATCGGGTCAGGCGAAGGGTCTACCTCTCATGAGCTGTTTTGTTGGTTTCATGGTAGGAGCCACGGTGGGCCGACAAAACCTGAGCCAAGCGATCCCAGGCGCAGGCGCAGGTCTGTGCGAGGAGCCTTAGCGCGACTCTCGTTCAGAAAGCGGAGAAGAAGGCAGGTGTACGACTTCCTCAACTGATTTTGATTGGTGGAACGTATTCTTTTGGCTCTCGGCGAATAATTTGATTGGTGGAACTCGAACCCTTGCTCCAGACGAATAATTCGAATATCGAGCTTTCGCTTTACATAATTTTGATTAGAGACGGGTACGAGTTGATTGATGGATGTCAAACCCTTGCTCCGTGACGAGTAACTTGAAACACGTACGTTAGCTTTACCTGGCTTTGTCAAACGGTTGCGACACACTTAAAGGAGTACACTGTCAGTGAGAAGGGACTGCTTTTTAATGAGGCCTTTCGATACTAGTGCATGGAAGTAAATCGGTTCTCATCAAAGACTTCCTTCTTATTACATAGTAATATGCAATACTTGTCAGTCGTGACGTTTGATTGTACTTCATGAAGACCTTTCATACGGAGCTTGTGCGTTGAATTTAGTGAAACAGTAAACGGGTTAACAAGCATAATTGACAAATTTATACTGCTCGAAGTAGTAGGAACTGGTCTGTTGTTTGGGGCGAGGAAAAACAGTGGGTTGAGACTTTCTTTGAAGAAAGGTGAATACTCGAAACTTGTCGTTTGTTGTTGATCTGTAGTTTTATCGCAGTTTTTGTCGGTAGAGAACAACGCTTGCATCTACTCATCCGGATGCGATCTCACTTCCCGTTTTTGCTGTTCACAAGAAAAGAGAACCAGAGTATTTCGAAAGGGTTTAGCCACTAGTAACTTTTGGTTAATGCATTCCCATTTGTCTTACAAGTGGGAGATGAAAAATCTAAAACCTCGAGACTCGTTTACCCATTCACTCCTGATTTCATTGAAACGATGTATTGAGAATTAATAGTTTAGTCAGCTTGCATCTGAACAAGTATTCAGTTGCACAGTTCTCTACATAGATCTGGCGAACAACTGAAAAAGAGTCAAAGGGTTGAAGTGTTTGATGCGTGTTTTAATTGAGAATTTCTCTTTTGGTAGTAATATTGTGGAGTATCTATGTCCGTGTTCGACACGCACTCTAAACCTCCGCGTTTTTCCCGCCTTTTTTCCTCAGGCAAGTTAGTGACGCCTCGGACAAACCGCGTTCGCTGCGTTTCACGTGGAGTATGAAGACCACAAGCTCTATGGATCCCCAGGACATGATTGAGGAAATCAAGAAAGTGCTAGAGGTAAACAATTGCGACTACGATCACCGGGAGAAATTTATGTTATTCTGTTGCCATGGAAACCCTGCCGACACCAGTCACGTGCAGTGGGAGATGGAGGTGTGCAAGTTGCCGCGCCTGTCGCTGAACGGCGTCCGCTTTAAGCGCATCGCGGGCACGTCAATTAATTTCAAGAATATCGCCTCGAAAGTTGCCAATGAACTCCATTTGTAAGGAGCGCCGAATCCTACTTGCTTTGGACCTCGGTGCGCTGGTGGGTCTTGCAAGAATAATCTTCAATGATTTTCTTTTTTTTTTTTTGGTTCACGAATTCTTTTCTTCTCCGCTTTGCACGGAAGAAAAGCTGCACCGCGTCCCGTGTACGGGAGCTAACCAAGCTGTATGCATGTTTTAGGAAAACGAGACATTTCATCGATGAACACCCGCCCGTGCTTATTATTTTAGACGTTTACAACTGCTGATTTCTAAACACAACGAACCGAAACCACCAGAACGGGTGTCGTGCTACGTTGTGTTGCATTACGTTGGCTTGCACCAGGACTTTTGTTTAAAAGAACGAACTACGTGTACATCTGTGTAAATACTATAGGAATTATTTAATACTAATGGTGGGTATCCTGAGGATTGATCTATTCAATCTTCCCGTGATTTGTGTTTCGACCTCGTAATTCACCTGGCCTTTACATGTGGCCGGTCTTGTAGTTTATAAATGTTTAGTGTCTGAAACGAAAGTCTTCGGGCCAAGAGATGGAACAAGAGGGCGTTTAGGGGAGGGAGGGAGGGATAAGGTGGATAGAGTTTGGGTGCATTTTTATCGCCAGTATTCCTTGTATTTTGAATTTAGCTGGCGCGTATGAATAGGTGAAATGCGAGCCCTAAACTTGTTTTTCTTTGAATTATCAAGTTGTCGTTAGCGGTGAAGGTTCCGTTATACTTATTTTGTTCCTTTTTAGTTACCACTTTTGCAATAATTAAAAGCACGTGCTTTGGGCGAAGTAAGAGACGAAGCTGCTCGTCAGCTGCTCGGGTTTATTCGTCAGTTCTCGTGGGTCTTTGCCAAGGCACTCGATACGAGACGTTGGGTGTTGGGGAAATGGGTTACACTCAGTCAGGGATTAACGGGATGGGATGCATAACACTGAAAAGTATCGAAGACACTGTAAATTCTCTTAACACTGCTCACACGGGCTGGAAGAATTAGTGTCTTGAAGGAGTAGTTTAGAGCTTGTATTTCACCACATATAAGGACGTAGACTACATTGCAACGCGCCAACTGGGATTTATGGCTCTTTTAACTCTTGCACTTAAGAAGTGATTAAGTTTCTCTTGGCTCTTGCTAGCTTGTTCAGATGAAAGTTTATTGAACTATCAATTCTCACTTCGTCACTCGTACATTTTCTTCTTGAATGGTTGGAAGAATCTGCCATGTGAACTTGGGAGTCTCCCTTGTGTATTTATGAGCTGTGTAGGACTTGACTGATCCGTTTCTGGGACAAAATTTTGAATTGGTAAATTTTAAATTTCTAACAGTCTTCTAGCAGTAATTCTTTGTGCCGACTCAAAGAGGTTTCTGAGTCAGACCTTTTCACTGGCTTGTCGTTCTGCCCAAATTGAACCCAAAATTTGCACCCCAAGTCAACAACGATGTGAGAGCTGCTATTTGAATATGCACTCATTGTAAGCTTTCATTTGAGTGGTAACACCTTTTAGGTTTCATTTGACAGCTCAGGAGTTGGAAGTGAACACTGCTGTTAGAGTGTCACATTGAGAGCTTTCATTTGAGTGGTCACACTTTTTGGTTTCATTTGACAGTTTGTAGGTTGAGTCAAATCAAATTATGACAGTGAAAAGGTCATATTATGCTGAGACGTTTCACAAAGACGTTCAAAGGAAAGTTCAACACTTGTGGACACATTTGTGCAGTTTGTCTCGCGAAAAATGCAGTATTCTGCCCTGTGCAAGTTCAATTTTAAGGACTTTTCGTTGCATAACTGTGGAGCCGGTTTCTACTAAGCAACGCTCTTTTGGCTATTGAATATCTGGACGTGCTACACACTTGGTAAATCTGCGTCGAGACGAATTGCTCGAATGTATCACTGACAAGTCCTCCTGGGTGCATGTGATGAAAATAGAGATTCTTGTTCCATTCTCTAAGCACATGTGTGATAAGAGTAACGAGAAGCTTGTATCCGACATCTCGTTCAGACAAAACTCGGTTCGCATCCATCTTCGTTCCCAGGCTCTTCTTTCTACCCAGAGCATGGGGACGGGTATGGGTTCTTACCATATCATCAGTGATATAATGTGTATAGCTGGGGGAATTTAAATTACGATCTGTGGCCAGGTCTCTGTCTGGCCTGGTTTGATGTCTACACAGGACTTACACGAAATAAATTTTATGTCATTTGCTTAGAGGAAGTAATGTTAGGCTTAGGCATTTTTTGCAGTATTTTAGTCTAGATCTCATTTAGCTCTAATTCTACCCTGTTTCTGACATAATTAAGCTTTCAAAAAAGCGAAAAAGTAAAAAAAAAAAGATCACGTGCTGGACAGGCGTTCCGTGACAAACAATCGGACGAAGGGGGAGGGGGAAATGTACGCCCGCCGCAAGACTCTCGTACCAATATGCGTAGTTGCATGATTTAACGTTGATCAGACCGTTCACAGACAAAGGCGTTTACACACATGCGTTTTCGTTTAAAAGCAATGCATTTCCATTTCCCGTTTTACACGAAAACGGATCAAAATTGTTCCCGAATTGTTATAAGCGATAAAAACGCATCGATTCAAAAACGCAACCAAAATTGGTTGTGTGAACAAAAAACAAAACAAAAACAAACAAACAAACAAACAAACAAACAAACAAACAACCAAAAAAAACGAGAGATGAAAACGCATCCATGCAAATAAAAAGGCATCCATGCAAACGCAGGCATAAATCCCGGGTGGTGGGGGGGGGGGGGGGGGGGGGGGGTACTCAAAGGACTTTTGTGCGGGGAGGCTCCGCCCGGACTGTCAACCCCTTACCCTTTAAAATGCCATCCTGGGGGCAAAATCGGGACCCTTTTATATACCTCCAGTACAAATGCACCCCTTTTTTATACCTTTGATGCGTCCGGCAGACGATTCCACGGCGGGGTGCTTCCCTCTTTTAACAAGGCGGTTCCGGTCTTCCGCCGTTTTTTTCCCCGGTTTTTCCTGGCGTTTTTCGTACCCCTTTAAAATACCAAAATCATTTCTTCACTCCACCTTTTTTATTGACCCTTTAAAATACCTAAAAAAAACGTCATTTTCTTATACCCTTTTTTATACCTCGATCGTAAAAATACACCCCTTTCGGGCGGAGCCTCCCCGTATAGCCGATCATAGGGAGTACCCCCCCCCCCCCCCCCGGCATAAATCCCGCCATTTCACGTCGCGAGGTCGCGAGCTGGAGCTGGGAGCTGACATAGAACTAGATTCCAGGTCCTTTCGTTCAACATGATCTGATTGTCACCCAGTCCTGTCCTTCTCCCCCGCGAGGAACAAACATGGAAGATTTTCTGGCAGGATGGTTTGGAGGTAAACTGACACACATATATATATATATACATATATTTCGATGATTGCGTTGATGTTTTAAAAGATCAGTGGACCTAGTGAAACCTAGTTGTTCGATATCTACCGCTTAATACACAAAAGCACTTGATAATATTGGTACATCCTGCGCTATTAATTAAGTTCACGACAGATCTTTGGAACCTGTGCGCCGGATAAATTTCTTTCGTATAAATGATACGCTCCTTGATTTCTTCGTGTTAAATATATCGACTTCCGTTAACCGTGTGGAGGTTGATCCTCGTCAAAATTAATACTAAGCCGTGTCGATCGCGCCTATAATAAAATATGCGTTGTTGCGCAATCCGACATGCAAGGAGTGACATCTCTCTGTAAAGGTGCAGTACGGGCAACATTTTCAGTGCAACTTGTCGTGCAACGATGTTGCGTTGCAAGTTGTACCGTGATGTTGCGCGTATTACCACCGTGTTGCAAGTTGCAGCAACATGTTGCACGAAGTAGAAGTGGGTTCTACTTCGTGCAACATGTTGCTGCAACTTGCAACACGGTGGTAATACGCGCAACATTACGGTGCAACTTGCAACGCAACATTGTTGCATGACAAGTTGCACTGAAAACGTTGCCCGTATTACTTCACCTTAAAGGTGGACACCTTAGTGTGCGCCTCAGAGAAGTTTCCGCCTTAGAGAAAGTTTAGTTACAGAACAAGTGAAAATTGGCAAAGGCCAAATCTGCATGCTGTGTGCCTTAAGGCCTGTCCTCACTAGGGCATAAGCATAAGCATAAGAATAAGAGAGCTACAGTGGTGACATAAGCATAATGATCAAACACGTCCGTTCCTTATGCTAAATATGTCGCCACTGTCGCTCTCTTGCGCTCATGCTTATGCTTGTGCTTATGCACTAGTGAGGACCAGGCTTTAGAGAGCTGATGACTGCTTAGAGAGGTGTCCGCTTAGAGCTCGAGTAATTGACTGCATGTTATCTCACTAGATTTCTATGTTTTAAAATATTGTCCAGGAGTGTAGCTAATTTACTGTACCAAAGTCATTGTGTTAGTAATAATAATATTACTACATTCAATCACAAACCATCTGAAGCCATTGGTAAAAATTGGGTGCAAGTCACTGCCATCATCATTCCCACTTTTCAATTGACAAATAGCTATAGCAAAAATATTCATAAAATTAGAGCTGCCATCCCCCAAACATTGTCAGGCAGGAGATTTTGGCCAGATTTGTGAAATTATGTTCTTGATTGTGGGAAGTGGGAGATTTCAGATTTCTCACAGGAGAATGTAGACTCGTGCAGAAGATCGACATGAGTTTGCTGGTGAGTGGAATGAGAGTTGGCAAGTCTGCACAATGTAACTTTTGACAGTCATCCAAAAAGTCTGCATGAACTGACTAAGAACTTTTATATTAGTTAACTCCTGGATGTCTTATGGTTATGGTTATGTTTTCAGGTTGTGCAGGAGTTATTGTTGGACAACCTCTTGATACAGTCAAGGTTAGATTTTGTAATTTTTCGACTGTGTGTGGTTGATCAATAATGCTGTTACCATATCCCATCTCCCTCTCCCCCTTCCCCACCCCCCTTCTTTTCTGGGCTGACAATTTCATTCTTTCTATCTATAACTCTCCTGATTCCTATGTTTTATATAAAACCCTTTGACTCCCAAACTCAAAATGCAGATCCTTCTAACCTTCTAAGAAGAAACTGTATGAGTACAGATTGTAGTTTCATCTGAGCATTATCAAAAGCCAAGTTCTCCTTACTATATGATATATTTCTGGTACGAAACTGAAGGAGAAAATTGAAGTTGGTCATGCACTCCTGGGAGTGAATGGGTTCAGGTACACCTGGGTATTTCTCTATTGTGTACCTTGAGACACGGCAGGCATAGAAAAACATAATCAGTGACAACACTGTACCATGTTGGCAGACAATTAAAATAGGGGGGAGGGGGGGGGGGGGGGGTTTACCACTATTGCTGTTGTACTAAATTTTGCTTAAGTGTTGTTCACATTTAATTAGTGTTTAGACCAAGTTATTTATATTCCAGGGTCTGTTTCGTCTATTAATGGTCTTATTATTGAGTGATCATTTGGTTGATTCGTCTTCTATTGCAGGTCAGACTTCAAACACATGCCTCTGCATCTGTTGGTAAATCATCCATGAATGCGCTGAAGTGTTTCACTGGGATTATCAAACATGAAACGGTGTGTATGTTACAAAGTGCTGTGCAACATATATGAAATTTGTACGTGATTCCATGTATCCCTAACCCTCTGATGTAGAAAGGATTGAGATACACCACAGAATATGTTTTTTGGCCGTCTGCTCACCTAAATTTCAAGTCATCAATCATCACTCAAATATGTTTTTTGGCCGTCTGCTCACCTAAATTTCGAGTCATCAATCATCACTCAAATACGTTTTTGGTCATGTGCTCACCTAAATTTCGAGTCATCAATCATCACTCAAAACTTTGGATTCAAGTGCAGATTTTGTAGTTCAATGTAATGCTCATAAAACCTTAAGACTTATTTAGCCAAGAAACTCAATTCGCCACTTTGGAAATGAAAATAGGACTGGGAATGAATGGAGTACCGAAAATGCTTCTGGGATCGTTTGGGGGGACACGTGTATGAAAAGCATGGTGGTAGCAAGTCACGGCTGTGCAATAAACTCTGGTATTATCTTTACTGAGGCAAGAGATCTTATCACTCTTCCAACCTGATACCACCTTGTGTTTTGTACACGCATCCCCCCAAACGATCCCAGAAGCACTTTTGGTACTCCATTCATTCCCAGTCCTATTTTCATTTCCAAAGTGGTGAATACTGGGACTGGATACTCAGCCATAAGTTAGTTTAATACATCATCTATAACTTAAGTTATGCACAAGGAAAATGAGGTCTGCAGACAATGTAAAATTTTACCTCCAATTAAAAGAAGTAAGAGATCAGCCATGGCGATTAACACTGACCAACAGGAGTGATGTCAAGAACGTTGAGATGAGGAGTATGGGAGTCAGGTTGGGGGTATGCAGGATCCTATACCCCCTCCACTTTTCTAATGTTTTAAGGTGATGTTACACTGGTCGATTTGCAACGACGATTTGCAATGATACAATGTTGCGCTAAAAATCGTTCAGGTGTAACACCCCATTGCGAACAATTTTTCGCGATGTTTGCAGTGCTGCAACGCGTTGCAAGTTTTTGAAAGCGATTCAAAAACTTGCAACACTGTTGCATGAATTTGAAGCAAATCGGCATTGCAAATTGACCAGTGTAACACCAGCTTTAGGGGGTGGCTACTCATGCCCTGAAAGGGCAACAAGTTATAATTTGCACAGGGTTTAATATTTTTTGGCATTGACAATCTGCACATTGTGAATGGTTGTCGATGATCACATGATTAAATCATGTTTGTGAAAACGTGGGCGATTAAAATAATAGTTGTGTTGTTTGACTTAGTTGGCTCTGTGGATTCTTTATTGGATTTTTCATAATACTTAGATACTATCTTGACAACTGTTCAAATACATTGATTTAATAATAACAATAATAATTATAATAATTATAATTATATTTATGATAATAATAATAATAATAATAATAATAATAATAATAATAATAATAATAATAATAATAATAATAATAATAACAATAATAATAATAATAATAATAATAATAAGTTACTATTATTATTATTATTTTGTATGATTCATGTAGTGAGAACTAATAGCTTAACCACGAACGTTAAACGGAGGGTACTCGAAACAGTTGTCCATCATATGGGGCCAGGAGAGAGGAACATTGCCGCAATAAAATGCTGTGATATTATCAGTAAGTTCTGTTTCTCCCATGCTAGGTGTTTGGTTTATACAAGGGAATGGCTCCACCATTAGCAGCTGTAGCTTTACAACACGCTACAATGTTTGGAGTGTACAGTAATGCCCTGAAGTTGTTTCCTGAGACACAGAATCGCTTGGTCTCTGCTTTGCACGTGGCTTTTGCTGGCGGTGCGGCGGGCCTCGCCCAGCTTTGGATCGTCTCACCCACCGAACTTGTCAAAATCAGACTACAAATGCAAAATGAATGTAAGTGTTTAATAGAGTTTAAACCCAACATTACGTAGCTTGTCAAATACAATTAAAGCTCCCGTAAGCGGACACTCTTGGGAAGCTGAAAAAAGTCGGAGAATTTGTAAATACAAAGAGGTTATTACACGGGAAGGAGTGCAATACGGCGGAGTATTTTTACGAGTCGGTTTTATTTTTTCGAGCCTGCTTCAGGCGAGAAAAAATGAAACTGACGATTAAAAATACAGCCGTATTGCACGACTTTTCGTGTAATAAATTGTTTATTACACGACAAACGAAGCAGGGCAAACGTTCTCGCCGCGCGCAAAATGAAACAATAAAATGACGCGTTTGTAAACTTTGCTTGCGAAAGTTGATCGCGTAAGCTAATAAACCAGTTGATCTGGTTCCCGACGAGTGCAATACGCTCCCAGCTTTGCACTCGTTTTGGCCCGTATTTGCACTCGAAAATGTAAAGTCGTGTAATAAAGATTTTGACTGAGCCAGAGTTTAAACGGGGTTTGGTAAAGGCGTCCGTAAGTAGAGCTGTCCGATCACAAGAGTGTCCGCCCAGAGAGTTTTGACTGTACCAAAGATTGCCACTAACCCCTCACTCACTCCTGAGAAGAATCAACTGCGATTTTATCAGTAGAGATAATGCACAGCTGAAGCTCCCATGAACGGACACACTTGAGAAGCAGAAAAAGTGTCCGCAACTAGAACTGTCCGCTGACGATAATGTGTAATGCAGAATTTTACTTAGTGTACTTAGAGTTAAAAACGGGTCCGTAAGCAGAGCTGCATGCCCACTCACGAGTGTCCGCCCAGAGAGCTTCGGCTGTATCAATTGGCGCTACCCATTTATTCATACAGCCAGTTTCTTATTTGAAAGTTGCATTTTGTGCTTGGGGTGAGAGAGTTAAAAAAAAAACAGACGGACGGACGGACAAACAGGACTGTTGCACAGACAGGCGTGGTCGCGTTACCGCTGGACTGAGAAACTACGGGCAAAAAGGGAGGAAGCGAGTGAGCTGAGAGACAAAGAAAATGAAAACACTGAGACACACAGCCTCACAGCCAGTCAAACAAAGTTAGAATGTGTGGCACAGAGACAATTTTCATTTAATTTGTCCACGCTGACTTTTGCCCTTCTGTTTCAAAAAGCGCCAAAGGCCAGCCACCGCTCTCTCTACAAAGGACCAGTGGATTGCGTCCGCAAAATTTACAACGCACGAGGATTTCGCGGACTCGGTCAAGGAATAACAGCCACCGCCTTGAGGGATATCCCTGGTTATCCAATTTACTTCGGCACCTACGAACTATTTGTCGACTTGCTCACTCCGACTGGAAAAAGTCGCCGAAATCTCGACGCGTTACGATTAATTCTGGCGGGAGGAATGGCGGGTACCGTTTCGTGGGCTGTGTGTTTTCCGATTGATGTCGTCAAGTCGCGTGTCCAAGCCGACGGTGCGCATGGAAAATTTATATACTCAGGGATTCGAGACTGTATTGTGAGGAGCTATAAGGAAGATGGCTTGAGAGTTTTTACGCGTGGAATTTGGCCTACGGTCATTAGAGGATTCCCTACGAACGCAGCTATCTTCCTTGTGTACGAGTTCGTACTGAGAGCATTGTCAAATGACGTGCATTTACAGCCGCAATAAGAATTTCATTTGTCCTTAGACGACTAGCTAGTTTTTATATGAGTTTGTCTTCTATCAGTGCAAGTGTCATGCTCGGTTAGTTTTTTGAAGTTATATAAAATGATACTTTATCGTAATATCAGGCCCCGTCTACACGTATCCGTTTTTCTACGAAAACGCAAACTTTTCTTTGCGGATTGGCCTTCCGTCCACACGTATCCGGTGAATACGGTCACGAAAACGGAAACTTTTGAAAACGCGCTCCAGAGTGGAAACTTTTGAATACGATCTTTATCCGTATACGAGTGGGCGGGTGAAAACGCAAACATTTCAAAGCGCCCGCCATATTTGCTTTCGCGTGGACGGATAATTTCACTGAAAACGCAAACTTTTGAACACGGTTGTTCATCTGAAAACGAAGTCGCGTGGATGCAATACTTTTATTCCGTTTTCAGTGAAAGAAAACGTAAACTTTTGAAAACGCATCCGTGCGTACGGTGCTTGGATAAATTGTGCCGGTGTGACAGGAAATGTGTTCCCCCCGGAACACATTTCCTAGGATATGTGTTCCCCCATCCGGAAATGTGTTCCCCCAGGAAACGTTGAACATGCCGAAGGCATAATTGTGCCCTGCCCTTGTCAGGTATTCTGATGTCCAAAATTACGACAATTCTCGATCAATTGTGACACTGCTTCTTTTGCATTGTGGGCTTATCTGCTCAAGACGCCTGTTTGTGTAGATACCAAATAAATTACTCCACCGATTTATGCACACTAGTTTTATTTATAACTGCAATTGGGAGTCTAGTATTGGCTCCATTAAACCGTAACATGATGTTCAGTCAGTTGTGTTTGCACGAGTCTCGGCGTCGGCGCATGTACTCGGGGCTAAAAGCTCCCAGACTTGAAACAAATGTTTATATACAGTCTACGGGTTATCAACTGTTTATCTCCGGCTGACTTTCTTGGGTGGCAGGCATGATCAGCAGAGCCGTTATTCATTATCGGTGGGAATTGAAGATAATTTCACGCATTTAACGTGATACGCACAAATCACATCAGGGTCCAGTTGCATAAAAGATTAACGCCCGGTACCAGGCGTAAAAAACAATAGAAATATATTAAGTTCCATTGTTATAAACGCCTAGTCCCAAGCGTTAATATTTTATGCAACTGGGCCCTGATCATGCCATCATACGCCTCGGGTAGATGGCAGGTACAAAAGGTTTGAATCACCTACAGTTTGTGACTTCTTTGTCGCGGTTTAGGTGCTTTACGTGAACGGGGAAAGGCCGTGATTTCTTCGTTCTCTAGGCACTCAAGTAGGTGCACCCTCACCTTCACTTGATCAAAGTTTATATCTTTCAATAGTCTGTTTCCGCGTTCCTCTAGCGTCGACCTTCACTCTCAGAGATCTCTTTTCTTCTTTAGAGAACCTATCTGGATACTCTCCTCTTGCAACATAATTATAGATAACACTATACTCCTTTGAATCCATCTTTGCTTCTACTCGCAGTTTACTGCTCTTCACTCCACAGAAACCCAATAACAATGTGTCAATCATTGGCGTCATTACCTCACAACACAAAAGAAGGGATTTTATTCACGACACGGCGGGCTTTTTCAACGGGCAATTAATCTATACATTGTTAATTTGCATGCTTCAGATGATCAAGTCTTCCTTTGCTTAATGTTTTCATCTGTTATCGTTCTTTGTTTGAGGCGCGGTTTACACGGATGCATTTACACGGAAAAAGAAAAGGGGCCGTTTTCAAAACGGGGGAAAAGACCCCGCCCCACCCCCTCCCCCCGCCCCGTAATTTTGTCACTTGACCTCAGTCTCCCTTCTGCCATCAGTACAAAATGGCGCCCGTGAACACCGTTCAACCGCATCGAATGAGACCGCCAGCTACGCAGGCTACCTGTGTCTTCGAATCGACGCAGTTTTATCACCAAACTTTTTCGTTTTTGTTTTCGTGTAGCCCTTACTATTTTCTCAAAATGCGGTCATTTTTCGCCCATCTCAGAATCACATGAAACTTTCAAGAATCGTTCCTGGGACTATGCCGACGGGTTTTGCATAGTTTTTATAAACATTTAGAGCGCGCGTCGTGAAAAATTAGAGCAAATTACGGCAAATCGTGCACTAATTAAAACATCACACCTTTCGAGCAAAGCAGCCAGATTCAAGCTGCTATATCTCGCCAACGGATGGAGATAGATAAAGCAAATGTATTGCAAAAAGTCTTCTTATAGTCCAATGAAGGTTTCCTGAAAGTTTCAAGAGTTTTCAATTTTTGGCCAAAATCGGCCAAAAACCCTGTGCTATAGCCTTAGTATTTTGTCAAAATTCCAAGATTTTTCGACCATCTCAGAATCGCATGAAACTTTCAGGAATCGTTGCTGGGACTATGCCGACGCTTTTCGCATAGTTTTTGTAAACTTTTAGACCGCGCGTCGTAAGATATTAAAGGAAATTAGAGCAAATCATACACTAATTAAAACATCACACCTTTCGAGCAAAGGAGCCAAATTCAAGCTGCTATATCTCGCCAACGGATGGAGATAGATAAAGCAAATGTATTGCAAAAACTCTTCTTATAGTCCAATGAAGGTTTCCTGAAAGTTTCAAGAGTTTTCAATTTTTGGCCAAAATCGGCCAAAAACCCTGTGCTATAGCCTTAGTATTTTGTCAAAATTCCAAGATTTTTCGACCATCTCAGAATCGCATGAAACTTTCAGGAATCGTTGCTGGGACTATGCCGACGCTTTTCGCATAGTTTTTGTAAACTTTTAGACCGCGCGTCGTAAGATATTAAAGCAAATTAGAGCAAATCATACACTAATTAAAACATCACACCTTTCCAGCAAAGGAGCCAAATTCAAGCTGCTATATCTCGCCAACGGATGGAGATAGATAAAGCAAATGTATTGCAAAAAGTCTTCTTATAGTCCAATGAAGGTTTCCTGAAAGTTTCAAGAGTTTTCAATTTTTGGCCAAAATCGGCCAAAAACCCTGTGCTATAGCCTTAGTATTTTGTCAAAATTCCAAGATTTTTCGACCATCTCAGAATCGCATGAAACTTTCAGGAATCGTTGCTGGGACTATGCCGACGCTTTTCGCATAATTTTTGTAAACTTTTAGACCGCGCGTCGTAAGATATTAAAGCAAATTAGAGCAAATCATACACTAATTAAAACATCACACCTTTCGAGCAAAGGAGCCAAATTCAAGCTGCTATATCTCGCCAACGGATGGAGATAGATAAAGCAAATGTATTGCAAAAACTCTTCTTATAGTCCAATGAAGGTTTCCTGAAAGTTTCAAGAGTTTTCAATTTTTGGCCAAAATCGGCCAAAAACCCTGTGCTATAGCCTTAGTATTTTGTCAAAATTCCAAGATTTTTCGACCATCTCAGAATCGCATAAAACTTTCAGGAATCGTTGCTGGGACTATGCCGACGCTTTTCGCATAGTTTTTGTAAACTTTTAGACCGCGCGTCGTAAGATATCAAAGGAAATTAGAGCAAATCATACACTAATTAAAACATCACACCTTTCGAGCAAAGGAGCCAAATTCAAGCTGCTATATCTCGCCAACGGATGGAGATAGATAAAGCAAATGTATTGCAAAATGTCTTCTTATAGTCCAATGAAGGTGTCCTGAAAGTTTCAAGAGTTTTCAATTTTTGGCCAAAATCGGCCAAAAACCCTGTGCTATAGCCCTAGTATTTTGTCAAAATTCCAAGATTTTTCGACCATCTCAGAATCGCATGAAACTTTCAGGAATCGTTGCTGGGACTATGCCGACGCTTTTCGCATAGTTTTTGTAAACTTTTAGACCGCGCGTCGTAAGATATCAAATGAAATTAGAGCAAATCATACACTAATTAAAACATCACACCTTTCGAGCAAAGCAGCCAAATTCAAGCTGCTATATCTCGCCAACGGATGGAGATAGATAAAGCAAATGTATTGCAAAAACTCTTCTTATAGTCCAATGAAGGTTTCCTGAAAGTTTCAAGAGTTTTCAATTTTTGGCCAAAATCGGCCAAAAACCCTGTGCTATAGCCTTAGTATTTTGTCAAAATTCCAAGATTTTTCGACCATCTCAGAATTGCATGAAACTTTCAGGAATCGTTGCTGGGACTATGCCGACGCTTTTCGCATAGTTTTTGTAAACTTTTAGACCGCGCGTCGTAAGATAACAAAGGAAATTAGAGCAAATCATACACTAATTAAAACATCACACCTTTCGAGCAAAGGAGCCAAATTCAAGCTGCTATATCTCGCCAACGGATGGAAATAGATAAAGCAAATGTATTGCAAAAAGTCTTCTTATAGTCCAATGAAGGTTTCCTGAAAGTTTGAAGAGTTTTCAATTTTTGGCCAAAATCGGCCAAAAACCCTGTGCTATAGCCTTAGTATTTTGTCAAAATTCCAAGATTTTTCGACCATCTCAGAATCGCATGAAACTTTCAGGAATCGTTGCTGGGACTATGCCGACGCTTTTCGCATAGTTTTTGTAAACTTTTAGACCGCGCGTCGTAAGATATCAAAGGAAATTAGAGCAAATCATACACTAATTAAAACATCACACCTTTCGAGCAAAGCAGCCAAATTCAAGCTGCTATATCTCGCCAACGGATGGAGATAGATAAAGCAAATGTATTGCAAAAACTCTTCTTATAGTCCAATGAAGGTTTCCTGAAAGTTTCAAGAGTTTTCAATTTTTGGCCAAAATCGGCCAAAAACCCTGTGCTATAGCCTTAGTATTTTGTCAAAATTCCAAGATTTTTCAACCATCTCAGAATCGCATGAAACTTTCAGGAATCGTTGCTGGGACTATGCCGACGCTTTTCGCATAGTTTTTGTAAACTTTTAGACCGCGCGTCGTAAGATATCAAAGGAAATTAGAGCAAATCATACACTAATTAAAACATCACACCTTTCGAGCAAAGGAGCCAAATTCAAGCTGCTATATCTCGCCAACGGATGGAGATAGATAAAGCAAATGTATTGCAAAAAGTCTTCTTATAGTCCAATGAAGGTTTCCTGAAAGTTTCAAGAGTTTTCAATTTTTGGCCAAAATCGGCCAAAAACCCTGTGCTATAACCTTAGTATTTTGTCAAAATTCCAAGATTTTTCGACCATCTCAGAATCGCATGAAACTTTCAGGAATCGTTGCTGGGACTATGCCGACGCTTTTCGCATAGTTTTTGTAAACTTTTAGACCGCGCGTCGTAAGATATCAAAAGAAATTAGAGCAAATCATACACTAATTAAAACATCACACCTTTCGAGCAAAGGAGCCAAATTCAAGCTGCTATATCTCGCCAACGGATGGAGATAGATAAAGAAAATGTATTGCAAAAACTCTTCTTATAGTCCAATGAAGGTTTCCTGAAAGTTTCAAGAGTTTTCAATTTTTGGCCAAAATCGGCCAAAAACCCTGTGCTATAGCCTTAGTATTTTGTCAAAATTCCAAGATTTTTCGACCATCTCAGAATCGCATGAAACTTTCAGGAATCGTTGCTGGGACTATGCCGACGCTTTTCGCATAGTTTTTATAAACTTTTAGACCGCGCGTCGTAAGATATCAAATGAAATTAGAGCAAATCATACACTAATTAAAACATCACACCTTTCGAGCAAAGGAGCCAAATTCAAGCTGCTATATCTCGCCAACGGATGGAGATAGATAAAGCAAATGTATTGCAAAAACTCTTTTTATAGTCCAATGAAGGTTTCCTGAAAGTTTCAAGAGTTTTCAATTTTTGGCCAAAATCGGCCAAAAACCCTGTGCTATAGCCTTAGTATTTTGTCAAAATTCCAAGATTTTTCGACCATCTCAGAATCGCATGAAACTTTCAGGAATCGTTGCTGGGACTATGCCGACGCTTTTCGCATAGTTTTTGTAAACTTTTAGACCGCGCGTCGTAAGATATCAAAGGAAATTAGAGCAAATCATACACTAATTAAAACATCACACCTTTCGAGCAAAGGAGCCAAATTCAAGCTGCTATATCTCGCTAACGGATGGAAATAGATAAAGCAAATGTATTGCAAAAACTCTTCTTATAGTCCAATGAAGGTTTCCTGAAAGTTTCAAGAGTTTTCAATTTTTGGCCAAAATCGGCCAAAAACCCTGTGCTATAGCCTTAGTATTTTGTCAAAATTCCAAGATTTTTCGACCATCTCAGAATCGCATGAAACTTTCAGGAATCGTTGCTGGGACTATGCCGACGCTTTTCGCATAGTTTTTGTAAACTTTTAGACCGCGCGTCGTAAGATATCAAAGGAAATTAGAGCAAATCATACACTAATTAAAACATCACACCTTTCGAGCAAAGCAGCCAAATTCAAGCTGCTATATCTCGCCAACGGATGGAGATAGATAAAGCAAATGTATTGCAAAAAGTCTTCTTATAGTCCAATGAAGGTTTCCTGAAAGTTTCAAGAGTTTTCAATTTTTGGCCAAAATCGGCCAAAAACCCTGTGCTATAGCCTTAGTATTTTGTCAAAATTCCAAGATTTTTCGACCATCTCAGAATCGCATGAAACTTTCAGGAATCGTTGCTGGGACTATGCCGACGCTTTTCGCATAGTTTTTGTAAACTTTTAGACCGCGCGTCGTAAGATATTAAAGCAAATTAGAGCAAATCATACACTAATTAAAATATCACACCTTTCGAGCAAAGGAGCCAAATTCAAGCTGCTATATCTCGCCAACGGATGGAGATAGATAAAGCAAATGTATTGCAAAAACTCTTCTTATAGTCCAATGAAGGTTTCCTGAAAGTTTCAAGAGTTTTCAATTTTTGGCCAAAATCGGCCAAAAACCCTGTGCTATAGCCTTAGTATTTTGTCAAAATTCCAAGATTTTTCGACCATCTCAGAATCGCATGAAACTTTCAGGAATCGTTGCTGGGACTATGCCGACGCTTTTCGCATAGTTTTTGTAAACTTTTAGACCGCGCGTCGTAAGATATTAAAGGAAATTAGAGCAAATCATACACTAATTAAAACATCACACCTTTCGAGCAAAGGAGCCAAATTCAAGCTGCTATATCTCGCCAACGGATGGAGATAGATAAAGCAAATGTATTGCAAAAACTCTTTTTATAGTCCAATGAAGGTTTCCTGAAAGTTTCAAGAGTTTTCAATTTTTGGCCAAAATCGGCCAAAAACCCTGTGCTATAGCCTTAGTATTTTGTCAAAATTCCAAGATTTTTCGACCATCTCAGAATCGCATGAAACTTTCAGGAATCGTTGCTGGGACTATGCCGACGCTTTTCGCATAGTTTTTGTAAACTTTTAGACCGCGCGTCGTAAGATATCAAATGAAATTAGAGCAAATCATACACTAATTAAAACATCACACCTTTCGAGCAAAGGAGCCAAATTCAAGCTGCTATATCTCGCCAACGGATGGAGATAGATAAAGCAAATGTATTGCAAAAACTCTTCTTATAGTCCAATGAAGGTTTCCTGAAAGTTTGAAGAGTTTTCAATTTTTGGCCAAAATCGGCCAAAAACCCTGTGCTATAGCCTTAGTATTTTGTCAAAATTCCAAGATTTTTCGACCATCTCAGAATCGCATGAAACTTTCAGGAATCGTTGCTGGGACTATGTCGACGCTTTTCGCATAGTTTTTGTAAACTTTTAGACCGCGCGTCGTAAGATATCAAATGAAATTAGAGCAAATCATACACTAATTAAAACATCACACCTTTCGAGCAAAGGAGCCAAATTCAAGCTGCTATATCTCGCCAACGGATGGAAATAGATAAAGCAAATGTATTGCAAAAACTCTTCTTATAGTCCAATGAAGGTTTCCTGAAAGTTTCAAGAGTTTTCAATTTTTGGCCAAAATCGGCCAAAAACCCTGTGCTATAGCCTTAGTATTTTGTCAAAATTCCAAGATTTTTCGACCATCTCAGAATCGCATGAAACTTTCAGGAATCGTTGCTGGGACTATGTCGACGCTTTTCGCATAGTTTTTGTAAACTTTTAGACCGCGCGTCGTAAGATATCAAAGGAAATTAGAGCAAATCATACACTAATTAAAACATCACACCTTTCGAGCAAAGGAGCCAAATTCAAGCTGCTATATCTCGCCAACGGATGGAGATAGATAAAGCAAATGTATTGCAAAAAGTCTTCTTATAGTCCAATGAAGGTTTCCTGAAAGTTTCAAGAGTTTTCAATTTTTGGCCAAAATCGGCCAAAAACCCTGTGCTATAGCCTTAGTATTTTGTCAAAATTCCAAGATTTTTCAACCATCTCAGAATCGCATGAAACTTTCAGGAATCGTTGCTGGGACTATGCCGACGCTTTTCGCATAGTTTTTGTAAACTTTTAGACCGCGCGTCGTAAGATATCAAAGGAAATTAGAGCAAATCATACACTAATTAAAACATCACACCTTTCGAGCAAAGGAGCCAAATTCAAGCTGCTATATCTCGCCAACGGATGGAGATAGATAAAGCAAATGTATTGCAAAAAGTCTTCTTATAGTCCAATGAAGGTTTCCTGAAAGTTTCAAGAGTTTTCAATTTTTGGCCAAAATCGGCCAAAAACCCTGTGCTATAGCCTTAGTATTTTGTCAAAATTCCAAGATTTTTCGACCATCTCAGAATCGCATGAAACTTTCAGGAATCGTTGCTGGGACTATGCCGACGCTTTTCGCATAGTTTTTGTAAACTTTTAGACCGCGCGTCGTAAGATATCAAATGAAATTAGAGCAAATCATACACTAATTAAAACATCACACCTTTCGAGCAAAGGAGCCAAATTCAAGCTGCTATATCTCGCCAACGGATGGAAATAGATAAAGCAAATGTATTGCAAAAACTCTTCTTATAGTCCAATGAAGGTTTCCTGAAAGTTTCAAGAGTTTTCAATTTTTGGCCAAAATCGGCCAAAAACCCTGTGCTATAGCCTTAGTATTTTGTCAAAATTCCAAGATTTTTCGACCATCTCAGAATCGCATGAAACTTTCAGGAATCGTTGCTGGGACTATGCCGACGCTTTTCGCATAGTTTTTGTAAACTTTTAGACCGCGCGTCGTAAGATATCAAAGGAAATTAGAGCAAATCATACACTAATTAAAACATCACACCTTTCGAGCAAAGCAGCCAAATTCAAGTTGCTATATCTCGCCAACGGATGGAGATAGATAAAGCAAATGTATTGCAAAAAGTCTTCTTATAGTCCAATGAAGGTTTCCTGAAAGTTTCAAGAGTTTTCAATTTTTGGCCAAAATCGGCCAAAAACCCTGTGCTATAGCCTTAGTATTTTGTCAAAATTCCAAGATTTTTCGACCATCTCAGAATCGCATGAAACTTTCAGGAATCGTTGCTGGGACTATGCCGACGCTTTTCGCATAGTTTTTGTAAACTTTTAGACCGCGCGTCGTAAGATATCAAAGGAAATTAGAGCAAATCATACACTAATTAAAACATCACACCTTTCGAGCAAAGCAGCCAAATTCAAGTTGCTATATCTCGCCAACGGATGGAGATAGATAAAGCAAATGTATTGCAAAAAGTCTTCTTATAGTCCAATGAAGGTTTCCTGAAAGTTTCAAGAGTTTTCAATTTTTGGCCAAAATCGGCCAAAAACCCTGTGCTATAGCCTTAGTATTTTGTCAAAATTCCAAGATTTTTCGACCATCTCAGAATCGCATGAAACTTTCAGGAATCGTTGCTGGGACTATGCCGACGCTTTTCGCATAGTTTTTGTAAACTTTTAGACCGCGCGTCGTAAGATATTAAAGCAAATTAGAGCAAATCATACACTAATTAAAATATCACACCTTTCGAGCAAAGGAGCCAAATTCAAGCTGCTATATCTCGCCAACGGATGGAGATAGATAAAGCAAATGTATTGCAAAAAGTCTTCTTATAGTCCAATGAAGGTTTCCTGAAAGTTTCAAGAGTTTTCAATTTTTGGCCAAAATCGGCCAAAAACCCTGTGCTATAGCCTTAGTATTTTGTCAAAATTCCAAGATTTTTCGACCATCTCAGAATCGCATGAAACTTTCAGGAATCGTTGCTGGGACTATGCCGACGCTTTTCGCATAGTTTTTGTAAACTTTTAGACCGCGCGTCGTAAGATATTAAAGCAAATTAGAGCAAATCATACACTAATTAAAACATCACACCTTTCGAGCAAAGGAGCCAAATTCAAGCTGCTATATCTCGCCAACGGATGGAGATAGATAAAGCAAATGTATTGCAAAAACTCTTCTTATAGTCCAATGAAGGTTTCCTGAAAGTTTGAAGAGTTTTCAATTTTTGGCCAAAATCGGCCAAAAACCCTGTGCTATAGCCTTAGTATTTTGTCAAAATTCCAAGATTTTTCGACCATCTCAGAATCGCATGAAACTTTCAGGAATCGTTGCTGGGACTATGCCGACGCTTTTCGCATAGTTTTTGTAAACTTTTAGACCGCGCGTCGTAAGATATCAAAGGAAATTAGAGCAAATCATACACTAATTAAAACATCACACCTTTCGAGCAAAGCAGCCAAATTCAAGCTGCTATATCTCGCCAACGGATGGAAATAGATAAAGCAAATGTATTGCAAAAAGTCTTCTTATAGTCCAATGAAGGTTTCCTGAAAGTTTGAAGAGTTTTCAATTTTTGGCCAAAATCGGCCAAAAACCCTGTGCTATAGCCTTAGTATTTTGTCAAAATTCCAAGATTTTTCGACCATCTCAGAATCGCATGAAACTTTCAGGAATCGTTGCTGGGACTATGCCGACGCTTTTCGCATAGTTTTTGTAAACTTTTAGACCGCGCGTCGTAAGATATCAAAGGAAATTAGAGCAAATCATACACTAATTAAAACATCACACCTTTCGAGCAAAGGAGCCAAATTCAAGCTGCTATATCTCGCCAACGGATGGAGATAGATAAAGCAAATGTATTGCAAAAACTCTTCTTATAGTCCAATGAAGGTTTCCTGAAAGTTTCAAGAGTTTTCAATTTTTGGCCAAAATCGACCAAAAACCCTGTGCTATAGCCTTAGTATTTTGTCAAAATTCCAAGATTTTTCGACCATCTCAGAATCGCATGAAACTTTCAGGAATCGTTGCTGGGACTATGCCGACGCTTTTCGCATAGTTTTTGTTAACTTTTAGACCGCGCGTCGTAAGATATTAAAGGAAATTAGAGCAAATCATACACTAATTAAAATATCACACCTTTCGAGAAAAGGAGCCAAATTTAAGCTGCTATATCTCGCCAACGGATGGAGATAGATAAAGCAAATGTATTGCAAAAAGTCTTCTTATAGTCCAATGAAGGTTTCCTGAAAGTTTCAAGAGTTTTCAATTTTTGGCCAAAATCGGCCAAAAACCCTGTGCTATAGCCTTAGTATTTTGTCAAAATTCCAAGATTTTTCGACCATCTCAGAATCGCATGAAACTTTCAGGAATCGTTGCTGGGACTATGCCGACGCTTTTCGCATAGTTTTTGTAAACTTTTAGACCGCGCGTCGTAAGATATCAAAGGAAATTAGAGCAAATCATACACTAATTAAAATATCACACCTTTCGAGAAAAGGAGCCAAATTCAAGCTGCTATATCTCGCCAACGGATGGAGATAGATAAAGCAAATGTATTGCAAAAACTCTTCTTATAGTCCAATGAAGGTTTCCTGAAAGTTTCAAGAGTTTTCAATTTTTGGCCAAAATCGGCCAAAAACCCTGTGCTATAGCCCTAGTATTTTGTCAAAATTCCAAGATTTTTCGACCATCTCAGAATCGCATGAAACTTTCAAGAATCGTTGCTTGGACTATGGCGACGCTTTTCGCATAGTTTTTGTAAACTTTTAGACCGCGCGTCGTAAGATATCAAAGGAAATTAGAGCAAATCATACACTAATTAAAACATCACACCTTTCGAGCAAAGGAGCCAAATTCAAGCTGCTATATCTCGCCAACGGATGGAGATAGATAAAGCAAATGTATTGCAAAAACTCTTCTTATAGTCCAATGAAGGTTTCCTGAAAGTTTCAAGAGTTTTCAATTTTTGGCCAAAATCGGCCAAAAACCCTGTGCTATAGCCTTAGTATTTTGTCAAAATTCCAAGATTTTTCGACCATCTCAGAATCGCATGAAACTTTCAGGAATCGTTGCTGGGACTATGCCGACGCTTTTCGCATAGTTTTTGTAAACTTTTAGACCGCGCGTCGTAAGATATTAAAGCAAATTAGAGCAAATCATACACTAATTAAAATATCACACCTTTCGAGCAAAGCAGCCAAATTCAAGCTGCTATATCTCGCCAACGGATGGAGATAGATAAAGCAAATGTATTGCAAAAACTCTTCTTATAGTCCAATGAAGGTTTCCTGAAAGTTTCAAGAGTTTTCAATTTTTGGCCAAAATCGGCCAAAAACCCTGTGCTATAGCCTTAGTATTTTGTCAAAATTCCAAGATTTTTCGACCATCTCAGAATCGCATGAAACTTTCAAGAATCGTTGCGTGGACTATGCCGACGCTTTTCGCATAGTTTTTGTAAACTTTTAGACCGCGCGTCGTAAGATATTAAAGGAAATTAGAGCAAATCATACACTAATTAAAACATCACACCTTTCGAGCAAAGGAGCCAAATTCAAGCTGCTATATCTCGCCAACGGATGGAGATAGATAAAGCAAATGTATTGCAAAAAGTCTTCTTATAGTCCAATGAAGGTTATGAAGTTTCGCTTCATATGCACTTTAAGAGGGGATGTCGGTAAAAATCGTATGGTATGTCTGATTATCTCAGGTTCTCGTCATTTTCATCATTTTAGAAGACTGTAATTTTGTTTTAAGGGTAAGGTGGCGACTGTCTTTTCCGATTGTTTCGTTGTCGCCGGAGTGAGCAGTCCAGTGCGTGACCTTTGTCTGAGCTTGTAAATGTGTCACAAAAGTGTGGATTGAAAGGCGGAGGCATTTACAGCAGTGCCCGCTAAATTACCCAAAAGGTAAAGTATCGGTTTATTACTACTTAGTAAAACGCTAGTTCAGCTACAAATCATTCTGGAGGACGTTTCACCTCGCTAAAGTGGACGCTTTTCGCAATATATATGCAAATTTTTAACGTTTATTTACTATTACATCAGTTTTTTTTTTCAATAAAGAAAGATAGAGTTACCAAAGGTGTCAAAGTTTTGAGAGAAAGTGCTTAAAAGAAATACATTTGTGTAATCAGACTAACCACAGCCAAAATTTCATAGTATTTGAAGTACCCGCGCATGGTGAAAATTCGCTTCATTTTAGACAAATTATGACAATGAAATGTGACTGAAATATGACCTCCGTTATTAATTTACCACTAGTTCACAGATAATGGTATTCATTGAACGATCTTCTGAGAAGAAAGTTAAATACCTATTTAATAAATAAACAACTAGTACAGAGCCCTTGGTGCATTTGTTTGTGAGAACGAGAGTGATTTTTTTGACCCTCGAGAATCGTTGTTTCCCCTGAGAATCGGCCAAATTACGTTATTCCAAATTTTCTCCCAAAGGAGGTGAAATCTGAACAAACCAACTACATCACGCTTTTTTACCTACTAATGCCTACAACTGACCAAAGTATGAGCGATTTCGATTTTTTGAGTTTGGCCGCCGATTGCCACATTTGTTCGATTTTTGCAGACATCCGCTCTTAAGTATGAATCGCAGTAAACAATTAGAAAAATAGGATAGTTTTATGCCGGATAACCCAAACAAAATACAGCACATTGGATCTCCACTGTTCACAAAGAAAAGTTATTTATCCAAACTATTTATATCTTTTGTAAAAAAAAAAAAAAAAAAAAATGAAAAAGAAATTTGAAGTTGACCACTTAATAGGGCCCAGGTCAAACGTCGAACTTCAAATGAGTCAAACTCAATGAAAATTAGCTAAAACAATGGGTTTTGCTCATTTATACCAAGTTATACTAATGTCGAGTTCGACGTTTGACCAGGGCCCAAGGTATGTCGACTGTGTATTTATAGGCTGCGCAACGTGACTGACAGTGAGATATCTTACGAGTAACACGTGAAACAAAGTCGATAGTGAATTATATAACGGTATCCAAATTGCTTTGATCCTTTCAAAGTTCAGTATGGTGCAGAATAGTCGTACGTGGTGTACTATGGCACTGGTGACTAGCGGCGGTTCACACGTACGACGAAAGCGCAGTCTGGGAATGAGCATACTCCTTAGATGCCTGTTGTCGCGTTTCAAACCGAGGACTAGTGTAAAATCTTTCTTATGAGAATGAGTTTGATTTGCATGAAAACTAAGAGAAAGGATTCGCACTAGACCGCGTTTTGAAACAGAGGCAACAAGCATCTAAAAAATGGTATTATGTTTTTGCTTCCATCGTCAAGTAGTTTTTCTTGTCCTTGCTCCTGTGTCGTCTGGTTCACACGTGACATAATAAGACACCGGTTTACGCGACACCGAAGGAAACGAGGTCAACTTACGTTTGAGTCAGCGGTCATTGCACAAAACTGTGGATTTAATGCAGATTTTGCAGTCCAGTTTACTCCTCGTAAAACTTCCAGATTAAGCCAAGAAATTCAACACTAGGACTCGATATTCAACCAATCTTGCCATGATGCGAAATTTGACTTCGAACTGAGAAGTCAGACTGCCTTGTCGACGAACGCTAACAAACGGAAGTGACGTGAACAACGTGAACAAACGGAAGTGACGTAAAGAACGATTTACTGCGGTGTCGGTGTACGCGCATTTTTCTTGTGCTTGAGTTGTACGTGTAACCAGCCTTGAGAGAGGCCATATATAGCCTAACGTCGTCGCGTAGGGGACATATATGCTTGGTAGAACTTTACACCTATTTCTACACCATCACGCCTCTGTCCGCTTCCCCGATAAGGGGTCGAGTTTCACTATTTCCAGACTCGCTGTCCGTTTCACTGTGAAAACTTTCTGAGCGAGACAGCGGGCTATGTTCGACGCCAGAGGTCGCAACCTGAACATGCGTAGTGTCACCACTATCGCCGTCCGCCAATGGATTACTTACGATATTGATCTGTCGCTCGGAGTCGCTCGACGGCTCGTACAAAGAACTGTCGACTGCTGCGATCGCGTTCGGACTGTCCCGAACACCGGCCGAGAGATCCTCGTTGACCGTCGCGTCATTGTTGTTAGTGTTCGTCGACCGCTCGGCTGCTTGCGGCACGACCAAGTCAAACGGTGGTGGTGATCGCTCCACTTGGCTCATCGCCTCGTCGTACGAAGGCAAAATGAATTGCACGTCACTAGTGTACGCGGCGATGAATGCAATGCGGTCGTCGTCGCCATAGTGACGGCCGCGGGAGGAATGGTGACGCACTCGTCTCCGCCGTGCCAGCTTCTTCAGGCAAATAAGAACGGACAGTAGAATGACCAACGCACCCAGGGTTGAGCCCGCACTGGCAGTGACTATGGTCAGCGTGTCAAGGTCCTGGTTGCGACGGGGAGTTTCGCCTGTCACAAGGTCCGGCTCGTCTGTTGGCTCTGGCACACATCGAAGAGAGAACACTGGTATCAGCCGAGTGAGCAAAGACAATTTTAAATACAATATGCTCGTTTAAAATCAGAGTACCGTAAATGCTCTAACAAGCCCCCTCTACAAGGTCAGTTTTCGAAATAAGCCCCATTTTTATGCTGCTGACTTTGAGCACCAAAATTAGTAGAGAAACAAAACAAATGACGCGCATCAGATGCTTGGTAATATATTTTTTAACTTTACATTTCCCACATCTAACTTCACACAGTATTTTGTTGACGAAGAGTAACCTCTTGTTGTCATCTCGTTTTGATTGAATTTGTTGATTTAACTATTAATTCTCAAAGCATCACTCATACATTTTTCTCTTAAAAGGTTGGGAGAATCTTTGAACTTGGGAGTGAAAGGATTAAACAACTGGGCCGGGGAAAAACCATTATTAAACCTACCTTCACAATCTGGCTGATGGTTCTCGAACTTGAAAGTTTTGCCACGATCCTTGCAAAGTTCTTTATAGACAGACAGGGTGACACATTTCGGGATCGACGAACCATGCCAGTACCCGCTGCCATCTTCAGTCGCCTTGCACGTTTGTTTTGCGGATTCCTCAAATATGTAGTACTGTGACTCGCAAGAATACTTTACCACTGTATTATACGGGTACCGACCGTGACTGGGTTGATCAAGGTGCCCGTGCGGTATACGCCATGGCTCCCCACAAACAACGGCTAAAACAAACAAACAAACAAACAAACAAACAAGTAAATAGACCAAAGATACCAAAGATATTTGTTCGGGTCGTTGCCGTTCGCCAAGTGTACACAGTGGAATCGTTCTGTACGTAACTCACAGCGTAACGCGTGGCCACTTACTAATATTAGACTTTTCATTCAGTGCGCATCACTTCTACTTTTGAACTTCTTATTCACTGCCCACTGCGTAGCCACTTGGCGATACAGCTTCTAGATCTAAACCTTTCATTCAGTGCGCATCACAGCTTCTTTTGAACTTCTTATTCACTGCCCACTGCGTAGCCACTTGGCGATACAGCTTCTAGATTTAAACCTTTCATTCAGTGCGCATCACAGCTTCTACTTTTGAACTTCTTATTCACTGCCCACTGCGTAGCCACTTGGCGATACAGCTTCTAGATTCAAACCTTTCATTCAGTGCGCATCACAGCTTCTTTTGAACTTCTTATTCACTGCCTACTGCGTAGCCACTTGGCGATACAGCTTCTAGATTTAAACCTTTCATTCAGTGCGCATCACAGCTTCTTTTGAACTTCTTATTCACTGCCCACTGCGTAGCCACTTGGCGATACAGCTTCTAGATTTAAACCTTTCATTCAGTGCGCATCACAGCTTCTACTTTTGAACTTCTTATTCACTGCCCACTGCGTAGCCACTTGGCGATACAGCTTCTAGATTTAAACCTTTCATTCAGTGCGCATCACAGCTTCTACTTTTGAACTTCTTATTCACTGCCCACTGCGTAGCCACTTGGCGATACAGCGGCGTATTTTCCATATCCTCACTAGTGAAGATACCGTTGGCATCATTTCCCGCTTTTGCACGGTTGTTTGTGCAATTTCTCGCAAAACACTCGTGTCTAATGTAATAAAAAGAAAATTACACAGCGGCTTGAAGATATTGATTTTATTTTCTCGTGGTAAAAACAATATTTTACTCACTCACTCGCGAAGCGCTCGTTCGTAAAATATTGTTTTTACCACTCGAAAATAAAATTCATATCTTCGCGCCGCCGTGTAATATCCTCTATGTAAGTAACTTGTAAAACTAAGCTTAAATCTAAGAACACTTGCTTTCAGCCTAGAGGGGGAGGGGGAAGGGAGTGTTTAGCGGAGGGGGAGGGGAGTGTTGCACTTTCTGATGTAGTCCTCGAGAAGACTCTTCTTGTACGACTCTTGTACTTACCTTTACAATCAGGGTTTCTCATTCCAGACCAGCGTCCTGATGGCAGGCACGTCCTGCTGGAAGGGCCATTGAGGTGATATCCTTCATTGCATTCAAAAGTGACAAACGTGTAAATCCGGTTGTCCGATGTATTGGTCGTCTCACGACCATGACTGATGGGGAATTTTCCTGGGCGGCCGCAACCATAGATTTCTGCAGGGGGAAAGATGCAGAGAGAAAACAAGGGTTTCACTGGTCAGTATGCGGTCTGTTAATATTGTGATCTCACATGAAAATCACACCCTTATGCAGACCAAAACGACCAAATATTTGCCCCATGCAACAATAAATGCAGTTATTACACGTCTTGACATTTTCGAGTGCAAATACGGGCCAAAACGAGTGCAAAGATGGGAACGTATTGCACTCGTCAGGAACCAGATCAACTGGTTTATTAGCTTACGCGATCAACTTTCGCAAGCAAAGCTTAACGCGTCATTTTTTGTTCCATTTTGCGCGCGGCGAGAATGTTTGCCCTGCTTCGTTTGTCGTATAATAAACAATTTATTACACGAAAAGTCGTGCAATACGGCTCTATTTTTACTCGTCAGTTTTATTTAAACCGACTCGCAAAAATACTCCGCCGTATTGCACTCCTTTCCGTGTAATAACCTCTTTTAAATGTAATGTTGGGAAAGCAATACCCCCCCCCCCCCCCCCCCCAAAAAAAAAAGTCTAAATTTACCATATTGTCAATTTGGAAATTAAACTACTGTACGACATAAAGGTGACAGGTCCTGACTGTCTACGTGCTAACAGTACCTGCACCTACATGCAGCACTCAATACTATTTTGGAGCACGTCACATTTCACGCAAAATTCTGAGTACTGGGTAACTATTTCATTTTTGTCTTAAAATGTCCCTCGCCTACTTTTGCATTAACCAAATTACTTGTTATGGCCTTAAAATTGTAGAAAGTTGTTCAACAATAAATTACTCATGATTATATGAAATTTTGTTTTTGTTTTTTGTTTTGGTTTTAGTTTCTTTGCACAATAAGCCACTTTTACAGTATTATGCACTGTTCATGAAGTGCAGATGTTCTGCCAGGCAATGAACCTGACAATAAAACTTGGTGCACAGTGGATAACTGGATAACTATTTCTTGGTGATAATGCAATTATGTAGAAACAAGACCAAGTTCTACTGAGAGATTTACTTAACAGACACTCACTTATATGGGGAGTAAAAAGATCTATTTGCTACTGTGCATGCATGATTGTTAAAGTGGCATATTACTACTCGAAATTATATAAATCACATAGATAATGTTGTTAAGTACATGAAGTTTACATACCACAGGTTGGATTAACTCTTGACCACCTTCCATTCATTCCGCATGTTCTAGTGTGATCACCTCGAATTGTGTAGTTATCATCACAATCAAAAGTTGCGACAGAACCAGGAGTTCGTCTAGATTGTGACAAGCTGATGCTTCCATGGTCTGGCTTTTTAAGAACAGGACAAGTAGCAACTGGAAAGAAAAAGAAAACATTTTGCTATTCAGCTAAGTACTGTACCTTACCCAACATAAAAAAATCCTAATATGCAATGGGCAATAGTCGGTATACATTCTAGAATTTCTTATCAAAACAGAAATACTTACCGCACTTGAAATTTGAAGGAAGCCACTGTCCAGAGGGTCGACAAGTTGCTGTCCTGGAACTTAAAGGAGATTCTTGAAAAACATATTCATTCTTACAAGTGTACACGGCTGTGCTGGAATAGTTCAATGAGCTGTATGTTACATTTGCATTATCTATCTTTGGTGGCTCTCCGCATGTCACCACTGCAATTTAAAAAAAGAACAGTTGATCTTATGTGAGTAAGACAGTATAATCTACTTTTATTTAAGACTGTGCAGGTATGTATTGTTTTCAAGCATTTTAGTCTAAAATAGGGTATATATTTTTGTCATTTTAGTTTGAAATATGGTATAGATTTGGTCTTTTTGGTCTGGGAATAGGGTAGTAGATTTGGTCAATCTAATATAGGGTACACAGTGCTCGACATTAAGGCTTTAGGTTGGTTGCCCTTCGAACTGTAGATTGACTTCAAGCAATAGAAAGTTTTATAATTTCTAGTTGCCCAGCCCTGAATTTACCTGCCCGACCAAAAGTTTTGGTTGCCCCGGGCATAGGGGACTCATAGAGGGAATTTACTTGAAGATATGTCATGGCATACATTGGAAAATAGGCGATCTGTTCACAAAATAGTTATGATGTATAAAATTTTTAACAAGTTAGTTCCACCATACTTGTAGTCTATTTGTCCGAAACTAGTCAGTGAACGCACGTCATACTGTCTCCACTCGAGTGACAATCTTAGTTTGCCTCAGTCTCGTACTGAGGCAAACATTTATTCTACAATCCAATTATGGAACAACCTGTTAGACAAAACACGTCAATGCTTATCACTAGCTTCTTTCAAAAAACAACTACTTAATGACAGCTTTCGTATATCACCGAGAAATGATTTATTCTATGTTGGTGACCGATATCCTTCAATTCTCCATACTAGACTAAGATTAGGTAATAGTGCTCTCAACGCTCACTTATTCTTAAGGGGTTGCATTCCTTCGCCTTTATGTATCTGCGGAAAATCAAACGAAACTGTTGAACACTTTCTTTTGTTCTGTCCCCGATTTGCTGCTCTGCGTGATACGTTGTTTATCTTTGCTGCTCAGAATCTTGGCGGTAACTGGCTGCATTCAACTAAGGCTCAAAAGATTCATTGGTTTTTATATGGTTCTCCTCATATCGACTTTCAGACCAATGTAAACTTGTTCAAAGCAGTTCAATCTTATATCATGCAGTCTGCACGATTTACATCTTAGCATTTAATGGTAATTTGCTTTATTATTATTTTATTTATTTATTTATTTTTTGTCTGAAAACTCTGTTTCTATTTTGTGTCTGATATACGCCGGATGTATTAAATTTACATAAGCTCCCTCAATGAGCTTTAGCTCCTGGAGCAAATGTAACGCTCAAATATTGTTTAAATAAATAAATAAATAAATAAATAAATAAATAAATAAATAAATAAATAAATAAATAAATAAATAAAAAAAAAGGTATGGAAAATCTGTATATTTTGGTCCCCCACCCCCTGAACTTCATACAGTTGATGTAAGTGCCCACTAAGTACAGGCCCACTAAAAAAATACTTTGGGTATGGTCAAACTGGCAACAGGTTCTACAAAATAATGCAGCAAAGCAAACATTCTACTGTTCATTTGAAAAAATAATCATCTAGTAAAGGGATGCATGTTTGTGACGCTGCTGTCATGCACCAGACGCAACAGTATCTTCTTTTGATAGAGCGGTTTTTGGATGACTGTCGAAAGTAATTGTGTGATTGCTTTGGTTTTGTGTTTGCTTCGCTTTCGGATTGGTCCACATGAGTTTGTCAGCATACTCAGCCAATCAGGAACAAAACCAAAACAAAAACCAAACACTTCTCACGCAAGCGATGGCGTGTACTCGCACTGCTGATTGGAAAGTAAAACCAAACGCAAGACCAAACGCAAATTACTTTGGCTTCCAATTGGCTGAACTGTTTTCTCTCAGTCTCTGTGATTGGCCTGTGTGATTACTTTGGTTTTGGTTTTCGACAGTCATCCGAAAACGGTTCTATTCAACATGGAAAATGTCAATTCAGGCTGTCCATTCAATACAGGTGACAAAAAAAAAATTCTCATTGGGACTATGAAAGGTGTCTGTGTCTGCTCTAATAGAGGTAAAGTATACAAAGTATCTCCTTGACTAGATTTTTGGCACTTTTGACAAAAATCTACTCAATACAAAGAGAAGTTCAATGTTCTTACTCTAATCGCAGCAGCATACCTTCACAGGTGACGTTGCCGGCCCAACCACCATCCTTTTCACAAATCTTCTCCAGTGATCCTACAGATATGTAGCCCGGCGCACAAGTATACGTCACTGATGTGCCAACAAAATGAGATGTCACACGACCCCGAGATGCATTGGGTACAAGGGGTGGATCCTGACCACAACTTTTAGCTAGATATAATATGAAGAAATAAACAAGGCATCATGAAAAAGCTAAGTTCTTCTTACTGTATGATGTATACTTAATGAAAAACTTAAAGAGAAAATTAAATTGAAGTTTGAAAAATAAAGTTTTTAGGTTGACTGACTCTTTCACGCCCAAGCTCAAAATGCAGATTCTCCCAACCTTAAGAATAAAATTTACAAGTAATGCAGAGAATTGATAATTGATAGTTTAATCAGCTTTCACTGAAGCGGATCAGTGGTTGGGAGTGAAAGGATTAAACTACCATTTCTCACAACATCACTCATACACATTGTACATCTTCTTGAAGAGTAGAGGTCAAGAGAATATGCATTTTGAGCTTGGGAGTGAAAAGACTATACTGTTCTAGACTACAGGAAGTCCCTCTGTTTCCCTCCAAGATTGTATTACGAGAGCTGTTGTGAGCACAGAAGAGTATGGCGCTAGCAACAGGGCCGGCTCTGGCAACACGATCTTGAAGGGAAAAGGAGGGACTGCTTGCAGTCTGCACTAATCTAATTTCACATTCCAAGTGCAAAGTATGCTTTTCCTGTATGTCTTGCTGTCTATGGTCTGACTACCACAACTATTTTGTATCTTTCCGTTCCTCTCTTTCTATCAATATCCCCTCTTCTTTTCTTGTCATACCAATGCACTGTGGTATCTTTCCATTCCACTTTCCATCTTTATCACAATATAGTTTCTTTGCCCCTTCCAAATTGAAAGTGGGATCACAATCAAATCGCACATCTGAACCAGGTAGAAATGGGCCGGGACCAGCAGGGTTTCTTGATCCATTGGCAGGTGTACCAGGATCGCCACACTTTACTGAAGGTAACACATGAACACAATATTACTGAATGGCAAAGTTTAATTAACTTATGTGCTCAGTTGTCCCAGGGACATCACAAGCCATGTTTTCACACACCCGATCCAATCATCATCATGCAGCAATAAATAGCATTTTTTACCACAACCCACTAGTTTCTCGCTCTCTGATTGGTTGATTAACCGTGGTAAATAAGAGTCCAGACAACGATGTGACGCCAGCGTGTCACTTTTTGCAGCGAAAATACAGCAAAATTTTCTTGTATATTTCTAAATAGTGTGGTAAAAAACAAATTTCCACTGGTTTGCCGTGGTGTGGACTCTTATTTACCACGATTTACGCCATCACAAGGTCAAAATTTGTTGTGGACTCACTCGGCAAAGCGCCTCGTGAGTCCACAACATTTTGACCATGTGAAGACGTAAATCATGGTAAATAAGAGTCCACACCACGGCAAACCAGTGGAAATTTATTAAATATCACTTATCTCAGTTGAGCCATTGTTTGTACAAGAATCAAACAACCATTGTGAGACAACTGGACATGTGACCATTAATTTTGAACCCTGATTGTTAACACGACCATACTAATTACATCTTTTAGTAAATAGTCCTAGCCTGAGCTTAATAATTAACTGATCAATACATTTCAATTTTATCGTGTGGCCGTTCTTACCATGGTCTGTACAATTATGTATCATGGCAAATGGTTTGAACCCAGGAGTGTGAACAGTAGGTTGGTTGTGATCGTCCGGGTTAGAGTAGTCTCCAGAAAGACTGTTGTTGGTGACTGATGTTTCGACTACCTGAGCGGAAGTCATCTTCAGAGTCAAGTGGAAAGTATTCGTCAGATGGCGGTATATGTGTCTCTGGTTGTTGAAGTGATTGGTCCGTTATGTCGGCCTATGGTTGGTCAAGTCGGCTTGGTTGTGTTTCGTTATTGGTCAGTTGATGTTCTTTTGTCCTGTTGATTAGTCTATTGTTTGTTCGGTTGCATTTGATGTCATCTATCAGTCATTTGTAAGGTGCCGGTAATTGTTGGCATCTGTTGAGTGGTTTCCGTTCTAAGTTTGTGTACCAACTTTCCAGTGTAAGTCGTTGGCAGTAGTTGGTACTGTGGCTGATGCATTCAGCAAAGTCCCAGTTGATGTCGTGTTTAGTCTGTTGGTGGTGTTCAGAAATGTGATTTCTGATGTCGCCGTTTCTGGGAGCTCGTTTGTGTTCAGTAAGTCTCATGTTCAGGTTTCTGCCAGTTTCACCGATGTAGGTGGCTTTGCAGTCAGTACAAGATATTCTGTATACTGTTCCCTGTCTGTTGATGGGTTCTTCTTTGTCCTTTACGTTGGTCAGTAAGTTGCGTAGAGTCGTGATGGGTTTGTGGGTTTGTGCTTCAACTGACCAATAACGAAACACAACCAAGCCGACTTGACCAACCATAGGCCGACATAACGGACCAATCACTTCAACAACCAGAGACATATATACCGCCACCTGACGAATACTTTTCACTTGACTCTGAAGATGACTTCCGCTTAGGTAGTCGAAATGTCAGTCACCAACAACAGTCTTTCTGGAGACTACTCTAACCCGGACGATCACAACCAACCTACAATTATGTTATCCTATAATATGGCAAGATATTAATTTGATAGCTATGATCTCTAGCTTGTAGATACATGAAGCCACTTCACATCAGGGCATGCCTTTAACTGAACCCCTCCCAGAGCCCCAACCCCGAGAGAGACATCCGTGATTTATAAAAATCCCATTCTCGGGAGCTCAATCAGAGGTATCCTAATGTGAAGTGGCAATAATTCACAAGCATTAGCTACAATCATGGTCAAAGGTCACTGAGCATATGAGTAGAGAAACCCATAGGGAGTTCATATTCCTTGGTTTAACTGGCCTCTCCCCTCTATTCAATGTTGGAAAAGGATGAACATCAGGATGGGAAAAGAGGAGAGGTAAGTGGTGGGGGGGGATTAATTTGTAATCGATCCCAACAAGTTTGATTGACCATGATTGTAGGTTTCTCATATGCATGAAAGCTGAATTAAACACTTAAATCTGGTTCACATGACATGTAAATGTCTTGCATGTGCAAGAAAAATGAAAAAGCTTACAATAATTCTCTTTTATTTCACAAATTGACATGAGTATTTCTTGCATTTTGTACCTACTCTATAGATATGTGTTTGCACTAGCTATAGGTGTTTAACAAATGTGAGCCATATATCTATGCAGCCTAGCTTAGTGTAACATTCTTACTGCCTAGTATGCATCTTCCAAACAAATGGGCATGAAAATTTAAAGAATCAACTTGAAAGACAATGAAAAGCATCTGATGCCCATTTCCTGACCACAGCCTAATCTTGGGCAACTTTAAGGAAGCTTGCCACACAATAAATTTAAATATTGTTTGAGCTGTTAAACACACTATTAGATAATGCTGTACAAAATCATGTACAAACTTCAAATCCCAAACTTATAGCCTTTTTATCAAATCAAGCAGCAATCTGTTATATTCTTAGGATTAAATTTGAGAGGTTTCAGTCAAAATTAAGGCCTTCATGTACGTATAATTAGAAGCTGCGTTATTTGTTTAGCATAAAAAGTCGTACAAAACAGTAAGTACCTGTCACGAACTAACACATCACTATGAACATGGTTACAATACTTCGATGACTTTTTCGACGACTCAATCGCAATATAAAAGGCACAAAGAGTATGTTCTTCGCTAAGGTACAAGGCTGTATTCGAGAATTTCTCGAGTAAACGAGGTTTCAACTCGTAAAACGATACTACGGCCATGTACCCGGTATATACGCAGTACAATCAAATATAATGAATCCTTACATGCATCTATCACTTACCAGAATCGCCACCACCAACTTGGGACAAGAAACAAAGAAATGGCACCAAGAGCGACTGTTTGAGAGAACCATCCATATCGAAGGTGACGAGGAAAAAGCACAAACGAAGCCAACAATAAACACTGACCACACGAAATATATCCGATGAGATCAAACAGCAGCCAATATTCGATATTTTTCCCTTTTGGGAACTTCTTGAGTCTTTAAGCTAGCGGAATGCTGATAGAACAGACGAAAACAGTGAGAGTATGAGGAATGACGATGGGCATTTCCCCAAACACATAAATGTAAACCTTCACTTCCGTGGAACTAGCCGAGTCGAGAGGGCGTGGGTACACTGGAACCCAGACCTCTGAGAATGCTCACAGACGTCATATGACGTGCAGGAAACAGAATTTCCGTAGTCGCTGAGAGCTTTGTTTGGAGACTCAGGTTTTATTTAACGGTTCAGACACTTCAACTTTTGTTGAGTTATTTTCTTCATCCATTCGGAGTGAGGATTTGAACAGCTCCTTTTAACACCCTTCCCTGTTTCGGCTGACCAGTGAAAAATTTCCGACAGACCGATGACTAGAACTAATCACACTCTTGATGTTTCCTGTTTATTTATTTGAGCATGACATTCCCCGCCTTACGGCAACCCGGAACAAACGCCTAGTCATTTTCTTATCTGCGGTTATGTCCCGATGGGGCCGTATTAACAAGGTTTACCATTATGCATTTTGTTCAGCCTCGCTCCCGTTGACTATGGTCTCTTGATGTGATTTATTTTCAGCTTTAGATGTTGTCAGCCAAACAAGCATGCGATGCATCATGGAAAACACTGATCAAGGACATAGATGCCTGCTGCATGCATCTGTTTCAAAACCATGCCTAGTGTGAAAGTGAATGATTTGCATAAGTGAAAGGTTCGCACTGTATCTGTTTAGAAATTGAAATAGTTGAAGGCAATGATTTTATTAAATTAGGTTTATTCGTTAACTGCTTTCCCTTTTTTTCTTAAAAATTGGTTGAAAATAAATTTAACCCCACGACAAACTGGGCGACAAACTCCCCTGCCGTCCCCTCCCATCCTGAAGTTCACCCGCCCGTTGTGACGTCAAAAACATGGTTAGGACCTCAGTTCCGCTGGGCAGTCTGGCTGCTGTGACGGGTGAGCCGCCTTGAATGCGTCGATCTGGAGCAGAGCCTCATTTATTCTGGAGATAATGGGGAACTGCGCCATGTCCACTTTGAACCTAAAAAAAAAAAAAAAAAAAAACTATAAATGCTGGGCTAACTCACGTGAAATGTCAGCTAACACATTCGTTACCACGTCTAGCATATCCACATCAACTGACGCAGGCCAAGACCTGCAAAACTAGTTCTCAATGTAACTAACTGACTGATTATTAAAGGTCGGGATATATGGTTGCACTATTGCACGTATTGTTGCAAAAGTAGAATTATGGCCTCTATTATTTGCAACAATTGTACCGTGTGTCTACACGCGTGTACGTAACAATGAGCGCAATGTTGCTCCATGGAGAGAATGAGTGAGCATGCAAATAAATCATTTATTCACCCTGTCAAAAGAGTTGGTCAGACAACGATCAATCAGCGACAGTTTGTCATTGAGTGACAGCATGTCAGTCAATGAAGCCAGTGAGTAAACGACATGATTATTTTTTGTTGGTACTTTCACGTTTCCTTACCTGTTCGCGTTGTAAACTTGAGGAACCAGACACAAGTCGGCCATAGTTACCTGCGGATGGTCAGAATTAGATCTTTAACACATTTTCTCCTTACTACCTCAGATCAGGAACATTCAGTACAGTATGGAGAAGTTAGCATCTGATCGCTTGCACAGCAGGCAGCTGATCTAAATATGAATTCTCTTTGTATCATCCATACTGTCTCTTCATGAATGGTATGGAGAATTTCAGTCTATATCTGAGTATCTAGTATCTATCTTGTGTCTGTCTGTCGGTCTCTTGTCTCCCTCTTCTTCTCATTATCTCTCTATGATTTTACGTGCCTCTGTGTCAGTAAATCTCCTTGGCTGTCATGGTCTAGTTATAGCTAAAGTGTGTTTACCTCATCTCCAACACAGTACTTGCCGGCAGACTTTTGAAGAATCTTCTCGAGACCTGACACAAAAACATTTTGTGACAAACAACTCAGATAAATGGCAAAAATATTATTAACATCTCCACGCAGTTGATCCTTTCACTCCCAAACTCAAATACAAATTCTCAAGTTCCTTAACACTTTCACTCCCAAGAGTGATCAAGTTCAATTTTCTCCTTTAGTTTGGCAGCACAAATATATCATACAGTAAGGAGAACTTGGCTTTTGATACCTTGCTATGATGATAGCTGATTAAATTATCAATTCTCAACTAAATCCCTCATGCAATTTCCTTTTAAAAGGCTGGGAGAATCTGCATTTAGAACTTGGGAGTGAAACTCTTAGATGTACACCACAAAGTCATATCCAGGCACTGTACAGGGAGAAGGCGTGGGGTGGGTGGTTAAAAAATATACCACATCAGTTATGAGCGGATTTGATAAACAACAAATGACAGATTTTCTCGAATGTCCCGCACCAAACGCTGACACACAAGGTTGTGGTGCGGGTCTAGCAGACGCAGACACAAGCCCATTTAATCATATTCATTATCCTCTGTACATGTACTTTTTCAGCTGAAACAAGAAAATTAAATTGAACCTGTCTGCTTTGAGTAGGTAGACCACAGTGACTCTCTTAACCTTAATCATCTCTAATATACTAGCATCCTTATATGCACGCCTATGCATACCGCAAATATTTACACAAGCTTAAACACATCTCTGCACTAAGTATTTGCACACATTCTGTCCTCTTGTTTGGGAATTCGAGAAACTATTTATCATCTGTTTCGTTACGCTTTGCTCCACTCAGCCGAAGATAAATCATCCATTAAAACAAAGCAAGCAACATACTTTCAAATCCTCTGTTGATCCAGTAATGTCCCCACTCCATCTTTTTCTCATCTCCGATGTACCTGAGCACCCGGAGGTTCTGGATTGGCTGGATCCCGCTTGCAATACACCCACTCACCTGCCTGACCTGTGGTACACGAGGACTCAGTATCAAAACAAAAACAAACATACATACATACATGCATGCAAACAACAAAACAGAGCTCCATTCGGAACCTACCATGGCCCGTTTGACAGGATCCTCTCTTGGTAACAAGGGAGGGTCTGGCACAGTTTCATCGAGATATTCGATTATGGCAAGCTACGTAGGGTAGAGAAAATATCCATTTATTTTATACACTCTATATAACATAAGGTAATCAATGTACAGTAGACTGACAATCTCTGTGGAAGTGACAAATCTAGAACTAGTTGCTTTAAATTCCCTTGCTTCTAACTTTTGCTGTACATAGGCCCATATATATAATAACAGCTAGATTTGGTCATTTTAGTCCTATTACCATTTTGGCATTAGTGTATTACATACTTCTTGATTTAGTAATCAGCACATACCGATTGTGTGAGAGTGTGGCCATCAATTTCAAGAGAGGGAACCTTTGACTCAGGATTCAATTCTGAGTATTCAGGCGAAAACTGCAACAAATACAATAAACATCTCACAACAATAAGAGTGCACCACCTGTTTATCTAAAGATAGGGGCCTCTCACCCACAGCCCTTTGCATGCCAAAATTCTTGATCTGCCATTTTTAGGGCCTGGCCGAACGTCAAAAGATGAATAGCAATCCACTTCCACCGACTTGTTTGAGCAAAATATTAGTAACTCTTTTGACCTAAAAGTGCTACTTGCCTATTTTTCTTTTTATTTTATTACGTTATTTCATGTTAGAAACCAAAATTCAGCCTGATTTTTAAAATACATTTCTAGATGTAAACAAAAACATTGAATTGGCTGAGAGGCACCCCTTTAACAAGTTGTAAAGTTTGCTTCTCATCATGCACTTGTGGGCCTGTGTGTGATTACATCATGGACTATTCCATGCATATTTTAATCCAACATTAGACTGACCTGCTGCCCTCCGTCCTTCACCAGGTGAACTGCTCGTGTCTCATACTCAATTCCTTTAAAAGCCAGAGCTAAAAAAGTATCGGAGGGAAACAATAGTTACAGAAGTTCTGAAGCTACGTTCCCTTGTTTCTTTATACTCATGCCTGATGTGGATATTTTCTCCATGCAGACAAAATGAACCAATAATTGGTTTTTAATTAATTATTAATCTTCTCACTCCAAAAAATAAATAAATAAATAAATAAATAAAACATGAATTATATTAGACTTCATCAAGAGCCATATAATATTGTCTTCCATCAACCTGTTAGTATATCATGTACATCTTTGGTGAGAGACTAAAAAAGAAAGCTAGTTTGCATATTTCTGCATAAAATATTTTCATACAAATTGCAAAGAGGGATGTAGACGAAATGGTTGTCATGAGCATTTGTGTGCGTGTGTGTGTGTGTGTGTGTGTGTGTGTGTGTGTGTGTGTGTGTGTGTGTGTGTGTGTGAGGGGTTGGGAGGAGGACAAATTGGCATTACGTGTGTCAACTGGTTCTGTACTCTGTATTTCAGCCAATATATCTTGCACATACCAGTCCTGACTCTCCACGAGCAAGAACTTCGAAAATAGGAATACAGGATTGGCTGCAAAGAAAAAAAATCGTGAGCAAGTTTCAGTGATCATAGCAACTCCAAAAAATCCTTAGGTGGGTGCAGTCGACTTATTTCACCCCAAAATCACAAAATGGAAATAGCAATATATATATACGAGTGTTTTCAAATTAGGAAAAAAAATATAGCTTTTACAAATTTATCATCATACACATAGCTAATGTTACGTAATACTACCTATACTATTAGAGAAAAAAAAACCTACATACAGTCAATCACATGGTTCTCTAATAAAAAAGTTGTCTTGTCTTGTCTTGTCTTGTCTTGCAGTCAAGGGGGGGGGGGGGGGGGGTTGCTTGGTTTGGTGAACTGACATTTGGAACTGAAGCCAAGCTTTGACCAAAAAAATATCAAATTGATCTTTTTTTCGGAATTTCTTTTTATAAAAGATCTAATCAGTCCTGTCAAAGCTTTGACATGTATAAATGGAATAAGGGATAACCGTCACTATAATCAATAAATTAAAGAGCGGGAGATCGACGCGAGTCCTCGGAGACGTGAAATTTTTACATCCTCGATATTTCGTTTCTGCATTTTCAATTAAATCCCGGTGATCTAACCTTTGACAAATTTGACAACCAGCCGGACATACTCATTTTAAACACAAAACACTGTCCAAATATCACGAGGATGACTTGGCAAAAATTCAGACACGTCGGGCGAATACAAGACACGATCCCCAGCCAAGGCCTTGAAAATGTTTATATAGTACAATTTGCACCAAGCTTTTTTCGTTTGTTTAAATACAGCAAGGACTCGTAATGTGGTAAATGTAAATTATGCCCCTGAATCTGATCAAAAACTACAAATTTTTGACACGTGGCTATGTTTATGAAACTCGTTTCAAGAAAAACTCGAAAATCAAATAGAAGATCTGTACAGCTAAATAGCCCTAAAGACATCTCTCACCTTGGACATCTTGGTGAAAACCTGAGCTCGCAACAAAAGGCGAGCCGAAGACGAGAAGTACAAGGCGTTCTTTGCAACGCCCGACCCATTCCCCACCCACCCTTTATTCGACTAGGCTTCAGTTCCCGCTCGGCAAAAATAACTGGCCTGGTAAAGAGGCGGCCTCGTGGTTTCCTTTCGCTACTCTCGTGTTCTCCCAACTTCCCGCGTGTTTAGATGAGGCTATATTACACGGTGACGCGTTATATATTTCTTAAATCTCCACTGGTTTGCCGTGGTGTGGACTCTTATTTACCACGATTTACGTCATCACATGGTCAAAATGTTGTGGACTCACGAGGCGCTTCGCCAAGTGAGTCCACAACTAATTTTTAACTTGTTTTTTTTTTTTACCACAATATTTAGAAATATAAAAGAAAGTTTCGTTGTATTTCGTTGCAAAGCCTGACACGCTGGCGTCAGCTGGCGTCACATCGTTGTGTGGACTCTTATTTACCACGTTTAATCGACCAATCAGAGAGCGAGAAACTAGTGTGTTGTGGTGAAATTTATCTTGGATATCACCATGGCTAATCATGCCCCATGCCACAGTAGCAATTTTGCCCTGAATAAGCAGCTTATAATTATCAACAAAATTTACAATTTACTATTTATTTACAAACTTTTTTCAAACTTGACTGGCCACAGGCTTCAATGATTAGATTGCACCCGGTTCCCCTGTAAAGGGGAGGAGGGGGAGGGGTTTTTTTTTGGGGGGGGGGGGGGGGGATTCACACAAGAAACCTTACGCACTCAGCCTAACAAACTCTCGATTCTCGTCACATCACCGCGCATTTTTCTACAGAAGTGTTTGGGACAATTTTGTGTCAGCTAGTTAGAAATGTACCGGGGTCAATGGGAATAAGGTTCAACAGAGAAAATCTGAATGCGATCGTTCCCCCAATCACTGACGACTATCTGATCCTCTTTCAAGATGGCCACTCCCATAGGATTGGAGAACTGACCAAGTGCGCTACCCTTGGAGCCGAAAGAATTCAAGCAAGTTCCATCAAAGTCGAAAAATTGCAGCCGATGGTTATCCAGGTCGCACAAAATGATGCGGTCGTCTGCATCGACGACAAGTCCACGGGGACTAAACATCTCTCCCTTTTTCGCGCCAGGTCTACCGATCGTCCTCACGTAATCGCCCTGGGCGTCGAATACTTTTAGGACGTTGTTGCCCGTATCTGAGACGACGAAGCGTTTTGTCTTTTCGTGGAAAATCGCGTCCCTCGGGTGCTTTAGCTTCTCTCTGGACAGATCGCCAAACACGAAGAGAAACCTTCCCTCAGCCGAGAACACCTGAACGCGGTGGTTATTCCAGTCCGTCACCACAATGCGACCCTTCGGGTCCACGAAAACGCCCGACGGACCATCGAACTCTCCGTCGTTGCGGCCTCGGGTGCCGAACTTTCTCTTCATCTTGCCGTTCTTGCGGCTGAAGATCTGGATTCTGTGGTTGTCCCTGTCCGCCACCACGATGTGTTTCTCGCTCTTGTCAAAAGCCACCCCACCCGGGTAGTTCAACTGCCCATCTCCGCACCCCTCCCCTCCAATGTCCATCACGCTTCTTCCACAGGGGTCGAGCAGGTGAATGCAGTGTTTGCGCGTGTCCGAGATGGCGATTTCGCCGGTGCTGCTCACTGCTATACCACGTGGTTGTGTGAACAGCCCTGCGCCTGCGCCGTGGCGTGATTCGTAAGCTTTCACCGGAACCAGAACTTGAGGCATAACCGACAAGCAGTGCGGGCTCTGACGAATTTCTTTATTACCGACCCGGATGCAGACTGTGTACTGTCCTGCCACGTGAGGGGTATATACCACGTCATAAATGCCATTCTCGTTGTCCCTAATATCACTGCTGATTATGGTTCCGTCTGTCTTCGATATCTTCACGCTAGGACGGTCAATGCTGCTGTAATACGCGTTGCCGTTCTTGTCGCGTGTCGTCAACGTAAAAATCGTTTCCTCCCCGACGTACGATTTACTGACACCTTCGCCCTCGGCGGACGTTGACTGTGGGTCCGTGTTGCTCATGGCAATGTAACCAAACGAACAGCACTCTAAAGTACTCACCGTCTCGAGGTTTGGCATGTATTCTACGCATGTGCTTTGCCCAATATTAGTGTCGATCTTCAGCTGACCTAATTCTTGAAGCCGCAGGCTCACATGGTTCGTGAGGGACAGAATTTCAGCGGGAAAACTCCTTTCCAAAAATGGGTTGGTGAAGCCTAAGGCGCCCTCAGCTTGAGAGAGCAAGAACTCAAACGTGTTTCGCTGAGACAGAAGCTCCTCGGTTTTTTCGCGGCGCATAGTCTCCAGCTGGTCTGTCATCTCCTTCTCGTGATCTTGAATGATCTTGATCATTCGCTCAACTTTGAGGCTGAGCTGTCTCTTGACCGAGTCAATCCTGTTATCAACCTCGCTGATCTTATCTGACAGGTTCTTCATTCCAGTTTGAATAGCAAGGACCCGCTCTTGGACTTTAGCCGACTCTTTTTTGATTGACAACCTCTTGGCTTCAACCACCTCTGAGATACCCACAGTTGAGTGCATATCTTCCTCCGCCATATTGCACAGACCGCAGACAAATTTGTCGCAGTCCGTGCAATAAAATTCCACTTCCTCCAGATCTTCCCGCTCGTGTTCACAGTACTTAGGTCTGGCGTACAGTTCGTCGTAATCTTGGTTCTCAAACTCGCGGAGTTTCCTGGCTCTGTGATGACTCATATCCAACATGCGGCCGTGTGCATCCATGCATCTTGAACACATAAACATGTCGCAGTCAAAGCAGAAGGCAGACGGCTTGACGATTTCGTGACATTTTCCACACTCGTACTTACGCCGTTCGAAGTTTCTGCTCACGTAAACGTCCAACAGCCGATTGAGATGGAAAGCGGGTGGGAACTGCGAACAGTCCTCGACTCGTTCTGGTTTGGATGCTTCGGCTTGACACACTGGACAAACGAAACTGTCTCTTGATGGATATTCCTTCACCAACTTTTTTACGCAGTGCATAGAGAGACTGTGCAAACAAGGCAAAAGTCTGGGATCAGTGAAAACCTTGGCACAGTCCGGGCATTTGATTTGTTCCTCTAAGGTCTCTGACCATTCATTCATCTTGACACGCGTGTGGGATTAAACGAGACTTCGATAGGGCAGGGCTAAATGCGAGACCGCTGTGAATAATTCATAGCATTCTGAACATTATATCGGTGGAAAGATTAGTGTCGGCACATTTGGCTTCGGCATGAAAGATCGTAAAAACGAGTGGCCCGGAAGAAAACAATATTATGCCACAGCGTTGTGTATTGAAAATGAAGTAGACAAGATTCGAGTGCTGCGAAAACAGCTGTCATTTCAGTAGTATCTCGCGTGACTCGCATACAAATTCAATGCACGCCAAAAATTCCAAAATGCCTTACGTCACTTGTGATGTTATGCGGACGAATCTCGTGAATAAAAGCAAGATATTCACTCGTTTCGGCCAAACTCACACGCCTCGAGGCGATCGAGTTACTGCAGTTTTCCTGTCCAAATTATTAAAAAAAAAAGCCCCGGTAACACGAACACTGCTGCTAGAAAATACTAGAGAGCTTTCATCTGAGTGGTCACAGCTTTTCCATTGGACAGTTCAGGAGCGGAACTGTAAACACTGCTATTTTAGGGCCTGATTATATGAGCCGGGCTGGCCCGGTTCATGCGATTACATGGAAAAATGTCAGCCCAGTCAGCCGGGATCCCGGTGGCTCAGAGCCGGGATCCCGGCTTTCCGGGCTGGCCCGGTTCTCATGTAATCGCGTAGTCGATTTTTGGTGTGTTTCAAAGCCATGCCGGGATCTCGGCAAACCGCCCAACCGGCCTAGCCTGGCTCATATAATCAGGCCCTTAGCGTGCACTCACGGCGAGCTCTTGTGTGAGTGGTCACACTTTGAGGAATTTTGACAGCACAAAATTTGGGAGTTTTCACGGTTGAGTCAAATTGAAAGGGTTTATGCCGAGAGGTCCGGCCTACCCTGGTGTTGTTTAATATTTGAGAGATTCAGCTTTGTAAACGTTAACTTATGTAAAGTAAAACGGAATATATCAGTTACGATCCAATTAAAAATATATAAAATTAAGTACATGCAGCTTTATACAAATTTGACTTACGTCAGAAAAGAGATACCGAGACAGGGGGAGGAGGAGGGTTGTATTGCGCCATTTCTCGACTAGATTTCAGAAATTTCTTTTCTTGTCAAACTGTGTATAACCATTGCCCAAGAGAGAACTCATTGCACCATAGATTCTCAGCGAAATGTACAGAAGCAACGTAGAGTAAACGATTCAGGACTGAGCTAAGGTACAATATTGCACGCAACTGTGACGCGCAATGAAATTTCACACACGCAACTCCCAGTGCACCGTGTGTCAACCCGATAGTTTCGTGTGTCCACGGGGGTGCTTCTCATAATCTTGGGTGGGCCGGGAGTGTGCCGCCCGGCTCTGAAATCCCGTTTGCCCTATTTTAGACCCGCAAAAATGTGCACCGTAAACTAAAAAAAAAAAACACCCTTTGGAGCGGCACATACCTACATATGACTTATATATGGGAGTCTCTCCCCGTGACCCCCGAGTGTGCGGCCGACCACAGTTTAAGTGTCCGACAGTCACTGCATTTAGCAAGAGTGTGAATCTACGTTTAACAGATTCAGTTTTTATCTTTTGTTATTATTTAGTCTTTCGTATTTGTTTTTTTGTTTTTGTTTAATTTGACACCCTAGTCAGTCAAAACTTAGCTAAATGGTGCAAAAACATCCGGCCCGAACTTGAGCCTATAACTCTTACTCAAGAATCACATTCTCCAGGAGTAAGTTCTTGCGCAGTTTTTCGTTCATTCATTTTTTAAACTGGCTCGGCAATTAGGCAATTGCTGAAAATGATCGATGAACATCATATCGCATATCAAAATGGCTGGATGAATTTGTTTGAAGCACCTCGGACCAAAATGTCGTAAATGCAAATCCAACCTGTTTTGCGCACCATTTACACTAATTACACCGGAAATAGCAACCAAGTTAGGCGAGCGAAGATAACTAAGCATTAGTACAGACCAATCACAGCTAGCCAAAGTGACACACTTGTCAAAATCATATCCAGCTTATCTAGCTAAAAGAAACAGGCAATCCGGTGGGGCAATGGACGACGACTTAATATCACCAAGCTGTTCAACTAATTCATCTGCAAGGTATGACTTAATGCTTCGAGTTTGGTCGATTCCGTTCTGAAACCAATAGATTGACAAATATACCGTCCCGTTTGTTGCAGCAACCATCATACGCCGCCGGTTGAACAGATCGCTGTTCCTCGGGAAGGGCCCTTTTTAGTTCGGCTTTGCGCCGGTCCGCCGAAGATGTCTGAAAAGTACCACCCCGTGATTTGCAGCGGTCAAAGTGCCCCTCCCTTTGTTTGGGCCTCTAGCATGCCCGCACTAAGTGCTGCAGTCGTTGGCGATGGTTCCACTGTGGCTCGGATATCGGAAGACGCCAGCATAATCAACGAGAGCCAAAACCGCAGTCGGGCCCCAAACTGGTGCGACGCCGAGACAAGATTTCTCTTGGAATTGTGGCGCGATAGATTACCTATCAGCAAGCGAAGGAATAGCAGCGCTTGGGCTTCCATCGCCAAACATTTCAACAAAATGTTAGCGAAACATGGTTTGTCGAATTTCCGAAGTGGTGTACAATGCAAAGCTCGAATGAAGTATCTTGAAGACGAATATAAACGAGCAAATGCAAACAAGGGCCGGAGTGGCGCAAACAAACCTGAAGCTCCCTTTGCTTATCTTGAAGAAATGGATGCCGCGCTGAGCCAGAGCAATAAGCCGCAAACTAACCCGATTAAAGTCGTTCGCATTGCGCCGAGATCTTTTGAGGAGCATCCAGTTACGTTGGTTCCGACCCCAGTAGTCGTATGTCAGTCAGCAGCGCCTGTAGCGACCGGATTAAACCCGACTACTGCTGTTTTTTCGACAGCAAGCGAGGAGCAACCCCCGCCGATTTCTACCCCTTCAATTTTACCACTTCCTGAAGCAGAGTTCATCAACAGCGCCACACAGTCGAGAGCTTCGGATGTCGAGGAGGAGGCACCGTTGACAAAGTCTGTCCCAAGGGAGAAGGAAGAAGCTGTGGTGACGCAACACACAGGGCCTTCCGCCAAAACGGTCGCCACAATTTCCGGAGAGCGCAGTTTTGCATTGTCTGACTTCACAAAGTTCTTGGAGCAAAGCCAGAAGCGTGAGCACGAGTTTTTCCAAATGTTGATGGAGAAGGAGGGCGAGCGTGAGTTGCAGAGACAGAAGATGATGGTTGATATGGTGAAAGAAGTCGCCAAAATTATCAAGGGAGACAAGTGACTATAAAACCCAAATAAGATGTGAGCAATTGTTTTAGTTCTGACAGTCATAGATTCCGCGTATTAATCCTGACACCTTATGTTATATAGAGCGAATTGCCCCACGATAACCCTGTGTATAAGAGGACAATAGCGCTTTTACTTACAGTCACACATACAGTACAACCCCGCTAACAGTCGAACTCGGTTAACGCGAACTCCCCGTCATCTCAAACTCAAACCCAATTTCCTTGGATTTCCCTTTCAGTCATTTACTATCGGCTAACTTGAACTTCCACTAACTCGAACTATTTCTCGTATCACTTGGGAGTTCGATTGTAGCGGGGATCTATTGTATTTCTAAGAAGTAGCATAATACCTTTACGTTAAAATTGAAAATGTAAAAAAAAAAAAAAAAGGTAGTTCGTTGTTTGCATTCTCCGTGACCGGTCTCCGTACGAAATGTGTGTTGACCAAAATGTAATGAAAGTCTCTATTAAAGGTATTGAAAATATTGCCGTTTTAGATTTAACCTCCCTCCGGCCCTTTTGACATGAACTTCTTTGTCGGCTTGGATAGTAGATTCTGTGGCGGGTTACTTACTGGGCAGTATCTTTCTGGTTCCGTATGAAAATTATATTAATCATTGTTTCTGTTAAGATAAAACAATCCTGAACTTACTTTCATGTTATGGCCGTTTCGTTGCGTGGTTTAGACTGGTGTCTTCGAGTGTCAACTCTAGCTGGCTTTACCAAATTTCTTTCTTGTGTTGTCCGCTTGTCTCGCCTCGGTGGTTGCCGTTTACGGGGAAAGCTCGAATGACCTTCTCTCAATCCCTGAAAGTCAGAAGACTGTGAGGAAACAGCAGCGTGCAGTGAGAGACTGGGTCGGCAAGGACCCCTTCAACCCCTGCCTAGTTGTCAAATGTTCAATGCTGCCTCGGTTTCAAAGCGAGGTCAAGTGCGAAATTTCTAGGACTGAGTTGATCATTTGCACACTGGGCCTCGCTTTGAAACAGAGGCTGCATGAGACTCTCGTGCTTGCGGCCATGTCGTTCACTAGGGTTTTTTTTTTAGCTAGCACAAATTCACGCCCTGTTTATTTGTTTTTCTGTTTAAGTATACCGCTTTATCATCAGGTTTATACAGACAATGAGCTAACAAATAAAATACAAAGGAACCGATATGAACTGAAGGCCTGAAACTCGATTCCCAAAACTACTTTCCTGATAAGATGGGTTTCATACAGATAAATGGCCTAAAGTGCATGGAGTGTCGCAGTACAATAAGCGAACCATTGTTATATTACATTTTCATTATTTCTCGCTATTTTTATAGGATCAAGTTTGCGCTCAATTGCTGTCTTGTCTTGTTATCGAACAGCGTACAAACAGATTGTAAAAACGAGATAAAAGTTATTTCCAATAGATATTTGACCTCTTGCAACAAAATCTCTTGCTACATTTCTATCCCTCATATCACTATATTGACCAAGTATTTTAAATACAATTCATCGACATTTAAATGGTTTCTTTACTTAGGTATTACGAAAAGTGACGTGAATCTCTCAATACGAGTTAAATTAAAGCACTTGGCGTTTAATAATAATACCCGCTGGCTCACGAACAAATATTTTAAATACTAATCAACACTGCCCCGAGGCTTGAATTTAAATGAGACGGGTCCGTTTACGTGTTGTGTTGAAACTTGATCTTTCACATCTGCCGATCGCGCCTTTGTCACTCCGCTCGTTTAAGTTTGTAACCATGGACGTACGAAATCTGTTGCAGAACCTCGAAGAACTAGTCACTTGTCAACGCTGTTTTAACGTCATTCGTAACCCAAAGTTAACCCCCTGTCTTCACACGTTCTGCTGCGAATGTTTGAATGACATTGCCAGGAGTAGACCGCATCAGACATACATCGCGTGCCCTCAATGCCAGTGCGAGATTCGCAAGCCGTTGGGAGATCAATTCGAAGCCCTGCCATCGAATTTCTACACCGGCCGACTGCTAGATCTCCTCGCTGCGAAAAGACGAAGCCATCCCGATGTAGCCTGTGGTAACTGCAAGAAGAAAGTGATTCTGAGTGCCTTCTGCTTCGCGTGCGACTCATTCATGTGCGAGGGATGCTTGAGTGCACATAATAATGCGCTTTCAAGGGGCGACGCTCATAGGATTACGGTTCTGGGCCAGTTCAAGCAACGGGACTACGAAGACCTGCTACGAAGGCGATCTTTCTGCGGCCACAAATTCAAAGAGAGGGGAAACGTGGAGTATTTCTGCTTTGATTGTGATACGGCGGTGTGCCACATCTGCAACATCGCGATTCAGCATTCCCATCGCATCGTTGATATTCACGACGCGGCAAACGAGCAGAAACTAAAGTTTCGAGAAGCAAATATGAAGCTTCGAGAAAAGATGCAGGCCATGGAAACCGGAGTCCACAATATCGAGCACCGAATCATGGAAGTGCAAGAACACTCAGAATATCTGAAAAACGATATCACCGACAAAATGGACAAGCTGGTCGCCATCATCAGAAGCCACCAATCGGAAATGCTGCGACAGCTGGAGAACATACGAAAAGATAAACACGAAAACCTGACGTGCCAACTACAGATGTACGAAACCATGCTAACACAAACACGCGCTTCCTTTACGTTCATCGAGGAGCTTCTCCAAAGGAACATAAGTGAAGAAATACTCACCGTCAAGAATCACGTGTTTAAACAAGCCGGAGAGCTTGGGAAGATCGTGGTAGGCACGACGCCAGCCGAAAATGAGCGCGTCGGCTACGTGCCGAACTCGGAGCTCTTCGGAAGTTTGCAAAGTTCGGCTTTGGGCGAAGTCGTCACGAGTCTTACCGAGCCTTCCATGTGTAGCACTTACGGAGATGGTGTGACAGATGTATCGGCCGGCGAAGAGGCGACGTTCGTTATCACGACGCGTAACGCACAGGGAGAGGTGAGCTACAGCGACATTGATCACGTGATCGTGGAAGTGAAGTCGTCCATGTGGGGCCTGGTGGAGACGGTCGTCAAGAACTACAAGAACGGGACCTATGACGTCAGCTATGTCCCGCGGGTTCCTGGCCCGCATAAAGTACAAGTGGAAGTGGGCGGTAACTTGATACAGGTACAGTGGTATTTAACCCTTTCACTCTCAGATTCATAATGCAGATTCTCCCAACCATTGAAGAGTAAATGTATCGGTGATGTAGTGAGAATCGATAGTTAAATCAGTTAAAGCCAAGTCTCTGGTGAGAGACTAAAAGAGAACTATAGTTGAAGTTTATCTGCACTCTTAGACGCGTAAGGTTTATAAACTAAGTTGAGCAAATTGACAGTACCCTATGAAAACAGCTATACCTCCTATTACACTACCCTGCTGACAAGTGTATTGGATGGCCAGCTTCAAATCTTGTTCCCAGAGCCTTCTAGCTTCTTGTGGTGCAGGCTGGTTCTGGCCGGATTGATTGCTTGTATTTCCCATAGCCGATCTGAATCACCCCTCAAACGAACTCTCTTTCGTTGAACATATGCCGTATTACGTTAGCAGTGCACATTTTCAATCTCCTGCCTTCCCTTGTTCGAATAACACGTATAGCTAAAACCTAATATGGTGTTCTTTTCCAGGGAAGCCCCTTCACGGTGGATGTGAAGCACCCAATCCTGACACCTGTCAAGTCGTTCGGTTCACACAGCCAAGGAGACGGTAAATTCGCGCAGCCTCACGGCCTGGCAGCGGCGAGGAGCGGCGAGATCGTAGTGTCCGACAGCCTCAAGCACCATATCTACGTCTTGAACGCGGACGGTACCGTCATCCGGGACTTCGGCAGAGAAGGCACGGGCGACGGCCACCTCTTCCACCCAATGTCGGTCGCGTTCGACAACTCCGAGCAGCACGTGCTGGTGGCCGACAGCGACAACAACCGAATCCAAGTGTTCGACGTGAAGTCGGGAAAACTCGTGAGAAAGTTCGGTAAAGAAGGCACGGGCACCGGCTTGTTCAACGGACCATGTGGCGTGGCAGTCGACGCACGTGACCGTATCATCGTCACAGACTGGAACAACCATCGCATCCAGGTGTTCAGCCCCCAGGGAAGATTCCTGTTTGAGTTTGGTGAAAACGGCGACGATCGTCTCATTCACCCGAGGAACGCCATCTTTCACGAGTCGGCCGAGTGCTTCGTCGTGTCAGACACCGGAAATGACGTCATAAAAGTCTACGACAGGGAAGGGGAACTGTTGCGCGTCATAGGCAGACCGGGCAAGAATAAAGGTGAGTTCTGTGGCCCTCGTGGATTAGCGGTGGACAGGAATGGTCATTTGATCGTATGCGACTTCGAGAACCACAGGCTTCAGTTTCTGCGTCTGGATGGCACCGTAGTGAACACTTTTGGGACTAACGGTAAGGGTATCGGACAGTTCGCGTTTCCTATGAGTGTGTCTGTCATGGGAGATTCCAGAGTCGTCGTTAGCGACTGGGGAAACAACAGGATTCAGATATTTAAATGTAGGGACCTGGACGGTTAACAACTTTCACTGCAAAAGGAGAATTCAGTTGACTCAACCGTCCAACTCCAAGTGAAACCACAAGGTGTGACCAAGTAGACAAATTGGGAAAGGAACTCAAAATTAAAACACTCAAGTGCTTAGTTCAATACATCTTCTATGACATAAGTTGTGAACAAGAAAAACGGGGCCTGCACACGATGTGAAATATGAGAAGTTAGATAGCCATGGCGACGAACGCTGACCAACGGAAGTGACGTCACGAACGTATTTTCCGCGGTGCCGAGAAACATGTAGTGAAAGAGTTATTAAGAATTTATCGATAGTGTGTTATGATAAGGCCGTGACCTAACATCAACCCAGAAGGGACAGGAATGAAGTACCCCTCCCCCCTTCCCTTTGAGGGCCTGATACTCGGGTTAGCCCAAAGGAGGATATTCACCCTTCCCAGAATACGTCGCGACCATTGGTTAGCCCAGAGTTGTCACTGCAGAGTTCGTAGAGTATTGGACAGCCTTTGAGCCAATGTAACTGGGTCTATATAAAGTGCGCAAGTTTAGCTATTGCCGTTTTAAAATCCTCACAAAACTATTCCTTTAAAATCCGTCGCATTTTATTCCCTCGCTCTGTTAGATACTAACCATGACGCTACAGTATGTGTTGCGCCCTATAGATTTTGGGAATTCTTTCAGTCGTTGAGTTAGCTTAGATATAATCATTTATTTAGGAGGCCAATCTTATGCACCCGAAAGTCAAAAGGGTCCTGGATACTATAGAGAAAGTTATGGTTAGAATAATGTTTAGAACAATGTTTATAATAACGTTTACAATGATGACATAATATTGATATTGATAATGATAATAGAAAGCCTATCTTGTAAACTTTAGGGAAAATTGAAATGATTAGAAACATAATTATGTAATAAGATCGTTCGTGCAATATCTATAAGATACAACTGAAGTTTGCGTCTTGAAGACGATCCAATTTTGGCTGCGTTTTTGAATCAATGCGTTTTTATCGCCGAGTTTGATCGTTTTCGTGTGGACGTAAGGTTAATACGAATCCGTGTTATACGGCAGATTTACACCTTGGCTCGGTTGTTCGAAGCTTGGTTAGGATAACCTCAAGTTAACTCTCTTCTTCAGCCTAAAAATGATAAGTTTTTCCTCACAAAACGTCCTTCCACGCTACGTTTTTGAGCCAAAACAAACTTTCTGTGTTGTCTTTATCAAAACTCTGCAGTTTGCTGGCCAAAAGTACGAGAGAAACAATTTTTGAACAATTATTGAACAATTATTATTCAATTATTGATTAACCGAGTGGGTTAGCTTAATCGAGCTTTGAACAACCGGTGTAAAGCATTTTTGTAAATCGCATCATTTGAAGTTATATAAATATTTTATATTAAAGAATTACGTACGGAACTGGAAGTAAACTGATCCAAACGGTCACTTGGTTGACAGAAAGCAACTCTACTGAATGGGATGTGATGTTTCATTGTTAATATGTAATCCAATGGGGAAAAATACAGAGTATATTAGCCAGGTTTGTAGAAATCTTGTATTATTTTAGATTTAGTCATTACGGCAAATGAATAAACGAGTCCGTTGATTACATGTGACCAGTGCTTGAAAAGAAATTCATATGCGTTTTATGCACTTATTTCGCAATAAACCTTTCCGAATCTGACGAAAAAACGTTCGGAAAGACGTTTAATACAAAACCAGATTGAAGTTTAGAAAAATTGTGGTCAGATATTGGAAAGAAGAAATTTAAGACCGAATTCGATTCCAGAGTGTTGTAAATATAAATCGATAGAAATTCTAATTTCTGGCATCACTTCGTACACGTCAATCTATGAAAGTTAGATACTCGATATTCAATAAGCCACTTTCTGTACGGTCAAATCCTCGGGCGATATTTTCTCCGTACAGACCTCACACTCGGTCAATAAGAAGTATTACACAGTCATGCCCAGTTCGTGAAGCGCATGTTCTGGCGGGCCACGATGAAACTTGGAGGGCAGAGTGAGTAACTGATTCTTTGGTCATAATGTAATTATAACAAGCAAGCTCGGGAGAGTTTTACTTAACAGACACTCGCTTATGTGCGGAGTAAAAACTGCTATTCGCTACTGCGCATGAAAGCCTTTCCGGTTTTGTAGATGGCCGTTTTTATTTCCGTTTTATTCAATGGACGAAAAGTACAATTTTTTAAGCGAGTTTTTTAAACTATGCCGATAATTAGCTGTTCACACCTGTCCGAAAATGTCAGAACAGGGATGGTAGCTACGAAAACTGTCATTATCTACAGCATTTGATTGGTCAAACGTGTGTTTTCTTTTTTTTGTGTGTGTGCGGCTCAATATTGCTTGATGGTTTGGAAAACAACATCTTCTATTGCGATCTCGAAGCCGTTGTTTGTTTTGTGATATCTGCTCCACTTTAGACCGTGCCAAGCTATGAGGTCTCTCGTTTTTCTCGTCGTCTTGATTGCCATCCCGGCTGGTAAGCTTCTATTCACGTTCTTGGTGTTTTTGTGGCGAAATTTAGAGCTACCGTGAATTGATAATGCTACTGAGCCAACGCCCACAAAATCTATAAAGTCCGTCAACCGTTTTTTGTTCTGGAGCAAGGTTTTGCTTAAAGTGCAACGCAGCGACACGAGGAAGACGCTATAAGAAACGTATAATTCACGTAATTTCCTCTCTTCATTTCAGCTTTGTCGCTCAAGTGCTACGTTTGTAGTGACTGCGGCGACAAGAATGGAGACGAGACATTATGTCCGTCTGGCAAAGACAAATGCGGGAAGGTCTACATGAAAACCAACGACACAGTGAAGATCGGCCGCAACTGTGCAAACCAAGCCATTTGTGACGTGGGCGTATCACTCTGCGATGCTCAGAAGAAAGCACGCAGCGACGTCGAGTGTGATGCCGCCTGCTGCGACTCTGATCTGTGCAACTCTGGAGCCGCGCCTTCCTTTAGCGTTTTGCTTGTCTCTCTGTTCTCCCTGCTCGCTGTGGTCTTGATGTTCAAGTGACAAGCTAATGCCAGTCAACAGAGGATAAACATCCAGAAGGTTCTATGTTCAAAATGTGGTTAGCTTTCGTTTTATAAACAACTTACTCGTAGGTTCGATTAGATATGCAAACGTAAAAATAAGACAAACAATAAAGTTGTATCCGCAAATGTGGTACACTGTCAGAGTTAGCAGTCCTCCTGTACTTATAAATTTTTATTCAGCCGGACACTAATTGTCAAATATCTGGGGGGTGGGGTGGGGAGATGAAAGAGAAAGGGCTTCTTTGAGGGTAAAATCTTACGATAGGAAGGAAAAGAAACGAAGAAGGAAAGAAAGAAAGATCAAGAAAATAGAGAGTAAGCATTCAGTATTCGATTGTTTAGTTCTAAAATCTCGATCTGATGTTTAACAAAACTTTAAGGGACTATCACCATCATGCTTCCATTCTTCGCTGATACTCAGATAAGGTGTGCTGGCCGCCTTGTCATTTTGAAAAATGGCTTGAACCCAATTGCATCAGCTTTTCGTTTAATGTGATTGTCCGAGAGAGAGAGTAGCCTTGTACCTGAGCCGTGATCATCTTCAGATGCAAGTGAAGAGTCAGATGAGGTAATTATGGAAATGCTGAACGCCACGTAAAAAAAATATGGTAATTAAGCTTCTACTAGTCTAGTGTTTTGTATTCAATTCTACCCAGTTCAAGCGTCTGACAATGTTTCCGTGAAGAATTTATTATCAATCAGTTTACACAGAGAAATCTCTCCTACAACCGACAACGCGTTGTTGCTAACCGTTTGCTTCGTTGGAGTTGGCCGTGTTCTCCGTCGAGCCAGTTTCACATCCGGGTCCGTTTCCACTTGGCCAGACCTGCGCCGACAGTCTACAGACCAGCAGTCGTTTTACCTCCTGTCGGAAGGTGCCGTTCATGCCGGCGTATATGAAGGGGTTGATGCAGTTGCTGGAGAAGAAGAGGAATGTGCAGAGCAGTGTTGCGTTGCGCGGTATCGGGTCGACCAACTTGTATCGGTACAAGGCAACGACGATCCATGTTGGAACCCACGAAATGATGAAGAAGAACACGACCACGAAGAGCGAGCGACTGATCTGTATCTCGTTCACGCTTATCCTTTGCGATCTGTTGTCATTGCGCAGGGAAGCCGCTGTGGCAAGGTTGTGTCGTTGGATCGTCTTGGATATCCTGTAGTAGCAGACGGAGGCAAGGACCAAAGGAAAAACCACGAATCCACCAATCACGATCGTGTAATGGGCCACGTATGCGCCGCTACCGGGCTTGAAGGCCGCGAGACAAACAACATGCCCCGGATGAAACTTGAACTTCGCCCATCCGGCCAGTTCTGGGATGATGACGTAAGCAGCGACCAGGCTCCACGCACAGGCCAAGTACAGGGTGCTCAGTTTCTCTGTGAAGACGACTCGGTATCGATTGGGCTTGACTATTTTGAAGTAGCGATTGATGGCCGTCAAAGCTAACGTGCAAGCTGAGGCATACAGGCAGAAATGCATCATGAAGGCGTGTACACTTATACCGAAGTCACCAAATATCCACTGGCCTGTTATCAGAGTTATGCCCGTCAGAGGCATGAGAACGGTCGCGGAGAGAAGGTCGATGATGGCTATCGCTGTAATGTAGCGATTGGTGATGGTACGAAGTCGCGCGCTCTTGTGCATCAGCAACAGCACCACAGTGTTGCCGACAAGGGATACGACGTTTAAAATTAAGCAAACCGCGCTCTCTACAGCGGTCAGTGCGAGACTTCGGGCCGGTAGGACTGCTGGCATAGTGTCCACGGCTTATATCACTAGAAACCCTACATAGAACGAAAAACAGTTTGCTTAGCCAAGACCTGTGTTCATGGCTCGTGCTGTTACTTAAGCCTGGTTTTCACGAGCGACGGAAACGCAAGCACAGAATTCTTATTTCACAGCGAAAAGCGGCTTGACGCAGGTGCAAGTACAAGAACGCAAGCAGTCGCAAGCACAGGGAGAGATCAAAATATTGAAATGAATAAATACAAATGTTCAGTCTTGCCCTGAAATGAAATAATGTAACCACCTTACAATAGACTGGAAGAAAACGATATATATCGAGCAAAGAATACAGTTAGGTTATCACATTCTCGTCAGCTTTTACTTGAAAACTCAAAGAAGTTGACAGTATGATTGGCCAAGTAAAACAAAACTTGTATTAGGACTGCGATGGGTCGGATCGACTCGTTCTTGAAGTGATTTTACCGTGTTCAATGTCTGACAGTTCCTTGGCCCCATTTCCAGCCTGAACAACACGACTTTGTGATCGACTAAAGTATTAGACCGCAACTGATAAATAAACTCCAACAATCACCAGTAATATTTATGAAAATCTCTTTTTGACATACCTATCGTCGTCGGCGATAAGGACGGTAAGCTAATCGCCTTGTCTCTTCATAAATTCTTCACTTTCAAGCCAACTTTGCCTGAACAACACACCGTCTGTTTGTAGTCGCGATGCGAACTGCTTCGAGTATATATCACTGATTAAAACAGCAATTAAATTTGATTAGAGATGTAATTTTGTAGCTTTGTCGCTTTCGCGAGGGAACAGGAAATGGTTACTTCTATTTGCTCTTATTAGCGAAACTTATGAATAAGTTGCGGTCGTTCCAAACAAGCTGCTATTGTTTAAAAATAGTGATTGCTTTACCTTTGTTATCACTTCGCTTCCACAGAAAGAATCAAAATACAACAAGGATCAAACTGGATTACAACAAAAACGAATCATCAATTTTTTTGACATTTTCGATATTGATTTTGCAGTTAGTAGTGTATACTCATTTGCCAGAAGAACATCAGTAAGGAGGTGCTGCTCGCGAGGCATTAGTTCTGGTGTCATATAGTGCAAATAGGTCCACAAATAACCATTAAGTGTAATAACTATAGTCCAACCCTTTATTTTCGTTTTACCGAGAACTTTCATTTTCGCCCGAAATGATAAGGTACCAGATAGAATATGAAGTGGATATTACCAGAACTATTCCGCCGTTCCCTGTTGGACTTGGTATAGTTAATAATATCTACGTCACTCTATACATCTAGGTATAATTAATAACAATTTGCAAACGAACTGACGAAAAAAAAAAATGCTCACGTTAAAATGTTGTAATGTCAACATTATTTTCGTAAAATTTCACAAGTCCAAACGGGTACTAATTCTAAAACTAAATACAAACTATAATGAACGGATTAGATGTAGTTATTCAAACACGAAGTTTGAATTAAGAAAATCATTTTTTTGGATTATTCATACCGAGAAAAAAACAAGTATTTATTTCTCTAATGATATATGCAGATAAGCATGCATTATTCAGTTATACTGATCAGATATATTATTCTTGATACGTGTATATTGGTTGTACGCTAATTATTTTTCATTCAATTCACCGAAATTCATTATGGTTGATTCCTATCAGTGATAAATAACCTTTGAGCCATACGTTCACTGCTTTGGCGACTGAAGAGCTAAAGCGTACGCTCGAAACGTACGTCAGTTGACTGCATGCACTAATCAGGCCAAGCCGAGCCAATATGAAGTAAAACAAGACTGGAACTCGCCAGTGTACGGCAGGCCGGTCCCAAGTATATAATGTTATTTGGCGCTACGTGCTACTATAATCTCAACACTCTGAAAAACGCAGCATCTTTATACTGTGTAGCGTTTCGGGCGTTGCTGACTTAAAGCTTATTTTTATCCACATAAGCCTTTTATTGTAACGAAGTCCTAACAAATTAACACACACGGCAAATGTTTCATGCACTGAAATATCGAAATGCATTTTTTTTTTATCCGACACTTAGACTGAGTCACCTTCGAGTTGCAAGTTGCAGCTTCTAATCAAACTCTCGTCAACATATTCCTGTTTTGCTGCTCGGATCACCACAAATTACTTTTTCATTACCGATTTGACGGCATTGTTATTGGTTTTGGGTCGTTTACACCGGCAATTAAGAAAATATGTCAAAATGATTCTTTACGTGCTTTGCGTCTTAGCTTTATATATACAATTAATATACAAACATTACAAACCATGACCATATGTATAACCAAATGTCACACTTCCGTCTCTTCTTCAGCAGGAAAAAAAGAAGAGCGCTAATAAATTTCAACAATTTACAACGTATTGTCCACATGGCTCGGTTGCCACCGAGTCAGCGAATCAAAAACTTTACAGTTATCAAATATATATCCAATTATGCCACAAACAAGTCTTTCAATTATAGTTTCTATTTATTTTGATTTATTATTATCATTTGTTTTTGCAATCACACAAAACTTATGAGGCAGATATAATTACTTTTTCATTTCGAGGAAATCACTTGTGAGATTGCTATCAAAATTGTCCCTAATAACAGATGTACATGCATTTGCCACTTTCAAAACAATAATTCATTTGGATCTGGACGACGCCAATATTGAAAAATTCAACCTTAGCCGGCTACCATAGCTTGCCTTTTCAATTTACGACCGAGCTGACGTCAAATCCACTTAACATTGCCCAATTGAAGAACGGAAGGACTCATTAACCCTTTCACTCCCAAGTTAAAAATGCAGATTCTCCCAACCTTTTAAGAGGAAATGGTATGAGTGATGTAATGAGAATTGATAGTTTAATCAGCTATCATCTGAGCAAGGTATCAAAAGCCAAGTTATCCTTACTCATGATATGTTTGCACATGTGGCTTGGTGTTGCACTTTCATTTTTCATTTTTCTTTTTTTCAAGAAAATATATTTGTGGTACTCTAGAAAACTAGCAAACGGCGATGGCAACCCCTCAGAAAGAGACAGAGAGAGAGAGAGAGAGAGAGAGAGCTTTACCGGCTTTAGTTTTAACGGGTTCGGATCTACCGGCATCATAGGTTGCCAAGACAACCGCGGAGGAGAATTCATTCAGTAGATCGATGGAAAGCCGACAGCCGAAATTGGACATCCCTGCTGTTTCCAAAAACCGATAAAAAATGTAGATTTCTAGGATACTCGATTGCCAAAGATTTCGAAATTTTCTTCGCTGATTCTTCAGCTCAGTATTCTAACTTTAACGACGCTTACGATCAAAATACTAAAATACTCTTAATAGTCGATGCCGCAGACACTGGTGTATAGCAATAACTGAAAGGTTCGACAAATATCCGCCGCCCAGCTCTGCTATCTGATATGTATTTCTTGTTCTATTCGAACAAGAGCTCTCAACCATGCAACGGCGCTGAAGTAGTGGGGGGCCTCTGACATTTATTCGTTCACCTATAACGCCTTTCTTTGTTCGTTTTCCTTTCTTCTGCGTTGTTAACAAAGGAGGCAATGAAGAGTGAAGATTCTATAGACGTTTCGTGCATTCATTACAAGCTAGCTTTGTTCTGCATTTGCTTCTTGGTTCAGTTTGCTAAGAATAGAAAGGCCTGGGAATGTTTTTGAATACTTCCTCCAGCTTGTACGAGGACTAGCACTCGAAATGCCAACTCAAACTTTTAGTATACTTTTGTGTAATCTTCACAGTCATACAAAATCGTCCTTTAATTCCTTTCGATCATGCAATAAATCTGGTAACATGTAAATATGAATATAAGGGAAATATTTCAATTTTTGTTAACTCACTTTAAAAGAGCAAAGTTGGTGCGGCACAAAAGGAAAAACGTATCCACTATGAAAGCACTATGAAAGCACTACCTCGCTAAATTTTGAATATATTAACAGTGCATTTAGTACACAGTTAGGGGCTTTTCTAAATACTGCAGAATTTCCTTAAGCTTTGTTAGTTGGATAAGGAAGTAGTTCAACTTGGAACAAAGGAAATCTGCATACACAAAAGAACGACGCCATAAGCGGGCTGACCCTTTTCCCTAGCTTCAGCATATCACATCTTGCCAGAGCTGAAGCGCGAACCAAAGTAACTGCGGAATGTTACGGCTGACTTGTAAAGCGAATGCTCCAAATTTCAATGTTCTTAGCAAACCGGAAAAACACGTCTCTAACTGATAAGTACTGAAGTGTTTTCTGAACTGCAAATTTAGAGGAATGTACTTTGGTTTTATTTTACATCATTGCTTCCATTTTCAGTGATATTTGGAGTCGGCGTAGAATGTACTTATGCACTAGTGTCAAGACAATCTAGTTGGTACTTCCGCAAACAAACACGAGCATGCGCAAAACCACAAATAGCATATATAAATCGGCCGCCACTTTGATCAATAGTGCTTTTCGTTTTGACCCGGAGACGTGCAGTCAGAGCAGAGGAAAGGAATCAGCAAAGTTGCGCTTGAACAAAAACGGACTACGGTAAGATTTGTTCCAGAGCCGTTTCTGGATGGCTGTTCAAAGTAGCTGAGTAATTGCTTTAGTTATCGTTTACTTACGCCGCTTAGATTAGTCCAAAGAAGCACAGCCTTGGCCCGCCATCGAAAAAAAAAGCAAAACCCAAATTGCGATCTGCTCACGGCAGCAATCAAGTGACGTTGGCGTTTTTCGCACATTTGATTGACTTTTTAAATATCTCCACAGAACATGAAGAACACTCCGATGCTGTTCATTCTGTTGGTGAGTGTTCTTTTGTCAGTTTTAGTTTACACTCGCGAATGTTGCAATCGAAATTTCCTTTTAAACCTAATCAGATAGCATTTGCACACAACTTGGGCAATGGATGCATAGATACTCCTTCTTGTATCCCTTTTGTTGCAATCAAATTAATTAAATTTTAGTATTATTAGTTTGACTTTGAAGGAATTTCACGACTTGACACACATGACAAAGTAACATTTTCCCTCCTCAAGTCCCAGTCTCCTTTCCGAAGAGCCTGGCAATGAGGTTGACAATTTTCCTGCTTTAAAATCAGTAACATCCCGGCATGCCTTTCGTTTTGCAGGCCTCCGTTTTACTGGGTGGTGACTTGGTAAAACAAGCAAACGCACGTGCAGTGAGTCTTGCGTGCAAGGTAAATAAGCACTGAAACAACTGTTATCTATTTCTTCGCCCTGATTCCTTGTGAGTCCGGTCTCAGTCCCCTGTTACTATATCAATTCCAACAATTTGTGCTTGGGCTCTTCACTGCGTTTTTTATTACTGAATATCTTTGACTAAATTTGTCTTTGTCTATGACTCATACAAGGAGTTTGGCTCGTTTGTTATTTGACTCTGACATTCATTGTTTTAGTCTTGTTATTCGGCAGTGTCACCATAATTCTACTGCATGAAATCCTATTTCTAAGTGTGAGCTTGACAGAAACAACAATTTAAACCAAGCTCTTCGAGTAGCCTTTCTTTTATAACTCTTCATACCTGCTTTACAAATTATAAAAGCGGTTTTTGATGACATTCGTAATATCAAAGTAATTACAACGCCGATCACAAAGTAACGCGGTAAGAGAACACTTTTAGCCCACCAGAAGCCTGTTATTAAAGTGATATGCGATTGGCTTTGAATACGAGACTAATCAGTTGTAGTCAGAGTGGAAATATGTTCTTAACATCACTAATTCTGTTGATCAGCCGTTCGTTCCCACTGCTATCTAACTCGGTCTAACTCGAGCTGAAATTTCATCTTGTGTACAAGCTCCGTTTTTCTTGTGCACAATTTTATGTTATAGAAAATGCATTGAAATAAACTATATAGTTGAGCATTGAGCCCTAGTATTGAGTTTCTTGGTTAAGTCTTGAGGTTTTACGAGCGTAACACTGAACTACCAAATCTGCACTCCTTGTATCCACAAGTTTGTGAAATGGCGGCTGACTAAAAAAGGTGACCGCACGGCTTAGTACCTGGAGGGGGGGGGGGGGGGGGGGGGGGGGAAGGGGGGGCACTCATTATAATTTTGGGTGGGGGTGTGCCGCCCGGTCCTGAAAACCCTTACCCTATTTCAGACCAAAATACTTGATTTTCTATACCCTATTTCAGACCTGACTCCAAAATGTATACCCTATTTCAGACGTTTGTTTAGAGATTGTTTGTTCTTTTGCAACGATTTCCGCCCTGTGTTTTCTTCCATTTGCCGTGCAATGCGACATACTTCTGTTAAAATCAGACCAATAAGACAAAATCGATACCTTATTTCAGACCAAAAAGGCAAAATCAATACCCTATTTCAGACTAAAAATGCTTGAAAACGATACCCTTTGGGGCGGCACATACCTATATGGCTTATATATGGGAGTTCCCCCCCCCCGGGGGGGGGCTTAGTAGTGCGACTAACGCCATCGTAATATTCCTATTCAGGATTCTGGATGTCCCCAACCTCTTGGTAAACAAAAGGGCGATCACGCCTTCCGTCCCACATCTTGTCTCGATTACCTGCGCAAAGGAGAGGATACGTGCGGGGTGTACAAAATCTACGACAGCAGTGGGAAAAGCTTTCCAGTTTACTGTGACATGAAGACTGAACCTGGCTCTGCCTGGACCCTCGTCATGTCTTGGAACACCGCTAACCGAGCTTTGAGTCAGTTCAGACACTATGCTTTTAGGTCAAATGCTCCAATAAATACGAACGCGCCGAACTGGAATTTATACCGACAGGTTAGTCTGGTTGATGTGAAAAACAAGAAAATTATTTCCCTTTCTCATTCGTGCCACTCCATAACCAGGACGCAAACTTGACTTTCAAAAGTTCTTAATAGCATTGGGCCTCAGTTTGACTGTGTCACTTGATACGTTACGTCCGCACTAGTGCGTACATTACGAGTCACTATTTGCTTCAAAAGGCGTGATTTAGCTTCTCATATTTTTCGTGATTGCCTTCCTGCACCTACCTTTTATGGCCAAGACATTCAATCATTCATAAGTCATTGCTAGATAGAATTATTGATCAATCCATCCGTTAATCAAGTCACTGTCTCTGCTCATAAAGTCATCCGTTTTATCTCTCCGCATGTCTTGTTTACTTTGTCAACAGACCCTGGCCCGTATGCTGTCACTCAAAAGCCACTCCACCCACTGGAGAGCAACTTGCAGTTACCCAACTCACGGCGTCGACTACACCGACTACCTCCGAGGAAACTTCAAGGACTTCGACATCATGACTTACAACAGTGGTGGATCGTGCAAGAAAGTAGAACTGGTCAACATCCGAGGACACCTGGGCATCGATAAGACTGCACGATTTTGGCAGAGAGCTAACTCTTACAGTCTGCACATTGACAGCTCCCAATCCGGATGCCAGTTTGTCCCAAGATCCGGGTCTGTCTCAGGTGAAGACAACTTTGGTTATTACATTACCATTAACGCCAAGTTCCGCTGTACTGCAGGACCGCAGGCTACTACTCAATGGTGGTTCGGTGGACATCTGTGAGACCGCTTCCTATCACCCGGCCCGCCATATATGGGCATATATTGTTGTTTCCCAGCTTTTTAGTTTTCATATCGCAAATGAAAATGTAGTCGTTTTTCGTACTAGCCTACACCCGAATGCAGTGGCCTCACATTGGACGCCCTTTGAGTACTCGAGAGAAGCTCTGCATGCGGTTGAAACCAAACATGTTTTACATAGACCAGTTTTCGGATGACTGTCAAAAACCAAAACCAAAGAAAGTACACAGCCAATCACAGAGGCTGTAAGAAACTCTTTCATGCATCCAATCAGAAGCCAAAGTAATTTGCGTTTGGTTTTTACTTTAAAGAAGGAACCAATCAGCACTTGGTTGCTTGCGTAAGAATATTGCTATCAGGTTTTGTTTTTGTTCCTGATTGGTCTAGAACTCTACAAAGTTGTAATTTGGACCAATCCAAAACCTTAGTAAACGCAAAAACAACTCAGCAATTACACTATTACTTTCGACAGTCATTCGAAAATAACCCTAATGATCATGTCAATCTACTGTTAATCCTACTGACGTCAAATGGTTACGAATGGGGCGTCATCACTTAAAGCAATACTTAGTAAGTTCTGGACGGTTTCTCTTTTTGTCGACTCGAAGATGCTTTGCGCGCCCATGTTTATATTTACATCCGGAGCTCGACTTTCCTGAGGCGCCCACGTTATGACTGATCGATCCGACTGTCGCTGCTTGCCGCATTCAATACACTTTCTGAGTTTGTGCTGATATATTTTGCAATAAAACGTAGAAAAACATGAGAATCCGCCATTTTCGTATGATACGAAAATGGACGCCGTCAGTCAGTCACTGGGCGCACAAAGCATGTACGGTAAAAGGGTCCCTTCAAGGCGGCGTTATTTGTAGATGTATACTTTCCGGGACTTTTTATAACCAGCTGCTCCTACTGTAGATAAATAGGTCCAGACAAGTAGGACCACGCATTGTTTGTCACAAAGTAAATATTATACCTTGTCATGACAGCCGTGTATTTTGTTGTGCACCTGCATGTAGAGCGGAAGCTTGAAAATAAATCTGTTGATTTTCATTGTGCGTGTTTTAGAGCCTGTCCACACTTGCATCGCGATCGATCTAAGATAGGTACTATGTTCGGTACTTTGTTCGGTGGCGACTCGTATTGGCGCGCGTTCACACTGTCAAATATCACGGTGGCAGGGTGAGCCTGGAGGCCAAATACGTTTTTGTGCCGTGCGGTCACCTCTTTTTGAGTCAGCCGTCATTCTACAAAACTGCACCCTCAGAGACCCAGGGCCCAAGGATGGTGGATTCAAGTGCAGATTTGATAGTTCAGCTAGCTCTTGTAAAACCTCAAGATTGGCCAAGAAGCTCAATACTAAAAGTTCTCGATACTCAACTTTAAGTTAGTTCAATGCATTTCCTATAACATATATATGTTGCGCATAAAAAAATGGGGCTTGCACACAAGGTGACACTTTACCTCGAGTTCTACCGATTTACATAACACATTAGCACACAGTTTAAACGGCCTTGTCAAACGAGTATATACAAGGCATATGCCTAATCAACCAAACAATCATACTCACCCTATCATACGAACCCGATGGAACGCTTTTACGTTGTAAGGTCAATCATCTGAACCAAGCACAAATGAATCTTAACTTCGCTTTTTCTTTCATGGGGAACTCGTTTCTCTCTCTCTCTCTCTTTCTTCGTTTACCAACGCATCTTTCCATACATAACAAGTCAGCTTTAAAATCACTGAAAAATAAATTAACGAAAGCATATTAAATATTTAGATTTTATCAAAGGTGTTCTTTTTATGAGAAAAGAAAAGATAATATCGGGAGTGGAAAGTTAGTGGTCTATGAACTCATTCTCTATTTTAATGATGGCAATAAAAGACCTGTAGCATTTTATTCGATTGCTGCACACTTGGCATACACTAGCTCTTTATATTGATGATTGTCATAATAAATAGTCAAACAAATATATCATGTCGATTGTTATTCACCGCAGCTACCAGTTGGCGTGTTTTTTTTTTGTTTTTTTTTGTTTTTGTTTTTTTTTTTTGTGCTTTCTAATTTTCTTACTCAAGGATTGTACAGATGACTTATCCGTTTTAGACTAATCTTTTGACCTTGACATAAATAAACAAATGAGAATAAATTGATACGGATTTTTTTCCCACATCTTTTCCACTGAAAGAAAATTGAATTCATGCTTCTCGTTTGTAGGTCATGGGTACGTTTGGAAAAGACAGCAACATCGGCAGCAACAACAAAGAAACAGGAAAACCGGCCATTGCTTGTTCGGTAAGCCGAAAATAAAATTTATGATAGCCTTGCGGCGATTTTGTGCTTAGTGCGTCACTCTTAATGTCCTTTTTGTTTCCACTTATTAGGTGCATTATTAGTTGTATTACTTGTTATTAGTTTGGATGTAGTCTGTCTTGGCAGTCAGGAGTTAGGCACTGATGTGTCCCATCAACAAAAATCGAAATCTACTGCCTACATTAATTTTACTAAAACATTCCAATCAGTACATGCACTGGTCACTATTTTTTCTATTCTTAACCATTATTGACAACATCAAAAAGCTCTCAAGCGGAGTTAATATAATTGCTCTATATTCAATTATTTGTTCTTGAGACTCTCTTTGCCTTCTTGCAGTTGCTTTAGTTCTTGTATTGCTATATTTCATGATGTAGAAGGCATAAATTTCAAATATACTCAGCAAGATTACTTTGCCCTTTCCTTTTCTTTTCTTCTTAACCAAAATGCCTTTAACTTCCTCGCCCTTAAATAATAACCACCGCTATTCCATCCCACTTCGGCGAATAACTGTTAACTTTTCTATGTATAATACCAAATGTCCCGGGGTACACCCCACCCCCCGGCACGTAAATTTCCAGTAATAATTGCACAGTTTTTCTGAAACATAACTTTCTTGTCACCAGCCAAAAAAGCCCTTTCGTCCTCAATCCTGCACCGACTACCTGCAAAGAGGGGAAAGACGCTGCGGGATTTACAAAGTATATGACGCTGCCGGCCAGTCCTTCGCGGTCTATTGTGATATAAACAGCGAACCCGGATTTGCTTGGACCCTCGTGATGTCCTGGAGCACCGCTAATCGATTCCTCGAGCAGTTCCGGCGAAGATATTTATCTTACCCATTCCCACTGAACGAAAACTCGCCCAACTGGAAAATGTACCGCCAGGTTAGTCGGTTTGCAAAAATTAGAATTAATTATAGCGCTTAATGGCCGTGTAAGGGAAAAAAAACTTTCTGCTTGTTGGTTTACTTTTAGTCATTTGTGAAGGTTTTCAGAGGCGAGCAGGACATAATTTAGCGTAGCAAAATATTCATTTGATTTCTTGACAAGACTCGTGAATAAAACAAAATTCGCACGTGTCCCACAGAGCTTGGGGCAAATGCTGTCACTCAAAAGTCGTTCTACTCACTGGCGAGCAACTTGCAGTTACCCGACTCACGGCGTCGACTACACCGACTACGTCCGAGGAAACTTCAAGGACTTCGACATCATGCCGTTCAACAGCCTGTCTCAGTCATGCCAGAAAGTGGAATTAAATCAACATCCGGGGCCACGTGGGTTACTGGACGACTGCAATGTTCCTTCAGCACGGCTCTGATTACATGTTGGATGTGGAGAGCTCTGCCACTGGGTGCTTGTTCAAGGCCGCATCTGGAGCTGCCCACAGCGAGTTGGCTACTATCATAACATAAACCCCAAATTCCGCTGTACATCAGGATCGCAGGCCACTACTCAGTGGTGGTTCGGAAGTCATCTGTGATATTGTTACCCGTATCACCTCGTTTTATTATCGCGAGTAACGTTTTGCAGTTTTGTAACCAAGCGCTATAAATGTTGTAAGACTGAGCCTTTTATATAACCAGCTTTTTTAGGCCATAAGGGAGCGCTGCGTGTCTTCATGTCAGACAACGTTCCCGTAAACACTATAGTCAGTAAAATATAGGCAAGGAGTTCAAAGTAAACGTTATTTTGACATATAATGTTGCTAGAAGTATGTTAAAACAACGCTATTTTGTTTCTACCTCCTGTTTACAACGTTATAGATACTCAATACAAGCCACAATTGGGTTTTGTTATGCGTTGCAGTTTGAAGTTGATGTCCTGTCTGAAGGTGGTGTTACACTGGTCGATTTGCAACGACGATTTGCAACGCCGATTTGCTCCAAACTCACGCAACGGTGTTGCAAGTTTTTGAATCGCTTTCAAAATTTGCAACGCGGTGCAGCACTGCAAACATCGCGAAAAATCGTTCGCAATGCCGTGTTACACCTCAACGTTTTTTAGAGCAACATCGCATCGTTGCAAATCGTCGTTGCAAATCGACCAGTGTAACACCACCTTGATTATCTGAGTGTGCCTTTGTTGTGTATTCTGGTATTCTGTAGTGCGCTGTGTTCCTTGGTTGCCTTGCAAGGGAGTGCTGCGTATATCACGTTTTAGTAAAAATCAACTAGTGTTCTATTCCTGCAATCTAATTGGCTACGCTACTTGCTATCTACAAGGCGATAGATGTCGAGTAGCGAAAACCCGGTTTTTACTTGGCCACCGCTTCATGTTTTCGCGAAGTTTCTGAAAAGGTTCACAAAATTTACAGACGAATGCAATTCCGGAGAAACCAAAGTGTGATACGAAATTATATACAAAACTTTCCGGCGCGAATCCGCCGCCAAACATAGCAGACGGCGAAATATAAATTTCCTCGCATTTGTGGTTTTACACTTGCTTGCCAACCAATTGCAGTTTACAGAGAAATAGCCGAAGAGCGAAATTACACAGCTATCTGAGCGCTTTCCAAGCTTCGGTACAGCGACAGATGGCAAACGTTTAAAAAATAAAAGCGAATTCCCGTGCCGGAGGTTCGTGCGATTTGATTTGTTTATCTTTTGTGGTTGCACTTTTTCAAACGTCAGCAACCACTTGTACTATGCATCTTTAACTGCAGATTTGTTCGTGGTTCTAAGCCGGATTTGACTTCGCCAAAACAATTTTGCAGCGACTTTCACAGTTTGCATGAGAGCGATGAATGAAATGTGACACCTCGACCGTCACTTTTGGTGCCGTGCGAAAAGTTGTCGCAGCTATGAATAAATTAGTAAAACATGCAAAAACAGGCCGATTTTTTTCAGATATTTTGTGTTTATATGAATGAATTCGCCCTCATCAACTGTCACCTCATAGAAATCCCGAGCTAATAATCTAATAGCTAAATAGTAGACGTCCATAATAATCGTACAGTAAAACTTGGACCAATTTGGAGTAAAAACGGCCACTGTTTTTACACGTGTACGGAATGACAATTCCAATTGCAAAGTGTAGCCTGATGCCTCTAGAGCCATGCCAGAGCTACCAAAGGTTCATTTATCTTCATTCATCTCAAGTTCTTCGACCCCAAAAGTAACAATTTTGTGAATATTACCTTGTGTTTCTCAGGCAAATGTTTGTCTTCCACATCTTAGACGCTCGATAAGTCCTCAACTGAACCAAAACCTCCTGGTCATTCCCAGACGTACTCCGCATTCCCAAAGGCGTCCTCTTGACTTATGTGACTCATATCTTTAAGCGATGTACAAACGACGAATACTGAACCAGCCCCAAGGAAACTGTTCAATGCATGCATATCCGTCATGTAAAAGTCAATATATGGACTGTGTGCCCAGGCTTTCTCATTTTATTGTAATTTTACAGTGCAATTGTTTTCTTGTGTGCGGACGTTTTTCTTACGATGTCACTAAACTAGGATGTACTCGTTTGTCACGTAAGCATATCGTTAGAAGAGAAGAGGCGTGAAATTGTTTGTACTTCATATTGACAACGTTACATAAATTTACAAGTTTATTGGAGTTGATGAACTTTTATCGAATTACAGCTGCATTTACAGTATCTATAAATTTGCATCATCCTGAAATAACACTACTATCACAATCATGTCTACAGTACCCCTGAGTTAAACCGAAACCGAAACCAAAACTCAGATTGACAGTTTCTCACATAAAGCCATAAGCCTAGCTGTTAAGAAACTTTTCCGCCGTTCCTCAGCGGAAGCCAATTGCGGTGCCAAAAGCATCGGTCCAGCGGTCGCTCGAGGTATAGCAACCGCATCCACCAAAGTGCATCTCGGTCAGGAAGAAGTAGTCGTATGGCATTACACGACCAGACTTGGGAACAGCTGTTTGGCGCCAGGCGACCGCCACACCTGTTCTCTCGTACACGAGATTACTCCCATGGTATCCGCTGAGTCCCTGTCCGAGGTGGTTTGGGAAGAAAGCAAAGTAGCTGTTGGGGTTGGCATCACAGTTGCCAAACTTTACTTGTTTACTGTTGGAGGCGAAACCTTGGGTGGTTCTCTGATTTGCTACGTTGTTTGGCAGGATTCCGAGCAGCAGATAAAACTTCTGTCCGTAATTCAATGGACGGGTGTAACCCTGGTAGTTGTTTAATCGCAGACCCAAAGGATATTTTTCTTTGCCAGGCAACTGTTTAATCAGTGTGTACGGCTGACTTCCACTCCTCTTCAGAATCCTGAGTAGGACCTGGCGTCGGTCTGTGAAGAGAGCGTCGATGTCATTTTGGCCAACCCCGTCTCGTATGGCTGTGCGAGGCAAAAACGTCCAGCCACCCCCATGCAGATCCATGTCACAGTAGACCACCAAAGTCGGACCATTCTTCCCGCTGGGTTTTATCTTGTAGATGCCACTTAGAGACCCTGGACATTCACTTTGAATTGCTTTGCATGACCTAAATCCATTAGGCTGCGAGAAAAATACAGAGGTTTTGTACGTATTAGTACGCACAAAGTATATGGGTTTCTCTGGGTTTGATCACTTTGGTAAGAAAGCATAATGCACCCATAAACGTACAAAAACACATTAGACCCAAATATTAACCACTAAAATGCATTCACAATCAACTATGCACACACATTAATAACATACCATACTGATATGCACACATATCACGCACATACCATACGCATACGACATACACATTACACACGTCAAATACATATAACACAAACTAACATGAAATACATTCCATGATTACAGTGTAATGTACAAAAATATATCAGTATGATTGAAACCACACCATATAAACACATGCATATATATAACCACACTGAAACACGCATGCATAAATGGGCAGACATATATTTATACACAAACTATAATAAATAGATAATACATACATTTTTTGTCATAATTTGCTCATAGCACTGGTTAGCTCCCATGGCCTCTGCATCGAGAAGCAGAATTCCCGCCAAAACCAGCGGCACAGTAATCGACATACGCATTATAGAGTCGTAAAATGCCTGAAGAACAAATGAAAATCGCGAGTTATTTAGCAGCCTACACTGGCGACGGGAACTGCAATAAAAGTAACAGAACCAGATAGGCATGACACAAAGGTGAAGAACTGAGGCAAATTGAGAAAAGAAAATACCAAACAGATTATATAGACTGAAACTTGCAGAGTTCGAGAGAGGCATTCTAATTTTTTGTTAGCTCTCCAGATGAATTCATACTCTCGATCTTGTAACTCAGCGAACCTAAACACGAAACCAAGCACAATTTGTCAAACGTTCGTCAAGAAAAGCGCAAATAATGAAACTCTGTTCACGTTTTTCTATTATCGTCCGTGTTCATTCAATTTAAATCCTTGATATGGCTTAGATAAATTAATTGGTTTCCGTCAGTGGTAAATTTACTAGGTTCACTGCACCCGCATCACGTGTCAAGAGTAATTGCGTTTCTTGCGGCGTTTCTAGTAGAATATGACATTCCTGTATGGCAGTTAAACTAAGAGGATCACTGTTGCTTTCTCAGCCAAAAGTACTAACCGAGTCCTTTAAATAGACTAACGAGATACGGAGACCGTAACCTTGCATTTTAGATTTAAAGTATCATGCAGGCTCGATTCCGTGACCAAAACATGTTTTCCTTGAGCAAAAAATAAAAATAAAAAAAAGTAGATGTAACCTACCCATTTGCCTCTGTGCGTGTCATTGAATGGCTCACTTCACGAGTGACTAACAATATTATTCAATCAGCTCGAAATCACACTGAACTTCAGACAACAGTAAAACAAAATTACTTACAGCTTTTTCTATTTCTCTTTTTGCTGTCTGTTCACTTTCAGCAACAAGATTTCTTTTGCGTCGGGAAAAAATGTTAACCGCACTCTGGCTGCAAGGGATTAGTAGCTCTTAGTCGCGTCAAAGCAGCTCAGGAAGCTAAAATAACACGGACTGATGTAACTGTAAATTTATACCATTGGGCGTGAGGATTTGCGCATGCCCGGGCGTGACTAGTGACACGAACTCATAGTTACTGAGATCAGTGTCCTATAGCTAGAGCGGAAACGTTAAAATAATATGAGGCACATGTATTTTGAGAAAATGAAAGAGTCCGAATGTAAAGGCTTGTCAAAGACCTGGAAAAGAATCTTGTTTCTTTCCTCGATAGACGTACGTGCTTCTACATGTTCTGCATGAACAGCTGAAACTATGAAAGTATTTTGAAACTTCGAACGACCTCTAATTGTTGACACGGAAGTCTAGTATCTCCCTTTGCTCTGGCGTAAGCTGAATGGACATTTCTAGAAATGTCGTGATGGTTTGCGCATGCCCGGACGTGATCAGTGATCAGTCATTCTCACATACAACGGAAACGTTTGGTTTCCGGTGAATGCGGATGCACCGCTTGATCACCGATTGTAAAATAATATGAGGCACATGTATTTAAAAAAAAAGAGAAAGAGTCCGAATGTCAAGGCTTGCCAAAGACCTGGAAAAGTATCTTTGTTTTTTTGCTCGATAGGTGTACTTGCTTCTACACATTTTCTGCATGAACAGCTGAAACGACGAAAGTATTTTGAAACTTGGAACAATCTCTAAATATTGACACGGACGTCTATCTCCCTTTGCTCTGGCGTAAGCTGAATGGACATTTCTAGAAATACAATATTTCAATTAACTTTCCTGTTTTCAAGCTCAGTCTTTAGTATTGGCGACTATAATATTCGACAAAAGAAGAGTATAGAAAAGGAAAAAAGTTGACCATCACTATAATGTCACATTGACATTGGTGTTTAAATATATTAACATTTATTTTTTAAAGCCTGGGAAGCAGGACGACGGCTGTGTTACCGAGTTTTATGGTACACTTTTTGAGGCGTATTCCCAGCTATGCCATTATACATGCAGCTTGCCATTCACCAAAGTAAAACTTTATTTATTTATTTACTGCATGTGTACGGCTAGGGCATCCTGCAGTGCCTCGTCCATAACACTGATTTAATCTCGTTTAAAATTTTTCCTCAGCCCTCGATAAGCGTACGTGCTTCAGCATGATGAACAGCTGAAACCACGAAAGTATTATGAAACTTGGAACGACCTCTAATTATTGACACGGACGTCTGTATCTCTTTGCTCTGTCGTAAGCTGAATGGACATTTCTAGAAATACAATATTTCGATTAATTTCCTGTTTTCAACTTGTTACTGAATTTTCTTATTTCGCATGCACGACTCCATGTAAATGTATTTGCGTTTCCTTGTTTTACTAGGTCAACTCCTAGTAAAATCGTGGCCTGTAAAAAAGACGCACAGGCGAGGTTGTAAACTCTGGCCAGATAACTCCATAAAAATCTGTGTCGTTTCCTTTCCAGTAAACAAATGGAAAGAAAGGCGTGAAAGTCTGAAAGTCAGAACCTGACAGTCTTCTCGATGCCCAGGTGTCCTCGGATGTTGATCAGCTCCACTTTCTTGCACTGTCCTTCACCACTGAAAGTCATGACGTTGAAATCCTTGAAGTTCCCGCGGACATAGTCAGTGTAATTGTGTAGGTTGTAAAACAATCACCGAAAATGTGTGGGAGTATATAATATGTCTTATACCCGTATGCGCTGTTCGCACCGTGATTTTTTTACTAAGAACGATCGAACAAATAGGTAAGAGATAAAAAGACGACGGAGTTACAACCAGTAAGCTTATTTTGATGTCTCAGTTTTGCAAAACTACATGGCGGCTGTGGTAGGCTGATTATCAAAAGCATAAATTCATCTCACTATACCCAGTCTGGGCAGACCTCTCCGCTGGTTCTAGTCCGTGACCATGTGAAACTAGACTACACAACAAGAACACTTGATGACACAATGCTTGCTGAGTGATGTGGGGTGATGTCACAGATGACCACCAAACCACCAATGAGTTGTGGACTGCGGTCCTGCAGTACAGCGGAACTTGGGGTTGATGGTAACATAGTGACCAAGTTGTCTTCATTACGAACAGACCCGGGTCTAGCATCGAACTGGCATCCGGTGTAGGAGGTGTCAGTGTGCGTAGTCCACTTTTAATATTATTTTGGTCTAAAACAAGGATCAAAAACTGTCGAATATCGCACATTTTGGTCTGAAAAAATGTGAACCGGGTTTCAGTCCCAGGCGGGCAGGCTTTCCACTCTCTATTCTATTGTTTGTTGTTGAGACTCTCTGTTGCCTTCTTGTAGTTAGTTCCTGTATTGCTATATTTTATGATGTAGAAGGCATAAATTTCAAATATACTAAGCTGGAATTGATTGATGCATAACAGCCAAAGGTCCACTCTTTGCACCATTGGTTTTCACACATACACTAAGAAAAAACCGCACATTCACACAAAAAACCGACAGGCTTAAAGACACAACAGCAAACTCAAGTCTCCAGTACCCTCCCAACAGCACCAATCATGATACACAAGGCTTACCGTACATGACTATATGGGGACAATGAACCGCGAACAATGAATTTATTGCTCTCATTTTGTACGGCCGCAACTTCACACTAAGACAGGCACAACAAAAGCTGCATACGAAGTCAAAGAATTACATCCCCCTGAGTTGATGAATCCCTATCACTAATTACAGCTGCATTCATCATCCTGAGATGACAGTTCTATCAACTGATATCACAATCACGTCTACAGTATCCTAAGATAAACCGAAACCAAACTTTAGATTGACAGTAGAAACGTTTCCGCTGTTGCTCAGCGGAAGCCAATTGCGGTGCCAAAAGCATCGGTCCAGCGGTCGCTAGAGGTATAACAGCCGCATCCACCAAAGTGCATCTCGGTCAGGAAGAAGTAGTCGTATGGCATTACACGACCAGACTTGGGAACAGCTGTTTGGCGCCAGGCGACCGCCACACCTGTTCTCTCGTACACGAGATTACCCCCATGGTATCCGCTGAGTCCCTGGCCGAGGTGATTTGGGAAGAAGGCGAAGAAGCTGTTGGGGTTGGCATCACAATTGCCAAACTGTACTCGGTTATTGTTGGAGGCGAAACCTTGGATGGTTTTCTGATTTGCTACGTTGTTTGGCAGGATTCCGAGCAGCAGGTAAAACTTCTGTCCGTAATTCAGTGGACGGGTGTAGCCCTGGTAGTTGTTTAGTCGCAGACCCAACGGATTTTGTTCTTGGCCAGGCAACTGTTTAATCAGTGTGTAAGGCTGACTTCCACTCCTCTTCAGAATCCTGAGTAGGACCTTGCCTCGGTCTGTGAAGAGAGCGTCGATGTCATTTTGGCCAACCCCGTCTCGTATGGCTGAGCGAGCCAAAAACGTCCAGCCGCCCCCATCCAGATCCATGTCACAGTAGACCACTAAAGTCGGACCATTCTTCCCGCTGGGTTTTATTTTGTAGGTGCCACTTTGAGCCCCTGGACATTTACTTTGAATTGTTTTGCATGACTTTAATCCAAAAGGCCTTGGCTGCGAGAAGAAAACAGAGGTTTTGCACATATTAGTACGCACAAAGTATACGGGTTTCTCTGAGTTTGATCACTTTGGTAAGAAAGCTTAATGCATCCATAAACGCACAAATGCACAAAGCCAAATTATAACTGCCAAAATGTATTCACAATCAACTATGCCCACACATTAATAACATACTAGGTCGATACACACACATATCACATACACATACTATACGCATTATATAATACAAAATACACGTCAAATACATACGGCACAAATTAACATGAAAAATATTCCATGATTACAGAGTAACGTACATATATCAGTATGTTTGAAACCACACCATATAAACACATGCATATACGCAATCACTAAAACACGCGTGCATAAAATGGGCAAACATATATTGATACACAACTGTAAATAGATAATAAAGACATTATATATTATGATTAGCTCATACATATTTGCACTTCTTAGCTTTCTGGGCCTCTGTATCGAGAAATACAATTCCCGCCAAGACCAGCACTGTAACCAACATCCGCATCATAGTGTCGTAAAATGCCTGAAGAACAAATGAAAATCGCAAGTTACTAGCAGCCTACACTGGCAACGGGAAATGCAATAAATGAGTAACAGAGGCAGATAGACCTGACACAAAGGTGAAGAGCTGAAGCAAATTGAGACACGAAAATATCAAACGGATTTTAATAGACTGGAACTCACACAAGTTCGAGAGAGGGATTCAGTATGTTTTTTCCTTGTTGTTTTTTGTCAGGTCAAGAAATTCTCTTACTCTTTATTATTAAAACATAACGGTGAACGAAACCAGATGTATATGATTAATCTCGATCTATAGTAACTCAGCGTAACTAACCACGAAGTAAAGCACAATTTGTCAAGCGTTGTCAGTAAAAGAGAAAATAATGAAGTTCTGTTCCGTTTTTCCACTATTGTCCGTGTTCATTCAATTTAGATCCTCGATATGGCTTTATGTAAACTAATTGGTTTCCGTCAGTGGTAAATTAAATGGTTCACTGCACCCGCGTCATCTTGGGAGTAATTGCGTTTCCTGCGACGTTTCTAGAATATGACACGCTAGCGAATAGGATCACTATATGCTTTCTGTAGCCAAAAGTATTAATCAAGTCCTCTAAGTAAACTGACGAGATACAGCGACCGTTGCCTTTAACACATTTTGCTTTGAAGTATGATGTAGACTCGAATTCCGTGACCAAAACATGTTTTCCTTAAGGGGAAATAAATTAAGCACAACTCCAAGCCCGTTTAAAAACTCTGCACCTTGGAGCCTAACACTGCAGTTTCTATCCCGGTGATACGACGTGCTCATCAAAACCATGCTATAATTTGAGAATTAGGTAACATAATTGAAACGCATGCAAAACCAAACAGTTTTTAAACGGGACAATCAACGCGGGATGTCATTACCACAAGTTTGAATTCTAGTCCATTGAATTTGCCAGGTGGTAGACAAAGACTGATATTTAGCCAAGATTCTAACTGGACTGAAGCAGGTCCACTCTGCCCATCCGCCGTGGCTCAAAATGCTTGCCTTTGGTTTCGTAGTTATTATTGTCTGTATACACGGTCTCTGGTAACGAAGAAGAAGAGACTACCAAGAGACGCTTGACTGCATTGGTACACTGATTCCGAAAAAAATACGATAGCCTAGCAGATGAATGTATATTGCTCCATATTTACCATATGGAGCAATCAAAGCAACCTTGGAATGTTCAGGCCAACATTAATTGAATGGCTCAATTCACTCAATTCACGAGTGCCAATAATATTATTCGATCACTTCAAAATCTAGCACTGAACTTCAGACAAAATAAAACAAAATTACTTACAGCTTTGCTGTCTGATTACTTTTAGCAACAAGGTTTCTTTCGCCTGGGAAACGAAGTTGGCGGCACTCTGGCTCCAAGGGATTAGTAGCTCCTAGTCCCGTCAAAGCAGCTCAGGAAGCTGAAATGACACGGACTGATGCAACTGTGGATATATACTAGTGGGCGTGGCGGTTTGCGCATGCCCGGGCGTGATTCGTGACACGAGCTTGGACACTGATCTCAGTAACTATGAGGTAGTAGAGCGGAAACATTGGATACGAGGCAAATGGATTTCGAGAAAATGAAAAAGTCCGAATGTGAAGGCTTGTCAAAGACCTGGAAAAGAATCTTGTTTCTTTCCTCGATAGACGTACGTGCTTCTACATGTTCTGCATGAACAACTGAAACCACAAAAGTGTTTTGAAACTTGGAACGACCTCTAATATTGTTGACACGGACGTCAACCTCCCGTAGCTCTGGCGTGGAATGACCCTTAACTTTTGACACGGTCGCTGATCTTCCCTTGTTCTGAAATAAACAATGGACATTTCCAGAAGAACAATTTATAATGAGGTTACTTGTGTGGGAGTACATGGGAATGTGTATGAAATATATGTATATGAGTATAAGTATGTGTGTAATGTATATGACCATACGAGGAACATGTATTTCGAGAGAATGAAAGAGTCCGAATGTGAAGGCTTGCCAAAGACCTGGAAAAGTATCTTGTTTCTTTCCTCGATAGGCGTGCGTGCTTCTTCATGTTCTGCATGAACAACTGAAACCATAAAAGTGTTTTGAAACTTGGAACGACCTCTAATTGTTGACACGGACGTCTGTCTCCCGTAGCTCTGACGTAGACTGAATGAGCATTTCTATAGAAGAACATTCCCGATTAATTTTCCTGATTTCAAACTCAATCTTTAGTATTGCTGAGGTGTACTTAAACTAAATGACATTTTTTTGATATGCACACGGCGACTATATTATTCGACAAAACAAGAATATGGAAAAGGAAACATTAAAGTCGACCATCACTAAAACATCGCATTGATCTGCTGTGGAGTACCAGGCAGATACACGGGCAGAACAATAAATCGTTTTGTAACAAAATACAATGCTTCGGTTGACCGTTGCTTTAATGTTTGTATGTATGAACAAAATACTCATTTTTAAAAACCTGGGGAGCAAGGCGACTCTATCAGTAGCCTGCAATGCAGGCGGTCCCCGTTTGTTTTCAGGCAAAATTCTTTCGGGAGTAGGACTGGGGTGAGACAGAAGCTGCAGAGGGGAGAGGGGGGGAAGGAAACTGGAATTTTGCCTCAAAACGAACGCAATGCAGGCTACTCTATCAGTTACCGAGTATGGTATAATACATGTTTAGGCGTATTTCCCAGCTCTGCGACGATCTAGTACATGCATATCGCATCAGTGCATCAAAGTAAAGCTTTCTTTATGACTGTGTACGTCTAGAGCATCCTGGGGTTCATCCTTAACACTGATTTACTCTCGTTAAATCCTTACACTGCTAAAGGCGAATTTGGCTCTAGAAATCAATTGAAATCAAATATCACCATAAAATGTCTAACTTATGAAACATGAAATGAGACTTGAGGTGTGACCATTCAAATGAAGGCTCTGACGTCAGTGCACTTCAACTCCTAACAAACTCTGTATTCACAGACCAAACAAAAAAAATCTGTTACCCTATTTCAGACGTAAACGCTTCATAGCTATATTTATTGGGGCGACACATTTCCATGCAGTGACCTCTTATCTGTAAGGGTATATAATTATATCTTATACCCGAGTGTGCGGTTCGCATCGCGAGTTTTTTCTTCGGAGTGAAAGTTAGTATTCCTTGGCCGAATGAAAAAGAGATCAAAGATAAAAACACGCTGGAGTTACAATCAGCAAGTTTATTTTGATGCCTCAGCTTTGCAAAACTACATGGCGGCTGTGGTAGACTGATTATCAAAGCATAAATGCGTTTCACTGTACCCAGTCTGGGCAGACCTCTCTACTGGTTCTAGTCCGTGACCATGTGAAACTAAGACTACACAACAAGCTAACAAGAACACTTAATGACACAATGCTTGCTGAGTGATGTAGGGTGATGTCACAGATGACCACCAAACCACCATTGAGTAGTAGCCTGCGGTCCTGCAGTACAGCGGAACTTGGGGTTAACTCCATTGTAATAACCAAAGTTGTCTTCGCTTGAGACAGACCCGGATGTAGGGACAAACTGGCATCCGGATGAAGAGCTGTCAATGTGCAGAATGTAAGTGGTACCCTGCCAAAATCTTGCAGTCTTATCGATGCCCAGGTGTCCTCGGATGTTGACCAGTTCCACTTTCTTGCACGATCCACTACCACTGAAACTCGTGATGTCGAAGTCCTTGAAGTTTCCTCGGATGTAGTCGGCGTAGTCCACGCCGTGAGTTGGGAAACTGCAAGTTGCTCTCCAGTGGGTGGAGTGACTTTTGAGTGACTGCATACGGGTCAGGGTCTGTTGACAGAGAAACAAACCGGACAAATAAGTCTGTGAGATCAATTGATCAAATGATTGGCTCAAGTCGGATTAATCAGCAGGAAAAGAACCTGTGAACGAGGATGTTAAATTTGATAGATGGATGAAATTACTGTTTGTCTGTTTTTAAATCTTAAAAGCGATGCAGTGCTTTCAGACAAGGGTAAACAAAGAGAGTAATTATGATTAGCAAACTCTCTTTTATCTTAAAGAAATATAATCCTTTTTAGACCTGTCGGTACAGTTTCCAGTTGGGTGAGTTCCCGTTCACGGGAGAGTTGCTCTTAAAAGGCCACTTTCTAAATGCATCCAAGGCTCGATTAGCAGTGCTCCAAGACATTACAAGGGTCCAAGCATATCCAGGTTCACTCTTCATGTCACAGTAAACTGGAAAGGTCTGACCACTTTTGTCATAGATTGTGTAGAAGCCGCAATCGCACTTTCCTTTGCGCAAATAATCGAGACATGATGTGGGACGGAACAACAGTCCTCCAACGAGAGGATGTGGACATGCAGAATCCTGAAATTAAAATAATATTAGAATATTACGAGGCTGATTAACCGCAAATTAATGAAAAGCTAGCACTAAGGGGAACTAGATTTGGACTGCTTTGGCGTGGAGAGAGACGTAGATAATGAAGTGATGATTGTGTGAAACCTAGACCCCGTAAGGGAATTGGAAGCTGATGTTTCGAGCGCTAACCCGTTGTCGGAGCAAGTAGTACTTGTAAGATTTGCTTCTACAAGAGGCTAAAGCTCGAACCGTCAGCTTCCAACTCCTTCACGGCATCCAGCTTTCACACATCAACCCTCAGTCGATTCATAGCCGCAAAGCAAAGGAAACACAATCATGACGGTCCTGTTAAATCTAGACTCAGTGCAAACACATAGTGCAGAGACTGTAAAATTGTAAACTACATAACTAAGCCGGGCAAACAACAAAAACAAGTACATCAATCATGAAACTAGACGAAAAACTTCAACGAATGGGGACAACAATTAAGTGATTCAACATTATTTATGGAAACAAAAACGAAAGAGGAAAATAGTACCGGAATCTTGGAAATAAAGAACAGAAAACAAACCTAAATTCCTTGAAAGGGCAAAGACTAACTACAAATGAATAGAAGTCAAGAACACATTTTAATCGAGAAAAAACTTGGGAATTAGCTATACATAAAGAGGGGATAGGACGCATGAAACTAAAGTTTGACAATAAGACAGAAAAGCGAGTAGAGGAAATTTATTGAAAATCTAAGACAAGAGGCGGTTTGGATAATTTAAAAATTTGCTTGCAATCATCGAATTGGGACACACTGACGGCAGAATCCTGAAATCCGCGCCACAGCAAGCTAATAACCAAGACATAGAGAAAAACTAAGAAAGAAATCCACCATATATGTCTTTGTATAGTCTTCTTGTTACTGAATTTTCTTACCTCACATACACCACTCCCTGCTTTTGCGTTTCCTTGTTTTACCACGTCGCCTCCCAGTACAATCGAGGCCTGTAAACGAAAAGGATCAATGTTACGTTGTCAGGTTGGAACGTGAACTTACACAGCGCTAGTCGGATAAGATTAACTCCAAGACGAAGAAACAGCTGTAAATGTGAAACAATTTAAACCTATTTTTCTTGACAAAAACTTCAGTTTAGTTTAGATATACGTTTCTTTAGAAACGGGGCCGGTAATGTGCGTTTTTACGTCCAATGCAGGCGGTCAAAGATATCGCGATATATTTACGCAAAAGAGTATGACGTTTTTTCCTTACCAGTAAACCAATGGAAAGAAGGGAAAAGAGCACTGAAAGCTGCTTCATCATCTTCACGGGTAAATCAAACTTCGCAACGACGTGTAGAACTGAGTTTCAGTCAGTAAACGATTGTAGGTACTTTTGTACAGTTTGCGCTCTCATTTATTTACCCCAAGACAAACAAACTTCCTGCTAAAAGTGTTGTGTCATCACATAACATGTTTTTACTTCGTTTTTTCGTGAAAACTGTGAAGCAGGAAATAAATATTGTGATCACTTCCTTGTGCTGCCAAGGCCGAAGACACAGCCAATATTTATTCACTGTTTTGTGAGGGGTTTGTTTGATCTTAGATAACTCGTCAATTGGTTCTTTTGTTAGGAAGCTTAAAAAAGCTATGGCAAGGTATGAAGCTTCTTTGTTACCCGTGTCAAGATTTTGTACACTCCAGGCATTAATGCCAAGGTACACAAGTGTCAAAACACTTTCTTGTCGCTTACTAGTTGTAATTAAACTTGGGGCGACTCCAATCAGCATGTGATAAATGCATTAGTTGGCTGATTTCTTAAGATTTATCCAGATTGTGCATTAACCAGCCGAATTCTCGTGTACAACAGATCAATTTCACAGCTGCTCGCGCACCCAAAGCATGACGGGCCACAACTTTCAACTCTATTTCATGGCGGACATGTGTTTGCCAGCCTCGATGTATGTGATTCATTTTCAGGTTAGGATTATGGCTATCTTGAGTTTCAAAGTATTCACCCGTGCTAAACATTTCAAGGGCAACCTTGAGAAACTGTGGTCTGTTTTCACTGCTGAAAGTTGTAGTCGTGACTCCTCGTTTGTATGCACTCTGTATTGATATGATCACATCTTTATTTTCTATTTGGTAGTTCAGAAGAACTTAAAACTCCTTTTTAAGGTTTCGGCTTCGCTTTTACCAGCCTAAAATTGAAGGACTGGTCAATTTTCTCACGATGCAATTATGACCATCCTGTGTCACACGGTCCTTGGTAATTCAAACTTGCGTTTGTTGTTTGTGTCCAAAATTAGCCTCCCAACACTAAGAACGTCAATACACTGTCAATGTTATCCTGAACATGTTATGCATACATTTAATATCGTTAAACTCGTTTCCACTGCTGACGTAGAGTTATTGTCACGGCTCAGTCATTCGCCACGATCTAATGAAGATGACCATACTTAAGTCCTTGAATAAATAAAAAGTAAACGCGTGTCTTATGTTGCGTTTGGTGGATGTTTTTAAAAGGTTTTCCGCTATAAATTCAAGCAATGCACGCAAAAAGTCTTTACCAGAAAAAGAAGCACTGTTTCTGTGATTTATGTTGATTTCCTAGTTTGACAATGTAATATGATCATGTATGAGTAACACTGAAAATAGTCAAGAAGCGAAGGGATGATGCGAGTGTTTTCGTTTGCCTTCCTAGCTCAAAATGTAAAACTATACGTGCTTTATCATTGCAAAATAAGAGTTTGATAGGAATGTTCGTCCTCCTGTTTCTAGGAGAGCTTTGTGATTTACCATGCTTTTGTCGGCCTCGATGTACTATGTTTCATATCGTCTCAAGTAAGGTTTATGGTTTCAAAGTATTCCCCCGTGCTAAACAACTCAAGGGCAACCTTGAGAAACTTTGGTCTGTTTTCACTGCTGAAAGTTGTAGTCGTGACTCCTCGTTTGTATGAACTCTGTAGTCCCTACTAAATTAACATTACTATTAGGAAGCGGCATTACTACTAATATGGTCACACCTTTATTCTCTGTTTGGTAGTTCAGAAGAACTTAAAACTCCTTTTTAAGATTTCAGCTTCGCTTTTACCAGCCTAAACTTGAAGGACTGGTCAATTTTCTCACTATGCAACTATGACCATCCTGTGTCACACGGTCGTCGGTAATTGAAACCGGCTTGCGTTTGTTGTTTGTGCCCAAAATTAGCCTCCCAACACTAAGAACGTCAGTACGCTGTCAATGTTATCCTGAACATGTTATGCATACATTTAATATCGTTAAACTCGTTTCCATTGCTGACGTGGAGTTGCTGTCAATCACTCACCCCCTCGGTCTAATGAAGATGACCATACTTAAATCCTTGAATAAATAAAAAATAAACGCATGTATTATGTTCCGTTTGGTGAATGTTTTTAAGAAGTCTCCCACCGTAAATTCGAGCAATACGCGCAAAAAGTCTGTACCAGAAAAAGAAGCACTATTTCTGTGATTTATGTCGATTTCCTAGTTTGACTTTGTAAGGAGATCATGTATGAGTAACACCGAAAATAGTCAAGAAGCGTAAGGGAAGATGCGAGTGTTTTTGTTTGCCTTCCTAGCTCAAAATATACAATCATACATGTCGCGTTATCATTGCAAAATAAGTCAGAGTTTGTTAGGAATATTCGTCCTCCTGTTTCAAGGAGAGTTTTGTGAATTGTCTTTCGGTGTTACAGTGAAAGATGCCTGGCATCAAGATCTTCAAGGAAGTGGCAAAAAAATCTCAATCACAAATAAATTGTGTTGGTACAAGAAATGTTTCGTTTTACCGTGATCATCTATTTTGCTCAAGTTTACAGCGGAAACCCTCTTGACAAGTCCGCTTGACTGAGGGGAACTAAGTCTAGTAGAAGTGCGCTAGTTTCTGGTTTCAACTCTGAGAACTAAGACATAAAATCTCAGTCGACTTTCGCTACAGATACATATTCATAGTCGTGTTGACATTATGAGCGTCCTATTTGCTTTGAATAACAGGCGTCGTTTACATAGACAAAAGTTGTCCCCGGAGGTCAGGGCAAGCGCGCCAACTATATTTGAACGTTTCTTTACTATTACACGGTGAACTGCCGGCGTTTACACGAGGAAGTGTCCACTCCCTGCCCTCCCTCCCGAGACAAGTTGTCTTTTCTCAAATTAGAAATTTATCGTGCAAACAGGTTACAGTCGACTACAATCCAGGGAGAAGGGGGGAATTGGCGCAAGCATCGCGCATCAGCATAGATCGAAAGGCCCAGTGTCGCAGTTACAGTACTACAGTGTTTTTGCAGTCGCAAATATTAAGCTGCACATTAAAAATATTCGCGCAGATCAAAACCGCGGTGCTGGTTTCGTTTCACAAGACCACAAAAACATTTCATCATTAGCTGTATATAAATAGCATAACCTTCTCTGCAAATGCCTTTTGGCAGAAAACTATCTGATATATAAATATATAAAAAATATCCCAGCCTGGTGAATCTCGCGGCAAAAAATATATGCTTGGAAGCCAACATGGCGACGACGTGCAAAAAACAAAATGGCATCAAACACACCACGCTTCAGATAATACATTATTATTATTATTATTATTATTATTATTATTATTATTATTATTATTATTATTATTATTATTATTATTATTATTATTATTATTCGGTTCATGCTCATGTATGTTCTCCCAAATTCTTATATCCGCCCACAACTAAATCCTTGTAATTTTCATAAGATGTGATCAGTATTGTATCCCCTCCCCACACTCCAGGGAAAAAATTCCAACTGACAATTGCCGACCCCCACCCCCGTGAGGACGTGAAGAGACAGGTATTTATTTAAGGTTGACAGCAGGGGAGGTCACACGTCGACAAGTTGATCTGCCATAGAGTCTGTTTGGTCTTACATAGCTCGTCCATTCAGCCCTCAGCCAAGCAACCACCGGCTTAATAAGGTAAAATTGACCCATAGTTCACATCTCTTGGCGTCAAAAAACGATTTCTTTTACTATTTTACTGAATATCCTCCCTAAATCTTACAGTTGTTAGGCCAGTAGTGTGGTTATAGGATAGTAAGCTATTTCACACTAAAACTGACGAGAAAAAGTTGTTTTTGTACTGAGTGAAACTTTCACTTTTGGTACCGACTCGACTTACATGACCCGTAAAATGTATATTATTTAGTAACGCGATAACCAAATCGTAAAGTGAGGCAATTGTTATAGCAGCGGCAACAAATAAGTGTAGCTAGGGCAGAACTTAAGTGACCTTCATATTTTGGCACCTGCAAAGGAGCACTCTGAACGAAAATCAAAAATGATTTTTGAATTCTCATTTCAATCAGGGTCGACACCAATATTTAAACCAAGACAAACTACAGAAAAGGTTTAGAAAAAGAAACCTTTTGTTTCCATTTGTTATCACGCTTTTGTTTCATTAGACCGCACTTTCAAAGTTTTATTTTAATACCTGCTTTTGAAGCCAGTGTCTCGAGTATTCCTTTGTCCCGTTTAGAAATGAATCCGACAAGCCTTCGGAGCACTTTTCGTCTTCTTACGTTTGGCCTGTGCAGTAAAAACTCTTTTTCGAGGTAACCAATAATTTCCTAAGATTACAAACACGATCTTTTCGGCTTTTTCTTTTTGAAGTTTCACAAAATATAACCATGTAACTTGGTAACTTGGGGATATTGAAACACCTGAATAAATAAGCAAGCTCGAAGACCGAGATTGTTCAATTTTAGACGAAATTGATTCTTAATTATTGTATTATCAGACTTCCCCACGATTCACCGATAGTCTTGGGTAAAAAAGAAGACAACGAAGAGTTGATCTTTTCTATTTTCCGCATCGCATTTGTTTTGATCTTGTTGGTCATATCCACTTTTAATTTGTTTTACTTCGACACACACCAACACAACAAATATTTCATAATACCATTAATTTAAAAAAACTTTTAGTAGTGCAGAATAGCCGTTTTTTAGTGAATATTTCTTGTTATTCCATGAAAGGGAAATTGAAAATATCCCTACATGTTTTTCGTTTGGGATGTGTTTTGGTAACTTGCGATCAGGCCCCTCTTTCCTCCCCGGTGGCAAAAAACACGAAGAACAGGGGCCGGATTTACAAAACTTTCGTAAGTACGACTTACGCATACTATCTTGTGCAAGATAGTATTCGTAAGTCATTGTTCCGATGCGTAAAATATACTTACGAACATTTTAGTTCGTACGCAAATTTTGTGAATCCGGCCCCAGGTTCCCCGGTCAATTATATTCTTCGTGCTTTTCGCCACCGACGAAGGAAGGAGGGCCTGATCGCAGAGTTAGTTATTATGCTGTTTGTCTAACCAACTAAATTTCTGTGATCACGTGGCAAAGGGAAAGCAAGCGTAATGTATTACCTTACTCATAAACTTTAATCAGGTGGCGAATTTCACCAAAAGGTGTTTAATATCCGGGGAGATTCTAGAACCGCTTGGAATCTTTTTGTGTGATAAGTTCGATTGGGGCATTTTAGTTATCGCTGGCAAAATCGAAGCAACGTGACTACGAAGTTTATGCGAAGATTTATTTCGACCGCGGTTGTGGAGTTGTTTACACGGATGTTTGCATATAAGTCCGCATGAATATCATTATACAATCATCCTGTTGACTTACGGTCGGTATACATACACCGACCTTTTGTATACACGAGTAAACCGAACTCAAAACCAAGCAAAGAGCTTTACGCCCGGCCGAATTCAAGTTGTTCTTCGATAACCCGCTTATAACAAAGCTGGCCTTTTGACTGCACCTTCCGTGTTTCTCCACTAATCTCTTCCAATATTAGGCGCGGTTCAGACGCCGCTCCTGACATGCACCGAACCTAATAGTAATAGATTCGACCCTGGTTCGACATAGGAGCGACTGTTGGTTCAAACGGCGAACTTTTCCTGCCGCACCAAATACACAATAGTGCTTATGTTTAAGGATATATGTTTTTAATTCAAAATAATTTAAAATAATTCATGCAATAGGTACGGCACATGTGAAGAGCGGCGTCTGAATCAACGTCGCTCCCACGTCGGATTATGCGACAGTGTCAGTCGAACCTAATACCGCTGCCGTACCTAATTCAAATATGCCGAACCTAATTGATTCAGACGCCGCTCTTCTGCCGTACTTAATTCAAGCATTAGGTTCGGCACATGTCAGGAGCGGCGTCTGAACCGGGCCTTAGAATCGTCGTTTAATCAATTCTCTAACGCGCTTTTGAAAACCGGCTACATTGTCTTCAATGATGATATATTACCGTTTATTGCTATTTATCTTTTTATTCTTTGTTCAATATTGATATAATCTATCCAATAACGGATACATTTGATCTATTTGCACACTGAAATATATACATTAGTTATTTTTCGTGTAATTTGTATTTAATTCGCAGTTACAAGAGGAGTACGTCACTGGATAAATTTGTTTGACAATTTTCCTGTTTTTTTATTTTTTATTTTTTATGTTTTATTTTTTATGTTTTATTTTTTATGTTTTATGTTTTATTTTATTTTTTCAATTTTTAATTTTAGCTTTTTTTTTTTTTTTTTTTTTCTTCCCGGAGGATTTTGCGACTTTTAGTGCGTGTTGCACCGGAAGACATAATTAGGATTTTAAAGATTCTCATTTACAAGTAAATGATCGTTGACATCAAACTTGATTTCATTTGTCAATACTGCATGTCGAAACTGTCGATGGAGGCTATTGTTTTACACCGCGACTTCTCTTACAGCCATTTTAAAGAAACGTACTTTCATTCTGTGGTGCTATATATGATTTTTACATGCTTGACATCCAAATTGCTTGTACTGATTAATGATGGGAAATCTCTTTCCTTCCCAACTCAAGTTCGGGACCTATCAGTCTAAAACTCCCCCCTCTCACAAAATACTTACTGTACGTCAATTTCCTCCTCAGATAAATCACCGTGATGGGTTTGACTTACGCAGGCTGTATCGCTGCTGTGGTCGTGTTCTTTCTGCTCCAAGTGAATGCACAGCTGTTGAGTCGAGTGAACGAAAATGAAAATTTGTGGAAAGGGGACGAATCTTTCATTCGCTCTTGCGTTTTGCAGACACAGGACAGTCTGCAAGATTCGGATTCAAACTCGCAAAGAAAACTTCAGACAGTTTGCCAAGCAAAACAGGTATTTAGCTATTAAGGTATCCACGTAATACATTAGTAACCCAGTAGCAGCGCTGGGTTGACAGGAATTTGTACCTGGCACGATATAAAAGTTCTTAAAATGTGCATATTTATTTGTATTTCGTATCTCACACGTTTGGTCGAATTTTGAAAAAAATTCGCCCAATGTTTTCAACTTTAAAATCCAAGATGGCGTCCACAAAGACGGCGAGCGATCGAGCGGCAGATCCACCGCCGTAATGGACGCCATCTAGGATTTCAAACTTAATAATACATAATAACAGGAGTTCGTACGTACGGCTAAGCAAGATGCTGCAGTTCCATTTTTCCTCTGTTCTTTATCCCTCTGCATTTCCTTGTGTCTTGTAGAAGTTCGGTGATTGTATCGCAGGCTCCAGGAAAGGCGGACAACTCTTGAAGATTATGCGTTATTACAGGTGGCAAGAAAACCAGGCTGACGTAAAACTTGGCATCTGTCCAAACCTCAATTTCGAACACTTGAAAGCCCTGGTGAAGGAATCAGGTTTGAAAGTAACTGTCATTGTTTTATGAATATGTCAATCTGGCATAAAATGGGATGTCGTTATAATGACCTTGCAGTTGCGGCAAATGAAGCCAAATAATTAGTCGTTGCTTTACGTAATAACAAGCCAAGGAAATTTTATTTTGATGCTGAGGGCCAGAACGGAAAAAATTTTGGAAACTGATGAAATCTGATCCAACCATCAATTTTCAACATATGATGTCATATATTTTCTACGAGGCAATTTGTATTATGCTGCCTTAGGAGTGAAAGGATTTTAAGCATACATTCTTCGGTGACAAAAGTACAGTCCATTCTTACAAAATGAATGTCAACGTTATTTTCTTTTAAAAATTGAAAAGTTTCGTTTCCATGCAGAACGATTGAAACAAACTTCAACTCTGATCTAGTGTCTCTTAATCGTGCTTTGAACAACTTTAACTGGCTCAGTACTAATCAGACGTGAACATTTCCTGATGCAGATCTTGCACTTAAGCTGAAGAACAAGGAAAATGTGGGTAAGACGTCTTAAGTTGTTTTAATGTATGTGAATTCTTTGTAGTTTTGATCCATGCATGACCATGCTAAAAAAAACCGCATCCTTTCCTTGGCAGAGGAAGACAACTTTTCTCCGTGTGGAGCGGTTATTTTCAAGCAATGCATAGATTCAGTTCCTGAGCCATTGAAAAACGTCGTTAAAGCGATGTATTCATTCCTGAACTGCGTGGAAGTAAAGAGGACCGAGTGCCCGGCCAGCCTGATCCAGCATTTCGCCAATATGGCCACGGAAATTCGGTTTATTTTGCAGATGGAGGAAGCTGCTCTTGAGAATGTATAGCCTAAAGCGCTCTTCATATTAACACTAGAAAAAAGTCAAAAAAGTACAACATGCACTTTACATGTTTGAAGCAGTGGAACACCTCAAAGCAAAAGCATTTCACACAGCTAATCAGAGAAAATGATGCTGACTAAATAAAAATGAACCAAAAATCCTATATATTTTGGCTCACCGTGTTGGCTATAACTTATAGCATGATGCTCCTCGGCTATGAAGCATCCACCAATTTCACCGAATGGGCCCCAGACCCCCCTGGCCAAAGCCTATCACACAGCCAATCAGAGAAAATGATGCTGACTAAATAAATAAAAAATGAACCTATACATTTCGGCTCACCGTGTTGGCTATAAAGTTCCTCGGCTATGAAGCACCATCCATTTCACCGAGTGGGCCCCAGACCCCCTGGCCAAAACCTCCCACCTGAATTTTCGGGAGTTGGCATGAGGCTTCAGGTCAACCACGTCCTGGTAGGCCCTGGGGAAGAGGTTGGGCCTCCATCCAAGAAACTTTAAAAAATACAACCAGTCAAAGTCGAGGGCTTTGGACACTGAACAAACACTCATAAGCAAATTTCCAGGGTAATCAATATATTACTTTCCTTGAAGAAAATAGTTTTCGGAAATAATCACGATATATACATATCTTACAATTACTATTCACACAATAAATAGTATAGAATGATGAAGCTCAAGCTCTACTCTTTGCCAAAACACAACTTTGTTCCAAATTACTCCAGCCACACGTGGGTCTATAGCGATGGTGAGCTGGGAACAAGATCACGGAGGTTCGCAGTCCTTCAAATTCAAACATAATCCTATATTTTAAAGACTCTTTCCTGTGGACAACCCCCAGATAAAATTTAGATTCCTTAGCGTACTAATCTATAGTTAAAACTTACAACTTGCAACCTAACCTGTAATTATGAAAATGACCTTCGCAGTTAGAGCAACTTTAGCCCGATATTTGTTTTCGGGCTTCAACGGGAATCGAGTCCACGATCTTGGAGTATCGATGCGAGGCTCTAACAACTCAACTGTAATCATCACACTTCGTTTTAAATGTTTTTTGTTGTTGTTGTTGTTGTTGTTGTTTTTTTTTGCTCGTTTCGAGAAATTCTAGATTTACAGTTTTAAAATGTATCCTCGGGACTTCCAGGGTTAAAAGGCTTTCGTTATCTCTTCCGTCCCATGACCAGATGTGGAAATCTCGACACGACTGCTTCCTGGAAAAAAAAAGAATTAATATGAATGTTTGAGAAGAACGTAATGTACAAATAGGCAAAGACGTGAGACAAAAGTAGGTGAAGTATAAAACAAGTGAAAAAATGTCATAAAACAAGAGTCAACTTAAAATAATTTGAAACAAGTGAAGGCATCAGAGAAACGTAAAGTGCCAGAGCCTGGAAGTTTGAACCGTTTCCGTCCCGATTTCGGTAGCATGAACACACAAACTCTATTCACGTAACTTACCCTCGTAGGAGAGGAAGGCCGGTAAGACATGTTCGTTTTGTTACTAAATCCCTGAAAAAGATCACACAAGTGTTTTAACTTGATGGTCTGTGCACACTATCTCGTCTCTGTCGACAACTAACATCACAACAAAAGTCGTGAAGAGACGAATATGAACAAGGGACCTCATCTACCTTTGGTAACTGGTGAGTTGGGCGACACGCCGGCGTCTTCAGCCTTTCCGGAGTCTCCACCTAACACATCAGAACATACAATAATTAGACTAACGAAAATGGCGAAAGGAAAAAAGAAAAACACTTCTATTGGTTGATGAGCGTTAGATGATGATTTTAACTCAGTCCTCAAACAGTTCTTTTCACCCTTTCCCTCCCAAGCTCAAAATGCAGATTCTCCCAACCTTTTAAGAAGAAAATATATCAGTATTGTAGTTAGAATTCATAGTTTAATCAGCTACCATCTGAGTAAGCTATCAAAAGCCAAGTTCTATATTTAAGTAATATATATTTCTAGTGAGAAACTGCAGGAGAAAATTGAAGTTGATCACTAACCCTGTAAACTGGCAGAGCTCTGAACACCGCACCAGTTTCTGCAAAGCCCGTTCTGGAACTTTCCAAGTGTGTGTTGTAGTGCTGTACATGAAATAAAGATATAATTCGGGGAGAGTAAGCAGCAGAAAAGGAAAAGAAGTCAAACTTAAGGCTGCCAGGGTAAACCAATACAAAGAACAGACAGGGCAAATATTCATTAAAAGAGTGACAAAAGGGTAAATAGAAAAAAGAAGAGTGAAAGACAAAGCGTGATGCTGACGCATAGATGTGTAAATTATTACGAAAGTACTACGAAGAATAAAGGTCGAGTAGGGCAAAGGAAAAGTGATTATCAACCTCACTACTTTCTAATTCACTCATTCATCTAACATAACCCACTGCCGCATCTACCTAGGTTACATTATAAAAATAGAGCACACGTCAGCGTTTACCAATCAAATCGCACTTACTTTTCACTTATATCTTTTATCCTTCTTTTAGTAAACTCCTACCCGACAGGTCAAAATTAATAATACGCACCTTTGGCTTCGATAGTGAGTCAAAGAATTTTTTGTTCCCAGTGCCTGCAGTTCTAAGATCTTGTTTTGCTGAATGACGAAATGGGGACCATCTAGGAGAAACGCAGGAATGTAATAGTGAGAGACTTTCTCAAACATGCGAGCTTGTATATATTTGAACTTGTAAAATATCGGAAACCTCCTCCAGCCCCCCCACCCCCTCTGCGTCCTTTTTGCGCTCGCCCCATTTCACGCGCGTTCAAAAATCGAAAAAGTCTTTGTATGCGCTCAGAAACTTACGGAAACGCTTGCTGCGCAGGCTACTGCTACTGTTGCTATTGCTATAATTACTACTATACTACTGCTGCAGCCACTGCCCGCACTATCGCTTGGTAAAACGATTCGTAAATTGGCAGCATACCTTTCATCATCGAACATAAGAGGACAGTCCACGCTATTTTCTGCCTTGTGTTTTTTGGTCGCCAGGTGTCGTAAAGTTTTTAGAGGAACCTGCAGAAGTTGTTTTGTAGAATAAGAAAAATGAACCGAAAAGTGCCAACCAAACACAAGTAAAACCACACTAAAAATAGTATTATCAAAAACCGAATAAAAAGCATTGAATGAAGGTCAGGTAGACAGCATGACACCATCTATAAATTTAATTGATTGTCTATGACTACGAGCTCGAAAAAGAACTAGATGGACGATCGATTACCTCAGTGATATCGTACGGTCTGACCGGAGTTGAAGGAACAGACTTCGCGCTTGGCAGATGCCACAGTCTGGGTTGGCCAAAGTAACCTATAAAATGGCCAGTGTCTCGATACCAAACCCTAGATACAAACAAACAAAACAAACAAACAAACAAACATTAAATATCAGAAAGTGACGTATTGAAAGTAAAGAACAACAATGGTAAATGACATAGTGAACCTCCTGAAAAAAGCAATGTGACTCCAAGAGACTGGTAACTACCTGGCTGAGCAGTCCGTGGAAGCTGAAACAATAATGTCCGTGCTGGTCACGTGCTCTAGTCCCACAATGCGGTTCGGGTGACCACGCCAAGCAACGACCTGTTTTATCTCGTTCTAGAGGAAGCAAAGGAGCGAAACTAATATTCTGCTCAAACGATGGAAGTGGATTGCTGTTTATCTTTCGGGGGCCCTAAAAATGGCGCATCAAGGATTTCGACGCGCAAAGGACGTGGGGGTTATTTACCTTGGCTTGCTTCCCGCCCCCGTCACTGCTACCCTCTCTTGTCTCGCTTTTGGTAGGAGGGTCCAGAAGAAAGTTTCCCACGTCCCAAACAGTGATGTACCCCTCTAGAAATATAACAGAAAAACAGTTATTAGCTTGAAGATTGCCGAGTTGACATGAAAAGTCCCGGATGAAAACCAAGGGAGATTCTTTAATTTTGCAGTCGTACTTGCGTCTCCACTGATGAGGTATTTGCAATCAGCGTCTGTGCACATGGCTGTTACCGCTGACGCGTGTCTGCGAGTCACGGCACGGATCTCGGTCAGCAGCTTTCCCTGTGAGTGTGATGCAAAATAATCATTGAAGATAGTACAGCACGAACATTTAAAAGCAAACTTTGATCAAACATGCTCCAAAATCTACCTGTCGCGGTAACAAGCAGGCAGAAATATCCCTACGCAAACAAACAAACAAAACAAAACAAAAACAAAAACAAAACGTACAGACATGCTCCAGAATCTCAAGTATCCATCGTGGTAACAGGCTGCCAGGACTGGCTCACTAATTCGCAAAAAGTCTGGATCAAAATCCACTACTTCTTGCGTTAGTGATTCTTGAGTTCTGCCATCCTCATTCTCGGGTTTTTCTTTTCCTCCGGTTTGAGGTTCGTGTACGTTCTCCTCGTCACTTTCCTCGTCAGCATGCGTCGCTGCCTCCTGCCCCGGTGGTTCCAGTTTCGTTTCTCTCGTCTCTTCTTCTTGTGTCTCAGTTATTTTTTCCTTCTGCTCAGTAAGTTCGACTTCTGAAACGAATGTCGCTTCACTTTCCTCGGATGGCAACCGGAACGTAACACTACTGCTGTGAACGACAGCAAAGAACAAGTTTAAACTTTGAATTGATACTCATACACAGTATGTGACGAGAGCGAAAAATTAATGACGATGATGAAGACGAGGAAGAGGAGAAGAGAACCCTTCATGAAAACGTTTGGGTAATCCTTAAATGCAACAGCATGTCACAAATCCCTCGCTATCCTTGACAAGAATTCCAAAAGTCTGTGTAAAAGGCACCCAGAAAGCACTAGAGACTCACCTCTTTTTTCCGTAAATAACTGGCCTTCTCAAGCGATGAACTATGAGCTTACACGCGTGTACCAGTTTTTGATCTTGGTGGCTTCTGCGGCGTCTACTGGCACTCCGAGCACTCACGCTCTGCGGAACGTCACACCTACAGAAGATAATGATTGGTCCAAGCAAGTTTAGCAGTATTCTTGGTCAATCAGGAGCAAAAGCAAAACCTGGTTGCGATATTCTCACGAAAACTAGCAAGTGGCGATGGCGTTTCCTCGCACTGCTGATTGGTTTCTTCTTCAAAGTAAAACGAAACGCAAATTACCTTGGCATCTGATTGGTTTAAAGTGTTTCTTACAGCCTCTGTGATTGGCGGTGTACTTACTTTGGTTTTAGTTTCCGTTCGACAGACGGCAATAGTTATTTCCTAACCTTCTGGCCAACAAACTGCAGGGTTTTTGTTCGATGACCAACTAAAATCCTTGTTGCGGCCTTAAACTTATCAAGGAAGTTGCGTGCTGAGTGGCACCTTTTCGTGATGACGAAGGTTTTTGCGTTCAAAATTTAGTTGTTCTCAGAAGTATCTGCATTCCACCGAATTATATGAAACTCCGCAACCCCGGCTCGTCTCAAACCGATATTATTTCAGTTCGGCTGAGCGCTGAACCTACCTCAAAACAATCTTTCCTGTGTGTAGGTTCCACACCAGGAGAGTTCCGTCAGTGGTGCCCGCTATGAGAAGGGATTGGGCTTGGTAGTCCAGGCACGTCACCTCACACGAGGATAACACGTGGATCTAATGACGTATGAAGGTCACGTGGTAGATCAAAGGTCAAACAAGTAGGCAACCAAGGATTTGAGGATAAGAAACCTGCTTTTTATTGGATTTATAAAAGCATCTATAAAAACATAAAGGAATTGTGTTTATTGACTTAGTTAGAATCCTTCATAACCTCAAAATCATATACTCTCAAAGTGCTACAAACAAAGTAAAAGTAACACGCGCGTATCCACATCGACTCTTCGTTGATACGACTCACATATGGCTACACGTAGTATCTGAACCTCATTACTTTTGCCATCACTCACCTCACCGGCCCTTGTGCATTCCTCTGTTTCACCAATGGACGGCAGTGGAGCCCTCGATATGAAAGTGTTTAAATCTGAAAAACACATAAACAAACACACACACAAAACAAAAATAGAATAACTCACAGTCAAAACGGTACTATAAGTTTGAAGACAGTATCGAGCATCAAATGTATTGTATGAATGTTCATAAGTTGAAGCTATCGTTAGTCTCGTGGCTGTGACACAAATGCCTATTCGATCTGAGTGGACGTTCTACCTTGGTTAGCAGTCCTTCGTGGAGTCATCGGCATAAAAAGATCACTTAAAGTTCGTATCTCCAACAAGACTGGCTCGTCATACGAATCCTGTAAACAATGAAAATAAAAAACAACCCTGCATTTTTAGTGCGAGTTAATTTCACAATTTTGGGGATGCATATTTCTCGACACTTTAAAACTTTATATTCTAGGTCACTCGATTTTACAAATTTCGCTAATTTTTCATAGTCGCAAAATTCGCGAAATTAAAGTAATTACCTCAATTTACATGAAATTTTCGCAACCATCTTGTGTATAGCATCCTACCGTACAAACAGATGCTTAGACATGGAACCTAAAAGTATGACCATAAGCGGACTTCATGTTTGTTTGCTTTGGTAAAAAAGCGTAGCCTGAGAAAACAGACTTCTCTCATCGCGCGCTCGATCCAAACTGAACACAATCGTGTGTTCGGTTCGGATCGAGCGCGCGATGACAGACGTCTGTTTTCTCAGGCTTAAAAAAGCGTGGCAGTAAAAGAATTAAACAGTGAAGCTGTAATAATAGAGTGCAACGCCAGTACTGTCTACCTCCAATATTCGAACTTTTCTGCCCCACGCAGACACGAAGATGTAGCGTGTATTGTTGACCACGTGATAAACTAAGCCCGTGATGGTGTCATCGTGATTCCTTTTTTTGGGTTCATCTGGGAAACTCTTGTAAAGCTGGCCGCTGCCAAAGTCCCAGACTTTGATCGAACCTGCAAAAACAACAAGATAGCGTTATGTTTTGTAACTTAGGCCTCGTGTAATCCGTTTTCGTTTGAAAACGAAGACTCTCTTGTGCGTTTTTGCTTTCCGTCCACATTAAATCAATAACTTGAGAACAGATATTTTCAAAAACGGTTCCCAAAGTGGAGACTTTCAAAAAAGGAAGCGGTTAAAACAAATTAGTGTGAACGGGTGAAAACGGAGCTTCCTGAAACTGGAGGTTTTTGAACATTTAGTGTGGACGTAGCCTAAATACACAATTTGAACAAAGTCAGTAAATTGGTGAAGTAGCCGGACTAACGATTATTTATGGAAGCTGCTTGAAAGTCACTGACGACTACAAGAATAAATTTATGTGGCCAAAATACTCAAACGTAACTCGTGGCAAACCAAGAATCTTTACAGAAAATTATTAGGTCAAGTTTACCATCATAAGCTCCTGTGACCAGTCTGTATCCCATGCTGTCCGTAGTGATAGCTGTGATTTCATTGGACGGACCGTGAGCATCCGGGACCTGGTACACTAACTGGCCTGTTTCCATTTCCCACACCTGTACAGTATGACAACGCCAATATTTTATACCTGGTGCCAATTTAATAAATTTCCACTGGTTTGCCGTGGTGTGGACTCTTATTTACCACAATTTACGTCATCACATGGTCAAAATGTTGTGGACTCACGAGGCGCTTCGCCGAGTGAGTCCGCAACTAATTTTGACCATGTGATGACGTAAATCGTGGTAAATAAGAGTCCACACCACGGCAAACCAGTGAAAATTTGTTTTTTACCACAATATTTAGGAATATTACAGGAAACTTTCGTTGTATTTCGCTGCAAAACGTGACATGCTGGCGTCAGCATCGTTGTCTGGACTCTTATTTACCACGGTAAATCGACCAATCAGAGAGCGAGAAGTTAGTGTGTTGTGGTAAAAAGACCATTTTCTCAAGGTTACGTACGCTTCCTTGCACTCAGACTTTGACGTGTAGAGATACGTTACGATAATTATGTTAAAACGTCATAATGCCTCACGATCTCGTAAATTCGAATGCCAAGTCTTAAAATCTAAACAATGTATTAGGTATGGATGTCAGTACGAGGAGTGGTTTGTTATTATTAATATTCCACCAAATAATTCAAACTTGAACATATGAGATACTATAAGAAATGAATGAAGAATGAAACCCACTTTCATCACTCCTTCTGTGCAGCCAGTAATAACTTGATTCATCTGAGGGTTATAAAAAATCTGGGGCACAATAGAAAAAGAAAGATTATTATTTGCATAAAACATAATTAATGAGCCAACACATACCGTATGCTTGAATCAGTAAGAAACTGACCTGGCATATTGGCCTGTCATGTGAATGAGGGACTTGGAGGGAGTCTTGAATAGCTCGAGTCAGTGGCCACGTATCAATCACGCTACAACCTGACCAATAAAAAAAAAGAAGAGTACGACAATGATGCAACATCTTTTGTGTAGTTAATGGTCACAGAGGAGAACAAGTTATGTTGCAGGTATTTTTGTCAACTTGTAAGCACACATTACAACTGGTGAAAATGGACATGTTATTTCCTTGACACCCAAGAACAAACAAACAAACAAACAAACAAATAAACAAACAAACAGAAGAGAAAGACAGTAAATCAAAGGAGAAAGTTCTAAAAACAACAATAATTTGAACTCAACACGTATCCAACTTTGACCGTATCCACTTACAGCAGACAACAGGAATACAGTTGAAGCTCCCATAAGCAGACACCCTTGGTAAGCAGTAAAAGTGTCCGTAACTGGAGTTGTAATGTGTAAATGCAGACTGAGCTTAAACAGGGTTTCTTAGAGGCGTCCATAAGTAGAGCTGTCCACTTATTTGAGTGTCCGCCCAGAAAGCGTCGGCTGTACTAAGGTAAGTACTCTGCACACACATACCTGTGATAAGCCTGTCATGTTTAGCGTCATACAACATGGATGAGATCCGCTTTTCTCCTGGTCTGACTTCATTGTCGGTAAATACCTGTTCCAGTACAAAAAGTCATAGCATGCTTCAGCAATGTCTGTCTTCTGGTTTATCAATAAACAGGAGTCTTCTTTGCTTTATATACTATAGAGTGTTGGACTGTTATTGTCATCTCCACAAAACATGGGCATTGTTGTTTATATATTTTCTTTTTTTGTTTTCTTCTCGTATTTTTTTATGGCCCGGAGAGGGGAGGAAGGAGGATGAACACTACGAATTTCAGGCTTCTGCTGCTCATAACATTAGATCAAAATGTATTACATTGGACATTTTACCACAATACACTAGTTTCTCGCTCTCTGATTGGTCGATTAACCATGGTAAATAAGAGTCCAAACAACGATATGACGCCAGCTGACGCCAGCGTGTCATGCTTTGCAATGCAATTCAACAAAACTTTCCTCTAAATTTCTAAATATTGTGGTAAAAAACAAATTTCCAGTGGAAATTTATTAAATTTACTCACTTGCAAGCATGTTAGTGTTTGAATATCCCATACTCTGAAGACCTGCAAAAGATACAGGGTACATTACTAACAGCAATATGTCGGCATTACTGAAGTTTGTGACAATTTCCGATTGTGAGGATCATCTTTGAGAGAATATCAAACTTGCGAAAACTGAACCAAGCAATAATACTTTTAGTGAAGTTGTCTAATATGTTACATACACTTTCTCCAACTTTGAAGTTTGAATGCAATTAACAAATTCATCAAAACAGTGGCATATTAAATGTTCAGTTGGAAATGCACACTCTTATCTTGATCTTGGCTCTTTCTGGGTGTAGAGAGCTATAATTATTGTAATTGTTCTTCTATTTGGAAGGTTCTTACCCTGGCTGTTGACAGACTAACTAACTGCTGGTCCTTTTCATTAACTGCCAACTCTATCAATGTGAAAAGGTGACCAAGAAGTTTGCCTAAAAGAAAAAGTACAGTATAAAAAAACAAGTAAACAAAAATAAAATAAAATAAATAAACTCAACAGGAAACTCACATGAAAACAAACAAACAAAAAACAGGCAATTAAACAGGATGATCAGCATGAAAGTGGTGAAAGGTCTCTGTGGCACCCTGACAGATTCTACAGTACTAAGCCCTTATCAATATGCCATACCTGTTGGTCTTGTGAAGATGAGTGGATGCCAGATCCTAATGACTTTATCAGCACCAGCCGTAATGATTACATTTGCTCTTGAACAGTAGTCAAAGCAGTTCACTCCCTTTGGAACAGCCAGCTCTCGCACTGGGCTGAAAAATGTCATAGAACAACAAAGTCAAATAAATAAACATACAAATCATACATGAAATGTTCCTTAAATGGTTTCATAATACAACAATGATTTAACTACCGGTTGGAGATACCCAAAAGATAAGTAATTAAGAACTTACCTGTTATCTAGAACCCTGTCTAAAGTTCCTAGTATGAAGGAGCAGGTGCTACTTGGAGAACAAGAACCAAACATCTCCAGCTGAGGAAAGTACTGAAGCTACAAAGAGAAGGGGTTTTGGTTTTTAAAAGTAAAAAATTAATGACTAAATACACAAAATAAATGAAGACACAAAATACCTTATTACCATAAACAGTGTAGTCTCTACAGTTTTTTTATTTTTGTTCTCCATGAGATTTAGAGCAGAAATAATTTGATAGACTGAATTAAACCTTGGATACAGGATCAATCATACTTTCAAGTATGGTAAAGCATCTATGTTTCTGTTTTTCATTGATAAAGTCACTAAATTTAAATTCTCATACATGTATGTTAAATCTCACACATCCCCTCTAGGAGAACCTGCACATGATCTGACTCTTATAGATTAGAACAATGTTTTTTGCTTTTGTGAGTGAATTTGTATATTTTCTTTTAGATTAAATGCTTACCTTCAGCACCCAATCATCATGAAACTTTCGCCTTTTAATTTCACTACAAAAATAAAGAACAAGAAAAAAAAAGTTTTCCTGTGGTATAGTGTACATTTTTAATTGCAATAAATAATACTATTTTTTTATTATTTAATATTACCTAATTATTAGTTATTTACAACATCCTTTATGAAGTTACTATATGTCTACTGACTCACTTGCTGAGTTTGGATGGCTCTATGTTTATAACTTGTCCATCAGCCTTCGATGTTGAGTTCTTCATGTGCAAATCCTTGGAGGAAATAGTCAGCATATTGACATAACCTAGAAAGCAGACAATCCCATGTTGACAAAAGTACCAGGTAATATGCTATTCAGGGAATGTGACTATGATATATACAATACAATACAATTTATTTCAAAACCACCAGGGCCCAGTCTTTCGAAAGTCGATTAAGCTAATCCAGGATTAACGAAATTCTTTCACTCAACCTCTCTGCCAATAAACTGCTGGGTTTTGTTCGAAGATGGATTAGAAAGCTTGTTCCAGCTTAAAACGTTATCAAGAAAGTTGTTGTGGATGAAACTTTCACGTTTTCAGGCTAAAAAATGACAAGAAAGTTTAGATCTAATCCAGGATTAGCCTAATCGTGCTTTGAAAAACCGGGCCCAGAGCATAAGTTTATATATATATATATTTAAACTGGGCATTTACCCCAAGAACTCATGGCTCATCGAGGGGGCTTACGTAAATGTTACATTAGTTACATTAAGCATTACAAGACTTACAAAGCTAAGAACACACACTAGAGACTAGGGTCTATAATATATACAATCAACAAAGGAAGACCAGCCAGGGCTACACATGTGGTAGAATTAACCCACCTTGATCATCTCCAAAAAGAATTGTATCCTCATTCATGGAGTTGGTCTTCCATGGAATGTAGGTCATGCACTGTGGAGAGTTATCGAACGGTTTGATTCGGTAGATAGTCTGCAAGACAAGAAATAGATGGACGCAATTATGACTTCATGTTCTACTATACACCAGGGCTCGGTTGTTCAAAGAGTGTATAGCGCTATTCACCGGATAAGTCGCTATTCAGTGGATAGAATTAACCATTAAGCTTAATTCAGTCGAGAGGATAAGGATTTATCCTGTGAATAGCGCTATCCACTCTTTGAACAACTGGGCCCAGAGGTAAACTAGATCAGATTTTGTTTAAAAACAGATGACTTAAAGAAACCCATCAAAATAGAAAAATTTATTGCATCTCAATGCAAGCACTGATGTGTCCTAGCTTGGGGTTCTAAAATGGGCAGTTGTGTAGTACACATAAACACATTCAAGGTATTTAGGAAAAATTAATCCACTGCTTATTTTTTCCTGGAGGCATAGATTATATAATTAAGAATATCATAGTATGGTAAAATACTTACTGACTGCTTCTGCTTTGCTCTGTAGTCCCACAAAGTCAATGCTCTCTCTGAAGTCACCTTGTGGACATAATTATTTAAATCAATAAACAATGTTATATATCAAACTTTTCACAAAAATAATACCAAGCAAATACCATAGTTCTAGTCAACTGGATGAATCTCTGAATATTTTCCCATATTTTCAGAAATTGCTCATTAGTATCTAATATTATTGCTTTCTGAAATAAATAATATGTACTATTGTGTAAACTCAAGAGTTTTACAACTCAATAAGGATATTGTTTGTTTTGCATCACTTTTGTGACTTGTTTAATATTTTTGACACTTTAATCAAACTGTTTATCCTTTCTCATGTAAAAAATGCTTGTGTGGGCTTATTACCACTATTCTTCTTAAACTTGGTAGAAATCCACATCCTGTTACCCATGCTGACTCCTGATGATAAAAGGAATTACAATAAATGTAAAATATATGTCTGGTATATATCATATACAATGACATTCTATAATACATTCTCTTCATGTATGAAATCAATAAAACAGATTAATAAAATAATATTAAATATACTTCACTTACATGAATGTCAGTGCAGGCCTTTAGACGGAACTGTGAAAAGTAATTTACAGCTAATTATTTTTAAGAATGAGAGAACAAAAATACAGTTTAATCAACTATCAGTAAAAATTATTGTTCATGATGTGTATACCTTGGGGGAAATGATTCAGTGCAAAAGGATTTTGATTAAACTTGTCAAATTACATTCTGTGTTGCATAAAGTTGACCACTTAAAAATCGAAGATAAAGATAAATTATCTTGCCCTTGATCCAGTCTTTGACTTTTGAGTAATAAAATACTGTACATTCAACTCTCAAAGCGGACACCTCTCTAAGGTGAACAGCATGCAGATTTGGTCCATGCTGATTTTCAGTGAACTCTCTCTAAGGCAGACACCTCTCTAAGGTGGACACTAAATCTAATCCCGAGGTGTCTGCCTCAGAGACAGTTGACTGTATATGGCAATTCAAAATAACATCAGATTAGTAGCTCAACTATATATTCTGGCACTTAATATTATGGGCAGTAATGGGGAATTGTCCCTTTCACTCCCAAGCTCAAAATGCAGATTCTCCCAACCTTTTAAGAGTAAAATATATGAGTAATGTAATGAGAATTGAATAGTTTAATCAGCTTTCATCTTAGCAAGGTATCAAAAACCAAGTTCTCCCTACTGCATCATAAATGTTTTTGGTGAGAAACTGAAGGAGAAAATTGAAGTGGATCACTATTGGGAGTGAAAGGGTTATCTAGTCTAAAAACCCACCTTAGTACTAAAATGGCATATGATGCCCTTTTGTGAAGCTGTAATGTAAAAGTCATATTTTGGGACATGAACAATGCTTTGCACCACATCACGCCTCTTTTTGTCACCTGAAAAGAGAATAGTAACAAATTACACAACTGTAAGGATTTTTTTTTTTTTAGAAAAATGAAAGAATAAAGGGAAGTGGGAATTAAAAATGAAAACCACACTGAGTCACAGAAAAGAAAAATACACAAAGGAAAACATGGAAAAGGGGATAAAAAAAGGACAAATTAATTAAAAACTTTTATGGCCCCCAACTGAACCAGCAAATGCATGTGCTAACTATGTACAAGCCTGACAATCAGCTGAACAGCTCTCAGAAAATAATGGTTGTGACTAATAAATCCAACACTGTTCAGCCAATAGCCTGCAAATACAGCCATCTACCATTTGGCAGCTTTTGAAATGGCTGTAATCGCAGGCTACTCAACCAATGGGTTAACTAAACATTCCCCAGTTTTAGATAAACGGTAAACAGTCAAACAACCCACCACCAGCTTCCGCAACTGTCCGCCTTTTATTTGTGGTGAAAACAGATGATGTGTCGTCATTTAGCAATAAGTCCGGAACTTCATCTGTTGAGCTCCCAATACCAAACAACTAGGAATTGAATCAGGAATGAAATAATTTTTCATGGCGAGGCAAAAAATGAAAAATATGCTTTAGGAAAAGCTGGCCTATAGACATATAAGGCCCAGCTCAGACATTGCTCTTTTCATGTGCCAAACTCAATGCAAATTAGCTCAAACAATGGCTTTTGCTTATTTGCATTGAGTTTGGCACAATTGAAAAGAATGACGGGCCTAAGTACCAATAAATATTATTGTTGTAAAAATAATTGTGCACCGTCGATTGACTGACAGTTGGTTGACGGTCATTTTTTGGCAGCTAAAGTATACTTAGTCCTAGTTGTCCAGCTAATTTTTATGCTGCAGGGTGCAAAAGAGTTGTACATTCTTATTCCCCTAAACTGTTTGCATGGGAGCCTTTGCTTTCATTTCAGTTAGGAATTTTTAATCAAACTTTCGTATGTGTAGATAGTCTGTAGCTGGCTATTCACAATAATTATGTATAGTATAGACTATACATGAAAGAATAAATATTTATAAATAATATCAGGGTACTGAGTATACATTTTAAGAGACCATTCATACATACATGCAAGTAATGCACACATAGACACATTCAAATTATTTGGTTTGTTTTGAATGATCACGTATAAAATTAATGTTATAATGATCAGCTGAAAGTGCTCATTGGGCATATGAACAATGTCAACAAACCGAACCAACGATTGAAATATACAATACCTCACTCCAATCAACCTGGGCATCAGGATTCAAGGCGATCTTCCTAAATAAGGCCTTCAGATCTTGTGTACTAACATCGTTTCCAAACAGATCTCGAATCGCTTCGCAGAATGGTTCGTATCCTGTGTGTGGAGATAGAAGGCTGGTAAGCGTGCAGTAACACATCACAGCGGCATTCCACACAAAAGTATGACAGTTCGCATAAGGCAGACATACGTAAAACCAGGTCTGCTTTGCATTCGTACCATTTGTCAGCCTTGATTGCAGGATTTGTCTTCTTTCTTCAGGATTCAATTCATCGTCAACGTAAGTGAATTCAGCTATGAACTTCTCGAAGAGTTCGAGCTTCGTTTTGAAGCTCCCGCTCGTGTAAGGCCGCGAGCTGATTTGTCTGGGAAGCATTTATCCACGTACGCACACCGCGTTGCTTCGAGCTTTCGCTCAGATGTACCAAGAATTGAACTAACAACGCATATTCCCTCCTTGTTGACCAGCCAGCCACCAGACACTTTTCAAAAGAGCAAATCATCAAGTGGATATTACCACAGCAACGTGATAATCGTCCTGCAGCCAATCACACCGCTTGTATTGTTTTCTTAACCAATAACAGAAGTTGCTGCATAAGGCGGGAATGTACTGTACACGTGATGGCTGGTTGCGCAGAGTTGTGGTGCCGAAGTGTCGTTTGGTCGCTGTTTGTGTGGAAAAAGAAAAGAAAACGAGGCCCTTGCGAATATGAATTGTGTCGTAACTTGATAAGGTAAGTAATTTACAGCTTTCTCTATTCAAGTCTATAATGGGAACTGGTTAGTCTCTATATTCTGTTAACTGTCGAGAGCGACGGCCGAGGTCATGACCCGACGAAAATGGTACTTAATTGAATGAAAATCTTTGTATGGGCTGTTTCTTGACCCTTTCTGTAGAAGGAAAGAACATAGTCTTATTGAGGAGGGTGCCAATTTTTAAATAAAGCACCCAAATCTAACACGCATGCGAACTACAAAATGTGACTGGTGGTCTTAGGAAAATAATAATGATAATAATTATATATTTATACCACGCAAATTCAACATGGAGTTTTGAAATGTTGCCTTACAAAGGATGTAAAAGTAAAATACAATAACAGTGCAAATATAGAGTTGATACTAATCTAAGCCTAATTTAGAAGAAATATATACATATATATTATTAACAAACTCTTTAATATCCATTTTTATCCACTCTTATTCATAATTCTTATATATGAATCGTATCATCATCCTCTATGACAGGTACAAATCGAACCACTCACTTGACCAGCTCCCATGTGGCTTCAAAGCTCAGTGGTTAGAGTGACACACTGGTATTGTGGAGGTCATGGGTTCGATTCTCATTGAAGGCCTAATTTCTTTTTCTGGGCTATCTTTGCAACTGCTTATGCTGCTTCATAACTGCGAAGGTCACTTTTACTGTCATTCTCTATCGGCAGTTCATATATTGTGCTTCTCATATATGAATCGTATAAACTCTTATCAGCCATGCAATCTAATTCATTGATCTAATTTAATTTTACAATATTGTTGTGATAATTAAACAAATCTAAATACATATATCCTGATTATACTAGACTAGTAACTACTACCATTAAAACCCTGCTGGGCATTATTGAGGGCATTTTCTGTGATTCCGTGATTCTGTGTTCCATATTCCATAGAATTCTGTGTTCCATATTCCATATTCCTTGTTCCATATCCGTGTCTTACAGACACCCCTTTTTAGTCCCTCTTAAATGGTATGATGGTAATTGGGCATGCGACTCTTAGCGCAAACTCTGAGTGAACTAGCTCCCCACAAGGTATAAATCACATTGAGGCAAATATGAGGGAAAAGAGCCTGGGAATGAGGATGACGAACACCGAGAGTATACAGTTGTCTTCATATACTGCACTCCAAATGGTCAGCATAGCTGCAAATGTGTCGTGCTGGCTAGCAAGAGATGTTTAGAACTTTCAAGTTGCACACTGCAGTTATTTTTTCCTGAGCAAGGATGCAGAATATTCAAACCAAAATTGAGAGAGACCTGCCCATCAATACTCCACTGTGCAAGACTTGCAACAAATTAAAGAAATCAACTGATCGGTACACTGACCATTGGTGAAGACTGTGGGATGGTAGTTGCACATATTTGTCGGGTAATGTGACTTGCAAAGAAATCTAAAACTGGGGCAACTTGCACATTACTTGGGCAGCTGCATGAACCAACTGCAAAGTCTTCTGGTCACCCACAAAATGTCTCTTCCAGTGAATGTAAGGGGGAATCTGTCTTTCAAGACTTTGGGGCTTGGAACAAACCGGTGCAGTCAGGGTCTCTGGTCGGAAGATAGCACCCAAGTTTACACTCAAGTGTGTATCAGCAGTCTAACGCAGAACTTTGGAAAATGGTCTATTGGCTCACTGAGTCCTGACTTCTCAGTAACAAAGCTAACCAAAGTAACCAAAATATAAGTTAGCATTATTATGTCAGTTCCATGATTGACCGCTAAACAGCAGCTATTCATCGGCATCGCCAAATTACGGCATATGTAGAAATAGACGAATAGAAATCCATCTACAATATCATAATGGTCTTCCCAACTAGTAAAATATGGGCCCGTCTCTGAAATCTGCGCAAAGCAAGGGGCTCGACCGCCCATTCTAAAGCCCGCTACCTTCGACAACCATTCAAGGTCTTTGTTTGATCACTCTCTTTGTTCCATGAGGCACAGCAGGCATCTAACGTTGGCTCAATTTTGAACTCTAGTGAGTCGGCACGACTCCATAGACGCACGTGTATTGAAAAAAAAAAAAAAAAAAAAAAAATGAAGAAGAAAGAAACCCCCTGCACGTTTAACTAAAATGAGGTACCACCCAGCGATGTATTCACAGAGATAAGTGAATAGTTTGGTCACGATTTTTAGCATGATCACTGATGCACTGTAGCTTTAGAGTTCTTGGCTGTTTCGATTGAAACCTGGACTTCACGACGGTCATTTTCGGATATGTAGACTGTGATAATAGAACTAGACTAAACATTGTATCTAAATTCTCAAGTGCTGCGTGGACTCTCAGAAAGCCCGCCGATCTCACAAACCAGGAAAACCTGCACCATGGAATTGATAAATGAGAATTTTATTCGTGCACACAAACAAATGCGGTATAACATGAAGCTAATTGTGTGGAGACCAACAATCTGACTGCCGGCCCTTTAGGGCGTAGTAGCTTCTTTCCTGTAGAACGGCAGGGGAACGTTCAGTGTAGCCTGACAAATACTTCCGTCCTCCTTGTGTTATGAGGGTTTTTCTTTTTTACGATCGAGAAACAATGAAGCCAGAACATTGCTTGTACCAGGTGGTTGAGATAATGACCGAAGAGGGCGGTGCATGCAGAGATTCATTATATAGTGGAAGCTCTCGTAAGCGGACACCCATGGGAAGCAGAAAAATGTCCGTAACTGGAACTGTCCGCTTGTGAGAATATGTAAATACGGTGTTTGACTCCATGAGCTAGAGTTTAAATGGGGTATCGTAAAGGTGTCCGTAAGTAGAGCTGTCCGCGCTTACGAGAGTGTCCGCCCAGAGAGCTTCGATTGTATTCTTCTTTGTTCTTTCTTTCTTTCTGCCTGTTCCATGTTTACTCCCATCATAGAAAGGCAACCTATGTTGCATGGAATGTACTTCATGAATGATACGAAACCACCTTGGATGATAATTATTGAGTATAACGTGTTTCCTATAGTTGGAGAGTTTTCTAAAGCTATAGACGGTCCTTTAACAGTGTTTGGCGGCTTAATCACATCGACTAAGTTGATTTATCATACGGTTCATATATGAGATATGTGATTTAAACATCACGAAAGGCAACCCTAAAGGCTTCCACATAAAGAGGATTCGAAGTTCAAGGTTAAGTATGTGTGAGGTCTAAAAGTGCCTTTTTTCAGATCTTTGTGCTGTTCTTAAAAGTCTGCCAGGCGAAAATTAAATCGAAAAGCAAAAACGAATGCATTGTATATAGGTTCATCAATAATTACGCAGGCCTTAAATTGCAAAGGGGTGACTACAAGGGCCATGAACGCGATAAAGGCCAACTTGAAAATAGGTAGGACTTTATAAATCTCAGTAGCAATTGGGAAAAATGCAGTTTATTACTTTAATCTCATACATCAGCGATTTGTCTTGACCTTTTCTATTCTCTAAAGTTCACGTCAAAAAGATTCCGTGACAACTAATTCCTTAGTCATGAGTCATATGGTTATGTTGATAAATGTATAAGAGAAAGCCATGCCAAGCAACGTCAAAACTCTCCAAATAAACATGAGGTGTTCATTTTTCATTTAAACCGCTTTGAAACAGCTTGCAACAACCGTTTCGAGCCACGTTGTATCAGCAGGAGCTCTAGTTAGAAAACAAAGGAAGCTTCCTGAAATGTCACCAGCTCTATCAAGCCACGCCAACTAACGGTCAAGTCATATACCTTCTCTGCTGCAAAATTCGCCCTGTTGAAATAAGTAATGGGCAGTCCACAGTAATGGGCAGTTTGGAGTTTTTGCTTACTCCCTATTCAGTACTAAAAGCACGTGCAGTAGTTTACAAAGCCACTGTTAGTACTCACAGCTTGACTAGTAAGTCCCTTTTTCCACAAGAAAGTTAGCTTTTTATAGTTTCAGTGATGTATCTTTCTGTGACCGCATAAAAATATAGCTTGACCATCCAGCTGTTCGGATAAGAACTCTTCGTTTTCCTCTGTTAATGCTCTATGTTGTCAGTTTGAAACAGTCAGAAAGACGAAATAAAAGGCGAGGGATGTTTTTTTTCACATTGGTTGGTTGTTTAGTAATTCTCTAGTCAGTTCGTATCGGTACGACCTGCAATTTATAAAATAATCCTTATGAGGTCCAAGGAGTTTACCGAAAATAACTCAATGTTTTATTCTTTTCATGGTATTGCCGGCGACTTTAAGCTCGACTTCATGTTGCTCGTAAAATTGCCGGTTTAGTAATGAATCAAAGTTTGAAGTGATGTTATTTTTTACTGTTTTATATTAGCCTAAAGGATTAGTCGTCTTGTGTCTAAACTCGTTTGTTCTTCGGTTGCTTTTTGTCGTAGTAGTAACTTGATGCCATTTCTATGTAAAAAATATATTGCTGGTGGTAGCACAACTTGTTTCAGTAACAGTCGACCTGGGAAACTAAGTCTCCATCCGGACATCACAGCCCAAAACGAAGAAGTTTTTTTCATTCGATGATTCAGTCCAGATTTTGTTTTTCAGGACAGTATTTGGCCTCTTCTAACTCAGAATATACATTATCGCAATTCATATAGGACAGTTTTGGCATTTTTCAAGCAAGGCATATCAGTGGATAGAACTGGCAGGAGAAGAGTTATTTCAATAAATTCAGGAGTTCAAGGATTAGCAAGTAAGTTAGTTTGTGAAAAACGTCGAACAGCAAGGCATATCGGTTGGATAGAACTAGCAGGAATAAAGTTATTAAAAAAGCAAGGGTTCAAAGATTAGGTTCTCTTTTGTTTCGTAGTTTTCTTGCCTTCTGTGTTTCCTCGTCACTAAATTCCTCACTAACTGGAGCGGAACGAGGACAAATTTCAGTGTCTCCTATTTCAGTCCAGCAAGCCCCCAAATGTTCAGTGAAACATAGTTCTGTGCTGGACTGTCAAACTGATGCTAGACTCCTAAAAAAAGGTTTTTTCGCACCATGGCGCTAAAGTCAATAGTGTCCTTCAGATGCTGAATTTCTCAGTCAATACAGAGATTTCGTATGACGCACGTGCTGCCAAACCCAAGGTATATGCAAGACTGGTTTCATGAGCTGGTCTTTTATTTAGGCTGTTGATAACAAATACATAATTTTAATCATCTGATCATATATTCCACATTTTCAATTTAAAAGTCTATCTGCATTTACAAAATAGCGCGACATAAACAAAATATTAGAAATTGTCTTACTCAAATATAATACATCATCTTTTCGGAAGAGCTATTGATCATACAAAAGTGCCGGCTTTTATTTTTTGGTAAAACCTCCTTTTTGAAAGGAAGAGGGAACATTTATGACATTAATCACGCAATGTGGATTCAATCATTCAAATTTGTGTAACCCTATAAAATCTAGAGCGGCCGTTGAGGTTTAGAACCCCCAAAACCTTGATCAACCATTTTGATTCTTAAGAAACACCTTACTGGTATTGTTCAGTAGCAACCTAATGCTGCAGTATTCTTTTTACCGAGAATGCAATCGTTTAAAAATCCATATACAGGCCTTTCGACATTTAGAAATCTCAAAGGAGGCAAGAACCTCCAATGTGTTGGAGGACACATTTATGAAACCAGATAGATTTTGCCAAGGTTGTCAACGATTCTCTTTTTTAGTAATTTATTCATGTTCCAGCAACCCAAGGTCCTGTGTAATGGAATTTAATGGAATGCATCCCAAGTAATATGTCTAAAATATTTGTCGTCAGAACATCGGAACAACATCTTGGTTATGACTGACGTGTTTCATTTCTATAATAGTGACAATGTAGAAGTATGTGACTCATTCGCGCTTCTATTGAACAGCAACTAACGGGACCAAATTTGGAATAAAAATTAAGAAGCCTATAAAATGGAGTCGTATGGTATTAATCCTTTAAGCATTACCTCCAATTAAAGAGGAAATTCTGGTGCCGACACCTGCAGACTGTAGTCACCTGTAGCCGCCGGCTTTAAGTAGATATTAGCAACTTACGTCACATTCGGTCGAATATTTTTACGCCATTCTTAGGATACTTTGATGGAAGATATGAGGATTTAGGCACGAAATTCTGAACTTAAATAATCAAGAGCAGTTGTAAAATGTATGCGTGAACAGAAACAGCACAGCTGTTAATGCCAACAAAAGCATTTGAACTGTATTGGCTTCCTTCTACTCTCTCATAACATCAGGTTTGAGATTTCCTTAGCTTCAGCAAGGAAGAGGAATGAGTAGTGTGTTTACGCCGCTGTTGACATGAAAACATTAAGTGCTTGAATTAATGTGACGATATTTTGGATGTGAAGTTTGCGAAATAGAGGCAATCAACGGCAATATAGGGAAATTGTGGACAACCCCACAGGTGTGACCCTGCCTTCTTAAGTTAAAAAATTAAATCTACTATCACACATCAGTACGGATCTAACACACCGATATATATATATTAGTCCTTTTCCTAGCTCGAGTGCATATCCATTACCGATTGAGCCATTACACCTTCCGGCGAGATAATGGTAGGTGAAGTCTGCGTAATAGTCGGCGATGATATGAGCTGGTGTCCCGGATGATGTGGATGATGTGGATGCCCTGGTGGAGGCATCATCATTGCGTGAGGATGTCCAGGTATGTACATGGGTTGAGCGGACGTCGGGGGCATTTGTGTTCTGTAGCCATGCGGGGACATTTGAGCATGCATGGTGTGCGACATTGAGGACGTCATGGAAGGCATTTGGGGCATTGTTCCCACTCCACTTGCAGCTGGGTCACCGGCCTGGATGTAGCCGCGGGGTGGAAAGTGAGGTGGAGGGGGACCAGCTTCCATGTGGTAGTTAGGATGAACCTGTGGGTGATGTTGGTCGGGATAGTAACCTGGTGGTGGATGGCCCGGAGGACCGAATCGTGGAGGTCCAGGGGAAGGCAGGCCTTGCCCGAGAGAGTTTTTTCGTCTTCTGGACTTGAACACGGTAACCACAGGGGATTTGCCAGCGCGGTTTGAAGCATCGATCATGGGTTGGACAATGCGCCTCCGTGCATTGATGAACCTTAAATAGAATTCAAACTGGAATTTAGAATGGAGGGTTTTTTTCTACTGCTTAAATTGTCCCTGATTTTTCCGATTTCTCTACCTGGTAGCTAGTCAATTTTACTCGACATGCTTGGATAAACTCACCAGTTGTTAACTTGGAGGATTGTCAATCCTGTTTCTTGCGCCAAAGACCTCTTTTGTTCCTCAGAGGGATACGGGTGCTAAAGAAAGAGATTGATGTTTTGTGCTGCACTGTATTCTAGTGGCTCAGCGTAGCAAACCCCAACACCCACAGTTAAAATACAAAGAGAATACAAACGCGGCGATGTATGCAACTAGAAGAATGGAAAATCGTACAAATATCAACTGTGATGTCTTGTTGATCGATTGTTGCAAAACTGGCAAAGTCCGATACATTCACGAAAAAGCAAATTCTATAATATTTTAAACAGTTGGAGTATGATTTTGAGTGTATTTAACCACATGCACAAGCCAATAACAGAAACGGTGAATATAGTTTATGAAGCAAACCCCAACACCCACAGTTAAAATACAAAGAGAATACAAACGCGGCGATGTATGTAACTAGAAGAATGGAAAATCGTACAAATATCAACTGTGATGTCTTGTTGATCGATTGTTGCAAAACTGGCAAAGTCCGAGACATTCACGAAAAAGCAAATTCTATAATATTTTAAACAGTTGGAGTATGATTTTGAGTGTATTTAACCACATGCACAAGCCAATAACAGAAACGGTGAATATAGTTTATGAAGGGTTAAGAACTTTCAACGACCAACCCAACACCCTGAATCGATTTACGTTAGTTCTAAATAAATCACAACTTGTTTGTCATAGATACCCGAATAAAAACACAAATGACTTGACCAAATAAACGAAGGAATTGTGCAACAGTCCAAGATTTCATAGCCGTTTAAACTACGAACTTGAGTAAGAAATGGCAAAGACTTGTGTCACAAGAGCCCTGTTTTAGGAAATACTACATAAAACGCCATTAGTGTTTTGCTTTTTTAACATTTTTGGCAAATAAGTTATTTGACTCTTGTCACTACCCATCGAAGCAAACAAGTGCCTGAAGATGGCTTGCATTACTAACACTCAGTACCCAAAACTCACGAAAGGGTATAAACCAGGGGGATAATACGTAAATGTGTTGAATACTTGCTAATATGGTTCTTCCTGTTGATACCATCGAGGTTTACAAATTACCGAGGCATTGTCAAAGACTTTAGCACCTAACGGAAAACAACTTACTTCGATTGATAAATTACCCCATCACAACTAGACAAGCCGAGTGAATGTCATAAGAAACTGTAACGACAACGAAGTCACTTACCGTCAAATGTTGAAAAAGCCATGCTTTCATGATGTTGGTAGCTGCTTTGGGAAAGATACCCCTCTTCTTTCCTTGATTTTTTTTTGTTTCGGTGTCATCTGGAGTATCGCCCGCGCCGTCTTCGGAGCCGACCGGAGTGTTAAGTGATGGATCTATGGGGAAATTAGGCTCGTTAAAACACTGCATTTCGTGCCCTTATAGTCGCTGTGACTGCGCAGTTGACTTGTTCACAGTGGTTGTGCGAGAGGTGACATCGACTCAATCTCGAGAGGGTGTCAAAGTGCTTAAGTGGCTACAGGCGGATCACTTACGCTGTCAGATGATGGGAAAAGACTGCCACTGATGTAGTGCTTTTGACAATTTGTAAATCTTTCAAGCTGTTAAGCTTACAGATTAACTAGGCCTGTGAAGTAAGCCTTTAACAAGTCAGGCTTACGATGTCGTTTAGGATGTGAGCTTTTTCATTATTCGCTGTCTTGAAAAGTTTGCTTTGTAGCATACAAGGGCTTAATATATTGTAGAACTCTATCATTGGTTGCTTCTTTCACCTGCGGTCCTTGTTTCCTGTCATGAACAAAACACACTAATACATCCCTTGCAAACGCTTTGGTGGGTAACTTATGTCATTCAAGTTTAGGACAGTTCACTTCCTCCAGAAACAAATTAAGAAAAGCCTTTTACTGAGGCACTTTCGAAACTAGTGGCATATTGGATACGACAACCTGACCTTTAGTTCTTTCTTCCAATAGACAGCTACCACAGTTTTGCTTAGCCCAGCTTCTATCACACATTGTTTTCTTTTTTCTTTCTTTTTTTTTTTTTTTTTTTCTATTCGCTGACTTGGTTTAGTTTGGGACAAACATTTTTTCTTTCTTAACCCTTTGTTGTGGCAAGTTTCTAGAGACGAGTCTCGCTTCCCACAAGTGATGCGAATTATAATTTGAAATTCTAGGGTGAGCCACTTAAACGGCGACGAAGCAAACAGTAGGTTGGTGGAAGTCGTCAGTGTTAGCACAGTGGCCTAGATTAGGCAAACATGGCCAAAGAATGCTAAATACACCATGTCTAATGTCTTTCTTTTTACATGACAGCCTTATGAAAATGAGGCGTCACCCTACCACAAAGGCAAACAGCTGTCTTTGAACTAAAGCAGTGCTTGTTGGAAGGGGAAATTGTGGTGGGAAAACATGACCATCAGATAAACCGCTCATAAAAAAATAGCGTCTTGGAATTGCACAAGTTCCCCGAAAAGTTTTACAGGAATGAAATAAAATCCCTGTTACTAATTGAAAATATAGCTTTTGCATGAAATAAAATATTTCTGTCACCAGCTTTGAATTCAAAGCGGGACGCTGCATAATAAATATATTGCCAGCCTTCGTAGGCTAACGACCTCCACTTTTGATTTGAAGTTTCTATCAAGCGAAAAACGAGAAATTAGGTTAATGGCGTTTCTTAATATCGACGACTAAAACTATTTTTTAAGTCTTTGCTAATCAAGAAATGCGACGGTCGAGGTTCTCGCTTGAGAACGCACTAAAGCAATGATAAGAATACGAGCTTTCCGACCTCCATAAACTATTCTTGTATTGCTCGATTGTAGCTTTCGAAGCTCAATGCCGGTGCCTGCTGTATAGTGTACAGAAATAGCCTTGTATAAGTCGAAGATATAGGGATGATATAGAAAACGCAACCCGGGATACCTTTGTGACTGTTTAACATTGTTTTTCACTTGCAAGAGCGGCGAGTCTCGCTCAGGCGAAAGCAGACAATTGTACATTGTATCTCAGTGCTTGAAACCTGACACTTTTAGCACTTGCTAGGTGACAAACCCCCATCAGTTCAAGTTAAGTACTTAGAAAAACCCTTGGTCACACTAATTCGCGTTATTCCATTCACCTGCTTTGCGATCTTGACAGCAATAGAGCTCTTGAAACTGTTCTCCGTGAGGCATGCTCGAGTGGACGACTGACACGCACAAAAGGAAAATGTTCTAGCGGTTTGGAGGCTTCTTGGTTTAAGAATACGCCTTGAATAATGCACTGGACGAGGAGCTGGGTAAAAAGGAAAAAATCGCGACTTCTTGTTGAACGCGTAGGCAAGCCTTTCAGGAGATGCACCTCCAATGTTTCTCGTGTCGAATCAAGAAACCTTTTCAGATGATTTTAGATATAAGTGACGACAAAAGCGTAATGAATTACTGGTTGACAGTACTTCAGGAAATTACCAGAGGAAATTGCAAAGGGCCTATCTTGTCAGCTTTATCAAAGCATCAAGAAATACTGTCAAAAAACGAGACAGAGGTAGAAAAGGATGGTACACACACACTTAAATGAAATGCAAGCTATTATGACCTTCAATATTTTGAAAATACACACATTTTCCAACTTAAGTGACCTATATGAAATCTCTTCACTTTGACAGGCAGAAAAAGATTTGAACATGATCTTCTTTGCAGAATTGCCTGAAGAACTCCAAAAAACCGCCATGCGGTTAATTACTATGTATTTTATTTGATGGCCACACGAGCGAGAAAGGCCGACTGGTAGACAAAAAAAAAAAATCGACGACTGCTCGAATGGGAGGGTTTTTTTTTTCTTCTCTCTCGTGTTTCTTCTCAACACGCCACGGTTTGACAATTTGTAAACGAACTTGGCACATCTGCTACTGGCTATTAATTTCATCATCTCACAAATTGTCAAAATAATTTTCACCAACGCTATTTTTCTTTGTCTTATCGCACAGTGGAAAGACAAGAAAAAAAAACCAGTGTTGGTGTCTTTTAGTCTTAATTGTAACTTCTCTACTGACAATTAATCATGTTTACTACAAAGACTTCTTTTGTCAGAACACAATCAACAGTGGTCGCTCGTCAACGGTAGAAACACAAGATTAGGGCAACCAAAATTCATAACTCATTTCGAAATTTTCTTATCAAGTCTTGTGCGCTTGTCTCGTAAAAACAGATTCAAACCACAAACTCAACTGCTAGTCACCACAGCATTTATTTCCTTCACCGCTCGAGGAACATTTACCAAGTTTTATGCATATGAAAAGAAGTCGTAAAATTTGCATATGCTTCTTTCGGGTCCTGCCTTCAGAACACGTAAAGTGATATTCTTTTTAATTACCAGGAGAAAGAAAGCCTTTGTGCAGCTGTGTCAACAGAGACGTAAAGCTTTCAACTCAATAAAAAGCCCACAAGAATAGAAATAGGGCTGAACCAATAATTTCCCAATTCATCCGCGCTCTTTATATAATTGCAAACGTGGATTATAACAAAGGCAAAAGCTACACATTTAGCATAATAAAAGGCGATAAAACAGTGCCACTGATAAATTCTTCTTTAGTGATATAATATTGAAGACATTATTAAAGAGACATCGAATACGGAAACAATTTAATAAAGAAGTGATAGAAATGTCGCTTTTAATGAAAGCTAAGTCATTTCCTTACCTTCCGGTGTTACAGGGCCATCAAGCGCCGAATTTGAAGGCGGGCCAGACGAACTCTGCGAATTTGGCCCTGAACTGGTATTTTCATTGCCGTGCCCGGGTTGCCAATTGTGTGAATCGGAGTGCTGCGGGGAGAAACGCAGTATGAATAAAAGATTGCGTGAGAGATTCGTGTTGTTTGTTTCGCACGGAACGCATTCATAGAAAAGATGACAGTAAGTGAATTGAAAAAATAAAGCCAAAGGTGTAAAAGTTTCGACATATAACTTAAGTTTTGTCAGCAATGATTAGGAGGGTTGGACATATTACATCAACTAACAAAGCCATTTGATTGTTCGTGTTCGAATGAAACTTGCGCCTTTTGACTTCTCCAAGCAAATTTCCAATACCTCTTTGTTTCCGAGACACCCGTTGCTTTCGTTACCCCAGACGTTTCTCGTAACCGTATTCACACGAAACGGGTAGTTGTGCAAAGTCGTGTGAATCGTGACAAGCCTACTGGAAAAAGGTGCGAACTTGATCTTAGATAAACTCACGAATTCTCGGCGACACAAGAGAACTTTTTCAACACGTCAATCGAGCGCGAAGAACTGTCGAAACTTAATAAAAACTTCTTACAGTAAGTTGACAAAGTACAACGCCATATTAAGTGTCCGGACCAATTGTTCTTCTCAGAGATGACTTCTCTTGACGGCTAGTACAACTGTTAAGTAATAATACAGTAAGGCTTCTCACTGAAAAGAATTACAAGCTCGATGGACAATGGAGGTTTAGAAAACACGCCGCAGGGCACTAGATAAATATCAGGATCTATGTGTGGTCAGTGGCGCAGAAAGCAGCACTGCAGGGCATCTTTGGAAAACTCAAAACTCCGGTATCATTCGTCTTAATAGCCTTTCATCCACTTAGATGATAATTTGATGTTGTGAGAGAAATTTACACCTACAGAGGCTTGCTTACCACCTGAGAAAGTACCAAACAACAAGAACGCGTGGCGCTCGAGTACCGTGTAGACAGAAACTCACCACGAGATAGTTACCTGCGAGATATCGGGAGGTGAGTCGCTTTGTTGGCCGTCGCTATCACCCTTTCCTTTGCCCAGACTCTCCTTTTCGTCCATCACGAGATCAATGGGCATTTTACCCTTAAGGCAGGCTATGTAACGCTTACAAAAGTTGTCACACAGCTCGTGCACCTAGGAGTGGATTGGTTCGAGTACAGTTTAAGCATAGAACTCGCAATTTAAACCTCTATTAGTGCCCAAGGAATACCTTTGAAAGCCAACGAATAAAAGCCAGTGACAGGGAGAGATTAAGTTTCTGTCCAAAGATAAGCCTAATGTATGCAATATGCTAATGCTACAGCGAGAAATGTCTGGGGCCCGTCATCTATTCACACAGAATATTCCTCGCGCAAAGAAACCTTTGATACGGTTCAGGAATCAGCTACTCGTAGCAGACAGTCTGGTTGACACTTAACACTTGTAGCCTGGTGCGGAAACACTTCCTATAAACACCGATTAATCAAAGTCAAACGTACCTTTTCTAACTCCAGTAAATGAAATCTAAGGACCTGGATGGCTTGGATCATCTAGAAGTTAGAGAGTTATCATAACACCGTAGTGTTAAACTGACACACAATTCCTACATATTGAGAAAGCAACTGATGGTACCTGAACGTGCTAACGTGTAAAAGGCCACCTAAAACATGTGGCAACGTTCCTGTTATTTAAATTCAATCAACCGATTTTATATTAATATTTTAGTACATCCACAATCTAAAATAATAGCTTGGGGTGTAAAAACATTGAAAACAATACTTACCAAGCTATCAACTTCATGGTTGGAGGAGAATATGTTCTTGTCGCTTCTAAACTGGAGACAAAAATGTGGAAGAGTCAAATCGACGTGAAGAGGACGAGTGACAGATTCGCTGGAGTGTCTAGAAACAACGTTTTCTGTGACCACGTCAGACTAACAGATATCTCTCCGAAGGCCTGGGGAAAAATCTCTAACAACAAGAGTTTACGCTGCTAGCTGCATGTATACGTACCTGCTTGGAAAATACTTGGATGTCTTCGTTGAACGAGACAGATGAACAAACGTCCCCGCCGATCGCACCCGGTTCGCGAGGCGTACATGTCGCCAGCTCACATTTTTCGAAGATGAGCGCCAGAAGAGGGAACAGAGGATGTCTGGAAGTCGTAATCAGGCTATTAAACTTCGCTTCAATACGATGGTTACCCGGGCATTTTTAAAAACAGCACGCCTGATGACATCGGAAGTTAATCCATTGGAGAGTTAGTGATCGACAGGATATGAGCGCCCACTGGGTCTCGCATCGTTACGAATCTATAACAGCAGCCGGCCCGAGCAAGGCGCTTCCGAATTTCTTGGCCTGTGATACCCTGGCATTGCATGCTAATATGAGCTGCACTATCTTGTACTTACCCATATATTAATTCCTTATCGCGCTTGTGGATCTCAGAGACAACGTTCACAACAGACGAAACTCCTCCCGAGGGTGTTTGATGATAACTTGTGTGGTTCATGTGTTGCTGATGCTGTTGCGGTTGATGGTGTATCGGAGCCGACCTGTTCTGGTGATCGTACATCGCTGCAATGTCCATTGTGTATGCTCCCACTTCATCGTATGGCTGCGAGATTAAATGATTTGTCAGCTGTTATGAATACACTTGCAAACCGCAGTCAAGCAGTTGCACCAAACAAGCGTGACACGCCGCACCAAGCGCCAGAAAACCGGCCTTCCTCTGGCATCACAACTCTGTACTGACCCGCTGAGCCATGCGTTGCGAGTCCTAAACACCACTCGAATCTCCTTTTACGGAACTGTTATCGTAAAATTGCTGCAAATGTTTAATCCTGGATTCTGACAATCAGTTTAGGGCTAACACAGTTGGATAGCTTTCTAAACTTACAACCCGTCAACCGTATGTAAGGAAAAGTTGTGTACGGCCGTCAACACAACCAGTAACGAATTGTCAAGCTTGTCTCGTGGCTTATGGCCACAAGACTGTCAATCACTATTCAAAATCTCTGTTGGCCTTATCGCCTCTGCTTGAGAGGAGAGTTTGTTTGTTGATCACAATGACGCAAGCACGGTTGAATAGGTCTTACATCGAAGCAGGCGGCGATAGCCGGAGGTTTAGGCCAGAAGGACTCTAAACCAAAACCGAATAACAGGCACGAGTCTTTCGTATAAGGCGGTTTTCGTAGAAGTGAGAAAATTGAGAGCACTTGATGAATGGAACTGGACCCTATTAACTCAACTCTCCTGGGCATTTTCATAAAAGGCAGCCACTTTTCAATAATACGTGGTGGGACCAATTATTGAGATAAGCCAATCAGAGCGCGAATCAAGCGCCAAGCTAAATAATGTGTCTAAACATTTCAATCTCCATTGTCTAAGCCATCATGGTTCTTTGCACAATATCTGGGGCGTGTCATACCTTACATGAACTTACAACATGGTGAATCCAGGGCAACTGTAGCATTGTTTATAAAGTCAAATAACAAGGAATCCTCGAACCTTCGTTTGGCTGCTGTAACTCGATCTTTTGCACATGCATGTTCTTTTTTTCCACACCTCCTTTTAATTAGAACACAAAACAATTTATAAATGTCTCAATGCGTTGGCAAGTATGTAAAACAACCCATTGTGACTTTTGATTGACAGCTTTCTAACACCTGCTGTTAATTGGCTTTGTAGTGTTCCAACCATGGTGAAGCTTCCCAAAACAACACAAAATGAACTTTAATAAACGCGTTAAAAGCACAAATACAGCTGACATTACAGTGCTTAATGGCGCTTCAATTTATCCCTCTGGGAGCACTGACCAAATTATACTCATTTCTCATTTTCCTGTGTCGCTCATAGTTATTGCATTTGCCGTAAGCTAAAGTAATTTTGACGGATTATATTTCGCTATCAATTTCCTTGTCTATTCGATGAGGCAGCACAGTGACGCCCTTTGTCAAAAAGTGACACAGAGGCGGAGAAGTGCGACATTCAGCAAAGATCAACACGTCCAAGCGAACATGCTTGAAACCGCATTTAACGCACTGTGACATTTCCGAAATGCTGCCACGAGTTTTATTATGATAGCAGCAAGTGAGAGGTTATGGTTTCTAGAAGCGTACGTGTTCTTTCGAGAATTCTTATCAGTGGTTTCGGTCAGAAGTCAGACGTAAGCATCGCAGCATGCCATACGGTGTTTACGCTTTTGTCTGTTCTAGTCTGGGGTGTGTTTCTCACAGCCGCGGTTTTTCGTGACACAAACCAACATTTTCGCCATTCTATTGGAATCCAGAAAAAAAGAGCGAAAGCGTTCGCGCCAGCGAAAGGAGCGAGTTGGCCCATGTCCATGTTTACACGATTAAGTGCGTCGTATAGCTTGACCCACGCGTATGCCAAAAGTGGGGTACAAAAATAATGAGTGAAACCAGACACTCGCATGTGCAAATGCGGCCTGTGTGTGATGTGCTGATAGGGCTTTCAGTTTCCTGGGTAAAATAAAATGAGGTTTATCTTGTGTAAAATGTTCTTTGTGTCTAAAACAAACAGTGTTTAAAACAATTTCAGCTTTGATGTCCCCGGAGCCTTGAAAGTAAAAAATGGGCCGAGTGTGGTCTATCAGCACTTTTGCGCAAGGGTTTTGAATGTTCCCCGATTACGCATTTCCGACGGATAGATCACACGTTTGTGTGTCCTGCTTTAGGCGATCATGAAACGGAACCGATATTTGAGATGAGCCGTTTGCGTCGCTTTGGTAAGCAGAATTTGAGTAGTCTCCCGCCGAATGGGCAAGACAAGTGCAGTGCTTCAATCGACTGTCAGTTAACGTGTTACACTTTTCACCATTCACTCAAACAAGTGTCGATGGTGAGGCCTTCGTTTTCAAGCTGACATCTGCTAATGAGATCTTTATAGCAATCATATCAGGCGGCAGCGCAGCAGCAAATAATAGGCTTCATGAAAACAATTTTGAAGTCGTTTGTCCCGAGCAATTGGGGGCAGATAAAATAACAAAGAGACTATAAAAATGTCTCGTCATTCCAAACATGGTCTCTGTAGATCAAAACATTGTATTGTAATAAACGAAAACCGCAACTGACATTCCCCTTAGGGAGAAGTTTCCGCCTATCTACCGCATTTCATAACACCAGGTCAACAGATCCCATTTAGCTCGAACGCATTCATGGATTAAATTTTCCGTTGGTTTGTATAAGGTCTTGTCTTCAAGTATAAAACTGTCAAAAGCAGTGAAATTGAAAGGCGCACGACAAGGCGATAACTGCTGTGCCATTAAAACGACAGTGACAATACAGGTTTGGTTTTGATGTTTGAACAGAAAATATTTGTGTCCCATGTTTTGAGGGCGCGCGCGTAGGTCATTCGTTCCCAGATTTATTCAAACCACTGTTTCGCTCTTGCTCGTGGAAAACAATCAAAACGCAGAACCAATATCGAGAAGAAACCGAGCATGTCGTTACTGATGAATGGTTTGACTGCTGTTATTGTTTCAGCGGTTTAGCACAATTCGTCGAGCGTGCCGAAAAAGGCCGGGCGCCAATTTCTCAAATTACCGAGAGGTCTGTCACTGTAAAATCTGTCTTTTGAAAATATTCACACTTGAATGGCTTTGACAAAAAAACCATTAGTTGTCATGCATGAAATTACTCCTTCACGGCTCTCATAACAAAAAGCTGTCAAATACAAACACTTTCCGTGTCACTTTGTCATCGATGTTGGCGAGTTTTCGTTTGGACTTTCTTTCGACCCTGTGTGGGGTCATTTTCACAGCCCTCTAAAAGACAACACTTAAATTATAAAGTTAGAAACCCGAACACATATCAGAATACACTTGAGCTTTCAATGCAAGCGTCTCCTTCCCGCAAAGGAATATATCTTTTCTTACATCTCTACATCAGCATGTCAAATATTCTAGAAGGGCGGTTGTGTCGGCTGCTCTGTGACCTTGCCTCGTGGGGATTAATTTCTTGACAGACTTCGATATACTTTAGCGTTAGCGCCGGAGGTAGTTATGGTTGCGTTGGTCTTGGTCTTGTAACGCCACTCTGTAAACGGCAGTCATCTATGGCGATTAACTGCTGCCGGCTCTGTGCCAAACTTCTTGTCAGTCTACGCTCGGAACTTTAGGTCAGTGAAATACAGACTTATTAAAGTCTTGATGGTTATGTTTTATGGTTTGTTGGTAACTCGAAATCATAAGCAGTTATTCAATGCAGCCCACATTGTGTGCCATTCCTCTTTATCTTTGGGTTGCCTCGTGTTCAACACTGCTTTCCGCCTGTCTGTGTGCATGCATGCTGCATCCCGAACTGTTGATATGGGCCCCTAACACTATTCGTCTCCTTTACCCTAGTTTCAATTTACTTGTACAACTTTCGAGATAGCGAGAGACCGAAAAAGGTTTCGCAAGTATCAAATGGGAACAGGAGAAGGGTATCTCCAACTGCTGCTCATTGACCAAATTGAAAGCATGTTTATTCTAGCGGTGTCGAAAAAGGTCTGCAGCCACGTTTCGGGGACTATTATACACCCTTGATTCGTGTAATGAATGAAGCAACAACTCCGTTATTGTGAAGAGTTGAAGCCGTACGTTTCGACAAGACGGAATCATGAGACTAGTGTTGAAGTCGGTTGCGGTTTCGACCCAGTTTTACTTTCTGCGTGTTTTTAATACCTACTCGCACAAGGCGACATGTGTTTATAATTCGATGGACCTCTCATCACCTTTATCAGTCACTTTCGTGTAGAGTTTCAGTCCGAGGAATTCTGTGAACCCAGGGAAAATATTTACGGTTCTCAAAATACATTCACAGCATGGCTGAGTGTGAACTACTGTAAATGTACATACATTTGTAAATGTCGTTGTTTTACCCCGGTGTCCTATAGTTGACGATGTCTTTAGTTGATGAAAATCGTTTCTGTTGTGAGGCCCTTACAATAAGAATGTAATCCTATATAGAAATAATTCAGACCGCCATGTCTACTTCTAGTTTTATAAAGATTGAAGGAAGCAAGCGACATGATTAGCGGAGAAATGCATTTAGGCGGATTATGTCATTAAATGCAAGCAGGACTCTTTAGAAAAAGGGTATCTTGCCAGCATCCTCTCTCCCTTTTCACAGACAGATGTACACGCATTCCTCAGTTCCACATTCCTTTCTATGTTTAGAAAGTAAAACTTTAGAAGGAAGCCATAATGAAGAGAAATATTTGCGTTGATACTGCTTGCTCCATATAATCTGTGCCCTTGATCTGCATAAACTCGCGGTCACAAGAATATTTTACTGACAGCTAGAAGGTTGTAGATGCATGTCTTTCATTAAGCATGGTTTATTCTGTCATCTGTTTCCTGATGTACTATGACTTATCATTCCTAAGAATCCTTGAACCAAATCAGGTATCTTGTATCAAAGCTGTGGCATGATTTTGTACAACTAAAGAGGACATTGTCTAAAAGTAAGGTCTGTTAGCCCAGCCTCAAATTGCCCTCTACTTTTAGTCCCGCGTTTCTCTGTCCATATTAAAGATACAAATGCGAAATTTAAACACCGCTACTAAAATGTACCCATTGCAGACTGATTCAGTCTGACTGAAGTACAAGAGTTGGACGTTTTTTAGGTTGAGTCAAGTCACCTTTATTAGCGGTGAATGGGGCAAAGTACACGTTCGCCAGTTTCTCTCATGTTTTCCCAAGTAATGGACGATCTCTCATCACAAGAGTATTTGGAACCCTTCCACCGGATCGCAGATAAAGAGTCTAATGCTCTTTTAATGCTTTCAATAGCAGTCAACCCGAAGTCTGACCAAGGACAATTACTGTTCGCAGCCATGCTGTTAGTAATAGCTTTTACCGGTCCTCGATTACAGCCGGAATATATCACGTTAAGTATAGGGGATGACTGTCTTTATAAAAACCGCTTCGCGACCCAAAGATTGTTTGAAGCACTCTAATACCATTAAGGGTTGCTCTGCGATAATACATAAATAGAACTGCTAAACAGCTTGAGGTGAATATGACAACACGTGTTAATATAGAACGCTGGACCTGACGCCGCTTGTAATATAACATGCGAGTTTTGTTTGTGTGATTAAAAGCATACCCCCGCTGCTACTAATGCTAGAACGATAACAACTTCATACTTGCGGCATCTAATAGATCGTGCCGAGCTTAAGTGTCTTGTTTTCGTTGTGGTGTTGAATAGGAAAAGAAAAACGTGGACGCCATCGAGATCTCGAAAGCCTCAAACGAGGCAATGCTTGCACAGTTTTTGACTTTCGTCCCTTTTTAGCTTTTGCCATCATTTCTCCTCTTACTTACTTGTGAGATTAGAATAGAACATACTGTCAGTTTGCATGACTTGGGTTGACTGCTGTGCTACAAAGGATTTTGAAGATTATTTTGTAATTCTGTGTGGGTTTACATCTGTCAACAACAAGCGGGACTCTTCAAAAGGAAAACGTAGCCGCTGTCTAATCCCATTTCCATTGCTCCGAATGCAAGGAAAAGCGCGAACTTTGAAAATTACAAAATGCTCCTTGTAGAATGCGGACTTAAGAGCGAATATAAGCTTCTATTTTGAAATATGGGTAGTACGATAAAATTCGGGGACATGGTGTAGTGTGGCGTCTTTAGCACTCAAGATTAGAGCAGTTCAGACTTAATATCCAGAGGTCCCTGACAGAAAAATAATACTTTTGCCAATACGAGTCAGGAAGCCTCCTTCAGTTTGACAGTTTTCTTAACGTTTGAGTCCTGCTCCAAGGTATGGGCGGACAACATATAGCAACAACAAAAACTGAATATTCTTCAGCACCGTTCCTATTTTATGTGTCTTGGGCATTTTCCGCTTTCAACTTTTGTCGAGGCAAGCGGACGACCGAAGCGGACTGTGTGGTTCTCAAATAAGAAGCCTTACACTGTGTTTTTCTTTCTTTCTTTATGTCATGTCTGTCGTCCATCATTTTAATGATATGCTTGGTGGCATCGACCTTGTTGACTCAAGATATTTTGACTTTATAAGCTTTGGACGTTTGTTTTTGCCGGTCAAATCAACCTGAACCGCTTTTTGTTACCTTGGAAGAAACATGGAAAGGATTACTGGACATATTGAAAAATAAAGAAATGTCGTGTCGTGGTGGTCTTATCGTTTAATAACATGCTCTTCGGTCTTGTTGACTCAGAGAATTCTGAGTCTGTGAGCTTGAACTGTTTTTCTTTTCTCTTTCCTCAAAGGATGCAGTCATGATGCACGTGTAGTAGTTTAAAAGAAAATCTTCGTTTCGACCAGAAAACGCTGATGTAACCGGGTGTCCAAAAAGGTGTTACAAAGAATGGCGTCAAAGAGATGTTTACACAAGAATGAAAGAAGTCTCCTGAAGTCACGCACAGACCACTCTGGTAATATAACAGAAATGTGTTCGTATGCTCACTTTTTACAGATTAAGTGCAGCCATTATCGTTCTACCTAAGATAGGGATGGATGTCGAAGCATCTGGGGTAAAAGCTTAGGTACGAAACTCATTAAACCTTTGAGTACAAGAATAAAATTGCCGGAACTTTAAGGAGAAGTGTATCATTCAGTCATGCGATCGCTTATCCGACGAAAGTGACGCCGTCTGTCAGTGAGAAAAACCTCAAGCAACCTGATCCAACTCAGCACAAACAATTTCGTGACTTCATTGCGAAAGAGGCCACGACTCGGTGCTTAGCCTGCGTGCTCATCAATTGTTCAGCTGTTGTTTGGTAGCAAAAGAATAGTCTATGCGAACGGAAAAGAGCTTTTTCGATCGGTTTATTTAATCATTTAAGGGACTATCCCAGCTCGATGAACCATGAAGAATGATGGAAACCAATCATCCAAACACAGACTGGCTGAATTGGAGTTTAAAATTTCCTGGTACAAGAAAAACGGTTTATTTGGAGCACTTGAATGGACATCAGGACTACTGAAATATTTTGAACGCTGTGTATTTAAGACAAAAGTAATCATTCGATTTTTGGTGTGAAAATTAATTCTTTTCAGAGATGTTTATCTTCAACCATAAAATGCAAATTTGACAAGGCACGCTCCAAAGAGAAGCCATCAGTTTTCAGTCACAACCGAAACTTTCTTGATGCTTTATTCTGGAGTTTTCTAGATAAACATTTTGTAGGGCTACTCGATTGCTTTGTAGCAGAGTAAATATGGAAGTTGTCTTTATTAGGCAAGTGCTCAGTCACCTTTAGCTGTTGTCGTCAATATGGGAGTGACGATATTTCGTACTGTATTTAGTAGTTAAAAGCTAACATCGTCGATCCCCAGACAAAATAGTAGCCTCTGCAGAATCAAGCCGTGATTGTATGTGCGTTGAATGCCCCTGTTAGTTCTACTGACCGAACTTGCTTCGCTAAAATGCCAGTACGAGCACCGTGTTGTTGTCCTTCTGTATTGTAGCGGCAGTATCAGTGTAACAGAATTGTACCAATTGTCGACGTAAAAAGCAGTTTGAAGCTCACATCAATTGCCTTAATACATATAGGATGGTTCCTGTGTACTTACCCAGTTTGGTTCAAAGTGTTTCACTGGTTCAAATGTCAGTAGCTCATCGCCGTAACAAGAAGCGGACATTTCACTCGCCATTGCCTATAATACTGTTGATTTTCAGTTATCTAAAGGAAGCACGAAGTTCATTAAACTGTTTACCGTACGACGTTGGATGGACATGTGAATTTCACGGGGCATAAAAGCCACGTTGACAGTCCTCCGACATTGTCACAGTAGTCTGGCAGGGGAGTTGGGCAATAGACGGACTCCTTAAATATGAAGGGCAGTGCTCTTCATGAAAACTCCTATGGTCACGAAAATCAATAGGAAAGAGTTTTTATCCGACATTTTTTTTAACATCCCGCCTTCTTGGGCTTCATAGGTAATTTCGTTGTCTGACTCGCACAAATCGAGTTCAGTGAGAAAAGTAAAGTTTTTTTTATGGAACTGGCGTTTAATTGGTTTGCGCATGTAGTGGAACATAGTCAATAACAGTCCAAATGCAAAACAACAACTCAAAAACAAGATCTTTTTTATCGGTATATTCTCATTGCTACACGAGTTTCCATTTGAGGTGTTCTAGCTGGAGTCACAGATTCGCCGTTGGGCAGTGAGAGTGTATACGAGAGGTTCACCAAAATGTCCTTCTATGTAAACATCTTGGTCATCAGTTTCATTTCCATACAACCGTTGAAAACGTATGCTTTCTAAACTAACGAATCATCGAAGTAATTTTTTACCACAACACACTAGTTTCTCGCTCTCTGATTGGTCGATTTACCGTGGTAAATAAGAGTCCAGACAACGATGCTGACGCCAGCTGACACCAGCATGTCACGTTTTGGAGCGAAATACAACGAAAGTTTCCTGTATATTTCTAAACATTTTGACCATGTGATGACGTAAATCGTGGTAAATAAGAGTCCACACCACGGCAAACCAGTGGAAATTTATTAAGTGTGCTTTCTGTTTCGAGTTACCAATCATTTTAAACACCATGGCTTAATTCTTTTGGTCGAGCACGTTATATGCATATGTAATCTTTTATATTTTCAACATACACTATCATGTTTATCTGTTACAATATATCGAAATATAAAGATATGTAGAAAATATATAATATTGAAAAATATTAAAAATTATATGATATAGAAGAAAACGGCTGATTTCGCGAACACTGCTTGCTATTTGAATAAATTCCTGGAGAACTTTTATTTGAGTGCATGGCCACACCCTTTAGGTTTCCTTGACAGTCCAGGAGTTTTCTAGATTAAGTGAAATTCGCTCAGGGCAGTGAAGGTTTAACCTACACCATACTGAGGTTAAATATTGCAAACTAATGCGCCAGCCACTTTCTTGTCTGGATTTAAAAAGTATTGGAATTCCTTTAGGAGATAGTTATAATGTCTCGAACTCCCAAGGGAAACGAGAAATGGTTCGAGTTATAGCCAGGAATTCAAGTTAGAACCCCTGGTGACTACTGGCACAGTAGAACCTGGCAGTGCCTTTGGTAGTGTAAACATAAGGTAAACAAACTTAATGGTAAGCGTAGATTTTGTCAAGCCTACATATATATTGCCTTGCCGAGCTAGTATGCCTTGGCCAAACCGCTCGAGCATTAACTTTGCCCGGCTTTGGTATTTCTCTGTGACATTATCCGAATTATGAGTTGGTGATCGACCAGGAATGTTTCGCCCACTGAAAGGGTGACGAGATGAATTGGCGAAGCACCACAGAGTACCAGGAAATATAAATAAGCACGTGTAGGGGACCAGTAAAACGCTCTTAGTCTTCGCTAGTAATACTCTTACCAGAATGACCATACCCTTGGCCATCCTAGTTAGCGTGCTCTATTTATGTGTGTGCGTGTTGCTAGCTTGTTTTATATTTCTCCTAAGGACTGGCCAACCGCATGGCTCCGTTTTTATCTTTGGCAGATCATAATTGTATTATTATTACGACAGGTTTACAGCAAAATAGGTGTTCCATACTATCGAGGTGTTGCATGGATATTTCTTGTAAGACCCATTCTTTCCTGGCTGTTCCTTGTATTCTGAACCAGCTATATCAACAGCCCAACAAGTTGCATTTGCGACCTTGAACTATGATATAAGCCCTCAAACGATACTATGGCTGACTTGAACCTAATCGACTAGAAGTAAATACACTACTTCTTTGAAATAACATAGAACAGTGATATACTACTGCATTCAACTGATCTATCAAAGATACTTATGCCCTGATTGATATATAAATGGCATACCACTGCCCTGAACTGATCAAGAAGTGATAAATTACTGATTAGAACTGATCTATGTGCCGATTTCTCATGTTCTGAGAGCAAAGCTGACTCGTACAATATATCATTTGAATAAAGGTTCTGTGTACTACTATTTCCTCTTATGCGGAAAACTGGATGTAATTCTGATTGGAAAACCGAAGAAGAAAACATTCAGCAGGACTGATATTGACTCCGCTAGGCTCGAGGTGGAGTGCAGTCAAATATCTGATCCATGCCAGGTGCAGGTTATAAGTTGTGCAAAAGCATTTGCAGGGTGTGCTTATAATTGATAGACTACATATGTTTGGTAATCATCGACTTTCAAATTTGTTTTTCTTTTTTGTAATATGACGTTGCGTTACTATATTCTCCGGGTCTGTTGAGTGTTCGAAGTTAAATAATACGGGTTATTTCTTTCGTATCTTTCAATCATATAGTGTTGGTGTCTGCGATGAACACAAAAAAATAATAATGCATTTAGAGCAGGTCAAAAAAAAAAAAAAGGCGTTGGTGTCGTGCCTGTTTACAGCCCAGTCGGTCGCATTTGCCGCGTTTCTCCTCAAGTCGGTCTTGCATTCTGCTATCACATGTCTTCGTACTATTAATTGGAATAATAGCTTGTGTCGGCACAACAATATCTCTGCCAGTGCTTTGAAAACGGCAACGTGACAATTGGTTGAAGATATTAAAGGTACAGAAAAAAATACACGTTTAGACTAGACAAAAGTGCGGACATGAGTAAATTCATACATTCACAGACAAATTCTTACCTTGTGCCAAGAGGCCGAGAGAAAATCATCAACTCCTAACATCTTGCCATCAAGGCCGCACGTCAGTTCTTCAAAGAATAGTTATAAAGTATAACGTATTTCAGGGATATAGCAATCGGCAAATTCCTGACTCAAAAATTATTCGCGCTTCGGCGATTTATTCTAAGTGGATTCTGTGACTAACTGAATGATGCTTAAAGCCGCAAAGCACTGTGGACTATTGCCGTTTCTAGGCCTTCGAATCGTTTGCGGATGTTGCCTTTCAGCCCTGTGAGTGATCAATTTCAATTTTCTCAGCTTCTCACCAAAGATATATCATATAGTAAAGAGAACTTGGTTTTTGAGGCTTTGCTGAGATGAAAGATGATTGATATCAATTCTTACTACGTCACTCATACATTTCTTCTTAAAATCTTGAGAGTAACTGGCCCCAACCATTCAGAAGATACGCGTCATGCGAGAATTGATAGTTCATCCAGATTGTCTGATAAAGTATCGTATGCCAGGAGCTGTAGATGCGTTTTGAAAGTCTCATTGCCTGGATATTGACCTACTTTCTAATCATGAATAAAAACGAATCTAGATCTGTTTCAATTTGATGAAATATCGCGTGAAAGAACCTCGCAACGTCTTTACTTTGCAAAGTATAGTTTACTTAGTACTAGTTCAATGCTAGAGTTAACTAGCAGAAGAGAAACCATTAAACACTCAAAATGTAAATATGTATTAACAGTGAATACCTACCAGTCCTAAGTTCCTCTAAATAGTTATGCTCTGATGTAACTATGAAATATCGAACCTCATAACTTCAGAAGTTTGCAAAGTAATTTTGATTGCAGCAATAATTCACAGCTGAGACCAAAGATTATCGAACACTCAAAATATACATACTCGTATGAGTGAACCACACGTATGAGCTATATTTCTAACTTCCTTCAATCAATGGTTCTTCGTCTGTCTACTAACCGTCTATTATGGCGTTGTTTTCCAACGATCCAGGGGGGTAATGACGACCCACCAAATGTCTTGAGAACGTAACGTTGAGTGGTGGTTTTAGGAAACGCTAAATAGTGTCTTCTTTTATATGCACGTCATGCGTCAGGACTTGTGGTTGCATAAGTGCGTCGTTTGAGATTATTCTAGATAAACTATTCTTCACGTCCCTCAAGTGCCTCTTATGATATCTGTTGATAATGCTGTTACGAAGTGATCGCGTGGGGTGTCCGCTCTAATTTTAACGCTGTGCTTATATTAATCGTGGGTGGTTTCCCGGATATTGGTTCCGTATACCGTATTAATCTGAATTCAGGAAGGAAATTGAATAGTTTTTCAACGCTTTTGAAGTTAGAGGTTAGACCACCAAATCCGCCGCAAATTTGCCGATCAGATCAACACTGACGGTCTTCCTTGAACATGCCAGATATATTTGTCCAAGGTCCAATTGAAATCTGTGGTCGATACGGCCAGTCTTGCACGATTGAAACATTTATAAACCCAAGGTGTGCAAGGATTTAGATAGAGAAAAATATGCGTCGGACAGAACGGAAATGCACTCGCATGCTGCAGAATATTTTTATCTGTGTTCTGTGGCTAGTTGGTTGTGTGAAACGAACAACATTACAACTATAGGCTTCAACACAAAAAGTAAAACTCGTGGTAATATTAAGAGGGCGTGGCAATTCAAGATCTCCATTCAACTTCTAGCGTTTTATTTTGTCTTGTTTCTGTTTTCATTTTCGCCGATAACTTTTGCAGTGAATATTATATTATATGCAGCTGTTTGTGAACATTGTAAACCCTAAATATAACCATATATGGATTTGTCTTTATATGTATTTAAGAACAGTATAAAGGCTGTAAAAGCTCGATTTAACTGAAGCGATGTGTCTCATATTTCAATCGTGAAGTATGTTCCTCGTGGCAGACTTTCGCGTTTCTTGCATGCAACAAAACAATTACGAACCTGTTTTTTAATATATCTATCTATTTATAGACATGAGTTATCGATACCGAAAGATCCCATCAAGTTTGAAATTCTATCAGCTTTAGTAAAAACATGCATCCATTGACCTCCTTTGAGTGACTGTCTGAGCTGTGCAAATGTTTTGCATTAGTGTGTTAACAGTAAGAGCCGCAGTTTGTGTGCTTCTATTAGGTTTGTACATAGTTTGTATCGATCGTATAGTACACACAAGGTCGGCATACAGTGACGTATTTGATATTTCAGCTTAGTGGTTCTCGTAATGGGCCCCAAAGACACCTCCCTTTTTGGCTGCCTTCGAAACGCCATCGCTAATATCGCGAAATTTGTGAAAGGTTTTGCCGTGAGATAAAGTATTGCACGGAAAAAATCTGTATTAGAACAAGAAGCACTGATTATATCTCGGTTGTTTGTTAATGTTATGGTCTTTGCCTGAAATCATGATGATTTATAAGGACAGAGATCTGTCATAGAGGGTAGATAATCTTGGTGTCTGAGAGCTTGTTCAGATGAAAACTGGTCTCAAGATATCCCTCGACGTACATACATTTTCATTTTGAATTGGTTAAAAGGATTTGTATTGTGAACTCAAGTCTTATTTTGAGCGTATGGTTGGAGATAGATCATATCTGTTAGGAGTGGAGGAATATTCACAAATAAGCAAAACCGAAAGGAGAGAGAACAGAAAAAATATATAAATACATATATACTATTCAAGTTTGTGACTTCTAGACTCATCACAGTTGGTGCCAGGCCAAATTTTCAGATCTGTGACGTCAAATGTTGCCTTGAAAAAGAATTTTGATGAAAATAAGCTATCAGTTTTAGAGTGAAGTTGGTAAGAGGATAACGTTGTAGGTGGAAAGAGGGCAAAGGAGAACCAATAACAACAACAGCAGCATAAATGCATGCGTACAAGAACTGACACGACAAATCAACTGACTAAGCGTACAAGGACAAGGCTTAGTACTGACTTGTTGACAAATTGTGACATCCTTGATTCTTCAACCAGTTCTCCATAAAAACGTAATAATAGATCAATAACAAAAACAGCAAGCATCACTTTGAGCCAAAATAAATCGATCTTGTTCTCGAACGATTCAGATGGATTTGGGTTGCTAAGTCATCTTTCCGACTTTCGGGGGCCTCTTACTGGCGGATAAGGATTTCGGTGCGCAAAGGACTGTGGTTTATATTACATATATTTCAAATGTTTCGTATGTTGTTAATAGAACCATGAGATACTAAATGTTTTAAGATTAATAATAAGAACTAGAGGCTTTATTGTATGGGTAACTTCTGTCCACTTGTAATTGCCGATTTTATCTTGAACTGACGCCATTCACTTCTACAATATATCAGACGCAAATTCATACTTGTTTACTAAACGTACTCAAAACGACATTAAGCATTTTCAGAGGCGGAGACTGCTCCTCTTCTGACATTTGGTCAAGAAGACAATGTGTGGAGAGTACAAGAATAAAAACATGTGAAAGCCGTGAGTATCACGGGAAGTTGGTTACTTTACCAGTCAATGACTGGATTGGTTCCAGAAGAAACGTTTTTGTTTTCAATAACACCTGAAGCAACAACAAAGGAGTGCCCGAATAGTAGCATATGAATATCGTGTCATTTGTTCTTAGTTACAACATTTGTTTCAATTCAGCAGGTTTCATTCCCTGCCTTGTGAAGGAAACTGCTCAGTGAAAGAGATAGCCGCGTTACTCGAGTTCCAGGTATTCACATACGGTTTCTCGGCTTGGTTTGCATAACTATTTTCCGTTCATGTGTTTTTGTTTTGTGTCTTGTTCCCCCCCCCCCCCCTTTTTTTTTTTATTATGAGACGGTGAAGTTGTTTGTGCATACGTTATTTACTTTCACCGCCCAAAAACATCTGATATTGAACGACTTAAATTTGCCGTTATTGAGTCCAACATTTTTCTCTTTCGGAATAAGTCAGAGTTGAAATTGAGAATTCTAAGGCTATTTTTCTTTGCCTTTGAGAATTCAATGCGCCCGTTTACTGATTAATGAACTCTTGACCACGACATGCTGCAAGTTAGCAGAGATACGAAATAAACATTCTGCCTTGATGGTATTCCCTTTGCCGAAATATAAAGTCCCCCTAACATCTCGGTTAACGAAATCGAATAAAGAAGTTGCTTCAATTAGAGAAATACTAGCCTTAGTCTGGTAACAAGGTCTGGAGACCTACATTTTGTTACATCTTTTGGAAATAAGGTACGTATAATAAAACGTATTAGCGTTAGGCTTGTTAACGCTCCTATTTGGAAAACCGTTAACAACACACGCACCTCCCAAGTTACGCCCTGCCAGGAGAGACTCGTCTTCATCTTTTTCCGTCTGCAAAAATTCAGTGCAAATTTGCCAGTGATACTGAAGTCAGTAGCACTGCGAATTTCGTGATCTCGCGCTGGAGGAAGAAACCAATTTGTTATGCTCGGGTCAATTTTCTCAGTTATCAATGCTTGCTCCATTAAAATATTTGCCCTGTGCCGGATTGCGTCAATTCACCATAATGTCCTTGACCCCTCTTAATGGATCCACCCTTCTATATTTTATTTTTACATTTGTTTTTAACGTTTCCTTGTGTTTATCAGTTGTTCTAGATAATCATTTTAAACAAAGTTCCCATTTAACCCCATTATTGTGAAAACCTTTCGCGCTTTTGTCATTTTCACCAAGGAAATTTAATACTGACAGATTAAGGCATGAGATTTTTGCCGTCGTTGGTGCAGTTTTTGCGTCTAAGTTGGCTCGAACTCAAAACAACTTCCTTTTATATATTAGAACTGTTATTTTGTCAACCACGCCTGTTGAAGTATTAAAAAACAACGTATTTTTCATTTGTTGTACCGCCCAACCTGAACCGCTGCGGTAGGGCTACGTCTAGTCAGAATTACGGACAAAACTAATTTGTGTATCCGTTTTTAACTGCCAAAGGGCAACATGGAAACGGTCAGATGAAACTAGAGCAATTATGTGACCACACAGCGAAATCAATCAATCAATCAATCAACCTTTATTTATACACGATAAAAGAGCTACAGCTACAGCCACAGCTTGTGTGGGCCTGTGAATGCATGAATACATTCTAGTAGCAGTGACTGATCACGAAGTGCATGTTAGTGAAGTATTTTAAAGTTTGGTTTGGACTGATTATCTTGGTGGTGCGAGGGTGTTGGGTCTTTTTGGCTCCATATGGTCTAGGTTTTTGTTTCCTTGTATGACCTGTTTAGGTTGTGGCAGTTCCGGTTGTTTTCAAGTAAGTCCGAACTCTTGCTCAGGAATGCAAAGGTCAAATCGCTTAATGGGTCCTTCACTGCTTTCAGCGTCGACTAAACTATAATATAACAATTAATGGAATTGAAGTGACCAGCTTGCGAACAACAGGGACTAACGTGAGGGGTTGGGTGACGGTTAGGGACAAATAGGCCGGTGCAAAGGAATGGTTAGAAAATGGTATATTAGAGGACGGTTGTCCTTTCACAGAAAGACTAATGAACTACCCTTAACTGACTATCAATACAAATAATGTAATACCAGCTCTTAAGAGAACTAGGTTGACTGCGTCGGCGTGGCGGAAGACAAACTGGTGTATCAACTAAGTGTTGATGAGTGTAATGGAACGCCGTAAAAGAGACAATAGCTGACGTTTCGAGCGCTAGCCCTTCGTCAGAGCGAATGACGAAGGGCTAGCGCTCGAAACGTCAGCTATTGTCTCTTTGACGGCGTTCCATTACCCTCATCAACACTTAATTGATACACCAGTTTATCAACACAAATAGTTTCGTTTGATATCTGGTTAACGTTTATGCTAAATCTCAAAAAAGGCGAGCTGCATTTTGGTCATGCACTGCAGAAAAAAGAACCAATGCTTCTGTATGAGGTATTGTCTACATGCTTGTTTTTCACCGCACGACACGGCTTCGTGCTAAAATTACTCAAGCCCGAAAATATACTTTAATCGGTGTATGCATTACGGTAGATTGTCCCTTGATGACCTCGTAAAACTAACGATACATAAATTACTGACCCATCTCTGAATTGGAGATTCAGGAAGTAGTTAATGAAATAGGTTGGCATTTCTCAAAAACTGGAGCTGCTGTTTGATCCATAGTATGAGCTTTTAAATGAGGAAACTTCAATACACATTTAAAAGGCTGACATTCCTGAATAATATAGGATTGGTCAGTTACTTCTGCCTTGTGTGATAACCCGTTGCATGAATTAAAGTAAAATCCTGATTACGTGAAAGCTTACATTGGGGGTCTTTCATAATGTCTCAAGTATTTTAGCCGCTTTCTCGCGATGATCATTTAAGTGCGTTACGATGTAGCCATGTCAGAGCTAATCTGCAAAAATCATCGCTGTAAATCTTCCATATGCTTCCATACAAACCGTCTTCCCGTTGTTGAAAAAATAAATCTGAAAATTCGATGGCCACGGCACCGGTAAGAAATCGATTCAGTTGCATGGGACACGGAACTCGATCGGAATGAAGGCGATATGGCACGGGAAAACAGGAGACCGTGAAAGCAGCAACTGATAAGATTAGTGTTCTTGAGCAAAACGGTCCGTCAAGTGGGAAGTCATTGTTCGATCTTGTAGTTCCAAAAAGCTGATATGCACTGTTAGAAAGTCGCACGAAATGTTCGAAGTTTAAAGATGAATATTGCGCGGATTTGGCCTCGGAGTTAATGGAAAACAGTAAACGCACTTCCTGCCACTGAGATCTCCGTAGTTTGTCGGTGGTTTTGTTATAACTTCCTGAGCATAATGATCAGAATATAGATACAGACGAGTAGTGATGTTGAAAGATCGTGGTCTCAAAGACCGGCGACAATGGCAATACCGATTCAATCTACTTTGCGGCTAACTAGTTCCACCCTATTCCTGATCCATAACTTATAAATTTAGATATCCGGCTTCACGATATTCTTTACTATATCTTACAAAGAAAGTGATGTTCGAGAGCAACTGTAGAAATACAGCGTTAGGAGGTCAGAGATATTTTATACATTAGACACATGCACTCACTCTCATAGATGAACATTGATTCGTATGTCGGTATTAGGGTATTCTGTACTTGTGGATAGATCCTCTTCTGGTTTTAAGAGCACGTAGTTAACCGACCAAGACTACTGTAATTAAAAGTTTGAACTGACACAAGCACGTTCTGGCTGGCATTAATCGCTCTCTGTGAGTGAAACATCAGACATGCTTGGAGATTGTAAAACCCCATTATGGAGACACTTTCAGTGTTAGTTTATTGAATATATACAAGTTAGGGTAAGCTATCTAGTGTCCGTCGAACGTCTCGGTTTGTTTGGCGAGAGATATACTCTCTGGTCCGGTGTTAAACGCACCACTTCTTGGTTGAAATTGTTTTGACGCTCTCTGCAAAATGTCTCTAGGAGACAACCCAACCCGCGCATTAAGCTGACTCTGGGTCACCTTTGTTGCCACTGCTGCACACGAACGCACCGAGCAACTTGGGTTTATTACAGAGGCACCTGTTCAATAAGCCCAAGCTCTCAATGCACTCAGTGCATTCCTTTTTTCGGATATTTATAGATAGCACTTTTCACATCGCGCGAAAAGCTCCGGCGATGAATTTAATATCGAGGAACATCCACAAGTGGCTTGTGGTCGTTGGAACTGATTCTGATTATAAAAATTTCCGTTATTGTTTCGCTACAAACCGCTGGAATTTCCTTCAGTCTGTGTAGTAGAAGGGACATGGTGATGACAAGGAAACAGCCCGGCGCTGTAAGACTAGTGGGCTTCAAAGCGTGAGGAGATTGGCACCCCTTAACAAAATGCACTATAACAGGAAGGTCTGGAATGCAGCATGCATGTCTGGAGTGTGAGGTTATGACGTTCTTCATGGCCAATGTACACTAAAGCAGCGGATAATCGATTAAGACCTATTTTAGGAACTAGTCCACTTGAACTGGAGCAGTTGAGTTTATATAGGGTGGGACATTGAGAAACTTTTCTGTACCAACAATATGTGCACAACATAGTTGGGGCAACGTCCTTGTATTGTCATGTTTCTCGACCCAAATTAAACTTCTCAAAGATTAAGGAAAACTCTACTCAACAACTGATCGCGAACACTGCCAGCTGTTAGAGTGTACTTACTGAATGAGAACTTCCCTTTGAGTGGTCACACCTTTTGGGTTTCAAAGATTAAGGAAAACTCTAATAGTTCAGGGTTGGAAGTGAGCGCTGCTTACTAGAATGTGCGCATTAAGAACTTTAATTTGAGTGGTCACATGCACCTGTAGGTTTAGGAGTTCAAAGCGAACGCTGCTGTTAGAATGTACTTATAATCAGAGCGTTTGAGTGGTCACATCCTTGAGTTGTACTTGGTAAATTATTATAGGTTTTGTGACAATCTAAGACAAAAATATCTGTTTTTATGGTTTGACTTACTTTTACAATCCGTTGACAAAAGTTGTTCAGAGACAGTTTTAAAGAAAATAGAAAGTAGTGTTTATCACTCTGAAGGTCTAATTTTGATCGCTGCAATTTAAAGGCCCGACCAAACGAACGCAACATGTTCACCCAACTTTGTGCACTGAATGCGACGGTAAGAGCAGCAATTGCGATGCATTTTCGCGTTTTCCATCGTCAATTTTCACCGGGCTCATAAATGCAGACTCCAACAACATTGTACGGTTTTGCAAAGACTTTTTGGGTAACACTGTTGGGCGATGTTGTGCCAACATGTTGCTTCGTTTGTACAAGCCTTAAGTTGAAGTAATTACAAACTATGTGTCGTCATTTACCCTTATATCGAACGGCGACGGAAAAATAATTGTAAGTGAGATATAGATATCCATTTCTCACTTCGGTATGGCAATTTTTGTTGAACTGCCGCTTCTCCCGACGATCTGTGAACCTCACATATTTTGCGTCAAGTATAAGTTTGAAAAAAGTAAAAAAAAGCAAACAAACAATCGTTTGTGAAAACTTGCGCAAGGAAATTGGTAGTCAGTCCATGATGGTAGGTTGTTCATGCCTTTACGAGTCGAATCACTATCTAAATCGGTATTCTGCCAAGAACTATATTGTATACCACTACGTATCCTGACCATACATGTAACTAAATCGGTGTTCTAGCTTGCGTTTAGCTTCATAGTTATTCTTGGCCACCTTACACCCTCTGTTCTATTTTTTACTAATGCTGTACTTATGATATTGACTCGGGGTGTATATATATATATGTATATGCCCGTTTCGTTTCTCGTTGCAACACTGTAAATATAAACCGTCACTAAATAAAGATTGATTGGGATGATTATTAAAATACGATAGAATACAAGTTCTTGCGGAACAACTGTCGGCGAGGCGCTAAAACGTAGAGAGTATTTGATGTGGAGATGAGTTCACGGGGTCACGAGATCGGGCTGATGTTTTGCAGCATTATCCTTTCAACGAATAGCCACATGTTCAGCGGAAATCTACACCAACTAGCTTCCTTTTGAGACGGAGATATTTCATAAATCTGACTCGTATTTTAAAATGTGCACTTACATGAATGCAATCACTTGTATTTAAGCAATAAACACTTCAGAACGCGGGTATCTTAATTTCACTGACATTTTTATCTTTGAACTCTGTATGGGATTATAAGGGGCGGTCAGCATTATGCTGGCGTGTTTAGAATTCCCTCACGGAAGCAAATCGTGTCGTCCGCAGCTTTATCAGCTACAAGACTGCACTAAAGACCGTTTTTAAGGGACTACGCGGCAGCTGAACTTTGCAGTACATTTTCAATCCAAGGTTTGTCAACTGAATGTTCCTGAGATTACCAGAACTAACCGAATTCTGATTACAAGGATACCAACTAAGCTAACGGCCACAATTTGACAATAACCAAAGGCATTACGAAAAACACTACCTTGGTCTATAATTATGTTTATAGTTTTATACAATCATTCCAGAAAAGGTTGCCATATCTAAATATAAAGATAGTCAAATATATGTCACGTGACCACGTATAGCTACCACTGTTACCACTGTTAAACATGATCGTTTTACTGTGCAGAAATAGAATAAAATATAATAATATCAGACTGTTTATGTTGCAAACTACCATTAACTTAAATTACGGACAGAAGCTGAACCCTTATGCTGTATTTTCCTTATAGCATGATAGTATGTGGTCACGTGCCAGATATACCAGCCTGTACATATATTTTGATATGACGACTTTTGCGGGATCAGACTGTATATATAGATGTATTGAAAGTGTGCTCATCTAGCGTGGGTCGGGAGATGATCAGGAGTGTAGACAGAAAGTAGGATGGATTCTCGCATTTAACAAATTGACTTCAGTTTCTTGTCTTTGATCCTCTTAGAGATGACGAATTGCGTCATGACATTGTCAAAAAGTTGTGGGTCCACGAGTCGCTTCGCCGATTTGACCGAATTTCATTGCCTCTATAACTTTTCTTGCCCTCTAATTGGTTAACGGTACAATTCAAGAAATTTCATTTGTTAAAAAAAAAACAAACAGCTTGGTGCGATGCCGTTTGAGTGCATGCAAACTTTTTACTTCGAAAGAAACGTTGCAGAGTACAACCTTGCACAAAATATGTTCACACGGGCTAATAAATCAACAATTTTGTTCGAGGTTATAGATGTTTGTTTCAATTTCCTAAAAAAAGTTCAGGGCAAACTGGAAGTTCCACTACTCTGTCAAATGGGAATAGTTCGTAAGAATTGAGATTGAAAACTGGCAAAATGTACTCATTGTCTTGGCCATTCATTTCAGCCAAAGACAACAATTAATTAAGTAAGCCAGCCAGCCGTTTTGCACAGTGAAAGCGCTTACCTTGAGCCTTTTGCCATGGAATTTGTCACTCCTTGCAATGCTGTATTCGTCTTGTTTTTCTTCCCAGTTGCAGAAATCCTCCAAAGCTTCTCCACTAATAGCCATGATCTTTGCTTTACTCATTTCTGGTTCCATGTTAACACAAAAATATGGTTACAGTAAGTACAGTTTGGCGCAGTAAATTCATTGTAATCCAGACCGATCCGGTCTCTCAGACAAGGCTTGTTCACGTGTGCTAACCAATTATGTTATAACTATTGTGTTTTGGCTGTTGGATCTAAGTTATTTAACGGTTGGTAGATTAGAGTAGCAAAAGAACTGTCATAAACAGAAAGTTAGGAACAACGATGAATGGCGATGGCATAGCCGCAAGTATAGGAGAAAGGTTAAATCCCACACTCAAGAATGAACATAATGCTCGCACCATAAAGAAAGGTTATGCCATGTGTGCAGTCTGATCATTGCCTAACTGAAAGTAGCTCATGGGGTTTCTTTTGCCTTCTGTTACTGAACAATTACACCGCATAATTGCAATTTTGTCCAGGCTATTTGGCTTATTATCTAACATTGCACAAATTTTAAATCGGTATCTACACATCTCAAAAAAAAAAAAAAAAAAAAAAAAAAAATAGAGGATAGAGTTACAGCTATAAAACTTTAAAAAGTGTATGAACTTAGATAAGAACCCGGGAGTAAAACTAAGATACTTACAACCAAACTATTAACCTACATAACACCTATTAACTCACATAACACCTATTAACCCACAGATACCACCACATGCACGCTTTTTCAGTCTCCCAGCATGCAATACACCTTAGTTACTCGCTTTCTTTGAGTCACAATTGACTCTTTCAGTTAGCGTGTCACGTGACCTGAAATGGGACAGCACACCAACATGCGTCTCAGCTAAGTAAAAATCAATTATCACGGTGTTGTCAGATTTTTCACTCGCAATCAGATAATTCACCGAGAAATAACCGAATGAGTAAGCAAACGTCTGGCAAATAACATTTCATTGTCTTTTTTTTTTTTTGAGATGTTATTTTGGCGTGTTGTCTCATTTCAGGTCACGTGACAAATTATATTGATGTTCCAACAATTTTGTCCGTGATCGAAATATGTCATTTTCGTTCTCAGTTAATCCAAATTAACATACAATTAGAATGACATATGGTCGCCACAGTTTTGGCAAAGATACGGTAGTATCAAACAAACACCTAGTTTAAATTCAATCTGGGCTTTGATCTCGCTCAGTTCACCAAACGAGAGATTGATAGCCTTCGCCTATGAACGCTTTGGCCACAATCACAGACATCGAAATCCTAACCGCATTATCCTGGTTCACCCTAACACTATTAATTTAAGCTCTACGTCTTCCTTAAACCTCAATATTTCTCAGAGACAATATTTCGGCCGGACAACGTTATATAGGACTGTCAAAACGTTTCTCTTTGTCTTGAATACGCCCTACACAACAAAATGATTCGGGCTTCATTATGTTTCTGAGAGAAGTCGTACCTTGATTCAGTCAAAACTTGAATATAGCCTCGTGGATCGGTTGTCTGGTTCCTGCGCTGATTGCCTTGCTCCAGATTGAAGTTTGTCTTCAGATGTGAAAACGACGTGCTCCGGTGAGCTTCGAGTAGATTTATGTTAGTGCCTATCCGGATGTTAAGACTCTTGCGATACATAAATGTTGTGTGACTTGTCTGATTTAACCCCTCACTCCCAAGATCAAATGCAGATTCTCCCCGGCAACTTTTAAGAAGAAAGTGCATGAGTGATATGGCTGAGAACTGACAGTTAACCACGCATCTTTCGTCTGAGCAACCTATCACAAGCCAAGTTCTCCATACTGTCTGATACATCTATCCGTAAGAAACTGAAGGAGATAATTGAAGTTGGTCACTCTTGGGAGTGAACATAAAAGGAGAACTTTGCGCAATCCTCTAATTGTAATGAACTGGATGTTGCAGAATTAATCTTTAAAGCTGAAACTTTCTAAACCTTGCTTGGAATTTGAACCTATGCCAAAATTTGGTAACTTTATCACGAAAACAATTGCATGTAATTATTTTATTGTATAGTGCCTTTCCACGTGTTTTGCCCTTGCGAAGATGACTTCGACTGCTGCAGTTGACAAAGCGGTATAGGTTTGGTATAGTTTTAGGTATATATTTAACAATACAGGCTTCAAACATGATACTTCAGTCTTCAGCCGCTTTATTTAATCGATGAAGCTTAAAATTGCAGTTTAGCATAAAACGGATTTATAGTGCACCGCGTAAAGCTGAAGGGCCATATCAAGAAAGCCGTCGCCAAGTAATCGGGGATGGCAACGGAATGTCACAACTACAATATAACGCCCGAGGAATACTTTACTGGCGGAACATCTCGTCCCGACCCCACCCCGCTTGGGTCATCACGAACGACACAAACACTAGAGAAAAATACGCGTCACGTGAAAACGAGCAAAGCGTGATCCTCGAGATTGCGCATGCGTCGAGCCTGATGAAGACCCTCTCCGCCTTGTGCTTGCGTCACTCATGAAGATTCGGTCCAAACTTTTTTGTCAGTTTAGGTCTAAAAATGAGCATGTTTTGCTTGCCGGCATTATGACTTTCTTGGTGTTTTGAGCTGTTCAAAATGCAAGATTATAGGTTTTTAAAACAATTTTTAAAACAATCTCCCCCAGAACAAGCAAAACTATGGGTCATTTAAGCTTTTCTATTCCGGAATAGACCCAATCGAACGCATCTTTAATTCATGATCTCTATGATATTAACCTACTTTTGATTTATAATACAGGAGGTGACTCGCAGTACTGTAACCAAATTTTTCAAAAAAGGAAATGAAAGAAATCTCAGTAGTCGGATACCACCCTGTATAATAATGAAGTTATTTCACTTACTTGTTCAATCACTAAAAGTTGTGTATAATTAGAAACTCATCCAGGCTTGAAAGTTGTACAGCACACTATTAAATGCTTCAAAGCTGTTAGTCTTAACACACAGGCAAAACACTGAGACGTTTCTTCAGCCATGTCGGATGGTGCTTTGTCTAGTTTGAGCTCGTAATGATATCCTTTCAAGCCCACTGCCTGCGGCGTAAATTGCTGGCTTCACAAGACGTGCATCCGCATACCCCTTTCTGGCCCATAATTAGCTTGTCTCTTCTTTGTTGATGGTAATTACGATTGTGATTAAACACCACACAGCACTACCATTGATATTGAGTTTTCGCCGCCGCGGCACGTCTCGCGCTAGCAGTGTTCAAAATATATTTTCTCCTTACTGCCTCACAGCAAGAAGATGTAGTACGGTATAGAGAATTTAACATCTAATAAATTGCACGGTATAAGCAGCTGATGAAACCAAGGATTCTCATTGTGTCGCCCATACTGCCTCTTCATGAATGCTGAATAGAATTTGTATTTGAAGACCCAGGACATTGATGGCTAAATAACGTGACGTCAGAGCAAATAGCCCGGAAACAAATGGGTAATAGAGTCAGGCTATAAAAATAAGAACTTGTTTTGTAAAACGTGACGCCGGATGCATTAATATTTCGGTTTTTCTTTACAGACTGTGATCTGTTGTCAATGGTCCTGGCTTGTATCTGGCATACATACATAAAGCACTGACCAAGTTTGTGGTTTCATCGAACATAGGTTGCCGCGTACAACACACTAACTAAAGCGTAAATATCTAGTCTACTTTTATTATACTCGGACGAGTTTTTGGTCATTAAACAAGGGCAAGTTAGTTTCCTTTAACTACAGACCAATTTTTGGCTTATGAGTGTCTCTTACAATCCGTTATGTCCGCCACGCTTACGACATAAAATAAGTTGCATGATTATGGATAATGAACACAGTGCAACGTTAGCGAACGTTTAGTCGCATGCACCTTTCTTACGACGTAGCTTACGACACGAAAGCAATTTGTGTGACCAAGTATTTAAACCTGTTTCAGACTGTACTAAGCCAAGGTTGCAAGCAAACGGACCTTGCATAAATTCGGCCTTTACAATGCGTACGTAGTACCTGGTTTTGAGGCCACAATCCGCTCCGAAGCCAATACGCTACTAAGCCAGGAAGGCTGAGTCAACTCGGTTTTTAGTCCCTCCCGCACTCGTATTTCACTCCACAGTGCACACCATGCCACAAGTCACTATATGCAGCATATCTGTTATACACTCATAAATTACTGCTTTGGCTAGGCAATTTTAATTTGGCAATTATTCATCACGACTCGCGGCGACTTTTGTTTCAAAACGCCAGTCTCCCGCAGTTGTCGAAGGCGTCCTTTGTGTATTTCGCAGAAGAATTTAATTTGTAGCCCTCAGTTTCCCAAGAAGCGACAAAAGACTATACAGGTAGCGAAAACGTGAAACTCGATATTTTTCTCGCCTCCTGCTGTATGCTTCCTTTTAACTTCTGTTTTTTGTACTCCATGCGCGCGCAATAATTTAGCTGTTGATGATAACAGTCGCTATATCAAGAAGAACACAACTGTTGCTGCCAGACAAATATTGAACATGATTGACAGTTTGTCTCCGTGAACAGTTTTCCCCGCTACCAAGCCCGTATAATACATATACTAGCTTAAAATTATAATAACAACAATGACGTATTATGTTTAGTTGTCATCTGCGACCAGCAGCCTTTTAGGCATACAAGTGATAAACTCAGTCGTACAATTGGATTATTATGAACGGCGAGATATCAAAATTGACATGAGGCGTCTTACACGAAGAGCGACTACGCAAGGGTACTCCGCATAAATTCTGGCGGCATAAGATTACCAGCCCTTCCCAGCTTTACCAAACCTTTTCACTGCGCGGCGCTTAAAGTTACCTTCAGTGGAAACGTTTTCGAAGGAACTCACCTTTATCTTGACAACTTGTGTAAACTTCGAAATGGACGCGAAGACAGTAGAAAATGTTCGTTTGTCCGTTTTCAAGCCCATTTGGTAAGTTCCGCCTCCCTCAGCGTGCCACCAGTAGCGGCAAAATATAATTTAAACATTTCTCATCTGAGGTAATTATCGTGCGCAAGTGAGCAGAGTTGTTAGGCGCTATGATCACGGAAGTTCTAAACTTTCAAGTTGTTGCCAACCTTTACATCTGCTATCAGCCCGAAAAGCCCACGCTTATAACGTCCACTTGAGATGACGTGTGCGTTCAAGGACCCCATTAGTCAGACGAACGCAATATTTCTCCAAAACTAGGGGATATTTAAGAAGGAAATTTACATGGCCACAAGAACATTTGTAATGTGCGCATAGCCTGAAGGCACAACGAGGAACTGGCCAATTACAAAGCCGTGGTAATTCACAATACGCAATACATCCGAGCATGGAATATTGACGCACTTGGGCGAATACGATATTGCACTGTAGACAGCGCATAGTCAGTGTTTAGTGAGCAGGTAGTTGTACATGTCAATCATTTGAAGAGCAGCGTAAGTGTGGATCTCGAATAGCTGGTTTGCGACGTTCCCGCGCGAGTCGCCCGAGGCAGGAACCAGCAGAATCCTATTGCAGGTGTTGTCTGCGCGCGAAGTGAGGTCTGTTTCGATCGGATCTTGGCAATAAAACACAAAGAAATTGCCTTTCACAAGCTTTCACGACCAAATTAAACTTGAGAAAAATGCAAGAACCAATCGACATAAACGCTGTTGCTACAACTGTATTTATCGAGATCTTTAATTTTAGTGGTTCCACATTTTAGCTTCTTTTGAATTTATTTGACGGTTCAGTTGTGTTTTCTTTTTTAGTCGAGTCAACTTGGCCTTTGGCGGTAAATTGGTTAGTGAGGGAGCGTCCTTCGCAACATGACTGGTTATTCGCGTGGTGTGGCACAGTCGTTATAAACACCCGCTGTCGTAGAAAAAAAAAATTGTACTGAGAATAAAAACAAGACAAAGTAAAGATGAGAAGAAACTCAAGGAAAGAGCAACAAATGAAGAATAATCCTTGCATCGAAAAAGTATTTCTGTTTTAACTTTCTGGGCCAGGTTCAATTCACGGTTGCGGTAATCCTGGATAAAGTCTAAATTTAACGACGTTCCCTTGATGAATTTTGTGCCGGAAGACGCTCTACCGTCCTTCCTGTATTTAATTTCGAAACTGGCACTGAGTTTATGGTGGTGGATCTTCGATTAACTTAACGAGCTTTGAACGACTGTATGTTCATTCTTTTGCGAATACCCCGGCCCGAAGCCTGGCAATCATGACAGTCATTTGTTTGCCCGAAATAAGTGGTCTTCGCCGACTGTTAGATACTTAATTAAACTAAGGCGACTAAACTACATGGGTAACAAAGTTCTACAGTTCAAATGAGACATTTGAGTACGAACTTATTTTCCACTGTATTGTTGTGTAATGGTCAGGGTTGGAAGTCATCTTTCATGCGAGGTTTATTTATTTCTATTCTACCTATTTATGCAATATTAGGATGTTGTTTTTTGTATGCGGATTACTTTAATTTATAGCTCTACAAATCTTTTTGCATTACCATGTCGACAGCCTGTATTATATCTTCATAGTTCCAAGCCCACTGGTTTTATCCCAGCATTTTTCCCTTTAAAGAGAACTTAGGTTTGTGACTGAAAACAAAGTATGTCGTTCCATACAGAATAAGATTTTATGAATCTTTCGTGCATATTAACCGGAGATCATGAAACATTTGATCACAGATTTGTTAAAGTGGCACCGCTATGACAACGTTTGATCGGCATAAGATCCGCCATATTGCGAAGTGGCTTCGTCTCAGCTGTTTGGGTACCAGTGGTGTAGTGGCATTAAAAAATAAAAATTAAATATTAAACATTAAACGGTGTTGGTAAATTCCTTAAATGGACACTTTCACTGACATATTACTTTGTCCAAATTAAAGTAAAAATATTGGGAAGCACGAATTCCACCCTGCAACAACAACGCTCATTGAGAGCTTTCATTAATTTGAGTCAGTGGTCGCCTGTTGGTCCGCTTTTGGTAGGATTTGGGAAGGTTAAGACCGAGTACAGTTGTCTAAAATAAAAACTAAAAATGGGTCCTACGTCATCAGAGATTATATAAATCCAATTCGCTTGGGAAAAAATGAACGAACAAAAATAGGAATGGATATTCCACTCTTTTCGGGAACAGTACGCGGGCAAAATTTGCGGGCCGTTCCTATATATGTTCTTGTTTTACCCATTTCGAAACCCAAAATGGGTATATATCATGGTTAGAATAAGGAACAAGTCCTAATCTTGCCCAGAGTGTGGTTTACGTTTCTATGGGTTCCTTAAGTCAGCAATTCTGTACACATTCAAGGTGCAGTTCTTTTTTACCCCAATAGTCCCCAATCAATGTTGGTATTTTGTTTTGGTGATATTTAGTATTTTTGTCTTGTCACTTTTTCCCCCTAAAAATGACGCACATACGCATTATTTTAAGACCCAAACATCCAAGGTCATTCCGTAAAGATGTGATGAAAAATGTTAGAATTAGCATTTGCATTACCAGTGGGCAGGAATGAGCATTTGGGCTATTGCATTAAACACTGATATGTCGGGATTTTCAATGGCATAATTATTCGTGATTGCTTCGCCCCGCTCCTGAGCTTGTTTTCATTATATTAGTTTCTAATCAGTAGTATTCTCCGTCCGCATTTGATATAAAAAATCAACTATATCCGCGTTCGTGTATGCGTCATTTCCAAAATGAATAACGTAGTAGTATGAAATATGTAGTTTATCAGACGTGAATTGAGCTAGCTCATTTTCACATGCCCACAACATGACATGCCTCCGTTATACTGGCGAGAGGTTTTTAGATCTCTTCCAATAGTATCTCTATCCCTACAAGTTCAGGAAAATGAACTGATATATGAATAGTCATTTCATCATTATTTATTAGAGTTAACATTACTGGTAATGACATCAGTGGAACAATATTTTATGACTAATTTAGCTCACGGTTAACTGTATTCCTTTTATTTCTAACTTAGTTTTGGTATATGCGTGGTTACCTTGAGTACAATATAATGCACTAAGCTTTATTCGCGTGTGAACTAACTCTTAGTGCACAAAATAGACTAATATTATACATCTTAAAACCTGACAAATCCTGCACGCTAAGTCCGTAACTATATAAGCCAAATGAGGTGGAATATGTACATTAAAATAAAATCAGTTGAACGCAGTGAAATGCAAAGCATTAAAGTAAATGATCAGAAAATAATTCATTCTAGTACAATAGACTTCACATGAAAGCCATATCTTGCCCTTTTCTGGTTTGTGAGGGATAAAGCTTGTTGGCATACCAACATCTTTAGACGTGGATGCTCTGAGCCGAAAGTTTTTTAGACAAGACATTACTGACAGTAAAAAACCTTGTTTAAAATAACGAGAACGAGATCTTTGTATCTTTTACCTGTCATGAAACAAAGACTAGGCGGAGACACGATATAAACGGGGTCTTGTGTAGAAAATCGTCGGATAAAGTCTATCCCCCCCCCCCCCCCCTTTTTTTTTCACCCTGGAAATCCAAGTGAATTCATGCACATTAAACAAAGGCGATAATCGTACCGGTGCGGCCCTGCCAAAACCCTGTAAACCTACAATTCAGAACGTTTTACAATGAAAACCACGGCTAGTTTAGGCCGACGTTGAATGAATAGGCCCTAAAGTTCACACAGCTCTCTAGAAAGTGATACATTTCTGGATTCGCAGCTAAAAAAACGAAGACGATGCTGTTTGGGGTGTCATACGCAAGTATAGCATGAAACGTTTGTGGGCATTTTAGAATTTATGATAATTATATGAGCACGTATCATCATGCAGTGGAAAGTAAGAGAGGAGACTATACATACAGTCATTAACCATGTGAGAGTAGGCATGCATGTTCTATGCTATATGATTTCAAATTTTGAATATTGTGAGAGGCATAACAAGTTTGTCACATCGATCTTATGGCAAACCGCGATGATATACCGCCTGAGTGAGGCGACTCTTGTAAACTTGACATTTTAAGTGCTTTAAATGGACTTATTTTTATAAATGTTTGTTGAAAAGGGCACTATTCAACCAATATATAAATATGCAGGTGAGTTCTAAGGACCAGACGTCCTCACAATTCACTGCTCACGCAGAGTGCAGAAGGAGGCAGTTAGAGTTACCTGAATCAAACAAATCGATTGTATAACCCGTGTAGCCTCAAACAAGGTTTTGACTGATTGTCATACGGTGTTTGAATGGTTTCTCTCTTTCTTTCTTTTTTTTTTTTTTTTTTTCCACTCCTTCATGATCCTTCCCTATATACTCCTCAGACGGAGAACAGGGAAGCGTTAGTTTACTTTGTCTGGAAATACACCTGGTTCAACCATTAAAGTGTGTATCAACTTGGGCATACATTTATAGACTCCTGATCAAATGGGGTTTCAGTTGATAGGGTGTTTGTATGCCAATATAGGAACACGTGGCTGTCAAGAGCCGGAAATGGTCAAATTTTTGCTAAAGACGAGTGTTTACAAGGTTCAAATAGAAGGAGTGTGAAGTTGCCTTAATTTTAATAACTGCACGAACGAGTTGAATTTATGCTTTGGGAGAATACGGGTCACAGTAAAGTTGTCTACTTGGCGAATGCTGTCCACCAATGGAAGTGGTCGATATAGTTGCCTAAGCAACCTTGAAAATTAAAGCTTTAGTTTGTTGATTTTTGCGCGTGACCACATCTAAATCAAACTTAAAAATGCCAAAACCCTTAACTACGCTCAACGACACGGCTATAATGAGAATGTATACTAAAGTCGAGAACTTTTATTTTATATTTCATGTGACAGTTCAGGGAGCTGCTTAACCTGAGTATCTTAACCTGAGACTGGGAAGAGAGGAGAGAAGGGCGGGCTAAGATTTCGTGTTGAGTCAAATTTACCTTTGGCAGTAAATGGACCATAAACGTTTTATCTCTGACATTCTCGTTACGTGTTATCCCAGTAAAGGTCAGTGACCACTATTAAAAACCAGTCGTTGCAAACAATTTAAGACATGCCGTGAGCCATATTTTATGCCGCTTTACCAATTAAAGGCTGATAATGTTCGTGGGTACGCCAGACAGATGTCGTTCATGGTTCTAAAGCGATTTTTGTCACATGCATATCATTTGATCAGGCGCCAAGACTTTATCTGAGAATTTATCTTCAGCTATTTATCCAATGCTTTATCAGAACAGAAATCTTGTAGATTTGGCTGGTGATAGATCCTGACAGCCCTTGTTATCACTTATATGCTACTATTCTTTCCACTCTGGGCCAAAGCAAATATATGGCGTTCCCAAAACACGTCTGTTGACGAAAGGCCCAACCCACTATAACTTTTCGACAGAATTTTGAAACTTTAAGGGACATGAGTTGTTAACCGTGCTTCGCTCTCCGCCATGTTACCATGGCAAACAGTGACATGAGAAACCAGAACCGACTTGAGAGCCGAGTCTCAAACCTCGGAATGGCCGATATAGTCAATTCATGAGAGCATTGGCAACCCCACACGTGCGAGCCGGACTTTCACACTATTTTCTTTACAATTCTTGGAAGGATCAATTTCTAAGAAAACAAAAAGGTTTGTGTGAGAGTTGCGCTGTTGCGTGTTGACTTTCTAGGGCAGAGACCTTCCTTGTTGACAGAAAATGAGTTGTGGTCGTTGTCATTCGCTCATCCTTTTATCTGACGAAGTATCGCATTTATCCCTGGTTTCCGTGTAATTTTTCTATATTTGTCTTCGGTCCTGAGAGCCACTTAGGCTCTGTCTCTGCCGTGATCACACCCGAAGAAAAAGCATTATCTGATTCAGAATGAAACATTTCCCGAATTCCCTGGCTTGATATTAGGCCATTGAAAAAATAGTTACAGTAAGCGGGCAAAGCCGGTCAGCGCTCGATATTGTACAGTTTAGACAAACTGTCTAAGCATAGCAGTTTGCGGGAGAGGCGTAAGATTTGGCTGCACGAGTTTTCGATTTGCTGCCGAATTGCCGTTAAAAACCCGTTGTCAGGAAAATGAAGCCACTTTTTAAGTTGGAACAAAACTCTCGAGCAGCGGGAATAAATAGTTAGCTTTCTCAACTCTTTCGTGACTATATAGTAGAATTGGATCATCTGAAATCAATGCGGACCCGTATCGGAGAAACTGAAGGACGTTTCCAGACAGAGACTTTCTGATGTGTGGCCCCCTGGTTCGCCAAAATAAATTAAACTGAATAAAAATAATCCTGTCACAAGAAATAATACAATCTACGCTTGGGTGAAACTAAGAAACTGAATGTTACTAGATCAGGAAATGAGACACTTTGTTTGAGACACGGCGTTTGGTTATGGGCAGGAATTCACAGCATGCCCTTTACTAAATTTAAACAAAAGTTTTTACAAAATGTTTGCTCTAAGAGCACAGACCGTGCTCGTTGAGGGAGCTTACATCATCTATCATTCCATCTTGACACAACAAAAGAGTTATTAGGGGAGTTTCTATCGATAAGCTTGATATGATGATGAAACTTGGCTGACAGAGAGGACGTAACTGCTTCTTTAGCCATATTGCAAAATTTTGTAGAAACAAAACAAAGAGATTTACTTGAGAAACACTCGTTTATACGGGCAATAAAAAGTACTATTGGCTACTGCGCATGACTGTGAACGTGGCTCATACGAGCACCGTAGTGACGTCACAAGTTTCAAGATGGCGGCGCGCGGGAAATGTCAATATGTTTTGAATATATCTAAAATATAGAGTTCCACTTCCGTTGGAAAGTTGCGTTATTTTAAAACATAGCTCATACATACGCCGAGTCGCGGATCAATTCACCTTGAAACAAAACGTCGTAGCGGCTTTAAACCAACACGAGGGACACAGGAGACCGCAACTAACAGGTTCAGAACGTTTCTTTTAAATGCTATGAATTTCCGTAATCGTTAAAAATCCCCATACATTCTCTTATAATCTTGAGTTTATTTATGCAACAACTATACTTCCCGGAGCCTGGGCCACCTGTGCTTACAATAAGTCACTGCCGAGCAGCAGGGAAAACTCATATATTTTGCGGAGCTAACTGAAGTACTAATTATCGTAATTGACATACTGTCATAATTTAGTGTATTCTAGCTGGTTCTTTGAGTGCCGACCCGCCCTTTTTGAGTTCTCTATAGCTTGCTTGAAATCTGCGGCCTTTCATGAGTTCAGTTTGATTTTGATTGGACGATTTTCTGACAATAGAACATTGTTTTCTGGACATCCGGCTTGCTGTTTTGCGCCAGAAAAAGTTGCAGCCGGCTTTTTCTCATGCTCACTTCCTGTTCAAAGAAGAAATACTGCAATCATTGGTGCATGAATATTGCTTGAACTTTTTGTCAGTCGCAGAAGGGGGCGCGGTGTCGTGAATGCTATTCATAGCGGCTTCCTGTAGTGCAACGCATGTCACAACACTAGTGCGTCCGTGTATGCACACTGCCGCTCGAACAACTTCTTCAGCGCCAAACTGAGCCGACCGCTCCTGAGTCCGATCGACCAGTGCAGCATGTTTATCACGGTGTATTATGGAGACCAGAAGACGTTACTCTGTAATCCCAGCTGCACGATTATCAACTTACTGAACAGCATCAAGGAACGATGTGGGTTCAACGACAGCAATCAAGTATTGGATCTGACGGATGAAACAGGTATCATCATTATCATCATCATTTTTAATTATGAATTGGTATTTCGTATCATTCAAACCAGAAAAAAAGGCAAACGAAGAGCGTCGTTTCTTCGAGTCATCTAGCCGCATCCCAAAGTGGCCCGTACGCAATTCTCTTCTCTAACTATCCACTCGTGTCAACGTCCGGCATTTGTTTACAGTTTTCGGGCAGAACTAGAACAGTGGCGCACTATTTACTAGGCAGCTAGCGTGGTCAAAATCGACAGCACGAACAAGGATATCTAATGCCTGGTGACCCTTGCCATCCGAGAATCGATTTTTGTCACAGATATATGGTATCCTACAAATCGCCGGCATATCAAATGTGGGGAACCTAAATTGATCGAGAATAGACGAAGGTTTGTGTTAGTGTTTGCATAAAAAGTTTGATTAGTTTTTAAATTACCTATATGGCTTTTTCAAACCAATGAGGTTTTCAGTCGTTATGATAATTACTATTTTCACACCATATGGTTTCTAAGTGTATTCGCTGCGCCTAGTTCTCAAACTTATTATCAGCCAGTTTGTTTTAGAACGCGACAATATGAGATATTTTTTTGCATGCAAATCTCTTAGTTTATTAGTAATGTGTGACCTGCAATTAACACTTCGACAGCGGTAGCTAAAACTCCAACGACGCAATTTCAAAACGCAGGGCTGCTTTCCCACTCATGAAAGTAATCTTAGCGCGAAACTGGAGCTTTACACATTGTTAACTCATAAACTTTTTCTGTTTATGATTACAAAATGTTCTATTCCTTGGTTACAATAAAATTTTGGCGCAGCTCAGACACAGCTTTACGTGCTGTCAAACATTTTAACATATTTACGTTTTGAAATATTCAGTTTCCATTCTGCCCTTGGATGTCCAGAATTCGTTGAGACGACCGCTTAAACCTTTCTGACATCGAAGTCGAGTAAAGTACCGTCCACTGATTCTGAATGTCAAATGAAGGCCTTGCGAAACCCCTCAAAGCAAACCGACGATCAGGACTGCAAAAAAATTTATTCACGTCGTCAGTGAATTCTTTGGTTTTATTTTATTTTATTTGAAGTCAAGGCCGGATAAACGCGGATTTTTGGCGCGCAAACGAATGCTTAAAAGGCGAATCGTCTCATTAACAACGTTTGCTTTTTATGTGCGTCTATCGCTTGTCTTAGTTTGGATTTAAATTTGAAATTTAGCAATGCAACCTGCCGGACCGCACGCAGGTGTTCATAAATTGAAAAGAAAGAGAGAAATTAGAATAAACAACATTAAGAAAAGAGAGAGGAAACTTGTTCTCGTCTCTCCCATGTCTGTCTGTCCACAGGCGACCGTTAGGGACCTGGAAATTTTGAGTGGGAATCTGAATTCGGGAAATATTTGAATAAAAACAACTGAAACTTGCTTGTTGTGTTTTCTGTGGTCGCAAGTACAGCGTGTTTAGACGAGTTTTGCGCCCGCTGGGGGAACGTTGACTCGTTTCCAGGCTCCCTAAGCACGGTCGCCTGGGGTTTGTCATTTTTCAGCACTAGATATCCCTTTCACTCCCAAGAGTGATCAAACTCATTTTCTCCTTGAATTTCTCACCAGAGATATATCATACAATAAGGAGAATTTAACTTTTGATACCTTGCCCATTAAGCTATCAGTCCTCGCTACCCAGTCACCCGTAAATTTTCTTCTTAAAAGGTTGAGAAAATCTGTATTTTGAGCTTGGGAGTTAAAAGGTCATGAATTTTTCACGTATTCTTTTTTTCAGGACTTGTATTAGAATTGGATAACCACAAGACCGAGCGGGCCACCAAATATCTGTCTAACAAGGAACGTTACATCCTGGTAGAAAAACGCGTCACATCAACTCAAGAGTCTGACGAGAGAAACGTCAGTCGAGAAGTGACGTATGTGCCTCTGCTACTAAGACCCAGCGAAAACTTCCCACATTACAAAGCGCGCCTGGCGCACCACAACAGTTCAGCTCAACTCCAACATCCCTCCTCCAGGGGTACGCCGGGAAGTCGGAACAAGCGGAACAGACTGAAACAAAAGAAGAGCATGCAGGCGTCACCGAATGACTGAGTCCGCGACAAGAAAAGAGTCCGTCATCACTAGTAAAATCGTTGAACTTTGTACAGAGTGAGGCGGGGGGAGCTACTATTAGTGAACTGCTGAATGGACTTCAGTTAAAGTAGTAGAGTGAATGGTTAACGGAGTGCACGACTGTAGTTTCTGAGATATGTATTACAATGAAATGTTGTAGTCCAAATTGCCTGCCCTGTCAAGCTTAGGTTGATAACTTATGCTCAACGCCTTGAAGAATGACTTAAGAGTGGTTTTTGCGAGCGACGCATGCACAAGCGCAAGACAAGACGCCAATGATGCATGAGCAACGCAAGCACAAGATAGCGTCAAGAAAAACGGACGCAAGCACAAGGCAGTAATTGGATCCTTGTGCTTGCATCTAGCTTGTTTTAGCACTGTGAACCTTTTTTTGAGCGCTCTTCTGCTTGCGCTTGTGCGGTACATGAAAACCAGTGACGTTTAAGTCATTCTTCACGGCATTTTGCTACTATCTATAGTATGACATACGTTTGGCGAAACAGCACGGTTTAACTTATCGTGCAAGCAACACAATGAATTACGAAACAATTTCTATTGCAGCAGCTTGCTTCAGCTCTAAATGAGCGGTAAAAGCTAAAAGGGATGACTAAAAATGACCATGTCTCAAAAAGACCTGACGTTATGGACATGTTACAGACATCTCCGATGGGTTAGTATTAGGGGTTACAATCAGGATTAAGGTTTAGGGTTGGAACTTTGGATATACATGTCATCCCTTTTATACTTGTTCTAAATGAACGCGTTGCAGTTCTGCTTGCCTCACAGGTTGCTCAATAGCGTGCGCGTGCCCAGCTTTCCGGCGACGGTCTCAGTTAAAAAAAGGTTTACTGCAGTTGAACCGAAGTTTGAGATGACTTTTCTTTCAAGTTTAATCAGTTTGGAGTTTTCTCTATATGTACATGTACGTCATCCCGTGCGAGGCAGCCTATCGGCAGGTGATACAGTGGCATATAAGTCAGTTTTACAAGATAAATGGAATAACTGCCTTCCGGGACTTGGGGTAGTCTTCAAACTTTTCCAGGTACCATCTGCAAAAACAAAGGGATCCACTTATACGTTTCGAGCAAAGACTAAAGTGCAAATAGAGCCTTTTTATAGTCTATGAAACTATAATAAAAGCAATCATATTTGCAAAAAAATAAAATAAAAAAAAAAAAAACATACTTGCTGTAACCTGAACCTCGTTTTGGAACAGAGGCAAAGTGTGACTCAGAAATGACCTATTACTTAGTGTAGAATGGAAATTCACATCACCTGTGATGCTGGACTGCACGAGGACCAATGTTAAGAAGTGTGAAGAGTGCAAATGCCAGCCCAGGCAAAGACCAGCTGGCCAGTGCAAAACCACTCCACTCCACAATCTCTCCAAAGAAGTTTGCCCCAGAAACAAACTCAAACATGCCACCTATATACAATAAAAAGAAAAAAAGAAAACCTTATGATAACAGCAATACTTGGATCCCATCAACATGTTTCAACCACCTTTCAAGACACACCTGCCAGGCAGAAAGTACATTTTGCTATGACCAATTATTTCAGGCTGGCTGTCTCAAATATTTTTTACTCCTAAATTATACAATATCAATATTGTTTTTTTCAACAGAATTTCTATTGGAGTGGAACAGCCCTGCCTTAGCTCTGTGTTAAGTAGCTCCGAATCCTCATCATGATTTCCTGGACAATATAAAATTACAACATGAGAAATGATTGAAGGATGCTAACCTCTTGGGATTTTGTAGCCAGTTTCTCCTGGTTTACGTAAGTTACGCAGCACATGATCAGAGTGGATGTTGATGGCCATTCCAACTGCAAACACTGTTACACCACTTATGAACTTGGCATCAGAAAACCAATCTTTGGGATAAATGCCAAATTTTGTTAGGTACCTCCCCTGAAGGTAGCCATTTCCCATGCAAAACAAGAACGCCATCAGACATAATGAAACAGGCGTTGGCTTGCCACCACGGATTAAGAAGGGGTAGATGAATGACCTGCCCAGGAAATAAAACAACAATGTAGCAAAGTGTTCACTTTTGTATGAAGAACACCAAATCTGCAGCTTGCAAGTTTGTTTGCTGTATCTTAGCTGATAGATTTTCTTAATCTTTCCCTTGTCCCTCTATTTTAAGACTGAATCAATATTATGTCAATAATAAATCACTAGCTGAATTCCAGGAATTTGCATTACTATGAAGTTACGGAGGAATGTGAAATTTGACAGCTAAACACAACAGTTATCAGCATAGGAAAATGACAAAAACATATGTCACGATAAAATTGCATGCAGCCCTGCTACCTCAATACTGTACTGTAAATAAGTGTTTAAACTATGACTAAAACATATGTGACCGCTATTTGGTTCCCCAGCTCAATTTTGGTGCTTCCCATTTCCTCCATTGCGCGGCGAAATCGCAGCCACTCAGAGACTTTACATTTCACTGGTGTCACGCTTGAGTAACAGACCGCAGACAGCAACAAGTGTTGCAAGCTTCTGGTGGGATCGCACGTCAGTGACTTTGGAGTCCTGTTTATTTTTGCCGTCTATAGTGTATGTTTAGAAAGCCTATTCACCTTTGTGCGTAGTGCAGCATAAATAAAGAGAGCAAGACCAGGTTAGGAGTTAGGCCCAACACATCTTTTCTCGCATAGCAAAGCAAAACACACGGTACCAGGAACGAAGGGACTTCCTGTACGACCCAGGCCAGCTTGACGTTCAGTCCAAATCCCCATCGATTCGGCGACACCGAAGGAGAGAAGTACCGCCCGTACTCCGCTTTTAGAAATTGCAAACCAATTGCTACAGCGATACCGCCAACTATCATAAACTTTGCGCCCAACGTGACGATCTCAAATTCGTCATAGCTCTTCCACAAGGAAATGAATTTCTCCATCATGTTGATTGCACTGGCGCAAGGGCCTGGGTTTGACCTATTTTCAGGCGCAAGAGACTGGGTCTGACCTATTTTTGCACTCACTAGGGTGAATACGGGGAATCTAAGCCATCTTCAAGTAGACATAAAGCTAGCAGTTTTTGCGCTACTAATCTTAAACGCTTTTACTCACAGAGACTTGGAACGTAGTTTTCAAGAAGATTAGAAAAACATCAACGACAATAACCGATACAATAAAATGCCTGAAGTTAGCATCGTCTCCCCATCCACCCTCCCTAAGAAACGTTTGCGCAGGTTTGGACAAAATGGCGGTCTATTTCAAGTTCTCGGTTCCCCTCTGACAAATGTTTATTATTAACTGTACCAAAAGAAATTGCCAGGATGAAGTTCGAAGTATATCAAGAGATACTTTCCCTGATGCATACGTACGGTTCCAGAGATTGCTTGAAGAGCATAGCTCTGCGATTCCCTGGGTGAGAGTATTTATTGAACCCGCAGTTTGCATGTAATCGGGATATCATATATTGGTTGTATGCTTGTCTTGCAAATCAAATAATCTATTTCCTATATCATATTTAATATGAAGACAATTCCGATAAGTCCATAGTATGTTCTGATAATCCAGAATTTCTATCTGACATTGCTGGGGTTTGATGCATGGATGGACCCTTACGTTTGTTACGGTGTTGTAAAGTTGTCAAAAACTCAACTGCTCTGTTGACTGTACTTTTTTTGTTTTGTTTTGTTTTTGCAGGGTTACATACGATACACTTACTAGCATCTACTCCCAGGATTATCGGGTGAGAAATGAATTAAAACTATTGATTGGATATGAATCTCATGAGATATACAGCTATAGTGTTAATTGCTAACTCATATTCAAATATATATCTCTAGAAAAAGACCATAAAGAATCATCACAGGCATCACAAACCAGAGGTTATGAAGTCTTATTATAAGAGGTAACATGCAACATAATCAGTAGCTCTTGCTCTGAGTTTCTCCTGTCAAATCCCATGAAGAGGTCCTTTCCTGGATTAGCAGACATGCCAACTCTCCAGCTTTATGCAAGAGTCTCTTGATGAGTGCCTCATTCCCCCCCCCCCCCCCCCCCCCACTTGTGAACCATCCATGCCCCTGGGATGACACTTGATCCACTCTAATTTTAATTTTTCAGGTATTTATCTGGAGTCTCTGAGAATTCAGGAGAACCTGTCCTGCTAAGGATTGCTGAGGAGGTGTGTGCCAATTACTGACAGGAAAGGAGATGTGCAGTAGAAATGGTGGACATTAAATAATAAATAAATAAAGATAAATAAAAAATAAATATAATTATTCTGCATAACATATAGTTGGGTGTAGACTTTGTTTCAATTGAATTGGCTTGAAAGTGCCGGCCTTATGAACAAATGGCATCCTAAAATGATGACCTTGCAGTTTGTTTGCCAAGAAGTTGAGGGTGCTGTGGTTGAACAGTTGGAGTCTCAACATTACGTATCATTCTGTACTTGTCACTTTTTGTAGGTTGACCTTTCCCACTCTCTGCTGGCCAGGATTGTGCTAGAGCAGCACTTGATAGCCACTTGTTATGATGGAGATGCTCGTAAGTCCATCTACCTATTTGAGCTGTGACAGCCAGTCATAGCAGATCAGTACTTACAGCTCTTTACACAGATTTGAGTGAACCCTTTCACTCCTGAAGGTGGTGCATGAACTTCAATTTTCTTTATATTAGACTCTTATTTAGACTGATAGTGTAGCTTGCACCTGGAGGGGGGAGGGGGGTACTCCAATATAGGTATGTGCCACCCCAAAGGGTGTCCTTTGAAATAGGGTAAGGGTTTTCAGGACCGGGCAGCACACTCCAAGCCAAAAGTTGGAAGAGACATTTTTGTTTGTTTGTTTGTTTGTTTGTTCGTTCGTTTGTTTATCTTAGCCCCAAAAGGTGTGGTGAGCCAGATGTTGAAGAACACTTCTCTTATTGAAGACACAAAATTGGCCCATGAAGTGCAACAGGTCAGCTTAAAAAAATACATAATATATATGAATAATTTTTCCAAGACAAAGCGTTAGCACTCTATTACTGCATTCATGAAGCATATCTTAGTTTAAGGCAGTACTCACCTAAAGTAAGATTTTATTTTTATGGAGGATGTTGAACAGATAAACGTCGTTAAAGAAGTTTGTGTCGAGCTTCCTTGTCCCTCTGTTAGCTATATCTGTGTTTGTGCTACTGATTCACTTTTCACGCCAGGGAGCTGAATTTTAATGCACTATTTCACTTGCAGTGCGTTCTAAATGACCCAAACTACGGACCTCTGGTGGATAATATCAAACGGTATCCTTGCTTTGCAATGAATCAGCGCATTTAATGAGGCATAAGTATGCATGTCACGGCGTGTTAGATGAAACTGCTAACGAACAAGCTCCGCCGACAGAATCAACATTAAAAAGGGGAGGGGAATTCGGTAAGATCGAATACAAATTTACTAAAAGCGAAGGAAAATATGCGAATAGTATTGTGCTTTGATGAGCGCGTGGGCCCTGATTGTCGGCATTTTTTAACGGTGAAGCGGGCTCAAAATCAGACGGGCTCAACAGATAAAATGGGCCCGGTTGTTCAAAAGCCGATTAAGCTAATCCAGGATTGACGAAATTCTTTCTCTCAACCTCTCTGGCAATAAAGTGCAGAGGTTTGTTCGAAGAATCAAGGAAGTCGTATCAAGAAAGTCGATGTGGACGAAACTTTCACGTTTTCAGGCTAAAAAATGACAAGAAAGTTTAGACTTAATCCAGGATTAGCCTAATCGTACTTTGAAAAACTGGGCCCACTTCAAAAAAAGTAGAAATACCAAGTTTTAGAGCGATTCCAGCCTTTTTCCTTTATGAAGACAGACAAATGCAAGCTTTGCCTTAAGTCCTCTAAACATCAAAGTATTGATCAACGGAGAAGAAACCATGCAAAGAGTGAAATATAAGTTGACATGTGTTATTCCTTAGCCATCAGTCAGTTCAGTTGGCCGTGAGTACGAGTACTTGCTTAGAGAAAAGCTTGTCAACAGGAACGTAACGTTTATAGGTGAGTGCACCTTCAACTATACGAGCCGTATATGGCTCCGGTCGCACGTAACTTTAACGACATTGATATCGACAGTGCAAACAGCGCTTGTCACCAGAAATAAATGTCAGCAAGTTGCTACCAAACATTAAAGAAGCCGTCGTATTGCTCTCGATCGTGAGTTATTATTGCCTCAACTTCCTAGTGCGACCGGGCCTTACATGAGGAGGAGACTTGGAGGCGTGCGGAAACGGATGCATTTTTAATCAAAACTGATTTTACTGTGTGTGGCGGTTTAATTTTGAAAAGTGAGGCAAAATCTACCAATAAAAAGAGATAGCCGAGCTATCAGCGGCATCGCTGCTTATCATTTGTCTCTGACTGTGTCCGTTTTTTTTATCTGTCCCAATCTCTGTTTCGTTTTTCATTG